>CM044311.1:30640000-32127500 GCA_024291935.2 Okapia johnstoni
TTCTAAATGTCAGGTTCTTTTTTATTGTTCCTTGGGATATTGAGGTAACTCTCACCTGTCTTTTTGCCTCCCTAATTAAAGAATCTTTCTAATAGACAGTTGGTCATGTCACTGCCTCCTTGAAATCAGTGAGCCATATAGAATAAAATCACATTCCATATCATGTTATTTTAAGCCCTGTTGTCTTTGGCCATATGACTGCCTTTCACCCTCACCTTCCACGTTAACTTCCTCTTTGATTATGAAATGTATCATGCATGTACTGTCATTTCTCTGTCCTTTTGCTCATGCTGTTTCTTCAGTATGAATGTCTTTCTCCTTTTGTTGACATACTATTTTCATTCTTCACAACCCAATTTATTTTTTATTTTTGGTATTTATTTTTACTGGAGTATATAGTTGCTTTACATTGGTATGTCAGTTTCAGCAAAATGAGTCATGTATACATATACATATATCCCCTCTTTTTTGGATTTCCTTTCTATTTAAGTCACCACAGAACACAGATTAGAGTTCCCTATGCTATACAGTAGGTTCTTGTTAGTAATCTGTTTTATTCATAGTAGGGTATTTATGTCAATTCCAATCTCCCAATTCAACCCCGCCCTTTCCCTCTTGGTATTCATGCGTTTGTTTTGTACATCTTTGTCTCTCTTTCTGTTTTTCAAATAAGATCATCTGTACCATTTTTCTAGATTCCACATATATATGTTAATATATGATATTTGTTTTTCTCTTTCTGACTTACTTCACTCTGTATGACAGTCTTTAGGTCCATCCACTTCTCTGCCAGTGACACAGTTTCATTCATTTTTGTGACTGAGTAATATTCCTTTGTATATATGTGCCATATCTTCTTTATCCATTCCTCTGCTGATGGACATTTAGGTTGCTTCCATGTCCTGGCTATTGTACATAGTATTGGAATGAACATTGAGGTACATGTATATTTTTAAATTAATGTTTTCTCTGGGTATATGTCTAGGCATGGGATTGCTGGGTCATACTGGCTCTGCTTTTAGTTTTGGAGGAACTTTCACACTTCTCCATAGTGGCTGTATCAGTTTACATTCCCACCATCTGTGTAAGAGATTTCCCTTTTCTCCACACCCACTTCAGCATTTATCGTTTGTAGATATTTTGATGATGGCCATTCTGATTGATGTGAGGTGATATCTCATTGTAATTTTGATTTGCATTTCTCTAGTAATTTGTGATGTTGAACAGCTTTTCATGTATTTATTGACCATCTGTATATCTTCTTTGGAAAAATGTCTATATGGGTCTCCTGTCCATTTTTCTGGAGAAGGAAATGGCAACCCACTCCAGTTTTCTTGCCTGGAAAATCCCATGGATGGAGAAGCCTGGCAGGCTACAGTCCATAGGGTCAAAATTGTTTTTTGATATTGAGGTACATGAACTGTTTGTATATTGGGAAGATTAATCCCTCGTCAGTTGCTTCATTTGTACATATTTTCTCCCATCCTGTGGGTTGTCTTTACAACCCAATTTAAATGCTACCTTTTTTGGGGGGAAACCTCTTACTATGCTCTAGTTAAAGTTGAGATTACTTTTCCAGATCTTTTCCTATAATGCATTTCTTGGACTGCCATGCAACACTTATTTCAGCATGGTGATTTAACTTGAGTTCCTCAGTCAGAGATACCTAGTGTCAAATCCTGCCTCTACTGCTTACTTCTTCCATAGTTGTGGGCAGTTTATGTCATTAAACTTCTTCCTCATCTGTTGAATGCAGTTAGTTACTGTTTGTATATAATGTTCCAGTCTTTTATTGTGTTAGCTCTGATAGCACAATGCCAGTGAGATAAATGGTTTCTATGTGTGTATTCTAGGTACTTGCCCCCTTGACTTTCTCCTTCAGTAAGTAAAGCAGGAAATTAACCTGACTCATCTTAGTATCCTTTCCATTTTACTGGTTCCAAAAGAAAATTTCATGCTGTCTTTACTTTTGTTTGGAATGACTGATGGAACATGTTAAACCTAACTCATTAGAATTAAAGTATTAATTTATTGTTGTATTGTCTTGTTCCACAAGGAACTTGGGGTGACTTATGAGATGCATGAAGAACAAAAGACTGAAACATAAATAAAATGGTAGTAAGCGTATTTTGAATGATTGGATAATTTCATCAATGTGAACCCAAGTGAAACAAAATATGTAGATAAGGAAATATTAAAGCTTGTCTTCATTTTGTCACGTTTTGTAGGATCTCGTCTTCGCCAGGAAGACTTTCCCCCGAGGATCGTGGAGCACCCTTCCGATGTCATTGTCTCTAAGGGAGAACCCACTACTTTGAACTGTAAGGCTGAGGGCCGGCCAACGCCCACCATTGAGTGGTACAAGGATGGTGAGCGGGTGGAGACTGACAAGGATGATCCCCGGTCCCATAGGATGCTTCTGCCCAGCGGATCCTTATTCTTCTTGCGCATTGTGCATGGGCGCAGAAGTAAACCTGATGAAGGAAGCTATGTGTGTGTTGCAAGGAACTATCTTGGTGAAGCAGTGAGTCGAAATGCATCTCTGGAAGTGGCATGTAAGTAAACTTAATGAATCTCATAAATGGCATGCACTTTGATTTATTTTTAGTAGGCTTTGATTTGTTCCCATGGATGCTTAATACCTAAAGAATAAAAGTCAACACTTTGCCTAATTTTACTGTACCTTCTCCAGAGAAAGCTCATCAAAATAATGTATAGCCAAGGTGTTGCAATAGAATTATTTATTGAGCTGGCCAAAAAGTTGTTTGGAGTTTTCCATTATATCATACAGAAACCTGAACAAATTTTTGGCCATCCCAGTATATTGAAAGAGTGTGAGTATTATATTATTATATTAAAGCAAGGTGGCAGTGATGCTGATCATATTTTAAATTTAAATTTTCAATGAGAGATAAAATCAAGTATTACAATTGGCAGTGTTAAAGAGTTTTTGTGTAACATGGCATCAAATATAAGGCATAAATTCATTATTGTACCTATTTCTGTTCTATTTTCATGTACCTATTTTAATATGTTTATGCATATTATTTTTTTATATCTAATTTTTATTGGGAAGCTTTAAAACAAATATACTCTTTAGGTTATATTAACTCTTTTGCTTCCAGGGTAAATTCAGAGATCATTACCCAAGGCATGTAGGAGGAAATATACCAACAAAAGCAATTATATTTTTTTATAAAAAATGCATTAGAGAAGAGAAGTGATTGCTGTTTATAGTCAAAATGTTCATATACAGGAAGATCTTGCTCAGATTTTATAATCAGTAATAGCTAATGATTTATCCTGCCTTTGACACTTAAGATTATATTTATTTAATTATGTAGCCCAAATAGCACTAGTAAATCAATATATCAAGACTTTGCATCTATTTGACCATTGACTCCATACCTTTATTTTTTGAATGGTTTTCCAGAACAAATTTCAAAATACATTAGATTTGTTTTTGGTTTATAAGTGAGGATTTGGTGTCACAATTAAAACAGCATCATATAATTTTGAATTCTCTATTTTGAATAAATAGTTTATCAAGAATTATTTGTGAATAAGATGGCAGTAATTGAGTTTCAAAAAATGTTGTGCTTTCAACTTCTTGCGTGTACCAGTAGGTGTTCCTAGATAAGATAACTGAAATATTTCAGAATGCATGAGTCTTTTTTTTTTTTTTATTTACGTAGCTGGAATGGGAGTTCTGGATATAATATTTCATGGGCTCATGTCTACAATTAACTGAGACTATACTCACAGGTTATATGGTATCACATGATTATAGAACTTGTATATATGTGTATTGAAATACTCAATAATATATCATTATCTTTATATATGAAAGCATCTTTTAGTAAACAAAATCATACAATTTCTTACTCAGCTGTCTTAATGAAAGTTTTTGCTCTTAAGCATCCAGTATTTAGATTTATGGTTTGTACTAGGAAATCTGGAACCTGCTCCATGCTTGAAATGTGTAAGTCCAATAGGAAAACACTACAGGAATTCTAAAACCCTAATTTATTCTGTGAAGTACTTGTGCTTTGAGATATAAGCATGAGAACTTTTGCTAGCAATGCCGTTTTGGACCAGATCAGGTCAGATCCCTCGATCGGATCCTTTCCCAGAAGGAAATGGCAACCCACTCCAGTATTCTTGCCTGTGAAATCCCCTGGCGGGTTATAGGCCATTGCAAAAAAGTCAGACACGACTTAGCTACTAAAACAACAACAACAAGCTAAGTAATTTCATTTTTATAACTTTCTTTTAAAAGCAGTTAGTTTGAATGCAGTTTAGTGAGATATGTATGTATACCCCAAACCTCAAGAAAGCAAATATTCCTAACTGCCTATTTTTGTTTTGAATTATCTTATTTCTGGAACATTTCAAACATATCAAAATACTTCAATGTCAATTCTATTGACTTTTTTCCCCACAGGATCCCTTTATAGTAAATGTAACAGGCATTATTTTTTTCCTTTTATAAATAGAATGAAACCCCTGATGGTTGAGTGACCATGACTCACACCCTAGGTTAATGGGAAATTCAGGATCAGGACATGTTTGTTCTAATTTTCAGTTTTAGAGAATTATGCCATATTTGGAAAAACAGTCAAATGAAATCTAGCTCATTTTATGTAAAAAAATAAAGAAATTTTAATTAAAAGTTTTCTTTTATCTACTCAATAGCAAATAATGTTTTTTACTTTTTTAATTGAAGTATAGTTGATTTGCAATATTATAGCCATTTCAGGTGTGCAACATACTGATTTACAATTTTTAAAGGTTAAATTTCACTTATAGTTGTTATAAAATATGGGCTATAATCCCTGTGTTGTAAATAAGCTAACAGGCTATTTGCTTATTTATTTTAAGCAAATATCCTGTTAGAGTGTTAGCTGTTTTATTTATTTATTTATTATTTGCTATAGTTATAGCAAATAACTATATGTTTAATCCTTAACTAACTTTCTTCTTAATATTAAATTTTATATAAATCAGCCAGTCACTTTTTTGTTGGACAGCTGTAAACTTGTTTTATTTTCTGCGCCTTATCTCTCTTAAAATTACTTCTAACACACATGTACCTTGCACTTTTATTTAACTGAAAGGATTTCTCTCTTTCCTAGTTGCATCATTAATAATGAGTCAGACTGTTTGAGAAGGAAAATTTTAAACCATGATGTTTTTTTTTTTTTCATGTAATGTGGAAGTAGCATTTGTCTTTTTTTTTAAATCAGTAAGCTTTGAGGCATGCTAAAAAATGCTTCTGACTTAGAGAGGAAAACAAGACGGGTTCTAAATTGGATTCAGCTAGTGAATGAAATTCTTTCTTCTAATGCCCTGTCAACAGTTCATGTCATTTGAGGCAACGCGAGATCAAATAATATCCATTTATATGCTGCTCATCCTTTTCACATTAGCTCATCAGTATTCTTCCTTTCCTCGTGTGTTTCATAAAATGTGTTAATATGGAAATCTAGGTCAAAGCATTGTGATTTGTCAGTACGATTGGTAACCAAGGTATATTTTTATAAAATGATTGGAACCACCATGGGTCATATAAATGTCTGACCTTCATATTTTAGGATATAACATAATTGCTCAATTATGGCACATCTATTTATAAGTCTGTTAAAGGAAAGAATGGAAGCCTTAAAAGACTATGTGTTTGGAGAACTGAAGGTAGCTTGATATGAGGTTGATGGACAGCATAAGTTGGATAGTCATGTGGTAAATCATAAAATCTAGACTTTTTGCTATGTAAAAGGAGAATGTTAGAAAGAAAATTGAAGATTAGGTTGAAGTGATGAAGATTGAAGTCAGAATAGAGTTAGAAGCTATAAAATCATTCAGAGAAAAGTATATGTTAGATTTTAAATTATATGAAACAGTGAGGGTTGAAAGAAGGAAATAGTTTGAATCATATTTACAAACGATATCACTTTGTGGTTGTTTTGGGAGATAAAGATAATTCTCAGATGTTTTTGGTGGAGTGACTAGGTGTATTATGATACCTACCATACAAAGGGATGGCAGATACAGGAGAAATAACTCTAATGGGAATAGAAGAGTGCAGTCAGTGTGGTTGCATTGTTTGATATACCAGTGAAATAATAGCAAGGTAAAAATATGTCATGTTCCATTAATAAAAGAGCTCCTGGAATTGAGAGGTCTTTCCCAGATGGAAGTTGAAGCCATGGGAATAGATAGGCGTAGATGTGAATGCTCAGGCAAGCTCTTTGTAGGGAGTGGTTGATAGGACCTGAGATCACTTCCGTTGTTTGGAACCCTAACTTTTAATGGCAGGCAAAGGAAAGGATTCTAGTGCAGGAGGCTCAGAGAAGGTATTGAGGTGATAGAATATAAGGAATGGAGTGACCAAAAAAATAAGCAAATAATTTTAAGATAGAGAAGTATTTGGCAACGCAAATACTACAGGGTGTTCTAATTAAAAGTATCTGTGGGCTCCAGGGATGGAAAGAAAGTACAGCAGCTGAAGAACGAGTAGGTGGTGAAGTTGGAGTGGCACATGACAAGTGCCTGTTCTTTCAGGAATTCTGCTCTACATTGGGTATGAAGGAACCACAGCAGGGCATTCCAACTTCTGCTCTATTACCATTTGTGATGGGGTAATTCTCTGTTGTAGGGGCTCTGCTGTGCATCATAGAATGTGTAGCAGCATCTCTGGTTTTACTGAGGAGTTGCCAGTAGGACCCCTGCAACCCAAGTTGTGGGCTTCCCTGGTTCTCAGTGGTAAAGAATCTACCTGTCAATGCAGGGGACATGAATTCAATCCCTGGGAAGTTCCCCTGGAAAAGGAACTGGTGACCCACTCTAGTATTCTTTCCTGGGAAATCCCATGGACAGAGGAGCCTAACAGGCTACAGTCATTGCAAAAGAGTTAAGACACAACCTAGCGACTAAACAACAACAGCTCAAGTCATGATGACAAAATCTTTCTCCAGGTTCTGTCAAATGTCCTCTTGATGGGGCAGGGGCTGGGGAGAGGGTCAAAATCAGTTGAGAATTGATTTAGGTATATATAAGGTACTTAAGAATATATGGATAAGTAGCAAACAAACTTATAAATTTTATTGTGAAATAATTGTTGATAAAAAATCTGAAATTTTTGATTCTGTTTCATCTTGATTTTCATTTCAAATTTCAACAGTCTTGCTTCCTGTTGTCATATGAAGTGTGCAGTTTTATTGATAACCATCTGTCTTAACCGATTGTATGGAAGTTAGCCTATTTTTCTATCATACTGTATTTATTCTCTCTTGTTTTTTCTTAAATACATAGTTCAGTTTATGAAAGGGAACAATATAATGCAGGAAAAAGCTATTTAGAACTTATTGCAGTGGAGATTTGAATCACTTTGCTCATGTTTGTTTTTTTCCCTTCTTGCTTTGGAAAAAAAGAGCAAGCCAGAAAGTACTGGTTAAATCACTTGAACTCAAGGTTTTTAGCCAAGAAAAAAAAAAAAGTGATTTTTACATATTTAGAAAACAGAATTGCAGGGTCTACAAGCAAGGCACTTGGCACTGAAGAATTTAATACATAGTTTTCCGATGGGACCACCAAGAGAGCTGAGGGATAACTGGTTCAGATAGAGTTTCAGTTGGAACTCCGATGCTCCCTGTGTTTAGAACAGAAGGAGCACGCTGGTCCTCACACAGATTGAGGCTGACTCTGATGCAGCCTGAGTCGGTGGCAGCCCCTAGAGATGGCAGCTGTAGCCCCAGGTGGTAGATATATGACAGCAGCTTGATCTATCGACCAGGGTAAGACGGGGTTCTGGCCTAAATGAAAATTCATGAAAAATTGATGAAGTCCCCAGATTATTTTTTCCGTTTCCTTTTCTTTGCACTGAGCCAGTGCAGAGAGGGGAGATTAAATGAGGTGCTGAACGCTTTAGTGGCAAGAAGGTTGTGGTTCAAAGGTCAGGGGTCACTTAGAAACCGATCTTTTTTTTTCCCCTTACTTATAAAGCAAAAGTAAAACATAAGAACTTTTCAGATTAGCTACAATTTACCTTTACTTTGATAAAATTAAAAAAAAAAAAAAAGCTAAATGTTTGACAGTTGGCTTTTGATGCAACTACAAAAGAGAACAGATGTGGTTCATAATTCAATTGGGGAGCTAGAAATAGATGGAATTCCATGGCTGTGGGGTGATTTATTTCTCTTCTTTCGTTTTTTCCTTTTTTTTTCTTTTCATTTTTTGTTTCCATGTATGAAGACTCATGCCTCAAGAAAGTCATTTAGAGAAGGAAAAGGTCTTGCATTATTTATAAGTCACATATTGCTAGAAGAGCAGAGCTATGGAACACTCTACAAGCATAATGATCCTGTTTGCTTTAAGCCCAAAACTAAATTGATGTTTTATCTGTACAAGAAAGAAAGGTCATAGAAGTAGACTGACTTTAGTAACAGAGGTCACAGGTGGCATTAAAAATGAACACAATGTGAATAGTTTCACTGATATTTCCTAGTAAATGTGTAATTTTTTTTTCTTTTTTTTTCCTTTACTTTTAGCTGTAAATGAATGTTATCCAGGTAAAATACCTCTCTGCTCCAAAAACACATAAAATAAATTGAGAAAAAGGCTGAGCCATGGAGGACTTTTTTAAAAAATAATACTTTATTGAGATATGTTGTTGTTCAGTCACTAACTCATGTTTGACTCTTTGCAACCCCATGGACTGCAGCATGCTAGGCTTCCTTGTCCTTCACTGTCTCCCCAAGTTTGCTCAAATTCATGTCCATTGAGTCAGTGATTCTACCTAACTATCTCATCCTCTACTGCCAGTTCACATATTATTTGCCCATTTAAAATACACAATTTAATGTTTTTTTAGTGTATTCACTGGGTTGGGCAACCAATACCACAATCTAATTTGAACAGTTTTGTCACTTCTAAAGGAAATTCTATACCCGTTAGCAGCCACTTCTCATTCTCCTGGATACCTTCTGCAGTATCCCTGAGCAAACACTGATCCACTATCTGTCTCTATATTTTTGCCTGCTCTGTGCATGTCATGTAAATGAAATCACACAGTATATGGTCTTTTTTTTACTAGCTTCTTTTCCTTAGTATAATGTTTTCAATGATCATCTTGGTTGTAGGATATATCAGTACTTTATTTCCTTATATTGTTGAATAATATTCTATTGTGTGAATATATCACATTTTCCCATTCACTCATACATTGATGGGAATTTGGGTTTCCACTTTTTGTCTATTATGAAAAATGCTGCTATGAATATTCTTGCAAGTTTTTGTGTGACCTATGGTTTCATTTGGGGATTCTCTTGGGTGTATATCTAAGAGTGGAATTGGTTAGTCATATGGCGACTTAACTTTTTGAAGGACTTATATGTAACTTTTCAGTATAGATAGAACAATATTTAGTAGTTATTGATTTCAATGTACCTGGCTCCCCTCTTTGTATAAAACGTAGCTATAAAACATTGTCAGTATTTGATGAAATGTTATTG
The DNA here is from genome assembly GCA_024291935.2 of Okapia johnstoni. Classification (NCBI taxonomy): domain Eukaryota; kingdom Metazoa; phylum Chordata; class Mammalia; order Artiodactyla; family Giraffidae; genus Okapia; species Okapia johnstoni. The sequence continues at coordinate 30,649,510 of CM044311.1, forward strand.
ACTGGCATGTTATACTTCCTTGTACATGTCCATATTTTAATATATTATTTAATTAATTAAACTACAAACTAATTAATTATGTGAAGCCACTGAGTGGTCATGAAGTTTCTGTTTTTTCTTTGACCTAGTTATTTAATTCAAGTAGGTATGAATTGATGAAATAAATTCTAAAATCACTTCCCTTTGTGAGACTTCTTACCAGACCATGTTGATTTTGGCCCCAGTTAAGTTGAATAATCTTGCTGTTTGAATCTTACTTCATTTTCTCCCACTTTTTTATTTGTCATGAAAGAGGAGAATATTCTGGCTTCTCAGGAGATGACATTATCTTTCCTAAGAATAACTGACATAATCTTTCCTGTTCCCATGTTATTTTTCCTTCTAAAAATCTTAAAAGTCTATATTTTTTAATTTACTAGGAAGGTTTAGAAAAAGAAATTAATGGTAATTGCAATAAAAGTTGATTAAGTAATTCCAGGAGTAGGAAACCAATGTACTGCTCTCATGACACAACTTTACTAAAACAAGCAAACCTTTCTATTTAAATGTATAGGAAGCAACTAGTCAATTGAAACTGATTTTCATAGATCTTGACCAAGAAAAATAGAGGAGCCACTGGCTTTTTCATGATCACTTTATTTATATGAGTTAGTTGCTCAGTAGTGTCTGACTCTTTGCAACCCCATGGACTGTAGCCCACTAGGCTCCTCTGTCCATAAATTCTCCAGGCAAGAATTACTGGAGTTGGTTGCCATTTCCTCCTCCACAGGAATCTTCCTGACCCAGGGATCAAACCTGGGTCTCCTGAATTGCTGGCAGATTCTTCACAGTCAGAGTCACCAGGGAAGCCCCTATTTCTACAGATTTCAACAGAGAATGAAGAGATTTTGTGGGGAGGGTATACAGACAACCACCAAAAACTACTCATATCTTAACATACTTGGTCCATGTTATGAACTAAATAGTGGCCCCCTAATTCACATATTGAAGCTCTAATTTCCACTAATTCCTAGTACCTCAGATTATGACTGTGTTGGGAGATTGAGTCTTTAAAGGGATAAATTAAAATATAGCAGTTAGGGTGGGTCCTAATCTGTTCTAACTAGTGGTCTTATAAGAAGAGGATGTTTAGACACATAGACACCAAAGATGCCTGTGCACAGAGGAAAGACCATATGAGAACACAATCAGAAGGTGGTCACAGTTCTCAAGGAAGAAGAAACTCAAACCACCAACACCTTTATCTTAGGCTTTTAGTTTCCAGAACTCTGAGAAAATAAATTTCTGCTTTTAGTCACAGGCACTATGGTATTTTGTGATGGCAACCTTAGCAATCTAATAGAGGCCATTTATCTTACAGCAAGCTTAATTACTAGTAAGAGACCATAGTAAGAAAAAATAATGATAAAAATCAACATACTGTTTGTGCTCTACAGATCTCATACTGCCTTGTATTCACAGTGTTGGTCCAAGAGGCTGTTTTAAAAGAAATTTGTAAACTCAGTTGACACTATTATAAGGAAAGAATGTATAGACAGAGAGAAATCACTCTAAAATGTCTTTAACTAGAAACAAAAGACAATAGCAAGTGTTACAGCATTTTTTCGATATTAGAGAATAATGTTAGAAGGTATATGTGTGTGCCATGCACACATCTATGTTATTTGGGCTGTTTTGTCTTGTAGCTTTTAATTTTGTAATTCTTCATCAAATTATTTGATATAAAGTTCTCTTATTTAATCTTTACAAATGAAGTGTGAAATTTCTATGCCTGGAGTATGTGTTTGAACTTATGAACTACTCAGATAGTGTAATGCTCTATTTTGATATCAGGTTTCTGTTGATTGAATTAACTGTATTCAACCCTTCTCCCTTTACAAGTCTCAAGTTTCCATTCACTCAAATTAGCTTGAATTAATTCTGATTCCAAGAAAGCACACAAAGAAGAGAGAAATTTCGATATCCTCTTCAAAAGATTGTTTCCCAAACCAATTTAATCCTGAGCTCTGTAAACATGTAAATCCTATCCATGGAATGACAGTCCAAAATATTTATAGTGATACTAAGGTATATTAAGACAAAGATCTGTTGAATCCAGCTCTTGTTTTCAATCTCAGAATTTTTTTTTTTTAGGTAAGTGTAAGAAATGTCTAACTCACTCCAGTATTCTTGCCTGGAGAATCCCAAGGACAGCGGAGCCTGGCATAGGGTCTCAAGAGTCAGACATGACTGAAAACACTTAGCACATACGCATGCACAAGAGTTGCCTATTTAAGGTTTGGAGGGTTTCCCACCTATAAACCTTCAATTTATTTGATTTCAAGTGGTTTGTAAATATAAGTCGATTCTACTGAAAAGGTATATAGGTTGACGCGGTAGTTCGGAAACATAATTTTGTACAGCAACTTGTATGCTTTTCTGCTCAAGATATGTGTTTCATCAGAATGACAGGTTTCCAATTTTTATTCTTTAGATTGAATTTGTTTCTAATAATTATAATACACATCATTCAATTCTGAAGCAGCTCCCACAAGGTTTCTATAATTACATAAAGAAGGTTGCACTTTTTCCATGCATAACTCAGTATATATGTTAAGCTCTTTAGAGAAGTACAGAAAGAAAAACAGCAGGTGAAATTTTTTCAACTCTGGAAATTTCTTTCTTGGAGAAGTTTGTATTTTCAAATACAAAAATAATATTTTCAACTACTTCTTTCTTAATTAGGAGGTACTCATACATTTTTGTCAATAGGGTATGTGTTTTATAAGAATTAATCTAGGAAAATAATATTGGGCCCCTGTTTAGGATTTCTATGAACTCTCTGAAGTTCCCTAACACTAACTTTCTGGGACTGCTCAGACATCAATAGTGTCTCTGACCCTTGCAGAAAAGTCAAGCAAGGATTATAAGAGAGGTGGGTTCTTTGATTATATGACAGACAGATGTTGAGAATCTAGACTTGTGTATGTTTATTTTATTTTGCTTTTTTGCGTTTGCAGAAATTCTACCACCCAGAATAACCCATGGTTACTTACTGGATAGACTAAGCCTGTTAAAAAATTGATCCTCCCAAAGGCTGCAAGCAAGCGTGTCATCCCAGGTTATAGGCAGGAAGAAAAGTCTACTTGGCCCAAGTCATTGGCCCATTGAGTAGCAACACAAGTAGGGCCTAGAATTCTTGTTCTTGTTGTTCAGTTGCTAAGTCATGTCCAACTCTTTGCAACCCCATGGACTGCAGCACACCAGGCTCTTCTGTCCTTCGCTATCTCCCAGTTTGTTCAAATTCATGTCCATTCCGTTAGTGATACTATCTGACCATCTCATTCTCTGATGCTCCCTTCTCCTCTTGCCATCAACCTTTCCCAGCATCAGGGTCTTTTCTAATGAGTCAGCTCTTCACATGATGTGGCCAGAGTATTGGAACTTCAGCTTTAGCATCAGTTCTTCCAATAAATATTCAGGGTTGATTTCCTTTAGGGTTGACTGGTTTGATCTCCTTGCTGTCCAAGGGACTCTCAAGAGTCTTTTCCAGCACTGCAATTCAAAAGCATCAATTCTTCAGCTCTCAGCTTTCTTTATAGTCCAACTCTCACATCCATACATGACTACTGTAAAGCCACAGCTTTGACTAGACCGACCTTTGTCAGCAAAGCAATGTCTCTGCTTTTTAATATGCTGTCTAGGTTTGTCATACCTTGCAGTCACCATCTGCAGTGATTTTGGAGCCCAAGAAAGTAAAATCTGTCACTGCTTCCACTTGTTCCCCTTCTATTTGCCATGAAGTGATGGGACAGGGGGCTTCCCAGGTGGTGCAGTGGTAAAGAATACACCTGTCAATGCAGGAGACACAAGAGATGCAATTTCAATCCGTAGGTTGGGATGATCCCCTGGGGTATGTCATGGCAACCCACTCTAGTATTCTTGCCTGGAAAATTCCACAGTAGAGGAACCTGGCGGGCTATAGTCCATTGGGCTGCTGAGAGTCAGACAGGAGTGAGCAACTGAGTAAAACCAAACTAAGTAACTTACATGTCCCTTACTAGAAGATCTGATAGAGAGACCTCAACTTTTTTTTTTTGATATGGGAATGTTATTTGTAAGATACGCAAGGTATATTAAAGGCAGTAAAGGTGAATTAGAACATGGAAGAGTGTGAAGGTAGGATATCTACTTCAAATTAAGGTATGGGAATAGGAAGACTGAATTAATTTGATGAGTTAAGTTGATACAAGAAAGATAGGAAATGGCATTTCAAAGGAAAATTTGTCAGACGTTTAAGAAATGAGTTTGTGATCTAGTGATGATGAAAATTTAATTTGCTACCTTTTTATATAGTACTTTCAAGCTTCTACATAGTCAACTAGTTGCTGAGGATTCTGATATTTAAAACTAGAGTTGTTTAATAGGTATAGAGTTTCAGGTGTATAAGATGAAAAAGTCCTAGAGATCTGTTGCACAACAATGTTAATATACTTAAAACTACTGAACTATACACTTAAAAATGATTGAGATGGTATATTTTGTGATAGCTGTGGGGTTTTTTTAAACACAAAAACCAGAACAGGGCATGACTCATGCCATCACAGAGTGCTCAACAGTGGTATAAAATGTAAGTCTTAGAGTGAGGAATGCCTAAACATATGAAAACTGAGAGGCAAGAAAGGTTGATTTGCTGAGAATTATGGACCAGGTGAAATGAATTTTCTAGGTGGAAAGTTAGTAAAACTAATCGCTGATGTTTACTAAATGCCAAGAATTTTAAATGTTTTATATTCATAATTTATTTTTAGTGTAATTCTCTAAACAACTTATTATTTTATCTCTATTATATCTAAACCCAACACTAGCTTAACAATTTTTACATAGTAAGAAGAGCAGGATTTGAACCCAGACAACATTTGCCTAGAGTTTGCTTTCTTAACTACCATGCTAAATGGTTTCATTGATTCATTTAAACAAACAAAATCATTTGACATGCAGAAGAAATCATTAGCATTTGTTTTAGGTATTCTACCCAGAAACTGGGTATCCAATTGTATATATACATTGAGAATGCTGCATGAAGTCTAAAGCTTCATTTTGGTCCTATAATTCTGTGATTCATGGGATACTAAAGGAAACAAACACCAGAAAGAGTAAAATTTTCTTTCTCTTTTTTTATTTAGTTATGTATTGACATTTGAGAGCTCATTAGTTTATTCAAGTAATTTGATTTTCTCTGTACAGTTCCTAGTTGTCAAATATCAGTATCAGGAAAATCCATCACTTTCAGCTCTTATTGACATGTTTGCAGGCCAAAGCATCTTAGAGCTTAAGAATCCAATTTATAAGAAGAATCATCTATCATTTAATATCTAAAGATAACTTGACTAAGTTTTATAGAGAAAGGAGTATGATAATAGCAATGATACCCTTATAATACTTTCTGCAGTTCTTTGGAAGTTATTAACATATTAACATGCATTATCTCATGGTTATGTATATTGTAAAATGAAGTTCAGTATATAATAATAACATTGGTCAATTTGGCTTTCAGATAACTATTTATTTATATTTAACTTGAAAATTGATTAAGGGAAGAAGAGTTGTTTTCTCAATAAGTGATAACTTGGAGCAATTTTATATTCCAAGGCAAAAAAAGAAGGACAACTTACAGTTCAAACATGATACAAAAATGAATTCAAAAAGAACCAAATATTTTAATGTAAATCTTAAATTTATAAAACTTTTAGAAAATAGGACAAAAATCTTTGATAGCTTGGGTTGGTGAAGATTTCTTAGACATGATACCAAAGCACAAACCAAAAAGATAAATTTGGCACTATTGAAATGAGAAACTTTTATTCTCTGAAAGATTTTGTTAAGAGGATACAAAGACAAGTTAAATACTAGGAGAACATATTTGCAAAAAACATATGTCTGTCTAAAGACTCATGCCTAAAATGTATAAAGATCTCTCAAAGCTCAACATTAAATGAGACAAATAATCCAGTTAGAAAAAGTGATAAGATATAAAGAGATATTTCACCAAAAAGGATGTATGGCTGGCAAATAAGCGCTTGAAGAGATTTTAAAAATCACTTCGCCTTAGGGGAATGCACATTAAAATAAATTATGATGAGCTATCACTACCTATCATTTAGAACATTGTACAGTCACTCTGAAAAATAGTTTGATAATTTCTGAAAACACTTCTCATACATTTGCACTCTTAGGTACTTTTCTAAGAAAAAATAATAACTTTAATCTGCTCAAAAACGAGTATATAACTTTAAGAGCAGTTTTATTTGTAAGAGCAATAAACATAAACAACAATTAAAATGTCCCTCAATAGGTGAATGGTTAAACAAACCACCTATGTATATACCACGGAATACTAGTCAACAATAAAAAGGAATGAATTATTGATATGCACAGTGGCTTAGAGAGCTCTCAAGGGCATTATGCTGTGTGAAAAAAGCCATTTCAAAAGGTCACATATTATATGGTTCCATCTATACAACCTCCTCATAATGACAAATTTATAGTGATGGAAAGAGATTACTGATTGCCAAAGTTTAGAGATGGTGGGGAGAGAGGCATGGGTGTGTTTATGAAGGGAGAGCAAGAGGGTAATCTTTGTAGTGTTGAAATAGTTGTGTATCTTGGTTGTGATGATGGTTACACAAATGTACGCATGTGATAAAATGACACAGATGCACATTCATTGTACCAGTGTTAAATTCCTGGTTTTGGTATAGTACTATCATTATGTATGATGTAGCCACTGAGCAGAAACTGGCTCTAGGGTACAGGGGACATCTCTGTACTATCTTTAAAACTTCCTGTGAATCTATAATTAGTTCAAAATAAAAGGTTAAAACAAATAAGCTAAATCCTTAAGTAGATATAAGTATATAAAATGTCTTATTAAAAAGCAATAATTTATTTTGTGACTTTGAAATGAAGTGTTTTGCTTAAATATCGATGAATTCATGTTTTTGTTATATGTTCAAATTTCCTTAAAATTCACTTATTCAGATTCACAGATTCACTGTTTGGAATGAGTAAATTCAACTTGTGGTATGTTCTATGTGCAGTACTGAGAATTTATTTTTCTATTTTTGCTTTTTGCTCCATCATGGATTTTGCATTTAATTATAGGGTTTTTTTAATGAAGGGGGAGAGAAGGGGGGAAGTTAAAGTAAGAGAGAAGTGACTCTTCCTAAAAATAAATAGTTCCTAATACTTGACCTAATGAACAGGGTCTATGATAAAACTGCCAAAAAATCTCTTACTCTAAACGTCATTAGTAGTTCAGATGAAGAAATGTGATCTGGCTTGATTTTTTTGCTGTTAAAAATGTGGTGGGAATATCGGCAATAGTTCTGAGTTCCAGTTTAAATTCACTGTTAACTGGAATACTATTAGAAGAGAAAGATGAAGGATTTAATACTGTTGCAGGTAGAAAAAGTGGAAGGAATTGGGATCATTTTTGAGGAGCAATGGGTAGTGCTGGTAGTTCTTACCAAGCACATCAAGAACTGTCATAGTAAAGAGAGAATATATTTGTTCCATGTAACACTGAGGAAAGAAAAGGACCCTGTAAAGAATCTGCCTATAATGCCAGAGACCTGGGTTCAATCCCTAGACTGGGAAGATTCCCTGGAGGAGGGCATGGCAATCCACTCAAGTATTCTTGCCTGGAGAATCTCCCTGGACACAGGAACCTGGTGGGCTACAGTCCATGGGTTGCAAAGATTTGGGCACAACTGAGCTATGAAACACAGCACATGGCACATGGATGTTGCAGACTTTGACTCAGCATGCCAGACAATAATTATGGAGTATGTGGTCTTTGTTGGAATTTTAAGGAATTACAGGCAAATCAAGACCAATATGATGATATGGTCAGAAGAGAACCTAAAAATTACATACAGCTATATATTTTGTTGTAGCTTTGCCTTATGTTTCCCTGAAAGGAAATCAGTCTTCATAGTGAAACAAGATAACAAAACTTAAGCACTAGTGACTTATTTGTCTCATCACTTTTTTATTCACAAGGAATTCCATAAAGTAGGAACCATTACTTAAATTTAGTATTATCACGTCTCATGAAAAGTCTTTGGAAAAATCTCACTTCTGCATATGTCTTACACATCTTATCTTGAAATCCTTTGAGATTATAAGCAATTAAATTAATTGCATTTTGTATCCAACCACTCGTTTATAACATATAATTCCCTAGGATCCTCATGTCCAGATTCAAGAGTGACTTGATAGAAAGGCTAATTTATTTTTGTTTTCTTCCTAGATCCGCTTTGAATATTCTTAAAAGAAGGAGGGCTATGCTGTGTTTAATATTCATATAGGATTTTCTTTTAAAAGCAGCTTCTCTCAAAAGCCTATTGTTAAATGGGACTACCTAGAAAGAGGTCAACTTACAAAATCCTTCCTAACTACTTGTTTGGTTCTTTAGGATTGATGGATAAGCTGGTAGAATCTAATCTTCATATGTGTGTGTCATTAATAGAGATGTAAGAATCTCAATTTACTTTGTCTTTCTCTTTTCTGTCACATCATAAGGAAAAGCTTTACTAATGAAGTACCCAATGATAATAACCCATTATATGCTAGGATCTCTCTTTATATCAGATGACATGCAAATGAACTGTTCTATTTCTGTGGAGAAAGACAAGGAGTGGTCTAGTTAATCATACTTGAGGACTGCCATAGTTGTCTTCTGGGAAATATTATCATTATTCATTCTTATTTAAGGGTCCTTATCCTGTGCATAAGAAAATCTCCCATTCATTCCATTTGGGTTTGATGTTAATTACAGGGGCATTAATGGAAGCTTTCTCATAAGAAATGGATGTAGGATTAAATCAGGGGGGAAAAAAAAAAGCGACCTTCGGGTGAGTCAGGTCATCATAATAAGTGTGTGTAGAAGCTGGAGGTTGGAGGAAAGTTAGAGATCTGTCACCCCTCTTGTGGTTCAGATGTAGAACTGAGGCCTTGCGAGGTGAACTGACTTAATCAAAGGCCCTAGCTGATGAGAGCCAGGCTGGAAATGACAAATGACGGAGCGAGTTTCATCAGATAGCAGTGTAGGGAAAAGATAATTTGGGAAATTTCTTTTCCCAGAAAGGACCAAGCTCTAACCCTTTTTTCTATTAAGTATTTCTGTGATTTTGGCAAACCTTTTAACTTCTCTGGGTCTCTTTTCTTGAATTTAAAGTGAAGAGATTAGACTAGATCACTTGTCCTCCAGAAAAGTGAAAGTCTATCTGAACTTCTGTAGAGAGTTTACGTGCAGTTACTGGATTAAGTTCATTTAAAAAAGATATTTCCAACATATCATTTGTGTTTGACTTCCAGAAACTGAGAAGAGCCAATCTTGAATAGCAAGTGAATTTAGCAGCAGTGTTTTTAACTGGCCTTTACCCTAGTCTGTGAAAAAAACCTCTCTTCTTATCCCAGATAATATAGTTTTTTACATTTTTTTTCACCCTTAATTCATACAAATTCTGGCTGGCAATAAATAATTGATAATATTGCTGATAAAATGAAGAATTTCCTTAATCATCTGCATCTTTTGAGGATTTAACTGATCATGGATCCACATTTATGCAGTCACCAAGTAATTAGGTCATTTTTCTCTTTTCAGATAAGAATTCGGATCTAAGATAAAATTTTTTTGAAAATTTATGTACATTCTAGATCAGTATTTCTGGTATCTTGAAGTTTCATGTAGATAAACATAAGTTTCTAGTGTATAAATTGGATCTTGTTTTATTTCTCTAAAATAAATATATGAAGCAAATAAACTAATTTTTGAGATATATTTGACTTACACTTAGTGTAAAAAAGATTCAGTAAAATACATGTTTTGCTATTTACTGAAATTTTCGTAATTATATGAAATTAATTTCATAATTACATTTAAGCAGGCATATATTAGACTAATACAACATTGCTCTTCTTTTTGGGGCCATCCTATATAAATGACTATAGAAACCTTTATACTGTGTGTCTTTTTCGTTATTTTTCATTATTTTGTCTTTAATTTTTCTATCTTTTTTCTGGCTATAAATTCATTCTTATTTTAGCAATGTTGTACACTAGAGTAAAAAAAAAAATACCACCAGAAATAAACATCATTATTCCCATTGTGTTTTTTAACACTATCACTTTAATAATACTCAATCCATGAAATTGATTCAGTTTTAATACTTCAATAAAATAAAAGATGAAAATACTATACATGTATTAAGAATATCTACAATTTTATAATTTTATAATCTTTAACAAAATTTGTCTTTATTTAAAAGAACAGTTAGAAATGTTATAACAGTCTTCTTGCACATGCATTAAGGAAATAGGGATAATCTAAATTGCAAACCTGTTTAGTAAGTGCTTACAAATTTTAATAATGTGTTCTTTTGGAAAAGTTTTCATATCATAGGTGCCTGCCAGATATTTTGTATCATCTGTAAAATAAGGTACAATCATTAATTTTTTCTGCCACAGGAAATTTCTCTAACTGTGGTGATAACTTTGTGAATACTAGTCCTTTTTTCACTTTTAAAACTACCATTTATAATAGGCCAAATTTTACTTGGTAAAAATAAACAAAATAATTGTTAATTCATGGACTAACTGGCCTTCTATAGATGCTTTAAAAATATTTATGTGTTTTTGCTTGAGAGTTTAGAGGTAGTTTGTTCTTCATTTCTTAAAATCTGCCTCTTTAAATATATAGATTTGGGACTAGAAAACAAATTTAGAGTGATTCTCTTTTCATATGTGATGTCAGTTCTAAGAAAAATTTGTTTATTTCATCCAACTAGTTTACCTATACCCTAGTCCTCGAATGAAGTGACCTTTGGAGTGACTGGTGTCTTGAGTGATGGAGTTAATGAGATCTAGCGACATCATGACCCTGACCCCTCCGTGGCCCTGGCTCCTCTCATCCATCTTCTTAACCCCACAGGCTGAATCAGTGTGTAGAATCAGGATTAAACAAGTGTGAATAAACAAGTTCAAGAGTTTTCTGTCATGGCTGCCAGCACATAGAAGTGGCAAAGTAAGACACAGAGAACTTAATACTGAGAATGCTGTCTGTGCAACTCCGCAAACCCTGCTGGAGAAACCGCTGGTGTCTGTGGTCAGTGCAGTGCATCTAATCTCAGTTTGCTCCATTTCTGGACAGTGGTGGTGGCTGGCCTTTAAAATCATGTAGCTGTTGGCACGTTCAATGAAAGGATGGCTGATCCATCACTTACCCAGTGTCACACGTTACTAAGGCTTTTATCTCATTAACTATGATTAATGTTTGTATGGAATGGGCTTGTCATGTAACTGTTCATATTCAGCAATTTTCAATCCGTTGGCTTACTTGAACAGACAAGAGTTTTATCTTAAGGACTGGGTGCCTTTATTTGCGGTTACTGTTGCAACACGGCATGGTAACTCTGTGATGTAGCTCTTCCTTGACTCTTTCCCATTATTGGCATTCAATATGTTCCCTGTCATTGAACTTGAGATGTCCTTATATAAGTGCAGTCAAATAAATAGTTTAGTTTACGTAGAAAAGAATAGAAATGCAGTAGAATTTTAAGGAAATATTTTTCTATTATTTCTTAGCCTAAAAGTTGTTTTCCTAATATGATTTCCTCGTAAGTCCATTTTCTCAAAGTGAGATGGAAAAGGGTAGAGATTAAGGGTGCAGTTTTTTTCTTGCCTTTGGCTGTGGTTCTTGCTTTATCTGTTCTACATCTGACAAGTCTTTCCCCTCAGCCCAGGGCACCATTTGATAAGTTGACCAGTCAGTGATTAAACATATTTATTTAGTTCAATGGGTCAGAGCTATTGCGACAGATAGAAAATTACTGATGAATTATCAATTTCAACACCTCTGACATCTGGCTTCAGCGTAGTCCATCATCTGAGGACTCATAACACATTTGCTTGGACAATAACACGCTCAGCTACCTGTGTGATCACGGAGCTGGATAATGGAGATATTTTGTGCAGAATTAATAACACAGAAGTCACAGAAATTAGGCGAGCTCTGCACCTACACTTGAAAACTAAAAATAGCCAATAGTTTATACAGCTTGGGGCTGGAATAGAAACCATCTTGTACTTTAGATATGCTTTGCTGATTTGGGTAATGTTTTTTTATCGTTTATTTAACAAGCACATTTTGGAATTGAAGAAATAGCTATTTGGAAATACTTTGGAAACAATATTACATCTGAAAATTACTCATCAAAAAGTTTTATTTATAAACCAAAATGAGATAAAAAAAATTGGGCTTAAGTTTTGGTCTATTGAAGTTAATGGAATTTCCAAAATAAAACCTCAAGTCAGACACTTAACATTGTAATTCTTTTTAATTATAAACAAGATTTTAAGTAGGAGTTGAAAAAACCTTTCTTCTTTTTCTTATTACTAGTTGAGTGATTCTTTTACTCCAAGTGATTCTTTTACTCCAATTTACTCCAGGTAAATTCTAATGGTCTTGTAGCAAATGCCAGTCTAATGTGAAAATGATTCTACCCTTCTGTGCATGTGACTGAAATTTATTCCAATGATATCTTCTTCACATCCTTATTTCACATTTTCTTATCTTGTGATTCGTTTTTCAAACAAAGTTGATTCAGGTTAGCGGTTGGTTTGTATTTTAAAGTATATTCATATCTTTTAAAAACTGGTCACACTTGTTAAGAAATTAATGGATCAGGACAGATAATAAGCTCTAACTTTTATTTCGGCTTTACTCTAAATTGTAATATTTCATGTGATTATCCTTATATTCTTATATCCCATGTGTCTAATGCCCTACTTTACAGTGATTCTACATTTAATATTTATGCGTGCTGTCATAAAAATATTTGTGAAGCCAGAAATGATTCTTAATCTTCAAAGTGCTCAATTTCACTCATTGTTTTGAATCTACAAACTGGTAAGAACTTAGAAATGTTACCTTTGTTCACAAAATAAAAGTTGAGCTTATTGACATTATAATTTGTGTTTATTCACTAAATCTACACCAGAGGTTTGACATAAAATTGATAGGCCCTTTGGAATGTCCAGCACAACGTGTGATAACTTGGCAGTGTTACAGGTCATAGAAGGTCATTATTTACCGCTAAAGACTTCCTGATTTGTCTTGAAATTAAGTGAGGTTTCTTCTCTCATTTCATGGAAACCTTAAGTAGTTGACTATAGCGTTTAATCAACTCATCTCTCCTTAGATGCTTCTGAGTTAGTTTGGGAAATCTTGGGTGAATCCTCATTGTAGAGTCCTCTCTAGAATCTTAAGTGTATGGGTCAGTTACACTGTCATGGATGTTCAGATCATATGCAATTATAAAATGAAGGTGGTAAGATTAGGATATTTGAATTTGTTTGAAGCATTCTTTTGAGCAGTTACAGGGAAGCTGTTGTAGCATTTTCCTTAAAGACCAGCCCCTTTAAATATCAGAACATTTCACATCTGGCTTTTGCTTTAAGACCGTAAATAAAATTTTTGCTTTAAAATTGGGTGTGTTCACTATGTTCTCCATATTTTGACTCACTGTTACCTGCTTAAGTTTGCCTTTCACCTTTATTCTACACCACCTACTTCCCTATGAAATAACTTTTTTTTTTTTTTTCATTAGCAATTTCTGGCATATAAACTGTATATAAGTTACTAGGAGCAGGTCAACAGATGTAAAACAATCAAAAAATAATTGCAAAATGATACACATTATTTTGTAACAAATATCCATTCCATGAAAGCATGTAATTTAATTAAAATGAAATAACTTAATTCATTAATATGAATTACATATCCAAGTTTCTTTGGAGAAAGGGCACACATATTTTAGATTGCCAGGTTCTCTCATATAGAAAGGGATGCTATTATCTGTTACTAGACAGTAAGACTGAGAAATTAAGCAAAAAAAAAGCATTTGAAAGTGCCTTGTAAACTGTTAAGAGCTCTAATAATATGCAGTATGTTATTTTAATGTTGTGTGTGTTTGTTGGAACAGAGATGGAAGGGAGAAAATATGTAACTAGCCATTCTCAGTGGCTTCTGTGCCAACAGTCTAAGACTTGCAGGTTTACAGATTTCATGCTGTTGTTCAGTTGCCCAGTCATGTCCAGCTCTTTGCAACCCCAGATTACAGCACTCCAGAGCTCCCTGTCCCTCACCATCCCCCGGAGTCTGCCCAAGTTCATGTTCATTGCATTGGTGATTTGATCCAGCATGTCATCATCCTCTGATGCCCTTTTCCTCTGCCCTCAATCTTTGCCAGCATCAGGGACTTTTCCAGTGAGTCAGCTGTTCGCATCAGGTGACCAAACTACTGGAGCTTCAGCTTTGGCATCAGTCTTTCCACTGAGTATTCAGGATTGATTTCCTTTTAGACTGACTGGTTTGATCTCCTCGCTGTCCAAGGGACACTCAGGAGTCCTCCCCAGCCTCACAGTTTAAAGGCATCAATTCTTTGGCTCTCTGCCTGCTTTATAGTCCAGCTCTCACAACTGTATGTGACCACTGGAAAGACCATAGCCTTAACTATATGGACCTTTGTTGCCAGAGTAATGTCTCTGCTTTTCAACACACTAGGTTTGTCATCGATTTCCTGCCAAGAAGCAATTGTCTTCTGATTTCAGGGCAGCAGTCACCATCTTCAGTGATTTTAGAGCCTAAGAAGAGGAAATGTGTCACTGCTCCCACCTTTTCCCCTTCTATTTGCCAGGAATGATGGGGCTGGATGTCATGATCTTTGTTTTTTAAATATTTAGTTTCAAGCTAGCTTTTTCACTTTCCTCCTTCACCCTCATCATGAGGTTCTTTAATTTTTCTTCTCTTTCTGTCATTAGATTGGTATCATCCTCACATCTGAGGTTGTTGATGTTTTTCCTGCCTATCTTATTCCAGCATATAATTCATCCAGCCTGGCATTTCTCATGATGGGCTCAGTGTTTAAATTAAACAGGATAACAACGCACAGCCCTGTTGTACTCCTTTCTCAATCCTGAACCAATCAGTTGTTTCATACAGGATTCTAACTGTTGCTTCTTGACCTGCATATAGGTTTCTCAGGAGACAGGTAAGATGGTATGGTATTCCCATTTCTTTAAGAGCTTTCCACAGTTTTTTATGATCCACACAGTCAAACGCTTTAGTGTAGTGATTAAGCAGAGGTAGATGTTTTTCTGGATTTCCTTTGCTTTCTCTCTGATCCAGTGAGTGTTGGCAACTTGATCTCTGGTTCCTCTGCCTTTTCTACTAAGGGGAAAGTAAAAAGACAGTTTTCATATTGATGTATAATTATTTTTCATTCAAGGACATCAACTTTGGCCAATTTCATGTGCTGAAATGTAATGCATGAGAATGCCCCCAAACCACCATTTCAAAACATTGCCCTTTATATTGTAAGCATTTGAATCAGTAATTTGGAGTGACTTTCATCCTCAACTGTTTTTTTTTTTCATAAACCCTATTAAGTAAGCATCAAATATTTTTTCACTCTTTTTATATTATTGAATTAGTTAGTGCTTTTCATCAACAACCTTGATTTCAGCATTGAAATGCCATTTCTTAATGCAATGAATAATTATGGTAACAAGTAAACGAAAGCATGATTATTTTAACTTGTGACATGCACTGACATCTGTTCCAGTGTGTCCAGAATAAAAGTTTTTTCACAAATGTATGGGACATTTGGGGAAGATACAGGAAAGAACTAAGCCAATGAAGTTGATATAGCCATCTGATACCTTTGCTTAGATAACCTAAAAAGATGCAGACACTGGGGGAATTTGGAAAATTATAAAACTTCTAAAGTTTATGCTGAAGGGAGTCAAGCTAAATCACTTTCTATCCCTGAGCTGGATTGATTCATACTATAATTACCTCTCAAAAAACTGATGGTGTGTTAATATTCAATTGATAGTTGTAAGTTGGTAATAAAATTTTAAATGTGGAATTGCTACGCAAAATATGGAAGGAAAATTTGCCTTTAGTCTTGGAACTTGTGATTAGCCTGGGATAATTATGATTTCTAACAGGAACAAAGATGGAATTCAATGGCATAGCTGGAATTACAGTGATCGCTTTGGCTTTGAAAAAATTCCAACTTTTCCAGCTAATTATATTACCCTCCTCTGTATTCAGAATATTATGCATTTCAGCTAAGTCTGAATAGAGGCTTAAAAAACAATTAAGAAAAAGCGACTGAGCAGTTTTTTTATACTGAGTTGAAGAGGCCATTTAAAAATTGTACCTAGCCAGTCTTCACTTTCATGCATTGGAAAAGGAAATGGCAACCTACTCTAGAGTTCTTGCCTGGAGAATCCCAGGGATGGGGTAGCCTGGTGGGCTGCTGTCTATGGGGTCGCACAGAGTTGGACATGACTGAAGTGATTTAGCAGCAGCAGCAGCAGCAGTCTTCGTTGACAGAATTCTTACATTTAGGAATCCCCAAATTTCTTATAAACCTGTGTTTGGGCACATTAATGGGAAACACACTGCAGATGTTTAGCAGTATTATGCCAACATGAATATATACTCAGGTTTTGATAGTCTTTGTTAATAATTTAAACATTTTTTGATGTTCTATTAGCAGAGTAATTTGGCTAATAATTTGATTAGTTTCACCGTCTACCCATGTTAAGTCCTTCGTTGCTTGAACATAGTGAGAAATGGGACATTCTGGTTTAAATATTTTCCAGTTAACTCAGTTAAACCAGATTCCTTTGGTTTATTTTGTGGAAGCAGTGGTGCTCGGTTGGAAATTGTTATTAAAGTTTTTATTTTATATTATGTTTTAGTTGAAATTTCTTGGGTGATTAAGGTCTCATCTGGGTAATTATTGTAAACATTAGTCCTCTTTATATTATGAAATCTTGTATATCCTATGATATCACACAGTGAAAAATTCAGCCTTTCCTTTACATAAGTTTTACGCTAATCTTACTCTGGGAACTTCATACACCGTTCCATCTTCACATCAAGCCACTGATGTTTAGGATATTATTTTCTTTTTTTTGTTGTTGTGAGGAAATTAAACGGCGAATTAGACAAAATCTTTGCCCAAAGCCATACAGCTTGTCAGAGGGGATTTTTGAATCCTTGTGTGTCAGTTCTCTGATCTGGATTTCTTTCCATTGAAAACAATATCTAGAGTATTTGGTCTAAGAGAAATTTCTTAGGGTTGATCTTTGCATTTCTGATTTTGTGAGTTAAGGATCTTGGTTTATTGAGATATGACTCATTCTCTGTAGATGGAGTAGATAACTGTCCATAACACTGCAGGGTATGTGTATGTGTGTTTACAGGTGAGAAGAGAGAGAAAAAGTTACTCAATGCTAACCTACTCTCCTCAACAATAGAAATGTGGACTATTTGCTTTTGGCCACAAACATAGGCACTTTTTGTTTGATTTTACAGTTCAGATTAGTGCCCCTTGCCACCTAAAGCTGCAGTGGTAAATTTGGTGGTGATCTGTACAGAAGTGTGGGCATCCCTGGGGTAAAGAATCCTTCTGCCAAAGAAGGAGACACAAGAGAGGTAAGTTTGATTCCTGAAACAGGAAGGTCCCCTGGAGGAGAATATGGCAGCCCACTCCACTATTCTTGCTTGGGAAATCCCATGGGCAGAGGAGCCCGACTGGCTACAGTCCATGGGGTCACAAAAGAGTCGGACACAACTAAGTGACTAAGTACACACATACACAGGCAAAAAGTTGAACTTGTAATTTAGCTCTCGCTGTCCCTCTCCTTTTGTATGGACTAAAATAGTTAACATGTAAATTCTTCATTAGCATTCATAGTCAAATAATATGTAGAAATCCAAAAAGTTAGCTATTTTGAATAGATTATTGCTATCCCAATGCTAAACTTATAGAGAATAGCCATTCCAAAGGCTGAAGTCCAATCAAATATCTATTTTACCATGATGACAATGTAAAAAATTAAGCAACACCACTTCCTCAATGTTTCCTTCTCGGATCTGTTCCACATGTGGTGTTGTGGTAATACTGTGAGCAGTGAAGTATTAAAACAGTTTTGTCTTGTGTTCTTTCATTCTGACAGGCCAATGACATAATGTCGACAAGCCGTGTCTGATAGATTCAAAATTAAAAGTGAATGCCCTCCTTCTTTTCCCTAAGCTTGTGCCTAATGACCTTTGAGCCAATGTGCAATTTCACTGCTTCTGACATAGGAAGTCTTCCATGGTAAGTCTGGGAACAGCTGGTGAGGGTCTTTTCTCAGGCTGCAGAGGATGATTTTATCAAAGCCATATTACTTTTGTTATTAAAGGAGAAGAATGAGAGGAATCAGCAATAAAAACAAAGACTAGTTCAAAGTCTGAACTCTGAAAAGCAGTTTGCTGGTAAGGATATTACCATATATAATATATGCCATATATGCATAATTTAATACTTTCACAGTAAAGTCAGCCAGTTGATTTTCATAAACATGTATAGAGCAACAGCACTGAGAAAAATAAAGGTAAAAATTTACTCTGTGAATTTTTAGTTTTACACTATATTATATAGTTGTGGTAAGGAAGATGATCAGCAATGTATGGAACCAAGACTTTTGATTCCAGGCATATTTTCTCTGCTACAGCTTTTCCACTGAGTCGAAAGTTTTGCTCTCTAGCTATATAGTTAGAGGTAATTTATACAATTCTTGCTTTTACAAAGACATATGAAAACTTAGAGCATTTAGAAAATAATTGAGGTTGGTTATTAGAAAAGTTTATGAGTATTTTGTTAATTTATTCAATCCGTGAAGTAGAACTTATTATAAACTTAGCCTGTTTCAGTATGTTTGAATGTGTGGCCTTAGCTTTTTGACTGTTTATTTACTAACTGGAAGAAATTAGACATATACATATGAAAATGTTTGTCAATTCTAGGTAGAAGGGAAGAAAGTAATAAATATAACTAATACTATAGGACAACAGCTTTAATACATATACATACACACATGTACACACATGTGTATGCATGTGTCTATGTGTGTAAAACATTTGAAAGAAGTAATTTCCTAAAATCTCATCCTAAATCCCAGTGTCTACAGTCTAGATTGGATAAAAGCAAAGATTGTTAATTCTTTCCTTTTTTGAATCTTTAGAGTTCATATGGTTAAGAACCATTTTCTTAGGATACCAGAAAGAAGGCTGAGTTGAATGTAGGCTATGGGATAGAGAAGTTGCAGCCTTCCTTGCTGGAGAGATGATTTTTTAATTTATAATATTTGAAAAATTGAAAGAGAGGAAAATGGGGCATATTGGAAGGGAAGGCAGAACTTGAAGCTCAAAAGGAACAGTGTTATCTGAAGGGCTGGCCAACCAGGCAGAAGTGGAGTTTATAATATTGATTTAAAGAGGAGCTTAGGTCAGGTGAAGCCAAGTTAACAGGAACCACAAATTCCAGGCAGAAATTTTTTGGAATATCCAGGAGGCAAAATGAATACATTTAGACCTTTAAAATGAACAGGACACAATGAAATCAGTGTTTATGTACTGTAATGTGTGGTGGAGCTGTGGATATGAGTTATTGTGCAAAATAAAATCAAAAGTGGGAGCAGAGAATGGAGATAATTCTTGTGTTCAGTTTTGGTGAAATAAATACTAATTTTGTGAATAACAGTGCAATTACTTTTATTTTTATTCCATCTATTAGTCATAAAAAAGTGTACACCCTTGTATACATCTTGTTTAAGCAACTGTATTTAGTTCCAATTAAAGTAGCAAATTGATTTATCCATTATAATTGCTTTCAGCTTTTAAGTTCTTAAATCTTTCCCCCTTGCCTCCCTTCTTTCATCTTTTATTTTCTATCTTTACCCTCTCTCTGTTTTTCATCCTTGATTTCTTCTTACTATATTTCTTTCTGTCATATAGAATACTGGTGTTTTAATTATTATAAGTATTAAACTTTAATGTGGTATTGTATCCTCATGATCCAGGAATATCAGAATTGAAAGAGGAGAATCACTTTTCATATATTTAGTTTGAATAATGAGAGGTCCCTGTTTTTACTCATTTTCCAGGTAGTGTTTAGATGCAACCTTTATTTGCTATAATAAACTGTAGGCCAGATATCCATACATAGTGGAAAAACCATTTGACTGTAACAGCTGTGGTCTGTCTGCACAGTATCACAATCACGATCACATGAGTGTTTCTGGATTTCTACCTCTCAGAGTGCTGTTTAGGTAAATCCAGGTGGTTTTGTTGAGGGAAGAGTTTTGCCTTTAAAGCATAAATCACTATGGTGCTCAACCTTTCCAGGGGTTCAGATAGTTGATTGGTGTGTGTTTCGTTAATTAATTTGCATTTCATTCAGATGTGGTGCTATGGTCTTAAACGATAATATTAATGCTGCTCAATTAAGCTCTAAGTCTCTATTACTTATTTTGCTATTCTTTCTTTTCTTCAACAAAGAAAAGATTGTGAAGTGAAATAAAACAGATATGTCCAGGCTGCTTACATGTACTTGTGTCATTATGCTTGATTAAAGGCATGATGTGAATGAACCTAAGCTTTTCATTGCAAGGAAATATGAAAAAAAAATGTTTTGGATCTAGAGTTTCCTTTACTATAATTATAACCTTTAAAAATTTACCAGATTTTTAGTATATAATATTTTTATGAAATTTTCCTAATAAAAATTTTCCTTGATAAACAGCTGATTTTACAGAGTATAGTTCTTAGAAATTGACAGCATAGAAAAACATATGCAGAACTGTCATAAAAATCTGCTTATATTTAGTTTGTTTCTACTTATGAAGTACTATTAGTTGTTGTAGCTTACATAATTAAAGGAAAGCATGTTAACAAAGCTACAGCTTGCAAATTCAAAGTAGGTTATTATTATTTATTCTGCTCCCAGCGATTGCACACATTTGACCCTAAATGACAAAGTAAATGAAAGCCCTTTTTCAAAGTAATACAATCAGTTCAAAAAATATTGTGCTAATAAAATTATACATTCTAATTGAAAGATTGATGGCAATCCATTTAGTTGTTACTAGGTTATTTGTGACAGAAGATGCAGAGTAACCTCATTACAGTCAGAATTGTGATGACTTGTAGCTGAAGAGAGGAATAAAGCTTTAAACCATTGTCACAGTCCATTTCCAAAATGTATTCAGAAGATGATTTAAACGAAAATATACGACCATTAAATATAAGTTTGAATTGGTTACCTAGCAGTGTTATTATAGAAGCAATGAAGTAATCATCTGTTTGATCCATAATTGGCCTACTTAAAATTCACAAATCAGATTTACAGATTCCAATTTATGAAAGAGAAATGCAGGAGAAAACACTGGATTGAAAACATTATCCCTTGTGGTTTGGTATTTCCAGCTCATATTTTTAGTTGTTTTCTTCATGATCATTAAGTCTATATCAGTTTATTTTAGACATTTCTGGCCACAATCACCAATTCGTGATAAATTATTCAGCACTTTTCATTTGTTTGTTCCCTAGTAGTTTAATGTCAGGCTTTCAGCACAAGTACTCAAGGGAATTTGATCAACATTTTGAAGTTATGTGGTTGAGAGAAAGAAAGAAAATGAATGTACAATAATTGTTTTTTTCCTTGTGAAAGATGTTAAAATCTTTGTGGGATATATTTTTTGTATATTTGATCTTGCAACTTATTTTTCTTGATTAGTTAATAATAATGTGGAAATTTTAGCCTAAGAAAAGCTCTGTCTCCCTACGGTCTTCTTACTATAAGAATGTTTCTCTAGCATTTCTCACATTTAGAAGTATCCTCAATGTCTCTCATATAAAACCCATTTTATTTTATCACTTAATCATTTCTGGCTCAATATTATGCGTAGTTGCCTTGCTTCTCTCATTTGCACTTTCTCTTATTCTTTTTTTGGGCTCCTTACAGTCACCACCATGCCTTTCATGATAGCTTACCTTTCATTGTGAATTCTAAAATTCTTTTATATTGACAGAGATACTCATTTTATAAGAAGACTGTTGTAAACTTGATTTCAAGTTGGCCCTAAGTGTTTGAAAAAGTGCATTTAAAAGGTTTTCATTGGATAAGTCAGTTATGTATTGGGTATCTATAAATTTAACAGAGTGTTCTTTTTAAGATACTGAATCTACATAGGGTTGACATTTTATCTGTCCTAAGGAATGAATTAAGAAAAAGTTTAGGGTGGTGCTTCTTCTTACCTTGTGTCATCAGTTAAGGCTGAAGTTTTGAATTATCAAAATTCAAATAGAATTCAGGAAATTGAATTAAAAATACATTTTAGTAAGATCCTAACGCCATTTGACAGAGAATGAGATGGTTAGACGGCATCACCAAAAAAATGGACATGAGTTTGAGCAAACTCTGGGAAGCCTGGGGTGCTGTAGTCCATGGGGTTGCAAAGAGTTGGACACGACTGAGCAACTATACAACATTGAGGTGAGGGCTAAAGTGGGAACAAAGGGCTTTTCTTTCAATTCTAGCTATAGATCACTTCCTTCCCATAAATTACCTGTTAGCTTTCTGACCTCAGGCAAATGATTTAACTTTTAAGTCTTAGGTTTTTTCAGCTGTAAAATGGAATGAAGATTCTAGCCTTACAAGGTTGTTTTGATACTAACAAATATAATTTTATAGTTAAACAAGATTGATTCATTTGTGAGTAATAAATATTGGAAATGTTTCAAAAATCAAACATGCTTTTTATTTATTTAAGCAAATGACTATAATGTACCTACTGTGTGCCAGGTTTAGTTCCAGTATATGTCAGTGAATAATCTAGAAAAAATCATGGCTTCATGGAGCTTAAATTCTCAGTGCTTACATATTCAGTGCAGAAACTTGAAAGATATATGAATGTTAATATACCAAAATAAAATCACTTAGAAATCTGGTGTTAATAATTTGTGGATGTATGTATTTTTAATGTTTTTATGAGTATCTGTGTTTTGGAGTTTTTCAGATTATCATTGTAGCTTGCGTCATCTTTCTTATTTGTATTTCGTGAATATTTTCTCCTATCATGTTCTTCCTCACCATGGTATAGAATGGTGTACTTTTCATCCTGTGTTATATGCTAATTTTCTTATTCCTTATCATTGAGTGTTTAAGTTACTTCCAGTTTTTCAGAAATGTATGTTAATAGATAAACTATGAAGAACATCCTGTGATGAAAATTCGTGTGTATATTCTTGATTATTTCTATCCAATAAATTCAGTTATATAGAATATTTGAATCAATGATTATAGATGTTTTTAAGAGTTTTGTAGGTTATTCTATAAGGCAGCTTCAATTTAATATGCCATCAATAATGCTTGAGGGTCCAGGTTTACTAAAATGTTTCCTTCGGACATTTTTCTTTGCAAATATGATAGATAAAATTGTTATCTCCTAATGAGCTTGAATTTTATTTCTAGTGAGGCTAAAGCTTTTGTTATGTGAGTATTAGCTTATTTTTCCTCCTTTTTGGAATTGCTTGCTCCTGTTGTTTAAGTCTTTTTTTCTTTTGGAATGCTCTTTTTGTTGATAATTGAGAGCTTATTATGTATGAAGATAATTGTCCTCTTTTCATGTCACTGCGTGTGTACATACCTAAAGATTTTCCATTTTTACATAGCAAAACTGTGGAAGAAACCTCCATGGTTTCCTAGTGATTCCTTTAGGATAGAAACAAATGAATTCTCATTATTCTTTACTAATCTTTTATACTAATTGCCTATGTGTGAAATTCTTATACTAACTAGTTGCAGAGGTTGATTTTATTCCTTTTAGAGTATTAGAGTTTCTTACTGTTTTCCTCTTTTATATATATTACTGAAGAAGTTTTAAACACTGCTATCAAAAAGAGAAAATTGCATTAAAGGCTCTGAGATGTACAGATACAGTATATTCTTTCCATGGTTGTCATTTCCACTTCTCCAGTTCTATTGGCTTCGTGGAACCCTAGGTCTACATTGAGTCTTTGGATGAAATATATCTCCCTATAATCCCACACTCTTATCTCTTCCTCCATTGATAGGCTGGAGGTATCTGAATATTCTGCTTACTTTTCTTGTTTTAACACAGGCAGCCAAAAGGCTAAATATAGGCAGGCTCAGCCCTCCTAGTGTTTTGCTATTGTATTCCAACTGTATTTATGCTTTTAGATGAGTGTTGTTCTCTCCAGATCTCCAGATGTCCTACAAACCAGATTTACCCACACCTTGAATGATTTCCTCATTTAGATGACTTTGTTAGACCCAGTTGGAATGTAAGTTTAAGACAGATGCATTAGTGGCTAAAGACTGATGATAAAAAATGTCAGTTGTCAAGAGATTTATAAGCCTGATGGTTTAGGGACGATTAAAGCCTTCAGTCACATAAGGGGAAATACACAGTCGTAGGGATCCACAAATATGAAAAATAAATGATAAGCTCTAAACTCAATGGGGCAGAATTCTATATTTAATTAATTTAAAAAAATCTATGACATGTATAATTTGTTGAAATAATATAATATGGTTCCCACACTCTTTGTTATAATTTACCTGTGAAACTAGGGAATTTGGTGACAAATCTTTAGTTCCTATCAGATTTGACCATTTAGTAACGTAAATGTAAAATTAACTAGAAAAAAGTTCCTACCACTTTCTGATAAAGTATTTATTTGTTTTTTATATGTGGGTATGTTTTCAAAAAGAACAGTATTCTAAAACTTGATCATTAAAGTTTGGGAAAGCACATTATTCAATTATTGGATGCCCCTTTGAAATCAGTCATTTAAAATATATTTAAATGGATTAATTTGTATATTTTCCTTTAGAATAAGACCTAATATATTCCTTTGACTAATAAGATTGTGAGACTAAAGATAAGTATATTTTAATCTTTACCTCCAAAATACATATGATTTATTACAGGGTTGTGCTTTTTATCCAATGTCCTAGTATTGAATGATGGTGTTTAATATTACTGTAATACCAAATGTCAGAAGATTTATTGTAGTTTTAATTTTCCTGAGCTAGGAGACAGGGTACTTGAACACATTTGGTGATTATTGACCGATAAGCAATAAAATGATCCTACATAGAGCTCAGTGGCAAATGTTTCTCCAACTCTCTCTGATTAATATGGTCTTTTTGGTGTAATATGTCAATTTTATCAGATTCAAATTTATCACCAAAGTAGCTACAGTAGTTTCAGCTCTTGGAAAGAGCTACTTTGACTGAGTTATTATTATATTCACAAACAAGATTGTTGATACCACTGGAAAAGTCTTTATGAAGAGTTACTCTTGGTTACTACAAGATCAGCCAAAAATACCTTTATAAATATTAGATGAAAAAACTGAACTATGTATCCACATATTTTGAAAATTTTAATCATTCCTATAAGCTAGTGGAAGTTTTTATTCAGTTACTAAATCTCTTTGACCACTGATTTTTAAAGTATAAGTGTCTTTATTCTCTTGTTTATGAAAATCTCTCCAATAATTGGAAGTGCTGGAAGAATGAGGACCACTAACAGAAATGAACATTCCAAAGAAAGAAAGTAATCCATGTAAACCAATGTTTGATATGTGTCTAGTATAGTTGACTTTAATTCAGCAAATACCTTTTGAGCATTAACTACATGTTAGTGTGCTAGATTTCAGGGTTACAAAAATGAATATGTGCTAAGAGAAAGATAAATAGATATGAAATGTCTATTTATCCTTTCTAGAATAATGATATATGAGATAACTAAGAATGGAGGTATATAAGTAACTTTTAAGTTTCTATTTCCTTTAATCTTGAGTGTACCTCTGAACTTATTTAGTTATGTGGTAAAATGCATAAATGAGACATTGTATGTGCAATTTCAAGTATTTTGAATTATTGAGGCCAAAAAGCCGTTTAAATGAGAGTTGAAAGGTGAAGGAAGAATATACGAAAAAAAGTTTTTCCATTATGTGTCAGGTAATTTTTTGAAGGGACAGTGATGAGGCCACTGGAGAGAGAGTTCAGATTACGTGTGTGATTTTCAAGGTAACACAAGATTATGGAACCCAGACTGTCTTATTTCTAAGGATTGCATCATTCTTTTGTTAAAATCATTGTACTCACAATGAAATGTTACTCACAGGGAAATCAGATAACAACTCTATTAAGAGCTTTGAAACCATCAGAAAAATCTTGACATTATATTAAATATTTGAAATTTAATATATGTAAAGCACAATATAAAATTATATTTATTATTGGATTATTAAAGGAATAATGTACATCTACTGGATTTTATGTTTTGCAAAAGGCAAAGAAAAAGCAATTTTGTGCTCTGCTCAACTAAAAAGCATTCTGTCTTGGGATTCTTTTATTTTCTATGATTGCTCCTAAGAAAAATTCACCCAATTATTTTATTTGGTACTTTAAATACTCTTATTAAGAAAATTGTATATATTTGGATATATATATATATATATATATATATATATATATATATATATATATATATAGACAGTTTCTAAAATAGAACTATTTACACAGGATAGTAATTTTTAGTAACTGCCATATTTAGCTTTTATATATGTTGGAAGAGACATCTCATAATTTTATTTTTCATTTTATTCTGAGGGAAGTAAATCTGATGGTGCCCATATGTTTGCAAAATTCCAACTGAAAAACGGTTCGAAAAGACAATGATCTATTTTCTTTTCCCCAAATTGCATCAGAGACATAGCATGGTGAAGAAAAGTGGTTTTTGTGAGAAAATATTTTAAATTTTTTCTCACTGAATCTTTTTTTTTTTTTTTTCATGATTTGGGATCTTTACAAAAGCTGCAGAATTAAATAAAATTAGCATACATGTAACTATTTTATTTTTCTCCTACTGATTTTGGTCAAAGCATCTTTAAAGATTAAAAACATGTACATGACTTTTAACCCGTTGGTCTATTCCTCTCAGCATAAAAAGGTACCTTGCTTTCCAAGTGTCTGAGACTATGGTATCAAAATGAAGGAATTGAAACTGGAGGACAAAGGTTAACTTATGAGGGTTCTTTCAAGAAGGTTCCAGCGTTGGCACAAGTTTAGGCTATATATACACCCTTTAAATTGGGTTTCCCAAGTGGCTCAGTGATAAAGAATCCACTTGCCAATTCACTCCTATCCTGCCACCGGAGTTGTGGGTTCGACCCCTGGGTTGGAAAGATCCCCTGGAGTAGGAAATGGCAATCTGCTCCAGTATTCTTGTCGGGAATATCACATGGACAGGGCCTGGTGGGCTACTGTCCATGGGGTTGCAAAGAATCTGACACGACTGAGCATGTACACCCGTTTGATTATAAACCAGTAGCAGTGCAGTGAGAATATTTTGAATGTTCACATCTCTACCTGTCAACACCTCTGAAACCTTTTCAGCACCCTATTTCTCAGTCTCTTCTTGATCAAAGCATGACCTGCTCACTAAGGCTTTCATAAGATAATAATTTAATAACAGACTCTGAGCCAGAAGACAAAGGGAAAGACTGTGTAGGAGGCCACTGCTAATTTCCCTCCCAACATAATCAAATCAGCGCAGCTATCCAGCCAGGACTCATAACCCTTAATAAGTCACTCTACTCGATTAAGAGAAATTGATTTTCCTCTACCGTAGATCATAGTGATTATGATAAATATGGTATCTGCTGTTCACTGCGCTCCTTCGCTTACTGCCAGTGTCCATTTGTTTGCAGGGAGGCAGGTAAACGAGCTAGAGGATGACGCTGTGTCATTAACTGCAGTTGATATCAGCGCTTTGACAGCTGTGGAATTGAATGGTTCCATAGATCAGCTTCGAAGTCAGTCATAAAAGCCTTGCGCAGCAGTTACACATTCCTGACAACACTACTAGCCGCTTTCAACATGCAGAACTCCTGGCTCATGATTTGTAATTGAAAATATAGGAACAGAACAGAATGGGTGGGCATGAGGGAGTTTATACTCTAGATTTATAATATGAAAAGTTGTGTGAGAGTGAAACTGCAAAGTAATACTTCACCAAGGTTCTATTGTGATCCCCACATTATCTGAAGTCTATTGTAGGTGTATGTTATTAATAGTTATATGACTGCAAACAAATCTAGTTTTCCAGATAAAGCAGTATCTGAAAATAATACTAATGGTTGTAGAAATTTGGGGCTTATCTACTTTTCTGCCCTTTCATGTCACTCTCATCTTGAGTCATTGGGTTTTGTTTGAATGATTCTCTATCTCTTTAGAGATCTTCCCTGTAGTTCAGATGGTAAAGAATCTGCCTGCAATGTAGGAGGCCTGGGTTCAATCCCTGGGTCAGGAAGATTCTCTGGAGAAGGGAATGGCAATCCACTCCAGTATTCTTGCCTGGAGAATCCCATTGATAGAGGAGCCTGGCAGGCTATGGTTCATGGGGTCGAAAATAGTCGGACATGACTGAGTGAGTAACACTGCTACTGCTATCTCTTTACTTTATGTGATAACTCTTTGTTCTTTAACATCAGTGGGGAAAGAGAGCAAAGGAACCTATTCTATCAGAGCAGTCTTAACAATTGTTGAGAATTTTCATATAAACTTTTTGAATAGCATGTCAATTGAATGCTTGTTTTTGTAGTTAAAAATACAATAAGTTCCTATGATGATGGAAAGGTATCTCATATGGCATGGCACACAGAGACAGTAGCAGTGATAAAGATTTTTTTTCACTGATTTTACCTGGAGAATAATTTGGATTTGGAAGTTTGTGTACACCACTAGCCCCCAACAGATAACTCTTATTTCTGTGCTCTACACAGAATGTGATATTACGGGGTAAGGAATTATAGGCAGACATGAAATGTTATTTTTAAAATATGGAGGCAGTAACATAATCATGAGACACTGAAAATAGACCTCAGAGTTATCTTTATGAAAATACTAGATGCTTTTTTTTTAATTAAAATTGTATTTCGACTGAATCAGTCCTAGGATTTTTAAAATTCGATTCATCATCAAATACCATTGTGATGTTTTCTAATAGGCTACACTTAATTATTCTCAATTGTTGTTCCATTGGAGAATAATATATTCTAGTTATGTTAAAAAAAATTAATCAATTTAATTTATATCTTGATACCGTCCACCTTTTGATATTACTAAGAAAGGATGAGAAAATATGCCTTTTTCTAGTTTTAAAAATGTACTGCTGAGGTTCACTTTATTCTTGATACCATTACTGAAGAGTCTATGTCTTTAACTTTACTATTATTTTATTTCTTAGCGTTTTCCAAGAAAAGAAAGCCATCACAATGATGTTTAATGATAAGGTATATATAATATCTGAATATATTTAATTTGGGTTCTGTTTGCACTTCTCTTTTGTGACATGAGAAATAAACCAAATGATGATAAAAGTTATTAAAACTCTGGCTCTACTCCCACCAGTTTTGAGGAAAATTCGCCTCCTGTTATTCAGGGGATGTTAATTGTTCAGTCTAGTGAGCAAAAACAAGTCTGTTCTTGAGAGAAAATCTCCAAATGGCTGCCCAACTGCAAGAGTTGATTATGCAGTGAGGAAATGTGGAGAAGTACTTTGCTTACTCCTATCTGCCCAAGTTGGACATTTAATGAATATAGCTCAACATATTCAGAATGATATCTCTTAGAGCTGGACAGTCCCTGCAGTGACTTTGACAGGGAAGCGACTGTGCAGCACTTCCAAGCAAAAGCAATTAAATTTAATGTTGTTAAATGTAACAAAAATTGTTCAGCATTCAGAATATTTCAGACACCATGGAAAACTTGGAACACAAAGATGGTTCCACCACCTTAAATCTGACTATCATGAACTTTTGTTGTCCTCCAAACTTTCCCTTGCAGTTTCTTAACTGTTAAAATTGTTGCTCGGTCACTAAGTTATGTCTGACTCTTTGCGACCCTATGAGCTAGCTGTAGCATACCAGGCTCCTCTGTTCTCCATTATCTGTTGGAGTTTGCTCAAATTCATGTCCATTGACTTGGTGATACTATCTAACCATCTCATCCTCTGCCACCCACATTCTCCTTTTGCCTTCAGTCTTCCCTGGAATCAGGGTCTTTCCAGTGAGTTGGCTCTTCTCATCAGGTGACCAAAGTATTTTAATGATAGTTTATTTGAAGACAGTGTCCACTTTTCCAGATCAATACTATAAGAGATTACAGTTTTACCTATTAGTTTTATTTTGCTTTTTTGCACTGAAACACATGTAATCTATTGAAGTACAATAATCCTTTTTTCATTCAGATCCTATTTTAAGGAAATTTCATTAATTGCTCATACTATCAGTGATAGTACAGTGTATCCTGGTGTCTACTGCTGCTGCTGCTGCTGCTGCTAAGTTGCTTCAGTCGTGTCCGACTCTGTGCGACCCCATAGACAGCAGCCCACCAGGCTCCGCTGTCCCTGGGATTCTCCAGGCAAGAATACTGGAGTGGGTTGCCATTTCCTTCTCCAGTGCATGAAAGGGAAAAGTGAAAGTGAAGTCGCTCAGTCGTGTCTGACTCTTAGTGACCCCATGGACTGCAGCCTACCAGGCTCCTCCATCCATGGGATTTTCCAGGCAAGAGTACTAGAGTAGGGTACCATTGCCTTCTCCATGGTGTCTACTACATACTCTTAATTCACCAAACTGCTTAAATCTGGCTTAAGGAATTTCTTCTCCAAAATAGTTTTGGTAAGATGATACATACTTTCAAGATGATGAGTGAAATGCAAGTGGAAAAGTTCTTTTTGAGTAATAAATGCAACTGTCCAGAATCTTGTGTATCTAGCTCAGAATAACCAAAAATATATTTTCATATTAAAGATATAGCATGGGCTATGATTAACAAGGTGAGAAAGACCAATCATTATATGAAACAATAGATAGCTAAAAGATCTAATGTAACGTTTAAGAGCTTTAGAACTTTTAATATAATGTTTAAGAGTGAATTTTAATAAGTTTTTTGTATGTGTGTCTGCCCCTTGGTTAAAGTTCTATTTAGTTCCAAGTCAACACTATAACTAATAGCAGAAAATAAAAGCTTTGGAATGATTATTTTTGTGTTCTGTCTTATGCTAGAAAGTATCCACAAGAAAGCAAGTAGGTTGTGGCATAACAGGAACCATCTCAGAGCTTATGGAGGTTTTGGCCAATGGTAGCTTCCCCAATTAGTGAGAAGACACATGGATGAATACAAGACTGAAAGTGTCTGGGTGTGAATAAAGAAAAACAAATGTCTGATTCTGTGTTAAGCACAATAATTTCCATTCTAGATCATGAGTTCACACCCTCGTGGCTCAGATGGTAAAGAATCTGCCTGCAATGCCGTAGGCCAGGGTTTGATCCCCTGTAGAAGAGAATGACTTCCCACTCCAGTCTTTTTGCCTGGAGAGTCCCATGAACAGAGGAGCCTGACGGGCTATAGTCCATGAGGTTGCAAAGATTCAGACATGACTGAGCCACTAAAACTTTCCCTTTCAGAGGGAAATGGTCTGATGAGATCTGAGCAGTTCTAATCTCTAAATCTATAGGAAAACAAGTACTAGAGCATAGAAAAAAGGGCAATAGAGAAAAATGTTAAAAGTCTGTATTTCAAATGTTACTGGGAGTTAACTGAATCATTCTCAAGAGTATGGGGTGGAGACAAGCCTCTTTTCACTGCCTCAATACATACAGAAAACTTTTAGTTAGATAGATAATTTCCTGACACTGAAGACCTGGTGTTAAGCAAGAATATTCTGAATATTTTAATACAAGAAGAAATCTCCCTCCATGTATTTTATTCCATTAAAATACTCTATTGACATTTAAAAATTAATGAATTGCAAATCCAGTAATGGGTTGTACTTGGAATGGCACTTCAAAACTTACATGAAAGTGAAAGTTGCTCAGTCATGTCCGACTCTTTGCGACCTCATGGACTATACAGTCCATGGAATTCTCTATACCAGAGTACTGGAGTGGGTAGCCTTTCCCTTCTCCAGGGACTCTTCCCAACCCAGGGATCAAACCCAGGTCTCCCGCATTACAAGTGGATTCTTTACCAGCTGAGCCCCAAGGGAAGCCCAAGAATACTGGAGTGGGTCCCCTATTCTTTCTCCAGGGGATCTTCCTGACCCAGAAGTTGAACTGGGGTGTCTCCGGCATTACAGAGAGATTCTTTACCAACTGAGCTATCAGGGAAGCCTTTCAAAACTTACCTTGGGTATTTTAATACTATGAAACCTTGCAGCCACATTTTCCAGCATCTTAAGAGCTTCACAGTGAAGATATGACTTAATGCCTAAAGTTTATTTTTGAATCCTCCATCACATTGTATGGCATCACTTAACGAACATGAGTTTGAGAAAACTTTGGGAGATGGTGAAGGATAGGGAAGCTTAATGTGCTGCAGTCTATGGGGTCGCAAAGAGCCGGACACGATTGAACAACAACCACAACAATAATTTGGAAGTGTCCTATGTAACACAGATATGAAACCAGTTCAATAAGGTAACAGTTCCTAACTATACAGATCAGCATATCCTCACAACACAATACTTCTTCCGAGAGCATGTATTAGGTCAGATTCCCACTTTACAGTAAAGCTTTGTGTTTGTGTAGGCTGCGTCTTCTGCACTCAGATTTAAAGAGACCTCTCTTCCCTGCTTTCTCTGAAGTTGGAAAGCAGCCGAAGTGGCAGCTGCCTCACAAGTCGCTTTTCTTCCCCTTGTTTTGATAATTATGAGCAAAGGTCAATCACTTCCCCATTAAGGCAAATCCTGACAACCCCACTTGTCAGAGCCTCAGTTATAGATGACATGCTTGTCAACATAAAAAAAACAGGAGTATATCTTTACTTCCTCATGACCAGCTGAAAGTCAAAACCCCACAGAATACTGGAGGAGGGGAGGAAGGATGGGTGGGTGTGTGCCATACATTTGTCAACTGCAGAGGTACAGTTCTAAGGAGATTTTTGTAATTTTAAGCTTCACAAATGGATGATTACATTCC
Source organism: Okapia johnstoni (assembly GCA_024291935.2). Lineage (NCBI taxonomy): Eukaryota > Metazoa > Chordata > Mammalia > Artiodactyla > Giraffidae > Okapia > Okapia johnstoni. The sequence continues at coordinate 30,682,475 of CM044311.1, forward strand.
GCTTGTTAAATATGGACTTGTGAGCATCCTGACAGAATGCAAATACTTCTGTTAACACCATGGCCTTGCAGTGCCTCTGACAGAGAGGTTTTAATTTTATTGTGACTTTCTTTCTGAAGCCATCTTAGCTTTTAGATGAAGATGAAATGGCTAAAATCTGAGAGGTGACCAAATAATGTTCTTTGTATAACCAGATTCTGAGTGAACTAAAAACTCAGCTAGGACCATTGTAAGGGTAAAGACATAATGCACACTGAAGGAGTGGGGAGGGAGATATAGTCTTTACATTATGAAATTTGATATTAAGCTTTTACTGCTCAGATTATGTCAGAGATTCATTTACATTTAATTACACAGTACCTCCCAGTCTCCCTGAAATCAGCATTCATAGGACTATATTGAGTCTGCTGGTAACCGACATTGGAAACATAAACAGAGCAAATTACACTCCTGTCAACATGTTAACTTCATACACTTTCAATGATCCCAACACTTTGATATAAGAGAATATGGTGTGATATTTAAATTGAGTCCAGGGGCCCAATTTAGGACCCACTCATAGTGTGCCTTCCTATATACAATGAAACATTTTCCTAAACTTCTGTGGGTGATTTTGTTTTAAATACTTAAGGGCTTTCTGTTTAAAGGGAACCATTAGAAATTCCTCTTTAACTTCTTCTTGGAAATTAATAAATCCTTTTGTATGGAAAATCATTACCAAATCATTATGCTGTACACATTGAACTTACAGTGCTGTATGCAATTATATCTCAGTAAAACTGAAAAACTTATTACCTCCTCACTTCTCACTTGTTTAAAACAAAATTTTTATTTGTTGCTCTATGAATGTTATGGAGTGAGTTACCTATGGTGTGTTGTGATAAATTGTTAATGAGACTCACTCTCAGATGAAAGAAACCATTACTTTCCAAGCAAGTTATGACCCAGTATAATAATTTCAGACTAAAAAGGAAGTGTTCTGAGTATTTTTCTGAAATGAACAAGTCTAACATAATCTTACAGCAAGTAATATTTGTCCAAGATTATTAAGAATGTAAGCCTGTGTATAAATACGAGTTGTGGATATATAATTCCATCTAGTCAAGAAGCACTTGTTTGTTCCTTTTTATTCTAAGGTGCAATACGCTCATGTGTGCGTGCTGTCATGTCTGACTCTTTGTGACTCATGGACTATAGCCCACCAGGCTCCTCTGTCCATGGGATTTCACACATACTTAATGGAGTAGGTTGCCATTTCCTTCTCCAGGGGATCTTCCTGACCCAGGGATCAAACCCGCGTCTCCAGCATTGACAAGCAGATTCTGAACCACTGTGCCACCTGGGAAGCCCCGAGGTGCAGTGCATAATCTCTCATATTCTGAACCACTGTGCCACCTGGGAAGCCCCGAGGTGCAGTGCATAATCTCTCATATTCTGAACCACTGTGCCACCTGGGAAGCCCCGAGGTGCAGTGCATAATCTCTCATAATAGGTGTACTTGTTTTATCATCGGTGATTCTTCTCAGTCTGCAGGCAGAATAAGATGCCCTTGGTGACACTCTTGAAGCCCACTGCTTTGATTGTCTTCCTTTCTTCATCACCCTGTTGTCTTCCTTCCAGTTGTTCACTTTTCATGACACCCTCAAGAGTGGAGTCAAAGATGAGCAAATATACAGGTGTTTTGTCACTTCTTTTACATCCGCTCCTCAGTTTTTCATTATGGTAATGGCACTTTGTGATGTGCAGTTTCTGGATTTATGACCCATTCTCGATAAGCGTGAATCTGGCCTGCATGTGCATCTTTGATAAGGTTCTAATTGGATAGCGGTGACCTTTCTGAATGTAATTCAGGGAGGAAGATTAAAAAGCAGTCCAGGAAGTGACAGGTTTGGGACAATAACGTATGAATTCAGCTCTGCTGGCAGGCAAGAGATGTAAGCTGTGATAAATTAGAGGGAGGCCAAACAGGCTTACACTGAATGAATGATTTTTCATTTCTTTTACATCCTTGTGTAAAACTCTATTGCAGAAATTGTGCTAAAACCACTCTATCTTCCTACTCCTAGGTTATACTACTCTTTTACTGATAGTAGAAGTTAGAGAATTATTCAGTTAATGTAGTTTTAAAATGACTGAAGAACACGTAACTAAAAGTACATGCTCCAGTTTGCACTAGGTCATTTTAAGTTGAACAGTTAATGCGTATTTGGAAGCTAGCTACCAAAATTCAGGAAAATCTTTCTCTGTCTAACTCTCTCCTGCTTTCCCTCGATTTCTCACATCTATGTGTAAAGCCTACTAGAAATATCCGAGTGTGTATACACACTCAGATCTTGAAAATACCTTTATCCAATTTCAAAGATGTAAACTCAAATTTTAAAGATTGATTCTATAAGAGAATCAATATAACCAGAAAACACCTAAGTAATATTTTATATATTTGATAAAGTCATAAACTCTTAGTATATCTTCAACGTTGAATGTTGTCTTGCTAATCCTGCCAACTATGCGAATGTCTTGCTGATCCTGCTGACTCTGCCAGTTGTCTCACTGTATCTCGCTGTGCACACTGTTCTCAGACCCCAGGGTAGGCAAGGCACGAGCGGGGAAGCTGGAAGAAAACTCTAGCTATAGGAACCACAGACATGTTTATTCTCTCCAGGCTGGCCCAGCAGCCGTAGCAGCAGCCATAAGATAACTTCTCATAACATAACCTCTCTTCAAGGGCTTTCCAGGTGGAACTTATATATGCTTACAGACAAAGGTAGCCCGTGGCCAAGGAAGTACCTTGTGATGCGCATGCACAGTGCTATAAGTGATCTCAACTGTTATGTGATCATTATTTGTAAAACTTGGGGTGAGAGCCTTTGGAGCGAGAGAGCCTGACCATGCCATCTTGGCTAATTTGCTCTTTCCCTACAAATGTGCATGCTAAGTTGCTTCAGTCGTGTCTGACTCTCTGTGACCCTATGCACTGTAGCCCACCAGGATCCTCTGTCCATGCAGTTCTCCAGGCAAGAATACTGGATTGGGTTATGATGTCCTCCTGCAGGGCATGACAAATGACCTGGAGGAGCATTTCCTCCTCAAATCCACGTCTCTTATGTCTCCTGTGTTGGCTCACAGATTCTTTACCACTAGCGCCACCCGGGAAGTCCCAACATTGAATATGTAGTCGAAATACACTTCTATGGACTAGTATATTTAATTACATGTTTGAACACATACACTCACTTGCAAAGACATGTATGTCTTCAAATGTAGGCTGAGATTTTTTTCTCCAAAGTGACGCTTCTTAGTGCCAGTATATGAGATCTAAATCTTAAGTATATTGTTAATACTATAATAAAATGTTACTTAAATGGAAATAACCTTAAAAAAGGAGAAATTGTAAAAGCTCAAAGGTAACTTTGTTAGATGATTTTGTAAAATCTGCCGTTTCTGCTATTGAGCCTGTTGCTTATACACATGGAATACAAAATAAATCATACAAGTAGCAGGCAAGTTGTTGGGTCTCTATACCAGGATTAACAGAGGGAAAAGTTCTTTCCTTTAATTTCCTTCTCATACTCCTCACACATGAGCTCCTTCAAGGAACACAGGGCCTATCAATACAGAATTTCCTTTCAAGCCCTCTGGACCTTGCTGTAGAAGGAAGGAAAGGCAAACACCTTTTCTGAGAGTCTGAGTTGGGTCAGACACCATGGTATGTATGTATATATAGAATTGTATTCTCACCTCATTGTAACTCAAGGAGATGTTGCCTTGTTTTCTTGCTGAGAAATGTTTTCCCCAAATTAAGCTCAGGGCTTGGCCCCCAGCAGTCATTATGCAAGTGGAAAACAAAATATGTAAGGCCAGGTGTACTCACCTAAGGTTATATTAATTGAAGCCCAGCATAACCAGATTTGAATCTGGCCTCCATGTGTCTTGGGCTTCCCAGGTGGTGACAATAGTAAAGAACCCGCCTGCCAATGCAGAAGACACAAGAGACGTGAGTTCAGTCCCTGAATTGGGACGATCCCCTGGAGAAGGGCATGGCAACCCACTCCAGTATTCTTGCCTGGAGAATCCCATGGACAGAGGAGTCTGGGAGGCTACATCCGTGAGGTCGCAAAGAGCCGGACGTGACTAAACATGCACGTACTCTAGCAACTCCATGTATCTCAACATAAGCAGGTAAGCAAAGAAAAGCAAGCTTCTAGCTCTGTTGTTTAGTCGCTGTCTTGTCTGACCCTTTTGCAACTCCATGGACTGTAGCCCACCGGGCACCAGCAGGTGCCTCTGTCCTTGGGGTTTTCTAGGCAGGAGTACTGGAGTGGATTGCCATTTCCTTCTCCAGGGGATTTTCCTGACCCAGGGATTAAACCCACATCTCCAGCATTGCCAGGCAGATTCTTTACCACTGAGCCACCAGGGAAGCCCCTCTAGCTGTACTGCTTTATGACAGTTTTACAAATCATCTCCCAGTTTTTAAACAAGGGCTTTTAAAGGTATTCTTCACATTCCATACAATTTATCAGTCTGTAGTGTTAAGCATCATTTTATATTTTATACCTGCTGTAAAATCAGTGTAATATACTGTGCCTTCTTTAGCTATGTTTGATACTTGTGGACTGAAGACCTTTTTTTTTTTACTTAGATAAAATAAATAAAGAGCATTTTTCCCACTTGACTCCATATTTGTATATTTCTGCTGAATTCTTGGTTACCCAAATATTAATATTCTTTCAGAATTTCTCTGATATTTTTCCATTTTTTCATATTCACTCTTCTTGTGCCCCCCTATGAAGGATGCTTGGGCTATTCTTAGAAGCACTTTATTATTATGCTTTCTAGACTTCTTGCTTCTCCATTCCACTCTGTAAACTTTCTGACAATTTAATTGTTAAAACATTTATTTTCTTTATGGCACTTTGCTCTTCTTAGAGCTCATTGTCTGTCAGATTAAAAACAAAGACCACCCTTTGCTGATTTACTCTCAATTTCATACACGCTCTGATTCTACCTTATTTACGCAACCCTTACATTTCATAATTCTTATCAGGAAATATCTTCTCTATGTAGACCAAACCTTCAGTCTCTCACTTATGTTAATGTTTATTTCTTACTTTGCAACTTTTCTTACTTGTTTAACCAGTTTACTCTCCATTTTCTTTCCCTTTTAAATGTACTGAAAGATGAAAATTATTCAAACCTCACTCCCATACAGTCAGGATTATATTGGCCCTTTCCTCCTTTGAAATCCCATTGAAGTTAGAGGGTTTTTTTTTTCTGCATAATTTGACTCTTGGTAATCACTGGTCCCATATTTTTCCACATGAATGTTTCATATGAGGAAATTTTAACTCTTTAAACATTTTAAACTTCTTAACATATTCCATGTGTGATTTTTCCCATGGTAGTATTCTTCCCAGCATGTCCTGCTTAAAATAATGTATTGTATTAAAAAAATATTTCAAATAAAATACTATATTTATACTATATATAAATATGCACATAGTATATATAAATATTATATCTACACCATATATAAATACACATGTACATATATACATCTCCTTGCTTGAATATAAATATATATAAACAATTTATTTACCCTTTGTAAACTTTTGAAATATTGAATCAAGGACAGTAATTCATATTCAAGTGAAAATACAAGATACATAGCTCTGGAGTTTTAATATGAAGTTGTATCACTCATTTTTAGGAAGTATAAAAAGCTAACTAGGAGAAGGAGGTAGAAGCAAGTAGAACTTTCATTAATTCTAATATGAAAGCTTTGTGACAAACTTAGGTATAATTTGGGGCTTTCCTTATGGCTCAGCTGGTAAAGAATCCGCCTGCAATGCAGGGGACCTGGGTTTGATCCCTGGGTTGGGAAGATCCCCTGGAGAAGGCAAAGGCTACCCACTCCAGTATTCTGCCCTAGAGAATTCCCTGGACTGTACAGTCCATGGAGTCGCAAAGAGTCGGACACGACTGAGCGACTTTCACTTTCACTAGGTATAATTTGGCTCTCAATCAGAGTCAAGCCTCAAATATCAGTGATAGTGAGCCTTGAAATAATTATTTATTAATGCCTTGCTCAGTGGAGCATGCTGATGAAAATGGACAGTAGATACATCCCTGAGCATTTGTTTTATCTTATTTTAATCTCTCTAAGAGCAAAAATATGGATCATGATAGGAACTTGTCAGTGGCCCGGGTACATTCATCTTTTATCATGTGCTTTTAAATATTAATATCATATATAATGAAGGTACTCTGATTCAAACTGAAAATGAATTTGAGAAGTTAATTGGCTTTAATAGTTTAGAGTCCTGAGTGTCTACAGTAGTTATCGAAAGAGTATGAACATGAGCTTTGTGGATAATGCAGAGAATTCATTTCTCCAGGAGCTAAGAAGTCAGAAAAGAAGTTCAAAGTAAAAGAAGTTCATGACCTTTCAACATGTTAAAAAGTATTATGACAAAATAATATGAATACTGATTCATGGGAGACATGTTTAAAAATTAAACCTTTGGGTTGTGACAATTAGGGTTACAAAAAAAATGTATGTTTAAATTTGCAAGTATATTACTGTGATCCTTGCAGCTAATATTCTAAAGGAGAAGTAATGCGTTTTAGGATATATAGTTTTAAAAGATAGCAAAGTTGAAAGCTCTGCATTGCTTTAAAAAGTTGAGAGACACTAATTTAAAATGTTAATAAAACATTGCTTAAACTTTTACATGTTTTAGAATATCTCCAAGTGCTCTAAAAGTAGGGAGGCTATGGAACCTCGATGGATATTTAAAACAAAATATGACAAGGGGGCAGTTTTCCTAATTTAAAGATATAATTTTTCTGCCTCCACCACCTGTTAACAAGATGTGATTAGTGTTAGGTGACCTCTGATAATTATGGCATAAATTTGTGCTGGTGTAAGTGTTGACAGAAAAATGACTTCTACACGTACTATAAACAACCTGACACCACTCTTCTTTTCTAATTAATAATCTTTCAAATACTTTAAAAATCTGGTAGCGTGCTTATCCATCTGTGGACACTGTGTGACATTATTGCTGTTTGTCTATTGACCATTCTGAGAAAGAAGAGGCAGTGGTTTGGGACTTTTGGTATTGAGGTCCTGAGTTTCTGGGGAGCAGCCTCATGCACTTAGCTGGAGGTAGTGATTAGAAAATGCAGAAAGCTGCTGTTCAGGTCATCTAAAAATTTCATTCCTGCCACTTAAATGTTATAGGGTAAAGAACATTAGCTCTTCTACAAGCTGCAGACTCCTGGGGCTGCTGCCATGTCAGGAAGCCAAAGAAATCAAAGAGCCACCTACTGACCCTCCCCATTGTCTGGGCTTGTCGTCTTCTATCAGTAGCGTGCCACAGTCAGCAAGCTACACATGTACCTCCTGCCTGCTCTGGGTTTGGCAGCCCCCTGACCCCTGCACCTGTTTGCTTATACATGAGCTGTGCGTGTTTGAATTTAAATACATGCAGGGGGTTGGGGCAAGGGGGAAGGGCGATGGCTCTGTCAGAAGCAGTTCATTACTGCGTGCAGAAGAGCCAAAACCAGCTTGCAGGGAGAGAGGGAGGCAGGATCGATCGGACAGTTTCGGTTGATAAAAGATGAATTTTCTCTGTGGAAATAATCATTTTTTTCCTCCAAGATTTGAATAGGGGAGGATTTTAGTTAAAACAGGGTTAATACTCATTTTTGTGATCTTATCTATCAGTAAGTGGTATCTTCAATTACATAGAGAATTGTAAATACAGTGATGAATTGTGTTACCTGGAATCTTTTCCAAAGTTATCTTTCCTTAAAAACTTCCAATGATGTCATTTAATTGAATGAGTATAACGTGTCAAAGACAAAATCTGAAATTCAGGCATGCATATAGGTGAAAGGTTTAGTAAATTTATATACCTATGCTATATGCAATACACACCTGTTTATGTTAGAAAGTTATTTACCTAACAAGAAACAATAGTATTGGTTCTCTTTTTAATAGTTCCAGTCTTATTTACTACCTCTAGCATCCTGTGTCCTGTCTTCTGATCTTTGAATCAGAAGACCTGAGACTGGTTGCTGCCTTTGGTTCTTCTTAGTTCTGTGTTCCTTCCGTGACCATTTTATTCTGCCTGAAGCGCCAGTATTTTCCACTGTAAAAAAGGGACAACTGGTGCCCACTTGAGAGGACTCCAAAGGGTGAAAATTTAATAAAATATTAATAGTTTTATTCAAGCTTTTGGAATGTGTTAAATAAATTGCTATTTAAATAGTTTTACTTTTAATATTGATACTATATAAAATTAGCCACCATCTCCATAAGATAAAATACTTCGTCTACGAATAAACTTTCTTTCTAAGGACAAAATATTTTCAAGAACAGTTTTAAGATCATAGTGATAAAGGTTCCATGGAAATATTTCCTGTGTAAGGCACAGTTTTGTATATTAAAATGTTTTTATGATGTACTTTTATATATAATTTGCAAAATACTTCTAGAATCAAAATGTAGTATAATATTACATCATTAAATATATTATTTAATATAATATCATTGCTAATATCACACTTCACTCCCATTTTATTGTGGCAAGAACTAGTGCAAAAGTTATACAGACTGATAAATCCTCTTTTCTTTGGGTTTCTAACGTTTAGTAAAACAAGGAAAGATGAAATGCCTTGGGGAGAGAATCTGACATTTATAAATCCACATTTCTTCCACCCTACCTCACACTTACCTCCCTAAAAGTTATAAAAGATCAGTTGAATTTGGGAGGTACCTTGAAAGATTTAAAAGTTGCCAGCATTTCACTACCCCATGTGGTTTGAGCAAATGAGCAACCTTGAACTTTACACTGAGTTCCAGAGGCTGGGCAGAAGGCAGTGCATATGCAGGTCCTTGCATGACTAATTTCCTGTCAGCAAGTGATTTTATTATCATTTAAATAAGAATTTATAATAATAGCAGTAAACTTGCCAGATGGCTGAATTAGTAAATTTTAAAGGATATAGGTTTAAAACACTTCTGTGCTTCTTCCTTTAATGCTTTCTCCCACTCCTCACCCATTGCAGTCAGCTGTTTTGGTTACCTCTTTTGATTTAGCCACTTTTATCATTCCTGTTGATTAAAAGGATTTTAATAACACAATAATATTGTGTTGCCTGTTTTAGCACAGGATACACTGTGATTCACTGCTAGTTGGGGAAACCCAAGTATGAGTAGACATTTCCCTGTGCCTGACAATATCAACATGAAAATTGTGTTTCTGTCTTTACTCACCCATATTTAAAGGAAAAGAAATGCTACTTGAACTTATCTCTTATTCCTTGTACAAAGGTAAAATAATACACAAAAGAATTACATTGTATTCATTTCTCACATTCTGTGTCCTTAGTAAAAACACATTTAATGCAGTATTAAGGGAAAATAAAGAGATTGCTGATGTTGCAGCTTTCACAATTTTTCCTAGAGAGGGCAACACAAAAATAATTTGTGTCAGGGGAGATTTTATAAATATTAAATCCCATTAGGTCAAACAAATGCCATTAAATATGAAACAAAATATTGACTCATAAAATAGTTTATGGCTAAAGATAAATTTAATATAACCTTTTAAACTACCAATTTAGCTTAATTAAAAGTACAATTTCCTTAATCCTGATTAAATCAAAGCAAAAACATATACTGTATCCTCTCCCTCCGATTTTTTTTAACAGAATGCCTGAGAAGATTGGGTGTTGGAGTTTTAGTTACCTAATAGTGATTCTGATGAATCTTTTCAGTTTAAGGCATTAAAATCACTACTGAGCTACTGACCAGGGTACATGAATTAAAACCTTGGAGATACTTCAAATTCTAATGATATTTTGCAAACAGATGTATGTAGGTCGTATTTAATGTAGACTAGATATCCTGGCTGGGGGATTTTTAGCATCACTGCACGCCCTTAATAAATCTCCCTAGTACTGTACCTATCTCCAGGCTCAGAAAACTCAACTTGAAATCTTCAAGACTGTGTATCTGTCACTGCCTGAAAAGCAAACTGTTGAAGGACATCTTTAAGCAGAAGAGATTATTGATTTGGTTGCAAACAGCCTTGTCGCAGATATGATCTATCTTAAATACTTTTATGTTTAAGGCCTTATTCCTATTTTGCTTTTCTCACCCCACTTTTGTGATTCTCCTGTCAGTCAGTGCTGTGGTTGTCATTTTCTTTTCTCAGTTCTGCATATTTACTTCTTAGTTGTGTCCTGTTTAGGCAGGATTATAGCTAATTTGTGAAATAACAGGAAAATTGGTGAAGAAAACAAAGCCCAAGAAAATGCTTCCTCAGGAAATTGTCACACTTGGATGATGATTATTTTTTGTTCCTGATTTTTTTTTCCTTTTTAGTGGATATATAATTATAACATTGTTTCAGTAATGTGAAACAAAAATTAGATGTAGAGGAAAACTCTAAATAGGGTACCATAATATTCTTTTAAAATGAAGAATTTAACTAAACCACTCTAAACTCCCCTGCTGGGCTCAGGGAAGCTGAAATTAATTCAAGACGGCAGATAAAATTTTTAACCAGGCCGAGTGGAGATGACGGATGTGACAGCTCTCAGTTAAAATGTCTTTTAGTGGCAAATGTATGCGTATTAGTCAAGAGACGTGACATAACTGTCCCTGGTGAGAGAAATGAACCAGTGACCATTTGCATTGAGAACAAAAGAAAAATTCTTTATAGTAAAATGTGGAGGACAGATGAGTAACTCGTTCATTTTTTTGTAGTCCTTTTACCTTAAAAAAAAAAGCCTCTGAAAGTTAAGAGGAACAGTTCTATCTCAAACTGTGTTGTTTTTCCCCCTCCTGTTTATATATCAAAAACAAGAGGATTGTCAAATACAATGTTAATGGCCAGGATAGATGGGTTATCTTTCCACTCCCCTTTCTGCAGAGAACGACAGAAAAGTGTATGAAGATAATCATACTTCAAAGCCAGACTGGATAAGCCTTATAAATAATAAACATAGATTTGGCTACATCAATGAAATCATGAGATGAGAATTTTTTTTAACCAAAAGGACACTGGCTCCTCATCCTTCCATTTTTTTGAGGATAGTTGATTACAAAGCAGTACCAGCAAAACAGAAATGCATTTGATTCTATGGCAGAGTGTTACAGAGAATAAAAATTATTTGGAAACTATGATTGGCAAGATTTGACCATGTGAATGTCAAGTTTAATTAACTTTAGGAACAGATGCTTTCAAGACATAGTAGCTACCAGTTAGAGCTGCAAGTATAATTGAGTTTTTAACAGTATACAGTTTATTTTCCCAATTAAAATCCAATTTAATTATCATAATTTTGTTATTAGAAAATGTGACATTTCAGTCTTTAAAAGATACTCAAGTATGAACCAAGAACTCACCATCTTTCTATGAAAATAATTAAACTAGATGTATTTTAAGTCTAAAGACAAAAAAATATACATAACTTCCAGTTTGGAAGTTAATTACTATTGCCTTCAGTAATGTGTTATCCTCAAGAGTATATACAAATGTAAAAAAATTATTACAACAATATATGAGTGAAAGTAGAATATGTATGCAAATATTCAGTGAAGCTGAGTGGGTTAAGAACACGATGCAGAAATAAAGTAGTAACTTATCTGGGCCCTCAGGGATAAATAGGAATCCCCCATCAAAAGAGGACTGCTTTTATTACAAGTGAGGTAAATAAAGAAATGTATTTTTTAACATCTCTGGTCTTGCTTTCTCGTTCTCCTTTACAGAAATGTTCTTGTATACCTTGGTTATTAAAATTTTGAATTCCTTAATTCTCAATTCTGAGTCCTCCTTACAACCTATACATGCTTCCTAAGCTATTGCTTCTATACACATAGCATTAATTATAACCTGTATGTCAGTTACTACCAAATTTATGTCTCTGAGGCAGGCTACTCTGGTAATCTACAGACCATGTTCCCAACTGTGTATTTGACAGCTGTTCTTAAATGTCTCAGGGACACTTCAAACTGAAAATGTCTAAAATCTTATTATACTAACAATGTCTCCCAACATTGAAAGGGCCCTCTTCAGGTACTCTTGCCCAAGGATTGACAGTCATTTACTTCTGCTCTTTGACTCTTTCCCTGTTTTAACCCCCAAATCTAACCCAGAACCAAGTCCTATTGATAGACAATCTCTCTTAACAATCTCACTTCTCTTATTTCCATCAATCATCATATCTCACCTGAGCTACTGTAATTTCTAATTCATTTTTCTCTTTATTATATCTCAACAATGTATCAAAATGAAATCTGAATTAAATGCCTTCAGTGGCTTCTTATTGTCTAAAAGGACTTATAGTGATTGATTGATTTCCACCTATTTTCTCCTAATTGTACTTTCTCTCTATGGTTAAGCCTCGGATTTTTAGTTCTGTAAATTCATCAAGCTTCCTCCTGCCCCAGAGCCTTTGCACACGGCTATGTCTTTGGCTCGTAATATTTTTCAATTCCATAACACGTATGTAACTTCTATTCATCTTTCATATGTCAAATCAAAGTCACACCAAGGATTCCTGCACTGACCATCCTTCCCTTTCCCCAAGTCCCATAGTATGCCCACTCAATGCAGTACACATCCTTCTCTCTTTTTATCAGCTCTCAGAGTGGGAAATTTTTATATATTACTGGCATTAATTGCTTAATGTCTGCCTTGTAGATCCCCTTTTCCAAGTGTATCAGGACAGTATTACATAAATACCTGCAATATGAGGGGTCATTTATTTTTTTAGTGAAATTGATTAGCGAGTATACCTTATACATGTGTAGTCAATAAATTGAGGTACACATAAATTTAAGATTATTATTTTAACTTTTACATTAAAATTTAACTTTGGTGCTGACTTTATATTTATCTGTTTAGGTATAATGTCACATAGTTCATTGAGTGCTTTTCAGAGTGGTCTGAAATCTTAAAGAAAAGGAAATTAAAAATAAAAGGAAGACTAATTAAAGTTCTTATTATCTTTGGCTGGCTTTCTATTTCTATCTGGACCATTTTGACCTTAAGAAGAGTGTTGTCAGTTACAAAGTCAACATTTCATTCATCTAATTTGCCAGAATGAATGCTTTGTGAATCATCTTTCAGAACTCTAGCATAATTTTAGGTGGACAGCTATATGTCAGCTTACACTATTTTGAGACCACACTTTGATTTGCTGTTCGGGTTGTCTTTCACTAAGTTTGCGGTAGTGCTCAAGTATTTCTATCTTATGCTTATTTACTGATAAATACTGAATTCATCTTAAATCAGTGAAAAAAAACTTTTTTTACTTTCTTTGACCAGCTCAGCAAAAAATAATGACATTCTTTTATGTCTGTCTTTAAAGTTTGCATTTGCAATTGACATATTTAGGTGAGGTTGAAGAAATTAAGCAATAAATTGGGTCTTTCCATGGTACATATATGTAAAATTTATCATGTGCCATGAATGTATTCTTGGTTTTCACAGAATCTCTCCCACTTAAGTTCTATTCTTTAGATATTTTTTGTTCATTGACTTTGCTGTGCTCTAGTATCTATTCTTTCTAGTACTGTAACATCAGTACAATCCTCAGTTATATCACATCATTTGAAGATGTGCATTTCAAATAATTTTCTTCTACTCTTCTACTTCTGGTAGCACTTCTTAGGATCATTGTACAACAGTATTTGGGGTATATTGCTTTTATTTATCCATTGTATTCATTCAGCAGGGTTCATTTGTGCTAAAACTGTGGCCTGTTTGCAGGTAATGACGACTGAGAACTTTCTTGATACTGGTAACTCTTGGCCTTTAAAGTTCAGCAATAGAGTTTGTTGATGGTACTGAGAAAGTAGTCTAGGATAGCTCTGTCTGAGAAATCTAATGAAACCACATAATTTAAAGTTTTCTAGGAGCCATATTAAAAATGCAATAAGATAAATAAACAGGGGAAATTAATTTAGTAACACTAAATATAATAGCCAAAATTTCATATTAGTATATAATCAGCATATGTTTTCTTTAAATTCTTCTCTTTAATTCTTTTTTCCATGCTGTCTTTGTAATCCAGTGATTATGTTACACTTGCAAGACATATTAATTCAAACTTGCCCCCTTTCAGTGGTTTAAAACCACACGTGGGTGGTGGCTACCATACTGGATAGTAGTATTCTAGGAGCTTGCTACTCAGAATGTTCCTCTAGATCAAGCAGTGTCTGCATCACCTGTGAACATGTTACACCAGATTAGATATTAGATCCCACCCAGACCTACTGGATCAGTAGCTTTATTTTTTAAAAAATCCTCAAGTGATTCAAGGCACACTTAAGACTGAAAGGCCTTGCTCTAGAATTGATATGACACTTCTGATTTCTTAAGTTATTAGGATTGCTCTTTACGCTGTAGATTATTTTTATAACAACTTTACTGATACATAATTCACATACACAACATTCACCCTGTTAAAGTGTATAATTCAGTGATTTTTAATAAATTCAGTTGCACAAACATTACTGCTGTCTAATTTTACAATGTTTTTCTCACCTCAAAAAGAAAACCTGTACTGATTAGCTATCACAGCTCATTCCCTTTAGGCCCACACCACAGACAACCACTAATCTATTTCCTGTAGGTATGAATTTTCCAATTCTAGACATTTCATAAAAGTGGAAGTATAAGATATCAAATATATTGGCTTTTTTCATCTGATTTCTATCACATAGCATGACCCTTTTGGTCTAGCTTCTTTCACTTGGCAGATCATTCTTGAGGTTCACCCCATGTTTTAGCATGTATTAGTATTGTGTATTTTCCTTCCAACCTGAATACTTTTATTTAATTTTCTTACCTACTGATCAGGCTACAACCTCCAGTATAGTGTTCAATGGAAGTGATGAGGCTAGACATCCTTCTGTTTTTCTTGATCATAGGGGAAAATGTACTCACTTTTTTTTTTTTTTACTATTAAGTATAACGTTAGCTATGGAATTTTACTAAATGGCCTTTATCAGGTCAAGAAGTTTCTTTCTCTTCCTTGTTTGTTGAAAGTTTTTTTACATTGAGATATTAGATTTTTTCAATTTTTTTCTGCATCTTTTGGAATGATCATGAGAAGTGATCATTTATTCTATTAATTGAGATATTACATTGATTATATTTCATATGTTAAAAAGCAATCTTGAATTTCTGGAATAAATTCCACTGGATCATGTGATATAATACTTTTTATGTGTTGCTAGATTCACTTTTCTGGTATTTTGTTGAGGATTTTTGCATCTACATAAGAGATATTGGTCTGCAGTATCCTTTTCTTCTGATAACTTGCCTAGTTTGGTATCATAGTAATAGTGGTACCTTAAATAAGCTGGGAAATATCCCTTCCTCTTCTAGTTTTTGGAAGAGTTTATGTAAATGATTGTGAAATTTCCTTTAAATATTTAGTACAAGTATCCAACAAAGGCATCTAGGTCTAAGTTTTCCTTTGTGGGCAATTTTTGTGATTTCAGATTCATTTTCATTGCCTGTTTTACGTCTATCCAGATATTTTGTTTCTTCTGGAGTCAGATTCAGTGAGTTATGTTTTTCTGAAAAGCGTTCATAGCCGTTTCATGAATGTGGTTATTAAGGTGAATCAAGGAAGTCAAACTCTTTTTCTTCACCACTCATAATATGCAACAGAGATAATTCCCTTTAGTTGACATTGTAGCAATAAAGCCACAATGAGCCTTGGGAAGTATATATTTGTGACATTTAATACTTCTTTATGATTTTTTAAGCAGTATACAATGAAACAAAATCTTTTTTTTAAAATTACAGTTGACTTCCTACTCCTCCATAATAATTACAGAATATTTAAATAACAAGGGAAAACTAAACAGAAAAAGGACAGTACCAGTGATAAAATGATGAGTATAAGTAAATCCCCAAATTGATGATATATAACAACATGCGAAAGATCAGATCTACGTTTTCATGGTATATATCATATCTAAGTTAAATCCATGGAATACATTTTGAAGAAACTTGATCATGATTTAATCCACCCTTCCACTCAGTATGACTCCTTTTTATTTCTATTTCTTGATGAGATACTAACCCTTTACAATTTGCTTAAGTACTTAAACTCACAAGATAATTACCTCTACTAAAATAATCTGTTTTATTATTAGAAATGTCTCATATTTAGGAGGATAGTATTCATTTTAAACAGAAAACTGCCTCTTAAGCTAGGCACTTTTAGTGAAAATGAAAAATATGAAAAATATGGAACATGAAAAATTGAAATATGAAAAATGTTTCATGAAAATCATGAAAAATTTCAACATGAAAAATATGGAACAATTTACTTCTAAGTAGCACCTGGAGAAGGAAATGGCAACCCACTCCAGTATTCTTGCCTGGAGAATCCCATGGACAGGGGAGCCTGGCAGACTACAGCCCATTGGGTTGCAAAGAGTTGGACACAACTGAGCAACTAACACACACACACACACACACAACTAACAGCCTTCATGACATAAGGCAGCAAAGCATTTCCTTCTCAGTAGATTTTTAATATAAATATTATGGATAAAACTTAAATTCTGAGAACATAATCTACATTTTAAATTTCTAATGAATTTTCTTTTGAAATAGCACATAATTTAAAGTATCTCCTACCATTTTCTAATTATGTGCTTTTCTTTCTTGACCTTGATTCATTGTCACATAAAAGATATAATCAAGAAATAGTAAATATGTATGGAGAAAAAGTAGCTACTGAGATATGTATCTGTAAGTTGAAATAGAAAAGAGATTTGCCTATAAAAATGTCTCCTCTAAGTGTTTACTTTTAAATGGCTTGTTTTGGGGAAAATGAAGGAGATTACTGAACATATGATCAGGGATCAATAAATATTAAGTGATTTTAATATGGAAGGTGGAATAATGGCCATCAAATGTGAGCATATCCTCATCCCCTGAAGTTGTGAACATGTTCGATTACATGGCAAATAGAGAATTAAGTTTGCACACAGAATTAAGGTTGCTGATTAAGCTGCTCTTAAAATAGGGAGATTACCTTGAGATTTCCAAGTGGACTCAATGTGACCTTTTGGATTGATTGAGAAAGTAAGAGTAGGCTCTCATCTGAAAGGAGTTGGGAGATGGTTGATGTAGACTAGAAGATGTCCTGGAGATGCAGTCAAATCTGATGTTATTTGAGATCATGTTAAATAAGGTAAGATTATATCTTTATACAGATAAATAATTTTGCATATTTTCCATGTTTATATTGGTGGCAGTTTAATTGATGGCAACTGATACCATTTGCCAATTTAGTTGCACCCCAAATGTCAACTGCTTTTGCATTCACTGCCTGGTTGAATTGTAAATGTACACATGGACCTATGGCATTGGGAAACTATTATTAGTTAGGTCAGTTGTCACACATATCATTTATTAGAAATTCAATGGAAAAAATTTCCTATGTATTACAGGTTGTTGTGAGAAATTATAAGATTTTTTTCAGAGATTTCAGTAGTGTTTGTGCAATACATTCTTAAACTTATTAAGCTCCTGTAATATTGCAGGGTTGTTTTTTTTTTTTATAATACTTCGTTTAATCCTCACAACTTTGTGCTGGTATTTAGTGTTCCTTTTTATTGATTCATTAGAACTTGAAGGATTAAGTAAACTACTGAGTTAAAAAGCCTAGGATTTGAATAGAGTACTTCTGTTTCTAATGTCTGTACACTTTCTTCGTTACAGTATTTCTCAAAGTATGGTTACCATGTGTTGTGCTATTCTCAATCATGTCAGACTCTTTTTGACTCCCTGGACTGTAGCCCACCAGGCTGCTCTGTTCATGGGATTCTCCAGGCAAGACTACTGGAGTGGGTTGCCATGACCTCCTCTAGGGGGTCTTTGCGACCCAGGGATTGAACCCGTGTCTCATGTCTCAGGAAGTTTCTTTACCACTAGCGCCACTTGAGAATCCTTAACAATTAGCATTCCCAATTAAATTCAGGGTAACATATACCTGAAAGGTTCAAATGTCTAAGATTGGAATGTTCTTGCTATAATCTATGTTTAACTTCGATGTCCTGTGCTAAAAGTTTTATTTAATTTCATTATAGGAGCTCAGTGAGTCTCCAATTCCCAGATTGGATTTCCAAAGAATGAAACATAACAAGTTTATAGTTGGAAGGGAATTCTCTTGCTTTTTGTGTGGTTGCAAAGTAGTTCTTTTTATACTTTTGCTCTACTCTCATGAAAGGAATAAGGTAAACTTGAAGGCTGTTGGAATCCAAGAAGTGGGGATTGTTAGCAATTGGTAACAAGTGAAGAAGCTGTGCACTCCTTGGTTTTTGGCATGCTGGTCTTGAGTTGATATGAACATTCTCACTTCACTATACTGTAGATTGAAGGAAACTATTGCCTATGGAAGATCCCCTGAAGGAGCGATGGCAACCCACTCCAGTATTCTTGCTTGGAAAATCCCGTGGACAGAGGAGCGTGATGGGCTACAGTCCATAGAGTTGCAAAGGGCCAGACATGAGTGAAGTTACTTGGCATGTATGCATGCATGCGTTGCTTATGAGGAATTGCATTCTGTGTTCTAAAACCAACTCTGGATGATCTTTTGGGATTCAGTTTGTTTCTATGTTAGAGATTAACTGTATTTGGTTCCAGGAAATAAACATTGCTACTACTTAGATATTAAATTGCAGTGAGTACGTATTTACTTAAATTCTTACCAGAGTTGTGGGAGAGAGGCAGTCACAATACACAGGGAAATCCTGAAATGTAGCCATGGTTGGCCTTGCCTTTAGCTGATGCTTTGTGATTCACTTGTTTGATATATAAGATAAAGGAGACATACGAAATACGACTCAAGATTCTCATATACAATTAATCTCATTTAAGTTGCCTAGGCTGTAAATACAGTCACTGAAATGATAGTTATGTGTTGTTTTCCTGCAAACTGACCCTGGGGTGAAAAAGGTTAAAGGTGTGAACAAAAGATTTAAATTGGTAACATTCAGTGTGTGAGTTGAACACATGCCAGGACCCAACAAACCCTGTTTCAGAAATTGAGTAGACCTTGGTGATAACCAAAGGTGATTACTGGAACCTTTCTGTATGGTCTGTCCAGCCTATGTGGGTGGGAATGGCCCCTGCTATCGATGTTTGAAAACTATTACTTGCTCCTAAATAGCTATGATTTAGAGAGAGAGCACTCAAACACTAATGTAGTTCAGGATGTGAAAAACAGCTCACCGTGTGAGATAAGTTAATATATGTAATTGGGGAGACTGTGAGTTGAATTCTTTGGAGAAAACGTGGTTTGCAAATTGAACACATTAATAATGAATATCATTACTGGTTTACTCGTGACCTAAAGAATAGGTCCAAGGGATAAAATGCATCTTTTGCCTTCGCAGCATGAAAGGTACTTTCGTATTTTGATAATAAATACTCGAGGCAGGTAGTAGACTGTAACTAAAAGTATGTGCTCAGAGACTCCCGTAGAAGAGTTTGTCTTCCGACATGCTGAAGGGCCCCCAGGGTTGGTGGCAGCTTAATAAAATATGTGAGTGTTCAGTATGGAGCTGTTAAGTTATTTATTCCTCTTCTGATACTGCATGCATGAACTGCCACTGTGTGATGAATCATGGAAGAGAATGGGAACTGACAAACAACTCTTCCTTTAGCGGCCGGTCACACTGACAGCATCAATAGGAAAACACATCATGGTTTCTAAAATGCCACATTTTCACCATTTACCCTGAATAAGACATGAAAGTCTTTAAGGAAAGCAGTAGTACGTTATCATTAAGGACCAGCTGACAGAGAGGCGAGTGTGCTTTGAACTCTCTCAAGTCATCATTCTTAATTTCTTCTCTCCTCAGATGGAAGGCCCACCCACCTGGGCTCTGAGCAAGGCAGGGGCTATTCCACCTTTTAAAATCTCATTGATAGATTGGTTTCATCAACACCCATCCTGGCTCCTACCCATGGGGAGAGTCTCCTGTTCTCATTAGGGTCCTGTAATGTCTGTGGCAAACATTGTTCTCATGCAAATAGAATGACACGGAAGATAAGGGCCATGAAAATTCAATTTCCCCCGACCGTCATTACCCTTTTGCTTTTAGTTATTCCCACTTCAGTCGGCAGGCGGTAATGTGTGCAATCTGCTGGTACTTTTGCAAGATGATCACTACATTTTAGTAATGAATTTCCCAGCTATTTGCACTAGGGGGTGTTTTAGCAAGTTCCCTTGTTTTCCTAATGCAGACTTGGCAGCGATCCTTGCATAGTTCTTCCCTAGTGGATTTTCCCTATGGCGAATGCCTGGTTAATATAACTTTCATTCAGTACTTTCTCTTTTTTAGTCATCAGTGGCACCTGTAAAGTAGGGTCGGTGGTTTGTTTAATATTGTCTGGAAAATAAAAATAAAATCGTCTACCTGTTTCAAGCCAAAAGGTGAAAACCTGCTATCAAAAGACACATTGGAATATTTCTCCATCATCTGTGACCAAACTTGGATAGTTTAATAATAATGTAAAATTCAGAGTAACTTATATAAATATATGAAATCATGAAAGTGTGTAAGTTAAATAAATCATGTTTTAGAACAAATAGCCCTACTTGGGCTCAGCTGAAAACTGAGAACTGATAGGGTACAGATAAATTTCTGATATTTAATCCTACCCTGTATATTTTAAGTTTCTTCAGTCATGGAATTAAGTAGGTAAACATTTGATGCCAGTGATATGTTATAGCAAGTCTTGGTTTCTTCTGAAATGATCTCTCCACCTCTTTATTAGTCTGAGAGTTAGCCGTAGGGAAAAAAGAAGGGAGACAGAGACAGAGAAAAAAATGTAGACTTAGCAGAGCTAACAGATTTGTGCGTGTGTCTGTTCATTTCAGACAGAACATGAATTATACTTTCTCTGATGCTTTTTGTCTTAATAGTAATTGTGGAGGGCAAGCACAAAGGCATTCTTTTCAATGTCATATTATATAAAGCATATTTATTTCCTAAATAAATAGACATGCGCTTCCCCAGTGATTAGGAAAAGCCTTTTACATATAGTAGCATTTTATGTGTGAATATTCATTGGAAGTCCTGATCTGAAGCTGAAGCTCCAATACTTTGGAAACCTGATGCAAAGAGCCAACTCATTGGAAAAGACTGTGATGCTAGAAAACATGCAAGAGGAGAAGGGGGTGACAGAGGATGAGATGGTTGGATGGCATCACTGACTCAATGGACATGAGTTTGTGCAAACTCAGGGAGATAGTGAAGTACAGGGAAGCCTGGCATGCTACAGTTCATGGGGAAGCAGAGTCCGACATGACTTAGAGACTGAACAACAAATGTGTGAAGGAGACAAAAAGTTTCAAAAATTGTAACACATATGAAAAAAATAATAGTTATTGTTACAAAGTTTGTCTTGAAAAATACTTTTTCCTACAAACTATGAAGCTGTTTCTGTAAAGGGATTAATGCTATTCTATTTACATCATCTTGAAATATTTTCATTGGGATAATGCGTTGGATGCATTAGCCATTTAAATGTACTTATTTAATAATGTAGATCCAAAAGATTATATTGATGCAATGAAAAAAAGAGAGAAATTGAGTTATTTATGTACCAGAGTTGTTTCATATACTTACTGATGTATGCAATATAGGTCAGTAATTAAGATGAAACTGTTCAGAATATCTGGGGGGCATACCATACACTTTATATGTGAATGGTTAGCAATAAGAGGTACAGAAAATTACACTTGAACTACAGTTTTATTACTGCTACTTCAGATTAGACCCTGAGCATATAATTACTATATTCTTGGCATGTAATTAATCAGGAGTTACAGACTGACCTAGAGAAATAATGATACTGTATTTTTAAACTAATAAGTAGAACTTGAATATGAAACTGTATGTTGATTTTGAATGGATTGTATTGTGAGTTTGGGCTGCTGAAGAATAATTTATTGCTATGATAACTTCTCCAATTTTCTATGGAATTAGAATATGTAAAGTATTATTAAAACATCCTTTATGACTGAATGGTTAACTGGTTTCACAGATAGGTAAAAGGAGTACTCCAGTGGGTTGGAAGAAGCTGCTAATTACAACCCACCCTCCCTGTAAGCTTCATGGCCTGCACTTCTCGGAAAGAGGAAGCCAATCGAGCATGACTGCCTAGGGCATCTCAGTCCCAGGGGTTTTAGTTGTTTGTTTAGGTGTTGAGAAAAACACATTATGAACGTAATAATAATTATGTATTTGGAATTGGATTTTTGCATCTACGATACAAAGGTCTATCTTCCATAAAATGCAACCTCAGCATCATTTTTATAAAGCTTCATTTGCATATGTAGCCAAGACTATTTAAATATAACCTTCATTTGACTCCGGTGCTTCTTTTGACTATTGTTAATTTATTGTAGTATTATACATTCTTGGGGACCACTGTTCAAGCAAAATTTCAATTCTTTATCAAGGACAAATATGTGTATATGATCTTTAATTGATACTAAACATAAGGTAGGAGATTTTAAATTATTTTCCATTTCAGAGCCATATATCATCTTCTTATAATTGTATGTCAACATGACAGAAGTAAAGTAGTTGAACTTCGCTTATTTAGAGAATGATTTCATAGCAACTTATTTTTCTTTTCTGAAAAATAGCCCAAAGATATTCTGTTTTTGGTTCCCCTTAAGGAAATCAGATTTAGAAATGAAAAATTCAGTTTGAAAATTTCTTAGCTTTCATTCACTTCCATGTATTTTCTTCTCTTTGTCTCTCATATCATTTGATTTCCCTTACTGCATTCTACCTCCTTTCTCTTCTCTCTTGCCCCATTCTCTGCTGTCATGTTTTCTTACTGAAATGTGTAGCTTCCTTTCTAAGCAAGAATATTCCACAATCCATATCATATTCAAATTAATAGCTTCATCTCTTAATGAAATGTGTAGCTTACTTTCTAAGCAAGAATATTCCATAATCCATATCATATTCAAATTAATAGCTTCATCCAAATAACATACAAGAGTCATGGTCTAAATATGATGTAGGATTGCATGCATGCATGCTAAGTCGCTTCAGTCATGTCCAACTCTGTGTGACCTTATGGATTACAGCCTGCCAGGCTCTTGTGTCCATGAGATTCTCCAGGCAGGAATACTGGAGTAGGTTGCCGTGCCCTCCCCAGTTAATACTTCTCTATTGCAAATTCGGTAATACCAAAAATGCATTTAAAAATATTCTCTTTCTAAGGAAGATATAGATACAGTCCATCTCTTCTCAAATTCAGTGTATAAGAACATCAGAGTTTGAACTTGGAACATTAGCAAACTTTCTTAAGTCATAACTCTCCAGTGTTAAAAAAAAAAAAAAAAAGCAGGATATAGCAGAAAAAAAAAACTCTGTGAACTATAATAGGTAGAAAATAAAAATATAACATCTTAAGAATAAACACTATTTCCATACCATGTAATAGCAAGAGAAAATGTATTTGTATTATATTTTTTTTCACAGTTAAAGTTTTGAAAATGTTGGAGTCTTTAAATATGCAATTTTGATTAGAAGATGGATATTAAAATAATACATGGCTTAACAAATATTGACCTTACGCATTTAGATAGCCTCCATACAATGAATGAAAATAAAAGTATTATGTTGGGGAAAAAGCCATTGTCTTGTGCATTTAATTAAAATAACTTTCAAATAGATAAGCAACAGTGTTTCCATTGTCAGAACCCAGGAAATAGCATCTTATTGCCAAGTTTAGTGTCTTAATGAATTCTTGAAACGTTGCTAATGCAAACACTATACACCTGCCTGTGTGTCACTCTCTCCCTGATGAAACGATGTGGACATTAAAACAACTTCCCTTTTATATGAGTTAAATAGCTCATCCTTTATAAAAGGTATGCATTTCCCTTTTTCTCTAATAACCCTACAAAGGATTAAAGAATTTTTGGCTAGGAGAGGTGGCAGTGTAGGAGTGGGAGGAATGATGAGGCTTGGCGCTAGAGGTGAGAGATACTTACAATTTTCTGGTTTAGGACTTTGGAAGTTTCTGTAAAATTGGCGTTACAAATTTTGCTTCTTTGGAATCTAAATGAAGTTTTTACACTTTCCGATATCAATGATGTTCACTAGCTCCAAAAATGGATATATAACCAAAACATTCCTCTTGCTGTCTAGACATGCTGTAGGAATAAAGAACCCATATGTAGATAATACAAATGTTATTTTACATTATATAAATTGCCCCCAAATATCTTTGAGTGAGAATTAATCTATGTTGTAAGGCAGGGTCTAACTGATTCTGACAGTAGTCTTGCTAATCATTAAACTGTTAACCTACAGAGATTCCAATAATCTGATGATAAACACGGTGTATTCTAGGCCATTCATTTCACAATGCTTTATATTTCAAAATTCCGTAATCATAGAAGTCAGCTATACTTGCTGGCATCTTTTTAGGGTCCTCCTGCTATTTTCTTTTATAGCACCCTGTCATTTCATGTTATAGTATTTATCACAATTTGAAATCACATCTGCATGTTCATTTGTTTAACGTCTGTTGTCTCAAGTTGACTGACAACTCTGTTTTCCTAACAGCTTACACCTTATACTTAGACATGATCTGGGGCACAATATAAGAACTTGAGAAAATTATTACATTGAATTTGCAAGGCTTAAAATAGTTTAACTAAATATCTTACTGTTACTTAAAAAAAAAACTGTGTTTTAAATTTATTTCTGAAATAGTCAAAAACGTTTTCTCTTGAAGGATGAATGGATAACTAGACAGACATACCGTAGACTGATAAAGATATATTCATATACTCACAGATTCTCTTCTTAGGACGAATATATTTCAATCCATTAGATTAACTCCCCACTGTATAGAAAGAGTTTGATAAAGATAATCCACCCTAATATAGAACCATATATAGATAAAATGGTATGTGGATGTCAATATCCTGGTTGTGATACTATTCTATAGTTCTGTATTTTAAAAATTTTAACATACATATTAACCCTGGAACCTTTTCATGTAATAATTTTCTCATATTTTTATGGGAGGTCCTATGCCACTTCCATCAGAATTATTGGAATATGGAACCCATTTTTTAATTATCTGTCAAGAGAGGAGGAGACAGGATGTTTCTCTGCTGCATTAACTTTATTATTCCTTGTAAAATGTTAACATAGCCAAACTCTGATCCTGTAAATGAAATCTTGTCTTTTTCTTGATCAGAGAGGTGAAATTTGTAATTCAGATGAGAAAAGGAAATGAACTGAATGCTTAGCCTGAAAAATGTGTTGTAATGTGCCAATTTGTTTTTCATAAGGTTGATTCCAAACATCCCCATTAAGGTATTGATTCTGTCCATTTAGTAAGAATAAGGGTGCAGTAAGTCCCCAATGACTTGGCATTTCATCATTATACCTGCACCTCCGTGATAATAAACATTGCGAACATTTTGCTTAACATACGTCCTGCCCCTAAATACAAGATTAAGTCACTGGCAGAATGGCTGTGTAATCAGTAATGTTCTTATACTCTATGTTAGTCTTGGTCTCATGAAATTTGATTATGAAGGAAAACATCATGACTTTGTATAGTTGGAAGGAATTTCACTATGTAAATCTTTTAATGGAGTTAATCTGTCCTTCATGGGGAGTATTTGTCTACTCAATTATGTGTGTGAAGTCATAACTTTAAAAACTAGCAGGAATAATAGGAAATATCCAGTCTGATGTAACTTTTGATCTTTCTTTCCATTTCCTTCACACCTGAGACCCAGACAGTGGTAGTTTGGACATGGTTACATTCCTCACGTTAACTCTCATAGGGATGTGTTTATTCACATTATGATTAATTTTGCTTGCTTGTCCTTTCATTAGAACATTATCTTTTTACATAACCTACCATTCAATTGTAATTTTTGCCCTGTCACCTAGTAAATACATAACACATGTGTGTGCTCAGTTGCTCAGCCGTGTCTGACTCTTTGTGATCCAATGGACTGTCGCCTGCCAGGCTCCTCTGTCCATGGTATTTTTCAGGCAAGAATACTGGAGTAGGTTGCCATTTCCTTATGTAACTCATAGTAAGGAATTTGAAGCAAATGAATTCTGTTCAGTCAGAGAATGTTTTAATAATTGATTGAACAGATTTGGTTCATTTCACTCTCACAGATGGTTCCCTCTACTTTCTATGTGATGTCCTGCTCATATCGCCTTGAAGAACTACAGTATCTATATCTCAGGGGAGGCCAAAAATTAGGTGCTGGAATGTGCAAACATACCTTCTCTCATCTATGCAGTTATTTTCTCCCAGGTTGAGAAAAATGTTTTTTTGTTCCAATGATTGTCTTATCTAGCTACCCTGATGGCTCAACAGGTTAAAAAAAAAAAAATCTTCCTGCAATGCAGGAGATGTGGGAGATGCAGGTTCGATTCCTGGGTTGGGAAGATCCCCTGGAGGTGGAAATGGCAACCCACTCCAGTATTCTTGTCTTGGAAATCCCATGGACAGAGGAACCTGGAGGGCTGTAGTCCAAAAGGTTGCAAAGATTCGGACACAGCTGTTCCTATTGGGATGTTGTATATATCTATGACTGAAAAAGCCCTCTGTTTTGTTTTTAGTCTTCAAATGTATCAAACTTTAGCAGTCCCTTATTTTTATTTACCAGACAAAAGCTGTAAGTGAAAATAAAAAGAGATCATAAGACATCCTGACTTGCTGAGTTGTTTGTAAAACATCTTTAACGTGAATCAACATTGGATTTAAACTCCTCAAAAGAATGTTTTCGTTAATATTAAAAAAAAATTTCATATTACATAGAATTCAAACATATATATAGTTGGAATTTTGTAAAGATTGCTTCTGAAAATTACGGTGTTACCTGTATATCAAACCTACTTACCCACACTGTTTCAGTGAAGACTTCTATCTATGAGCGCTTAAACTACAAACTTGCTTTAGTAATAACTTCCTTGATGTTTGCCTTTTTTCCCTTCTTTTTTTTTTATTCTCAAGATAAAGGTCACTCTAAGAAGGTAGTTCAGGAGTTAAAAGTATCCACAAGGTTAGAGATTACGATGGAAACAGACACAGTTCCCCACAAAGGGGATGGTAGTTGAGCAGGGGCCTCCCGACTGTGGTCCTCCCAGAGGCTCTGGGGGGTTGAGATGGGATGTGAAGGTGATGGGCTTCCCTTGACTGGTTCCTTCCTTTGTACCTAACTCTGGTCCAGAAATAGAGAGCATCGCATCATGCTCCCAGACTGACACCAGGGAAGCTTCATAAATCAGCCAGTGAGTGTTCCGGCATGATTCTTTAGCCACTGTCTTCCCTCCAGAGCTGACACCTGTCACCTTTTAAAGAGTGTGCATTCTCTGTCATTGTAGCTGAAGCCTATCTTTTTTTTTAATCCACTTTCATATTCTGCCTAGGTGGTATTTTCTGGGTGGCTGCCCGTGTATTATAAAATCACTGTCATATGGACAAGGCAGTTTTTAAATTGATGACCTAAAAACTTTGAATTACATGTAGTCATTGAGCATACAACAAAACACAACGCAACAGGCATGCTTTTTGTTAAAAAAAATGTAAATGTCTGAAAATGTATGTGTAATCACTGTTCCCATGTTGCATTTAGTGGTTTTATAACTAATATTTCAGAGCATTTTAAATAATAAGAACCTTTAAGAATCTGTAAGCTGGGTGCTCGCTTCGACAGCACATATACTAAAATTGGAATGATACAGAGAAGATTAGCAAGGCCCCTGCACAAGGATGACACACAAATTCGTGAAGCGTTCCATATTTTTTTCATGTCAATGTATGATAAAACAAATACAATATTGTAAAGTTAAAAAAATAGATAAATAAAGTAATTTAAAATAAAATAAAGTAAAAAAAATTAAGACAGTTGGGGAAAAAAAGGGAATCTGTAAGTTGGGGAAAAGGACTTTAACATCATCAGACTGGAACCATCACCATTAGGTCAATAACCGTTGGTTGTTTATTTCTATTAAAAATAGATATCTTCTCTGTGATGCACATAATCACTTTACTAGAAAGCTACGTTTGAATCAACTGTACTATTAATCTGGTTTTATTTTGTCCTCATTTGTTTATATGAAGATGACATAATAGAGTTCCTTAGCCTTTAGAGAGAGGTAATGGAAAATGTTTGCACAAATTTGGCAAGTCACAAATCTAAAGGAGCAGAAGTTTTTCCTTTCAATGTTTGCATCTTAATCATATTAAAGATAAAATGTCCATTACAGGTGGGGATTACTCTATCCCCTCCCAAGTGTATATTTTAAATCTTATTGTGGATTGTAGTGATGCAAACAATGACCGCAAGGCGTTTGTAATTGGAGGGTATTAAGTGCAAAATACAAGTAGAGGGTTCTTAAAAGGGACAGAAAAAGTCAGTTTCCTATTGATTGGACTGTGCTGGGATAAATGTGTGGCTTCTATCCTTAATGGAAGCTGATTGTTCGGGGATGTGCCAGCGGGACTGGTCGATTCTCGAGCTGTTGTTTACTGGGAAGGACAATATCAATTTTCCAGGGGGGTGATTGGTGGGATGTCAAGGCTGTCACCCTTTTCTCCTCGTCACTGACAGACAGCCTAGTGACAATTAGCGGTGATGGGCCATTGCCTGCATTGGCATATACACTGGAGGATATAACTGGCAAACAAAAAAGGAGGAAAACACTCTGTAAAAAAGATATAATCAGCAGTTGTCAGGACTGGTTACATTTATGATGTCTGAATAACAGAGCCCAGCGCATCGCCTTTACTTGCTGAAGTAACATGGAGCCAACTTCATCGCACTTTAAAAAGTAGACGTGGGATAGTTTTTAGGGGGATAGTGTTAGTTGTTAGCATTATTTCTCTTTGAGAGTTAATATCAAAACAAAGTTTTAAAGTTTTTTTTCTTATTCTTTTTCTAATTAAAATAGACTTTGGAGAATTCAAGTGGGCTTGAAAATCTTTACAGAAATGATTACATTGTCTTATGTTTCCTCATGAGTTAAGATAACTTTTGGAACTTTCCCTCCAGTGCTCATGCTAATAAGCACAGCCAATGGACACCTATTGAATTTTACTCAATAAATATCAGGATGAGACATTCAACTCCATCATTTTAGGAGAAATGCATCATTTAAAATGTGAATATATTTTATAGGATGGGTAGTACATGTGTGTATCTATCAGACTTTGAAAAGTTTTATGTGTTGGTTTCACATTTTCTGTTTCTTTCTGTTTTATTATTTAATTATTTCAAATAAATTTGAAGAAAAGGAACACCTTCCAATGTCTATCTTCTCTTTCAGAGAAAGCAGCACCTAAATTAGTCAGACCCCTTGAAGCATCAGAATTGTCAGTTAGGTGTATTTCTTTCTCAGCAGGAGAAATTTCTTTGTGTTAGTTCATAAATGCCATTTATTAAATTACACCCCAACGAATCAAATCATTTCATTAATTCAATCCATGGATTTATTATATTCTGCTGGAATTTTAATGTTTGCAGAAATTCATGGTTTAGTTTTACATGGTCAAACTTGCGAATATTATCTTGTAGGAATTAGATATCTTCCCCCACTCCAGATTTTCTTAGCATCAGAGTGAAAATACCTGTACATATGTAGACAAACAGATTTTTGTCTGCTACCCAATAAGAAGGATAGACTGGGAATACTTCCAAGACATATACTCAGTTGTCTCATGAGATTACTTTCCACAGAATTGGTCACTGAAGAGATAAAATATAATTGTATATATGATGTTGATTTTCTATAACCTGTGTGGCATTCGTGACTTATATCAGATCTATTTCTTCTTTATGAGAAATATTCTCTTGAATACCATTTATGTAATTTTAAAGTTTTTATTTTTAGTACACAGTTTGACAATATTAACCAATGCAAGTAATAAAAATCACCTAGCATTTAGTGGAAAACATTGTTAACATTTTCATATTTGTCTCTTTTGGCTTTTGTTTTAAGATATTAAATGTTTACATATGTGGGTATGTTTTAGAAAGTGTTTTTGGTGATGCTATTTTTGAGCTTGGTAAATACATAGTTAAATCTATGATTTAGGGGTATCCTTGTATTTTAAATAAGTAGGTTATGATATTCCAAGCGATTACATATGCAGGTTATTTGTGATTGGGCTTGTAAGATGCCATATGAAGGTTATCATTAATTTCCTCCCATAAACCACTAGCTAACTGATTTTCCATTGCACTCATTAAAAATAGATACTTAGCTTTCCAGAAGATTGTCTGAGAAAACCAAGGCAGGGCCCAGGTCCTCCGGGATGCCATCAAGTGACCATTCCATCAGGCCTAGAATAGTGGCCCTCCTACTTGTCAGAACTGAAGTAGTTATCCCATTTCCCTGCAGATAAACATTTGCAAGGCAAATAATAAATTAGCCATTAATCTAGAGAATGTTTGTATTCAATGAACTCTGAATGGAGTAGATATGTCAGGTAGAGATAGACAAGGTAAAGTAACAAGGGAGAGTCAATACCTCAGAAGAACAACCTTTGTGTAGAAAGAATTGGCTCATAAAGACTTTGGAAAGTTAGAAACAGTAAAGAAAGAAGAGCTATTTAGAAGAAGATGTAGGAAAATTTTAAGTACTGATAATATATTAACAACATATTAGCAACTATAATTACATATAATTTAGAAGTTTGGTTTGAAAAATTACGATCAAATATTTATTTATAAAACTTTATGTGTTTTATTTTTTTAACCCCGGAGAGCACTCATATTTCACAAAAAGTTTATTATTTTTCCAAATTGACAATTTGGCAAAGTATATTTTTATAAAAACAAGAAGTGACCTTAACATTTAGGGTTTCTTTTATCCTAATTAGGTTTT
The DNA here is from genome assembly GCA_024291935.2 of Okapia johnstoni. NCBI lineage: Eukaryota > Metazoa > Chordata > Mammalia > Artiodactyla > Giraffidae > Okapia > Okapia johnstoni. The sequence continues at coordinate 30,713,439 of CM044311.1, forward strand.
TCCATTCACCTGCATGATGACAAGACTCAGAGTTGGGGTCTGAGAGGCTTTGCTTAGCCACACAATACTTATATATTCTTGTGCAAGTTACTTAACCTTTTATGACCCTTGGTTTCCTTATTTGTAAAATAGGAATGATAAATTCCCATTCCAAGGAGTTTTCATAAACAGTGAAATCATGAAGCATATATATATTTAGCATCTAATGCAGGCTTGCCACTGTTATTTTTTTAAAATAGAAGATATGTGTTTATTATATAAATTTATCCTAAAGCATTATTTATGTTTAGTATTTCAAAAAATTTTAATTAGTTAGGAATGCATATTGTGTTTTGGAGGGTATTATACATAAGGGTTTTAAAAGATCCAGTGGTTATACAAAGGTAATATTAGCTCCCCCTAATTCTCTTGAGATTTGAAACTACAACCTTTGTTTTTTTTAGAATTGACCATAAGGGAAATTGCTCTTAATTTCAAACACCTACCATCTGGCATACCATATCTTCTCACTGTGATATACAATGGCCTAGGCATCCTAGAAGTTAAGTGTGTGATGCATCCTGGATTTTTCACATGGTTGTTACTTATTACCCGAAAGAATAAAAAAGGATGAAAATAAATGGAATAACCATAATTCTAAAAACTGATTTCCTAACTCTTCATTTCTTGTCACTCACTTTTTTTCTAATGGGAAAAATTCTATCCTCCAGCTGGATTTCCTATACTAGATAGTTTATAAAAAATGACACCTTTCAACTAAGATATTAACTGGGTCATGGGTGTTCCAGCCCCATACTTTTGCTTGACTAGTTCAGTTCAGTTGCTTAGTTGTGTCCAACTCTTTGCGACCTCATGGAATGCCCCACGTCAAGCTTCCTTGTCCATCACCAACTGCCGGAACTTGCTCAAACTCATGTCCATTGAGTTGGTGATGCCATCCCACCATCTCATGCTCTGTGTCCCTGTCTCCTCCTGCCTTCAGTCTTTCCCAGCATCAGGGTCTTTTCCAGTGAGTTAGTTCTTCACATCAGGTGCCAAAGTATTGGAGTTTCAGCTTCAGCATCAGTTCTTTCAATGAATATTCAGGAATGATTTCCATTAGGATGGACTGGTTTGATCTTCTTGCAGTCCAAAGGACTTTCAAGAGTCTTCTCCAACACCATAGTTGAAAAGCATCAGTTCTTCAGTGCTCAGCCTTCTTTATAGTCCAACTCTCACATCCATACATGACTACTGAAAAAAACATAGCTTTGACTAGACAGGCCTTTGTCAGCAACATAATACTTTGCTTTTTAATATGCTGTCTAGTTGGGTCATAGCTTTTCTTCCAAGGAGCAAGCATCTTTTAATTTCATGGCTGCAGTCACCATCTGCAGTGATTTTGGAGCCCTCAAAAATAAAGTCAGTCACTGTTTCCATTGTTTCCCCATCTATTTGCCATAAAGTGATGGAACCTGATGCCACAGTTTTAGTTTTCTGAATGTTGAGTTTTAAGCAAACTTTTTCATTCCCCTCTTTTACTTTCATCAAGAGGCTTTTTAGTTCTTTGCTTTCTGCCATAAGGGTGGTGTCATCTGCGTATCTGAGGTTATTGATATTTCTCCCAGCAATCTTGATTCCAGCTTGTGCTTCATCCAGCCCAGCATTTCATATGATGTACTCTGCATATTAGTTAAATAAGCAGGATGACAATATAAGCCTTGACATACTCCTTTCCTGATTTGGAACCAGTCTATTATTGCTTGCCTATGAAAACTCTAATTAGAAATTTTAAATAAAGATTTGCAGTGTAATTAGCATTGTCTCAAGCTTCGTTGTTGTTGTTGTTCAGTCTCTAAGTTGTGTTTGACTCTTTGAGACCCCATAGATTGCAGGATTCCAGGTATCCCTGTCTTTCACTATCTCCCTGAGTTTGTTCAAACTCATATCCATTGAGTCAATGATGCCATCCAACCGTATTGTCCTCAGTTGTCCCTGTCTCATCCTGCCTTCAATCTTTCCCAGCATCATTGTCTTTTCCAATGAGTCGGCTCTTGGCATCAGGTGGCCAAAGTATTGGAGCTTCATTTTCAGCCTCAGTCTGTCCAATGAATATTCTTCAGGGTTGATTTTCTTTAGGATTTTCTGGTTGGATCTCCTTGCTGTCCAAAGGACTCCCAAGAGTCTTCTCCAACACCACAATTCACAAGCATCAATTCTTCAGCACTCAGCCGTCTTTTTGTTCCAGTTCTCAAATCTGTACGTGACTACTGGAAAACCATAGCTTTGACTATATGGACCTTTGTTGGCAAAGTGATGTCTCTGCTTTTTAATATGCTGTCTAGGTTTGTCATAGCTTTTCCTCCAAGGAGCAAACATCTTAACTTCATGGCTGTAGTCACCATCCACAGTAATTCTGGAGCCCAAGAAAATAACACCTGTCATTGAACCACATTTCCCCCATCTATTTGCCATGAAGTGATGGGAACAGTTGTCATGATCTTAGAATTTTGAATAATGAGTTTCAAGCCAGCTTTTTTGCTCTCCTTTTAACCCTCATCAAGAGGCTCTTTATTTCCTCTTCACTTTCGCCATTAGAGTAGTATCATCTGCATATCTGAGGTTGCTGATATTTCTCTTGGCAATCTTGATTCCAGCTTGTGATCCATCCAGCCTGGTGTTTAGCTCTGTACTCTGCATATAAGTTAAATAAGGAGGGTGACAATGTACAGCCTTGATGCACTCCTTTCCTAATTTTGAACAAGTCTAATGTTCCATGTCCAGTTCTAATTGTTGCTTCTGGACCTGCATACATGTTTCTCAGGAGGCTGGTGAGGTGGTCTGGTATTTTTGCTTCTGAGAATTTTCTGCATTTTGTTGTGATCCACACAGTCAAAGACTTTAGCATAGTCAATGAAGCAGAAATAGATGTTTTTCTAGAATTCTCTTGCTTTCTCTAAGATCCAACTGATGTTGGCAATTTGATATCTGGTTCCTCTGCCTTTTCTAAATCCAGCTTGAACATCTAGAAGTTCTCGGTTCATAAACTGCTGAAGCCCTAGGTTGAAGGATTTTGAGCATTTCCTGTTAGCACATGAAATAAGCATTACTATATAGCAGTTTGAACATTCATTGGCATTACTCTTTTTTGGGAGTGATCTTAGAGAACAGCTGAAATTTTTTGAAATTTTTGAGTATATAAATTACTCTTGCAAAGGAAAAAGATTTCCTTAGACAATCCAGAAACTGTTATATTAACCCCGTAGACACGACTGAGCGACTGAACTGAACTGAAATAACTCAATGCTTCTTCATGAAATTCAGATTAAAGTTAAACTATTTAAAGTGAAAGCCACAGGTAGTATGGGAGGAGAGAGCCATGACAATGGTATAGAATGAATGAATGAATAAAAATTTATAAAAATAGCAAGCAGAATTGAAAGCAAAGCTGAAATGTATAAGTTCAGGTATTGTTCAATTTAAATCTATTCAGTTCAGTTCAGTTGCTCAGTCGTGCCCGACTCTTTGCGACCCCATGAATTGCAGCACGCCAGGCCTCTCTGTCCATCACCAGCTCCTGGAGTCTACACAAACCCATGTCCATCGAGTCGGTGATGCCATCCAACCATCTCATCCTCTGTCGTCCCCTTCTCCTCCTGCCCCCAATCCTACCCAGCATTAGGGTCTTTTCCAATGAGTCAACTCTTTGCATGAGGTGGCCAAAGTATTGGAGTTTCAGCTTCAACATCAGTCCTTCCAATGAACACCCAGGATTGATCTCTTTAAGATGGATTGATTGGATCTCCTTGCAGTCCAAGGGACTCTCAAGAGTCTTCTCCAACACCACAGTTCAAAAGCATCAATTCTGCAGTGCTCAACTTTCTTCACCATCCAACTCTCACATCCATACATGACCACTGGAAAAACCATAGTCTTGACTAGACGGACTTTTGTTGGCAAAGTAATGTCTCTGCTTTTAAATATGCTAAGGAAGGTTGGCCATAACCTTCCTTCCAAGGAGTAAGCGTCTTTTAATTTCATGGCTGCAATCACCATCAGCAGTGATTTTGGAGCCCCCCAAAATAAAGTCTGACACTGTTTCCACTGTTTCCCCATCTATTTCCCGTGAAGTGATGGGACCAGATGCCATGATCTTAGTTTTATGAACATTGAGCTTTAAGCCAACTTTTCACTCTCCTCTTTCACCTTCATCAAAAGGCTCTTTAGTTCTTCTTCACTTTCCGCCACAAGGGTGGTGTCATCCGCATATCTGAGGTTATTGATATTTCTCCCAGCAATCTTGATTCCAGCTTGTGTTTCTTCCAGCCCAGTGTTTCTCATGATGTACCCTGCATATAAGTTAAATAAGCAGGGTAAGAATATACAGCCTTGACGTACTCCTTTTCCTATCTGGAACCAGTCTGTTGTTCCATGTCCAGTTCTAACTGTTGCTTCCTGACCTGCATACAGATTTCTCAAGAGACAGGTCAGATGGTCTGGTATTCCCATCTCTTTCAGAATTTTCCACAGTTTATTGTGATCCACACAGTCAAAGGCTTTGGCATAGTCAATAAAGCAGAAATAGATGTTTTTCTGGAACTCTCTTGCTTTTTCGATGATCCAGCGGATATTGGCAATTTGATCTCTGGTTCCTCTGCCTTTTCTAAAACCAGCTTGAACATCTGGAAGTTCACGGTTCACGTATTGCTGAAGCCTGGCTTGGAGAATTTTGAGCCATTACTTTACTAGCATGTGAGATGAGTGCAATTGTGCAGTAGTTTGAGCATTCTTTGGTATTGCCTTTCTTTGGGATTGGAACGAAAACTGGACCTTTTCCAGTCCTGTGGCCACTGCTGAGTTTTCCAAATTTGCTGGCACATTGAGTGTATTTATATGTGGTTTATTTCTCTTTCCTCTTCTTTATCTTAAAATTTCTTCGAAACTTTATTCATCATATTTTTACTTGGTTCAGCTCCATTAAGGCTTTCCTGTATGTCTGAGACTAACCTGTTTAGTTATCTTTATGGTTTTCATTTCTCCCATTCTGGTCCTGACAGATAACCATCTGTTTTACTCTTTACTGACTCTCTCTTAAAACAGAAACATACTGAACAGTCCTCCATGTCAAACATAGAAAAGTATGGATAAAGAGAAAAAATTATATAGAATTTCATTTATAAAGATTATATTTAGTTTTAGTAAATAAAGGGGCTTCTTAAGGTGATGGTATTTAAAGATATTCTTAAATACTAAGTCTGTCATAACATAAATACTACTGTCATTGTGAATTCAAAAAATTGAAACCACTTTTTGTAGCTAAGGCGAACAATGTGTCATAATATCTTTTCCATAGTTTCTATTTATAACCCATACATTTCAATCACTACAGCCCTGTAAGATAAGTTCTGCTACTGTTCCCGTTCTAAGGTGGAAAGTGAGCCAAAGAGATTAAATAACTTGCCTGAAGTCATACCTCTAAGTAGTAGTCACTGTTAATGTCAAAGTGTGCACTTAGTTGTCTCTAAACTCTTTTCCCTGACAACTGTTCTTACTGCCTCTCCACATAGTACTTGCATTTATTATTAACTAAATCTGTTAGCTTTATAAACTTTCCCAAATCTATTTTCAAAATTTGTTGTTTCTTTCTGGAGCATCTAAAGAGAAGTAGCATTAATTAGGAAAATAAATGTAAATTGGAACTATATTGAGAGATTCTTGAATTCTAGACTGAAGACTTCTGACTTAATTTAATAAATGTACAGTGATTAATCATCAAAAGTTTTGAACCTGAAGTGACAATTTAGAGATATATGTTAATAAGTGTAGGATAAACTGACACAGGAATCACTGATAAAATGTGTAATTTTTTGAAAGCTATTGTAGCTATATGGATGAGAAATCATGACGCCTGGACCCAGGAAGATGATAGTGCAATGAGAAGGACAAAAATTATCAGACTGATTTAGGTAGAATTTACAGGGTTTGTAAGCTGGAATAGTCACTGACCTTAGGATCAAAGGCAAGGGTGGAGAGAGATGACTTGATGACTGAGAAGAAGGAAAGATCATTAATGAAAACTGGAAGATAAAGGGGAAAATTGGATTTTGGTAGTATCTGAATTGGTACATGCTTGCTTGATATATTAATGGAAAACCAAGAGAAAGGTTGGAAAAATCAGAGGCAGAAATAAAACCTATGTAATCATCTAGTTTACAGAAGTTGACACCATATGAATAGATAGAATCATTAGGAATTGCTGTTCAGTTCCTCAGTCATGCCCAACTCTTTGCAACCCTATAGATTGCAGCACACCAGGCTTTCCTGTCCAACCACCTTAAAAGAGTTTTCTCAAACTCATGTCCACTGAATTGGTGACGCCACCCAACCATCTCATCCTCTGTTGTCCCCTTCTCCTCCTACCTTCAATCTTTTCCAGCATCAGGGTCTTTTTCAATGACTCAGCTCTTCGCATTAGGTGACCAAAGTATTGGAGCTTCAGCTTTAGCATCAGTCCTTCCATTGAATATTCAGGGTTGATTCTCAAGAGTCTTCTCCAGTACCACATTTTGAAGGCATCAATTCTTTGGCGCTCAGCCTTTTTTATTGTCCAGATCTCACATCTGTACATGACTTCTGGAAAAATCATAACTTTGACTGTATAGACCTTTGTCATCAAAGTAATGTCTCTGCTTTTTAACACGCTGTCTAGGTTTGTCATAGCTTTTCTTCCAAGGAGCAAGTGTCTTTGGATTTCGTGGCTGCAGTCATTGTCCACAGTGATTTCGGAGCCCAAGAAAATAAATTCTGTCACTGTTTTCATTGTTTCCTCATCTATTGGCCATGAAGTGATGGGACCAGATGCCATGATCCTTGTTTTTTGAATGTTGAATTTTAAACCAGCTTTTTCACTGTCTTTCAACTTCCTCAAGCGGCTCCTTAATTCGTTTTTGCTTTCTGCCGCTAGAGTAGTGTCATCTGCATTAAGAATGAAAGACAGAAAAAATAAGAGCAAGAGAGAGAAAGGCTGAGGAATTAGTCTGTGGTGACACTAACATTTATGTAGGAAGTACCAGGAGCAGGAGAGTGATCTAGGAAAGGAAAATTCCAAAAGCGCAAATAAAATTGAGAAATAATAAACAATGAAAGGGAAGAGACTTCCAAGAAGCTGAAAGTGGTCAAATTTCATATACCTCAGTGGTAACTGAGAAAAGGCTCTTTCCTTCAACCAAAGTCTATAAAGAAAGCCTTATGTTGGTGATCACTACTGAGGACCTTCAATAATGGTAGACACTGACCACTTAAATATGAATGAAATAGTAGCAGTGCCCAATAAAGCAAATATGTTTGTGGTGCTTATGTGGGCAGATTATTTGGGTACTGTCAGAGACTGGGTGCAAGAAATAATACCTTTAGACTATTTGTTCGTACATATAAAATCTCTAAATTAAAATTTAGGGTTCATAATAAAATTGTATTGTGTTCAAACATCTTTAAAATTATAATAGAAGTCGGTAGGTAAATATGATCTGGTATATAGTATTTACCTTACATATAATATTCAAAAAGCATATAGCATCATAGAATAAGAGTAAAATGTACTTTTTTCATTTTATGAATTTATTCTTCTTTATCTCTGGTGACAAATCTTATGGATCTTGTAAGATCCACAGATGCTTAAATTAAAAAAAAAAAGATTTCGAATCAATGCAAATACATTTTTTTTTAAATTTCTTTTTAGAAATAAACTACATTATTTTAAGGGACTTCCCTGGTAGTTCATCTACCATCACTTCTACCTCCACCTGCAATGCAGGATACCCCAGTTAGATCCCTGGGTTTGGAATATCTGCTGGAGAAGGGAACGGCTACCCACTCCAGTATTCTTGCCTGAGAATTCCAAGGGCTGTATGTATAGTACAGGGGGTTACAAAGAGTTGGACATGATTGAGGTTTTTAAAAGTTCATCACTTTTAAAATCTTTCAGTATTTTAAAGTATTTCAGTTTTTAAAGTATTTAAAGCTATATCACTCTGGTCTGCTCCATAGATCAGAATGAATTTTGGTTCAGAAATATATGACATCTTATTTTGGTCAACTGTTATTTAATTTTATTATCTAAAGTTTTCTAGTTCAAGACTGAGAATCTGACCAAAATCAGGAAACAAAATTACAAACTTACTAATCTCCACATGTAGAACAGAAACAAGTGTTAGACTTCCTCAATATATAAGCAATTATTTGCTGCCATCTTATATATATATATAATATGGCATTCTTGGCTTACACTTGCCTAAAGAAATTCTTGCTGCTGCTGCTGCTGCTAAGTCGCGTCAGTCGTGTCCGACTCTGTGCGACCCCATAGACGGCAGCCCACCAGGCTCCCCTGTCCCTGGGATTCTCCAGGCACGAATACTGAATTGAGTTGCCATTTCCTTCTCCAATGCATGAAAGTGAAAACTGAAGGTGACGTCGCTCAGTCGTGTCCGACTCTTTGTGACCCCATGGGCTGCAGCCTACCAGGCTCCTCCGTCCATGGGGTTTCCCAGGCAAGAGTACTGGAGTGGGGTGCCATTGCCTTCTCTGAAAGAAATTCTTACTGCCTTAAAAAATGCATTAACAAAACACAGAGAACAACGTTTAATATTGTTTGGACTTTTGCTTTTGTAATGCTTCAATGCTGTCACTATGGATATTGATGTCCATTGGACCTACCATTTTGATGAATTAAAACTATGTTAATTTTAGACCTTATCTTAAAATTTGTTATATTGTTTGACTAATTTTGGGGGAGGAATGGATTTTTTAAATTAAACTTATGAATTTATTAGTTACAGATACACTTCTCCTAAAATAGGAGTGTCATAGTCCAAGGGAAGGTAGGAGAATCTATTTGAAACTGTTGAATATATGAATTCTAGATAAAAATACACTTTATATTATTAGACATTTATTTATCCCAAGGAAAATTTTTAAACATATACACAATTATTGAACATAGTATAGTGATCTGACATATAACCATGCTGATATTTTGCTACTACATATGTACATGTATATATGTGTGTATATATATATATATATAGGACTGTTTTGTCTCATGATTATATTTTATTATCAACACATTTAAATACATTGCTATTTTGTTTTCTTTAGTACTTTGCAGAAATATCTTGAAAATAGGAAGGCTACTCATAGTAAGAGCAAACTTTATTTTTTTGGAATGTACAGTTTGAAGTTGAGCTGGAACAGAAATGCTTGCCCTGTTCTCTCTATTGCTACTGTTGTTCAGACACCATGCTGATATTAGATGTGCTTGAATGTTGATATAAATTTGGATAACTTGGGTATCTGCCAATAATTCCAAGATAATTCATTCTTATGTATTTAGGGTATTTTAGCTCTGTATTAACATATCATAGTATGTGGCTACTTACTATATGTATTCCTTTTATTTCAAAATTATTTTCATGATTACTAAGTATAGAATATCCCTTAGAAATACTGAAAATGAAAGGCCTTTCTTAAAACTGCCTTTTGCATAATGAAAATTCAGAGAGCTTTAATATTTATTAACTGCCTTTAGGTGTAGATTTTAAGTGTCCTTTTTCATCCTTAGCAATAGGCTTCAAAACTCCCAGTCACTTGCTAATAACTCTTCACTTCTCCGGAGATTGGATTGCTGTAGGCAAGTTTACTTAATAAACGTGCAAAAACGAAAGCTAAATTAAGCAAAAGCCTCGTACTATCATTTTTAGTTATTATTTCCTATTATTAATGCAAATGTATTTTATTTTTTCACATAATGTGTGGGTATGTACAAATAAATATATATATCTAACAAGATTTATGTTTGAATAAATCATAGATTTAAAAAATTGTAAATGATTTATATGAAAATATTGGCATCAGGAAAAATCTAATCAAAAATAGGCAGGAAAAAGTCACATTTTAAATTAGTGCAGCATCAAGATAATGAGAATTAATACCATTAAAAGGAATGCATTGACACTCCTCTGTTGTTATCAGTATCTAGTGTTCTTTTATTCTATACGTAAGTATAGAATCTAGTTGCTTTCCATAAAAACACAAATAATCAAATACAAACAAAACTGGAAAATGCGATTATTAAGGAAATATATGTGAATTTAAGAAGGTCTTAAACAACTGCTAAAAAGTTGAGTAAATTGTCTCTTAACAAGTTGCAATCTTGAGTGTACTCTATTAAGAAGATACTTTCATGAACAGGAGCCCATTTGTAATTAGATAAGGAAAACTGACAGCAACAGTGAGTTAGTGGCTCCCATGGAATGACAGGTATTGACTGAATACTGGCTGTGTTTGAGATGGTGAGGGAGTCGATAAAAGCATCAGGGCTTTCTTGAAATACCACTGCCAGCAATGCTTTAATTTGCTGCCTGGAAAAGAGCCACAGACATTCATCCCCCATGTTTAGTGTTGATGAGGTCTAACACTTACATTTAATCTTCTGTTTACCATTAAAAACACTTGTAAGTGGTATAAGGCACCACAGAGAGGAAAGAGAACAGGGAGCATATTTTGTATAAACTCCACGATGCAGCCAAGGTCTGGAAAAATAAACCTCATTTGAATCAACAAACCAAGTGTGGAAAGAACAGTTTAGCAACAACACAAGAAAAGATCAGTTGAGAAGAAAAGTGTTGGATGATTTGGGGAAGCGATAAATAGAAAATGTTTCTAAACTAACTGTTGTTGTTTTTTTAGTCCAACACTTAAAATTATATACTGAGAGAAAATGCTTATTGTGTTGTCTGACTAAGTGTTGTCCGACTCTTTGCAGCCCCGTGAACTGTAGCCTGCCAGGCTTCTCTGTCCATGGGATTATTCAGGCAAGAATTCTGGAGTGGGTTACCATTTCCTTCTCCAGGGGGTCTGTCCCACCCAGAGATCAAACCTGTGTCTCCTTCATTGGCAGGCAGATTCTTTACTGCTGAACCACATGGAAAGTCCAAACTACCTATCGGAATCATTAATATATTTTTCTCTATACTATATCAGTTGAATAAAAGAAAATGCTTTGAAGGTTATAAGCACATTAGGGGTATATTATCTCTGTAGAATTGAAGATCTTATGTCATACTTCTGCTTAAAAGCAAATTTTCTTAAATACTTCCCAGGTATTTTTGAAACTTGTTACAAAAAAGGTGAGAGAGAGGTGTGTGTGTGTGTGTGTGTGTGTGTGTGTGTGTGTGTGGGTGGGTGGGTGGTGTGTGTGTGTGTGTGTGGTATACAGTATATGGAGAAATAAATTCTTTGATAAAATTTTAATGTATAGTTTTATGTGTGCCATTTGCTTTGGCCTGTGATAGCCACACAGAAATCCACAGAAGCACTTTGATTTTAATATTGACCTTTAGAACTCTCAAGTAAAATAATTATTGGGAAGTGTTATTTTTGGTCCGGATTCTATTGCATTGCACTTACCTTGCTGCGAGAACTCAGTATACACCATTATAAAATTTCAACATACTATTTTACTACAAATTCAAATAATCCACTACATGTTACCTTCAAGGTCTGATTAAATAAGGGTAGCATTTAGAAATACAGTGCTAGATTATTTAAGTCTCACTTGGTTGCCAATGTCTAATGTTGCCCACCTGTTGTAATAAATGAACTGCCAAAGATAAACTGATACACTTTTGGTTAGGCCAGGAACAGTGTAGGATTTTGTAGTGAATCCACACTATGCTCCAGTTAGGCTCAATTAGATGATCTACCAAGATTATCTGACATGCTGAGGAGCTAGTGACTATTTTAGGGGATGAGATATGGCTCGTGTTTCCAAGAGAAGCTCATAAAAGGGGCTCTTTCCTAATTTCCATATACCTTCCAGAGTGATGTGTATATTTCTTCGGGGAGGGATTCATCTGTGCTTGAGAACATAGGTCTGAATTTATTCACGTAGGATTGTTCTGTCGCAATAAGCATTTTCTCTCGGTATATAATTTTAAGCATGAGGAATGAAAAAAAAGTCAAGACATAAGTGTAATATTTAGCTAATATTGTCTCACATTTCAGAGAAGGCAATGGCAACCCACTCCAGTACTCTTGCCTGGAAAATCCTATGGACGGAGCAGCCTGGTGGGCTGCAGTCCATGGAGTCGCTGAGTTGGACATGACTGAGCGACTTCACTTTCACTTTTCCCTTTCATGCACCGGAGAAGGAAATGGCAACCCACTCCAGTGTTCTTGCCTGGAGAATCCCAGGGACGGCGGAGCCTGGTGGGCTGCCGTCTATGGGGTCGCACAGAGTCAGACGCAACTGAAGCAACTAAGCAGCAGCAGCAGCAGCAGCAGCAGTCTCACATATGCCTAGGTTCCGTAAGGAAGATGTATAAAGTATATCTCTCTTTCTAAAGTTTTTTCAGATATTAAATAGGAAACAGAATAAAACTTAACCAAGTCATTGAGACTATAAACTGTTCAGATTGAAAATGAATTATTGAGTACTGTAACTAATAAGAATCATGCACAAATATGATGGTTTCAGAATGTTTTAATAATGTTTATTCTTATTCTGGTATACATAAATTATCAAACATTTAATTAGAATGAAAGTATTTTAAAATGTAAGGTCACACATAAGGTGGTTAACAGTTTTGTCATAAGCACAATAAACTTGATTAAATTAATCATTTCTTAAGTAAGGAGAACTGTTAGCACTTCTCTTCTTGGTACAATGTTTGATTTTCATTAAGATAGCCTTGAATGCTTTATGAACCACAAACATTAGTATAGTTTTAGCTGTATGTATCCTACTGTTATGAAAATTGTCAGTTACCTTCTGATTCTTAATAAATGTTTATTTCATCCATAGGGTTTTATTTTATTCCTTTGAAAATACTTAATTATATTTGGCATCTTTTACAATCATCCTTAATAAGGATAATTGAGATGAAAGTACCATCTATCAAGAAATTTCCAAAAGCTAAGACCAAATATGTGGGCAATTCATACTGGTATCATACACAGTAATAACAGTGTATAGTTATGTGGTGGGAAGAGCCAGATCACTCATTCATTCATTCATCTGTTCAGCAAACTGGTGGAGGGCTGATAGAGTACCAGCTTTGTACTTGGTGTTGGGACAACCAAGATCTACACAATCCTCATCATAAAGGAGTCCCTAGTCCGGGGGAGAGAAAGACATGCAAATAAATTGTTGTAATATGGTGGATGGAGTACAGCGTGATCAGCACAGTAATAGAGGTATGTACAAGCAGGAAAAATAATTCTGAAGGAGGGAGTGATGAATTCTGTCTGAGGTGGGGTAGGGGAGGGATTGAATTTGAGCCCAATCTTTTGAATAATTCATGAGAGACCAACGGTCCATCCTCCTAAATTAAGTAGTTTAGCCAAAGAGAGCTGCCAGCATATCGAACAGCTGATGAGAAGTCAGACCTTAGAGTGAGCAAGCCTCAATGAATAGTGAACTGACAGAAGCAGGGCTGGGTGCCATTTGTAGCTTTATCCCTGAAACTACAGAGAGTTGGTGTACTTCTCACTATCTCCCAAAAGAGGCAGTTCCGCAGAGGAAGGAAATTTTTAAAAAGATATTAATGAAGAATGTCTGAAGATGCATGTGACCATGCTGTGGGCTTCTCAGGTGGCATTAGTGGTAAAGAACCTACCTGCCAGTACAGGAGACATAAGAGAAGCAGGTTCGAACCCTGGGTCAGAAGATTCCCTGGAGGAGGGCATGGCAACCCACTCAAATAGTCTTGCCTGAAGAATCCCGTGGACAGAGAAGCCTGGCATGCTACAGTTCATAGGGTCACACAGAGTCGGAAAAGACTGAAGTGACTTAGCATGCACGCATGTACACCATGCTGTAAATTACATTATCTGCAACCTCCTGAATATAAGCACTTTTCATCAAATATGAGTCACCAAATCAATCGTTGACTGAAAATGTTACTGTATTATTTCTGAATGTTCTGCAAGTTGTTCTTCCTATCTTAGGGGATAGAAGGAATAAACCAACATGAAACTTAAAATTAAAAAAAAGAAGTTTCTTTGATCTTGCTTCATTCCCTAAGTTGTTATCATCTGCTTAATCAAATTCCAAATTGTTCCTGTGAATCTGTATTTCACCAATGCCGACTGATTATTTATTGTTACTAACCCATTACGCGTTTTCAAAAACCAAACCAAACCAAAAACCAACCAAACAAAAAAACCTCGTTTGTTCTGTCAAAGCTGAATGTTCTTCCTTTTAACTTTCTCCTCTAAATCTTTAAGAATTCCAGGAGACTGAGAGTTCACTCTTGTCTAGTGTTGCCACAAGGATTACTTCCTTAACTAGACACAGTAATTGTTATCATGGGAGGAAAGTTCCCCCCAAATTTATATGCTAAAGTCTCACCTCTAAAGACCTCTGAATGTAAAACTGTATTTGGAGATAGAATCTTTACAGAGGTGGTTAAACTAAAATTAGGTCATTAGAGTGGGCCTAATCCACCATGAAGGATGTCCTTCTAGAGAGGAGATTAGGACACAGACATATATACACAGGGAACATCATAGGAGAAACAGGGAAAAGATGGTCATCTTCAAGCTAAGGAGAGAGGCCTGAGAAGGAACCAACACTGCTGACATCTTGATCTTAGACTTCTAGCCTCCAGAATTGTGAGAAAATAATAGATTTCTGTTAAACCCCTCAAAACGTGGCATTTTATTATTGGCAGCCTTGCAAACGAATGTAATGGTGATGAAAAGTATTGTTTGTGTATTGTACATGTTCAGTTGCCTTGATATTTCTTGTGGAATAGAACCTCTTGATCATATCTAGAATGTGACGCAGATCACCAGTCACATAATAAACACTAAATAAATTACTGTTGAATCGATCAACTTCCTTATGTTCAAGGGATATGCTAAGATTCATGGAAATCTTTGCTATCACTGTTGATTTACCCTGTGCCATTTATCGCCTTAGCACACAGTATCAGTTTTTCTGCTGTCTTTAATCATCATCATATCTTTCACATTAAGTTGCCTCTGAGGTTCGCTGTCTATTCCCTTATGGCCCTGGACATCATTACATCCCATTAAACACCAAGCAAACCTTCAGGATAAAAATATTTATAGACATGTTTACTGAATGATTAGGGGCATGCTTATAAGATTGTATAATGAATGAAAGCTCAGGAGACATCCTTACTGCTGGACAACATAACCTGAATCTCCAGAGCTGATCTTGACTAATTATAAAACGTATGTGTTTTATCCTTATAAATCCTGCATCAGTTTCGATTTTGAATTCTGAGATTCATAAAGTAATTTTATCTTTTGAATAGAAATTCAAAGCTAGAAATGCAGCCATTTGAAGGATAAAAAATTATGAAGCATCCTGTATATGTAAGACACTGTGAGAGATAGGGAGATGAATTAGATGTAGATTTTTCTATTAACGACCTTATATTCTAATAAAGGAGATATTGTATGAAGATAAGGAACTGTAATAGAGTAGAAAATAGGCAATCAAGAAGTGATAAAGATAAAATATTAATAGTTCAAGGATCACTTCTATCTATGGAACCAAACAGTATTGATGGGAAGTTGGCAATAGTAGCACATATAAAAAAGATTGTGGGATTTGGGTTTGTACATCAAAGAGATGGAAAGCAGAAGGCATTTCAAGCTGGTGGGATAATGCAAAAAAACACAGGTAAGAAAGCACATGTATTTTCTTAAATACATGTAAATTATATTTGTTGAGAATGAAAGAATCTGTTGAAATAAGTTTGCTTCACATTAGTTAATCCTTCAATGTCAGTTGAAGAAGTAGAAATATATCTTCTATAGAAGGTAGAAATATATCTTGTATTTATGATATGAGTCTCACATGAAAATATTCTGCCTATTTTATATATACAATGAAATGGGAAAGTTTTAGAAGATATTTTATGCTCTGCAGTTGAGCAGATAATACTGTGCTCATTTTTTGCATTCAGATTGTAGAATAATGCCTGACACTTAGTAGCTTACAGAAATTGTTCTTGAATTAATTATAATCACATCTAGAGATAGCAAAGTAACCATAGAAATAGAGCATAATAGATGAAGGCAGTATTTGAAAACAGAACTTGCAAAACTTGACAAGTGTTTGTTTGCCTTCAAGCCTGCCGTAAAGATTGGTCCCACCAAAAAGAGTGAGGTCAAGGCTATGTTTATGTGCAATAGAATATGTTCAATTGAAGACCTAACATTTAAAATACTATCTAATAGGTATTTTAGATTTAGCTGTAGATATGACATCACTGACTCAATGGACACGAGTTTGAGCAAGCTCTGGGAGATAGAAGGACAGGGAAGCCTGGTGTGCTGCAGTGCATGGGGTTGCAAAGAGTCAGACACCAGTGAGTGACTGAAAAATAAACAACGAAGTGGAAAAGATATCTGTTTAGAATGGTAAAGTCAGATTACCAACCTGGAAATTATGGAGAAACAAGATAATGCTGAAAAACTTGTCTGTTTTATATAACTTATCTGTTTGGATTAGCTTGACACATTAGCCATTTAGGGAAGTGCAAACTAATTCGTTCATTTTATTGTTTTTATTCCGATTTTATTGAGATATAATTGACAGTACCATATAAGATATATAGCGTACTGATTTGATTCACTTACATGATGAAGTGATCGTCACAATAAATTTAGTGAACATTCCTGGAACCTGAAAGTTCTGATTGGTGCCCAAAGGGCTCATTTGTTCAACATCCAAATTGCACCAAAAGTAACTGAATGCCAGTTTACAGTAAATATGCTTGAAATTAATCAGATGAATTTTACAATTTTGGTAAAAATATCTTTTTATTTATGATGAAGATATTTGGCTTTCCAGCTGTTTTTGGTCTTGTTTTGAAAGGCTGATGCATGTAATGGCTTGTTAGTACTTTAGGAAAGTACTTTAGCCTCAGTGAAGAATCTGTAGATCTTCTCATTCACTGTTTCCTGAACAGTTCAACATATCAGTACCTTTTCTCTTTTTAAAAATCCTAGATAGTTTTTCCAATACTATTTATTTCTGCATTTAGAGTTTTTCTTCATAGTGAATTATATGGAAAAGCAATTCTGAAAGTCTTTTAAGTTCCAAATCTCAACTGTTTCAAGAATGGAAAAAATATAATGTGCTATGTTTAAAATTAATTTATACATTTGTAATCGGTATGTATGTGTTTTCTTTCATCATGAATCATTGAAATAGGTACCAGAGAATGACTTGACTTCTTCATTTTGGAAATGAGTATGGGATGGATTCAATAAATTATAAAAAATGTTAAATATAATTGCTCAGATTCAACTATAAGATTACTGACTGTATCACATATATGGTATGAACAAAATGACTTCCAACCTCAAATATGATAAAATATTGGAGTGATATTTTCACTCCCTGGAAAAGTAACTGCCAACCCATTCCAGTATTCTTGCCTGGGAAATCCCATGGACAAAGACACCTGGTGGGCTACAGTCCATGGCGTCACAAGAGTCGGATAGAACTTAGCGACTAAAACAACAAAATAATATTTTCATGTGGGGTAAATGAGTAACAGCGTAAATTTTATAACCATGAGAAGCCTATTGTGCAAGCCTATTGTGCATTGCCTACATATTAATTATCTTTGAAGAATTCATGTGGATTGTTCCTTTGAATTATCAGTGCTACCAAGATAAAAAAAAGGGACAGAGAAAGACTGAAATAAAATAGGCTTATAGGTTTATTTGCTTATATATGATGTACTCTGCAGCATAAAAAGTCAACTGAATGGACTTTAAAACATCTGGGAAAATTAGGGCATATGAAATTTTTTCCAATAAAGGATTAAATCATTTGAAGGCAGCACTAATATTTGTCAAAACAGAGCTACCTTTATCTTGCTGCTGCTAAGTCGCTTCAGTTGTGTCTGACTCTGTGCAACCCCATAGACGGCAGCCCACCAGGCTCCCCCGTCCCTGGGATTCTCCAGGCAAGAACACTGGAGTGGATTTCCATTTCCTTCTCCAATGCATGAAAGGGAAAAATGAAAGAGAAGTCGCTCAGTCGTGTCCGACCCTTAGCGACCCCATGGCCTGCAGCCTACCAGGCTCCTCCATCCATGGGATTTTCCAGGCAAGAGTACTGGAGTGGGGTGCCATTGCCTTCTCCGACCTTTATCTTAGTGGGTTATTAAAGTCTAGATATTTTTATATGGGCTTCCCTTGTGGCTCTGATGGTAAAGAATCTGTCTGCAATGCAGGAGACCCAGATTTGATCCCTAGGTTGGGAAGATCCCCTCGAGAAGGGAATGGCTACCCACTCCAGTACTCTTACCTGGAGAATTCCATGGAGAGGAGCTTGGGTGGCTATAGTTCATGTGGTCACAAAGAGTCAGACATGACTGAGCGACTAACATTTTCACTACTTTCATGTTTTACAAACAAAATTATCTGGCAAGACTGTGGGAAAAAATTTTGACACTGGCCTCCTCATCAATGCTCTAGAAACAAAAGTGAAGAAATAGGTTGCTGGGCATGTATTGTGTTGCTACCAATTTGTCTGAGAAAGCTGATGCTTTTGCATAGCATTTTCACAGATATCTATGTGTCCTTGATTAGTTGAAGGCAGAAAAACTGCCACTGAAAGTATAATGTGTAGTGCTAAAACAAAATGTACTCTTGTTAGGATAAAACTGGCCATAGCATTTTATTATGCCATGAACTTCCAGATGTTCAAGCTGGATTTAGAAAAGGCAGAGGAACCATAGATCAAATTGCCAACATCCGATGGATCTTCGAAAGAAGATACAGAGAAAACATCTACTTCTGCTTTATTTACTATGCCAAAGCCTTTGACTGTGTGGATCACAAAAAAATGTGGTAAATTCTTCAAGAGATGGGAATACCAGACCACCTGACCTGCCTCTTGAGACACCTGTATGCAGGTCAGGAAGCACCAGTTAGAACTGGACATGGAACAACAGACTGGTTCCAAATCGGGAAAGGAGTATATTAAGGCTGTATATTGTCACCCTGCTTATTTAACTTATATGCAGAGTACATCATGAGAAATGCTGGACTGGATGAGGCACAAGCTGGAATCAAGATTACCAGAAGAAATATCAGTAACCTCAGATATGCAGATGGCATCACCCTTATGGCAGAAAGTGAAGAACTAGAGAGCCTCTTGATGAAAGTGAAATAGAGAGTGAAAAAGTTGGATTAAAACTCAGTATTCAGAAAACTAAGATCATGGCATCTGGTCCCATCACTTCATGGCAAATAGATGGGGAAAAAATGGAAACAGTGACAGACTTTTTTGGGGGGCTTCAGAATCACTTCAGATGGTGACTGCAGCCATGAAATTAAAAGACACTTGCTTCTTGGAAGGAAAGTTATGACCAACCTAGACAGCATATTAAAAAGCAGAGACATTCCTTTGCCAACAAAGATTCATCTAGTCAAAGCTTTGTTTTTTTCCAAAGTATGGATGTGTGAGTTGGACTATAAAGAAAGCTGAACACCAAAGAATTGATGCCTTTGAACTGTGTTGTTGGAGAAGACTCTTGAGACTCCTTGGACAGCAAGGAGACCAGCCAGTCCATCCTAAAGGAAATCAACCTGGAATATTCATTTGAAGGACTGATGCTGAAGCTGAAGCTCCAATAGTTTGGACACTTGATGTGAAGAACTGACTCATTGGAAAAGATTTGGGATGCTGGGAATGATTGAAGGCGGAGGAGAAGGGGACAACAGAGGATGAGATGATTGGATGGCATCACCGATTCAATGGACATGAGTTTGAGTAAGTTCTGGGAGTTGGTGATGGACAGGGAAGCCTGGCGTACTGTAGTCCATGGGATCGTAGAGTCGGACACAGCTGAGCGATTGAACTGAAATGATGCCTAAGAGAACATTTCTATTTTGTATCTTTATCTCTTTGCATCCCTCTAGATACATTTTATATTCATCAAAAATTAAAAAAAAAGTAGTCCTGAAATTACAGAAGTCTACCAAAGGGATATTTTGGTAATAGTTTAAATCTACATTCCTTTTTTTTTTTTTTTTGGCCACACCACGCAGCTTGTGGGATCTTAGTTCCTCAACCAGGTATTGACTCCAGGCACCCAGCAGTGAAAGTGCAGAGCCCTAACAACTGGACAGCTGGGCAACTCTATATCTCTGGTCTTTACAGTGCCAAAATGCAGTCTAGAAGAAAAGAATTCTCTTGATATATTTTTATGTAATGCATGGTGAAAAAGGTAGCATTTCTAGTTTAAGAACAAATATTTAAAATTTGAAGCCAGATTACTAGTGTAGTCTTTGTATGTATGTGTATATGGTGGGGAGGACTTAACTTTCTGATTCAAAGTATGTAAGTTTTCCCTATATAAAAATATATATATATATATATTTAAAAGTAAAAGTATTGTATCTGATAACTTCTACAATTAGTCTTGTATTTTTCTAACTGATTTAGAATCTTCTCATAATATCTCATTGTTTTTGATATCCCAATGAAATTTCTTGGATATGTGAAATTTAATTTAAGAAATTGAAATTTCTTAAATTTCTGGTGCGACAAATTTTATAAATGCTTGTTTTGATATTATGCTTTAGTTTGATGTTGTAAAGTCTTGTAATAGATACGATAGGGTTAAAATGTGGAACATCTTGAAGATTATATGGAAACTGAAGAAGTTACTTGTTTGCTGAGAGAAAAACACTGACGATAAGGTTTGTAACAAACCCTCTTAGAAGTGACCGTGGAGAGATGATAAATGATATTTACCTCATATGTCATGATAACTGGTTTTTAAACAAGATATCTGTGCCCTCTTTTATCGTGGGTAAGGGAAAATGTATCACTTACAAGCATTCAATCACTATGACATAAAGAAATAGCAAACCTTGAACATGTCAAAACAGTGCCTGTTCAATCTTCTTTTCTTGAAAGCTGAGTTTATGCTCAATAATATATGCCCCAAATAAGTAGACTTTAAAATATGATGTTTATTTTATGGTAAAATTGTGTAAGATGTATAAGAAGGTATCTGAACATATATAATATATACTAATTTAATATAAAAATAAATTCCAGAGTAAAAAATTATTGGAATAGGACAGCAATATCTATAGCTCTGTCTTAAGTAGAATATGAGGGCATTCGTTTAAAACAAATTAGTTGAGTTTTGTGATGCTAAAATCAATTTAAGTTACACTCGATTGCATTCCTTATATCTTCATGAGAAAAAAAGAGGGAATGATTTAGACTGATTTAACATTGAGTTTGAAACCATATATCTGTTCTCTGTGTCATGAAATATAATTCTGTGGGAAATTTGACCCTTTCCTTAAAGAATGCATGAAATTTTTGCAAAGAAGATTGTATCTTCATTAAGTACCAAATTTATTCCAAGTGTCCATGAAAGACTAGAATAAAAACTGGGCAAATAGCTTAAACTTATTGGAAAATTCTAACTGTGCTAGAAAGTTCTCTTTTTCTTTAGTCATTTGCAACTTGTTGAGGGTGGCGTTATCTATGTGTAAAATAGCAAACATGAATTCTGACCTCTACTGCTGTTCTGCCAGATGTTTCTCAAAATAAAAGATATCGTCTCCGAGAGCTCTGTAAACAAATCCTGACCTGAATGCCTCCTTTTTGCATTCCTCCCAGTTTATCAGATAAAATGAATTCTATTTTCTTTTCAAACAAGAACTGTATAACTTCTTTTTAGAGAAAACAGAGAAATGGAGCATTGTAATCGGTGAAACACACAGGATCTTGGCAGGCAGCACCTAGCAAGGAAGCATTATATTTTGGCTGAGTATATTTTGTACTTTTATCTTGGCTAAAGCCTTTTTAAAAAGAACATGGTTTAAAAGAATTTGTTTCTGCTGTTCTAGTCTTGGTTTTCAGAAGGAGAGTTTTATTAGTCTTATTCAGTGGTTAGGCTCTTAGACTATAAGGAATGTGAAGTCTCCACATAAAATTATTACACTAATGTAACTTAAAGGAACTTTTGAAATGGTAATGTCTCTATTCTTTATATAATTTATATACAAAATTTATGTACAAAATGCTTTATATAATTTATGTAAAAAATGCTAAGGTGAATGGCCCTGCTGGCAAGAAACATCCATGTGAAACTCAAGTGTTGGCGTTTTGAAATTATGTTTTTGTAGAGATACTCCTGGAGAAATATCAAACGTGTGTGCGTGCTCAATCACTTCAGTCATTTCCGACCCTGTGACCCATGGATATTGGCCTGCCAGGCTCTTCTGTCCATGGGTTTCTCTAGGCAAGAATACTGGAGTGGATTGCCATGTACTTCTCCAGGGGATCTTCCTGACCCAGAGATTGAACCTCCTTCTCCTATGTCTCCTGTATTGGTAGACTGGTTTTCTACCACTGAGCTGCCAGGAAGGCCCTAATATATCAAACATTATAAGCAAATAAAAAGAAAAGAAAGACACTTCCTGACTTTTATTCAGGAAGGTAAAAATAAATGATCAACTTTACCTTTCATATATAGGATTTTCTTATAGGCTAAATAAATACATTATACATTTGGGATATTTTTGGGATATTTGTCTAAGTTCTTATGGTCAATTATAGTAATAGAAAGTAAAAAAAAAGTAATAGAAACTACTATAGTATGAGGGACCATATATTAATATGACTTATTGAGTTACAAATATTGTACTTTGAGTATATTATTCACTTAGTCCTGAGATAACCCTAATAGGCAATGTAAGTATACTGAGAAAAAAATTAGTGTGAGCACCTTAATTTTTGACCTGTTGTGCTACCAGCTTGTCCAATAGAGAGCCATAAATTGAGCAGAGAGTCTTAATTGTTCAGGGACTCAGTGATAGGGCTAAATACTCATGAGGGATTTCTCTAGATCATTCAACTCTTTTAAAATGTGACCTAAGACAGATAGGAACCATGATCTCTGGGGATAAGAGGCTAATGCATTAAACTTGTACACTATCTTGCTTTTCCTATTCACCATTGTGCCCTCGCTTTTTCTTTTTACCTAATAAAATTCAAGGCAGTAAGATTTTTTTTTTTAAACACACATAATGCTGATAGCTTAATTCAATTGGACAAAGCCTACAATTTATGATTTGATTGTTAATTAGACTTAAAGAACAAAGCTAATGCTGTTCCATTTAGTGAGAAAAGCCTCTGAGGACGAAAGAACTGACCAATATTGGTTCTCCTGCTGGGAAAACACTATGCATAAACAAGTCCCCAGGGCTTCATTACTGAGCCTTTTAGACAAACACAAAATGCATCTTAGTTTATTTGAAAATCCTTGCAATGGAACTTTATTGTATATCTATAAATTTTTCACATTGACATGTCAAAGACTTGTAAAATATACTGGCGAGCATGATAAATACCACTTTTCCTTTAAATGTTAGATGATTGTAGATACTACACAGCATGGTCATAAAGTGAATTTGATTCTGTTTGGGGAAGAAATTGTGTGAATGAGTAGTAACATCTAAACAGAGTGGTAAACTATGAATTGGAAAAAATAAGTAATATTTCGAAAAGTTGGATATGCAGTTTTTGATGCATATAAAAAATGTATCATCTGGGCTCATCATTTTATTTCTTATTTTTTTTAACAAGATAGTTCAGAAGTAAAATTTAAATGCCAATACATCCTCAGTGAGGTTATTTTATCTTAGTTACTGAGTGCTTTTTGCTATAACAAGTCAGGTGCTCTAAACTGTTTGTCATTAAATTTGAGAGTTCTTCTTCTTTTTGACAACAGAGCACACTTCCATTTTGACACTTACTCTGCTTTACAAATATTAGAATATAATTCCACAATATATTTATAGACTTGTTTGGTCTGTAAGTGACATGCCGACATTAAAAGGCCCATGTTGTTTTAGGTATAGTTTGATTTTCTTTTTTTAAAACATATTTATTTGTATTTATTTTGACTGTGCTAGGTCTTCATTTGCTGCTTTGAGGCATGTGGGGGCTACTCTGTAGTTGGGGTGCACGGACTCCTCATTGTCATGGCTTCTCTTGTTGCAGAGCATGGGCTCTAGGGTGCTGGAGTTTCAGTGTTTGCGGCATGTGGGCTCAGTATTTGCAGTTCCTGAGCTTAGAACACAGGCTCAATACCTGTTAGCTCACAGGCTTAGTTGCTCCCCAGCCTGTGGGATCTTCCCGGATCAGGAATTGAACCCATGTCTCCTGCATTATCAGGCAGATTATTTACCACTGGACCACCAGGGAAGCCCCTAGTTTGATTTTCAATCTGGTAGAGTAATCAATGCAAGAGGGAGTGAAAATGGCTCTCAGAACAAAATTTGTGATGCTATGATTACCTTGGATTTAGAGATGTCAGTTTCCAGGAACAGTCTTATGTTTATTCTATGAGAAATTTTCATGGAAAGGATTCTTCTTGGCATGAGAGTTTAGTAGGATGACAGCGGAAACATTTTTGATAGATGTGTGGACCTCTGGAATCTTCAAATGATATATAAATTTAAAATTTGTCAACAAAATCAAAGTGAAGCACTCTCTTTATTTGATGTTCTCGTTATTGAATTGTGGCTAGAAGTTATTTATTTGACCCATGTGTATATGTCTGTACCCTTTATATATTAACATGTTTTGATCGAATGCAATAGGTTTATGTTTAAATTTCTTTTGCTAACTGCAGAAATTGGGCTAATTCATTCAACTCAGTATACATTTCCTGAGAATTTGTTAATTGCCAAGACTGAATGTTCATAGGGTAAATTATGTTTACAAATCTCTTCTACTAATCTGAAAAAAATATTCCCCAGTTTTTTGAAACCAACATTAGGTTACCTGCTATTATTAACTTTCAGTACATTAACTTGTTGTATTACTTAGAACTTTCCATTAAATGACAAATTTTTGTCCTTCAGACCAAAATTGAAAAAGTCAGAATGCATCATTGGGTTATAGAAACATGGCAATGGATGAAGAAGTAATTACAGTGTAAAGCTTGATTTGTAATGTTTGATTTATATCAGGAAGTCATATTTCATAACAATCATCATAATTTATCGGAAATTGAACATTGGGCTCCTTTTGGAAGAAAGAATTTCAGAATGAAGGGGCAATGATATTAGGATTTTCCGTGTTAACAATGATGTTAGAATCTGTCATTGTCTTCCCCTCCCTAAATCTTGATTAATGATATAAATGTATTTCCTTTCAGTGATGAATATTTTTTTAATTTTTTTTTCAGTTTTATTAAATTCAAATCAACATGAGACAATACAGATTATACTTGGCATCTTTGCTAATTTTGGCACCTTTCTAATTTTGCCAAATATATTTGACTTGTTTACAAAACCTAGACTAATTTCTTGTATCAATTTCCACATGTCTATTACCTCGGTGAGCTAGAGAAGGATGGGAACTTAATTAATGAAATGTTGAGTAACCATTTATGGATACAGAATGAATGTAAACTTTTTTATGAGGGAAACTTAAGTGGCTTCCTTACAGTTTTTTTCTGTCTTTTACATGAAAGTAAATACAGTGAGGATCAAAGTAAAAAAAAAAAAAAAGTTCTAGACTAAGAGTAAAAAAATAAATGAACTCAAGGAAAAAGGAAGAGATAAGATAAAACCATTATAAAGGTCATATTCACTTCATTTTGAAAATAAATCAAGCATTTAAGTTTCCTGGAAATATCATAGTTAACACCAAATATTTAAAATCTGTCATATCTATATTAATAACATTTTCTAGGTTTGTTTTATAAGAAAAAATTTAGAATGAAACATCAACAATTATGGATTTCCAGATACAGCTTTTAATAACTGCATATACTTGCCTTGCAAATTTGAAAAGGAAGCACACTTGTTATTGAAGTACTGAAACGTATAGAACCTAAATCTGTCAAGTTAACTGTCAAGTTAACTGTCTTCCATGTCCCTTTCTCCACCTTCCAGGGCTCATTAAATTAATCTGAAAAGAACACTATCTCTTTAAGGCTGGGAAAGTATTGTGCTGATGAGCCAGGGGCAGCCCACCAATTGGCAGACCCATTGGGTGATAAATGTCCAAGGACCTCTAGACTGACGACACATTTTTCATCATTAATCCAGCCCATTGTAACCAGGGCCACTCACATTGATTCGAACTGGGGGGCATCATCTGCTGTTAAAAGGGTGATGACTCGCTAAAAATGAAGGCCTGAAACTAATCAAATATATTTAGATCCTTCCCTGGCAGTTGCTGGAGAGCAGTAATAGTGAGCTAATAGGGAGCAGCAGACAGGTAGTGCAGGGCTCTGCTTGCTTTGTAGGGGAATGTGAGAAATCCATTTGAAAGCCTCTTGTGTAATCTTAGCTGTTGTACCTTGTAGTACAAATGTGTGTGTGAATTAATCTAATACTATCCTACTTGAGTATTTCATTAAATATGTAACTTTGAAAAATCATACTTTTGTCTGCAAAATTTGGAACTTCTTTATAAAGAATCAGATGCCGCAAACCCAAATCCTTTGGGAATTGCTGGGAAGGATTGGGGGCAGGAGGAGAAGGGGGCGACAGAGGATGAGATTGTTGGATGGCATCACTGACTCGATGGACATGAGTTTGGGTGAACTCCGGGAGTTGGTGATGGACAGGGAGGCCTGGCGTGCTGTGATTCATGGGGTTGCAAAGAGTCGGATATGACTGAGCGACTGAGCAACTGAACTGAACTGAATTAGTCTTGTGTTCTTATAAGTTTACAATAGATCATTTGAGAAGGATGTTAATGTTTATTTTACTAAATTAGCAAAATTTGATGGGGAGGCGAGCATGTCATTTTCTCCTTGCAGAATTCAACAATTTGGCCCTTTTATATTTTTATTTTTTACCTAATAAATTGGCTTAGTGTGTATTTTATCAGAATATATTTAAATACATTGTTGTATTTCAAGGATATATACACATACATATTTTACATTTTATTTTAATACATGTGTATGTATTCATCTTACCTTAATCTTTTATTATTTTAATTTCTGTTGATACAAATTGTTCATTAAGTCATAATGAGAAACCCAAACAATAATAGTTAAGCAAACTTGTTTGCCTCAGGGAAACAGAAAAATATGTTCTTTATTTCCTGCATGTACTTGATTAAGCAAATTCAGGAGCTAGTAGGAAATAAATTTAAATGACTGGATTTATTCACTGGAAAATATAACATCTACTAAGTCAACTATATAAATTGAATAAGAAAAGAAAGGGCAAAATTTGGAAAATATTGACTTAATTAAAAAGAAAAAAAAGACCTAATGTAATTCCTTGTGATAAAGAATAAAACAGAAATGGGGAAAGAGAGGAAAAAGGAAAAGTAAAATGAATAAAGCAAAACCTCCAACTGTTCAAACAATTACAGTGTTCTCATACATGAAACCATTGGCCATCTCCTAAAATATTTTATGGTATCATGAGGTGATACTTCTACTGGACAGGAATGCTTCCATGTGATTTCTCTGGAGGAAGGTCATCAATCCCATTTTGAAATATTCCCTCTAAGCACCAAAGCTGAAATTTCACACCCTTCACGTTTGCAAGTTTTAATGAGAGCAATATATGCAGTGATCAACTGCTTCCAGTGTTGGCTGAACTTATGTGGAAAGCTTCATTAATGAGCAGTAGATGAATTCAATTTGTCTACCTTGTGTTGAATATTCAGTCTTACGTTCATCTTAACTGGGTATGTATGACACAGTGCTAAAAATCATCTGGTTATTAAACATCACATATGAACAAAAAAGAGACTTGTTAAATTACTATGTTCTTTAAAAAACAGGTTTCATTATGAAGTCTGTTGTTTCCAGTGAAGACAAGTGGAGGGTGGTCAGAAAATGGTTGGAAAATTGATATGAACCTTGCTGACCTTTACATTTCTGCTTTTAGAAATGGAGTGAGAGTAAATCAAACAGCCAGATGTCCAAATGCAAAGGAAGATGAAGAGCAATTTATTTAGCTTCCTTTAGCTTGATAGGCAAGATAATGGACTGCCAAAGATAACTATATCTTAATCCCCAAAACCTGTAACTATGTTACCTTATAGGACAGAAGAGATTTTAATATGTTATTAAATTAGGACTTTGAGATGGGGAGATTATCTTGCATGATCTAGATGGAACTAATCTAACCACATGAATCTTTTAGCTGAGAAACTTTCCCTACTGTACTTAGAGGGAGATGTGACTATGGAAGGGTGAGTCAGAGATGCAACATTGTAAGCTAGCTCTGAAGACAGAGAAAGTGGCCATTGCCAAGTCTCTCTATTTGCTTATCTTCCAGCTCCTCACTGGAATGCAAGCTTCATTGGGACCAATAATTAGTTCTGTTCACAACTGTATCCCTGTTACTTAGCACAGTGCCTGACACATGGCAGAAGTGAAAGTGTTAGTCACTCAGTTGAGTCCAACTCTGCAATCCCACGAACTGTAGATCCTCTGTTACTGGGATTCTCCAGGCAAGAGTACTGTAGTGGGTAGCTGTTCCCCTCTCCAAGGGTTCTTCCGAACCCGGGGATCAAACCCAGGTTCCCTGCATTGCAGGGAGATTCTCTACCATCTGAGCAGGTGCTCAACAAATATTTTGATTTAATGAATAAACTAATGAATAAATGAAATCAATGCCATGGAACACTTTTTCAAATTTTGATAACCCATAAATATTTATCTTATGATATCCTAGTTATGTTAAATATTTAGAAATGATGTATTGTTGTTGTTGTTGTTCAGTTGCCAAGCTGTTTCTGACTCCTTAAGACACCATTGACTGCAGCATGGCGGGCTTCCTTATCCCTCACCATCTCCTTATCCCTCACCATCTCCTGGATTTTACTCAAATTCCTGTCCATTGCACTGGTGATGCCATCCAACCATCTCATACTCTGTCACTTTCTTTTCCTTCTGCCTTCAATCTTTCCCAGCATCAGGGTATTTTCCAATGAGTTGACTGTTCACAACAGGTGGCCAAAGTACTAAAGCTTCAGCTTCAATGATGTCTGAAAGTGAAATTTGCTCAGTCGTGTCCGACTCCCCATGGACTATACAGTCCATGGAATTCTCCAGGCCAGAATACTGGAGTGGGTAGCCTTTCACTTCTCCAGGGGATCTTCTTGACCCAGGAATTGAACTTGGGTCTCCTGCACTGTAGGAGGATTCTTTACCAGGTGAGCTACCAGGGAAGCCCTGTGAATGATACATATTCATGGTATATTAGCAATAAGATAAAAGCCCTTTATTTTCAGCCTATCTAAGCCTTTGCTGAGCCAGTCAAGAAGAATTCCCTCTTGGCTGCCATCTGCAAACATCTGCAGGTCATGTATTTAGGAGTCCAGCTGAGAGAGAAAAACAAATGCAGTAAAAAGAATATATGGGATTCTCTGGTTGCTCAGTGGTAGAAAATCTACCTGCCAGTGGAGGAGACACGGGTTCAGTCCCTGGGTTGGGAAGATCCCCTTGAGAAGGAAATGGCTAACCACTCCAGTATTCTTGCCTGGAGAATTCCATGGACAGAGGAGCCTGGAGGGCTACAGTCCCTGGGGCCCCAAAAGAGTCAGACATGACTTAGCGACTAAACAGAAACAGCAACCAAGAACTTCCAGATGTTCAAGCTGGATTTAGAAAAGGCAGAGGAACCAGAGGTCAAATGGCCGACATCCATTGGATCATCAAAAAAGCAAGAGAGTTCGAGAAAATCATCTACTCTCTTTACTGTCTATGCCAAAGCCTTTTACTATGTAGATCACAACAAACTTTGGAAAATTCTTCAAGAGATGGGAAGACCAGCCCACCTGACCTGCCTCCTGAGAAATCTGTATGCAGGTCAAGAAGCAACAGTTAGAACCAGACATGGAACAACAGACTGGTTGCAAATTTGGAAAGGAGTACATCAAGGCTGTATATTGTCACCATGCTTATTTAACTGATATGCAGAATACATCATGTGAAATGTCTGGCTGGATGAAGCACAAGCTGGAATCAAGATTTCCAGGAGAAAGATCAATAACCTCTGATACACAGATGACACCACGTTATGGCAGAAAGTGAAGAAGAACTAAAGAGCCTCTTGATGAAAGTGAAAGAAGAGAGTGAAAAAGTTGGCTTACTACTCAAAATTGAAAAAAAAATAATCATGGCATCCAGTCCCATCACTTCATGGCAAATAGATGGAGAAACAATGGAAACAGTGACAAGCTATTTTTGGGGTCTCCAAAATCACTGAAGATGGTGAATGCAACCATGAAATTAAAAGACGCTTTCTCCTTGGAAGAAAATTTATGACCAACCTAGACAGCATATTAAAAAGCAGTGACATTACTTTGCAGACAAAGGTCTGTCTAGTCAAAGCTATGGTTTTTCTATTAGTCACATATGGATCTGAGAGTTGGACCATAAACAATGCTGAATGCTGAAGAATTGATGCTTATGAACTGTGGTGTTGGAGAAGACTCTTTAGAGTCCCTTGGACTGCAAGGAGATCCACCCAGTCCATCCTAAAGGAAATCATTGGAAGGACTGATGCTGAAGCTGAAACTCCAATACTTTGCCCACCTGACGTGAGGAACTGACCCTTTGAAAAAAACCTTGATGCTTGGAAAGATTGTGAGCAGGAGGAGAAGGGGATGACGAAGGATGAGATGGTTGGATGACATCACTGACTCGATGGACATGAGTTTGAGCAAGCTCCGGGAGTGGGTGATTTACAGGGAAGCCTGGCGTGCTGCAGTCCGTGGGGTTGCAAAGAGTTGGACACGACTGAGCAACTGAAGTAAACAACAACAACAAGTGAAGATATATACTGTGCATCTGGAGAGTTGGTATTTTGCCCTGATGCTGAGTTAAGTCCTTAAAATCGGATGTGCCTCATATGATCCTGTCACTAATGTCTATTCCCTCGTGGATAATACATTCTTCTGAAGAAGAAACTGAATAAGAAGAAAATGTTTTCCAAATAAAGGTTAGGGTAAGACATGGGCAGAAATTAACAGCATGCTAAGATAGTGAACAGCAGGGAGGCCTTGTCAGGGTAGACAGTGATGAGAAGAAAGAATTTGAACTGAAACTTGCAGGATTGATCTCAAAAGGATAGGGAACCACTTGCCTAAAGTTCCTGAGTTGAAAATGCAGTTTGCTGATTTAAGAACTGAAAACAACACCCAGTGGCTGGAGAGGAGTGGACACAGAGCTAGAGTTATCAAATGGGAGGGCAGAAAGGACACTGTGGCCTGACTGTGTGCGCTTTTGAGGACCAAAGTCAAGAGTTTGGATTGCACATGACTTCTTTGGTCAGGCCCCAAAATGTTTCTTAAGACGGCAGTTCATTTCACCAAGTACTTCATAAAAATATACTTTATGTTCAAGTGCTTGGTCCTCATTGATAAGCTTTAAGTAGTCCCTCCTCTCAAAGAACCCAGACTCTAGGGAGACAAATTTATAAACAGATAGTTAACATACAGCGTGATACATATAAATGGCATAGTAATCAATAGTAATGTTTCCCAGAAGGGTAATATTCAGTGGTTGATGAAGTGAAGTGTAGCCTCTTCGGGGAGAATATTTTATAATCTCTTGCAGGATTCCATCCTGGGCTTTCATGTCCTTGTGGTAGCATTCACTCCTTAACACTTCCTTTCATGCAATTGTTTTCCTTCTTATTTTGCTATGCATTAGAGTTTTAATCTAAGGTAGCTTGGATCATAAGGGCTTTGCCTTTCTCTGTTGCAAAGATAGAGAACCTGTTGATCACTAGTTGGGGAGTCAGAGACATCAAAAGAGGTTAAGTGAAATGAGTCATTGGTCACTAAGTGGTAGGGTCCAGGTTAAAGTCCACAGAACAGACACAAGGTTTTCAGAGAAAAAAAGAATAAATAAAGGCTAATTTAGCTGTTTTCATGATGGGTTAAAAGTCAGTAATTCCTTAGTCAAAATGGTTGACCTCTTGTCCCGAAACTAATTCATCTCTTCACAGCAGGCAGTCAGTGATATAGGCTGTTCTTATTCTCATAGTCTCAGTCACTCTTTGCATCATATATAAATAATGTACTTGAAGAGATTTATAAACTGACATGGAAATATCCCATTACATAGTTTTGAATGTATTAAAGAGTAAGTAGAAAAAGAGCATGAGTTCATTTATATAAAAAATACTTAATTTCTATACTTTTACATGTGTATGTATGTGAAAGAAATGGTAGGAAAAATAACCCACACACCTATTTACTCTTAAGAAGATGATTGCATTTTAGAAGATAATTGTGGATCATTTTCACTTTAATAATATTATTTCAGCTATTTACACAGAGATGGAAGTAATGAAATACATACTAATAATTAATTTGTATGAGAGTGTGTAACTTATGTAATCTATTATATATAATTAGTTACTGTAGGCTAAGGGCAAAAAATATGGAAAATATTTCAAAGATTCCAGATACCATTATTTTTGATAGCTGTCCATGATATTATATCAATTTCAGATCCACAAAGTCCCACACAGTAAATATAACTTAGAAAAGAAAAATTCAATTGGTTATTACTACCTCATTGATCCTAAAAAGTTTTTCACATTGGTGTTAATATTGTGCTATGGGCTGTTTGGGTTACAATTGGTCTAGTGAAAAGGATGGCCCAGTTACATGCAGACTAGAGGTTAAGATAAGGTTTTATCAGAAGAACTATAGTTCAGCTTCTTTATTAATCACTACCAGACTGAGGATTAAACAAAAATAACTGTTCTTAAAATCAAAAAATCCCTGAAAGCCACTTAATTTTCTTAAAGGGAGTAAGATGTGTTTGATATGTAGGGGAAGAAAAATCTTTTCTGTAGCCATCTTGTCTGGGGCTTTGTGACAAAAGGCAGATAAGAGAAAAACATACAGATTTATTTAATATAACTTTTACATGATATGGGGGCCCTCATACAGAAATAAAGAGCCAAAGAATTGGCAAACCTAAGTGCTTATACAATATATTAGGTTGAACAAAAAGAGACAAACATACAGGGATATTAAAGCAATGTGAAAGTTACTGTAACAAGGTCTTTTCTTATAGAATTTTCTCTGCCTCCATTCCCTTTCTCTGGTGGTAAAATTGTTTCATTCCTCTTGGCATAAGGAATGCCTCCTTCACATCAATTTTATTTCCTGCTTTCAGGAAGAAAAGAGGAGGTCAGAATGCCCTTGTTGTACCTACTATTTTTCAAGAACCTTTAGGTCAAAATTATCCTTACGCTAAAGTGGTATATTTTGGAGTTCCATATGCTGCCACCCTTCATATCCCAGTGACTGGAGAGCACATATGATTTAAGCTCATTGTCTTTAAATAGCAAACTAACTGGTGAATGGGGACCATCCCAGATACTTTAGGCCAAGCACTCCATTTCCCCACCAAGGTCTCGGTCAGATTTAAGGCAATCTATTAATTGCATATTTGCAACTTTTTCTTTTCTGTAAAGAATATGCATAATTTAAATAAAATTATTACACCTGCTGCCTTTGTCATTGCTCCTATTCCAGTTATAATTTCTCAAGCACCTACTAGCTGTTGGTCATTATAAGAGTTGTGTTGTTGTTGTTGTTGAGTCACTAAGTTGTATTGACTCTCTGTAATCCAGTGAACTATAATCTACCAGGCTCCTATGTCCATTGGATTTCCCAGGCAAGAATACTGGAGGGGGTTGTCATTTCTTTCTCCAGGGGATCCAGGGATCAAACCCACATCTCCTAAAACTGGCAGGTAGACTTTTACCATTGCGCCACCTAGGAAGCCCCCATAAAAGCTGTATTACTTTCTTAATTTTTATGACAACTTTGAAGGTTAAGATAGCATTATCTTTATTATGCAAAATGTGAAAATACCAAGCTATAGAGATTTTAAATAACTTGCTCAAGTTTATACCTCTCATAAGACAGAACAGCCTAGAGCTGAAGCCAAGTCTTTCTGGACTCTGTACCCTTTCTATAACATCACATTTTCTTGTCTTCTTTTGTGAGGTAGCACCTCATCGATTCATTGTTTAAGGAGATTTATAGAACAATGAGGTGCTTCCCTGGTGTCTCAGATAGTAAAGAATCTGCCTGCAATGTGGGAGAACTGGGTTCGATCCCTAGGTTGGAAAGATCCCCTGAAGAAGGGAATGGCTGTCCACTCCAGTATTCTGGCCTGGAGAATCCCATGGAAAGAGAAGCCTGGCAGGCTACAATCCATGGGGTCACAAAGAGTAGGACATGACTGAGTGACTAGCACTTTCAATTTTTCATAGGACTAGGGAAGGACAAAATCCTTCCCCATTCCAGCCAAATGTGCTTAACATGGAATTTGAGCATAAAATGACAATTACATTATATTTTTTCTTATTTTTAAGTTATTTGTATTGTTCTTTGCAACCAGAGTTCTAAACTTTGACTAGATCAAGGAAACTCATACTTTTTATAGCTGAACGTATCATACCAATTTTTCCATTATTAAATTCTACATGAAAGTAGATTGGTTTGCCTTATTTTACCTGCATGTGTTTTCAGAACAGAGTATTTACTTCTCCATGTTTTGGCACGCTCATCTTGAACTGAGTTCATGTACATCTATTGCATCTGTTACCTAAAAATTTCTTTTTGGATTCTATGTATGACTGTACCCATAACTGGACTGATGAGTTTAGGGCAGAAGTACTCAAACTTTAGAGTATAAGAATGATCAAAACACTTGTTAAAAATTCAGATTCATGGAACCACTTCCAGAGATTCTGATTTAGTGAGTATGGGACAGAAACTAGAAAGCTCTGTTTTTTAAAAGCATCATGGGTAATTGGGTAACATGACTTTAAGGGGAAAATGATTGGGTTAAAAGCTGAACTTTCTGGTTCTGAATGTACTAAAACTACAATTCAGGTACATAGCATGGAGTGATACTTGCAGGCTGTGAAATGAAAAAAAAAAAAAAGAGAAAGTAAAGAAAACTAAACCATGTAAGAACAAGTAGACAAAAAAAGTAATTATGAAATCATGAATGGGGATAAGGTACAAGGAAAAGAAATATTTTCACTTGGATTTTCATTGAAAGTTTATGCTATATTTCTATTTTTATGGAAAATAATGAAATATAGTAACACTTTTCTATTCTCTGAATCTTGGTTTTGAAGTCACTGGCATTATTTCCATGATAAAAAAATTTATATTCTGAAATCTACATGAAAATGTAATGTTGTATAACTGCGAACAGTCAATTTCCTTAAATATTGTTTGCCTTAAGATTGTACCTTGATCTTCAGTAACAAATTATGGATGACCTAATGAGTTATACTAATTTAAAACTTGTACATGTCGATTACCCACAAATTCCTAGGACTTAAACAAATTGTACATATAAGCTGTTTGGAGCTAATAGGCGTGTTGTTATGATTCCAACTTAGTCTAGATTTTGATTAAGTAGTAAATTTAATTTCTGCTTGCCCAGATGGGTATGTACATACTCCAAAGTCAAATAAAGAGTCAAAAGAAGTGTCAGATCAGAGAGAAGCTGGCCAACTGTGAAATTACTAGTTGCTGGGCTTTTTCTCTGAGTCTGACCATGTTTCAAACCACTATAGACAACATTTTCTGCAGTATAGAGCACTATTACCTTGTGGTACTTTATTCTAAATTGCTCCGTCTGATCACCATGTCCATATTCTAGAGTAACAGAAAAATGCTGAATGATTTGAGTAAAAACAGACTGGTGATGCTTTAGGACAGATGGCACAGTAACAGTAACTGAGGTTTTTAATGTGTGCCTGTCCTGTCTTCCTTCTTTTTAAAACTTGCAGAAACAACCAGGGTGAGGCTTTTTCTGAAAAATAATTCTCCCTTCCTGTCCTTCTAATTTCATTACTGTTTT
The DNA here is from genome assembly GCA_024291935.2 of Okapia johnstoni. NCBI lineage: Eukaryota > Metazoa > Chordata > Mammalia > Artiodactyla > Giraffidae > Okapia > Okapia johnstoni. Next base: position 30,749,351 of record CM044311.1, read on the forward strand.
AAAAATTATTATTCATAGGCAATTTGATTTTCCTTGGCAGCATGAGTAATGGAATCATTATGTAAGAAAGCCCTCAAGTTATTACTTGATTTTCTTCCTTCCTTCCTCTTTTTCTTTCTTTCTTCTCTTTTTCTTTCCTTCCCTCCTTCATTTTCCCTTCCATTCTTCCACCTCATTCCCTCCCTCTCTAATTTCCTTCCCTCTCTGTCTCTGCCCACTCCATCCCACTCCCTTGCTTCCCTCCACTCCCTTGCCCTCTCTTTTGGTTTATCCTTCTCTTTTTTTCTTGCATTCATCAAATATTTATTTTAGTGCTTACCAAGTGACTCTTTGGGTGATTGTAGCAGCCTCATGAAATTGTATTACTCACCTTCTGAGAATCCCATGACCAAACAACCAGAAGTCCTCAGGGTAGGAGATTCTAGGCAAGGGTGATTTCCGGCAGACTCTCTTTCACTGAGAGCTTCCCCAGCAGAGCTGCTTTCACCCACAGGGTTTGTTAGCATGCAGGAAAATAGACTCTTAGCCACTCATAGGAATGTGACAGAATGGGTTGGCAGCAGAGATTTCTGAATGCTCAATCATGCCATAAAGTCATTTGAAAGTTGGAGAAAGACCTGTCTCCTTTTCTTGGCATTGCAGTGTAGCCTTGTGTCCTACTGTAACTAAAAAATCAAAGCAAGTAATGTGTGCTTCCAATTCCATTTGTGCTAAAAGACAAACCATTTTCATGTAAAGGTACCAAGCTGTGTGAAGGGTTATGCAATTTGTAGAATATTTTCTGCCAGAAACTTACCTCGCCTACTTTTCTTACTGTGTTGATTAAAAGGATTAAGCAATCCTTAGTGCAAATAGGTCACTGTAATGATTGATCACAGTCTGTTCTTGGGTGTTGAGTACAAACTGTTTTTGACATTTTGAGAGTTTGCAAATAATCTTGGGTTAAGAATCTATTTTTCCCCAAAAACACTTATAAAAATAAATCAGGTTCCCCATCTTCTTGGGAGGGAAAACTAGTATAAGATAGATGTGTAGCTAAGAAGGCGATGATGGTGCTGCATTAAAATGTCAGTTTCAAAGCGTTTGAATATACTTCCTGTGTAAAAGTTACTGAATCAAACTTGTCTGTCTTTTTCAAGAGAACAAATGCCAGTTTATTATTTACATATATTTATTTTTGTTTTCCTCTTTTACTGTTCAGATTTTTATTGAGAGAGGCTTCACGGCTTCTCTACAGTATAGTTTGGTGGTGATTGTGTTGATAGTGGTGGCTGAAACTGACACTGTTCGAATTGATTTACCTGTATTTTCTCATTCAGTCCTTAACAGCAATGCTGTGAGATAGGAACTAGAATTGTCCCTATTCTGTAGCTGAGCCAGGTCAGTTCAGTTCAGTTGCTCAGTAGTGTCTGACTCTTTGTGACCCCATGGACTGTAGCACGCCAGGCTTCCCTGTCCATCACCAACTCACGGAGCTTGCTCAACCTCACACCCATCGAGTCGGTGATGGTATCCAACCATCTCATCCTCTGTCATCCACTTCTCCTGCCTTCAATCTTTCCCAGCATCAGGGTCTTTTCCATCGAGTCAGTTCTTCGCATCAGGTGGCCAAACTATTGGAGTTTCAGCTTCAGCATCAGTCATTTCAATTAATATTCAGAACCAATTTCTTTTAGGATAGACTGGTTGGATCTCCTTTCAGTCCAAGGGACTCTCAAGAATCTTCTCCAACACCACAATTAAAAAGCATCAATTCTTTGGCACTCAGCTTTCTTTATAATCCAACTCTCACATCCATATGTGACTGCTGGAAAAAACATAGCTTTGACTAGACGGATCTTTGTCAGCAAAGTAATGTCTCTGCTTTTTAATATGCTGTCTACATAATTTTTCTTCCAAGGAGCAAGCGTCTTTTAATTTCATGGCTGTGGTCACCATCAGCAGTGATTTTGGAGCCCCCCAAAATAAAAGCCTGTCATTGTTTCCATTGTTTCCCCATCTATTTGCCATGAAGTGATGGGACCAGATGCCATCATCTTAGTTTTTTGAATGTTGAGTTTTAAGGCAACTTCTTCACTCTCCTCTTTCACTTTCATCAAGAGGCTCTTTAGTTCTTCTTTGCTTTCTGCCATAAGGGTGGTGTCATCTACGTATCTGAGGTTATTGATACGGATTTCTCAGTAGCTGGGCCAACTAAAGCAATGTTATTTGGCTTAATTTTTGCATCAGTTACTCAGTACTCTACCTCTTGTCTTGCTTTAGAAAGTGAAAGTGAAATTCACTCCATCTATTGGACTCTTTGCGACCCCATGGACTATACAGTCCATGGAATTCTCTGGGTTAGAATACTGGAGTGGCTGGCCTTTCCCTTCTTCAGGGGATCTTCCAACCCAGGGATTGAACCCAGGTCTCCTGCATTGCAGGCAGATTCTTTACCAGCTGAGCTTCAAGGGAAGCCCCAGAAGCAGTAAATAAAACTGGATGGCATGTTTCTGAAGCTACATTAATCTTAACGTTGAATTCGGTGGGTGCAATTTAAAAATATGGTTTTTTGTTAGCAAAACACTTCTTTACATTATTCAAAGTTTCAAGATTCTTTTACTTCCACTAAACGATCTTTGGTGGTAAACTACAAGATAACTTAGAATTAGGAACAATTATTTTTCTCCACAAAATACATGAAATAAGTTTTAGAAAGCATATGACAATAGCTTTGTACGTTACATGCCATGATTTTTGTTATGGAATTCATAATTTAAAAAGATCGATATGTTTATATCTGTCTTTTGAAACATTTTAGACTACTAGACTTCCCTTCAGTTCTAATAAAAGTAGAAAAAAGTTCATATTTTCGTAGAATATGCAGTATTCTTTTTTTTTTTGAAGAATCGACTATCCAATGGTTTACATGATAGCACTTTTTATAATTTAATATTTTCTCTCTGTAAATGTGTAAACAAGCAAACAACAACAGCAAACTCCCAGTCAGATTATCCATATTTTCCTTCCTCAAGAAAATGTCTGATGTTGGCCATCTAATTAGTCAGATCTTGGGTAGAGAGGTAGAAATGTGCAGAGATTCATACCAAGAATTCAATTACGTGTAGTTTTAAACTAGCTTAATGTGTTGTGCCTTTGGAGGAATTATACATTTTTATTGTATAAGCACAAAAAAATGACTACTGGTTTTACTGAAAATATGGGCTATAAAGAATAATGTCAGTTTGATGAGAAGGAGATATTGAAATAAATTATATAGAATAGTTTTTCTCTCATCAGGTTTATGGGGAGCAAGAGTCAATTCCTAGGGCTACCTTAACAAATTACTAGAATACAAATGGCGTGGCTTATCACAACAGAAATTTATTGTCTTTACCTCACAGCTTTGGAAAGAAGTTGGAAATCATGGTCCATGCTCTCCAGATCTTCTAAGAAGAGTTCCTTCCTTGCTTTTTCTAGGCCTAATTCCAGTCTCTGCCTCCGTCTTCACGTGATTGTCCTCTCTCTGTGTCTGTTTTCACATGCTGTTCTCCTTGAACATCTCTCACTCCTCTTCCTATAAAGACACCAGTCGTATTGGATTAAAGGCCCACCCTACTACAGCATCCCTGTGCTTCCCTGGTGCCTCAGACAGTAAAGCATCTGCCTGCAGTGCAGGAGACCTGGGTCAGGAAGATCCCCTGGAGAAGGGAATGGCAACCCACTCCAGTGTTCTTTCCTGGAAAATCCCATGGACGGAGGAGCCTGGCAGGCTACAGTCCATGGGATCGCAAAGAGTTGGACGTGAGTGAGCGACTTCTCTTTCTTTCTCTCTACTATAGCATCACCAGATCTTAACCTGACTACATCAGGAAGGACCTTAATGCATATTAGATCACATATGTAGATACTGGGGTTCAGAATTGCAGTGTATCCTTTTGGGAGGACACAATTTAGCCCATAATACTGAAGATATAAACTTAAAAAAATTTTTGATATTATTTCCCTTTTGGAATAACATTAATTCTAGTACTGCACCTTCTTTGCATGAAAACAATTAGTCTAGTGATGCTCTCTTGGAAGAAAATATTTCTATGGTCCATTTAATATTTTTTTATTTTTTCATGGACATTTAAAATATATTGCAATATTTTGGAATTGTTACATGATTGTGTACTCCTCAGTGATAGGTCTTACATATAACATCACACTTGGTTGACTGTTGTTTATTTTTCCTCCTTTCATCAAAGGACTGATGATTTGAGGTACTTCAACCTTTATATTAGACAATCTATGCCTATAAACTACAAATGTTAAATATAGTTTAAATAATTTAATTTAAATGTGGTATTATGTCAATTTAATTGACCCATTTGCTAACACCAACTATGGTTTTAAAGAACATAGGGAATGTCCACAGGCTTCCCAAGTGGCATAATGGTAAAGAATCCTCCTGCCAATGTAGGAGACACAAGAGACGTGGGTTTGATCCCTGGGTTGGGAAGATTCACTGGCATAGGAAATAGCATCCTACTTCAGTATTCTTGCCTGGAGAATTCCATGGACAGAGGAGCCTGGTGGGCCACAGTCCATGGGGTCACAAAGAGCCAGGGGCAACTGAAAGCAAACAAGGAGTACCATTATACATGTATGATGTTTCTCTTGTATTGAGTCCTGCTTATCCCATCAGAAGTCTAACATATAGAAGCACTTTGGAAAATGTGAGGACTTAATGGGACAACTATTGCTATATGTCTATTTTAGTTAGTAAGGGTCATTTTAAAATATAAACTTTATATAATATTTAAAAAAAATACGCATTCTGAAAGTCACACTATTCATATTAAGAATCATATTTCATCCCAATTTTATAATAAATGAGTCAGAATTATTTTTGATCTGCATTTTGCATGTAGATACTTAAATAGAATACCCACTTATGAATTTATGGTTTGACGACTGTTTCTACCTTTTATTCACTTAAGCCATCATTTTATTTTTAAGAACATGCTTATAAATACACATTAGCAGAATGTGTCCTTATCATTTGTAGATAAAGGGGAGGTTAAAAAGTGAGAGTGTAATTTATATTGACATTCTTTGTATATTGTGTCAATATGAAACACAAAATTATTTTCCCTGTCCAGTGGGGATTGGAAGAAAGTTCCAGTGATCACAGAAGGATAGTTGTAGGCTTCTAGTGTGTAGAGCAATTTTAAGAGAGTATCCTCAGTTCATGTGAGACAATGTCAGATTCACTGGCCCTATGTTGGACCCTCGGAATACTTTCAGTGAAGTCTATTAATGATATGCCTTACATGCAGCTGACATTTTAAGATCCTTGCTGCTTTTCAAAATGTGTGGGCACTAAAGATGTCTTCTTACTCCTGAGAATTGATTTCATACTCACCAGGAGCTTGTGATGGATTCTCTCCCATGGTGGGAATTGTCCCTCAATATCTGAGGGAAGCAATTGGCTCAGATAAAGAATCTATCATGAGCTGTCTCCTTAAAGAGTAAGATTTGTGCATTAAAACTAAGCAATACTAAGTTTAATTCCTACTCTTTTTCTGTGATTCTAAACCATTTGACAAAGCTCTGCCTAATGTGAACAGACTGATTAGGAAACGTATTCATCTCATGACCTTGGCCGTTCCTTTGTATTTCTTTTTTATTTTTTTAATTAATTAATTTATTTTAGTTGGAGGCTAATTACTTTACAGTATTGTAGTGGTTTTTGCCATACGTTGACATGAATCAGCCATGGGTTTACATGAAAAAAGTGTCTCACCGGGAACTCAAAGCTCCTTAAGAATTCTGAAGTAACGACTATATTACTCTCTCAGTCAATAGAGCTACATTTTACTTTGGAAGAAATGCAGTATTGGGGGAGAATTTTGATTGATCAAGCTGTACCTTGTGTCAGTTGATTTTATCATAACTTTTTTCTTTCATTTTAAAGAATGTGGAGATTGATTTGAAACTAATTAATATAGTTTCAGAATCTGGCATGACAGACAGCGTGTTGATGGCTGATAACGAACCGTGTTAGAATTATCAATGTGTTTTCATTGACTTTTGACCTATTAAAACTTAGCTCCTGAGAACCTATTAGGCTGCAGAAAGTTAATGCTGATGGGCAGGCACTATTATTATTTTACAGCCATGAATGAGAAATCAGTCTCTTATTGTTTGAAGATGGACAAAAGCTTATGGCCACATGGCTAATGACAATACCTCAATGAGTTTACCTGTAAAATCTCTAATTGGGATTTTATTTAAGAGAGCCATATTTTCATTTCTTATGTGATATAGAGATACCTTGAATTTTTCACAAAAACAAATTAACAAAAATTTCTCTCAAATAACGAAACGGTATTTTAAAATGAAATGTTGACTACAATAATTTATTTGATCTCTCTTCTTCTATAAACTCATTTCACTCATTCTTCCCAACACATATTTATGGAAGACTATCATGGCTCAGCTGGTAAAGAATCTGCCTGCAATGCCGGAGACCTGGGTTCAGTCCCTGGGTTGGGAAGATCTCCTGGAGGAGGGAATGGATACCCACTCCAGTATTCTTGCCTGGAGAATTCCACCAACTGAGGAGCCTGGCAGGGCTACAGTCCTTGGAGTTGCAAAGAGTTGGACACTACTGAAGCGACTAACACTTTCACACACATCAGTGAACCAGACAGACGTTCCCCTGCTCTCATGATGATTTTATTTAGGGGTCAAAGTAAAGTGAAAGTGAAAGTCACTCATTCATGTCCGACTCTTTATAACCCCATGGACTATACAGTCCATGGAATTCTCCAGGCCAGAATACTAGAGTGGGTAGCCTTTCCCTTCTCTAGGGAATCTTCCCAACCCAGGGATTTCCCGTATTGCAGGCAGATTCTTTACCAGCTGAGCCACAAGGGAAGCCCAAGAATACTGCAGTGGGTAGTATATTCCTTCTCCAGCATATTTTCCTGACCCAGGAATCGAGCTGGGGTATCCTGCATTGATAGATAAGCCACTATATATACAAACAACCTCGGAGAAGGCAATGGCACCCCACTCCAGTACTCTTGCCTGGAAAATCCCATGGAGGAGCCTGGTAGGCTACAGTCCATGGGGTCGCTAAGAGTCGGGCACAACTGAGCGACTTCACTTTCACTTTTCATTTTTATGCATGGAGAAGGAAATGGCAACCCACTCCAGTGTTCTTGCCTGGAGAATCCCAGGTATGGAAGGGCCTGGTGGGCTTCTGTGTATGGGGTCGCACAGAGTCGGAGACGATTGAAGCGACTTAGCAGCAGCAGCAGCATACAAACAACCTAATAAAAGCATTAGATCATCACAACTGTTGTAGAGAAGTAAAATCTGCTGCAAAAGATGTTTATCATAACCATTTTAAACATAGCTGTCAGAGAAGCTGTCTCTGAAGTGGAGGCATTTCAGAGAATCATGCAGCTCTCTGGTGTTAGAACATGGTACTCCTGAAGATACTGCTAGTTTCAGGATACAAATAGTAGAAGAACCTGATAGTGTAAATAAGACAAAAAAGGCTAATGTGGTTGAGTTGTAGTAGGTGAGGAGAAAAATCAGTTCAGTTCAGTTCAGTCACTCAGTCATGTCCAACTCTTTGCGACCCCATGGGCTGCAGCACACCAGGCCTCCCTGTCTATTACCAGCTCCCGGAGTCTACTCAAACTCATCTCCATTGAGTCAGTGATGCTATCCAACCACCTCATCCTCTGTCATCCCCTTTTCCTCCCACCTTCAATCTTTCCCAGCATTAGGGTCTTTTCCAAAGAGTCAGTTCTTCACATCAGGTGGCCAAAGTATTGGTGGCCAAAGTATTTCAGCTTCAGCATCAGTCCTTCCAGTGTATATTCAGGACTGATTTCCTTTAGGATGGACTGGTTGGATCTCCTTGCAGTCCAAGGGACTCTTAAGAGGAGAAAAATGGCAGAAGATAAATTCAAAGAGAAATGCATGTTATGGTGACATTGAGCTGTGTAAGCTACAGTAAGGCATTTTGATTTTTTAAATTCAAAAAGAAACCATTGGACTGTGTTAAATAATGGAATGATACATATTCTTGAGAGATTGTTATGGCTTACACAAATAAACCCAGGTGATTCTGATGTTTCAGGACAGTTGGAATACCTGACTCCTAAAAGTTCCTCCTTAGTGAAAGAAAAAAATAACTAAATTTTGTATATCTTTAAGCTGTTTCCAAGAATCTTTATCACATAAATTAGGCCACATTCATGGTGATCAGGTTCTTAGGTCTTCTGCTTTGGAAGTAAGTTTGTACTCTTAGAGTTTAGCATTATCCTGAGCAGATATCACCAAACAACATACTTCCTGCTTCCATTTGGTAGCTTTAAAAGGTCTATTGATGTGCTTTAGCCTAGCAGTTTTTGTCTAGGAATTGGTCTTCAATTGTATTCAAACATTTATGGATAAGGATATTCTTTGCAGCATATTTTGTCGTAAATCAATTTAAAATACCACAAATACCCAAAAAAGAAATTGGTTAAAGGATTTAAGTATAACAGTACAATATTATATTTTGCAGAGATTAAAGTGTGTCCTGGAACTGTATTTACTTCATTGACATAAAACGTTCATGTGTGCTCGGTTGCTTAGTTGTGTCCAACCCTTTATGTTCCCATGGATGGTAGCCCACCGAATCCTCTGTCCATATAATTTTCCGGGCAAGAATGCTGGAGTGGGTTGCTGTTTCCTCCTCCAGCATATCTTCCCAACCCAGGGGTTGAATCTGTGTCTCTTGCCTCTCTTGCATTGACAGGTGAATTCTTTACCACTGTGTCACATGGGAGGCCCATTGACATGGAAGATATTCACTAAATATTATTTAGTAAAAGAAACAAATTACCGAATGGTATTATTCTATGTTTGTATACAAACAGGCCAAAATAAAATCTCCCATGTGCAAGGGGAAAAACAAAGCCTCTAATGCAAAATACCCCAATATTGAAATGCTCTCTCTATTTCTAAAGAGATGGAATTATGAAAGATTATTTTGTGTTTTGTTTGGTTTAGACTGACATGTTTTTCTTCAAAACGTATGTTACTAGTATTATTTTAAAAATCTCCCATAGCAGTGTATAAGATGGTGTGGGGAGACTAGTGGCATGAAGGCATTTTTCTTAATTTTTAACCTAAAAATCTAAAGAACTATTTTAAGACACTAACTGATGTCAGAGCTTCAAAAATATAGGGGATCATTTGGTGAGGGAAATGTGTAAGTAGTAAAGCTCACAGCCAAAAATTCATGTATATGTAGACCTCCTCATTTTTCTACTGTTGACTTGAAAATAAACATACTTAATAGTTTGGACATGATTAAGCCATGCATCACTGCATAGCAAAGATTTTTCATTCCTGGACATCTTTTGTCAATAACTCTTTATTTTGCCCCAGTTTCATGATGTGACTTTAATGGAATTATACTTGAACAGCTCAAAATTAAATGCTTAATTATGTTCAGCTTCAGTTACAGTTATTAATTGATCCAAGCTTATTAACATGATACCTGAAGGGAACCAGTTACATAAAAATTATAGGAGTTAGTACTTTGGGTATTATACTTACGTGAGCTAATAATCTAGATGAATTTTCTTTTATTAATTTGGTTAAGCTTTACAGCTTTTGGGTTCATATTGGAAACCCAAGGTCTAGACTTAACCCTTATTTCATAAAGAATAACAATAGAATGCAGAAAAATAAATTAATGTAACAGGTTAGGGTAATTTTCTATCTAAAAGAGTTAACCTTTCATTATTTTGAAATTAGATATGTTTGGTCCATTTGGAGTACATTGTCAGCTTCTGATTATCCATACCGAAGACAGCTTTGAATTTTGTGAAAGGCATTTTGAAGTTAACATATACATTCTTCCCAGATTCCAAGAAATTTCTAATGGAGTTCTCAGAGTATGGAAATCTCTGTTTTAAATTGATGATTTGTAGAGTCCAATCGTCATGTATGAATGTATTAAATCCCCTTCTTCACTATGCTTTTCTAGTTCAGTTCAGTCGCTCAGTCATGTCTGACTCTTTGCGACCCTGTGAACTGCAGCACGCCAGGACCTCCCTGTCCATCACCAACTCCCGGAGTCCACCCAAACCCATGTCCATTGAGTCGGTGATGCCATCCAACCATCTCATCCTCTGTCATTCCCTTCTCCTTCTGCCCTCAATCTTTCCCAGCATCAGGGTCTTTTCAAATGAGTCAGCTCTTCATATCAGGTGGCCAAAATATTGGAGTTTCAGCTTCAACATAAGTCCTTCCAATGAACACCCAGGACTGATCTCCTTTAGGATGGACTGGTTGGGTCTCCTTGCCTTTCTAGTGATGTGTGTTAGTCACTCAGTCGTGTCCGATTCTGGGACTTCATGGACTGTAGCCTGCTCCTCTGTTCCTGGAATTCTCCAGGCAGGAATACTGGAGTAGGTTGCCATTCCCTTCTCCAGGGTATCTTCCCAACCTTGGTATCAAACCCAGGTCTCCTGCATTGCAAACGGATTCTTTACTGTCTGAGCCACCTGGGAAACCCTAATGGAAAGTTTAAAATTTAGTCACTCAGTCGTGTCTGACTCTGTGACCCCATAGACTGTAGCCTACCAGGCTCCTCCGTCCGTGGGATTTTCCAGGCAAGAGTACTGGAGTGGGTTGCCATTTCCTTCTCCAGAGTATCTTCCTGATCCAGGGATCGAACCCAGGACTCCCACATTGTAGGCAGACACTTTGCCGTCTGAGCCACCAGGGAAGTCCAACCCTAATGGAGTGGACATTAACAAGCAAGTTCTTTAAATAAGACCATCGTGATCTAGTCCTTACCTTGGCCATCTTCCCCTCACCCTGCTCTTTTAATATGCTAAGTTCCTTCTCACACTTAAGTATTGCACAGTTTCTCTTCTGCCTGGATTTCTCCATATCACCAGTCTTTGATTTTCTCATTCTTACTTATCTTTCAGAATTAACTGAAATTCTTCCTTACAGAAGTTCTCTTAGTTATCACATCCCTTATTGTTTCTGTTACATTTTCCTGCAACTGTAATAATACAGTTGTTTGTGTTTGATTAATATTGGAACTCCAGAGTATTATAATTTTTATGTAATGCTATACACTTAGAATCTAACACAACACATGGCACATTAAAAGTGTCTTTTTATTTATTTTTTTTTACTTTTGAAATATTTGAGTGTTTAAATGTACATGAGTGATTCACCTTCTCATCTTTCCAATATCTTTAGCAATTTGTTTCATCAATTTCTTTTTGCAGACAGTGGCCATTATTACTCATTTTCATTTACCTTAAAACTTCTCTCTCCTCTCACCCCACATTTTGTTAAATGATTATAACCAAACTTTCTACTCTATTATATAAGTAAAATTTTTGAGAGAACCATATTGACTACCTACATATATGTATGTGTGTGTGTGTGTGTGTGTGTGTGTGTGTGTGTGTGTGTGTGTGTGTGTGTGTGTATCATGTTGGGTGGCTTCCTTCATGGGTAATATATTTGGGTAAGAAACTGAAGATTTTGAATTGTGATACTTAAGGAAATCATTTAGCTTCTGTGAGCACTGGTTAGCTGATTTATAAAATGATTAAACTTACCCTCACTAAATCACAGTTGTAAATTAGATGTAGCAATCAAAATGTTTTATGTGTTAAAGACTTTCAAAAATTTTACATCATATTAAAAGTCCCAACTATGTAGGAAATGTTTAAATGTCTTACACTAAATTTAAGAATATTTCTGATGTAGAAAAGAGTTGTAAATTTCAGTTACTTTATGTAAAGATCATTCAGTAGTATAGGAACAGTAGCACATCCAATCAGAATTATAGATGACAATGGAAAATGTTCAGAACACGGCTCCAAAACCTTGCTTTCGTTTCTTCACAAACTGGAAGCTTCTTCCCATATGAAAAAGTTACATTCATGCCTCTGCTTAAAATACAGATATGCTTTCTCCTAGAAAGTTTGCTGTGAAAATGTGAAAATGTGCCACTATTTAAATGAAATTACGCCTTTTAACTCAATGCTATTTACATATTACAACATGCTCATTTATAGTTATCATTTCCCCATAAATCTAAAATATTAAGATATTATAGTCTCTACTATTTTATTTCAGTTCAGTTTAATTCTTTATAGAAATTACAAGTGATTCTTAAAAATAATTAAGGCATGAATCTGTCAAAATGATTAAATGGACAGTTTTTCTAATGTTCTAGTTGAACCATGAAATCTACCAATGTATACTTAAAATCATGTAAGTTCTGAATACTCTTTCACAGAAGGTGTAACTAATGTCACCTGACTAATGAAGAGAGATTAGTATCTCTTTTATCATTTAGACATTAATGAACTTTCAGTCTTACACAGCAGAGTTACCCATTCATCTTTTGGAAAAAGATTAATTATTGTTTAACTTGCATCCTCAGTATTATGATGTTGTATAATAGAAATCACATATTTTCTATTACAAAAAAATAAGGGAAGGAAATTCATAGAAAGTATAATCCAAATGAAGGAGTCAAAAGTAGCATTTTTTAGCTACTTTTTTATTGACTTTTATGTATGTGATGGTAAAGCTTTCCTATGTACCTCAGATTTTACATGTTCTAAACATTTTTAGCAAGAAAAGATGTCAGTTGTGTGAACACTGCAGATGTAAACATCCCTGGTGTACAGCTTTGTCTTCCCATGGCTTTAGTGGTTCATACATCTGGGAGCACTGGGTCTTGACTCGCCTCCTCTGCCAGTGTGGAGATGCTCCCTGATGCCCTGCAGTGGAGCACTGCAGGGCTCTAAACGTGAATATCCAATCACTCAGGTGAGTTTCAAGGTTGTCCCTGGTGGTTCACGCTGTAAAGGATCTGCCTGCAATGCAGGAGAGGCAGGTTCGATTCCTTGGTCAGGAAGGTCCCTTGAAGGAGGAAATGGCAACCCACTCTAGTATTCTTGCCTGGAGAATCCAATGGTCAGAGGAGCTTGTCGGGCTAAATCTATGAGGTCATAAAGAGTCGGACACAACTGAAGTGAATCAGCCCACAGAAGGTGTTTAACCTTTTAAAGTGAGTTTACAGGGTTACAGTGCATTATTTGATCTTCTTTAGTTAAATATAACAGAAATACATCTTCAACCAATTTGAGCTGGAAAGAATTTTTGTTACAAAGCTTATAGAGTATGTCACTGATCCAAGACACAGCAAGTAAGATAAGCCAACAAGAGAATTCAGACCCTGGATCTTTTTTGTGTCTCTCATACCTCATCCCATGCCTGCCTGTCTGTCTGTCTCTTCTCCTAGACTAGTCTTCTCATGCAACTTTTTATAATTCATACTATAGAATGCCTCTTAAATAAAAAGGACTCACATTCCAGTTTAGATCAAGTGTCCATCTATGCACCAACCTATTTGAACATGTAAGAATGTGGCCACTTGGACAAGAATTATAGAATAGGAGTTCCCCAAAGAAAAGGAGTCTTGTGATGAGAGACAGTAGTTGTCCAACAAATGAATGATAGATATTTTAAAGATGGATATTCCATTGGACTATTAATATGCTATCTTATTTTACCCTATCCCAAGTGAAGTGAAGTGAAAGTTGCTCAGTCATGTCCGACTCCTTGCTACTCCATGGACTATATAGTGCATGGAATTCTCTAGGCAAGAATACTGGAGTGGTAGCGGTTCCCTTCTCCAGGGGATTTTCCCAACCCAGGGATCCAACCTAGGTCTCCCACATTGCAGGTGGATTCTTTACCAGCCTGAGCCACCAGGGGAGCCCAAGAATACTGGAGTGTGTAGCCTATCTCTTCTCCAGCAGATCTTCCCAACCCAAGAATGGAACCAGGGTCTCCTGCATTGTGGGTGGATTCTTTACCAGCTGAGCTACCAGGGAAGCCCTCCTATCCCCAAACCCTGTGTAGAAAAGATAAATTATATTGATTGAATATATAGATCCTAGCCAAAAACTGTTATAGAAATTTTTGTCAATGTGAAGAACTAAATATAAGGAACAGTATCTGCCTACAGTGCAGGAGACCCAAGTTCAAACCCTGGGTCAGGAAGATCCCCTGGAGAAGGAAATGACAACACCCACTCCAGTATTCTTGCCTGGAAAATCCCATGGACAGAGGAGCCTGGCGGACTACAGTCCATGGGGTTGCAAGAGTTGGACACAACTTTAAGAACTAAACCACTTCCATATGTATACTTTTGACACATCATAGAAGTGTCAAGTACTGAGTAATAAGGAGATGAGAGACTTTTCTAGAAGGTTTTCAAAAAATTGTAACATTTTTCAGTATAAAGGAATGTAGGAATGAATTACTTCACAAAGTAGAGTCTGTTTTTTCTTTCAGATTATCTTTATCAGTCTATTGTCCTTAATATTTCTTTAGATCATTGGAAACAACTGTTGTTCAAAACTTTATATATATACATTTATAAATAAAACTTTTTTAAAGCATTTTCTTTCCACTTAATTTTTTTTTTCTGTATTTTAAGCTGATGATGAGACAGCATGGTGATATGTCCATGTGTTCCATGTGACGTGCACATTTGTTCAATGGGAAAATGTGGTCTACTCGTAATTTCATTTTCATTTCCTAAATAAGACCCATTAAAAAGCAGACATCTGGTGTGGAAAGCACTTAAAGCTGTAGCTTCCAAGGAGTACTTTCCTTCCTCTTTAAATATGTATGAACTGTTGTTTTGGTAATCCACTTCACCCTGTCAAAATAGAATCAAGTAGAATGTACGTGTGACCTCTTCGCCTTCTACCCTGGGAAAATGATTTTCAAGATCATTGAGGTGTACAGTATACAGAAGCCTTCACTTTCTGTTTTCTTCACCATCACAACTCTTGCCTTTACACAGCTGAAAGTTTAGGTGAAACTTCTTTATTAGTAGCTGTGGTGGCTTACTATAAGGATAGCTCAGTGGGCTTTTAATAGTTTAGCTATAAAAAAATGAATTTTTAAGCTTTAAAAAAATAGGCCTTGAAAAGAATATCTCTATCTTCGTTGATGTGAATTTGAAAAGGGCTTCCCATTTTTGTTTTCCTAAGAGAAGGGAGCAGCTAAACAAGGCATTTGAGCTTGCTATTTTTTTCCCAAAGGATGCAAATTCAATGTTGATTTGTTTTCATGAGGTTTTGATGCACATTCCACAAAAATTTCCCTACAGAATGCTAATTATTTGTACGTAGCTATTCTGTTTTCTGTTCCACGACAAATGTTATACCATCAGATGTCCCCTGCTCTGCCTTCTCATATAGATTCATAATTGAAATTTGTTCATTAATGTGCTTTCAACCAATATGATGCCTGTGAGAAGATAGCCCCTTCACTAAAGGGCAGTAAAAGGAGTTTTGAACCCTGACACAAATTTCTAATTTTACTTACTGTAAGTCTAAATCCACAGACAATAGACATGTTTTTCACAAACCACATAGGTTTGAATACTAGAGCTGAAAGATTGCCTAAGTAAATAAACTACAGTATTTATAGAATGGGCTTTCCAGGTGGTAGAGTGGTAAAAATTCCACCTGCCAATGCAGAAAATGCTAGAGATGTGGGTTTGATCTCTGCGTCAGGAAGATCCCCTGGAATAGGGAATATCAACCTACTCCAGAATTCTTACCTGAAAAATTCCATGAACAGAAGAGCCTAGCAGGCTGTAGTCAGTGGGGTAGCAGACAATTGTATAAGACTGAACACACACCCACACACATTTATACATTTATAGGATGCTTAGGGAAAAGATATATGGCTAATTTAATATTATATAAAGTGGCGTTCTTGGCTTACAGCTTCACAAAGAAATTCTTACTGCCTTAAAAATGCATTAACAACATACAGATTACAACATTTAATATTCTTTGGACTTATGTTTTTATAATGTTTCAATGCTATCACTCTGGATATTAATGTTCATTGTAACTAGCATGTTAATTTTAGACCTTATCCTAAAACTTGTTTTCTTGTTGGATATTTTTGAGAGGAATGGATTTTTTCACTTAAACTTCTCCTGAATTTATTAGTTACAGACACTTTTCTCCTACAATAATAAGTGTCATAGTCTAAGAGAAAGTAGGAGAATCCATTTGAAATTATTGACTGTATGGATTCTATAAAATATACTTTCTGTTATTACACATTTATTTCTCCCTAGGAAAAATTTCAAGCATATACAAAATTATAGAACATAATGTAATGAACTGACATATAATCATGCTGATATTTTGCTACAAAGTATCACCATTCCATGCTTTCTTCACTCTGAAATGTATTAAGGCATTTGATTTTACTACTAAATATTTCATTAGGCATCTCACAGTATGTAAAGATTTTGCCTTACAAAATTAGTGAAATTTACTCTAGGTATTTTATTTTTTAATAGAAGGTATAGAATAATTAGAGTTGTTTTGGGAGATGGTATGGAACAGAGAGGCCTGGCGTGCTGTAGTCCATGGGGTCGCAGAGTCGGCCATGACTGGGCGACTGAACAATAAAATGCTCATATTATTCCATTCTGTTGAAAACGATGACTGAATTTTTTTCAAGCTTTTTCCCCCTATTTTTCTTTCATTAATGGATTCTAGTTCTGTAAATTTTGCATAATATGTAATGATGAAAAAGCACCTTTTTATTCTTCTGAGAGCTTTTAGATTCTGTTGCTCAGAGGAAACTCATCTTCAACAATATGCTTGGGCTGTGTGAAGTCTTTTTTTTTCCTTTTGTTCTTCGAAGTACAATTTCTTTAATATACTTGCAACCTTGCATTCATTACCAGGCAAACTTTTTAATAAATAAATTCTATAATAAATTAAATAAAGCTCTGTGTGAGTCATTTATGATTAACCTTATTTTTAAAAATGATTAACTAAGGAGATAGTGAGGGAAAAATAACCCTATGCAGCTAAATCAATTTATAAGCATATATACCATTCAAGAGATTGTAATAGTGGATTAAAATGCACTGAATAATTTGAAAAAAATGCTTCTTTCATTGAAAATGAATTAATACTAGTAAGCTTATAATAGTATTTGAAAGGCTGTAAATATTTATGCAAAATATTTCACTTTCCTCTAGAAATATAATTTCTAAATGTGGTTTCATGGTATGCAAATTTCATTACAGGAAAATATTCATGATGTTTACTTTAAGGTAGTATTTCTTGTAAGGTTCAAATTTTAGAGAGAAACATTTTAATGAGAATGGAGTCATGTATCAAGAGACTCAGTTAGGCTTATGATATCACAAATTACTGTCCTTTTCATGGGATCACTATCCACATCACTTGTTCTTATCATCTGGAAGATTTCTGTAATGGAAAACATTTCTTCTCCATATGCGAGCATGCAAGAAATAACATAACATGAATCTTATTTTAGGAATGTTATACCTCCAAAGTTGAGATATGTTTAAGTTGATCAAATAGCAAATTCAATTAAGGCTATTTTGACTAGAAAATACAATTTACATTTTGTTAAAAAAAACAATTAAATCGCAAGAAATTAATATACTAGTACAAGATGATCCTTTTAGGACTGTTCTAAATGAGCATTTTCTTTTTCTTCCTCTTCTTCTTCCCCATCTCCAGCCCCTCTCCCTAGTCTTTCCCCTTCCTTCTCCTCCTTCTTCACCAGTTTTGTGTATTCTCTCTCTCTCTCTTTTTTTTCCTTTTTGGCTTCACTGGATCTTTGTTGCTTTGTGTGGGCTGTCTCTAGTTGCAGTGAGCTGGCTACTCTCTAGTGGCAGTGCTTGGGGTCCTCATTTCAGCCACTTCTGTTTGTTGGGGAGCATGTTCTCTTGGCACATTGGCTCAGTATTTGCAGCTCAGGGGCTTAGATGCCTCTCAGCATGTGGAATCTCCCTGGACCAGGGATTGAAACTGTGTCCCCTGCATTGGCAGGTAGATTCTTAACTGGTAGACCACCAGGAAAGCCCGTGTATTCTCTTTAATTTGTGTGGAATTGCAATCGGTGGCAGTTTTTTCTCACTCCCCACTTCCTCACAACCCCCTCTTACTTCTTTTTTCTTCTTTCTGCTTTTTACCTCCTCTTTATCATAGTTATATGGCACAGAGCTGCTTGTAGACTGGTGCCTACACTGAAATGTCCCTGAGAGGAACAGTGTAAATATCAGCTGAGGTAAGCATGCCTCCACACGTGCTATTTAGACTCCTAATATTGTTTTGACTAATCAAGACAAGATTACTCAGTTAACCAGTGTTCCTGACCAAGACGACTTTTCTTAAAAGCTTAAATTGTGAGGCCAATGTAAAATGCAATTTTTTCAACAAATTTTTGATGTTTTTGTAGAATGAAAAAGTTTCACTTTAAAAGTATTTTGTTTTTTGTTAAAGAGGTTTTAGGTTTATAATTTGCTGTTGATTGTATTGGAACACACAGATTCTAGATTTCTTTTTTACAATGCACAAAGGTCATCTTTCTGAATAAAGTATTATTTGCGTGTTTAGTTATTCAGTCATGTCCAACTCTTTGTGACTCCATCGACTACAGAATACCAGGCTTCCTTGTCCTTCACCATCTTCTGGAGTTTGCTCTAATTCATGTCCATTGAGTCAGTGATGCTATCTAACCATCTCAGCCTCTGCTGCCCTCTTCTCCTTTGGCTTAAACTTTTCCCTAGCATCAGTGCCTTTTTCAGTGAGTTGGCTCTTTGCATCAGGTGGCCAAAGTATTGGAGCTTCAGCTTCAGCATCAGTCTCTCTAATGAATATTCAAGGTTGATTTCGTTTAGGATTGACTGGTTTGATCTCCTTGCAGTCCATGGGACTCTCAAGAGTCTTCTCTAGCACCACAGTTCAAAAGTATTATATCTGCCTCAAAATGTGAGTAAAAAATAAAATTCAGAAATTTTGACTAAAAAAAATGACACTTAAGGAGGTTATAATCCTCAGTTTAAAAAAGAACGATGAATACAGCTTTTAAAAGAGTCATATAAGAGTCAGATATACAACTTTGTCACTTTGCCTTATATCTCTGTTTCCATTTAGGACAGTTGAGAAAAATATTTTCACATGGATTATTTTTCTCTCAAATGGATTTGAACAAGATTTTTCAAACTGATTATTGAAGAAAAGTATACTGTGATATATTTTGACTACTACAATAGGATTTTGGTAAAATCATCAGCAATTTGAATCCTTTCCAAAGTACTATTGGAGAGACTCTCCAGGATGGCTCATTTTTAAGGAAAGAATAAGTTAAGGATAATATATAATAGAGAGTTGAATGTATGTGATAGTTTACTTTTAGAATGGCAATCAGTAATGCTGTCCATGCTAATGTCTACATGTTCAAACCAGTTTGTATGTGATGGGTTTGACTGATAGGTTGGGTCAGGTTAAGGTGGAACATTGGGTGGTAAGGAGATGGAGACAGGTTATACTATCCTTTTGAGTTAATCAGATATCTGTTCTTTCAGCTGCTTTCCGCTGTTATTGACTATCAGGTCTGTCAAAATAGTGAAACTAGTTGTTGCATGTATGCAGACTTTTATTTTATGAACACCATAATAAATCAGTCCACATGTTGAAAACTATGCAAATGTTAATGAGTGTGCATGTGTGTTAGGAGAGAAACCAGACTGAAGTTAAATTCAACAATGTGTTTTCCTAATAGTTGACTTAGTATTTGACAGACTCAAATGGTTGGTTAAGCCTGCAACTAAGATGCTTCTTTATAAAAACATTTAGCAATATTTTCTCTGTATTGTTAGATTCAAATTAGTAATTATTCTGGGATTTTAATGAGGCTTTTCATTAAATAGCTAGGAGAGCAGATGCTGTAACACACATAAACACAAATACACATATATTTTTAATTTTAAAATATTATTTGCAAGATTAAAAATAAAGTCTTAATAAAATCCAGAGAGAAACACAGAACTGAGCCAGTAAAATATCTAATTATTTCTCATCAGATGTCCCTGTGTTGAAATGCTTGCGTGCTGTGTGCTAAGTTGTTTCAGTCATGTCCAACTCTTTATGACCCCATGAACTGTAGCCCAGCAGGCTCCTCTATCCATGGGGTTCTTCAGGTGAGAATACCGGAGTGGGTTGCCATGCCCTTCTCCAGAGGATCTTCCCAACCGAGGGGTGGAACCCATGTCTCTTATGCCTCATGCTAATGCCACCTGTTGAGATGCTAAGTCCAGATTAAGTTTATCAAGTCAATAAAGAAGCTGAGCGAGCTTTATGACAGTTGAACTGCTTGTTTTTAGTTCTCACGCACTTTATGTGGCTCAACATAAATTCAGTCTGCTGGGTTCATTTGACATGCTTTAACAGTAAGCTATCTGCTAACCAATGAAGTTAATCTCTTAGAAATGGTTTTCACATTCAAGAACTCATTTTAATTTCTTAGCCTTCACCCCAGTTTCTGTAACATATTTCTCTCAAATAACACATGATGACAAGGATGCAGCTTTTGGTTAGTGTGTGAGTGTGTGTGTGTGTGTGCACGTGCATGTGTGTAATTCAATACTAATCTAAATTAAGTGACTGTGTATAGGTTCAGATTGTTTTATGTACATTGTCTATTTTCTTTTCAGAAACATCCTCAGAGATAATCATCATGAGTAATATTAAAGCTATTGAACAGATACATACATACACTGGGGCTTGGTAAAGTTAAAAGAATGGGTCAAGTTGGAGGAGCTCATAAGTAACCTAATAGGCAGTGGAGTCCAGTACTTACTGCCCTGCTTCTGTGGTGCTGTATATCTTTGTTCCCTTTAGGTGATTTCAACCCACTGGAATCAGGAGGTTATTGGTTTCCCTAATTATTTGTATTTAGAATTCCTTCTGTGACACAAGTTAGATCAATTTTTCACTTCAGAGTTATTTGTACAATAATACAGATTGTTTAAGCAGGTTGTCTTAGGTTAAATGAAGAAAGTATATAATAGTTTATATGAAAATAAAACTGTTGCTTTATCTGGTGAATTAAAAGCTTGAGCTTTATTAAGTGATTGCCCCCCCCCCCCGCCAGTGCTGGGAAATACATCTTTTGTCTGTGTTGAAGAACTCTACTTGAATCATTCATGTTAGACTACTTTTAAAAAATATATGACAATAGCAGTAATAATGATATAAAAACAAGCTATTCTACAAGTGTAGTGCTAACTTAGATTTATTTGAGGGCAAAGGTGAATGCAGTAGGCTCTGGGATAGGCAATAGGAAAAGAAAATTAAATACTAACACTAGATTGGATATATGTGGCTTTATCAAGTGGAGACCTATCTGTTAGACTACATTAATTTTGTATTAGTTTGCCTTTCTATTAGAATCCTTCAAGCAAATCTCTAAATACTTATATCTGAAAGCTGGTTTCTTTTTCAAATTCTCTTAATGAAAAACTGGAAGGTTGGCTGCACATATGATGTAGAAAAACTACAGTTTCTCTAAAGCACAGATCATTTTTAAGTCAAGAAAAAAAACAAAACATTGAATAGTTGATTGGTATAGAACAATTCAAACAATAATTCTGTTTTTTAAAATTAGATTTTTTAATACAAAATTATTCTTTTATTTTTCATGAAAATCATTGACTTAGACAAGTCTTTAGATTCTCTTGATTTGAAGTAGTGTTTTATGTTAAGCTTGTTTCTAAAATATTTATTTAATATGCAATTTAGTTTTCAGTTAATAAAATAATTTGGGTAATTAAACATGTGCCTGGCAGGTTTGATAAAAAGTATTGCTTTATTTAAAACCTGGAGTTGCTTCTTTTCTATTTAGGAATCATCCTATTTAGTTGTTCAGTCACTAAGCCATGTCTAACTCTTTGCGATCTGATGGACTGCAGCATGCAGGGCTTCTCTGTCCTTCACTATTGCCTAGAGTTTGCTCAAACTCATGTCTGTTGAGTCAGTGATGCCATCCAACCATCACATCCTTTGTCACCTACTACCCCTCCCACCCTCAATCTTTCCCAGCATCAGGGTCTTTTCCAATGAGTTGACTCTGCATCAGGTGGCCAAAGTATTGGCTCTTCAGCTTCACCTTCAGTCCTTCCAATGAATATTCAGTGTTGATTTCCTTTATGATTAATTGGTTTGATCTCGTTGCTATCCAAACAACTCTCAAGAGTCCTCTCCAGCATCACAGTTTAAAAGCATCAATTCCTTAGCACTCAGCCTTCTTTGTGGTCCAACATCCATATGTGACAACTGGAAAAACCATAGCTTTGCTATATGGACCTTGGTTGGCAAAGTGATCTCTGCTTTTTAATATGTGTATTAAAAAGCAGAGATTTGACATAGCTTTTCTTTCAAGGAGAAAGTATCTTTTAATTTTGTGGTTGCAGTCACTGTCCACCATTGTTTTGGGGCTCAAGAAAATAAAGTTTGTCTCTATTTCCACTTTTTCCCCATCTATTTGCCATGAAGTGATAGAACTGGATGTCATGATCTTAGGTTTTTGAATGTTGAGTTTTAAGCCATCTTTTTTACTCTCCTTTTTCACCTTCATGAAGAGGCTCTTTAGTGCCTCTTCACTTTCTGCCATTAGGGTGGTATCATCTTCTCATCTAAGTTTGTTCATATTTCTCCTGGCAATCTTGATTCCAGCTTGTGATTCATCCAGCCCAGCTTTTTGCATGATGTACTCTGCATAGAAGTTAAATAAGCAGAGTCTCAATATACAGCAGTGACTTCTTTCCAAGTTTTGATCCAGTCCATTGTTCCATGTCTGGTTCTAACTGTTCCTTCTTGACCTGCATGCAGGTCAGGAGGAAGGTAAGATGGTCTGATATTCACATCTTTTTAAGAATTTTCCAGTTTCTTGTGATCCAGACAAAGGCTTTAGCGTAGTCAGTGAAGCAGAAGTAGATATTTTTCTAGCATTATCTTGCTTTTTCTATGATCCAACGGATGTTGACAATTTGATCTCCAGTTTCTCTGCCTTCTCTAAGTTCTGTTTAGTAGGATCACATAATTTTTTTGTTGATAAGTACCCTAGAGTAAAGGGAAAGCTTTATATTAAAAAGGGGGAAGAAAAGAAATGCTGGGACTCCTGATCAAGTTCTTTTTCTTTACTGGATGTTCTAATGCTTGTGTCCTACTCTGTCATTTGAGTTCTTAAAATCTCACCTCCTACTTGGAAAGAAAATAGAGTTTGTCATGCTAGAATCTATCTTTTTTTCACTGTAAATTCTTAATACATTAAGTTTTTTTCTTCTTTCCTTGCAGTTTCTAGGACAAACTTGCTTTCACTCTTTCCCATTCTAAAACCCAGAACTGCTGTTTTATCCGTAATCCTGTCATCATTCCTTTGGGTGTTATTTTGTTCCTTGTGGCATTCTTTCATATCTCTATTTGTTTTCTCTCCATGGATTCTTTGTCCTCACTTACTATCTCTTCTATGCACTTTGTGGAAATAGACTATCCCAGTCTTCTGTTTAACTTCTTAGGGTCTAGTCTCCATCTTGTGGCTCTACTGAAAGTATTCTCCCCAGCTCTTTCAATGCTTTACCTAGTTCTTGTACTCTGTAGCTTTCGAATTATTGAAAATTTGCTCCTCCTTGAATATTTATCTTTCTTTGAATTCAGTAATATTTGTACTTTCTTGTTTCTCCTCCTATCTTCAACCTTGCTATGTTGTTCCTTCTTTCCCAAATCCACTGATGTTTCTTTCAGTTTATTGCATGTCACCATGAGTTGGATAATATTAGAGCAAAACTGACTAAGAAAGAAAATGTCCCAGCTATCATGCAGCTGCATGGTCTGGACAGAGAAAATGAATTAGGAAACATGCAAATGACGCGCTCTTTTTATTTTTTTTCAAAATTTATTTTATTGGAATATAATTGATTTACAATGTGTTGATTTCTACTGTACAGCAAAGTGATTCAGTTTTGTACATACATATTCATATTCTTTTCCATTATGATTTATGACAGGATATTGAATATAGTTCCCTGTCCTATACAGTAGGACCTTGATGTTTATTTTTTTTAATTTAAACTTTTTATTTTCTTTCGGGCATAGCCAATTAACAATATTTTGATTGTTTCAGGTGAACAGTCTAGGGACTCGGTCCTACATATACATGTATTCATTCTCCCTCAAACACGCCTCCCACCCAGGCTGCTATATAACACTGAGCAGAGTTCCCTGTGCTATACAGTAGGTCCTTGTTGATTATCCATTTTAAATATAGCCGTGTGTACATGTCCATCCCAAACTTTGTAATTTGAAATGCTAGTTAAATCTTACGGGAAAAAATAATAAAGCAGTGATGTTGAAGTATCTGAATCAAGGAGGGCTATTTACCTGGTGTGGTCAGGAACTTTCTGTCTTAAAGAGAGGCTGTTCTGCCAAGACCAGAGTAAGAGGAATCCTGAAAGAGGAAAGAACAAGTGGAAAGCCCAGACACAAGAATGATGAATCTGATAAGAAAGGCTTCCAAAGGATATTGGCAAGTTTCTTTGGCCAATGATCTCCTTTCCTGTCATCTAGTTCAGTGCTCAAAAATATCTGCTAATTTGAATTTCAGCGTGCTTCTGTGTTTGTGCTACAATATTTAATTTTCAAGTTGTGTATTATTTCCTTGAATTTAAGGAATAACTTTTCATTTACCAGCACAGTTTGCATCTGACTCATATTTTACACTTTCTAAAACCAAGTCATTGTGTTTGAGGCTGGTGCTTATAATATAATAAACCAACAAATATAAAGAAATATATTACTTATGTGGAAAAACTAAATAAAAAAAAAAAGTCCACAACAGGTCATATAATAGCTTTTGCCTATCTTCATGGTCAGTTTTTAACTTTGCGTAGCTAATCTGATTGATTGCCACCTTATCAGTTAGTATGTATGTCTGAAAATTCCAAGTTAATACTACTATGAACAGTTCAGTAATATCAGGGAGGTGAAGCCTTGTTGTGTTACATGTGGAAAGTGATGTAAATAAAGTGAAAAAAAAAGCAACCCTTGATTTTTTTGTCTTTAGAAGTTCTCTGGGCTATAGGTAATGAATCTGAAGCAGTGACGCATGGTAGAGGCAGTATGATTTACAAGAGTACACTATTAAGCACTGGTGTCAAAGAACAAAGATGACATCTGCTTCCTAGGCTTTCTGTGGTACAGAAGCAGAGAAACCCTGCCCTTCATTATAGGCAAAAGAACATTATCCCGTGCGTGGAAGGCCCACATGAGGGTTTGGAAGTTAATGGGGATTTAAATGTATTTCAGATTTTGGTATAGTAATGGTATGAACTTTTGAAATACTATCTCACGTTAAGTATATATACATATCATTTATAAATAATGCTGAAGAATTGTAATCAAATCTTAAAGAAGTGTTTATATATATTTTATATGTTGTAAATGAATATTACATATGACCAGATGTTTATATTAATTTTAGACAAAATATAAACAATTAATTCTTATTGTTTAACTTAATTTTTTTTTTCCTCAAAGAGAACAAGACTTAAATGAAACTAAATTCATTTGCTTTTAAGGTCTATATACAAGACAAGGTATAGGTTAGTGAATCCTCTTAGCGTATAAGTACATGTATATTAATACTTGCAGAACTTAAAAATATGCGTACTTTGTGTTTCTGTTTAAAAAATAATGAAGACACTCTGGGGATTTGTAAGTATTTCTGAGGACAGTCCTTGTATCTTAGAGCCGAATTAGGTCTGAGTTTGGTATTTGCTTCTGTCAGCCTAACTAGAGAGAGGACCATTAACTTTCCTGGAGCTTTGGGACCTTGGGGTTTTGCCTTTGGAAATTAAATATTTAATATTGCTTTGTCAGGGCTGGCTTTGAACAGAATCCTTCCTTCCTTCCAAGGCAATGTCAAAATTCATAGAAGAGAAACAACTCGCATTGTCTGTTGAAATCAAACCTGACTCCTCGCCCCTCCCTTCTCCCAATTCTGCCCTTGGGATCCTGACATCATTACCATCTCAGAACCCCTAGGGTTGTTGTTCATGTTAAGGGTTCTAGGAGAGAGCAGTCAAATATTTGAGTACTTATCATGCCTGGATGTCTGTTATTTTCAGGCAGTGAAATTCTTTTGGCTTCAAGAATTGTACTGCAGTCATTGAATGTGGACAGAGAATACAATTAGGTGAATCACAGAGACAATTTGCTGTTTAGAGCTCTCTTTGAAATGAAAGATGCGTCTATTTAAAGGTTATCTGGCATACAAAAGGGACACTTATCCCCCAAGGAGAAAAGGGAACTAGTTAAAAGAAAGAAGACTTTTATTAATATTTTTTAATCAAATGTTGCAATCTCCTTATCCTTTTTCCTCTTGTAATTTTCATGTTGGCTTATGTAAGTGCTTTGTCCATGGGACACTCACTCTTTCTAGGAAAGTCAGTGGATGCGATGAGTTTATTGAAAAAGAAACAGGATTAAAAATTCAATGACACAGGTTCCAAAAGTATCTGCTTAGAGCTTATCTTCTCAGTGTCAGGGCTTTCTGGTTATTGTTTGGGGACTTTTGGGATTGGCTCCTTGATGCACAGGTGGATGATGTCAGCATCAAGAACAAGGGGCTTTAATTCTAAGAGTTTCTGGTGGTTGCTGGTATTTAAGCATTAGTGGATATTATTATTAATTTTTTTTGCTGTAATATTCAAAAAGTGATGTCTTTCTCTGAATGAAGTGTTTAAATTAGAAAAGGCGAAATAGCTCAATCAGACAAAATGAAGAGGTTGTCATATCTCTCTTGCCAAAAGATGACCAATGGAAAAACAATGATTTTGTGTATCATATTTGGGTAGATTTTATAATCTATTTCAGTAAACAATATTTAAATAAGCTTCAGGGAAATATACAATATATTTGGGAGAAAAAAAATCACACATAAAGTGATGACTAAATATTAGAAAAGCATAAATGCTAATTTTTCAACTCTAAAATTTTAAAAATATTTATTTATTTATTTGGTTGTGCAGGTATTAGTTGTGGCATGTGGGATCTAGTTCCATGACCAGGGATAGAACCCCTAGCTCCCTGAATTGGAAGCTAGAGTCTTAGCCACTGGACTGCAAGGGAAACCCGTAATCTCTGAAACTGAAGAAGCGTTATATGAACTGAAAGTTCTTTTCTAACTTTACAACTTTATACATTCAATCACATGAAAGAAAAAGGACGTTAATTATGTGAGTAGAATTTACCTAAGTATAAAATATGAACTTGAACCAGTGATATATATATGCTTATTTAATGCAATATCAAAAATTGTGATATATTAGCAGAAGAATCAATTCAGCTGTATATTAGACAAAATCTCATAGATAATATTTTAATATTTCTGCCGTGAACATTGGGACACATATGGTTTTGAATTACGGTTTTTCAGGGTATATGGCAGAGAAGGCAGTGGCGCCCCACTCCAGTATTCTTGCCTGGAAAATCCCATGGACGGAGGTGCCTGGTAGGCTGCAGTCCACGGGGTCGTGACGAGTCGGACACGACTGAGCCACTTCACTTTCACTTTCACTTTTCATTTTCATGCATTGGAGAAGGAAATGGCAACCCACTCCAGTGTTCTTGCCTGGAGAATCCCAGGGACGGCGGAGCCTGGTGGGCTGCCGTCTATGGGGTCGCACGGAGTCGGACACGACTGAAGCGACTTAGCAACATAGATAAGAAAATTTATTATAATATATTTCTTTTGTGTTCTCTGACATAAATACACTGGATTCAAAAGCATTTGTTTGGATAATTAAACTTTCTGGGATATAGTTCATGGGATCGCAGAGTCAGACATTACTTAGCAACTAACCCACACACACAATCTGGTATCAGTATTTGATGCCTTTTTGATCCCATTGTCCCTAAAACAAAGTCCATATCATGATTACAACTTCCTGTTTTGCTAATTTTATTAAGAATTTAGTTGTTAATTCATGTCCAACTCTTTGCAACCCCATAGCCTGCCAGACTCCTCGGTAAGAATACTGAAGTGGGTTGCCATTTCTTTCTCCATGGGATCTTCCTGACCCAGGGATCAAACCCTGGTCTCTTGCATTACAGGTGGATTCTTTAATGACTGAGCCACCAAGGGAAACCCTTTTATTAAGAATACTTGTGGCTTAAAAATCTCTTAATAGTTTCCTTTTAAAATTAAAATGAATTTGAATGAAAACAAATTTGTTGAAGAATAAATACTGTATTTCTAAATATTTTCGTTTAATTTTAACTTCAGACATATTTCTTTTATGGAAATATTTCATTTAGTAGACTAAAATTACTTTGCTATTGCTCATTGTGATTATATTTTTCACTTCTTTCTAAAGCAAATTTGTGTATCTCTGAGGCTTCTTAGGCAAATAGGCTATAGCTTATTTGTCAACAAGTATTTTCTTCCCCTGTGTGTTCAACACCATTCTGTACAGTACAGAAGTAATTTAATGATATAGACCTTTACACAGGAAGATCCCAGTTTTCTTTCTACCTGCAGATAGAGGAGGTAATTGATATCCTGAAAAGTTCCCTAGTTTTCCTACTGTTCTCCCCAAATATATAGTTTTTTATTAAGTTTTTACATATCTGTAATAACTTTATGAAATATTGATATTTCTAAGGAAGATGGGCTACCAATCTCTAGACAGCTAGAACAGGGAGAATGAGAGCTAAATGGCTGTGTCAAGGGAACTTATATAACCTAACTTTACACAGCAGCTCAGGCCTCTCATGAAATTGTGAACAAACACAATCAAAAATGAACACCAGATTGCAGTAATTTTACATTTCAGCTACCACTATATTCAGAAATTTTCTTTGATTTTTCTTCTTGTCTGATATGTAACTGAGAAGTCAGGGATGATTGGCAGGTGTAACAATTCAAAAGAAAACATTCCACAAACTCCATGCAAGCATCTCTTGATAAACTGTTTTGAAGAGTGAGTAAATAAAATGCTTCTATTTTTACACAGACATCTCTGTACTTTGTACATATTTGATCATGATGCTTCAACTGGCATTATGTAGACATATCTATTCACCAAATTTTGCTGGTTGGTTGTCAGAGACAGTATTAGCAAAATATCAAAGGCTGGATGAGAAGAAGTATTTAAAAAATTCTGTGTACTCATAAGTTAAATTTTAACTGTGTAGCATCCTCTTGGTCTAGTGAAATAGAAGTCCTTGTGAAAATTATACATTTTTTTGGGAATGGTACTCAGAATAATAATCTCATATTTCTATTTCTAGTTTTGAGTCAAACCATAAAGTACAGAAATCCAAAACTAAAATAATTATCATAAGAAAATAGACAAATATTATTTTCTTATTTTCTTGTTTCCTCCACATTCAGTTTGTGCTACTTAATGACAACACTATTTTCAATACAACTTTACACTTATGCCTTTCTGTAGTTCATTTATCTGGCACGAACAGTATTACTAAATAAAAACAATAATCGCCATCCATTTGATCTTGATAAGAATAGAGGTAAATTATTATGGATCCCAAATAACAGAGCAGAAAATTAGGGTATGGACAAGTTAAGTCAAGTCGCAGGCTTACACAGGAAATAAATAGTGGCTAAGCTAGTACAAAGACATCAATCTTCTGACCTCTAATTCGGGGCTTTCCACAACTGCAATATGATTAGTCGGTACCAGGAAGCAAACTAAGTATCACGAATAGATCATCCATTTGTATCAGTCTTTCCTTTATGTGGTTGGAACCTAAAATACCAAGTGCATAAGGAATTGAAAATCAGACTCTTTGCCCATTTTAGTGACTTTAGAACAGCCTTTTTTTTTTTTTTAAAGCAGGAGATTTGGTAATAAACACAGACATTTACCAAGCTCAGTTCTATGAACTACTTTGTAGATATTTTGTTAACATGGGAGAAATAAGCTTTTTTAACAACTTATCTTGATTTACTTTTATGCTAAGAGAAGACTCAGACACATTCTGAAATATGTATTGCCTTATGGATTGCAGTTGGCAGCGGTTGTTAGTGTTAAAGATTCACACATTTCAAGTAAGATTGGATACATTTATATTTGTGTCAGGAGAAGAAATAATAGATTCTAAAAAGTTAAAGTGTTACCAAAAGGCAAAACATGGCATATAACTGAAGAGATAGCAATATCTTCCCTATTGAAGTTCTTTCCTCTAAGGCTTTGTTTTCTAACCAAAGTTTTGGCAAGCAAAAATTCTTTTTTTTTCTTTCACATCTCTGACTTTGAAAAGGAAACATGATTATATAGATAAAGCCTCTTAAGTCTAAGGTGTAGGAAGGTATTTTGTGGAAAAGCAGACACTTAGTCTATGCTGTTGTTACCCAGAATATACTCTCTATTGAAGTTTACTGAAAATACCTTCTCCAGTGTGTTGAAATTTCTTTTGCATCCAGCTCTATTACAGATACAACATCATGACAACAGTGACATGACTTGTTTACAAGACGGTGGTATAAACAGCAAATGTTCTCCCTTAAGACAGCTTTCTTGTTGAACTTCAACAGAAAAGGGAGAAGAAATGTAGAAGAGAGAACAGAAGGAAGTAGTCTTGAACATGTAGAGTCACATTGAAGGAAGAGAAAAAAGTGGCTGATAGTGTCTTTATGGTTTGCTTTTGAAAAAAAATATTAGTCTACAGCCTTCGTTTTATATGTAAGGAACGACCTTCAAATTGTATATGATCTTCAATGTGGGAAGTTATGTATGGCCTATTAGAGTGTGCCTTAATATTTGAAGATATTACCTGGTTTGAAATTAACTAAATTAAAGAAATCAAACAAGGGAAGATAAAGGAAAATACTATAGAGATAGAAAGAGATAGAGATGATAGAGAGAAAGATAAAAAGGAAGAGAATTAGATCCCTAATACCTGCTCCAACCTGTCTTAGTCAACTTTCTGACCTAGGATGTTGCAACAGAAGCTCTCTGAAGGAATTTTAGTTATAGGAATGCCTCTCCCACCTTTATGATCTTTTGTTGTTGGTCAGTCGCTGAGTCGTGTCCGACTCCTTTCAACCCCATGAACTTCAGCACGCCAGGCTCCTCTGTCCTTTACTATCTCCCGGAGTTTGCTCAAACTCATATCCATTGAGTCAGTGATGCCATCCAACCATCTCCTTGTCTGTCATTCCCTCCTCCTCCTTTTGATGATCTTGTGTTAACCTTATGTATTTTCTAGAAATAGTGATGGTCTGTGTAACACATTTCAGATTATACCTGATCATATTGCAAAATGTTAATTTGCTTCTTGCATGAGAAATGGAATGAAGTAAAAATAAGCTAAACCTTAGCACTTTGAACTGTTATTGGGTCATGATTGCTAACTGTACCCTGATACTAAGTAAAGTGATTATTATTCTGAGCACCAGGGAAGCCTTCGAAGTATCCCTGGGAGCACACTGATCTAGATGGAGGGGCTCCTATCAGAGCTCCCTGGAGCTGGGCATGGAAACTAGGTCCCTTCCTTAGAGGTTAGGAAACAATCGCCTGGGTTAAATGGGTTGAATATTCTGGGTACAATATCATGGATTTGCTAGTACAGTCTCCTCAGGGACATGGATTTATGCTTTGTGAAACTGTGGAATCATTGAAGGGTGTGAAGTGCATGGATTTTGTCATTAACATACACAACCATAAACCTCAGTATTATCGGTTCTTGGCAGGCAGGTGACCCTCCCACAAGTAATTTCAACTCTCTGAATCTCTGATTTCTGTTATATCATACTGGGGTAGTATTGCCTCCTTGATGGGAATGGTTTTAACATTAAATGATACATTAAAATACTTTGGAAATGGTTAATCCCAAGGCAAATGCTGGTAAGGAGTGAGTCACAGAGATGTCCCAAGAGTTCTCCTCAAAGCCTGGTCCATGTGTGCATGCCTGCTATGTTGCTTCAGTCATGTGTGACTCTTTGTGACTTTACCAACTGTAGCCCACCAGGCTCCTCTGTCCATGGGATTCTCCAGGCAAGAATACTGGGGTGGGTTGCCATGTCCTCTTCCAGAGGATCTTCCTGAGCCAGGGATCAAAACTGCATCTCCTGCATTGTAGGCAGATTCTTTACAGCTGAGCCACAGGGGAAGCCTCTGGTCCCTGCACTCAACCTTAAAGCTTTTTGAAGATAAGGACCAGATTCAGAAATTCTGTTGTGTTTTATAGTACACAATATACACATATTGGGACTTTAAGATTGGGTTGCTTCTTGGGATCAATTGTTCAGATTTCTTGGAGTCATGGTAGTAAGACAGTGAAGAAATAGCAGTGACTGTATCATTATGATGTTTGCAATTGGTCCTGTTTATTTCTTCTTAACATTTATTGAATCCCTGATATGTATCATGCCTCAAGCTAGATGTCATAGGTTATGTAAGGATACATAGGAGCTCCTAGGAGAAGAAATGTGTTTCTAGTGGAGGAAATTTATTAACACATGAAGCAGAATAAATAAATAAATGAATTAAGTGCTAAGTAGATGAACAAGATGCATATTGCAAGAAATCAGGAGGAGGGTTTATTTATAATAGTTTGGGGAAAGAGGGTAGATGTCAGGAAAAGATGGTGAAAATCAAACTGTTGGACCCAAGTAGGATTGTAATAGTTTGAGAGACAAAAATACAGATAGGAAAATGTACAGCATGCACAAAGGCAGGGATCCATAAATATCCTAGTCTGTCCAAGGAAATGTTAAGAGATGTGTGGGGGATGCTAAAATATAGAGTGAGAAATCTTCGGTAAATCCTTTTTCTTCTTAGCCTATTTCTAGATATTGATGGAGATATTTTGGGGAAATTCCAACTTAAGTACATGTGAGCAAATGAATAGCTAATTTTTATAAAAAATAACAGATCTCTGTACTAATTTTACTTAGATTATGGGAACAAATATTATATTTCCATTTTGATTTAAAATGATGAGGATGATGGCTAAAAATAAAATGAGCCAAGTTTTATGCATGTTGCATTTTAACAAGTTGGATGTCTCATTGGAATGCACTGCCTCCTTGCTCCACATTTATTTTTGGAATTTAATAAGGCGCCTGTCATATCTGCCTCAAGGCTAAAAAACATCGTGGGGGAGAAATCCAAAGTACTGTCATGTCTGAGTGACATGGAGCCAATTTTATTTTATTTTCTTTTTAGAGGTTGAGGGGGTTGCTGAAATTAGCCAGCCTGACTTATGAAAAGGCACCACTCCACCATCTGTTCTAAAGGCCTTGTGCTGGTTAACTGGTGATGACATTGCCCAGTGACATTTGTCAGGTGGATTCCACTCAGAAAACCTGTAGAGGATTTTCGTTAAAAAATTAATTCTGTGCATTTTACTGCAAAGCTCATTCTCATGATAGATTCTGGTAGAATGCCACACATCTCCAGAAGTGGGTCTCATTACCTGAGAAACTTGGGAAGGTAATAACTTCTTTATTTCTTCTTTGGGCTCCCAGAGCACATAATTAACATACTGACTCATTTAGCTCAACTCTCCATAGGATGAGGCTGTGTGAATACAATGGAGACTTCAGAGAAACTGTGGCAAACAAGTGGGGTTTCTGATTCTCATCTAGGGTGAGGAGAAAACTCTGCCATTTGCTGCTTCTTTCTTTCAAGTTGATGTTTACTACAATGATACTTTTTTAAAAAATAGAATCATAACATGTTGGATTTAAATGGAACCATAATATTTTAAAGAATTTTAAGTAAAACCAGATATCTCAGAAAGATATTACTGTTGCTGAATTTTTTTATAAAATTGGAAGTCATAGTCAGCTGAAGGATCTGTCTGGGGCATAAAAATAAATTGTGTACCATATATAAGTATGCTGTTGTAATAACTGGACTAAGCACTGCTAATGTTTTGCTAATTAAATCTTAGTTAAGGTCTATTATTTTTAGTAGTTACCATAATGAAAGATTGAAGGCAAAAGGAGAAGGCGGCAGAGGATGAGATGGTTGGATAGTATCACTGATTCAATGGACATGAATTTGAGCAAACTCTGGGAGATGGTATAGGACAGGGAAGCCTGGCATGCTGTAGTCCAAAGGGTCGCAACAAGTCGGACACGATTGAGCGACTGAACAATAACATAGGGAACTAAGTTAAATAATGAGAACTTAAAACAGGTAGACATAGTACTGTTATGTCAGATAATATGTATTGTGAGCAGAGTAAATTTGTAGTTGGTCAGCTCTTCTAACCTTATTATTTGGAATTTCCTGCCTCTTGGATAAAAGGAAAAGAAATAGTCTAACCTAATTTTTAATGAGTTTGTGGTTTCTTGAACACAAAAAGAGATCCATTATCTCTGCCTTGAATTCCAGAAGACCCCTGAGCTAGGATCAAGAATTGAGTTTGACTTTATAAAGTACCTAGTGTATATATAAGTATGTGTTGCGTAGGTAAGTAAGAGAGGAAGAGACCATTGTAGACAAGCTTAACCTTGAAATTGTGTGGTTACACTCATTCTAATTCCAACTATATGGTTTGGATCAATCGTCAGTTTCATAGGATATAATTTAGTGGTAAGGCCAGATCTAAACCATTAGATATTGAACCACCTTGTAAGAAATAAATGTGAAATTATGAGATAGCAAAATGAACTCAGCCCCATGTGGAAGGTGCTGCACATTTTAGCATTCTCAAAAAAATATGAATGATGAGACATCAACTATCTTTTGACATGCTGGCATTCAGCATTTTTTTTTTTCCTGATGGAGCTCCAAGGCAATACTGAATAGATTCCCTAAAATATTCTGAAACCCTTCAAGCAAGCATTTCAGCACTTTTCTGAGTAAACAATGAATTTAATTTAAATAAATTCATTCCTTGGAGACAATCTGCCTCTTGATTATAGCTGGACTTCGTCTTATTTTACACAACCTGTCTCTTTGGACAGAATTTTTCAGTCAAAGAAACAGGAAGATTTATTGGCTGTTTAATCTGAATGTTTAGCTGGTTCCCAAACATTGCTTAACTGGTCATTGATAACTGGTGCTGAAAGTTGAATGCAGGTGGGCTGAATGATGTATATTCAACTTTATGAAAGATTTAAGGTGAATATTAATGAAGAAAAAACAACAAGGGGACAAATTTTAAAATCTTTCATTCTTAGTAAACGATTGCATTTATTATTTTAGTGCTGATCTACCAAGAGAGGAATCATTCTGAGTAGGCTGAAGCCTTTTGTCCGTGTCTCTGCTTATAGATTCCAAGCTTGCTGCTGCTGCTGCTAAGTCGCTTCAGTCGTGTCCGACTCTGTGAGACCCCATAGACGGCAGCCCACTAGGCTCCCCCATCCCTGGGATTCTCCAGGCAAGAACACTGGAGTGGGTTGCCATTTCCTTCTCCAATGCAGGAAAGTGAAAAGTGAAAGTGAAGTCGCTCAGTCGTGTCCGACTCTTAGTGACCCCATGGACTGCAGCCTACCAGGCTCCTCCATCCATGGGATTTTCCAAGCAAGAGTATTGGAGTGGGGTGCCATTGCCTTCTCCAAGTTTCCAAGCTTAGCACAGCTTTATTTATCATAAATGTATCACTAATGATGCTTGCTGTGGAATTGTGTAATATTTCTCCCATGAGCAGCTCAGAATAGCTCCCAAGCTTTGAGTCTAGTCTTTATTCCTGGAGCTGGCAAAAGTAGGTTGTCATGGAGCGAAGGGAGAAATCAGCAGACTCTATTTATGTTTTAGGTGAGAGGAGACTGTCTTTCTTCTGTATGATTTTAGAATTAGGCTGTACTGCAGGGGCATTAGTCTGAATGCCTATCAGAGAGTACTCTGCATATGGGGGCTCAATTAGGTTCATGATAGTGATGAGAGTAATTCCATATTCACATCTCAAATATGAGGCCAGTTGTCAACCCTCAGTTATCCTCTCTCAAACACATGGACTTCTCTCCAGTAAGAATAACTGTTCTACTTAGAGTATTTTCCCTACAACCAGAAATTATGAATGATAGAATCATCTTCCTTAACAATCTTCCCTGGTGGCTCATTCGGTAAAGAATCCGACAGCAGTGTGGGAGACCTGGGCTCTATCCCTGAGTCATGATATCCCCTGGAGAAGGAAATGGCAACCCACTCCAGTATTTTTCCTGGAGAATTCCATGAACAAGCCTGATGGGCTACAGTCCATGGGGTCACAAAGGGTCAGACTTAGTGACTAACTTTCACTTTTCCTTAACAGAAAGGCACATGTTGCTGACTTTGGAAATGTTATGTTCTATCCCCTGATAGCTCAGCTGGTACAGAATCCACCTCCAATGCAGGAGATCCCAGTTTGATCCCTGGTTTGGGAAATCCCCTGCAGAAGGGCTAGGCTACCCACCCCACTATTCTATGGCTTCCCTGGTGGCTCAGATGGTCAAGAATCAGCTGGAGAAGAGAACAGTTACCCACTCCAGTATTCTGGCCTGGAGAATTCCATGGACTGTATATAGTCTGTGGGGTCGCAAAGAGATGGACCCGACTGAGTGACTTTCAATTTCACTTCCTTTTTTCTTTGAATTTATATATGTGTGTGTGTGTGTGTATTTACTATTTCTTTTAGCATGATTTGTGTCCCAGATATGCAACTTACCTCCTGTTTGATGTTAAAATTATGTTGTTAAAGTAGTAATAGTGAAAATGGCATCTGACTCTTTGTGACCCCCATGGACTATACAGTCCATGGAATTCTCTAGGCTTTCCCTTCTCCAGGGGATCTTCCCAACCCAGGAATCAAACCCAGGTCTCCTACATTGCAGGCGGATTCTTTACCAGCTGAGCCACAAAGGAAGCCAGAGAATATCGGAGTGGGTAGCTTATCCCTTCTCCAGGGGATCTTCCTGACCCAGGAATCGAACCAGGGTCTCCTGCATTGCGGGAGGATTCTTTACCAACTGAACCATCAGGGAAGGCCAAAGTAGTAATAACACTTCCTTAAATTTATGTCAGAGAAAAATTATTCAGTAAAATGAGTTTAAGAGATCATTTGGTATAAGTTTTCTGGAACTTGAGCCCTCCAGTTTTATCCTCATAAGTGAAGATTCATTATCAAAAAAGTTTTTAATTTGGATTTTTATTTAATTGATAACTGGAAAAAAAAAAAACTAAGGCACTTTTTCTGGGTTGTGTGAAAAGCACCTATGACAAGGCATTCAGTTGTGACTTCTGTGCCTATTTTTTTTTTTAACAATTGGTTTTGTTCCAGATGATAGTTCTTAAATGTGTTTGATCTAGAGGAAAATAAAGTTTCACTAATATGTGAGGCATTAGTGAGAAACAAAGAATGTACAGCATAGTAGGCTGTAAGAACAAAGTGTTTGCAGGAGTTTGAATAGAAAAGGATGAGTGGTGTTTGAATCATTCACATGGTTCCTGAAAGGCTCAAATTGATATTGCAAGTGAGATTTAGTTTCAGCTGCATAACATCATCTATCAAATTAAAATTAGGCTGTTAATCTAAATTTTAGATTAGTTGTATACCTACAATTTTTTCTACTGCCCAAGGACATAAACTTATGAAACTTAAACCTAACATTATATCTGTGAATTCATATATGTATGTAGGTAATATAAACAAATAATTATTAATAATAGGAGTCAAAGAGGATGTTTCTTTTAAAAATATTTCTTATACTAATCAAATTTGAGGATAGCTACCATATATGAGGGCCTTCCAGGTGGCTCAGGGGTAAAGAATTGCCTGCCGATGTAGGAGACGTGGATTTGATCCCTGGGTTGGGAAGACCCCTTGGAGAAGGAAATGGCAACACCCTCCAGCGTCCTTGCCTGGGAAATCTCATGGACAGAGGAGCCTGGTGGGCTACAATCCGTTAATCGCAGAGTCAGACATGATTTAGTGACTAAATAACAACAACAACATCCAAATATGATAATGATGATGACATCTACGACTTAGATCTATAACCACAGAAAACTAAGAGCTGGCTGTAAAGTTCCAAATTTTGAGTTACTGATTTTTCCTGATTTTCCATGTCAGTTTTAGTTGAGGAACCACTCTTCTAATGAAGCATTCCTAAGAATTTTTTTCTATGTAAATACAGGAAAATTTTTATGTCAGTTCAGTTCAGTTCAGTCACACAGTTGTTTTCAACTCTTTGCAACTCCTTCGACTGCAGCACGCCAGGCTTCCCTATCCATCACCAACTCCTAGAGCTTGCTCAAACTCATGTCCATTGAGTCGGTGATGCCATCCAACCATCTCATCCTCTGTCATCTGCTTTTCCTCCTGCCTTCAATCTTTCCCAGCATCAGGGTCTTTTCCAGTGAGTCAGTTCTTACAATCAGGTGGCCAAAGTACTGGAGCTTCAGCATCATCAGTCCTTCCAATGAACACCCATGACTGATCTCCTTTAGAATGAACTGGTTGGATCTCCTTGCAGTCCAAAGGACTCTCAAGAGTCTTCTCCAACACCACAGTTCAAAAGCATCAATTCCTCAGTGCTCAGCTTTCTTTATGGCCCAGTTATCACATCCATACATGACTACTGGAAAAGCCATAGCTTTGACGAGACAGACTTTTGTTGGCAAAGTGATGTCTCTGCTTTTTAATATGCTGTCTAGGTTGGTCATAGCTTTTCTTCTAAGGAGCAAGTGTCTTTTAATTTCATGGCTTCAGTCACCATCTGCAGTGATTTTGGAGCCCAAGAAAATAAAGTCTCTCATTGTTTACCCATCTTTTGGCCATGAAGTGATGGGACTGGATGCCAAGATCTTAGTGTTTTGAATGTTGAGTTTTAAGCCAGCCTTTTCACTCTCCTCTTGCACTTTCATCAAGAGGCTCTTCAGTTCCTCTTCACTCTGTGCCATAAGGATGGTGTCATCTGCGTATCTGCTGCTGCTGCTGCTGCTAAGTCACGTCAGTTGTGTCCGACTCTGTGCTACCCCATAGATGGCAGTCTACCAGGCTCCTCCGTCCCTGGGATTCTCCAGGCAAGAACACTGGAGTGGGTTGCCATTTCCTTCTCCAATGCAGGAAAGTGAAAAGTGAAAGTGAAGTCACTCAGTCATGTCTGACTCTTCAAAACCCCATGGACTGCAGCCCACCAGGCTCCTCCATCCATGGGATTCTCCAGGCAAAAGTACTGGAGTAGTTTGCCATTGCCTTCTCCACTGCGTATCTGAGATTACTGATATTTCTCCTAGCAATCTTGATTCCAGCTTGTGCTTCATACAGTCCGGCATTTCTCATAATGTACTCTGCATATAAGTTAAATATTCAGGGTGACAATATACAGCCTTGACATACTCCTTTCCAAATTTGAAAACTGTCCATTGTTCCATGTCTAGTTCTAACTGTTGTTTCTTGACCTGCATACAGATTTCTCAGGAGGCAGGTAAGGTGATCTAGTATTCCCATCTCTTGAATGATTTTCCAGTTTGTTGTGATCCACACAGTCAAAGGCTTTAGCTGTCATAGCATACTGATCTTCTATGTGTAGGAGGTCAGATTGCTGCTGCTGCTAAGTTGCTTCAGTCGTGTCCGACTCTGTGTGACCCCGTAGACGACAGCCCACCAGGCTCCGCCGTCCCTGGGATTCTCCAGGCAAGAACACTGGAGTGGGTTGCCATTTCCTTCGCCATTTCATGAAAGTGAAAAGTGAAAGTGAAGTTGCTCAGTCGTGTCTGACTCTTTGCGACCGCATGGACTACGAGGAGCCTACCAGGCTCCTCCATCCATGGGATTTTCCAGGCAAAGTACTGGAGTGGGGTGCCATCGCCTTCTCTGAAGAGGTCAGATTAGAAGCCAAAAATATTGCTATTATATAAAAAAAGGTAAATAAAATGGAAATGATTAACTTACTTCAAAATCACTGTAATTCATAGTAGCATATTATTTTTAGTGCTTGAAAGGCCTGGAACTGAATTCTATCACAGCTTTGGATTGATTTACTTTGTAATGTTGATCAAGTTATTCAGCTAGGGTCATTTTAGTCTCCTCATCTGTAAAATGCAGGCCCTCAATCTACTTGGAAGATTACTTTGAGTCTTTGTTATTCAGTCATTAAGTGGTGTCTGACTCTTTGTGACTCCATGGACTGCAGCACGCCAGGCTTCCCTGTCCTTGTCTGTCTCCTGGAGTTTGCTCAAACTCATGTCTATCGAGTCGGTGATGCCGTCCAACCATCTTATCCTCTGTTAGCCCCGTCTCCTTTTGCCTCCAATCTTTCCCATCATCAGGGTCTTTTCGAATGTGTCAGCTCTTCACATCAGGTGGCCGAAGTATTGGAGCTTCAGCTTCAGCATCAGTCCGTCAATGAATATTCAGGACTGATTTCCTTTAGGATGGACTGGCTTGATCTTCTTTCTGTCCAGGGGACTGTCAAGAGTCTTCCTCAGCATCATAATTCAAAAGCGTCAGTTCTTCAGCACTCATCCTTCTTTGTGGTCCAACTCTTAACATCTGTACATGACTACTGGAAAAACTATAGCTTTGACTATAGAGACATTTGTTGGCAAAGTGATGTCCCTACTTTTTAATATGCTGTCTAGGTTTGTCATAACTTTTCTTCCAAAAAGCAAGCGTCTTTTAATTTCATGTCTGCAGTCACCATCTGCAGTGATTTTGGAGCCCAAGAGAATAAATTCTTTGAGTCTGATAATGGTTGAAAATTCCTGGACTTGGCTGGCTCCTATTGGGCTTTCAACAAATGTTCAGCCTTATCCCATTGTATCATCATACAGGTGGAAATACCGTCTCCTTTTCCCCTTCAATATCTTTTCCCCGTGGCTCCTCTTGCTGAAGGCAAGGTGAAGCTGGGGCCACATGCCTAAATGTGGTATATCTCAGACAGAAATCTGCCCTAACCTTAGCAGTTGATTGGTTTTACTTTTTTGATTTAAACTTCATTTTCATCTTTTTTAAAAAAAGTAAATTAGTCCAGATAGTCCAAGTACTTGTAGTTGGTTGGCCATGACTGAGTTGTGAAAATAAAATAGCAGTGGAGGCAGACACGGGTCTTTACCTTCAGAATCAAACATGGACATATTAACTGACTAGAAGAGGTACCTCTTTGATGTTGTCCACATTTCATTCCTTTTATTTTGTGATACATCTGGGTTGTGTTTTGCTTTTTTGTGGCCTTTATTCATAAATGAGGAGAGACCACTCTTTAAAAATAAAACCAAACCTGATGCTTAATATTTCGACTTAGAGTGACAAATGTATGCTAGGCTTATTCGTAAGTCACTTCACTCATATTCAATGGAACTTGATTTTTTTCCAAAGAGTAAATAGTTCGCATCTTCTTTTTAACTGAGCGATAAAACGTTTTCATAAATGAATTCTAACTGGGCACCTGTTTAGAAAAGGTGACTTATTCTATTTAATGAAATTAAATTAATTTACTTTAAAAACATTAAATTAATTTATATAGCTGGTTG
Source organism: Okapia johnstoni (assembly GCA_024291935.2). Lineage (NCBI taxonomy): Eukaryota > Metazoa > Chordata > Mammalia > Artiodactyla > Giraffidae > Okapia > Okapia johnstoni. The sequence continues at coordinate 30,790,737 of CM044311.1, forward strand.
TATTAACCTTCAGTTTATGTTGCTTTGAAAAATATGTGGGTGCACTGACATTGGCATTAGACATGTGTTTGGAGCTTTTTAAGATCCCAGCTAAAGATAACCAGGAAATATTGCAAGTAAGTTTTTGAAAAGTAAGCACAGTATAGGGGCCCTCAGCTGGCATGTCTCTGCTTTTTTCCAGATGGCCAACAGATGTTTATATTTGTGTAAAGAGGGGACTGCCTCTGAAGTACACAATTCCAACACTAAAATTTTGATTTTAATGAGAATATTAGAACGATTATTGTTGCTCCTCAGAGATGGTTTCAAAAGATGAATTCAAAAATTAACAGTATAAGTTCATAAAAACCAAAGAAGTGTATCTACCAACTGAGTCCAATATTTAAATATACTTGAGGGAAGAGGTATTTAAAATTAAATCAAGTGTAGAAAAATAATATCTCTAGAAGTGATTTACATAAAAAGCTGTGTGCTGTAAACTGAAGAAGTATAGTATTCATTGCATGGCTCCATTTCAGAAGAAGCCATCTTCAATGTTGTCTTTTTAAAGGTCGAATCTAGTATTACCAAAGTGTTATGAAATGTATGTCTTGACATGAAACAAAGTTTTCTCCCGGGTAGAAAAAAATAAAATCCAGTTGGGTAATAAAAATCATACAGTATGGTCAATAGGTGTGAATGAATTTAAAATGATATAAAATCAGATTTGTTTTTCTTCTTTACTGCTGAGAAATGACAGCATATGTTGGCACCATGACAGTGGCATATTCTTCCATCTAAATATTTGGGTTTTTCCCATAAGAAGATTGTGGCTTTAATAGACACAGATGTGGATTCTAAGCTGTAGAGACAGTAAGCAGGATTTAATGGTTAAGAAATAGCCTAGAAACATGAATAGATACATTGACGTTAAACAAAACTCGTAATCTATTATATTTGAAATGTAGTTTTAAAAATAGTAAAAAGGACATACTATTGTTGTTATTTAGTTGCTAAGTTATGTCCAACTCTTTTGTGACCTCATGGAGGGCAGTTGGCTAAGCTCCTCTGTCCATTGGATTTTCCAGGCGTGAATACTGGAGTGGGTTGCCATTTCCTTTTCCTGGGGATCTTCCCAAAATAGGCACCTAACTCAAGTCTCCTGCATTGGCTTGCAGATTCTTTACCACTGAACCATTGGGGAAGCCTGAAAAGGAACATATTGAACATGATTTTTCTTTTCATTTTCTGTTGTTATACTTTGCTTAATTAGTGTATTTAAAGAAAATTTAGCTAAGTAGTTACTTATGGTTTTGTTTGACAAGGTATTGGATCTGTTGCTTTGTTTTTTTTCTTTAAAGGTATGATCTTCAGTCATTCTAGTGACTAGTGGATGTTGACATTTTATTTGGATCAAAACTTAGTTTTTCTAATGTGGTTGCTATTTTTCAGGTAGTAAAAAGACATAAGACTTAGAAGTAGCTTTGCAATGTAGTTAGTAATTAAGGCATTTCTTTTTGGGACTTTTTGAGAGAATGATGATTTTATCTCCTTTATCTGAGAACATAAAATCTTAAAATTACCAAAAAATCTTACCATTAGTCTTATGTGAGGCTCAGATAGAATGCCTTTCAGAACTGCTAGAAAAGAGGAAAGAATTAGTGTACATTTTAAAGTTTGATTTTATTACAAGTTGTTTATATTATTAACCCCTTTTTTGGCTGCAAAATTAGAATGAGAAGTTGAAGCACTTCTAAATTAAATCATTTGTTAAAGGCCTACTCTGTTTTAGGCACTAATTTCAGTTACGTTTATTTAACCTTTATTTCCTTATTGAACCAGCATTTCATTTAACAGAAGAGGAAACCAAGGATCAAAGGGGTTAAGTGTCTTGTTCAGAGTCACTGGGCAGAAAAGTGGCAGAGTAGAAAAAAAGTCCCAGTTCTTCTGACCCAAGTTTTAATGACCTTTTCATTAAACTTCAGTTGCCAGTTTTGTGCATCATAGAGGCAGGCTCCTATATCTTTTCTCAGAGATAAAAGATATACTGACTTGCAAAGTTTAAACTGTGCTTTTGATGAAAAAACTAGAGAGGGTAAGATTATTAAGATTTCCAAATATCAAGGGATGTAGGATTGAGTTTAACACCTGGGGACTGGGTTCTTGTTTTTGTTTTTTTTAATAAAATAAACATACAAATGTGATATTACTCAGTGAAATTATAGGAGAAAAGAACTTTTTGGAGGTTTTGAAATCAAATTCAGTAAAATGAGTCTGAAATTAGAGAAAGCCTTTTCTTAAACGTTCCTTTAAGTTTAAACAATAGTGTTGGCGAAATAAAAATTTGTACGACTTAAGGAAACAAGCTGAATGTAAAGTGGCTCATGTTTTGAAAGCAATTCAACTACTGAGTAGACATAGTATAGATAATAATATATTTAAGCTCCAATCTTTAGGATCAGACCATGTGACCACAAATCTCTACTGCCACCTTGTGGTTGCAAGTCTGTTTCTTAGGTTCCCTGAGTGAGAAAAATTAACCTCTGAAGTGCTGAATAATAATAGAAGATGTGGTTGGTTCTGAACTCAGGAAACGAAGTCTGGGGGGGGACACAGTTACTATGCACCCTCTTACTAGAGCAATTCAGAAGCTCCATAGATTGGGAGAACAAAGCTATTTTATAGATATCAGAAGATAAAGACATGAGCAAGAATAGGAACTAAATTTCATTTTAGATTCATGTTCATGGTAGAAGAAAACATTCTGTTTTTAGGCAGATCTCTAACATCAACACTATTTTCATCTAGAAAAATATATTTTAATTTACTTTGTAGAAAGCAATGAGAAAACAGTCTTGCCAAAAGGAATGCTAGGGTATATGTGGAAAACTTCCAGTTTCTTCTCACATTTAGCTGTATTCATAACACTGACCAGTGTTTCTGTCTGGAGGTTGAACATTTCCTGTAGGTTGTATGCCAGCTTTGTTGTCGGCCTTGAGCATGTGTTTCAATTATCACATCAAAAAAAAAAATCTTTGATTCCAAAATGATCAATTATTGAAGCTCTCTGTATGTGATAGCTAATGTGTCTATAAACTCATTAACCCAGTGAAGCCACCTAATTGTCAACAGTTGATCAAAATTTGGTTTGTCTTTAGATAATTTCTCTTTAGCTGCCAGTGATCCTCTAGTTTTAATTTCACTAGCAGAATGGGATTAACAGAACAAAAAGTATAGAAGACAACAAAAGACAAATTTGAGACACTATTTTATCCTAGAAAAAATTTTAAAAGTCAATACTTAAGTATCATTACTGTTATTATATTTTATAATGTTTAAGAATGTTTGTGATACATCTTTGCACAAAAATACAGGTCTGTACCAATTAGAAGGTATGTGACTTGGGAAAATCATTTAATCTCTTTTCTTCTGTGCTTGATGAGGATACTATCAAGGTCATAAAGTATAAACAGAGGTCGCAGAAGTTAAATCCTTAGTGTGCTTTTCAGTAAGTGTGTGTGTGTGTGTGTGTGTGTGTGTGAAAATGATAATCAAAATATTCTCTTTTATTAGCATGAACATCTTCTCATATCTTATTTAGTTTAAAGACAGTAGGAGGTTTAAGCATTAGTACAAAAATTTAGTACAAAAAACTTCCATGATTGATCAGTTGGTATTCTAAAGGACTTAATTTGTGAAAAATACTGATGGAGAAAGGAGAACAGAAGAATAAGTGACTCTCAAGACAGCCTTTTGCTAAGAGCAGAGGATGAAGCCAAGGCTGACAGGGAGCCCTGAGAAAACAAATCCTGGCACCCTCTAAGTAAGCCAGCCTGGTTACCCCAGTAATTTACATTGTGCACCAGTGATTTCCTAGGGAATTCTTAGATCCTTTTGAAAATGGTCTCCACATTACACCCTCATACAGCACTGCTAATGAAAGCCCTCCTAGAATACAACCTCATTAGCTCTCGCTTTTTGCTAATCCACAAATTCTATCCTTCTTGGTGGACACCTGGTGGTCCCCCTCCCCTCCCCATATCTCAGCAGAGATATAATTGCCAAGGAGTGGTGCGAGGTTTCGTATTACCTAGTTGTGTGGCTGATGCAGGCTCTTCCATGAGTCTGTCTGTTGTCAATAATTAAGAGCTATGAAAACACTTGGCTAATTTACACTTGATAATCTGCATTGAGGGTCCCTGTGATCACCAGCTTCTCTTTTATTATTTAACTACACGTGGTGCACAAAGCAGACTGAGCTCTCAGCAAATGGTATCAGGGAAAAGGTTGGCTTTTCAGCACACAGGATGTAGCCCAAAGGTTGGGACTAGGCAGAACAAACAACCCTTTGGATGATCTTTATTGCTGAGAAGCTTCACAGAGCATGTGGGACCTTAGAAGCTCTTTTGAACACTGAGAAGATAAGACCCGGGAAAACTTAATTGGCAAGCTGTTGCGGTCAAGTGCAGAGACCATGAAAATGGGCAGGCACTTTGAATGTGCATAGAACACTAGAAAAGTATTTCAAAAAGACTGATTGCTAGACCAATAGGAAATCACTATATATTGACTAAAAGAAATAAAAGTGTTATTTTTTAGAAAGTGCAAACTCTCAGTAAAAATAAAGAAGGGCAAAATAGTCTGTGTGTAAACAGTGAAACTGGGCATGAGTGCTCAGTTGTATCCTACTCTTTGCAACCCCATGCACCGGACTGTAACCAGCTAGGCTCCTCTGTCCATGGGATTTCCCAGGCAAGAATACTGAAGTGGGTTGCCATTTCCTACTCCAAGGGGTATTTCTGACCCAGGGATCAAGCCTGTGTCTCCTGCGTTGGCAGGCAGATTCTTTACCACTGAGCCACTTGGGAAGCCAAAAACAGTGAAAAACAGCTGGTAAAAAAAAGGTCAGATTTGTGTTTTCAGCAACATTATCTTAGCAAAGGATTGCTTCCTAACTAATCTGATCATTTCAATGGCTTACAGGGCCTTTATAATTTTCTACTTCCAGCTTAGGAAGTGAGAGATCAGTGGTGTAACTAAAGATGTTGTTACCAGTATTTTCAGATTACATTACAGGTTAAGACACAATTGAGAAAAAATGATGTGTAATAAGAAAAAATGCCACAAAGATTTTTGATAATGATGTGTCATGATATGTTATTTGACTCTATCTCATAAATAAAATGCTTTGTTATAATGTCATTTAAGCATTTCTTCAACTAATGCCTTGAGTGGAATCTGGAGCAAAATAATCTGCATTAAATTTCGCTAGCATATAACAAGAGATAATGGTTTTATATCCTATTGATAAGCCACATTCTGTGAATTTGAAGTAATGAGCCAGCATGTCAGAGGGAGGCCAATGGATCATGGGAGGTATGTATAGGAGACTACAAAGGTAGATTAAAATCCACTTGTATGAATTTCAAGTGAAAGTGTAGCTGGAAATTTTATATCAACCCTAAGGGTAAAAGTAGGATTAGCTGGTTTAAGTAATAACCAAAATAATTGAACTAGGTAACTTTGGGAGTAGGAGGGACATGGTAATATAGCAGTTCAAGTCTGTGTTACTTTTTATCTCGTTCTATATACTTCTTCAGTTTTCTTAACTTTAGAAGTTGGAAAATTATATTCATCTTCCTTAGATGGGCAGACCACTCAAAAAATTCAACGAAGAGTTTCAAGTATTTCAATATTCATCTCTGCCATGACCCTCGTCTATAGAAACCTACTTCTGCCTCAGAGTTCAGCATAAATGCCTCCTCACTGACCTTCTGCCGTACCAAAAAAAAAAAAAAGGAAAAGAAAAAAGGTATAATCTCTTCGTTCAACTTCCAAAATATCTTTCTTTGAGAATATGTACCTTTTATCTATGTGCAGGCATTTATGTACTCATGGTGGTGGTGGCTTAGTCGCTAAGTCATGTCCGACTCGTGACCTCATGGACTATAGCCCATCAGGCTCCTCTGGCCATGAAATTTTCCAGGCAAGAATACTGAAGTGGGTTGCCATTTCCTTCTCCAGGGGATCTTCCCGGGCCATGGATTGAACCTGAGTCTCTTGCATTGCAGGCAGATTCTTTACTGACTGAGCTACCAGGGAAGCTCTTATGTACCTGTTAATCTCCCCAGTTAGGTTAGGGAGAAAAAAATTTTTCCTCAGTGGCTAAGTCGAAGATCTCTCTTGGTAAATGTCACATTGCACTTAAAAATATGTGGGTTATTATCAGATGTCCTTTCATATTGATCTCTAACATAATTCCACAGTGGTAAGAGAACAGATTGTATGATTTCAGTACCTTTATAATATGAAATATTTATACCTTGTTTTATGTCTCTCTATATGTTCCAAATTCTTCTAGTTCACAATCTGTGGGAACTTGAATAGAATTTTATCCTATTGTTGTGTGAAAATTGTATAAATCTTAATTGTGTTGAATTGGTTCACAGTTCTTTTCAGGTTTACTATATCCTTCTACTTCTCTGTATGTGCACTTGATTAATTTTTAAGAGATTGATATTGAAAATACAACTAAAAAATCTTAATTTATCTATTTCAAAATAACTGTAATATATAGGTGAACTATATGTAACCTTGTTCTATATTTTCCAAGTCTCCTGTAAATGTGTTATCATACTTTCATAATTAAAAAATAAATACTAATTAAAATATGGTCCCAAAAAGAGATATTAAGAAAAGATGAGAATGAGCAGAGCTTAATATTAGAAATTGGCAAAATAAAGAGCAGTGACAAGAAGAGGATGATTATATGCTAGCTGATGTTCTTTGACAAACCCTTATTTGCTAAAAGTTTACCTTAGCATTTGATTTCAGCAGCTGAAAACGGTAAAAGGAGTAAGAGATATGAAAAATTACATGCCATTTCCCAATCACTTCTGTGCTTTGTCTGTTTGTCCCATTGTGATGGTTCAGATGGTTCCATTTGACCCTCACCTCTAGCTGTTCCAGCCTCAGAACCAGTATTTATTGCCACATATGGGCTATGCATGGCAGCTGCAAAATCCAGATGCCAAGCTTTGGAATGTATTTTTACAGCAGCACCATCTGGGGCTCTGGCCAGCCTTCTTCTTTATTGTCTGTTGGATGTTTACACTAATTGCTTTGCTGGGCCATGGTACTACCTGTGGGACATGCTGAGGGTCAGGCCGTTTATGAGATCCTCTTGTCATTTTGGTTAGAATTTCCCTTTAAACTACTTTCCCATGCTATCGACTTATTCCTCTTAATGTATTTGCAATGTCCTACAGAAGTCATAAAACAGGTGTTCCTTGAGTCTAGGAAAGAAGAGGGCTGTTCTCATACCACTGCGTTGGGATATCTTCCATGGATGTGCAGCAGCTTCTTTGTGGATATAGGGGAAAATATGAATAGCCTTCTAATTCATCAAATATACTGTTGGACACATTTATCATTTAAGACATACTTTATTGTAATTCTTTGTCCCACTTATTGAAACAGTGTATTCATCTCTAATTGAGGTGATAATACTCCACAGCACAACTAAACAATTTCTCAGCAATCAATGGATTGTGTACTTTGAAGATTCCCTGGATGGCTAAGATGCCTATTTGTGATCCTTAGAACTGTGCTTTGAGAAGTTTCTCGAAGGTGAACCAAACTGATGCACTGTTTTGAACTCCAGTAAACCCATCATTTGAGATGAGACAATAAGGCATAAAGAAGATTCAGCTCAAATATTAATTTAGTGTGTTGTATTTGGCAAGAGGAATTGGCTCTGAGAGTTTAAATGACTTACCCAAGGTCACACAGGCCATAGATCCAGAGAGGAGGTGGAGATGCAGTTAGTGCAATTATTTGATGACAGTGGGACTGACAGGAGAGTCAATCATGATAATCGAATCCCTGAAATGATTAAATGACCTAATAATTGTGCACCATCCCCTTCACTTTGCCTTCTGTGACACTTGTGCGGCCCCAGTGGGTAATCTCACCTTTGGCAATGACTTTGCAGATAGAGGATATGGAGCAAGGCTGAAGCCAGGCAGAAACATGAAGGAAACCACATCAGTTTGATTCCTGGAATCTGGACTTCATGGGAATTTAAAAGACAGGCTGCCAACCCAGAATTAATGATGAAATGAGGCACTCCCCGGCTCCTGGTTTCTAATTGGCCTGTCACATATCCAAGGAGGTATCTCTGGGCAAAGAGAGAGCGTGAGAAGACAGTTTAGAGGAGATCTGCCTCCGCATTCTTTGTCTGTATAGAAACAAAGTGCTTCATTTTAAGTAAAGCCAGGTAGGGATACAGAAACAAAACCCTCATCCTCACCTCTACCCAAATGGCAAATGCGTGCCTGGAAAATGCCCAGGGGTTCACAGAAACAGCCTCACAAGTTCTGCAGCCACTTAAGAAAACAGTGACAATTAGATCCAAAGGAAAGGTGATATTCTCCTCAAAGACACTTTAAGTAGGAATGAGCTGTTCAAGCTTTTCTGTAGACTGAGAATAGATCTTTTAAAATGATGTTTAGTCGTGAAAAGAACAAGACATATTACTATACTATGTTGTCAGTTCTCTAAGGAAATGGCATAAAAGGGAGCTTTTATTGTGGCTTAATCCTTTGTTCTGGAGAATCTGCTTTTATATACATGGATATGTTTTAATCAGAAAGCACGACAATATTACTATTCATATATCCGCAGTGGAATGCTAAGATCTAAGATACACAGTCATGTATGCTCCTGTATGCATATTTGTGTACATATTTTTTAAAACTTGGTTTATTACCTCAGTTGGAAGAAAGTCATTACAACTACTGCAAAAACCTATGGTTGTTCTGTTGTAGAAAGAACTCATTTCAATTTCATCTTTTGTGTGAATGAGACGGGAGAAAAGTTTATAGTACTCCAAAATATCCTTACACTGATTGACACATTCTCGGGCCTTCTGAAAAACAGTAGTTTACAGCTACCCACCTAGTAATTTTCTCTGCCTCAATTTTGTACATTATTTTGCTTGCTGGAAAATAAATATTTCACAGAATTGTTATGGTTGGGAACAAATGCATCACCCACTCCATCACTTCATACAGTAGACAGAGGATATCTTTGAGATGAAGCACAAACAAACTGATGTTCTCAGTGAACCAATAAGTTATATGTGGTATATAATGTCCAGTGATTGCGAAACACATCAGAGGGCTCTATTGTTTTGCCTTTGTTTAGCTATGTATGTTTTGCAAATTGAAAAATGGCAACATGGTGGTTAAGATGTGCAAGAGGTGGAACAAATAGTGAGTTCATGATCAATTTGAACCATGCTAAAATTCCACAAAGGACTCACAAAAGGGCACTTGTGCTGATAGGTGTATGGGGAGTTGTACCCTCACAATGAGTGAGCATTCTCTTCATAAAAGTCTTCTGATGGACCTTGGTCATACATCTCTGTGTGTAATGGATTGCAAGTGAAGAAACCCTTGGGGGTTCTTCTGAAACGGCCAGCTTCAAGTTGAACCTGGAAGTGGGGAGCAAGCTTTGATGGTGGCTTTGGGGGCAGAGGATATGTACAAGGTTGCAGCAACAGGAACATGTACACACACCAAGAATCCAACATGTATAATGAAAAACTCCCCAGATAAAGTATATAAAAAATGGTTACTAACTACTTGGGAAGTCATGCATATTTTAACCATTGTCATTTAGCATCATAAATCAAAGTTGAGATATTATAAAATAGGCAAGTGTTATATTCAATCTTTGAGAGAGCAGATAAGCTCTGATGATGACTGTGATGAAGATATGCTGTACGTGCTAAGTTGCTTCAGTCCTGTCTGACTCTGTTGTGACCCCATGTACTGCAGTCCACCAGGCCCTCTGTTCATGGAATTCTTCAGGCAAGAGTACTGCAGTGGGTTGCCATGCCCTCCTCAAGGGAATCTTCGCAACCCAGGGATTGATTCTTCATCTCTTAGGTCCCCTGCATTGGCAAGTGGGATCTTTATCAGTAGTGCCACCTGTTGATAGCTAACCCTGCTATGACAGAGTGCTATTATAAATACTGTGGTAATTAACATGTTTAACCCTCAGAATGATTCTATACAATCCCCATTTTTACATCTTAAAAACAAAACAAAACAAAACTGAGACCCTGTGCTTACATAGATTCATCAGGATTCCATTTTCTGTGTTGTAGTGTGTGTCTCTGGAACAAGTTGCAAAATGATTCGTAGGGTCATCTGATCAGGTATGGAAGTTTAAAACCCTGATTTATGATGGAGGTAGAAAAAAGCTCCCATTCCAAACATAGGTGTGCCTTGAAGAAAGTAAAGCTAAGTTTTAAGCCATTTACCTATTGTAAAAATTAGAATTTTTAATGTTTTAAATTCACTGGTTATAACCAATAGGGAGTACAGCCATGATATGAGTAGTTGCAAAAACAGAACATATGTTTGTTTGTAAATCTAGTCTAAGTCTAAACTGTAAAAGATCCAGGGGAAAAGTTTCAGGTTTCAGCTTTACGAGTGAATCTCTAAGTGGACTTACTGATTGTTCATTATTGGTCATATCCATCCTCAGCTTCTTTTCACACCAAACTGATTTTGTAGCAACTGCCATTTCACACGCGGAGAAGGCAATGGCACCCCACTCCAGTCTCTTGCCTGAAAATTCCATGGACAAAGGAGCCTGGTGGGCTGCAGTCCATGGGGTTGCGAAGAGTCAGACACGGCTGAGTGACTTCACTTTCACTTTTCACTTTCATGCATTGGAGAAGGAAATGGCAACCCACTCCAGTGTTCTTGCCTGGAGAATCACAGGGACAGGGGAGCCTGGTGGGCTGCCGTCTATGGGGTCGTACAGAGTCGGACACGACTGAAGCGACTTAGCAGCAGCAGTAGCAGCAGCCATTTCACATGAACTTCTAGAATTAATTTTTTCCCTTTCTGCTTGTGCACATTTGGAAAAAGGTTGTAATTTCCATCCATATTTATTCTGCTTTACTCAGATTTGTTCTCTGCCATCAGAGGAATATTAAATTTACATTTTTATGTTGTTTTTTTTCCCTTTCTGAAAAAGGCCTGTGTCTGCTGAGAGGCGTATCCTACAGTTTCTCAATTTGATCCTTCTAGAGAATCAATGCTATTTTGTTTTGCCCTGATCTTCCATTACCATTCACAGGTGTCTAGAATCACAGCTTTACATTACGGTTGTTTGTAATGTATAGATGAACGTATAATAAGACAAATATTTTTCTCCCTTTGCCTCTGTAACCTTCTCTGTTTCTTTGATGGTTTTATTAGTCATTACATAAATTCTCACAAGTCTGGAGAGAGAGCTGCCTTCCCATTTAACTGTTAAGTAAATGGAGAGTGTGATTCAGATAATAAAACATTTTAAAAATTAAAATGGCATATAAGACAGATTACTACTTCAGGTATGCCACTGCATAAAATATCTTGTTGAAATACCTTGAACAATTAGAAAAATTGTCTAGATGGATGGTTTCCCGTTTTACTGCATAAATACTGAATTTGTTCACTTATTCTGATGTAATTGGAGTAAGAAATCAGTAATTATTGTAATTCAACAACCAGTTTCTTCTAATATGCTGCAAAGCTTCATTTATATCACTTGATTCATCCTTATAACCTAAGACATGAAAGAAAGGTGGGCAATATATTACCCCTATTTTCCAACTGGAGAATCTGAGAGAGGTAAATAGAGGCACTTGTCCGTGGTTTCACAAGTATCTTAGACCCAGAAGTAGCAGAAGCATGCTGTCTGCTTACTGTCTGTTCTTATTCTGTAAGGTATAGGCCATTAGGGAATTGATCTGGTACGGGGAGAAACATCTGTTTTAAAATCAGATGCCTTTTACAAATTTGTATGCTTTGATATAATTTTAATAAGTGTATCATTGCTTGCTTTTTTTTTATGAGAGATGATTTAAAAGTGAAAAAATACACTTACAGAGATGAAATGAAAATAATAAATAAAGCCCTCTTCCATTTCCATTATTCTAAGTCATGCTCCTTGAGACTTCAATCTCAATATGATGTTAATAGAACCATTAGATATGATTCATACCATACATAAGACACTTCTATTGACAATTCCATCTTGACCAGGGGTCAATGGATCCATTACAATGCAAATCTTACTGTATACTGTTCATCTAAATCAAAAGAATTTGGTCTTGTGTCCACTCTAATATGTTTCATGAACTAGAGTCCAATCTCAGATGTGAAGTATACATCTATGTTTCTCATACTAAGTCATGCCTGTGTCTATTTGCTCTCAGTTTAAAAGGTAATTAATTAAGTTTTGCATTGATAGACTACTTTAAAATATTTAAAGAACTGCATAGGGTTTAGGAAATCCACGTTTGGCCTTTTAATTCATACCAAACCAAAAGAAAGAATCTTTCATGGATATATGGCTCAATGCTTTTGTACATTAAAAGGTATTCTATATACTCTGTAAGATGCAGAAATAAAAATTTTCCAAAAGGATACTTAGACCCAGCCTTATAAAGTATAAGAAGCAAACTGAGGCTTCAATCAGTTTTTTCAGATAAATTGAAAAATCTCTAATTAAGCATAGACATCTCGCTAAGCTCTCTCTTTTTCCTTGTGTTGTTTATTTCTAAGCTGTTCTGTCTTAGTCTCTTTCCCCATTGATGTTGGGCATCCCTCCGAATCCTGCTCTTCAGAAAATGTGTAAGTTGAAACCTGTCCTTGAAATGAACAATTACTGAGCGTATTCCTGGCAACATTTAAGCTTCATAACTGTGCTGATCTACAGTTATCCCTCTTCTTTCTTAAAAAAATTTTTTTTTAATTAAGTTATAAATGAACATTGAAGATTACATTAGTTTCAGGTGTACAACATAATGATTTGATATATATATAGTAAAATGATCACCGTGATAAGTCTAGTTAACTTTTGTCACCATAGAAAGAATTTTTTTCCCTTTTGGGATGAGAGCTTGTAAGATCTGCTCTCTTAGCAACTTTCAAATATGCAGGATACTGTTATTAATTGTAGTCACCATGATACATTACATCTCTATGACTTATTTTATAACTGGGAGTTTGTACATTTTGACCCCCTTCGCCATTTCACCCACCTCTTACTCCTGCATCTGGCAACCACCAATCTGTTCTCTGTATCTATGAGTTTGTTTTTAGTTCCACATATAAATAAGATCATATGGTGTTTGTTTTTCTCTGTCTGACTTATTTCACTTAGCATAATGTCCTCAGGGCTTCCCTGATAGCTCAGTTGGTAAAGAATCCACCTGCAATGTGGGAGACCTGGGTTCAATCCCTGGATTGGGAAGATCCCCTGGAGAAGGGAAAGGCTACCCACTCCAGTATTCTGGCCTGGAAAATTCCATCAACTGTATAGTCCATGGGTCTCAAGGAGCTGGACATGACTGAGCGCAGGTTCTGTCCATGTTGTCATGTTGTAGCAAATGGCAAGATTTTCTTCCTTTTATGGCTGAATGATATTCCATTGTATAAATATAAACCACATTATCTTTATCCATCCACCCTTTGCCGGGCATTTAGGTTGCTTCCATGTCTTAGTTATTATAAATTATGCAGCAGTGAACACAGGGATGCAAATACCTTTTTGAGTTAGTGTTTTTGTTTTCTTCAAGTAAATACTCAGTATGGAATTTCAGGATCATATGGTAGTTCTAGTTCTAATCTTTTTGAGGAACCTCAATACTGTTTTTCACAGTGGCTGCACCAATTTACATCCCCATCAACAATGCATATCTTTTTACCTGTATTATTTTTCTTGAACTGAACTGCTGCTTCTCCCCCTTATGTTTCCTGTGAGTGCTTACTGTTTAAAGTAGCAGACAAGTGATTCAGCAGGAACATACATGAGGGACTTCCCTCCCCCAGAATCCCATGACTTCACAGCCCCACTATGAATCTCATAGGACCCTCCTGATTTCTTTCTCCTTTCTTGGAATTTGGGTGGCAGTGAACTTTGGACCAGGCAGAGCTTTCTATAAGTCTCTATTTCACCTCTTCTCATTGTGTGATCTTGGGAGACTCACTTAAATTTGTCCAGTCCTCATTTTTATAAACTTATAAAATATTGATAATAATTATTGACATCAAAGGATTGTTACAAGAATTAAATGAACATTTAATTCTTATTGCTAATGCTACTAATTAAATACTGTTTATTCCTCTTTACTTTCTTTTATTTTCCATCACCCCCCCAAATACCTGTTTTTGTGAAAAAAGATTGACTTTTCAAATGTACCACTAGTCAATTGCATGACTACAAAGTGATTAACTTTTCTATTATTTATTCTTGTCAAAAGTGTTTGCTTCTTGTTGGGTGCCAAGTATTATACTATATTTTTTTCTGTCAGATATGAAAGATACTCTGATAAAGCTTTAATTTTTTGTGAAAAGCACCAAAACACAAAAGTTCAGAGATTATGCAGTTAAAATAATAACTGAATTTACACAAACAAAAACATCTTAGTTGAACTCTATTTTGTATTCTTGTTCAAATGTGCCCCACAACTATCAGTTTCAAAGGTTCTCTCTATATGTACATGGTCATGAAATAACTGGTTGCTTTAGTGCTGACATTCTTAGTCTGTAAAAGGACAATGTGAAAAATATAAACTATAATGTTCCTGGAAGTTTTCTGTAGCTAGCCAGTCATTGGACATCAAAGGGCAACGCAGCAGAAACAAATAAGATAAATTAATGTGTTGAAGTTTCATCATCCCAAGTTATAAATGACTTGCTTCTGTAACTTAGTTACCCTGTGAGACATATTCCATTGCTCTGGAAAAGACAAATATGCATTTTAAAAATTAGTATGTTTATTAGTGGATTGGTCTGATTATGGGGGCAAAGTCTAGTGTGGAAATGATGGGTTGCCCTGTTGGGCCAAAATTGGCAGGAATAAATAAAACAGTTTATTTGTAAGTGGGGCTGATCCCTCTTGCTCATGCATTAGTGTCTGGCTACAGGAGGGTAGTAATTTATTGATGCAGATGGCTATGTAAAGTGCATGCAATTTGTGAGGGGGCTTGACCCTTGACTGATGGGCCATATGTTGTAAAGCCCTAGGGATGTCATTTGCCTCAGCTCTTTTCCTCTCTCTGTCTCTGCACCTATGGTCCTTGTTCAGTCACCACATATTGAACTATGGACTTACTAACTCCCCCAATAAATCTCCACCTAATGGCTCACAAAGGCCATAACTTAACCCTTTCTACACAGCGGAGCACATTATTTTGCATCATGATCACACTTGGTGAAATCAAAGATAAATATTATATGACCTGCATAGATTATGAGAGCAAGTTGTTGTGAAATGCCATTCCCTGTTGGGTATTCACGGTATCTGGATGTAGCAGCATTGCTTTGAGCTTGCTGAATTATATCATTATTCTGCCATGTTATAATTACAGCGTACTGTTATAACATAATTCTTAAATACTGTTAATATACCACACTAGAGAAGCATTTAGTGTTTTTTAATTAGCTTCTTTTGTTCTGGGTCTTCTTTTTTTCTAATAAAATATGGAAGCTAAGCTCCATGAAAAATGCATATATTTTAATTACCACAAAGAAGCGAGTCTTTCAAAAATATTAGGGCATTTGTATGAAATAATGGGAAAAAATACAGAGTATGTTTTAAATACTTGGTGTATGCTAGTTTTTCAACAGAGTCAATGCCAGCAGAAAGAAATCACACCATGAAACTAGTAATTCCCAGCTTCAGCACTGGTATCTTCTAGTAGGTTCTGCTTTCTGAGGCCTATATGCTACCTGGGGGTAGGGAAGAGGGAAACACAATGGCACTGAGGCTATAAAAAGTTCCTGCATATATATATTGTGTTAGTGTAGTTTTTACCCATAAAAGATTAAAACTGAATAAATGCTGTTCAATGGCATGAGTGTTAACACAGTTTGCCTAATTCTCGGAAAGCTAGCAAGTTGACACAGGCTCATGCCCATCACTTGGAGAAGGGAAGGAAAATGGTCTCCCTTAGAATTCTGAGAAAACATCACGCAGGCAACATGCATACATTCTTTGCTAATCCAGAGTCTAATGTGGCATTCTCATATTCACTTTATTTGTCCTCTTTTGGGCACAGCTCTTGACAGATTTGACAACACTGAAAAGAGGGCAGAGACATGCAGGAAGAATCAAAGGAGCTATATATCTTTGGCTGGATCCCTAGGTTTCCCCAGGGCATTGCCCATCTTTATGTTTTTAATTAATTTTTGGCTGTGCCATGAGGGCATGTGGGCGGCTTAGTATCCCAACCACAGATTGAACCCATACCTTCTGCATTGGACTGCCACAGAAGTCCACATTGCACATCTTTAGAAACAGTAGTAAAAAATAGGTATATGTGGCTATCTTTTGTGCTTATAATGATAGGTTTCTCCTGAAACATTTCATCTTCTTGGTAGCTTGCTACTGCACCGGTCATGGTGTATGCATAATGTGTTTAAATAATAGCTGTATCATATTATAGATAGGTATATAATGTTTTCATGTTATCATTTGGTTTCATTTCCCTCATTGGTATGAAAAGAAAGGTTTCATATTTCCTCTTCTAACTAATGAATGGTGTGCTTACACAACAGTGAAAAATCCAGATCTCAAAGCCAATTAAAAGACAGATGAGAGGGAAGTTTTCTTACACCAACACCACATGAAAATTTTTCATTTTTGAGTCACGGGTCTTATCAACATGGACAAGTGATGTAGAAAAAATATTAAAATATACAGAAAAGAAGTCATTGTCTTCTGTCTTAAACCCAGTAGACTTAGAGCGTGCAGTGCAGCCAGAAAGCAAATCAGCATAAATAAACAATGCATCTACGATTGAATTTCAATAATTTAAACATAAATCCTTTAGGCTTTCATATATCATTTTTCCACATGGGTTTTTCTTTTGAATTTGGGCACTCCTAGCGTTCATTTAAAATTCATTTGCAAGTCACAAGTATATGGGGTGCCTAGAAACCTCTAATAAACAATCCCCTTTGAGGTTATTGTTCCATAATTTAAGGAATTCTAATGAAAACATGGTTGACAAGGGGTTTTCTAAGATAGAGGGTCAATATGCCTATAAAAGGGACCAGCATTTTGAAGCATAAATCACCAACTTTCCTACATGTAGCAATGCACAAGGGATGAGCATCTAAAATATGTATTCCTGAGATTAATAGCAAACAAGAATGAATCAGTGATACTCTTTTTCTTATGAGCCAGAAGAAGTCTTGAGAGTTTTCAGAAAATGTGTTGGCAGAAGTGCTTTTCTCTGTCCTGGTGTGATTTCTCCTTGATTATAGTATGACAGCCAGAATTCATTGTGTGTTTTAAAAATAAATGAAAACTATATTGCAAATTATTTTAATTTTAGTTTTTAAATGTCCTCTAATTAAAATTTAAACATAGCAACAAATGGGACATGAAACATCTCAAAATACAAAATTATGGTTTAAGTTGAATGTCAAGCTTTTTTAAAAAGTTGAATGTGCCGATTATAGTCGGTGCAAATGAAGATTAAGAACATAGTTACTTCTTACTTCCATGTCTCATATCATATCTTTCCCTAGTTTTTTACTTAGTTAAATAATGTAGCTGTAATAAGTTTGTACTCCTTGGAAACAACCATCAGAATAATCTTCTCTTTAAAAACATTCTAGAATGCTCAAATCAATACCATTTTTAAAAACTAAACTTTCTTGGCTCAGATCAAAAAGATCTGTGGCTATTTATTGACTTACTGTTTATGTTGGTTCCCACAGTGCCAAGTAATCTTGCTGTCATAAGAGTGACATACTGCCACATTTTGATAGCATCATATTTGATACGAAAACTGAGTCAATTCTTCCCTATGTATATACATTTTAAAAAATAGTTTGTTTCTTAGAATTGTGTGGATACCTGATATTACATTAAGTTATAACATTGAACATATTTGTGAAAGCCCCAGTATTGAACTCAGTGGTTCAAAATATTATGATAATGCAAGTAAGAATCCCTAATCATTGATGTTTGAAATTTGCTGCTATATATTTACTAATAGGACAAGAATTATACAAAAGGTATGAGGATAGTTACTTATGACTGAAAAAGATATTTAATGAAAATATAGTTTGCTTTCTTTTTTTAAATAGAGCTTCTATAAGTCAGAGAAGGAGAAATATCAAATGACGTCCCTTATATGTGTAATATAAACAGAAATGACACAAATGAACTTACAAAACAGAAAGGGACTCACAGACTTAAAAAATCAACTTATAGTTGCTGGGGGGAAGGAATAGTAAGGGAGTTTAGGAAGGTCAAGTACACACTGCTATATTCAAAGTGTATAACCAACAAGGGCCTATTTGTAGAGCACATGGAACTTTCAGTTCAGTTCAGTTCAGTCACTCAGTCATGTCTGACTCTTTGCGACCCCATGAACCGCAGCACGCCAGGCCTCCCTGTCCAACACCAACTCCCGGAGCCCACCCAAACTCATGTCCACTGAGTCAGTGATGCCATCCAACCATCTCATCCTCTGTTGTCCCCTTCTCCTCCTGCCCTCAATCTTTCCCAGCATCAGGGTCTTTTCAGATGAGTCACCTCTTAGTATCAGGTGGCCAAAGTATTGGAGTTTCAGCTTCAACATCAGACCTTCCAGTGAACACTCAGGACTGATCTCCTTTAGGATGGACTGGTTGGATCTCCTTGCAGTCCAAGGGACTCTCAAGAGCCTTCTCCAATACCACAGTTCAAAAGCATCAATTCTTCGGTGCTCAGCTTTCTTCACCCCAACTCTCACATCCATACATGACCACTGGAAAAACCATAGCCTTGACTAGATGGACCTCTTTTGACAAAGCAATGTCTCTGCTTTTTAATATGCTGTCTAGGTTGGTCATAACTTTCCTTCCAAGGAGTAAGCGTCTTTTAATTTCATGGCTGCAGTCACCATCTGCAGTGATTTTGGAGCCCAAAAAATAAAGTCTTTCACTGTTTCCACTGTTTCCCCATCTATTTGCCATGAGGTGATGGGACCAGATGCCATGATCTTAGTTTTCTGAATGTTGAGCTTTAAGCCAACTTTTTCACTCTCCTCTTTCACTTTCATCAAGAGGCTCTTCAGTTCCTCTTCACTTTCTGCCATAAGGGTGGTGTCATCTGCATATCTGAGGTTATTGATATTTCTCCCGGCAATCTTGATTCCAGCTTGTGCTTCCTCTAGCCCAGCGTTTCTCATGATGTACTCTGCATATAAGTTAAATAAGTAGAATGGCAATATACAGCCTTGACATACTCCTTTTCCTATTTGGAACCAGTCTGTTTTCCATGTCTAGTTCTAACTGTTGCTTCCTGACCTGCATACAGGTTTTTCAAGAGGCAGGTCAAGTGGTCTGATATTCCCAATCTCTTTCAGAATTTTCCACAGTTTATTGTGATCCACACAGTCAAAGGCTTTGGCATAGTCAATAAAGCAGAAATAGATATTTTTCTGGAACTCTCTCGCTTTTTTGATAATCCATCTGATATTGGCAATTTGATCTCTGGTTCCTCTGCCTTTTCTAAAACCAGCTTGAACATCTGGAAGTGCACGGTTCACATATTGCTGAAGTCTGGCCTGGAGAATTTTGAGCATTACTTTACTAGCGTGTGAGATGAGTGCTATTGTGCAGTAGTTTAAGCATTCTTTGGCATTGCCTTTCTTTGGGATTGGGATCAAAACTGACCTTTTCCAGTCCTGTGGCCACTGCTGAGTTTTCCAAATTTGCTGGCACATTGAGTGCAACACTTCACAGCATCATCTTTCAGGATTTGAAATAGTTCAACTGGAATTCCATCACCTCCACTAGCTTTGTTTGTATTGATGCTTCCCGAGGCCCACTTGACTTCACATTCCAGGCTGTCTGGCTCTAGGTAAGTGATCACACCATCGTGATTAACTGGGTCATGAAGATCTTTTTTGTTTAGTACTTCTGTGTATTCTTGCCACCTCTTCTTAATATCATCTGCTTCTGTCACGTCTATACCATTTCTGTCTTTTATTGAGCCCATCTTTGCATGAAATGTTCCCTTGGTATCTCTAATTTTCTTGAACATGGAACTCTACTCAATGTTATAGGCCAGCCTGGATAAGAAGGGATTGAGGGAGAATGGATACATGTATATGTATGAATGAGTCCCTTTTCAGTTCACTTGAAACTACAATAAAATTGTTAATTGGCTATGCTCTAATACAAAATAAAAAGTTTAAAGCTTGAAAACAAAAATAAAACTATCAGATCTAAACTAGAGCTTACATATCATAGTTGAAAGTGATAAAGATATTTATTTTGTGCTTTTTATGTAAGAAATATCATTTTTATTAAGTTTAAAAAAAACGATTTTTTCAATTTATGTTTTGGCTGTGCCGAGTCTTTGTTGTGACTTGCAGGCTCTCTAATTGTGGTGAGCAGGCTTAGTTGCCCCGCGGCATGTGGAGTCTTAGTTCCCTGATCAAACCCATGTCCCTTGCATTGGAAGGTGGATTCTTAACCACTGGGCCACCCAGGAAGTCCAGAAGTATCACTTTATCAGTGTACATGTAGGACTACAATTTCAGTCTTCATATTTCTCATTCTTCGTATGCTGCTGCTGCTGCTAAGTCGCTTCAGTCGTGTCCGGCTGTTTTGTGACCCCATGAACTGTAGCCCGCCAGGCTCCTCTGTGTATGACATTCTTCAGCCAAGAATACTGGAGTGGGTTGCCATGCCCTCTCCAGGGGATTTTCCAAACCCAGGAACCAACCTGCATCTTCTGTGGCTCATGTATTGCAGGTGGATTCTTTTTTCGCTGAGTCAACAGGGAAGCCTATCTCTGTATGCCTTATGGCAGTTATTTTATATCTTATATTTAATATATACAATAAACCAACTAATATTTATTAAGGACCTACTCAGTGCTAGGTGTTGAAAAGGTAACATTGAACAAGATTACCTCCTCTGCCTATAAAACCTTTCAATATAAACCTGTGATATCTACATGAATATTTCAGTGTTTCTCTAATAATTCCTAAAAATAATTCTGTAGCTGGAGGCTTTTTAGAAGCAGGGGGAAGTTACTGGTAAATTATAATAGAAAGATGTAATCCATTTTGGAGGATGTCATGTTTACTTGGAGAAGGAAATGGCAACCCACTCCAGTGTTCTTGTCTGGAGAATCCCAGGGACGGGGGAGCCTGGCGGGCTGCCGTCTATGGGGTCGCACAGAGTCGGACATGACTGAAGCGACTTAGCAGCAGCAGCAGCAGCATGTTTACTTTATGGTATTTATTTTATGTTGCATTTTAAAAAGATAGCATGATCCACTCACAGAAGTGGATGTGTCCAACATTAAGCTAAAGAGTATTTAGAAATAATAGCTGCAAGGTGAGGAAACATGAGGATTGAGGGAGGAAATAGGCATACACTGCAATTAGATCCTCTGCCGTGTACTAGTATCTGCAAGTCTTTTGCTACAAAATCACATCAGTAATATTTTAGTGACATTTATTTATTGTCCCTGTACAAAAGATAATAAGATAGAAGAAAACAGAATCACAGGTGAAAAAAAAAAAACTAAGTGCTGCTCAGATGTGCCCTGTTATTCTTTGGCTGTTGGTTTCTGTGTGTGTGCTCAGTTCTCTCATGTCTGATTCTTTATGACCCTGTGGACTGTAGTCCGCCAGGATCCTCTGTCAATGGAATTTTCCAGGCAAGAATACTGGAGTGTGTTGCCATTTCCTTCTCTATGGGATCTTCCTGATCCAGTGGTCGAAGCCATGTCTCTTGCATCTCCTCCATTGGCAGGCAGATTCTTTACCACTGTGCCACTTGGGAAGCCTTTGGGGTGCCCTAAATTGCATATTAACAGAAAACTACTGTGTAGCAACATTAGATGCCCTCATGAGCCCAGACTTAACCTTTTCTATGTGGTTCATCATTGCAGGAATTTTTCCTTATGGTAAACCAACAGCCTTTTCCTCTTCTGAACAAGTTGTTACAGCAGGAAGGTTTGAGTGCTATTTTTAGCATGCCTCTGTATGTGGAGGAGAATGGCTTCTTTCCTGCTGTAAGACACTTCTCTGCGGAGTGTGGAAGGAAGTGCTTAATTTTCAGCTTTTTATTTGGTTTAATAACATTGCAAACATAGTGCAGGTGGCTATAATTTTACACCATGTGAGTGAAAATGTTCTTTTTCTTTCTCTCTCAATCTGTTTGTTTTGCCATTTTAAACCCAAATATGTGAGAATTAGAGCAAGTGATATTTTAAATTGATGAACTAGTTTGAAAGACTCTTTGAAAATGAATCTAAGCTTTCTATGATCAAAATGTAAAATTGTTGCAAATGGGGAAAGATTTATAAATTTAGGGCCCAAGTTAATATAAAAGTAGTAGCATCATCCACTGGTTACCCTATTGCAACTATATCTTTATCATTAGTTATAGCAGTTTCATTACTGTAACTGGACCTTATCTTTGTGAAAACTTTTCACAGTTATTGATGAAATAATGTCTTGTTTCTTGGCAACTTTTAAATCCGAGTCCTTTCTTCTAGAGTAGAAGGTGTCTGTAAATGGCTTTGTCAGACAGACTCAAACATGAATAATCTTGTTGAAGTATGAGAGTCGTGACTAAATAATTTTAGTTTTTTTACTAAAAAACTATTAATAATTCTGGAAAATTATGGAAAATTATAAATAATCTTCTTCAGATTCACAAATCTGAGTCCTAGATACAGAAAAATGAAAGAAGTCTAGCAATTTTACCAGGCTGTTACCAAAGTATAGATAATGCATTATGTGTGTTTATAGCATGTAGTAAAATTTCCTCTTGACTAGCTGACTGGTATCTTCTATTTTACAATTCCTATTCTCATTAAGACTTTTCTCTTCATTTCTAATCTACCCTAATGATGTTTTTATCTAGTTCTATTTAAGTCTTGATTAAAATGTTCAAATATTTTCATGCCTTAATTTCTGCTGTTATTTGGTTTGACAGTTCTTTTTTAATCTTCAGTTTGGCCATAAAAGTTACTTTTTATAGGGCATGATACTTGTTTTTCTTCCAAATGTATATAAGCACACGTTGGAAAAATTTTAAATCATACTTGATAATAAGCAAAATAAATGCAATTTTTGTTTAAAAAAATAACCATAGGTTATGAGGTATTGAGGAAGAATAACAATTCTTTATAAAAATAACTATTAGGAAGCAAAAACAGTAAATAAAATGATTTAATTATTGAATGTACACAAGGTATCAATATCTTGGTGCTATGTAAAATGAAATTTCACCAGCTATTATGGAGTGGTGGCTAGGATTTATCCTTCCACTCTAAACAACTAGAAAACCAGACAAAAATAAATAAACAGTGGTTTTTCAAGTATTGACTAGCAGGCAGCTCAAGGCAGTGATGTCTGAGAAAGGGGAAGCAAGAAGCATGGGCCTTTTAGTTATTCTAGCTTTCTTCCTGGAGGCACTTTCCATGCTACCGTGTAAGAGACTTCCCAGGTGGCACTAGTGGTAAGGAACTTGCTTGCACATGCAGGACACATAGGAGACTTGGATTCGATCCCTGGGTTGGGAAGATCCCCTGGAAAAGGTCATGGCAACCCACTCCAGTATTCTTGCCTGGAGAATCCCGTGAATTCTCCAGAAAAGCTTGGCAGGCTATAGTCCATAGGGTCACAAAGAGTCAGACACAGCTGAAGTGACTTAGCATGCACGAGTGTAAAAGGGGAGTCCACACGAAGCCAGGTCATCCCTTCACTGAGATGTAAAACAGAGAGATCACACGCAGTTTGGAGAGTAGCTATATCTAGAATGTGAAGGGTAAAGTAACAAAGGAGTTCTCTGAGAGAAGGAAAGAGTAGTCCCCTAAAATCTTTGGCTGAGTTTTGATCAGTTCATAAATGGAAAGAAACTATCCAGTGACGGAAATCTTGGCATCCATGCAGACTTGAGAAGTGTTTATGTTCCCATCAATGAATGGAATCCTCAGACAAGTGTACCCTTAGTAGTTGGGTATGAATTAGCCTTACACTCAAACTGCTCTGAAGTTGTCTTAACAGAGGTTGGAAGCGAAATTCAAAGAGAGTCAACTGATTCCCTCTATCTTAAATGTACTCTACAACAAAATCTAACATTATTTAGAAGAGTACAATGAACATTTAGCAAGAAATTATAGAAAGTTCACAATTGGCATCATTCAATCAAAAATTACACAGCATAAAAGGGCAGGAAAATGTTATCCATATCTGGAATAAGTGTCAACTGTTAGAAGAAATCCTAGACATAGCAGAGGTAATATAACTAGCAAACAGTGAAGTAGGAACAGTTATAAATAGATTCCACATGTTCTGGAAAGTAAAGAAAGCATGATGAGGAGAGACATGGAAAATATATAAAGATGCATCTTTTAGATGAAAAATATGATGTCTAAAATTAAAAATATTGTTTCCATA
The DNA here is from genome assembly GCA_024291935.2 of Okapia johnstoni. Taxonomy (NCBI): domain Eukaryota; kingdom Metazoa; phylum Chordata; class Mammalia; order Artiodactyla; family Giraffidae; genus Okapia; species Okapia johnstoni. The sequence continues at coordinate 30,815,215 of CM044311.1, forward strand.
GTTTTGCCTTTTCCCAAATGTCATATAGTTGGAGTCATGTACTGTGTAGCCTTTTCAAATGGGCTTCTTTCACTTTGTGATGTGCATTTAAGGTTCATCAATGTCTTTTTATTCCTTGATAGATCACTTCTGTTTTAGCGCTGAATAAATGTTTGGCTGTTTATTTATCCTTTCACCTATTGAAGTACATCTTTGTTACTTCAAGTTTGGGCAATTATGAATAAAGCTGCTGTAAACATTCCTGTGTAGGCTTTTTGTATGAACCTGTTTTAAATTCATTTGAGTCTATACCAAGGATTGTGATTGCTGAATTATATGGTAAGAGTGAGTTAATTTTATCAGCATCACCAACCTGCCCACCAGAGTAGCTGTACCATTTTGTTTTCCCACCAGCAATTAATGAGAGTTCCTGTTGCTCTACCTCTTTGTTAGCATTTGATGTTGTCAGTGTTCCAGGGTTTAATCATTCTAATAGATGTGTAGTGTTACAACTTATTTTAAAGAATAACTGCCCCAACATGATTTGAGATGCCACTGATGTGAAGTGACATGTTTTAAATGATTTATTTATTTGTACTGGTTGATTTATGATATAATTAGTTTCAGGTGTGCAGCATAATGATTCAGTATTTTTACAGATTATATTTCATTTAAATAATGGCTTTGTTTCCCTGTGCTATACAATGTAGCCTTGCTGCTTATCTATTTTTGCATGATGGTTTGAATCTCTTAATCCCTTGCCCCTAATTTGCCTCTCTCCCCTTTTCTCTTCCCATATGACATCCTGGAAAAGGTAAAACTGTAGAGACAGTAGAAAAAACAGTGACTGATGGAGGCTAGGGGAAGGCAAGGGATGAATAAATGGATCACAGAGCGTTTTTATGGCAGTGAAAATACTTTGTATGATACGATTACAATGAATGGGCTTCCCAGGTGGCATAGTGGCAAAGATGCGGGCCAATGCAGGAGACACAGGACATGGGTTGGTCCCTAGGTTGAGAAGATCTCTTGGAGTAGGAAATGGTAACTCACTCCAGTATTCTTGCCTGAATAATTTCATGGACAGAAGAGCCTGGCAGGCTACAGTGCATGATATTGCAAAGAGTTGGACATGACTGAGCATGCATACATATCACAATTACAAGAGATACATCTCATTATATATTAATTAATATCCATATAACTTACAGTGAGAGTGAGCTACAGTGAAAACTATGGACTTCAATGATGATAATTGGCCAATGTAAAGTTCATCAGTTTTAACAAATGTCCCACACTGGAGGAGAATATTGAATGTGAGAGGCTGTGCATGTGTGGGAGTAGGAGGTGTATCAGAAATCTCTGTACCTTACTCAGTTTTGCTGATAATCTAAAATTGCTCTGAAAAATAAAGTCTTAAAAAAATAAGTTGAAAAACTCAAACAATAAAAAATAAAATGAAAAATATACTGAATGGGATTGAGAGCAGATTTTTAAAAAGCAGACAATCTCAACACCTATAAAATGAAACTATTCAGAACTAATAAGCACAGAAAGAACAAAATAATGGCAAAAATGAACAATGAATCACTTATTAGTGGAGTGATACCAAGAAATTTAGCATATATTTACTTAGAGTACCAGAAGTACAGAAGAGAAAAAAAGATGGGCTAAATCTTTGAGAAAAGAGTAGCTGGTAATTTTTCTAATTTAATGGAAACTGATCTGAGAGATTGAAGGGATTTCAGCAAACCTAAAGCAGAATAGAATTGAGGAAAAGCATGTTAAGGCAAATCATAATCAAATTGTTGAAAACCACCCATATGGCAGAAAGTGAAGAAGAACTAAAGAGCCTCTTGATGAAAGTGAAAGAGGAGAGTGAAAAAGTTGGCTTAAAGCTCAACACTCAGGAAACTAAGATATAGCATCTGGTCCCATCACTTCATGGCAAATAGATGGGGAAACAGTGGAAACAGTGTCAGACTTTATTTTGGGGGGCTCCAAAATCACTGCAGATGGTGACTGCAGCCATGAAATTAAAAGACGCTTACTCCTTGGAAGGAAAGTTATGACCAACCTAGACAGCATATTAAAAAGCAGAGACATTGCTTTGTCAAAAGAGGTCCATCTAGTCAAGGCTGTGGTTTTTCCAGTGGTCATGTATGGGTGTGAGAGTTGGACGGTGAAGAAAGCTGAGTGCTGAAGAATTGATGCTTTTGAACTGTGGTATTGGAGAAGACTCTTGAGAGTCCCTTGAACTGCAAGGAGATCCAACCAGTCCATCCTAAAGGACATCAGTCCTGGGTGTTCATTGGTAGGACTGATGTTGAAGGTGAAACTCCATTACTTTGGCCACCTGATGCAAAGAGCTGACTCATTTAAAAAGACCCTGATGCTGGGAAAGATTGAGGGCAGGAGGAGAAGGGGACAACAGAGGATGAGATTGTTGGATGGCATCACCGACTCAATGGACATGATTTTGAGTAAACTCTGGGAGTTGGTGATGAACAGGGAGGCCTCGTGTGCTGCAGTTCATGGGGTCACAAAGAATCGGACACGACTGAGTGACTGAACTGAACTGAATGATAAAAAATAATCATAAATGAAGTTAGAAGTACATACTCAATGTTTTAAAAGGAACAAAGATTATAATGAGAGGAAATTCTTTGCGGAACTATGTAACTGTAGAATGACTTCTTTAAATTACTGAAAGAAACAAAACAAGCACCTAAGAATTCTTTACCCAGTCAGTTTTGAAAAGGGCAAAGATGGAGAAATCACATATCTCAGTTCCAGTCTACAGTAACAAAGAAAAAGCTACAGTAACAAAGACTGTGTGATAGACATATGGACAAATGGAACAGAATAGAGTCCAGGCATAAATCCTGGACATATATGAGCAGCTGATTTTTTAGCGGTATGGGAAGGTAATTCTACATAGTATAATCATGCAACAAATAATGCTGCAGTATGCAAATAAAAATTAGCTAAAAATATCAAAGGAAACTACCATTACCAGGTCTCTCATATAAGTATTAAGTCAGTGTCAATCTTAGCTTAAATGAAAGTGCTTAATACTATAACACTTCTAAAATAAACAGGAAAAAAATCAAGTAACCTTGGAGTAAATAAAGATTTCTCATAAACCATTAAAAAGAAGAAAGGTTAGAACTCATCAAAATTAAAAACTATTGCTATTCAAGACTATTTTAAAAGCATATTTCTAATAAGGACTTATTGAATATGTAAAAAGCACATCTCAATAAAAATACATGCAACTTAATTTTTTTTTAATTATTTTGAATAGGCACTTCACCAATGAACTTACAGTCATGGCAAATAAGCACATGGAAAAATGCTCATTTTTATTATAGGATGTGCAAACTAAACCACAATGAGATATGCTCCATACACACTAAATTAGCTAAAATTAAAGAGACTGACAATATCAAATGTTGTTGAGAATTTGGAGCAACTGGAACTCCCATACATTGTTGAGAAGGCAAATGACAAAGTTTGGAAATTTGTCAGTTTCTCATAAAGCTAAGTGCACACTTACCATATGATTCAACATTTCAATTCCTAGATATTTACCCATGACAAATGATGATATATGTCTGCACAAACACTTCTTCATGAATGTTGTAATAATACCTTAATAGTCATAGTGAACAGCTGCTGCTGCTAAATTGCTTCAGCCATGTCCGACTCTGTGCAACCCCATAGACGGCAGCCCACCAGGCTCCCCCGTCTCTGAGATTCTCCAGGCAAGAATACTGGAGTGGGTTGCCAATTTCCTTCTCCAGTGCATGAAAGTGAAAAGTGAAAGTGAAGTCTCTCAGTCGTGTCCGACTCCTAGAGACCCCATGGACTGCAGCCTACCAGGCTCCTCTGTCCATGGGATTTTCCAGGCAAGAGTACTGGAGTGGGGTGCCATTGCCTTCTCCAGTGAACAGCTGGAAATAACCCAGATATCCATAAATTGGTGAATAAGTTTGCAAATTGTGTTATATGCATACAGCGGGTTATAACATATCAATAAAAGAATGGTTTACTAGCACAAATGAAGAATTCTTAAAAACATACTAATTTAGAGAAGCCTGATTCAGACAATTATATGCTTCATGGTTTGATTTATATAAATTTTTGAAAAGGTAAGACTGTATTGATGGAAACTGATAATCATTTCAGTGGTGGTTTTAGGGGAAGAGAATAACTGCAAAGATCAGAGGAAAGCTTGGGCTGTTATAGAAATATTCTGTATCACATCATGAGTGTGGTAGTAATTATATGACTATCATATATTTCAAGAACCATCTAATTCTTTATTAAAATTGGTCAATTTTCTTACATGAAATTATATCTAAAAAAGTTTTAAAAAATATCATTTTACTTTTATGTAAATCTCATCTAAATAATTTGACATTTTTTCTGATTTTTTCCATAAATTAAAATTATACTGAGTTTATTAATAAAGTCATTATTAAGATCACTTACAGCCCTAATAAAATCCTAGCTTTGTTTGGTTTGACTTTACCTATGGTTTCTTTTTAAGCATTTGAGTAGAATAAATTGAAGTATAAATGTTTACCCAAAATTAAACACCGTTTTCTAAGAAACATTTATCACACAAGTGCATGTAAAATACATTTCATATCCAAATTTGCATATAAAGTGTTGTGGGAAATTTAGTAAGCGTATGATCTGTCTTTTTCTTCTTCTTTTTTTCTTTTTCATTGTCTAAGAAGCACTAAAGCCAAATAACTTGGCAGGATTTTTTCTAAATTTAGTCTTTTAAATGGCTTTTTATTTTCTGGCAGATGGGCTGTGTTAACTACCTATTAAAATTACACTTGTTTATACTGGTAGAATGTTTTATATTTACTCATGAAAATGAAATTTTTAGAATTGTCATTTAAAACTAGCAAAACCTTTCTGTCATAAGGTTGAGAAACAATTGTACCTGTCACTTTCTTTGTTACTTTGAAATATGTTACAGAATGGATGGCTACCTAATGAATATTCTATGATTTAGGTTTATTTTAATGTTTTAAAATAGTCTCCATCTTTAAAAACAAAAGAAATATTATATGCTATGAGTTGAAATGGATGAGGAGAATAAATTTCATGATGTTGCATCTTCTCTAAATTGTTTTGGAAAAATAGATGTGTTTAAGCATTATCATATACTTTTTAATAAGTACTTTTCCCCCTCCATTAACAATTTAAAAATCATTACTTATAATGTAGTATACAATATGATAAAAATATATATTCTAAAAATTATTTTTCTTAATTTGGCTCTAGAAACATGAGAAGTGATGTGGTATTTGGAAAGGCTGTTTTAAATCACCTTTGTTTTTTGTGGTTTTTTTAACTTTATCTATATGAAACTGTTAAAACAAACTAAAACATACATTTTCTAAATGGTGGCATCTAATTGTTTTTCCCTTATTTGTGGTGCTATCGAAATATTCTGTGTGTTGGCAAACTTGCTTATGTGTTAGTTATCCATTATATAATTTAGATTGATTTTACAGTCTCTGGGGAGGTTGAAAAAATTTCTAAACATACTAGCAAAATTTCTAAACATCGTCTTTCCCTGGTGGCTCAGAGGTAAAGAATCTGCCTGCAACACAGGATACCTGGGTTCAGTCCCTGGGTTGGGAAGATCCACTGGAGGAGAGCATGGCAACCCACTCCAATATGCTTGCCTGGAGAATCGCCATGGACAGAGGAGCCTGACGGGCTACAGTCCATGGGGTTGCAAAGAACAGGATACATCTGAACAACTAAGCACAACACATCCCCATGAAATTTTAATACTACAGATAAAAACTATATTTGTTTCTGTACTGTCTGTCTGTGATTCTATACATAAAAAGTACATTTGCACTCCACTCTGGAATGAGAAAATATTTGCCCCTTTGGGGTTGATACCGCTTTTCCCACTCCATTCAGAATGCATGCTCTGTCAGTATAAGGAGATACCTATAGTCAAGACACATTCTCATGCATAGGGATCTTTTTTTAATATTCTAAAACTTCAATAATTATACCACTCAGAAGAATGCAAGATGGGAAGATAGGAGAATAAGATTTTCCCTTTATTTAACAAAGAGTTTAGATGTTGGTTCTTATAACTGACATAGTTAGGGTTTATATTTGTTCCCTAAATGAAGGTCCATGTAAACCTATGGAAAAAGCCATGATGACAGATTGAGGTTGTCTGTCATGATCAACTCCAGAATCTCCTGTAGACTTTAACTATATTAATGGTGATACGAGTATCCTATGTCCAGCTCTAGGCTTCCTAGTACTGCTGTATATAACTGATGTCACCTCAAAATCCTTTAAATAGATGTGTATTCAGAGATTATATCCTGAGCCAAAGGATAGTTTTACTCGGAAATAAATATAATAAAAACAGATACCAATTTTATAAATTAGAATAATTTATATAAATGGATACATGGATGACTGGAATTTATGAATTATTATTACATATAAAAGTGCTTACTAGAAGCCAGGTACAGTGCTATAAACTTTATATACATTTTCTAATTTTATCCTCAAAATAAACCTATAGAGTCTATATTTGTATTACCCCTATTTTCTTGTTAAGTAAAGTAATATCCAAACTGTATTTTTAAAACTGGTTTTAATAACTAATTTTACTGATGATTATAATGAGAGATTGTATAAATAAGAGTTGACCAATTTGTTTTACTCTTTTTTCAGTGTCTTTCTATCTTCCCATTTGTGGAGATATTAGCAATAAGTATAAAAGCTAAAAAGCCACTGGGGCTAAAAAAGACATAAAGAAACGTGGCTTAAATTCAGAACTTCTGAACTGGCAGTTTTGAAGCTATAATTGTCATAATTGTAATAACAGCTGGTATTAGTTAATTATTAACTAAATCATCATCACAGATACAACAGCACTTTTACTGAAGAGGAGGCAAAAGTTCAGAGACCCTAATCATATTCCTTAGACTCCAGACCCCAGTGTTGTTAGTGATTCTCTGATATTTGTTGGTGTGAGAGGTGTGAAGGATAATTAAATAGTGCTCTATGAAAACTGAAAATGTCTTATGCACATAAGTTACCACAATATAAAGTGAATGGAGTGTTTCATTTATATTTTAAATGCTTAAATTTTCAGAACTTTATACATATATATTTCTTAATATAATTGCCCTCAATAACAAATTTAATTCTTTTGGGTTTAATAAAATGTACATTTCATTTGAAAATTTTCAGTAACTTAATGACAGCATTGCTTATGTAGAAAACATTATGCAAATGATTGCAGTGAAGTCTATGAGTTTAGTTAGGCTCAAGAAAAAGTTTGTAATTAACAAATTAGCATTTGAAAAAGACATTTTGAATATGCATAGTAGAAAATTCTACTTAACTTGTGGGGTGTATTCATAATGATTACTTCAGAATTCATGCATATGTATTTTTCACATGCAAATAGTCAAAACCTTAGTGGACTGTCCAGATCTGACTAATTTTTTCTTTTTTTCAGTTAAATGACTGACGTAAGTAAGGCAAAATGAATACACATATTAACATTTGGAATCTCCTTTTTGATGTAGTATTTTCCTAAACATTCAGAACTCAGAGTTAAAACTTTCTACTTATTATGACTTCAGTGTGGATGAAAATAACACCATTAAGAAAAAAATTCGGTATCTGCCTTTCCCTATGAAGTATATGCTGTGCTATGCATTACAGTATTGTGGTTAGGCCTTAATTTGTTTTGTATGGTTAATTGTACTTTGGGGGGTTGTTTAAATTTTGGTGTCACACTCACACAGACATTCAATTATTAATGAAGAGTGAAAGACCACTGAGATTAAAGAAAACTATCCTATGTATTTGCTTCAAATAGTGTAAATATATTTGCCTACATGTAGTGTAAGCAAAATAAAGCAAATTATTACTCTATGTAGTTTATTTTCTTCCTCTATTAACAGACTGTACTAATTCTTATTTATCCATTATATATGACCTCAAATCTTTAAGCATTGAATGTTGTTCTTCAGTACAAAGTATCTGTCTTGCTCACTTTTCTGAGATACTCCATTCTCATCTGGTTTCTATACTATTTCTTATGTTTTCCATAAATGCGTGATCATTAAACTTTTCTCTGCCATCACCCACATATTTTGGCAAACAAATCATCTGCTATAAAACCTTACCCAGCTTGCTTGGGCCACAATGATATTTTCTATTGCTGAATTCATATAATATTTATGGTTGATTTATTACGTTCCCAGCAAATTGGTTGTTGTTGTGGTTTAGTCGCTAAATTGTATCTGACTCTTTTGCTACCTCATGGACCATAGTCCACCAGGCTCCTCTGTGCATAGAATTTTCAAGGCATGAATATTGGAGTGGGTTGCCATTTCTATCTCCATTTATAGCTAATTTAAATCCAATTTGATATATATGTGATTGCTTTATCTTTCCAACTAGAGAAATCATGTCTTTTATTAGCTTGGTGAACCCTGTAAAATCCAGTAAGCAGCTAAGGACTGATTTGACTTGACATATTGAAACGTTATGTACTTTCTTCTAATAAACTCTTTAGCTTTTAAGTTCATTATCATCTTATAGTTAAAAGGAATGATCACACTTACAGAATTATAAAATGACTGAAATGCTTTTTCCCATACTAGTTTTGGTTATAACCCAATACTAGAAAATAAGAAAATTTTAAGCTGTCACATGAAATTCCTGCCAACAGTGTGACGCTATGTATTTTAGATTCTTTCATGTCCTTTGTCATGACTCTTCCTTTTTCAGTACGTTGCTCCTGTGTCTAGTGCCAGTCTTTTGTGCACTGATCACATTAAACCAATCAAAGTAACTAAGAAACAAAATGAAGGCATGCCTAACATTAGCCCCAGGAACTAGCCAAGTGACAACTAAGTAGAACAGAAACATAACAGGTATTCTAGTTTTAGGAAACAGAATATGCAATGTCATGAAACAATAAATATCTCTGGAGAAATCAAGTGGAATGTAAAGCTATATGTATTATCAGGTGTCAGGTTAGGTAGAATGTTTTGAGTGAGTGAGTGATAGTCGCTCAGTTGTGTCCGACTCTTTGCGACCCTATGGACTAGCCTGCCAGGCTCCTCTGTCCATGGAATTCTCCAGGAAAGCATGCTGAAGTGGATTGCCATTTCCTTCTCCAGGGGATCTTCCTGACCCAGGGATCAAACAAATGTCTCCTGCATGGCAGGCAGATTCTTTACCATCTGAGCCACCAGGGAAGCCTACTGTTAAAAGACATTTCTATGTATTAGACATTTCCAAGTACAAAGGATGTTATGGATTGTGCTTATACTTTCCCATGTAACCTATTCAAAAGAGCAGCCATTCAGTGGTTGAATATTCATTCCTAGCAGAAGATGCTTGCAATTGTTCATTTTCCTTATGAGCAGGACCTCAGTTGACAGTGCATTAGTCCCAAACCAGAACTTGGTGGCTTGAACTATCCAGACTGTATTTGCCGTTTAGGTTAATTCCCTGAGAAAATTTCAATCTTTCTTTCTTCTGTTAAATCCCATACTTTAACTTTCTAAAAAAATTGTATTTTCACAAAAACAAAAGAGCCAAAGTTTTTCTTATAAACAGTTTAGTGCATATTTTTTCCAACTGCAGTTTAGCAAGTCTGCAGCTAGACAAAAACTCTTCTAAGTCTGTATGTTAAGATTCTATGTGAATGCTCAGTCTTTCAGTCCTGTCTGACTTTTTGTATCCCCATGGATTGTGGCCTGCCGGATTCCTCTGTGTAAGGGACTTTCCAGGCAAGAATGCTGAAGTGGGTTGCTATTTCCTTCTCCAGAGGATCTTCCTGACCCAGGAATCAAACCCTTGTCTCCTGCTTGGCAGGCACATTCTTTACCACTGAACCTGGGAAGCCTATCATATTAAGATAAACTTTCCATTAAATATTGTTAAAAATAAAGAAAAAAGTATTAGAAATATCTTTAGAAGTACACATATTTTGCAAGCTGTTAGAGTCAACTATTAGAGTTCTTTATATTTCTGCTGATTCTTCCTCCTTTTTATGACTGATTTTTTTTAAAAAAAACTGAATTAAAACATGAAAACATAGTTTTTATATAATTTTTAGGAGTGTATAGACTGTAATGTGGGCTTCCCTGGTGGCTCAGTCAGTAAAGAATCTGCCTGCAATACAGGAGACTGGAGTTCGATCCCTAGTTCAGGAAGATCCCCTGGATAAAGATATGGCTACCGATGCCAGTATTCTTGCCTGGAAAAGCCCATGGATAGAGGTGCCTGGTGGGCTAGAGTCTATGGGGTTGCAAGAGTCAGACACGACTTAGTGACAAAACCACCACCACCACATAGACTATAATATGGTTGGTGAATGATAACTAAGTGGTATAGATGAAATTTAACTAAGTGGTCAGAATGACAAGAATTACTCCATGGGCCACGTCCTTTAGAGATTCTACTCTTTGGTCTTCAATATTTACCATGCTTCCACAATTATTACTATAAAAATAGAATAGATCTTAATGCTTCTCCTGGTAAACTAGAAACACAAACTTTGTATTAAAGGTAAATAGAAACAGATGTGATATATACAAAGTTATCTACAACCATTGGTACCTTATAAAATATAAGTTTATTGTTAGATAAATGAATTCTTGATGCACTTAGCAAAACACTGCAAGTATATCTACACAGATAAGGTCGTAAACTCTCATAAATACATTTTATTATAAGTATAATTTATTCTGAGTCATTAAGCTCAGAGTTAATATGATAATCGGAAAATTGGGAGTCTAATCAAATAGTTTATAAATCAACCATTAAAGTATTATTTAACTAGAGTGAAGGATTTACTAGCATATGAAGAAAAGTATATATTAAATGAAACAGTAAATATAAAATTTTGGAATTTTTCATTAAACAACTGATATTCACGAAAAAAGCTTTCTGCTTTTTTTAAGTTGCTTTTGTAAACTTGTGAATCTAAGTGGCAATCTAGCAGATTGAAATAGTTTCTTTAGACTTTTTAAAAGCATTATTAATAAACCTCTACTAGATGTTAAATTTTTCTTCATCCTGAAAACCATTGGCAAGTTTATTTGGTCTATATCTAGAACAACAAGAAAAAAACATGTATAATATATGTATCTAAAAGGGAAATGAAAATGCATGGAAATATCTAATTGTGTATACTGTGAAGCTGGAAAATTAAAGATGATAACCCCTTTTTACCATTCAGCCGAGCGTGAAAGAGCAAAAGAGATTCAAAACTTCATTAATTGCTCTCACACAACATTACAGGCCACCTGCACTTGAAAGAATTTACATTGGAGCAGATGGATTGCTGAATGCCATATCAAAGAATTTCAGAATATTTGTTTTAAAAATAAACTGGATTCTAAGACAAGGACAAGCAAATCATACAGTTTACAAAGATGACAGATATTTCATTATTGGGACTCTTTAAAAATATGAGGAAGGGCACATTTTTATCTCTAAATTGAAAATACACAAGGTAACCATTCTTTAAAAATGATGAAAGTCACATATTTAAATTAAAGATGACAATATTCTCATGCATTTTAATTTTGCTGTATTCATTTAGGGCTATTGAACCTACCTGACTGGTTTCCTTTACTAACTCCTAGATCAATGAAACCCAGGCTTTGCCTACACTGCATAAAGTAATGTTTTTACAACTCTGATTATTCAAGTCCCTGAATAAAGATTGTTCCATATGTAAAGGAAAAGAGGAAATGTAAAGGTTAACTTTTTGTTGAGGAAACTCATTTTCACTTGTCATTTGATTCTGTCTTGACTCTGCACTTAACATTGCTAAATCTGAGTTCCCCACTGTGGAATCACTATTAATATGGAATCTAGCTAACTTATGCTTCTGAGTTCAGCTGTATTATGCTTGACACATATTTTAATTTTTATATCTTGCAAATGTTTCTACAACTTCACTCATGAATTAAGTTTTACTTAGAATTTGCATTATGGTATTTTCAAGCATTCTATGAACATTGATATCCCGAGTCAGCAAGCTACAGCCAGTGGGCTGAATTTGACCCAATATCTGTTTTTGGAAATAAGGTCTGATTGTAGCACAGCCATGCCCATTAATTTACTTACTCTCTATGGCTGCTTTTGTGCTGTGATTGTAAAGGAGAGTAGTCATAACAGAGACATTATTGCCCACAACATCTAAAGTATTTACTATCTAACTCTTTATAGGAGAAGTTTATGAACCCAGATACACTGGCATACTGTGTGGCCTCAGGCAAGTTTTCTTACCTAGCTGGGCTTTAGTTTCCTTATCTGTAAAATAAAGATAATGATGGTACCTACTTAACATGGCTTTTACGATGATTAAATGGAATAATATAAGCTTTTAGGAAAAGGCCTGACCTATAGTGTGAGCATTAGCATCATATTTTCTAAGGAGTAATCCTAGTTTATGGAAGATGAGAAATAGACTTTAAACTATGTTATTGTAGTTTTTCCACTTTCTCTATTTAAATAGGGGAATTTGGGAGACCTGAAACTATCATAAAATTGTCAATCGACTATTCCCCAAAACAAAATAAAAAGTTCAAAATAATGGAGGTAATGTGGTTTTGTATTAAGATAATCGAATTTGAGAGTGGAAGCTCTGAGTGCGAATGACAATTAACTCCTCTGGGAAGTCCAATTAAATCCTTACTTGCTCTTTAAATAAGACCTTCAGTCAGTAGTGTAAACTCTCTATTCTGTACTTCCTTACCTGTAAAATAATATTAATAATAAAATAATCATGTCTTCTAATAGATTATTATTGTAAAGGGCAAATGAAATAAGAAAAATGTAGCAGTGTAAATTATAAGGAACAATACAAATCAAAGGTCGTAATGCCTAATTAACCTTACCGTGCTTCCTTGCCTTGTACCTTGGGAAGTGAATATTTGTAATTATTTAGCCAAAGAGCTCAAGATTAACCTTTTTTGTGTCAAGGGTTGCCACATGAATCAACATGGATATATCTTAGAGACATAATGAGGGAAAGAAGTCAGGTCCAGAAAAGCAAACATGATATAATCATCTTTGGGCTTCCCAGGTGGCGCCTGCAGTAAAGAACCCGCCTGCCAATGCAGGAGTCCTAAGAGGCTCGGGTTCAAGACCTATGAAGCTTGGGTTAGATCCTTGGGTCGGGAAGATCCCCTGGAGGAGGCATGACAACCCACCAGTTATTATTGCCTGGAGAATCCCATGGACAGAGGAGCTTGGCGGGCTATAGTCCACAGGGTCACACAGAGTCAGACATGACTGAAGCTACTTAGCACTCACGCACGCATGATCCTTTTTAGTTAAAGTTCTACAACTAGCAAAACTAATCTTCGGTGATGGAAAAGAATGTTGGTTACGTTTCCAATGTGTGCATGTGGGGAAAAGGTCTTCTGGGAGGCTGATGATGTTGTAGGTACATTCCTATAGGTACAGGTTACATGGATATGTTCCTTTTGTATATCTTTATTCACATGAGTGATTAGGGTTTGTGAACTTAACTGTAAGTATATTTATAACTGAGTTTAAAAATAACTGTTGGAAAAATAAAAGAAAAAGAAAGGACAGAAAAAAGAGAGAAACCGAGTAAGTACAACCACTTGTCCTTCTTTCAGAATTAAAAAAAAAAAAAATCTTCTCCCATCCAATGTATTCATGTTATTCCAACACTTACACACTCACACGCATCTTTCTATCCACAGCCACACAGAGTCCACGAACCCATGTGCATGCGCATGCGGGCAAACACACACACACACACACACACACACACACACACACACACACACACACACACACACCTCTGTAATCAAATGGGACTCAGCTTTGGGCAACGTTGTCTCCATATGGGTCTTCAAATATGTGAGTTTTGATAGAATTGCCCTTTTATTTTTCTTTCTCTATAAATCCTACAATGTTCAGTTTTACCTCAAGTCTTTTCTTAACTGTTTAAGGCATCATGACCTTTACGGGGGCTCATAGATCACTTTTGCTCCATATTATACACTCATTGTGCTATTTTCCAAACTTTCGTTTGAATTTTATTTTTTATTTACATATTATTCATTTTCCCAAAATATAATACGTGTTCCATGAAGATAAGACAAAAAAGATCTTAAACTGAAACCTGTGTTTATAGTGGAAGTCAAATATATTTTAAAATTAGACTTTACTTTTTAAAAGAAAATAGTCTGTTAGTACAAAACCAAAAATATAAAAGCTGTTGAAGGAAATGAAGTCTCTTGGTCATGCTAAGCCAGAAGCATCCCATTCCTTTCTCAGAAGTGACAAATGTGGCTGCTTTTCTTGTACAAATTTCCATTAATACATGTGAATGATCTGTGCATATTCATATACTTTTGTGGCTTATGGTAGTTTGCTATACGTGTTATCTTATACTGTGTTTCATTAAGTGAATCATATATCTTAAGGTCTTCCATTTTTATAAATAAAGTCAATTAAAATATCCAAAGAAGTTGTGAAAGTGTAGAAATATGAAATTATGGGGCAGTGCCATTTTTTAACTAAATAACTTTGCAAATACTGTAAAATTGCCTTCTTGAAATCATGGATATAAACTATTCTGATAATTATTTCTGTAGCTTTGAGAGGAATTTTTTAAATGATATTTACGTATTGAACTATGCTGAAATGTTTTTCCACTTTGTCTATGTAGTTTTTCCTTATTCTTCACATAAGTGTATTGAATAAATATTTAGTCTATTGTTCTTGAAGTCTACTCTGAAAAATATGTGAAGCATTCCCAATTTTTTAAATTTATTTGTTGCTTTCTAGCCAGGAGTTTGTTTAAATTGTAGTTCAGAACTTTGGATCTTACCAGATGTTGAGTAATATACCACTAAGATAAGTGCAAATGGTTTCACTTTTGATTCCTTTGTACAAGTGAAAGGCAACTTGGAATTCTAAACAGATTAAATAGAGAGGTTGCTGTTCGTTTGGGCTTTCTTAGAAAGGAAGGCTGTTTTGACAAATCCCTCTGCTTATTAGACAAAGTGCAAAAGCATTACATCTGGAGTTCATATGTCATTGTTTTATGAAATCGATTCATCATACAATCCCTTCTACTCTTGAAATAAACCCAGGAGATTTTAAGTAAGCTGTCCACACTGGCACACATTCTCATTTCCACATAAACACCCACCAACTCCTCTATGTGTATATGCTCTCTTTAGAGATTTGTGCCCTCATAAAACATAAAGTGGAATTGCAACATGCTTTTCAAATTGGCAATATTGCTTTTTTAAATTAGTTTTTTTTTTTTTTTTTTTTTTTTTTGCTTATTGTTTTTGGCTGCATTGGGTCTTCGTCGCTGTGTGCGGGCTTTCTCTAGTTGTGGCAAGCAGGGGTTACTCTCTAGTTGTGGTAGGTGGACTTCTCATTGTGGTGGCTTCGCTTGTTGCAGAGCACAGACTTAGAACACGGGCTTAGTAGTTGTGGTGAATGGGCTTAATTGCCCCATGGCATGTGAGATCTTCTTGGAGCAAGGATCAAACCAGTGTCCCCTGTGTTACAGGGTGGACTCTTAACCACAGGACCACCAGGGAAGCCCCAGACATTGTTCTAACATTATGTTTGAATAGATTTCTGAATCTAGCTTGCAGTAATTGTTCTTATTGCTTGAAACCAACAATCCATTTTTCTTTAATTTTGTGGTACATTTCCTTTTCATTTAAAAAACAAAGTAAATTATTTTTGAAATTCATCATCCCCATATACTTCAGATTTATTTTCCTTGCTCAAATCTTGAAGCAATGTATGTCTTTCACATGTTTAAGACTATCAGAATACAAACTATTCATTTCACTAGAATAAGGAAACATTCAGCAAATGACTATATATATGTACCAGAGGGTTTTAAGAGGATTTTAGATACTTGAGAGGAGCCAGTCCTAGATTTTCCTAAAGATGACATTTTAAAAGATAACTGCAATCCAGATCAGTAAAATGCTTTGATGGCTTGTTTTTTCTTTTGCAGGTTGTAATCCACATGTTCAGAAGACCTCTCCCTAGAGTACAATTTAACTTAATTGACAGTCATTGTTCCTTGAAAACTTTGAATTGAATTAACATAAGCATGAATGAAACTGGTCGGATAACCATGTACTGTTGTCTTTATTATTATTTTTCCTTTAGGATTAGTGACAATATTATGTATAAAATTGGCATTTGGCTATTAAATCCTCATTCAGTCATTCCAGATTTGATTAAAACTGGTATCTTGGTGTACAGTAATTTAGGTTCATGAGAAACTGTTAGGTTTCCCATTTAGTTCTTGGGTTTATTGAAGAACAGAGCATTTTATGTGTGTAGTGATGAATTTTGTTCTCTCTTTTTTACTCTAACATCATATACAGACTGCAAAACTGACTGAGCATGAAATTGTTTTTAGAAATTGTGAGAGCTAGTTTAGATGGCAAGAATCAGATGAACAGTTGTTAGTAAAAATGTGTGTGTGGAAAGGATGATGGTACTGGATAAGGAAGAACAACTGCATTAACAGAATGTGTTAGAGCGGATCTACAATTAGTGGATTGCATACATTTATACTTGAGAAAAAATAAACAAGAGACTAGAGACGAGTTAACCCTATGCATACAAATAATTATACCTTAGGTCCAGAATTGAAAAGTGTAATAACACTGTATTATATTATCACAGAGAATATCATTTTACCAGTAAAATCAGCTCTAGCAAAAGTATCACTGAAGATTAGAAGCAAAATTATCAATATATATATTTTGCACCCTATTGGACCTCTGTGATGTCCAGCTGATTTATTGAATCTATACATGAAATGAACTAAAGAGCCTGGACATAGGCAAATTTTGTTTTAGTTTGTTTAGTTTTGTTGTTGTGGGACTGGAGATACTCTTGTTAACAAAATCAGCATAGTCACTGGCTATATAAAGTCTCATTCAGAGTTTGGGATAGAGACTATAGCCCCAACTAATAAATATAAAATTAGCACTGTAATGCGAAGGAAGGTGCTTGATGCCATGAAATTGTTAATAGAGGCATTAGAACGGATTGTGGATTGTACAAGTTTTCCTTAGGAAGTGAAAATTAGCAGAGACCTGGAAGTCAGATTAGAGGTTAAGCAGATGAGCTGAGGAAATTAGAACACTAGGTCGCACACTGTGTCACACATCATAAGCTCTTGAAGACATGTTTTTGATTACTGATGCCTGGGTCCCATCTCTAGAAAATCTGATTTGATTGTTCCGAGTAGGACCTTGGGCGCTGAGAGTTTTAGAATACTCCTAGGTGTTTTTAATGTGCAGCAAAGTTTGAAAACCATTGTGGAGACATTCTAGGCAGATGGAGAAGACCAGTGGCAAGGTGAAGCTTGGCAGGACCTTAGTAAAGCTCAGAGGTCAGGTACTCCTGAGTGGCTGCTGAGAGAGGGAAGCAAGGGAGAGGTATGTGCAGCGGGAGACTGAAGGGCTGGGAAAGAAGCAGCAGGTCATGCAGGACTCTGTCCACCACAGTAGAGATTTAGGTCTTTGTTGCACAGTAATGGGCAGCCATTCAAGTCTTTCCTGAGACATGTCCCCTCCCCACACACACTTTTTTCTCCCCCCAAAACATGGTTGACTGCTGGGGTTTTTTTTTTTTGCATATTTTGACCTTTCTGTACCTTCAAATGAATATGAGTACTTTTTTGAGATCAAGAATCATTAAGGAAACGGAAAGCTTTTCTTTGGTTCTTTTTTTGTTTCTGTATTAAGTTACCACAAAGCTCAAAAATGTATAAAAATATCCAAATGTCTCTTAAACAATCATTGGACAAACCACCCACCCTATTGGCTTCCCACCTACCAAAGGCAGATCTGAGCTGGACTATATACAGCAGCAAGTTTTTTAATTTAGTTGCACATTACAATCATCAGGAATATATATATATGAATTTTATTTTTAGAGCAGTTTTAGTTTCAAAGTAAAATTAAGAGGAAACAACAGATATTTTCCATATACCCCCTGCCCACACAGGGCTTCCTGGGTGGCACTTAGTCAGTCAGTTTAGTCACTCAGACATGTCTGATACTTTGTGACCCCATGAAACACAGCATCCCAGGCCTCTCTGTCCAACACCAACTCCCGGAGTTTACCCTAACCCATGTCCATCGAGTTGGTGATGCCATCCAACCATCTCATCCTCTGTCGTCCCCTTCTCATCCTGCCCCAAATCCTTCCCAGCATTAGAGTCTTTTCCAATGAGTCAAATTTTCCCATGAGGTCGCCAGAATATTGGAGTTTCAGCTTCAACATCAGTCCTTCCAATGAATAACCAGGACTGATCTCCTTTAGGATGGACTGGTTGGATCTCCTTGCAGTCCAAGGGACTCTCAAGAGTCTTCTCCAACACCACAGTTCAAAAGCATCAATTCTTCGGCGCTCAGATTTCTTCACCGTCCAACTCTCACATCCATACATGACCACTGGAAAAACCATAGCCTTGACTAGACAGACCTTTGTTGGCAAAGTAATGTCTCTGCTTTTAAATATCCCATCAAGGTTGGCCATAACCTTCTTTCCAAGGAGTAAGTGTCTTTTAATTTCATGGCTACAATCACCATGAGCAGTGATTTTGGAGCCCCCAAAAATGAAGTCTTTCACTGTTTCCACTGTTTCCCCGTCTATTTCCCATGAAGTGATGGGACCAGATGCCATGATCTTAGTTTTCTGAACGTTGAGCTTTAAGCCAACTTTTTCACTCTCCTCTTTCACTTTCATCAAGAGGCTCTTTAGTTCTTCTTCACTTTCTGCCATAAGGGTGGTATCATCTGCGTATCTGAGGTTATTGATATTTCTCCCGGCAATCTTGATTCTAGCTTGTGTTTCTTCCAGCCCAGCATTTCTCATGATGTACTCTGAATATAAGTTAAATAAGGAGGGTGACAATATACAGCCTTGAAGTACTCCTTTTCCTATTTGGAACCAGTCTGTTGTTCCATGTCCAGTGCTAACTGTTGCTTCCTGACCTGCATACAGGTTTCTCAAGAGACAAGTCAGATGGTCTGGTATTCCCATTTCTTTCAGAATTTTCCAGTTTATGTGGTCCACACAGTCAAAGGCTTTGGCATAGTCAATAAAGCAGAAATAGATGTTTTTCTGGAACTCTCTTCCTTTTTTAATGATCCAGCGGATGTTGGCAATTTGATCTCTGGTTCCTCTGCGTTTTCTAAAACCAGCTTGAACATCTGGAAGTTCATGGTTCACGTATTGCTGAAGCCTGGCTTGGAGAATTTTGAGCATTACTTTACTAGCGTGTGAGATGAGTGCAATTGTGCGGTAGTTTGAGCATTCTTTGGCATTGCCTTTCTTTGGGATTGGAATGAAAACTGACATTTTCCAGTCCTGTGGCCACTGCTGAGTTTTGCAGATTTTCTGGCATATTGAGTACTGCAGTTTCACAGCATCATCTTTGAGGATTTGAAATAATTCAACTGGAATTCCATCACCTCCACTAGCTTTGTTCGTAGTGATGCTTTCTAAGGCCCACTTGACCTCACATTCCAGGATGTCTGGCTCTAGGTGAGTGATCACACCATCATGATTATCTGGCTTGTGAAGATCTTATTTGTACAGTTCTTTTGTGTATTCTTGCCACCTCTTCTTAATATCTTCTGCTTCTGTTAGGTCCATACCATTTCTGTCCTTTATCAAGCCCATCTTTGCGTGAAATGTTCCCTTGGTATCTCAAATTTTCTTGAAGAGATCTCTAGTCTTTCCCAATCTGTTGTTTTCCTCTACTTCTTTGCATTGATCACTGAGAAAGGCTTTCTTATCTCTCCTTGCTGTTCTTTGGAACTCTGCATCAGATGGGAATATCTTTCCTTTTCTCCTTTTCTTTTCGCTTCTCTTCTTTTCCCAGCTTTGTAAGGCCTCCTCAGACAGCCATTTTGCTTTTTTGCATTTCTTTTCCATGGGGATGGTCTTGATCCCTGTCTCCTATACAATGTCACGAACCTCTGTCCATAGTTCATTAGGCACTCTTGTCTGTCAGATCTAGTCCATTAAATCTATTTGTCACTTCCACTGTATAATCATAAGAAATTTGATTTAGGTCATACCTGAATGGTCTAGTGGCACTAGTTAGTGGTAAAGAACCCACCTACCAATCCAGGTAGACATTAGAAACACAGATTCCATCCCTGGGCTGGGAATATGCCCTGGAGAAGGGCATGGAAACCCACTCCAGTATTCTTGCCTGGAGAATCCTGTGGACAGAGAAGCCTGGCAGGCTGAAGTCCATAGGGGTGCGCCCAGTCAGAAATGACTGAAACAACTTAGCATGCATGCACGTGCCCACACAAATAAATAGCTTCCCCATAATCAACGTCCGTCCTGCACATAGTGGTACATTTGTTATTACAATTGACGGACCTATACTGACAATCATTATCATTTGAAATCCCCAGTTTACCTTATGATTTACTCTTGTTCTGCATTCTATGTGTTTGGACAAATATAAAATCACAAGTATCCATCATTATAGTATCATACAGCGTGTTCGGTTGCCCTAAATATCCTCTGTACTCCACTTGTTTATCTCCACTATCAGCTCTTGACAACCACTGATCTTTCTATTGTCTTCATAGTTTTGCCTTTTCCAGAATGTCATATCAGTTCAGTTCAGTCACTCAGTCGTGTCTGACTCTTTGCGACCCCAAGAACTGCAGGACACCAGGCCTCCCTGTCCATCACTAACTCCCTGAGTCCACCCAAACCCATGTCCATCGAGTCGGTGATGCCATTCAACCATCTCATCCTCTGTCGTCCCCTTCTCCTTCTGCCATCAATCTTTCCCAGCATCAGGGTCTTTTCAAATGAGTCAGATCTTCGCATCAGGTGGTCAAAGTATTGGAGTTTCAACTTCAACATCAGTCCTTCCAATGAACAACCAGGACTGATCTCCTTTAGGATGAATTGGTTGGAACTCCTTGCAGTCCAACGGACTCTCAAGAGTCTTCTCCAACAGCACAGTTCAAAAGCATCAATTCTTCGGCGCTCAGCTTTCTTCACCGTCCAACTTTCACATCCATACATGACCACTGGTAAAACCATAGCCTTGACTAGACGGAAGCATCTTTTAATTTCATGGCTGCGATCGGCATCTGCAGTGATTTTGGAGCCCAGACATGTCATATAGGTGGAATCAAACAGCATATAATCTTTCAGATTGGTTTCTTTTCAGTTAGAAGTAGGCAGCTAAGCTAATTCTATAACTTCTCTTGGCTTGGTCATTCATTTCTTAAAAAAAAAAAAAAAACTTTTCTCTTTATTTTTTAATTAATTTATTAATTTATTCTTGGATGCACTGGGTCTTTGTTGATGCACGTGGGTTTTTTCCTAGTGGCAGCAAGTGGGAACTACTCTCCAGTAGCAGTACGGGGTATTCTCACTGTGGTAGTTTCTCTTGTTACAAAACGTAGGCTCTAGATTGCGCAGGCTCAGTAGTTGTGACACAGTGGCTTAGTTGCCCAGTGGCATGTGGAATCTTCCCAGACTAGGGATTGAATCCATGTGTTCCACATTGGCAGATGGTTTCTTAACCACAAGACCACCAATGAAGTCCCATTTATTTTTTAACGCTGAGTAATATTCCATTATCTAGATGTATCATACTTTATTTATCCATTCACCTACTGAAGAAGATCTTGGTTGCTTCCATGTTTTTGCCATTATGAATAAAGCTGCTGTAAACATTTGTGTGTAGGTTTTTGTTTGGATATAAGTTTTTAGCTGCTTTGGGTAGAAACCAAGGTGCTTAATTACTGGAGGAAAATCTTTATTAAAACTGATGTCCATGCTCAAATAAGTAAATTTAGGGGTCATGTATGAACCTCATAATTTTTGAGGTTCCATGGTTGATTCTAATGTTTAACCAGAGTTAATAATCACTGATCCACTGGATGCATCTCTTCAAATTTAGTGGAAATGTGGACATATTGATCTGCAGGCTGAACTGGAATCATGGTACTTTGGAAATGAGGGGAAGTTAAAATGAACTTGGTGTTTGTCTAAGAGCACTCTTTTCACAGAATAGAGATAAGTTCTTTCAGGGCAGATTCAATGAGAGGAAACAGTTTCCAGAATGTGTGGTGATGAGATGACAGAATCCCTGCCTCTCTTGGAAGTTTGCCATAGACTGTATCACATTTGCCATGTTTCATTTTCAATAGTCTGTCATCTAGGATCTAATGTTAAATGTTTGTACTTCCATCACTTGGTTCTGATTATTTTCACACATTTATGTCAGGTCCACCCAATTTTATCAAAGCCTCTGATTTTCTAAACTTCAGTTAAGTCAGAATCTATACATTTAAGGGAAGACAAAGAAATAGGCAAAACAAAAGAAGTAGGAGAAATTTGTGCAGAACAGAAAGGGAAGGAAACAGACCTTGAATATGGGTAGAAAGGAGAAAAGCGGACCATGGAATAGAAAGCACATTGACATGAAGACACATAATTATGAAGGTCAGAAGGAGCAAAGAGAATCACTGGACAAGTGCCAAGAAGGCTGAAAAACCAGGCCACCTATGCAGGAGCTTGTCAATGGAAGACTACCCTCAGAGGCAGGGCATTAAGCTTGCTTGGGCTATTCAGCAAAGTCCTGCCTCCTCAACCAAATAACAAATGGCATTAGAACCATCAAAGAAATCAGTGATAGGGAAATGAAGCCTTTTGGGTGAAGAATTCTAGGGAAATGCTGAAGACTGTGACACAGATGTAGGGGCATTCTTAGCATTAATTGAGCAATATGCAAACAAAGTTTGAAAATTGAAGCTCAGAATGAGTGTTAGAACCATACCAGCTAGCACCAGGGAGACCAGAGGATCATTTAATAATAATCCATAGGAACTCAGGCATGTAAAATGATTGTCAAATGGTCAAAGTTGGTTAGATAATGCCTTTTACCTCCACTAAATTTCAGAGCTAGAAATGAACTCCTGAACCATCTAGCCCAAATCCTTCATCTAACAAATGAGAAAAATAAGACTAAGTGATTTGCCAAGCTAAGAAATTTTTGAGAGGTAGGCCTAGGATTCAGGCTGCTTCACTTACAGGCCTTTTGCTTTCTATTTGCTGCCCTTATACCAGGGCAGTGAGAAAGATTTACATCGATCATGGAAAATTGTAATGAAGATTGTTTGACACTGTGAAGGTATAATATTCGTAGTGGTCACAGCTGACTAAATAGCAAGTTATTATCAGCAGAGGAGTGAACAGAATACTTTGATGGCGCTTCAGAAGACTTGAGTTCAGTTTAGTTTTCCTGTTATGGATAAAGTCATCATTCTTCATGCATGTACTCCCATATGCATGGCAGCATGCTTGGCACTGTGGAGTAGATAGTGTGACTATGCCCTTATGGTGCTACAGTTAGCACAGAAGATACACACACACACACACACACACACACACACACACACACATATTATATATATATTATATATAATTAAAGAAAAACACCATTTATGAAAATTTTGTTCTAATGTCTACTTCATTGTTACTGTGTTAGTGACCAGGAATCTGAGAAGGTGGGGATGTTGAAATATGGAATTAAGGAAATTTCATGGAAAAAAGTAGAATTTGAACTACATACTGAATGCCAAGTAGGATGTGTATGGCAGGAAATAAGGAGAAAGCAGAGCAAAAAAGAGAAGCATGCATGAATAAAATTAGTGCTCTTTCACTGAATTGTCGAAAACAAGATTGAGAAAAAAGCTGGAGTTAGATATAGGCTAACCTAATACTCCCAATATTCACTGGAAGGACTGATGCTGATGCTGAAACTACAATGCTTTGGCCACCCGATACAAAGAGCTGACTCATTGGAAAAGACCCTGATCCTGGGAAAGATTGAAGGCAGAAGGAGAAGGGGAAGACAGAGGATGAGATGGTTGGATGGCATCATTAACTCAATGGACATGAGTTTGAGCAAACTTCAGAAGATGGTGAAGAACAGGGAAGCCTAGCATTCTGCAGTCCATGGGGTCGCAAAGAGTTGAACATGACTGAGCAACTGAGCAACAACAGCAACAGCAAAACCTAGAAATTGAGCTATGTGTGTTGTGTGTGTAATCGCTCAGTCATATCTGACTCTGCGACGCCATGGACTATAGCCTGCCAGGCTTCTCTGTCCATGGAATTCTCCAGGCAAGAATACTGGAGTGTGTTGCGATTTCCTTCCCCAGGGGATCTTCCCAACCCAGGGTTCAAACCTGGGTCTCCCACATTGCAGGCAGATTCTTTACCGACTGAGCCACCAGGGAAGTCCCAAATTGGGTTAAGTATGCTCAACTTGCTATTGAAATTGGGGAGTGGGGCCCTGAAAGAGATGCAGATGGCAGGGTTAGTATTGGGAGGTGTTTTATTTAGCAGAAGCAACTTAGGAGGGAATCAAGGTCAATTTGGAGAGAAGAAAGAATGAAAGTCTAGAGGAGGGGGAGGGTGTGATTGCAAGATTAGTTTAGGCTAATAGCGAGCTAGTAGTGAAGGACAAGGAAGCCTGGCATGCTGCAGTCCATGGTGTCACAAAGAGTTGGATGTGACAGTGGCAGACGCATCAGTAGGAGTAAAGATTATGATACAGAAGACCCTTCAGAGGAATAGCAGGCAAGGTCTGTCAACGAGATGTTAGTAAAAGAAGGGAGATAAAAACTCCAAGTTACTTCAGAGATCCTGAGCCTGGGTGACACCAAAGAAGGCAGTCATGAAATAAATATGGAATGCAAATATTTCTATAACACATCATATTTGCATATTTAAAAAGAGAATTCCTCATTCTTTCTTCTGTAAACATACAAATCTGTCATACATATCATATACTATATATACACAACATGGACACCAGTGCATATGCTGTAACCTTAATCACTTTTGCAGATTAGCACAGATTCACAGCCAAAGAGAAATTGATACAGAATTAACTATATTATACAGTAGTAGCACAGTCACATTTTTGTTATTGCTCTTATTTAAGCTACTGATTCTGCCTCGAGTTTTATCATTGGCAAAGCTGCCTTATATATTCCAAAATATTTTCTAAGAAAAAGTTATTTAGATAATTAACTTAGTCTATAGAGGAGCCACTCAGGATTGAAGTAATCAATAGTAGCTTACAATTCAGACTCTTAACTAAATATTTAGGCAGGGACCCAAAGAAACAGTTATTCGTTCTAATTCAATTTAGTACAATGTAGGGAACATGAATGTAGACTCCCACCCTGTCTGTTCTTCCCTCCTCCCTAATTTTAAAGAGGTTAGTTTTACATCAGTCTTTGGAGATTTTAGTTCTGTCTTTGCTATGCTACAGAAAATACTGATGCCAGCAGGCTGAAAGAAAACAAATTGTTTTTAAGAGGAAGAATAAATTGTGGTACATTAAGCCTAATTATTTTCCTGTTTAGGTGGCAGTCCTTACTTTTAAAATAAATCATGTGAACTTCTTTTACTTTCTTTCTGCTTCAAATTTTCTTCTTTTATTAAAATCTCAACACTTTAAATAATGGGTGTTTCCAGAATTTCTTTACAGGAGAAATTTAGGAGCTGCAGTCTGATTTAAATAGGCTGGGGGACTTGTCTTAAAGCTACGTTGGAATAATAGATGTGTTTAAAAACATAGTTATGTTATTGATTTAAAATGATAAAATTTTCTAAAGATGTATTTATTCACACTTTCCATAATGTTTAAAGAGTCCAATTTTCCAGTGAATTTTATTATTACTATTATTATTGTCATCATAGTTATAACAGTGACTGGGAGAGGTATAAAGCAGATTCCCATCATTGCTGATAATATAACCAATAGCATTAGCAAAATGCAGTTCATAAATGATACTTAGCAGTGGTTCCTGCTTGTTTCTCTGTAGCCTGCATTCCTTCTGTGTGTGCATTTGTGTTCATTGCTCCAAAATGACAGAATTATATACATATATTATATACAGAGATCCATGTATTTATTCATTTATCAGTCTGTCCATTCCACAAATATTTAATGAGTTCCTATCATACATATAATTGTGGATATCTAAATTCTCATGTGAACAGAAACAAAAATAAGTTTTTGTGTACCATTCATTTGAAAAATAGGCATCAACAGTCAAGGGAAAAATTCCCTTTTCTAGCCCTCTGTATACTCTTAAGAATAGTTAAAATGAAACCTTTCTTTTATTTTACAAGCCAGTCATTAAATACTGTAACTTTGGTTATTACTAGGGACACAGCGTGATGGTAAAACACATGACTCAAACTAAACTGCCCAGTTTTGTCACATGGTAGCTGTGTGTCCTCAAGCAAGTTACTTGACCTCTCTGAGCCTCAGTCGTCTCACTTAGAAAATGAGGAAAATAACAGTACCTACATCACAGGATGACTGTAAAGACTGAAATAACCTCTATATAAAATATTTAGAACAGTGCCACAACAGTGTGCTGATCATTTAACCATGATTGATCTGACTAAAGCTGTATTCCTTTTCACTATGCTACATAAGTATTAGGCTTAACTTCTCCATCTTGCATAATCACTCCTAAATATTAGTGAGTTTTATTAGCTAAGGGAATAAAACCAATAAACATATAATTACACCTGTTTTCTTTTATATTTGACATATATTCTTGGGCTAGAAATGCTTAAAATTTATGATGGATTCCAAATCTAGGTGATAGTGCCAGATTTCCAAGTCTATTCTCTACCATGTCCCAGGTCACTATATTATTTTGAAAGATTTAAAAATACATTGTAATTTCAAGCATCTAATGGAAAATACACTCAATATTCTCTAAATGATAAAAAGATAAAATAATTCGTTAATATAGCTTCTGTTGAATAGGATAGCAATTTCCTTCTTATCACACATATATTTTAAAGAACCTCTTATGTATTTATTTTTGGTTAGTCCTATCTAGGGGCTTCCTAGGTGGTGATAGTGGTAAACAACCCCACCAGTGCAGGAGACATAAGAAACATGGGTTCGATCTCTGGGTCAGGAAGGTACCCTGGAGGAGGGCATGGCAACCCACTCCAGTATCTTTGCCTAGAGAATCCCATGGACAGAGGAGCCAGGCAGGCTACAGTCCATAGGACTGCAAAATGTTGGACGTGATTGTAGCAACTTGGCATGCACACAGTCCTGTACGACTATGTTGTGAACCCATGGACTGTAGCCCATCAGGCTCCTCTGTTCTTGGGATTTCCCAGGCAACAGCACTGGAGTGGGTTACCGTTTCCTTCTCTAGGGGATCCTCCCGATCCAGGGATTGAACCTGTGCCTCCGGTATTGTAGGCAGATTGTTTACCACTGATCCATCAGAGGAACTCAACACATCTTATAGGTGTCCTTAAAGTTTAAACCTATAAATATTCTACTTCATTGAACATAAGGACCAGCCATGGACATATGCCACCGGTGTCCACTTTCCTTCAGAGATTTAGGGGATGGGAAGATGAAGGGTCTGTTCACCAGCTGGAGCTTGTCAGATTAGCAATTGGAGCAGAGTAAATATCACTGTCATATTGTTAGTCTTTTTTTTTTTTTTAAGCACAAAGAACCCCCTTTGTAAAACGTGTGTGCATATTTAATAGTTGAAAACAAAACAGCTCAGCAGAAGGTTGGCTGGTGGTGTACCTCTAGCCAAGTGGCCTTTGCCTGAAGGCGTGTTTCTGCTTTCCTCATAATAGGGAACATTAGCAACCAGTGGCTCGAGAAAGGCAGAGGCAAATAAGTCTCTCGGGGCCCAGTCAGCCACATGAAGTGAAAGCCGTTAGACACAGCAATGAGATTACTGCTCCAGAAAGGACTTACCACATATATTACCACATAGGCTTTGCCGGGCTGCCAGCTCACTGGACTTACAAATGTCAAACGTGATTTAAAAGGTTATTATACTATCACGAGGGAAGGAAGATGATTTTCCATCACTAAAATTTCTATTTCATTCTGTGGCACCTACTGCATCTCACAGAGTCCACTATTGCTAAATAACCTGCTTTTATCTTTAATAAGTGTTTTATGGAGCTTAAATTGGAAGAACCACTTTCACTTTATTTATATTAGAAAATTTGTTCCTTTTCTGGTCGAACAGCAGTGTGATACATTTGGTATGTGCATCTATGTATTGTGCTTAGGAGATTGTTCTTACAAGGAGAGTGAATTTGTAATGTGTCAGTTTTGAAGAGGATACCTAGGTAAGCTGCAGTTTTGGGCAAATGCCTTTTGTAACCCTGCAGTATTTCACAGTAAATTGAAGAAATAGATTACTGGCTTTATCTCCAAGTCTAAAATGTTAAGTTAAATGGTAGAAAGCATTCTAAGCCTGAAGGATGACATCTTTCTCCAAGTTCAGTATCTATTTTAAAATGATCATTTGTCATAAGTGTAAAAAAAAAAATCACAAAAGAGGAAAAATAAACAGAAAACTACTTTGAATTTTGAAAAACTACTAGACTTCCATGTGAAAATATTACTAAAAATTAATGTTTGCAAAATTTTCCGGAGTATGAAAGTAGCTTTATACTATTTAAATGAGAATGAACCAGAATATCTACCAAAGAATTTTGTGTGTTTATGTGTGTGTGTGTGTATTCTTTATTCTTCTTTAGAAAAAAAGAGAACCTATGTATTTATTTTCTGTGACTTCTTTATTATTCTAAAAATATATTAATAAGGCATGGGAAAATTTTAGGTTTAGTAGATAATGTGAATATCTTATTCCCCTTTCCTTCCACATAGTAACAATAGAAAAGGAAGAATCATTTTAAATAGGAAATAAAAATATTTTGTTTCAGTTTTGAAGTTTGCTCAAACAGTAAGTTTACTATAATAATGTATTTATATATCCAGTAACCAATGCTGTAGTTATGTAAGTATTTAATTTTAAAAGAATCCTCCTGAAATATTTCAAAATATTATGCACATTCTAATTGGATAGAAACTTTCACAAATCTCTCACATTTTTTGAGAGCTGTATTCGTATGTGGAATTCCCTGGTAGCTCAGTCAGTAGAGCTGACTGCAGTGCAGGAGACCCGGGTTCAATCCCTGGGTCGGGAAGATCCACTTGAGAAAGAAATGGCAACCCACTCCAAGTATTCTTGCCTGGAAAATCCCATGGGCAGGGCACCCTGGCAGGCTACAATCCATGGCACCACAAGAGTTGGACACGACTTAGCAACTAAACCACTACCATATTAGTATGGATCAAATTAGGAATACAATTTGGTTAATAAAATATAAATAAATGTTTATAACTTTTTGAAGTATTCAGTTATTTGGGCAAAGCAAAATTTATGTATAAAGTATGATCATTAATATGATGAACTGTATCTCATAAAATTATAAAAATACAATAAAAGTGTTCCTTCACTTAGCTTTTGTTAAAATAACATATGTATTTTAAAAATGCGATGTGGCAGTAATTTAAGAGGTAAATTCACTAGTAGACCAGTGAACTCTTTATTGAAAGCTAAATTGAGTTTTGAAAATAAATAAATATTTTTTTAAAAGATGGAGATATAAACCATCTAACATGAAACTTGTTTATGTCAGTCTGTATGTGAGATAAATTTATCTTCCTATGGTTCTATAATAGCAAAATTATTAACTGACACCCCTTAATTTAGTTCAAGAATTAGAGGGATGTGTTATCCTAGAAACTTTGTTTTCAAGAGGCATTAGAACATTTATTTAAAAACCTTAACCTGAAAATAATATATCATGCTGATATTGCTTTGCTCCTATCAGGAACAAAGTTATTCTGTATGAAAGACGTTATCTCCACATTTGACAATATAGAGTGTTGCTTTTCATTCTAGTTATTCTTGAAAAATGTTCAATAAATGCATTCTTTCCACCTCACCCCCAGCCTCAAAAATGGATACCTTATCACTTTAAATATTGTATTTTACAAAACAGTTGCAACTTTAAGCATGCATAGCATAGTTGTCTGGAAAATATGATACACTGTGTGTGTGTTTGATGGCTCAGCCCTAAATAATCCACCTGCAGTGCAGGAGACACGGGAGACGTAGGTTCAATCCCTGTATTGGAAAGATCCCCTGAAGTAGGAAATGGCATCCCATTCTAGTATTCTTGCCTAGAAAATCCCATGGACACAGGAGCCTGGCAGGCTACAGTCCATTGAGTCTCAAAGAGTCAGACATGACTGAGTGACTGAAAACGGAACACACACAATATCTTTTCTACTATACTTTGTCATATGGGTGTTTCCTATGATGTGATATGGAATATAATAGTGTTTCTGACAACTAAACTTCTTGGATGAGAAATCAAGTTACTCTTGCAGCCTTGTCTCAGCTTACAGATTTAATTCACGTATGTTTGGGTAGTATGAAAATGAAGATGGGGAGACACCAAGTTGATACTTTTCTTTGTTAAGATAGGATTGTTCTGTTGGAACCAAGTAACCTGCCACTAGTATTATCTCTTAATATCAGAAAATTGTAGGTCAGAATATATTCTGTAGGATTTAAGTCAACTGTTTCAAAATAGAATTTATCATTTTGGCCAAGGGTTGCACAGTAAAAAGCATACATGGGTGAAATGAGTAAAGTCAATGAGGGTGGACTGCAGTGAACTGGACAGTCCATACCCTGAAGAAAGTTGGGCACATTGTCTTTAAACAGTTTGTATAAACCTCACTCAGGGCCCCCACTTCTGACATCTTCATGAGGTTCTAATCATTCTGTATACAACTAATGAAGATTTTCAGTAAAGAGGGGAGTAGAGAGATTTTTGTCAAATCTGGGTAACATATAAAATTTCTTTTGGAAGCGACCTGAATTGAATTTAAAATAATAACTACAAGTGAGTTGGGTAGATGAGATTTTAACTTGATTAAAGGAGAGCATTTCAATTTTTCTACTAAACTGCATTCATACAAAGAATACATATTTGATATACACACAAGGAAAGTTAAATATAAATATTATTTGAAAGTTTCAGAAAATATGGTTATTCATTCTTTTCATGCTAGAGATAATAAGTTCAAGCCAAGAATTAAATCATGTTCTTTGAAGGCAGGAATATCTTATTTAAATTCTCTAGATTTGGGGAGACTTCGATTCACACTACCATTATCAGTTTTCTAGTGATATGTGAATAAAATTGTATTAAAAGATAAAACACCAGCACATAGTTAGATGTTCACGGGAGACCATTTGTGTAAGAGAAAGAACCTCTAAGTGACCTAGGACTTTAAAATTTGTGCTGATGACTTTGAACACATTCTAACAGACTAGAGTGAAGAGGACCTGAAAAGAGAAACAGAGACTGCTAGATGCAAGATACTAGGTATAGATACCAGAGTATCTGCTGAAGAATTTAAATAGTGCTGTTTCTGAGCATTCATGTGTTATCATAATATTATGGCACTAAGACAGGCTAGTAAAGATGATCAGTGACTTAAGTGAAATGGAAGTGACCAGGGAGTTCTATAACTTCAGTAATATTTAAAATGCCTATATTTGTGTACAAAGCCATTATGTCATCCACTATGTTCAAAATTTGTAGATATTTTGGGAATACTGTGCTTTTTGCAGATTAAGAAACTCAGTATCTAGAGAAGTTAAAATATCTGACCAACCACATGGCCATGCATACAGTAAATAGCTGATTTGGGGTTGGATCCAAGGTCTTTAGCCTAATATTATTTCCACCATAAATCAGGAAGATAAATGAATACTGAGTTCTAATTCTGATTCTACTAAAATGGCCCAAAGGTATATACTTCTAAAGTAGGCCAATATTAATTGTCTGCAATAGTAGCTCTTAACCTTGACAGCACATTAGAATTACCTAGGGACCTTAATTAAAACTACCAATGGCTCCTCCCTAAATAAGACCTTCCCACCCAAGATCAATTCAGTCAGGTCATCAATTTTGGGGAAGGAGGATGTTAAATCTCAATTAATGTCTATTATAACCAGGATTGAGAAACATTAGTTTAATGTCTCGTTGTTCAGTTGCTCAGTCTTGTCCAACTCTTTGTGACCCCATGGACTGTAGTACATCAGGCTTCCCTGACTTCGCTGTCTCCTGTAGCTTGCTCAAACTCATGTCCATTGAGTTGATAATGCCATCCAACCATCTCATCCTCTGTCACCCCCTTCTCCTCCTGCCTTCAATCTTTCCCAGCATCAGGGTCTTTTCCAGTAAGTCGGCTCTTCACATAAGATTGCCATAGTATTGGATGGAGCTTCAGCATCAGTCCTTCCAATGAATATTCAGGGTTGATATCCTTTAGGGTTGCCTGGTTTGATCTTCTTGATGTCCAAGGGACTCTCATCAAGAGTCTTCTCTAGCACCACAGTTCAAAGACATCAGTTCTTCAGTGCTCAGGCTTTTTTATTATCCGGTTCTCACATGCATACATGACTACTGGAAAATCCATAGCTTTAACTAGATGGAACTTTGTAGGCAAAGTAACGTCTCTGCTTTTTATTTTTTTTTATTTTTTTTTAACAGTAATTACCTTTATTTGTTTTTTGGGGGGTTTCTATTTTTTATTTATTATTATTTTTTAATTTATTTTTTTTACTTTACAATACTGTATTGGTTTTGCCATACATTGACATGAATCCGCCATGGGTGTACATGTAGGGACGGAGATCCGTCCTGAGGAGGGAGTCTTAAAAAAGAGAGAAGTTTCCAAACACCAGGAAACACTCTCTCCGGCGGGTCTGTGGTGAGCCTTGAAATCTCAGAGGGCAAAATAACCGGGAGAAAAAATAAATAAATAATTTAAACCCACAGATTATGTGCCTAACAGCAACTCCCAGCGGAGGAGCAGCACAGATGCGCGTCTCTGCTTTTTAATACATTATCTAGGCTTATCATTGCTTTTCTTCCAAGGAGCAAGCTTCTTTTAATTACATAGCTGCAGCCACTGTCCACAGTGATTTTGGAGCCCAAGACCCTTGGGCTCTTGAGTTTAACATCTAAAAAACCAAAATTTATTTTCCTTCTTTTTTATTTTCATATCTATTCTAACGTATATTGGTTGTTATTAAGCCATATATTTTGCACTCACAACATACAAATATATACATACATCCTTTGCAGAAATACAGTTTCTGAGATTAATTATTCTTCCCAAATACAAATTTAGGGAATGAGGAGAAATGCAAAATGTGAAGCCAATTAAAAGGAAAAATGGGAAAGATGCCACGATTTTTAGGGGGGAAAGGGAGTTTGTTTTAAAATTTTATTAAAATATACTTGACTTACAATATTTTGTTTAATTTCTCCTGTACAACAAAGTGACTCAGTTATGCATATATGTATTATTTTTTCATATTCTTTTCCGCTATGGTTTATCACAGGGTATTGAATAGAGTTCCCTGTGCTATAGAGTAGGATTTTGTTGTTCATCCATCCTATATATAATAGTTTGCATCTGCTAATATCAAACTTCTAATCCTTCCCTCCCCGATCCACTTTCCTCTTGATAAGGACGCTTCTGTTTCTACATCTGTGAGTCTGTTTTTGTTTCATAAATATGTTCATTGGTGTTGTGTTTTAGATTCCGCATATAAGTGATGGTGGTGGTGGTTTAGTCGCTAAGTCGTGTCTGACTCATTGTGACCCCATGGACTACATATAGTCTGCCAGGCTCTTCTGTCCATGGGACTCGCCAGGCAAGAATACTGGAGTGGGATGCCATTTCCTTAGCCAGGGAATCTTCCCGACCCAAGGGTTGAACTCATATCTCCTGCCCATTTGTTTATTTTTGCTTTTATTTCAATTTTGCCTTGGGATACTGACCTAAGAAAACATTAATGTGATTTATGTTGGAGAAATGTTTTACTTATGTTCTCTTCTAGGAGTGTTTATGGTATCTTGCCTTACATTTACGTTTCTAAGATATTTCAAGCTAGTTTTTGTGTGTGGTGTGAGGGTGTGTTCTAACTTTATTGATTTACATGCAGTTGTCCAGTGGCAAAGATGCTTCTTTTTTGTGTGTGTTTGCATTGTTTATTTGTTTTCCTAGTTTCTGATGTTTGAACCTAGAGGCAGTGAAAAAGCTTCTGTTGTTTGACTACAATGTGCTGAGTGCTTACAGAGAGATTCCTTCTTCCACACTGCCCTGGAAGAAGCCACTGGATAATAAAGTAAGGTCATAATTTGGATCACCAGATTTAAAAAAGATATTTGTACTCTGTTTATCTGGCAACCCTGTTCCTAAGCACTTGGTTCTCAAACTAATCTCTGTAACCAGTGAGTTAAGCTTCCTTCCCAGATGTGTAGAGGCAACTGCCCTGACTGCAAAAGAAAAAGTGTCATCCTTCCCACCTCGAGAGACAACAGCCTAGCTGAAACCTCCCTCTGGACAATCCCAGGAAGAATCAAGCATTCATATCTGCAAGAACCACCTTGGTGCCTGCAGTTCTGTGGAAGGGCTCGTAGGGAGATGCCTATAATATTTAAAGCATTGTTACTTGCAAAACAGCATGAGTAAGGCTTAGATGTTAGTGTGAAAGTGACTTCCTTCATTCCTGAATATAAATTCTTCCTCTAGACAATTCATAGTAAATCAAAATGGAGAAAGTGATATCAGACCTTAGCTCTTTCTTCTATTAAAAGTGTTTAAAGACTTCAGGTTAATTTTCTATGTACTCTCTAGTAAGGACTTCTAGAGATTCTTTATTCAGAGTCAGATGGCTTCTCCTATCATTCCAGTAACTGAGAGAAGAAAATTTCCCCTTATTCAAAATTTTAGTGGATCACATACCAAATTTTACGCATAAATAAACTCTAGCCTAGAGCACATTTATGGAAAAATTAACTGTCTTTGTAGGAAGCTAAATATAAACATGTAATAAAATTGAGTCCATATTTATAACCTGAGAAAAGTTTTAGATTAAGTTATTTTTCTCTGCATTTCTTAAACAGAGAATTGCAGGTGGCTGAAAATCTATGAGAAATTAAAATGAGAAAGATATTTTTGGAGATCCTTTCCAGAATAAATTAACTTATTTTCTATGTTCTAAGACCACTAAAGCAGATGTGAAAGCAAGACAGTGGCTCCAATTCTGTTTGGGGTATAAAATCTCTGCAATTGAGGATATGTGGCTAGAAAAGATTTTTGTCTGTGTCTACTTATCTTGTTTTTCAGTTCAAATCTGGTTCTAAAAAAAAAGGAAAATAATATTAATTTCTAGAGAGAGCAACTGTGTCTTTCAGAAAAAAACTGAATTTCTTTCCATTTGAGATGTCTTAAAATTAAATGGAATTCCAAAATCTTATCTGGTTTCACTTAAGACTCAAGGTCTCATATCACAACAATTAATTATTCAATATCCTGATAGATTAAAAAAAATAATTTAGGACAAACTTATATTCTATGACCATGATTTACCAATTCAGTATTTTACCATTTAAATATAAAATTCAGTGTGCATAGTAGTGATGAGCTTTAAATGAAAAAAAAAAACATAATGGATGAGGTCTGATACAGCCTTTTTGTCGAGAGTAAAGAGGCTAATGTAATATAAGCACTCGTGAGTAATCAGATGTCTTCTGATGAATGAATTGAAATGTCATAGCAGAAGTAATCCACCATACATTTTGTTATGAATTTCTGTGGGTAGATTTAAATTCACTTTCTGACTCATTCAATTTATTTAATCAAAATAGAATCTAAGATGCATGAAAAAAATCAATTTTGGTAATAAGAGATTTACCTCAATGTACGTATCCATTTCTAATCTTTTTCTTTTCCTCATCAGTTAACTGGACTGTTATTTGTGCAACTGTTCTCTACAGCTTGTTTTTTGCCAAAGGCCACACAATTACCTACAAGCACTTCCAATGATATTGTAGGAGTGTTTGTACACCTGAAATACTCTAGTGTTTTCATCAACTCTGATCAAATGTATCTTTCACATGATTTCTCAGATTTCCTAGATGAGCCATATTTTTGCACAATTGGATTGTTTAAAACACAGTCAGTTAGGGATACATGTGGCTATTTGATTTCACTTCTATTGCTTTCCTCTTATCATCATCTTTGGTAAGAATATAGTTGCTGAAAATGTTTTGAAGCCACTGGGTTTTAATTTTCATTTCCCTGATAATTAATGATGTTGAGCATCTTTTCATGTGCTTTTTGGCCATCTGCATTTCCTCTTTGGAGAAATGTCTGTTCAGTTCTTCTGCTCATTTTTTAGTCAGGGTTTTATTTTATGTTGAATTGTTTGAGCTGTTTATATATGTTATATATTAACCCTTTATCAGTCATATCACTTGCAAATATTTTCTCCCATTCAGTAGGTTATCTTTTCATTTTGTCAGTGGTTTCCTTTGCAGTGCAAAATCGTTTTAAGTTTTACTAGATCCTATTTGTTTGTTTTTGCTTTTATTTCCTTTGTTTTAGGAGATGTACCCCCCAAAAATGCTGCTATGATTTATGTCAACGTGTGTTTTGCCTATGTTTTCTTATAGGAGTTTTATGGTATCTGGTTTTGCATTTAGCTTTTTAATCCCTTTTGTGTTTATTTTTGTTTATGGTGTTAGAGAATGTTCTAGTTTCATCCTTTTGTATATAGCTGTCCAGTTTTCCCAGAACCATTTACTGAAGAGACTTTCTTTCCCCATTGTATATTCTCACCTCCATTGTCATAGATTGACCATAAATGTGTAGGGTTTTGGCTACCCTGGTGTTGCAGTGGTAAAGTATCTGCCTGCCGACACAAGAGCCACGGGAGATGTGGGTTTGATCCTTGAATCAGGAAGATTCCTTGGAGGAGGAAATGGCAATCCACTCCAGTATTCTTGCCTGGGACATCCCATGGACAGAGGAGCCTGGCGGGCCACAGTCCATGTTGTCGCAAAGAGTCAGAGATGACCGAGCGATTAGGCACACAGACATGTGTGGGTTTAACCACTTAGTAGCTTCTAAAGATTCTTACTCTGTATTAGATAGTATAATATGGTTTAATATACTTACCTAAATCTTTCCACAATTAATTGTTCTCTGTTTCAAACAACTATCTCACTTTCTCATCCTCATCTCTCAAAATAAATGATTCAGAAAACTTTTACACCTTTTAGAATTCTTGCCTGCCTTTAGCAGTTACTTATGTATATCAAAGCCTGTTGAATTCCAGCTGCTTTTGTAGATGGATGATGTAGATGGACAGAAATCAGATGATTTTGTTTTTACAGCCATAGGCTATTTTTAATTTAAAATTTTTGAATGATTTGTTAAGGAATAATTTAAATATTATATTATTTTCAGGTGTACAGAATAATGATTTGGTATTTGTACACATTGGGAAATGATCACCACGATGAGAATGGTGAACATCAGTTGTATCTAGTTTTTTAGCAGTGTTGAATCTAGTTTTTTAGCAGTGTTCAAACATGCAATACTGTTATTATTAACTAGTCACCTTGCAGCCTGTTACATCCCCATAACTATTTAATTGATAGCTGGAAATTTGTACTTTTTGACCCCTTTCACCCATTTTGTACCCTCTAAATATCTGCGCTATTTTTAAAACAATTTGTCAGTGGCTTCAGGTATGTTTTGATCCCTATTTTGTACCATGCATTATTTGCAAATGATGAGCTTCCTCTGTATTATCTAGAAGCCATCTACGAAAGCCGATTTATGAATGCCCTTTAGAGAAGCAGAAAAACTCCCATTCCTATATCTAAGCTAGATCAGGAGAGAAAATGAATGAGTTCTTTTTGACTTAGCTTTCAATTCACACATAAACCATGCTGGAAGTAGTAAGAGAGTAAAACATAAACCCATGTCTCTTTCAGATTTTTGAGGGAGTGTCTAGACAAGTTTGATAATTCATCATTTTTGTTCCCCGGCCATAAAGTATAAGATGGATTCCTCTCACAAGCTAAAGAGTTTAATGACTGTGTATTTTCTTATGTTAAATCTTAAATCTTTTATGTGAAAAGCACACAAACTTTGTATTATTATTGTGTGAAAATGTCTACCTTGACCCAAAAGAGGAAACAGTCTTTATCTTGAGAATGAAATAGGAAACCGCACTTCAGAATTCACTGTGTCAGTTACTCACGGAAATGACTGCACACATTTTTAAAATTCAGAAATCTTAATTATCACCAAATCTATAAATCTACGACCTTTATTCTTCTTGCCTGATGGCTTTTAGAGTCATGCTTAATTTCACAGCTGACAGTACAAAGCTTATCTTCATTTCTTAAAATGTCTAATTGGAACTTGGCAGCTGTTTTCAATAAAAAGAAATGCCTCTACATGAATATGGTGTAGGCTGCTTCTCCCTTCATCAAGGAAGACATCTAAAGAATAATATAATGAATATCTACCTTCATTACTTTGGGCACCACATTTTATTATGGTACAGTGGTTTAGAAATTCTGTGGTAACAAACAGTTCAAATTTTTCAATGGTTTAAAAAAAAAAAATCAATCCCTCCTCTGGGCTATATGCCTATTGTAGGTTGGCTGGGGCCTTGGTCTGGTATAGGCATTAACTTTCCTTCATCAGCAAGGGTGAAGGAATATTGAACTCTGGTGATAGGGGCAGAGGAAAAGGAGAGTTCCAAAGGCTGTTGCAATAGCATAAATGCTTGAGCCTTGTTTGCAGATAGTAAAGAATCTGTCTGCAATACAGGAGATGCGGGTTCCATCCCTGGGTCGGGAAGATGCCCTGGAGAAGGGACTGGCTACTCATTGCAGCATTCTTGCCTGGAGAATTGCATGGACAAAGGAGCCTGGTGGCCTACAGTCCAATGGAGTTGCAAAAAGTCAGATTATCTAGATGCTTGAACAAGATTATACAGAAAGCATCATATATCAGGTGACTCATGGTAATGAATATGTCATTAGTAACTCAACTAAGTGAAGGAAGACAGAAATTATACTGAGGTGGTTTTATTCATTTTTTAAGTATTAGAGTAGAATGTGCATCATAGAGCCCTAACATCATTGGGGAGAGCAAGGCTATCATATAACCTGCTGTAGAAAATGTACCTGCAGGTTGTTTTATTAAAAATAAGCTAATCTTTTGGTCTTTGGGGCTAAATTTCAGTGGCATATTCACTCTTTTACAACAATTTCAAATAAAATTTCAAATTTTGTAAGTATCTGCTAAATCACCATTATTTTGTAAGCTCATGGATATTTTGAATTAATAATAATAAGGAGAATGTGGTACAGGGAGAAGAGTGCTGAACCACATTCCTGTTACTTATGAAGTTTACTTAATGTCTCGAAAACCTCAATTTCCTCTTCTGTAAAATGGAGAAAAAAAAATCAACCTTTCACAAACTAATAATACGAACTGGGAACTACACCATGGTTATTTGCAGAACACTCTTAGCATAACTACACAAATAGAAGTTTCATAAGTGTGATGGTACATAAACAAGTATACAATTTTAAGTGGAAATTAAATTTTATATTTAGGCCGCATTGATTTTATCTGATCTAGCTGCTCTCACATATTAGAGGTACAAGGTCTGAGAGTAAACGGCATTCTATGGTGAATTCTAACAAGTCTGCTAAGTCGCTTCAGTCGTGTCCGACTCTGTGCGATGCCATAGACGGCAGCCCACCAGGCTCCCCGTCCCTGGGATTCTCCAGGCAAGAACACTGGAGTGGGTTGCCATTTCCTTCTCCAATGCATGAAAGTGAAAACTGAAGGTGAAGTCGCTCAGTTGTGTCCGACTCTTCGCGACCCCATGGACTGCAGCCTACCAGACTCCTCCGTCCATCGGATTTTCCAGGCAAGAGTACTGGAGTGGGGTGCCATTGCCTTCTTCGTCTAACAAGTCTAGGCTTTATTTAATCAAATTTGACAGTGTTGGACCAAACTGAATGATTGTGAAGTTGACTTGTTCTTTTCTTCTTATCTCTGAGTTTCTTAATCTAATAAAATCATAAAAGTTAAGAGCTAGAAGTTACTTTCAGTTTGCATCCTTCAATCCCTTTACTTACATTTAAGAAAACCGGGCTGTTATCAGTTAGAGATTTTATTCAACTCGTAGTAAAAGACTTCTACAAGTTAATGTCATATGTAAATTATCGATTTATGCACCCATAGTGTTTATAGGTTGTTTGGCCTCCCTCTCACAATTGCATCTATGTTTTGCAAGAAGGTCTGCACACCCTCTTATTTATGGAATAATTAGAAGGACACAAGGCTAGAGGCTAAGTGGCTAGTGAGTCTGTCTGCTTTTAAGAAGAACAAGAGCCAGTGTGTTTTGCTTACAACTCTCTGCCCTGCATTTTTATCACAAGGCCTAACATTGAAACAAGGCTGGGCCGTGCAGTTTTATCACTGATGACATTATGTCTCCCCCCAAAACTAGGGTTCTATTAACAAACACACACCAAAAAAGAGAATAAAGATATTACATCAGAAACTGGTGGTCTCTGCCACAAAGGCCTGTTTTCCTGTTATACATAATAATGTTACAGCATTTATCTTACTTATATTTGCTAGTATGATTGGGCTGGAATCTTAGCAAACTGGAGTGATAATTAACAAGAGACAGTGTAAATTAAAATTGCAGATTCTGAAAGTGAAACTGACTTAGAGTCAAACCAGGGCCCCACCATTTGCACAAATTACTTAATGTCTTTAAACCTCAGTTTTCTTAAGATACATTTGCACCTCCTTCACTAGTTCAAGTTCAAAGTTAGATAATACCTGTAAAGTATAATACCTAAAGACAGTGCCTAAAATATAATATTCACTCTGTATGTAGTTGGTGCTGCACCAACCACCCAGTATTCTTTTATACATTTTATGATTGAGAAATTAAATATGTTTTACGTTTTATTGAAATCAATGTCAAGGTAATAGTGTTTATCAAATTATTGTGCTTTAGATCATCAAATAATTTGCTTTAGTGCCCTTAAGTTTCTTCTGTAAGATGACAGTGGTTATTATTCATCTTCTATCAATCTCTGTGTTTTTCCACTTATATCTGTGGATTCATCTGCTAGAGATATGCCCAAGTCATGATTTTGATTAGCCTGTGCTCTTCATCTAATATTACCTGGAAAGTAATTATGTTCCTATTTTTCATTTTAATCTGGTCTTATCACATTGGCAGTATGGGCTTTGGTCAAGTCTATCATGAGCTAATTGTTCATGTGCCATGTGTTCTGAAGTCTTCCCTTCCAATCTTAAATAAAAAAAAAGCAACCAATGAAGCTGCAGAAATCTGATACATTTTGTATATATGTTAAAGAGTAGATAAAGAAATAACTATTCCCTCTTTTTCCGTATTTTAAACGTCTCCTATCCCTGGAAATATAGATTTTTTTTTTCTCTTAATTGCCATGGCTTTAGTCATTGATCAGGTCTAATGCAGAAGTTTCCTAATTTAAGTAAGAAGAAGGAATTGTCTTTGGACCTGCCTAGAATCGCTGCAAACTAATAACCTAATTGCTCATGCTAACTGACAGGACAAGCATTGACTCTGTCCGTAGTCTAGGCCTTTGTTCATTGGGATTTATCCATTTGAGGTTTGTCCATTGACTGGGAAGTTTATACTACAACTGACTGTGTTATGAGTAAGACAGCTTTAATTGAAACCTCTAAAGAGTAAAGGAAAACAGTAAAAAAAAAAAAAAAAACACTTATCTTTTTCCACTATCAATAATGACTGGGCCTGCCAGTGGTACTGAATGACAATATTGAACATCCCTTTTCTTTCATGTAAAGTTTTAGTATAAAATTATTCAAATTATACTCTATGTCATAATGCCTGTGTTCTCTAGTTATATGTGAAATGGATTTAAATGAAAGTTAAGTGGCTTTCATTCATCCATTCATATTTTAAAAAGCACTTAGGCAATCTGTTGGCTTATCCTCCCTGTCCTGTTGCTGTTCAGTCTGCCCCCAAGTGGTGGAGAGACTGAGAACCTCCAAAGGTAACTGTGGTTAGTCCTTGACTTACTGCTGCAATTGTGTACCTGATTGATTTTGGTTGGTATGTAACAGCTGAACAGTTTGAAATTTATTATATGTGATACGATTTCACCTGTTCAAATCATAGCAGTATAATAATTCTTGAAAAGGTGACTGTACATTTTAATTCAATGCACTAAGTAAATAAATTTCAAAACACACAGCCACCCTTCATGGAACACATAAAGGGTTTATTTTATACTCATTCTTTTCTTCCCTACCTGTTTAAAAAAAAAAAAAACACTCCCTGCTTTGGGCTTATATTAGAAGACATTTTTCCTCTTGATTTCTAGCAGTTGCGAGCTGCTATTGTTGAGTTTTAATATTCAATGTGACTCAGAACTGGAGTAGGAAATGGCAACCCACTCTAGTACTCTTGCCTGGAAAATTCCGTGGAAAGAGAAGCCTGGTGGGCTACAGTCCATGGGGTTGCAGAGTCGGACCCGACTGACTGAGCATGCACATGATTCAGAACTCTTACTTTTTTTCAAGTTCTTGGGAGCTCTCTCCTGTTTCATTTTTTAAGATGGCCTTTGGGGAATGACAGTGATTGTGACAGATGGTAAAGGAATAAGATTGCACTTTGGTGCTACCTCTGTTGTTCTCTCTTGATCTCTTTCCACTTTCTCAAGGCAAATTATAGATTTCCTTTTGCCTCTAGAGGGACACATGGCAGTTAGCAGTTGTGGTTCTTTGTTTCTAGCTCTTAGAAAAAAGAGCTTTTGTTTGATTAAAAATTGTCATTAAACATACTGTTAATGAAGGACTGTGATTAGTACCTTGACCACATACCTGACTAAAGGAGGGAAGGGGCTTGTTAAATGAGGGAAAAAAACAAGAAACAAGTTCTTTGGTGAATTTGAAGGTAGCTTCCCTCTAGTGGCCAAAAATGGTACTTCACTCACAGGCTACCGTCCAAACATTTTTTGACAATTGTTGTTCATTGTTTCTTTTTAAAACATTATACGATATATATATAGTTAGTTATTATAGGTATCAGTGAATGCGTCTTGCAACTAAAATTCAACTCTTTAAAAAATCAGAAATCGTTTCAACTATGAGATTCACAATTGTAAGTGTGAGAGAGTTGACAAAGATCCTTTACTATCCACCCATGCAAGCACAGGACAATTCCGAATGAAAGGATTATAACTGACTAAAAAGGATAGTGAAGTGAGTCTGCATGTTTTAAAACTTATGTGTCTGGAGGAATTTTAAAAGTGTAGGTATAAAGTTGGGTGGTGAATATATTCACTATGTTTCTCTATGAATTTGAAATACATACTGAGAAATATTTTAGAGACGGTAGCATCATAGTTAAAATTTATGTATTAGGATATAAATGGCAGTAGAGGTCAGTTGAGCATTGTGATTATAATTTGAGCTTATTTGTGTTTATCTCCTTGGAAAATATTTAAGCAATACCAAGAATGTGCTACATTCCAGACAATGTGAGAGAAATGCAAAGATAAGTAAGACATGTGAAAGACTGGTGAACAAATGACTGAGCAGTGAAACAGTGCTGGTAGAAATATGCATTGAGAACCAGGGGAGCACACCCAAGTGCAGAGGGCTGGGGAACACAGGTAAGCGTAGAAGAGTGAGTGAAATGATGAAGAGACTGGGCAGAGTGCTGAGGGGTACCTGTGCAGAAAGCGCTGTAGAGAGTGTGGTTCTGAGCAACCAGCAGAGAAGGGGCTTCAAGTAAGGAAAGTTTATCTAGGCAGACCTCAGGGGCCGCATCACTTAAAATTTTCCTCGAGTACCTTAAGGACTTCTCAGGTGGTGCTAGTGGTAAAGAACCTGCCTGCCATTGCAGGAGACATAAGAGATGCAGGTTTGATTCCTGGGTCAGGAAGATCCCCTGGAGGAGGGCATGGCAACCCTGTCCAGTATTCTTGCCTGGAGAATCCTATGGACAGAGGAGCCTGGTGGACTGCAGTCTATGGGATCACAGTCAGACAGGACTGAAGCAACTTAGCATGCACTCACAGAGTACCTTAAGCAGGCACTATGTTTTATACCATGGCAAATTATCAAATGAGAGAAGGTGAGGTTTTGACTTCAATTTATACACATGAATATTATGAGTTAATCTTACAAAAAATACAG
Organism: Okapia johnstoni; assembly: GCA_024291935.2. Taxonomy (NCBI): domain Eukaryota; kingdom Metazoa; phylum Chordata; class Mammalia; order Artiodactyla; family Giraffidae; genus Okapia; species Okapia johnstoni. The sequence continues at coordinate 30,859,367 of CM044311.1, forward strand.
ATTCAAATGACACCAGGTAGTCCAGAATTTTGTGAAGAAATGGTGTTTTTGTGTTTCCATCTGATTTTTTTTTTTTAAACACAAGAGAAAGTGTTTCCTGGAAGGAATTATCAAATGATTTGAGAGACACATAATAAGGAAATGCTCAAATTTGGAAGTGTTACTGAGAAAACTTGCCTCAACAGACATCACAGTGATGGGAGAGTTAAGTATTCTCAAAAGTTTTAGTTTTATTCTGAAGTAAATTGGAAGTTGTCAGTTCTAATTAGAAGTGTTGTTTGCCCAACTAATACTTAAGAAAGTTTTTGGTGACCAAGTTTCACAATGATTTGAAGAAATATAAAACTCGGAAGATGAGATCAGAAGCAAATTTAGCAACTTGATGACCAAGAGCGAGGCAGCCATAAGTAAAGAAATGGGGAAGTCATGAGATAGATAAGCACTTATCTAGATAATATACTTAATTGGTTAGATTGCCTATATTTTATGCATTTTCTGTAACTGTTTTCATACACACATTCTGTTTGCTCGAAACCAGCCATGCTGCTACCCCCACCTTTACATCCTGAAGGATCTCCAGCTGCCCCAGACTATGGCCTTCATATCCCAAGCACATCAAGCCTTCCTGATCTTGACTTTTCTTATCTGCTCTCCTGAGTTGAGACTTAATTGTTTCTTACAACTGTTATCTCATGCCCCAGACATCAAGTATATGAGATCAAGTGTGTGATGTGTGTGCTACTCCATGCTAATCAGTTCAGTCGCTCAGTCGTGTCCAACTCTTTGCGACCCCATGAACTGCAGCACACCAGGCCTCCCTGTCTATCACCAACTCCCGGAGTTTACCCAAACTCATGTCCGTTGAGTCAGCGATGACATCAACCATCTCATCCTCTGTTGTCGCCTTCTCCGCCTGCCTTCAATCTTTCCCAACATCAGGGTCTTTTCAAATGAGTCAGCTGTTCGCATCAGGTGGCCAAAATATTGGAGTTTCAGCTTCAACATCAGTCCTTCCAATGAACACCCAGGACTGATGTCCTTTAGGATGGACTGGTTGGATCTCCTTGCAGTCCAAGGGACTCTCAAGAGTCTTCTCCAACACCACTGTTCAAAAGCATCAATTCTTCTGTGCTCAGCTTTCTTTATAGTCCAACTCTCACATCCATACATGACCACTGGAAAAATGATAGCCTTGACTAGACGGACCTTTGTTGGCAAAGTAATGTCCTTCTTTTTAATATGCTGTCTAGGTTGGTCATAACTTTTCTTCCAAGGAGTATGTGTCTTTTAATTTCATGGCTCCAATCACTATCTGCAGTGACTTTGAGCCCAAAAAAACAAAGTCAGCCACTGTTTCCACTGTTTCCCCATCTATCAGCCATTAAGTGATAGGACCGGATGCCATGATCTTAATTTTCTGAATGTTGAGCTTTAAGCCAACTTTTTCACTCTCCTCTTTCATTTTCATCAAGAGGCTCTTTAGTTCTTCACTTTCTGCCATAAGGGTGGTGTCATCTGCATATCTGAGGTTATTGATATTTCTCCCGGCAATCTTGATTCCAGCTTGTGTTTTTTCCAGCCCAGCGTTTCTCATGATATACTCTGCATATAATAGATTAACACATTTGCATTTTAACCTATGTTTGTTAGTCGCTCAGTCCTGTCTGCTTCTTTGAGACCGTATGGACTGTAGCCTGCCAGGTTCCTCTGTCCATGGAATTCTCTAGGCAAGAATACTGGAGTGGGTTTCCATTTTCTTCTCCAGGGATTGAACCCGGGGTCTCTTGCATTCATTGCAGGCAGATTCTTTATCTTCTGAACCACCAGGAAAGACTCATGTTTCTCTCCAAATTAACTGAAACAAATAGTTTTTCTTTAGAAAACAGGCCATTTGATTGAGGAAAATAAGTTGTCAAATAACTTTGGCATCACCTAAGCACACCAAGTACAGAGGTAGGATTCTACTTATATTTAGAATTGAACCTGTGCCTGATAAGTATTTGCAGTACTGATAACAAATTTCATAAACAGTTGTGCAATGGTGTTCTTTAGTTTGTTTTTATAGGATGAAACTCCTGAAGATGGTTATAAAGCCCATTGTTTCATCACACACACACACACACACACACACACACACACACACACACACGCACACATTTTCATGCTTTGAAAGGCTCATGTGTTAGACAAAGGATGTTGTGACTAGGCTTGGAAATCGCTTGGCATTTTTAAGATTTGCCAAACAGCTTGAGATATTTTAAAATTTTTTTGTTCGATCAAATCCCAAACATGTTTTTCCAAGTACTTTTTTTTTAGGTCAATTTTTATAACCATGTGTAATTTCAAGGAAATTTAACCCATATGTTTGTTTCTGTTACCATATATACAAATTGATTTATAGCACAGATGTAAGTATTTCCTTTGACACCAGTGTATGAAGAGAGTGAGAGAGACTTGCAATTTGAGGCACAGGAAAGTCCTCGGTGAGATGTTAGATTAATGACCACAGACTATAACCCAGTTCTAACCCCAACACACTCTTCATGATAAAAGTCACAGGGGACTGGCTATAAGTGTCAGCAAAGGATGAGATCCAGGTACTGCCGTGTGTTGATGAATGTACATTCCTAGCATGGACTCCAAAGATGGAATTCTGATTGGTGCTTGTATAGCACTATGGGATTGAAACCCTTAAATGTTACTAAAGGCCTTTACCAACTGTAATGAAAAACTGGATCAATGAGCACTGATATTTACTGGCAAAACAGGACTGAGAACAGCTAGCACATTCTATTATTTTTTGTGGCATAATGCCTAGAGATGGACTAGTTGATGGGAAAGCTGAAACACAATGAAAATGCCACCATACTTTAAAGGAATAGCAAGAAAATGAATTTTTAAATCTGCATATGTATTACCTGGAAGCTATTCTTAACATTATATGGAAATAGAAAATCTTTAACAAGACCCTTGAATTCAACCAATGTGCCATCTTAGAAGTAAGTGATGCCTGCCATGGCAAAGATGCTGTGGGTAAGAATGGATAATAGCAGGCTATCAGAATCAGTGCCAGTCAAAGGAAGTTAAAATCCAGTTATGAAGTAGGGGGCAGACATAAGTGGTTCTAAAAACCAGTGCATTTACAAAGTTAATAAAAAAAAAATGGTTCATAAGCATTGCTTGCAAATGCAAACCAAAAGTCAGTCATTACGTGTATACTGATGTCTGGCTTGATACAAATTCTTGTGATATTCACAGGGAGAAAATGTGACCTTTCATCCTAAATGTGGTGCCTACAAACAGAAAATAAACATGTCTACTGGAGGGAGGAATTCCAGTGATCGAAAAAGTCAAACAACTTCTTGAACTCTTAGAGCCACCTTGGCTGTTCTGCTTCAGGGTTTTGGGGAATATAACAGAATCTTTATGAATGTTACCTTACAGAATGCTAGTTATACCAGGGCAGATGTAACTGGGGACTTTGATAACTCCGCCACACTTTGACTGGACTGACATTTCCTTAGCAGTAACAAGCTGCCACTGTCTGGTGCCATGGAGGCCCCTGGGCTTGATTTAAGAGTGTTGACATTGATGGCTTATTATTTCCTATCTTAGAGCTGTCAGGAGGCAACTGATGTCAGCATAAAATTATTTGATAGCTCTACATCTTGGGCAACATGTGAACCTATTGATGTCTATAAAATAGCCATCAGTGTCTTTAAAATGGGGATGTGGATAATTGAGAATAAAAACAAACCTAATATGTAATACTTTGTTTTAAATTTGGTCCACATAAATATGAAGTATAGCAATCTATTGGGTGCATACTGATTATACACATTGAGTTACCTGCTCATGTAATCCTCACGACAGTCTTACAATATAAATAGTATTATTTTGACCTCATTTGACAGGACAGATTATGCTCCTAGAAGGCCGAAGTTCGGGGATTCAAATTACAGACAATCTAGTTTCAGAGCCCATGCTTTCACCTTGAATTTTACTACTTCTACTATGGAATTGAATATTCTGGATTGATGAAATTCTTTCACTGAGCCACAATTGTTTTTTGTTCCTTAGTTTTAACGCAAGAAAATGATTGTTTCTTTCATCTAAAAAATATCAATTGATAGTTATGGAAAGCAAACATTTTTATCATCTTTGTAGGTTTTCTGCAGCAAACGTGTCTAATAGAATAATTCTAATCATAAATGGAGTTAGTCAACGACCAGTTTTCTCATACTGTGTAGACTACTGTTAGTCTACGTAGTATAGCTGAAGCTGAAACTCCAATACTTTGGCTGCCTGATGCAAAGAGCCGACTCATTAGAAAAGCCTCTGATGCTGGGAAAGATTGAAGGCAGGAGGAGAAGGGGATGACAGAGGATGAGATGGTTGGATGGCATTACTGACTCAATGGACATTAGTGTGAGCAAGCTCAGGGAGATGGTGATGGACAGGGAAGCCTGGCATGCTGCAGTCCACGGGGTTGCAAAGAGTCGGACATGACTGAGTGTCTGAGCAACAACAACAAATATAGACTAATACATTCTTTGAAAACATTGAAAACTTTTAGTGTAGTATGTAAATATGTGGGATTTTTTTGGTGAACATAAAATCTCAACAATGAGAAAAATAAACAATTAATAATTTTCTAACTTATAAATTGTAGCTCAACTCTACCATTCTGTTTTTCATTTCATTTATTTTTAGCCAGAGTAATCTTCTTCAGGTGTAGCCGTTTTTCTAAATAATGTATTTTCCTGCTGCTGAAAATCACCTCTAATCTCTAAGTCATTTTCATGTATAATATTTTATGTATGCATTGATCTAGTTTTGTGCTGTTTAAAATATAACCCTTCTATTTTTCCTAACTAACCTGAACAATGGCTGTTGACACAACAACTTTTAGAGTGTATGTGTATGTGAGTGTGTGTGCATATTTCTTTTTTTCAACCAAATCACAGAGATCTAAGGGAATTCTGATTCTCTTAATTCTAGCTCAGTATCCAGCAACTGAAAGCATTTAGTTGTGATTAAAACAGATTGAAGGAGATAATCCCTTTGAGAAAGCAGCTTCAAATAGCTTAGCAGTGCTTCTTCAGGGATAAGAACTAACACAACACCAGCTAATTCCTGCAAAGTCTCCCTCGTGGTGCTGGAGACAGACCCCTCATTTGCTGTTTTTCCTCCTTATCAAGTTCTAGTCAGATTCTTCCTCAACATGAATTCTGCCTTGAGGACGGTTTTATTCATTCTGTTTTCCAAGAACCAAGAATTAGCCCATGTTGCTTCAGCTGAAACAATGGAATACACTTTGTGTCAGAAAGGAACAGAGTGCAGGCAGGTCTCAACTTACAGTTGAATCATATCGGAAAGACCAAGGGTAAGTCATAGACAGTTTGGAACTTGGGATGCCATCTGCAGTCGAAACATTGTTCCATAAGATTGTTTCCTGATCAACCCTCCAAAGCCTATTTAACCCATATTGTAGTTGACCATACTTATAACTGACTAGTACTGTAACCATCTAGCCTCTATGTATAATAGTAATTCTAGGAGAATAATTCTAATTCATGTTGTAGCAGAGAGGGAAACACCTTCTGTGCTTGAGAATGCCTTCAGATGCATTTTATTCATTGTGTGCACACCGTGCGCCATTCCCCGGATCAGAGAGACGAGCAAACTTGTGCCTCCTGAGACAGGAGAAAGAGAGAGAGCTGGGCTGGGGATAATTTATAGGTTAAGGTTTTCTTTATTTCTTTACCCTTTCCATCACTGCATCTCTATTTTGCAGATTAAGACTATACCTTTGAGAACAGGAACCATGCCTGGGGAAGGGAATAATAAGGCCCATGGGGGGATTCCAAGTTTCAAAGGCTAGGAATATACCCCTGGGTCTCCGAGCAATATTTCTGAAACTGTGCTGAGTGGCCACCCTTATATGCTGCATTCAAAAGTGAAACATTGGAAATGTTCCTGCTGTACCTACCTCATTCTGCTCCTCCTTACTCCCTCCCTACACACCCACCATTCCTATACCTCCCCTCCCCCGAAAAAATTGCCAGGCGCCTTTTCCTCTCTGGTGCACCCATAATGCCTTGATGGTAGGGCCCATACTATAAGGACACATTGAGTGAGCAATAAACCATATCCACACGCCACCACTGAGTTTAATAATAAAGTTTAGGCCATACTCTGAAGGGCATTAGTGCTTTAAGGGCTTCGCTGCTGGCTGCCTGCAATGCAGGAGACCCTGCATCAATCCCTGGGTTGGGAAGATCCCTGGAGAAGGGAATGGCAACCCACTCCAGTATTCTTCCCTGGGAAATCCCATGGATTTCCTGGCAGGCTATAGTCCATGAGGTCGCAAAGAGTCAGACAGGACTGAGCGACTAATACACACACACACACACACACACACACACACACACACACACACACACACACGCACACACACACACACACAGTGTTTGAAGACATGGATTATGTATATGTTTACAAGCTGCAAAACAATGTACCCACTCATATTCTGTGGCACACTATACTGCTGCTGCTGCTGCTAAGTCACTTCAGTCATGTCCGACTCTGTGCAGTCCCACAGACTGCAGCCCACCAGGCTCCCCTGTCCCTGGGATTCTCCAGGCAAGAGCACTGGAGTGGGTTGCCATTTCCTTCTCCAATGCATGAAAGTGAAAACTGAAGTGAAGTTGCTCAGTCGTGTCCAACTCTTCACGACCCCATGGACTGCAGCCCACCAGACTCCTCCATCCATGGGATTTTCCAGACAAGAGTACTAGAGTGGGTTGCCGTTGCCTTCTCCAGGTACACTGTACTATCAAGCTGGAATTCATTGATTGACAGCATGTAAGCAAATCTAAAGTTGCAGTCTAACTATTCTTATGTGAATCACCTGCCAGCATTTCATCATTTCCCTATATACCCTTTGCTATGCTATTATGCAGCAATTGATCTGCTGTTTAATTTACGGTAAAGATGATGAGCTGGCATTAATAATAATGGTATATGTTAAAAATGGAACAGGGCACCTTAATGGAATAAAAGAGATAGATATATATATAGTTGAAAACCTTTTGACATTGCCTTGCCCCTGCTAATGTTTCACAACACTTTACATTTTGAAAAAAAAGTGGTATCAAAATAGCATGTAAAGTGTCATTCCCACATGCTGTTCTCGTCTTTGGCATGCCTGTTTTCTCCACATTCTTCTCAAATGACAAGAATACATCCCATCTGATACATTCTGTGAAAAATTTAAGAGCATATTTGAAAACATAAAATACTGTTTTCATAAACTGCTGAAATCTGTGGTAGTTTGGCAGTAATTGCAGGAACAATGCCTGAACTCAGCTGTTTAGTTTTTCTTTCTCTTGCATTCTTTGGTCAGATGCAGAGTGTCCTTGTCCTGTATTGCTTTCTGATGTGTTGATCTGAGTCTCTCTACAATACAAGTTAGTGCCTCAACAGAGTTTGACAGTTGGATTTTCCCCATTCATTAGTGATCCAATGTTGATATTGATGTAGCCTTTTAGGACAAAACTAAGTGATCTGAAATTAATTTAGCACTGAGTAATTAGAAACAAAGCTTTTGAGAAAAGAAGGAATGATGAAATAGGGAATACTAGGTATAAGACTTTCTAGAAGGAGATATATGAATAAAATTCTCTTGAGGTTGAACAGGTAGAACATGGGAAACTTCTGTGTTTTTTGTTCTCCTTCTAGTCCTTGGAGGTTTAATATTCTCTCCTCTCCTGCATGGCAAAACATAACAAATTCAACTCTGACTCTCATGTTCAGACTAATGAAAGAACACCGTAACTCTTGTTTATAGAGGATCCCTTTTTACTCAGAGAGATCTCATATCATTTATGAAACATAAATATCCTACCTGTCTGCTCTGCTCTCTTGTTAATAATAGAGTCAGTTCCTAATAAAAGAATTCTATACGGTAATAGTGAAATCATTGAGTTCCTTGGCCATTTTGTTCAGGATATTCAACCTTAAATTCTCATTTTCTACTTTCGTATCTCTTTCATTGGGCTTACACTTACACAAGCTTAAGAAATGTGCATTCATCTAATTTTTGTAGCCCATCTAAGGAGTCAAACACTTGATACACACTGATTGTGTTAACCAGATGATAACTTGTAGTGTCATATATGTTGCATTGACCCAAAATTTCATGTAAGTTTCTGTAAGATGTTAGGGAAAAACCCAAGTGACCTTTTCAGATAACCCAATGATTTAAACCATTGGTCCCGTACTTCACCCAGAGTCCAAGTGTGAGGCATATTGGTGATTTGATGTCTGTATTGTCTCAGAGAATGACCATGAACTGGGCATGATTTGTGTCTAATAAACACTCATTATGTCATTAAGGGTAATTTTTAGATTTGAGTAGAAGTCAGTTATGACTGAGCTCAGGGTCTGTGGTGAAGAAGACTATCTAGATAAATGATAGAGATGCCTTTGATGGAGTGTGTTTAGAGGGTTCTTAGAAGATCAGTTTCAAGTGTGGGGCTCAGGCCTGAAAGTAGAAAATGAAAAATTTGGTGGGAGCTCTTACAAAGCTTTGAAAGGCAACCAAAGAATTGTGGGCCTTAAACTGATGACATGTTGTTAACTTCGCTTGTTTTCCATGGAGTTCTATTTACTGAACACCACCTTGTCCCTCTTCAGTAATATTCTTTATTTGGTAATAAGTTGTGTGTTTGTTTTAAAAAAAGAAGCAAAGTGTTAGAAATTCTCAATTCCAACATGAAATAAGTTGCCAAGTGAAATTATTTCTCAATATTCAGTTGACTTGCTTCATCCATTTTTTTTGAAGCAAAGGTAAATCATATAGTATTCTATATGAAATAAACTTTGTCATTCAATGTGAAAAAGGTAGCTGTGTCTTCTGTCACTTGAGGGTGTACTGTGGAATCTGACAAGAACAAAACCCCCAGGGCACCAGGAAGACATATTTTCCAATCTAGATTTCAAATTGTGCAGTAGATGTTTGAAGTATGTGAGAGAAATATTAATCCCATTCATATGGTAATTATGTGGAATGGCTCTTTGCTTCTATGTACCCTGCACTGATTGCTCCATAAACAGGCTTCAACATATAAACTTTTGCATTTAGTGGAAGTGCTGGTATCTGTGTCTGAATTCATAAATGCCATCTTAGGAAGCAGGCAATTTTTCTTTACAGCCCAGAGCCTAAGGGAGACTGTTAAATGAGGAGATGTGAAGCCTTTTGCAGTTTATTGTTGATGACATTTTGAGGACGCTTGCAGTTGGGTAGACTGGAAAACAGTAAAGCTGGGTATTTTCTTAGATGTGGTTTATGTGCCCCAGAGTGTTGTATTGACTTTGATCAGTAATCACATTTCTACTAGTAAAAAAAAAAAATCTTTTAACAACTAAATTTTTAATATTTAAGGCAAAGAAAAAAGAATATATAGCAAATCTGATATCTGGATTTTCTGAGATTCAAAGAATCCCAATTTTATTCCTTATGCAGTTGAACTAAAGGTTATTCCCACTGTTTTTACAAACTTGAAATGGCTGGTTTTCTGGTTAGATATAGTATTTGTATAATGTTTGATATTTTTTGTTCTCTGTATTTATAATGGAAAGTTTTGAAATAGATTGAGGCATTCCTGCAATAGAAATTAAACTGACATTGCTGTTTAGATAACTAACCCAGTGTTGAATAAATCTCTTTATTTTGTACTCATAGACATAGTGTATATTCCCATCTATTGCCTGAAACTTTTAAGATGAAAAAGCAGTCAGGTGATATCTTTGTTCTTGCTTTTGTTTCTATTTGAAATGTTTGTGACCAACTTGAATTTGTTAAAATTATAGGACTATGAAACACAGATTTGGTGGCAGGTAAGCCAGTGAGTCTGTCCAGGTGGAACCATGGTGCTGTGGCTTCTTGATCTAGTCTGGTCTTCAGCTTTGTGTGATGCTTTGCCAGAGATGGTATTCTACAGTATATCATCAAAAGTTCTGGAATTGAACTCTTCAGGCTGGAATCTTGATCCCATCAATTTTTTACTGTGTATCGTTGATTTGCTTATGTATTTCATTAGGCCTAACTCCAAAATGAGCAGTACCTATTTGTACTTGAATTTTCATATGATTAAAAAAAAAAAAAACAGGAAAACCATGGTTTAATCAAGCAAATCTATGTGTGGCACAAAACGAATAATCCGTAGTAAGGACTATTAGTGTGAGTACAGTTATGCGTGGGGAAGATGGTTGTTGAATACTAGATCAAAGCAGTCAAAACAGAGTAAAAGAGAGTCTTCAGACAGCTTCCACCTGAACTGTGATAAACTTCATTGCTTCGATCAGGGAATGTTTCTGGTGGTTTGCGCTTCCCCCATTTTTGTTGGGGTTCACTGAATTCTTACTCAAGACTCCCCTTTTCTGCAGATTCTGTACAGATTCCTCTCCTTCCCCCCAAAGAATTATTTCACAGGATACAATGCATGTGATTTCAGTTCTGTTAGCTTAAGCCGATTTTTTATAATGGATTTGGTTGAGGCTTGGTTAGATTCCAGCCTCAGCCATTTTATTAATCACAAAGAGGCATAGCTTTAGATTTGTTGATTCAACCATGCATTCTTAAGATGATGTCCCAGACACCTTCATTAAAGCTGCCTGTTCCTAACTTTCATCAGCTACTTCTTAAACTGTGTATGTAATTTTACTGTTAGAAGTGAAACTTTATGATTCTATGCAATTGGCAAGGTAAAGAATCCTAGATATTAATTTTATTAGATTGATTATTATGAACAGAGTTAAATATGGAAGCTTATTAAGTGAAAAAACCTACATGAACGAAAATCTATACTTACATTTTTGTTATAAACTGGTGATTTGAATGTCAGTGCAACTGTTGACAAAGAGAAGTGCATTTGTTGTTATGATAAATTGTGACAAACCATTGCCCACGAGTCATGAAAAGAAACCTGGCAGTGAATTTTATCTCATGTGCTGAGGATCCACCACCACATATGCCTAAATTTTTTATAAATATGAGTCGCCTAGGTTGTTAAAACCATCTGCAATCAAATATGTTATTCAAAACAATGGCCAATTTGCATAACTGTTGCCTTGCTTCAATAATGAAAATTGTCACACTGTGTTTTTTGGAGCAAATTATCCATAGTTTGGGATGAGGTCAACCCTAAAGGAAATCAACCCTGAATAATCATTGGAAGCACTGATGCTGAGGCTGAAGCTCCAATACTTTAGCCACCTGATGCGAAGAACTGACTCATTGGAAAAGACTCTGATGCTGGGAAAAACTGAAGGTAAAAGGAGAAGTGATCAATGCAAAGAAATAGAGGAAAACAATAGATTGGGAAAGACTAGAGATCTCTTCAAGAAAATTACAGATACCAAGGGAACATTTCATGCAAAGATGGGCTTGATAAAGGACAGAAATGGTATGGACCTAACAGAAGCAGAAGATATTAAGAAGAGGCGGCAAGGATACACAGCAGAACTGTACAAAAAAGATCTTCACAACCCAGATTATCACGATGCTGTGATCACTCACCTAGAGCCAGACATTCTGGAATGTGTCAAGTGGGCCTTAGAAAGCATCACTATGAACAAAGCTAGTGGAAGTGATGGAATTCCAGTTGAGCTATTTCAAATCCTGAAAGATGGTGCTGTGAAAGTGCTGCACTCAATATGCCAGCAAATCTGGAAAACTCAGCAGTGGCCACAGGACTGGAAAAGGTCAGTTTTCATTCCAATTCCAAAGAAAGGCAATGCCAAAGAATGCTCAAACTACTGCACAATTGCACTCATCTCACACAGTGGTAAAGTAATGCTCAAAATTCTCCAAGCCAGGCTTCAGCAATACGTGACCTGTGAACCCCCAGATGTTCAAGCTGGTTTTAAAAAAGGCAGAGGAACCAGAGATCAAATTGCCAATATCCGCTGAATCATCGAAAAAGCAAGAGCGTTCCAGAAAAATATCTATTTCTGCTTTATTGACTATGCCAAAGCCTTTGACTGTGTGGATCACAATAAACTGTGGAAAATTCTGAAAGAGATGGGAATACCATACCATCTGACCTGTCTGCCGAGAAACCTGTATGCAGGTCAGGAAGCAACAGTTAGCACTGGACATGGAGCAACAGACTGGTTCCAAATAGGAAAAGGAGTATGTCAAGGCTGTATATTGTCACCCTGCTTATTTAACTTATATGCAGAGTACATCATGAGAAACGCTGGGCTGGAAGAAACACAAGCTGGAATCAAGATTGCCAGGAGAAATATCAGTAACATCAGATATGCGGATGGCACCACCCTTATGGCAGAAAGTGAAGAAGAACTAAAGAGCCTCTTGATGAAAGTGAAGGAGGAGAGTGAAAAACTTGGCTTAAAGCTCACCGTTCAGAAAACTAAGATCATGGCATCTGGTCCCATCACTTCATGGGAAATAGATGGGGAAACAGTGGAAACAGTGTCAGACTTTATTTTTGGGGGCTCCAAAATCACTGCTCATGGTGATTGTAGCCATGAAATTAAAAGACACTTACTCCTTGGAAGGAAGGTTATGGCCAACCTTGATGGCATATTTAAAAGCAGAGACATTACTTTGCCAACAAAAGCCCGTCTAGTCAAGGCTATGGTTTTTCCAGTGGTCATGTATGGATGTGAGAATTGGACGGTGAAGAAACCTGAGCGCCGAAGAATTGATGCTTTTGAACTGTGGTGTTGGAGAAGACTCTTGAGAGTCCCTTGAACTGCAAGGAGATCTAATCAATCCATTCTAAATGAGATCAGTCCTGGTTGTTCATTGGAAGGACTGATGTTGAAGCTGAAACTCCAATACTTTGGCCACGTCATGCGAAGAGTTGACTCATTGGAAAAGACCCTAATGCTGGGAAGGATTGGGGGCAGGAGTAGAAGGGGACGGACGACAGAGGGTGAGATGGTTGGATGGCATCACTGACTTGATGGCCATGGGTTTGGGTAAACTCCGGGAGTTGGTGATGGACAGAGAGGCCTGGTGTGCTGCGATTCATGGGGTCGGAAAGAGTCGGACACGACTGAGCGACTGAACTGAACTGAACTGAAAAGGAGAAGAGGTCAGCAGAGGATGAGATGGTTAGATAGCATTACCAACTCAATGGACATGAATTTGAGCAAACTCAGGGAGATAGTGAAGAATAGGGAAGCCTGGCGTGCAGCAGTCCATGGGGTCACAAGGAGTCAGACATGACTTAGCAAGTGAATAACACAACAACAAGACACTTTTTAGAAGTGTGCTTTAGAAGTTTCTCCCCCCCAAAAATATTTATAGAAAGAGTATCAATACAGCCTGGGAAAGAGGAACCAGCAAGCCTCTGATTGGAATGTCTGTCCCAAACACTACTGAAAGATTCATTCAGATGTAGTAAGCTTTTTTTTTTTTTTCTCTTTTTTTGAAGATAGAATCTAACATCCACTATCCAGTCCACACGTATACTTTAGGGTTAATGATCTTGATAAAGATTATAGGTACTTTCCTCTAATCCACTGGTGAATTCAACTACCTCAGAAGCATGGAAGTTTTGACTGGTAGGTGGGAAGTGATAATTTCAGAAATTTTAAATTATACTCAAGATTCTACAGGCAGTTAAAGAGAAAAATAAGAGCACTGGGAGTAAGGGGTGAAAGAAATATATTAAAAATCTTGGGAGGACAGAGGCAGAGCGGAAAGTGAGACCAGGCCAAAGAAACACTTTGCTGTGTAATTCTGCCTTGGGCACTCTTGACCCATATGAAGGTGAACATCATCTCCAGTGACATCTTTGGTGGATCTGTCCCAGATTGCCTGTGCTTAGCTTCAGGCACTAATTTTGTTTACTCCTACAATCCAATCCATTAAACGTCTGTTGTAGTTTTTCGGGCCTGATCAGAGATTTTTTTTTTTTTTCTTTTTTGACCCTGGCTCAGGATAAGATGAAGCGTTCACGGCTTCATTCATTCATACATCACAGATCTGCTTCTCTCACACCTTCTCTTCCTCATTCCCTTAGATACATAGGTCCTTCTAAAGCTCTGGGATATTTCTTTTGATATAATAGGCTTTGTGGCAGAAGAGGCAATAGCTCTTTGGTAGTGCTCAGAGGACTGACAGATACTTTTAAGCCTGGAGGGAAAAAAATTGACACAAGCTATTTTTCAGGAATTTTTTTTGATGCTGTATGCCCTAGTGAGACACAAACTGGCAGCAAAGGTGGCAATTATTAAGCCCTATAACTCAAGTTTACTTGCAGTCCTGAAAACTCTACATAGCCCATAAGAGAATTCCATGTAGTACAGTAAGAGCAAGACATGTATCTATTTTGTAAGGTTATCTCTTTCACTGCATTTGACATTTTCAAGTCTATGGCAGTAAGTAAGAAAGATGGACCTTCACAAAGATACTATCACACAAACAAAAAGGAGTTAACATTTGAAGAGACAATGCAGTCTTTTCTTCAAATGTATTTAAGTACCATGTGATTGATATTAACATACTTTATACCTTTGAATGTAGCAGTTAGCTGAGCATACTTTACACCTGGAGAAATATTAAATTTTAAAGGCAAAAAAATTATCCTTTCATTTCCATCTCTATCTTTCTCATCTCTACGTCTATGATCTGTGTTTTTTAACTTAATTACAGACCAAAAATGATGCTATTTAGTATCATGCTAGGTTATAAAGATTTTCTACCTCTATTTATTCACCTACATTACCTTCCTTGCTACACACCCCAAGCCCACTGAGAACTCATCTGCCTCCTAATTGGGTCTTTCATATGAACATTAGCGGTCATACTTGAAGGAAGAAGCAAAGAAAATAATTCACAGTCATTTCTTAAACGTTAAGGCAACCTTAGCTTCAAAGTGTTGATATTACAGTGGTTGAGAAACAGCAAAGACACGCAGAACAACATTGTAAGGGCTGACTAATATGCAGTTAGCGAGCCCCATGCTTTGATGAGAAAAACAACCTTGTAAACTAAAAATGTGAAACTTGTCATACTTGAGCTCTGTGCAAGGAACTGTGGAATCATAAAAGAGAAGATCCACTAATAGCCTATTAAAATAAAGATGGAATATAAAGTGTGGGGGTTCCAATGACTTCTTGGGAAAGACAAGATTGACCTTATAGTCATGACATTTGAGATGGGTTAATGAATGAACAGGAATATATATGCCTGGTGAAGAAAAAGAAAAGGGAAGACTTCTGCACAAACGGAGAGTTTGAAGAGTCCCAGTGGGTTAGGTGAACAGAGAGAGCCAGTCTGTCAGAGCATAGTGTGAAGAGTGTGGCTTTAAGGGAACTAAGACTGAATGATTCAATGGAGAACAGAGGGCAAAGGACTTCTATGTTTAAGGGTTTTTTTTTTTTTTTTAATTTTGGAAGCAACAGGAAGTCAAGAGGAATTTTATTCTCTGTATCTTTCACATTCTTTTCCAAATTTCCTTATGTCCTTCCTTCTTTTTCCTTCCTTTCTTCCCCTTCTCCTCTTCTTTCTTTTCCTCCTTTTTCTCCCTTTTATTTTTATTTTAAGAATAACTCTACAATTAGCAGTGTGATAGATGGACTAGGAGTTGGGGAGACTGTTGGTATGTGAAACATTTAGAAAATTTAGCAGTGGCCCACTAGGAAATGAATGAAAGTCTTCCAGAAAAAAAGTAGCTGATATAAAAAGTGGGGCATTTCCTGTACAAACTTGGAGAGCAAAGGTACAGAAAGACCTCATTTTCCCTAAGTTTCATGTATCACACCATTGCCTAGTACTGCATAGGCAGTCTGCAAAGATTTATTGCTGGTGAAAAGTACTAGTGAATAAAAGCATACTTTCTATTTTGAGTTACAAATTGAGCTGGTGATGCCTTTTAGCAAGGTCAAAAACAATGGTGTGGAAAAAATTTGTGAGGGGAAAAGACAAGTTCCACCTTTGCTTTGCTAAGTTTACCATGTCACCAGGACATGGTAAATATTTGAAAATAATAATAAATTTATTATTCAATAAATACTTGAACATATACTTTGTTCAATAAATACTTGAAAATATAAATTCTATAAAAAGAGAAAGGAGGAGAGATGATCCCCAAGAGGTGATCTTTTCATCATAAGTTTGTGACAAATAAAGTGGGGTGACACTTAAAGGGACAAATAAAGTGTTGATTTTATGTCTGGAAGAAATTGTTTACTTTCTGATTGAACATCCACAATTTCTAGCTATTAGAATGGCAGCAGGTATTTCAGAAGAGGCACTGTCACAGAAATCAATTGAAGAGTTTTAAAATGGCTTTTTTTTTTTCCTTTCAAATGTGAACAATTTACCTTTTCCATCCACAGAGCAGGCACAATAATCAGAAAGTATACTGCTTTTTTCTTAGAAGGCAAAACTTTTCTCTAAAAATTATGACATATATTCTTCAATTTTAGCCCCCTAAGATGTTAAGCTGGGAATGATATAGCCAGTTATGTTTATGCTTATGATCAAAAAGAAAATTAGGATATTTTTTTAAATAGCCTAACATTTTTAATAGCCTAACTATTAGGCTATACTTAAAAGATCTTAATGACCCAGATAACCACAATGGTGTGATCACTGACCTAGAGGCAGACATTCTGGAATGCAAAGTCAAGTGGGCCTTAAGAAGCATCACTACGAACAAAGCTAGTAGAGGTGATGGAATTCCAGTTGAGCTACTTCAGATCCTAAAAGATGATGCTGTGGAAGTGCAGCACTCAATATACCAGCAAATTTGGAAAACTCAGCATTTGCCACAGGATTGGCAAAGATCACTTTTCATTTCAATCCCAAAGAAAGGCAATGCCAAAGAATGTTCAAACTACTGCACAGTTACACTCATCTCACATGCTAGCAAAGTAATGCTCAAAATTCTCCAAGCAAGGCTTCAGCAGTATGTGAACTGAGAACTTCCAGATGTTCAATCTGGATTTAGAAAAGGAAGAGGAACCAGAGATCAAATTTCCAACATCCATTGGATCATTGAAAAAGCAAGAAAGTTCAGAAAAATATCTACTTCTGCTTTATTGACTACGACAAAGCCTTTGACTGCGTAGATCACAACAAACTGGAAAATTCTTCAAGAGATGGGGATACCAGACAACCTTACCTGCCTCCTGAGAAATCTGTATATAGGTCAAGAAGCAACATTAGAACATGCAACAATGGCCTGGTTCCAAATTTGGAATGGAGTACATCAAGGCTGTATATTGTCACCCTACTTATTTAACTTATATGCAGAATACATCATGAGAAATGCCACGATGGCTGAAGCACAATCTGAAATCAAGATTGCCGGGAGAAGTATCAATAACCTCAAATATGCAGATGATACCACCCTTATGGCAGAAAGCAAAGAAGAACTAAAGACCCTCTTGAATGAAAGTGAAAGAGGAGAGGGAAAAGGGTGGTTTAAAACTAAACAATCACAAAACAAAGATTGTGGCATCTGGTCCCATCACTTCATGGCAAATAGATGGGGAAATAATGGAAACAGTGACAGACTTTATCACTGCTGATGATGACTGCAGCCATGAAATTAAGACACTTGCTCCTTGGAAGAAAAGCTATGACAAACCTAGACAGCATATTAAAAAGTAGACAAGGTCCATCTAGTCAAAGCTATAGTTTTTCCAGTTGTCAGGTATGGATGAGAGTTGGACCATAATGAATGCTGAGCGCTGAAGAATTGATGCTTTTGAACTGTGGTGTTGGAAAAGACTTGAGAATCCCTTGGACTGCAAGGAATTCAAACCAGTCATTCATAAAGAAGATCAGTCCTAAATATTCACTGGAAGAACTGATGCTGAAGCTGAAGCTCTAATACTTCGGCCACCTGCTGTGAAGAACTGACTCATTTGAAAAGACCCTGATGCTGGCAAAGATTGAAGGCAGGAGGAGAAGGGGACGACAGAGAAGAAGATGGTTGGATAGCATCACCAATTGGATGGACATGAGTTTGAGCAAGCTTTGGTAGTTGGCGATGGTGCGAAGCCTGGTGTGCTGCAGTCCATGGGATCACAAAGAGTGGGACACAACTGAGCGACTGAACTGAACTTGTTAGACTATTCATGTTTAAAAGTTAGTGAGTTTGAATTAGAAATTATGTTCATGTTGTAATATATTAACTGAACTTGAGTTGAGTTTACTGTATTTTGAAAAAGTACTTAAAAATACTGTAACAACAAAATACTTTATTTGAGATGGTGTTATGTTTCCTGTATTTGTTACTTTATTTGAACCTAACAACTTACAAGTTGTGTATCCTGTTGAAATAAGATATTCCTTAGGTCCACACAAAACATTAAATAAGAATATCACAAAGAAAATTGATTCTGGGATCACATAAGCATTTACTAGTCTTGGTACCAAATTTATTTCTTTTAGGGAACATGTTTCAAAAATTAGGGAGAAAAAAAAAGCTTTGTATTCCTTTGCAGTATCAAATGGTAGAGTCTTCTAAATGTATGTATAATCAGTAAAAGGTGTTTATCCCAAATGATTTTGTTATTCATTTCTGGGTTTTGTGTTTTGTTTTTTTTTTCCAGAACACCCTCAAATTGGACTCCACAAACCAATGTAATCAAGATTGTTTTACTAACTAATAAATCTTTAAGTATTGGTTGAAGTTTAATCCCGGTGTCCTTGAAACATTCCACTGAACATTCAGATTTCCAATAAATAACTATGGTCAGTAATAATATACTTGAGTACAGCAAAGAAAATGTAGTTATTCCCCATTCTAAAGCTATTTTTTTAGAAAACAGGCATCAGAGAAAAGGAACCACAGACCTATTTTTAATGTTCAAATAAGCTAGAGCTCATATTTTATTTTGATCAGGGGATTAGGAAAAATCTTTGTTTGGAGGAAGCATTTAACTTCAGAGTTTCCACATTGGGTTTTGTATAATTCTCAGTATTTGGCTTTTTTTTTTTTTTTTTTTTTAAGGAAATGCATTTTTTTTTTTTTTTTTTGGAAATGCACTTTTAGATACGATCAGCTCCTCCCTTGCTTTGGTCAGATCCCACGTATAGTTGTTCTGGACATGTTTATGAGATCTCAGACATGATCATCATGACTTCAGTAGAAAGGGGTTGAAAAAGGAGCAGATGAATATCAAGAAGTCTAAGTTCATGCATTTCAGATAAATGACGGCAAAGATAAAATGCAGAAAGCAAAGCATATGAAAGTGGCTGATCCAAAGCAATGAGGCAATGTCGTGGTGATTATTTTAAAATAATTTATTATACCTTCTAAAAGGAAAAGAGGGGGAAAAAGCAGACAAAGACCTTTAAGGACCCACAGAATAAAACTAATGAATTAAGATATCTATTTGAATATGCTTCACTCTCCTTAAGTATCTACAATGACAAGTATTCAGTGTTTTAACAAAATCAGTTCAGTTCAGTTCAGTTCAGTTCGGTCGCTCAATCATGTCTGACACTGTGACCGCATGGAATGCAGCACGCCAGGCCTCCCTGTCCATCACCAACTCTCAAAGCATGCTCAAACTCATATCCTTCAAGTCGGTGATGCCATCCAACCATCATATCATCTATCCTCCCCTTCTTCTCCTGCCTTCAATCTTTCCCAGCATCAGGGTATTTTCCAATGAGTCAGTTCTTTGCATCAGGTGGCCAAAGTATTGGAGTTTCAGCTTCAGTATCAGTCCTTCCAGTGAATATTCAGGACTGATTTCCTTTAGGATGGATTGACTGGATCTCCTTGCAGTCCAAGGGATTCTCAAGAGTCTTCTCCAACACCACAGTTCAAAAGCATCAATTCTTAAGTGCTCAGGTTTCTTTATAGTCCAACTCTCACATCCATACATAACTACTGGAAAAAAACATAGCTTTGACTAGATAGACCTTTGTTGGTAAAGTAATGTCTCTGCTTTTTAATACGCTGTCTAGGTTGGTCATAGATTTTCTTCCAAGGAGCAAATGTTTTTTAATTTCATGGCTGCAGTCACCATCTGCAGTGATTTTGGAGCCCAAGAAAATAAAGTGTCTCATTGTTTCCATTGTTTCCCCATATATTTGCCATGAAGTGATGGGACCAGATGCTATGATCTTAGTTTTCTGAATGTTGAGTTTTAAGCCAACTTCATTCTCCTGTTTCACTTTCATCAAGAGACTCTTTAGTTCTTCTCTTTCTGCCATAAGTGTGGTGTTATCTGCGTATCTGAGGTTATTGATATTTCTCCTGGCAATCTTGATTCCAGCTGTGCTTCATCCAGACTGGCATGTCCCATGATATACTCTGCATATAGGTGAGATAAGCAGGGTGACAATATACAACCTTGACGTACTCCTTTCCCTATTTGGAACCAGTCTGTTGTTCCATGTCCAGTTCTAACTATTGCTTCTTGACCTGCATGCAGATTTCTCATGAGGCAGGTCTGGTGGTCTGGTATTCCCATCTGTTGAAGAAATTTTCCATAGTTTGTTGTAATCCACATAGTCAAAGGCTTTGGTGTAGTCAACAAAGCAGAAGTAACAAAACAGAATATTAACATTATTTTAATATTAGCAAAATACTAACTAGATATATATCAAGAAAATGAGTAAGGTTAGATGCTTGATACTAAAAGAGCAAAGTCATTGTTTTCTCTAAACTGTTGCTTTTCTATTTAGTAAATTACTTAAATTGTTTGATTGCATATTTCATTGACAAGTAAGGCTAGAATAATAAAGCTAATGTGTTGAAAAATTTATTTTTTGAAATTGTATATCTAATGATAGAAACAGCTCTAGAGGTGGGTTCCTAGTACCATTCCAAAATTCTTATTTAATTTTCCGTGTTAGAGGAGTATCCTGGTAGAAAGAATACCAGGTTACTTAATCATTTTATAATGTATTTACTTAATCGTTTGTCAGATAATTAATTATTGATAATATAGTTACGTTTTCATGGTGGGAAGATAGAGACACAAGAGACAGCTTTTCTTTCCTTTATCTTTTGGCAAATAATAAAAAATACCTTTTAAAAATCATCCTTTTCAAAACATGGATGTGGTCCATATTGTTAAAGTACATGCATCCAGAACTATGTTTTGTTGTTCAGTTACTCAGTCTTGTCCGACTCTTTGTGACCCCCATGGATTGCAGCATGCCAGGCTTCCCTGTCCTTCACTATCTCCTGGAGTTTGCTCAAACTCATGTCCATTGAGTCAGTGATGTCATCGAACCATCTCATTCTCTTTTGTCCCCTTCTCCTCCTGCCTTCAATCTTTCCCAACATCAGGGTCTTTTCCAGTGAGTTGGCTCTTCGCATCAGGTGGCCAGAGTAGTGGAGCATGAGTCCTTCCAATGCATATACCTTTAGGATTGACTGGTTTGGTCTCCTTGCTGTCCCAGGGACTAGGTTAGGGTTTGACAGTAATGTGTAGTTCTACTAAATGTTGACTTGATTATGAGCAAAGAGAATTTGAGCGTAAGTCCGTTATTGAGATACTTTGGCTCTACTGCTAATTTTAACCAAAAAGATGTTGATATGTTCAGAAAATGAAGTAATGTGTGGTAAGGTTGAAAGTTTCAGATAAGTTTCACGGTCTTCGTAATGTGGAAATAATACTTTGAGTACTTGAAACTCAGTCTTTACTGAAGCAACAACAACAACAACAACAAACCTTGGAGCAGTGTTGATATTCTGAAAGGGAAATCTAAGTAAAACCTACATCTGTGGTTAACATCTTGAGCACATCACAATGCAAGAGATGAATTTGGTTAGTATAGCATTAAAGTAATCCATTGAAATGAAAGAAAAGACACTCTCAGTTTTCTTTCATCTTTGGATAGTCTTTTAAAATCTATATCATTTTTTTAATGTCTCCAAGACATCATTACCACACCCTTTATATAGAATGAAAATATATATTTTAGGGAATAATGACCTACTCATGAATTGCTGGCTTTCAGCATCATCATGTACATTAAAGACAGAGTTGGAGAGAAAAGCATTCATACAAACATTTTATAGGCTTACTTTTTTGTTTCCTCTTCCTTGTGTTTATTTGAAAACTGCTTATTTGCCTGAATTTGCCCTGCTGGCAAAAATTTTATACCAGACAGCTACTTTTTATTGTTGTTGCACATCATGAATAACAGCTTTATTTGATGGCAAATGAGATGCCCCAAGTTGCAAGCTTTCCATAAACATATCTGAATTGTTCAATTTCCTTCTCATTGTATAATTTCCACCCTGGCCCTTTCCCTGCTGATATTCAGATAAAGATTTCATTCAAGTGATTTTCAGAACTGTCCTGTGTTACTTGCTGTCACAAGTGGTAAGATTGCTCAATTTATATTAGCTATACAAGTGCTGTACAGGTTTTTATCAGATCTTTCTAAAGTCATTTCTTTGTAATGAGTGGTAAGGAGAACAATAAAAGAATACCTCCAATTGGTTTTCTGCACAGTGGTGATTTATTAGCAATAGAATTAGTAATATGACTGTTTTCTGAGAAAAATGTCTTAATGAATTTTTCTGTCCTTTTTTTTTCATATCTTCTAACATGGATTTGAAAAATTATGATTGCTGATTGATTCCAAATGACTTCACTCTTTGTTTACCAATTAGGTAAGTAATTTTGATTCTTTTGATATTTGTAGGAATTCATGGTTGTATTTTTAAATCTCTGTTCATTACCAGTTTTTACTGTAGCGTTCACTGGTTAAATGAGGTAAACATTGGATATAAAAAGACAAGTCACCTTTTTCAGAAATGTGTTTAAGGTCTATTTCAATAGCTGTTGTAGGACACAAACTGTTAAGAAGACCCAGTTCAGGCTGTCCTTTTTACAGATACCATATGTTTAAATTCATTTTAGTCCATTTTGTTGGCTAGCCTTTGTTTACAAACGAGCTGTCAGCTCTTGCCTAGGAAGTTCCACGTCATACCAGACAGGTTACTGAATGTAATACTAGTGATTCAATTCTAAGAATGCATTCTATACGATAGCTCATGATAGTTTGACAGTCTGTAACAAACCATTTTGATGATCCCAAAGATAGCTAGGCTATTAAAAAAAAAAAACAGCTCTAGATTCTGTGTTTCTGTCAGTTATTCAGTGCTAGAGCTGGGGTTAGTGGACTACAGTTTGTGGACCAAAAAGGCCAACGATGTGTTAAGGATGCTCTTTGTATTTTTGAATTGTGGATATAAAATCAAAAGAAGAATCATACTCTGTAACATAGGAAAATTACACAAAGTTTAAATTTTGGTGCCCCAAAATGAATGTACTTTGCACATTGTTTATGGCTGCTTTATGCTGCAACGGATGGCTCCCAAATCCTAAAATATTTACTTTCTGATTCTCAACAGAGAGTTTGCTGACCCTATTGCTTGAGTACCAGAATACAAGGGGTTAATTCCCAAAGGCTCCCACTTTGAGGACACTGATAAGAACAAAAATCATTCTGTATCTGGCCTTTTCTTCAATCACAAGGGAATCTACCATACCTAAAATGAACAAATTAAGACCAAATGGAGGAGCAGATCTTGATTGTAGATGTAAATTTTCCCAAACAGCTTTTTCCGTAGTTCTATTTCTTGTACTTTTAAGCCCTAAAACATGCAACACATTAAATCTGATTTATCTTTACTGCCTTTGGGTTTTTGAGTTTGCCCCCAGAAAGTCAAAGCCCAGTAGTTGTTAGGGCTGAGAAAGTGGTATTTTGTGTTGGGTGAAGCTGCGGCACAACATATAATGAGAATTTTCTCAAACTTTTAAATATTTCTCAGGGATTTATTTCACCTGAGAGAACACTAACAGTCTATAGATACTGGCTTTTCTTAATTACATGTGCTAGTGTTGGAAAAGTGTAGTATTGATCATTGCCATCCAGCATCATACTTAAAACAGTACTAGTAAGCGTGGTTGTGTATTATGAAATACACTTTGTGGAATTTTTCAGAATCAGGTGGAATATAAATGGTGATATCCTCCTTTTTAAAGCAGTCTTAAAATATAAATATATTTCTGGTTCATTTCTGCATTTATCAGAAGCAGATGCATTTGTTTTTTGAGACAGAAGAAATGAACAAAGAAAGCATATTCTTGGAATATTAGGAGAGAACAATGTAGAAAAAGCTGGATATTAAGAAGATACATTATCTTCTAGGTTTAGGCCGCTGGGAAATAAAGCTTCTGTGTGTGTATTTGATACATAAAGATAGGCACAAAGAAAAAGGCAAATGTGCTATGGATATTCTGACATGGTACAATTATATTAGTATGTTTCGAACCCTTTTCATGAAAATTTGACATTACTGTACCTCAGCTAGAAGCAGCAGGAATCACTAGGGAAAGAACAGCTGGATACTTTATTAGGTTTTATGTTGTACATAAGGAGACCATGTTTTCCATTGTCAGTGTGTAAAAGAAAATGCAAGCTCTGGGCATCATTAACGTCTCGGAAGCGTAGGATATATCAGCTCTGTTCTCGCAACACCTGGATTGAAAGCACGGTGTGAGGTCACTGTAAAACAAAAACAGACCATCTGCTCTAGTTGGAATTTCCAGGGTTGATTTAAAAAAAAATAAAATAGCCCATAATTGTTGTAGAGGGAAGTATTCCTTTGTAACTAGACACTTACATAGACGTATGAATATAAATTTACGGATCTGTTTGAACATGTTTTCGACGTTATTGCACCTGACTGTCTCGTGGCTGTACTCTGGAGGGAAACCAGAAGGCTCTTTGGAGTCCAGGAAGTCCACTCCCTATTTGCTGGTCTTTATGATGTGATGTCCTTGATGAACCATTCTCCCTGACTCTCAATTTGGCCTCTTTTGTTAGCTCAGTTTTAGTGAACACGTCTCCCATCCCCCAACTCAACACACACGTGATTCTTATTGATGTGATCACTCTGTCCCCCCTTGTAATTGCCTTTATGTTGGGGACCGTATATCTGTCCCACAAAGCCCACCGCTGTGTTCCTCATACAGTGGTTGCCTTTAAAGCACTGTATTAGTCAGCTTTGGTTGCCATGGCAGAACATAGATTGGGTGGCTTAAACAAGAGGAATTTTTTTTCCTCACAGTTTTGGATGTTGTGAAGTCTGAGATCAGAGTGCCAGGGTGGTCAGGTTCTGGTAAGAGCTCTCATCCTACCTAACGGAGGGAGCCTTCTCCCTGTGTCCTCACACAGTGCTGTTAGAAGAGTACCTAACCCATATGAGCTTATTTAACTGTAATTAATTCCTAAAAACGTATCCTTAGAAACAGTCACATTTTTGGGTTAGAGCTTCAACATATAAATTGTTCCAGGGTTGGATACAATTCAGCTTTTAACAAGACCTTTGACACAATTTGAGTTGTATACGTAAGAGAGAGAACTTTTTATTTTTTTCATGTGAAGCTTTAAGAGGTATTTGTAGAGTTAGATCACTTATATCTTCAGCCATGAGTTGAAGTAGTCTCTTCATCTTCATCATATGCTCCTAGTAAATCTAGTAAACTACAAATGCAATTTAAATATTAAAATATACAGATATTTTATATTTATAATATAAAAAGTATTGTGTGTTGTAGCTATGATCTCTTCTTTAATCATCTTAAAAGAATACAGCAGATTGAGCACTGATTTCATTCATCATTCATGAATCCACATGTTTATATATTTCACACTGATGAAATGCCCAACTGTATGCATGAGGGGTACAGACCAAGAAGTATAGGATGTAAAGAATAACCTGACAACATTCTGCCCGTTAGCAGCTCATAGTTGACAATAGAGTTTCAGAGCAGTATGTTAGTTAAGTGCTTAGAAATAAAAATATAAAGCAGTGCCCACAATCCTTTGCATATTAGTAACTTTTCAATGGTGATACCATCTGATCATGAGGGTAATATTGCAGTTGAAGAAAGAAGGGCAGTAAAGACAAGGCAAAGGGAATGGCAGATGCAAAGCAAACATGGGTAAAAAGGAGTATCACTGCAGAGCTGCAAGCCAGTGTGCTGAGTGGGATGAAGACGATGAAATGTTCTTAATTTATTTTTTAATTGACCTTCTACTGTGTGTCAGGTACCAGGTTATGTGGGTTGGTGTTGAGTAGTACACAATAATAAAATTTGCATTCTGAAGTTGATTTTTTTAGGGGGAGGAGACAATAAATAATTACATGATCAAAAAGAGTTCCCCCAATGGCTCAGCAGTAAGGAATGCCCCTGCAATGCTAGGTCGGGATGATCCCCTGGAGGAGGAAATGAAAACCCACTCCAGTATTCCTGCCTGAAGAATTCCATGGACAGAGGAGCTTGGCAGGCTACAGTCCAAAGGGTCGCAAAGGGTCAGACACCACTGAAGCAACTTAGCATGCACGCCGCATCTTCTAACATTCTGTTTTGTTGTATTATTCCTTACCCATCAAGTTGTATCATTACTGTCCTTAAGAGAATTATGATCATCTGACTTTGATTGCAAGTAAATTTGTTGCCTCTCCAGGCATAACAGATTACCCCAAACCTTAGAGGTTTCAAACAGCAATAAGTCCTCATTCCTCTTCACAGTTTGTATGGGTCAAAATTTGGGATTCTGGTTTGAGAACACTCTCCCCATAAAAGCATAAGAACTATTATAAAGTATGAGTCAAAATGTCAGGAAGGGCTGATTTCATCTAAACTAGCTTTACTGAGTAGAGGATCTACATCCAACTTGGTTTACTCATGTGACTGCTGAGTTGATGTTGGTCATTTGCAGGAGACCTCAGTTGCTCCCTTAGGGGCAGCGCCACAGGACTGCTTTTGTGTCCTCACAGCATGGCACCTGGCTTCTCCTGGAGCAATCCAAGATCAGGTGGAAACAGCAATGTCATTTAGGACTTAAAGCTCAGAAGTCACATACCCTCACATCTGCATTATGAGATTGTTCAGCCCTATTCAGTGTGGGAGGGGACTGTCCAAGAACTTAAATACCAGGATATGAAGATAAGTGGTGGCCATCTTGGAACATGGTACCACAAGGAGAAATACTAATTTTAGTATTTAAAGAAATAATACTGATACTTGGAATTGAAGTCAAAAAGAAAAAAAAAATCCTAATTTCAACCATTAATTGACATAATTATCTTTGAACTTCAACATCGTATTTGATTTCTAAAGTACACACTTATTAAATGATGTCTTTCTTCTGACCAGGTACTAAAATAAGCTTTATTTAATAGAATAATGATATTAAATAACTTTGTAAACCAAAAGGTGAAAATGTATGCAGAGAATAAATTATGAAGACTTTGTCCAGCGTAGTTGATGGTGATTATTTTCCAGTATAGTCTTCAATTCATTGCTGTAATAATCTTTTCAACCAATTAACAGTTAATTTAGTCTGTTATGTTAAAATGTTAGCCACATTATTTGCCAGTTAATACAGGTTAAATGTTAATTATGCTGTTCTATAGTGACTAACATGGTACATCCTGCAATTGCACTTATTATTGGTTGGTTCTTTGACTGTCGTATACTCATGTGCCTCATTATTATTGTGCTAATTTTAGTATAAGCACATCATATCCTGTGTTATTTAAAATAAAATCACGAGTCTTACATGCTTTCAATCAAACATTAGACCCTTTTGTGTTTAGTAGTTTACATGATTAAATGGTTAATGATCTTTGAGTCTTAGCTTGCATTTGATATATCTAGGCTGCATTGCTCAATATATTTTAAATATTTGTAGGTCAAAGTGTAGTCTCCTATACAACAAATGCAATCATAATTTTAAGTTAAATGTATATTTAACCTTCATGAGAGCTACAATTATAAATATGATGATGACTATTCCTTCAGCTATATTGCTAATGGAATGGATTAACAACTTATTTCCTGGGTCTGGTTTTATTACCCCTCATTCCACTCATACATCATCAGCTATTTTTTTTTTTAGTACTGAGGAGCACCATTTGGAAAACAGGATCTTATTAATGTTCTTTTGCTAGATAACAAATTTCCACAGATGTATGGATTAAAACATCTACTTATTATTTCACAGTTCCATAGGTCAGAAGTCCAGGCTCAACTGGTTCTCTCCTCTTGGTTTTACATGGTCTTTTACAGTTAAGGTGTTAGCAAGTCTGCATTTCTTTCTGGAAGATCTAGGGATGAATCTACATTTTAGATCATTCAGTTTCACGGCAGAATTCAGTTTTGCTTGCTATTGCATGTGTGAGCTTCCTATTGCTTTGATGGCAGTTGACAGTGTGAGTGGAGGCGTTGAGTGAGAGAGAGAGAGAGAGAGTGGGGGGGGGAAGGGGGGAGGGGGGTTTCTAAACATCTAGAAGCTGCCAGCATTCCTTGTCTTATGGCCCATCTACTCCATTTACAAAGGGGGTTGAGTCCTTTTAAACTTAGAATCTCTCTGAATCTCCTACCTACCTAGGCTTCTTTTTTTTTTTTTGTCCCTTTAGACAATAGCTATTTTTTTTAATTTAAATTTATTTATTTTAATTGGAGGCTACTTACTTTACAATATTGTAGTGGTTTTGCCATACATTCACATGAATCAGCCATGGGTGTACATGTGATCCTCACCTGAGCCTCCCTCCCACCTCCCTCCCCATCCCATCCCTCAGGGTCATCCCAGTGCACCAGCCCTGAGCACCCTGCCTCATGCATCAAACCTGGACTGGCGATCTGTTTCACATATGATAATATACATGTTTCAATGCTATTCTCTCAAATCATCCCACCCTTGCATTTTCCCACAGAGTCCAAAAGACTGTTCTATATATGTGTCTCTTTTGCTGCCTCACAAATAGGGGTATCTTTACCATCTTTCTAAATTCCATGTATACACGTTAGTATGCTGTATTGGTGTTTTTCTTTCTGGCTTACTTCACTCTGTATAATAGGCTCCAGTTTCATCCACCTCATTAGAATTGATTCAAATGTATTCTTTTTAATAGTTGAGTAATATTCCTGTGTATATGTACCACAGCTTTCTTATGTATTCGTCTGCTGATGGACATCTAGGTTGCTTCCATGTCCTGGCTATTATTAACAGTGCTGCAGTGAACATTGGGGTACATGTGTCTCTTTCATTTCTGGTTTCCTCGGTGTGTATGCCCAGCAGTGGGATTGCTGTGTCATATGGCAGTTCTATTTCCAGTTGGCTTGTCTGTCTTAAAGCCCATGTGATTATATTGGCCTCAACTAAATAATTCAGGGTAATTTCCCTATTTTAAAGTCAGTTCATAGCCTTAATTCCACCTGCAAAGTCCTTGCACAGCAGTACCTGATTAACCGATGGAAGGAAATCTTTCAGGGATCCCTTTAGAATTCTCCCTACTATAGGGTTGTTGGGCTTTCCTGGTGGCTCAGTGGTGAAGGACTTGCCTGCCAATGCAGGAGACCCAGGTTCGATCCCTGGGTTGGAGGGTCCTCTGGAGAAAGGAGTGGCAACCCTCTCCAGTATTCTTGCCTGGAGATCCCATGGACAGAGTAGGCTGGAGGGCCACAGTCTGTGGGGTCTCAAAAGAATCGGACCTGACTTAACGACTAAACAACAGCAACAGATGGGGTTGTTAGTTGGTCAGAAGCTTGGAATGATGTGACCTCAGTGAGTCCTCTTAGGAAAAGTTATGTTTTAGTTGAATCCTTGGGGAAAGAAAGAGTCCAGGAAGATACAGAGAGATAAGTCAGAAAAAGACTTCTCTAAATCCAAGTGCACCACACGACCTTGAGTTTCTTATTTGACTCGTCTTATGGCCTGTCAGTGAAGGAGACGCAAGAGACGCAGGTTCTCTCCCTGGCTTGGGATGATCCGCTGGCGTAGGAAATGGCGCCTCATTCCAGTATTCTTGCCTAGAAAATTCCTTGGGCAGAGAAGCGTGGCAGGCTATAGTCCACATGGCTGCAAAGAGTTGGACACAACTGAGCACATGGTATTCTATGGTCTGGCAAGAAAAACAGACTCCATCCCGGACCAAAACCACTGCAATATAAATATCTTATATTCCATACCTTAGTTCTGAGTATGTATTGATAAATAAACCAAACATCGTAATTTGTCCTTCCTTGTTCTGAAAGCATTGCTGCAGCATTGTTCCTCTCCTTTTTTTGCTGTTATCTAGATTGTTCCCATTAGTTCATGATTATGTTTACTTTTCTCATTAAACACACACACACAAAGAACTTCTTACTTTATCAATTCTCCTCTTATTTCTCCTTATTTGTAATTTTTTGTCTGAAATTTCTTTCTGATTTTTTTTCCTGAG
The DNA here is from genome assembly GCA_024291935.2 of Okapia johnstoni. NCBI lineage: Eukaryota > Metazoa > Chordata > Mammalia > Artiodactyla > Giraffidae > Okapia > Okapia johnstoni. Next base: position 30,889,645 of record CM044311.1, read on the forward strand.
GCCACTCTTAAATCCAACATTGTTTCCCCGCCTTTTACTCACTGTACTTATCATAAAAGGTGATGACTTCCACATTACTAAATGTGGTGGCCATGTCTGAGTATTCACCTTAATAGACCCATAATCAGTATTTGATCCACATGATACACTTTGATGTACTTTCTTCTCTGATATCCTTTCTTCCTTGATGGCTTCCAAGACTTTATTCGTACATTGATTTTTTTCCTGTCTCCCCAGTTACTCCTTCTTAGATAGTGTTCTGGATCCACCTTTTTGCCTAAACCCTGTATTTTGAAGTGTCCCTGCTCATGGTACTTGAATTTCCTCATTTTCCTTCCAAATGTGCTTCCCAGGTGATCGCACTGCTTCTCATGGATGGCTTTAGCTGCTCTCTCTATGTGTTGGTAGTCACCAAATTTATATCTGAACCCTGGACATCTTCCCTTAACTTCTAAAAGTATTGACTCAATATTCCATTTGAATGCCCAGCAGGAATCTCAAAATTAATATGCTCCAACCGGAATGACTAATATTTCTACTTTCCTTCCTAAAAACCTCTCCAGCCACAATGTTTCACTTACTTACGCCCAAGAACTTTGACCTTGTACGTATTTCTTGTTCTAATTTTCTATCTAATTTTGGGGGTAAAGGTAACTCTTCTATTTTCAGAATATATCTAGATTTTAGTCATCTCTTTGCCAATGCCCAAGGTCAAAAGCTCAGGCAGTTAATATCTCTCACCTGGATTATGACAACATCATCATGACAGATCTCTCTAATGCAGTCCTTGCCCCTGTTCAGTTCATTCTCACATCAGTATCAGTGCCTCACACATCTCTGACTCCTCTCCTGATACACCTGCCAAGTCCTCATTTACTTTCTTGTTTTTTCCTACAAGTGATCCTGGCTTTTACCCCAGAGTCTATATATTAGCTGTTGGTTCTGCCTCATTAACTTTTCCATTGCATATCCATCTGGCTGACTCTTTGATTCTTTTCTCAGAAAGCCTCTTCTAAGGGAGATCTTCTCATGTCACTTCTCTTCAGTTGCAATACTCTCATATCTCATACCCACTTGACATTCCTATTCCCCTTTCCTGTCTTTTTTTTTCTTCTTACATTTTACCTTTCACCTAGACTATAAACTCCATGTGGGCTGATATGTTTGTCTGTATTTCTCCCTCTATCTCAGTGCTTAGAGCAAAGCATGGAATATGTATATAATAAGTAAGTGGTCAGTAAATGTTTAATGGTGGGGGAAACAAACATATAAAGTACATTGATATAGGGTATACTTGGCTACAACCCCATAAGGTAAATAGAGCAGGTATTATTTTATTTTCCAAATGGAGGCAATTATATATCTTGCCCAAGGTCACAAAACTAGTTAAGTGTCAGAGATTAAACCAAAACTCAACTCTCCTGACTCCTAACCTGGTTTTCTTCCCACTACAATAGGTGCTAAAAATACAGTGTTGACTGTTCTTGGGAGCTACAGTGCAGTGTCCCTCAAGAACCTGGAAATAAAGAAATAAGATTGTCTTCTGAGAGTTACTCTATGAAATCAACATATAATGAATCAGTTACTTTAAAGAACTGGAATTGCTTTTAAACCAAGGGGACCTTTATCTATTATATGACCTAACATTCCTAAGGAAAGAATGTTTTAATAAGAAAAGGCAGAGTTTGTAGAGGCAATTTAAAAGGATACCCAAAAGCAAAAGTTAGCAAAATGTATCCAAGGGGAGGAAGCCTCATTCAGCCAGCGGGCTATGGGAACTCCAGAGCCTCTTTGTCCATGGGTGAGTCAGATTCTCTTAGTCTGTGCCAATGGACACTTGATTCATCTCGCTCATTATTTTCCTGATTCTATAATCACCAAACAATATTATGATTAATAACTAATTTTCCATACAGCTCTGTCTCCCTACAGGAGAAAAATTTCTGGCAAAATGTGCTCCTTGAAATCTTGTCCTGATTTAACTATTTCTTATTAAAAGTTAATGAATTGACCTTATGATTACGATTTGGCTTCTGTAAAAAGACATGTTACTGACACACATATTCTGATTTATGTTACAGCTATAGTCTGATGATTTTTAAAAAATCAGTTTATGATTCTATATATCATTTTCCTGAACTTGGGTAATTGAATGTGAGTCTCTTTTGCACCTTTTCCCACTTCTGCTGAATATGAGGATGCTCTTAACATTTCAGCCATGGAAAAAAATCAGCTAGAGCCTCCTAGTGTCAGCTGCTTCTTGAAATGCTGGGCTAGAAAAGACTCTAAAGGAGAGTCTTGGCTTAGGGAGGGGGATTTTTGTTTTTTAATAAAACATTAGCAAGATACATTTAGCTGAAGTTCAGCTACTTCAGGGAAATATTAGTTAGTTGAAGATGGCTCTGGTCCTTAAAAGAGGGAGAAATTATTCTTATAGATAGGCAGCAATTATTTTGGCAATTTGGATTTTTATCAAGAGCAAGGAAGGACAGTTGGGGCTAAGGTAACCTGTGAGAGAGAAGAAAGAAATAGGTCATGGAACAGGACCCTAGAGACACCCAGTGGAAAATTCTCAGTCTTACAGGATGTCTCACACATGAAAACCAGGTTTCTAAAGTCCTTCAGGCTTAGAACCAAACACATTCACTGACATGTTGATTTACCAAGCACTTTTGGTCTCAAATTATTTTCAATTCTTGCATTTCTTCATTTACATATGTTTGAATCAGTTATGTTTTGATGGTTGGTCCATCTTAGAAGTGTTGAATAATAGCTATCAAAGCATCTAGGGAAACTATTCTATTTCTTACAAGAAAACTCCTCTTCTCTTGTTTATTTTACTCCTTACTTTCATTTTTTTTAATTTATTTTGTCATAGAAGATAAATCTTAGGAAAGTTTATTGTGACAACTTATGTTTGTATTGTACCATAGTCAGGTCTTGAATAAATAATTAATTTTATGGAACAGTGGGCAACATAAACATATCAAAACATACTGGTGTTGTATTTAAATAACACCTGAATTTTAGTCATAGAGCTTAATTTTTTTTTTTTTAATCAAGGCATCATTTAGTTACCAAAGAAGGAGAAAATGACTAGTGGAAGGTAAGTTAGAAAAGGTGTTATGATTTTTATGAAGGGGGGACATGAAATGACTTAGGATGGCAGGTGAGGGGATTAATGAGGAATAGAAAGGTTATCCCCAGGCCAGGAACCAGGACTGGAAGGAATGGCGGTTGGGGTGAACTGGGATAAAGAGTTCTGTGGTTAAGGTACCTCACTAGTCGGCATGAATATTTTCCCTTAACAAGGAGGCAGAATCATCCATGTTGAAATACAAGGAGGGAGGAGACTTTGGGCATCAGAAGGCTGGATTTAAATGCAAGTAAAAGGGAGGATAACTCTAATAATTAACCATGTTTTCTCACTAGCCTTAAGTTACTAAGAGTGAATCAGGAAGGACATGTTATGTCAACATTGGAAGTAGAAAGAGCACGATATACTCTGGGGCTCCAGAAGCAAGAATTGCAGGTATCAGCATTCCACACTAACTTTCTAAAAGAGCTTGTTTTAAACTCAGGCAAAAGCACTATAGAGCTGTGTAATGAGAAATCTACACTTTTTAAGGTATCAAAAGAGGCCTCTGATTTGAAGGCATGGACAGGTATGACTAGAGATGTGTTGCCAAACTTCTTGATTTGGGGTTGATGACAAGGGCTTCATTATAATTTGGGCATAATTCCATATTGTAGATGATATTCTCAAATAGGCTGCCCGACATGTGTCTATGCACAGCATTATCACCAAAAGGAGACACATCAATTACAAGAAAGAGTGCATTTTTTTTTTCCCCTAGTGTTTAAAGTCAATGACAGCCTGATAGTAGAAGCTGCATGGTCATAACATCCTTTCTTTATTCATTTGATAATCAATTCAGTTCTGTTCAGTCGTTCAGTCTTGTTCAACTCTTTGAGACCCCATGGACTGCAGCAATCTTTGATAATACGTGAAGAAATTAGGACATGGGGCTTTTTAAACTGAAGATAAGTATGATGCAGATTGAATAATATAAAGAATTTCAACACTCTTACTTTAAAAAGAAAGGGACAATTCATTGAACTTTACACTCGTTTTACTTTTTATGGGTTCAACAATAGTAGCATTGATATGGTAACCAAGAAGTTATCAGTGTGAATTAGTCTTTCTATTGAGTTGATCTTATGTTAAGTTGCTCCAGACATTGGATATTGGAAGCTATTTCTCTCAGTGACAAGATGAACAGATTGGGCGGTCAGGAAATGAAGATGTAGTGTATTTCTTGATATAAATAGCTCATTTCATATGGTCCATGACAAAGTCATTGAAAATGAAATAATTTGCATTTGTCTCAACAGATCTATTAATCTTCTGGGTCATAGATTGTGTTCAGTCAAATCTCTTTGTTTACAGGTTATCAATAGACTTCAAAACTGCTCCTTTAAGGTCTATGATGAAGGAAAAATTCTTACTGCCTCAGGATTTTTCAGGTCATTATTAATGTTAATTTTTATTTTAAAAAGATGAACTTTTAAACCCCTTTATGAACTGTGGGCTCCAGTTCATATTATAATGTTTCAGTCTCTTTAAGAAATTCCTTTAGCCAAATGATATAGTTCTGCACTGGATACACACAAATTTGGGAGATGCTTTTAATGACCAAGAAAGCCCACTACTTCTGAGAAGGTGGCTTTATCACAAATCCACATTTCAGGTAAAGGGTGATAGGAAGCAAGCATATTTCTAGACACAGTTAAGCACCAGGAAGAGTATGGTAATATTTCTGTTTGAATCCATTCATTTCACTTGAATTGAGATTGGGCAATGCTAAACAAAAATGTTCAAAAGAGGAGAGTGTCTGGCATCAGGATCTTCAATATGCTTCAGAATAGTTCTTTCATGCATAGGGTAATTTACCACAGAGACTTGTTTTTTTTTTTTTAACTCAATAGCTATTAACACTGCTCAAAACATACACTGAAAAACATTGTTCTTGTTGTTCAGTCACTTAAGTCGTGCCCAACTCTTTATGACCCCCACAGACTACAGCATCCATCACTATCACACTAAGTTTGCTCAGGCTCATGTCCATTGAGTCAGTGATGCCATCCAATCATCTTGTCCTCTATCGACCCTCTTCTCCTCCTGCCCTCAGTCTTTCCCAGCATCAGGGTCTTTTCCAATGAGCTAAAGATAATCTGAAATCTCTTCTTGGATTAAACCATAAGTATGAAAAACATGTGCAGATGAATTAGACTAACCACACTGTCTGGTACCACTACTCAGATCTGTTGTAGCTCCATGCCTGAATTGTTTTTATAGAACTATATTTTGGAATTATGCCCTTGGGCCACACTAAGGATCATTAGAAGAAGCAGTTCTGTGAAACTCATTAGTGTATTTACTGCAAGAATTTTGTTGAGGATGTTATTCTCTGTATTACCCTGTGGATACCTTGTGAGAACACCCTGGAGAAATATATCTCCAACTCAGTACCAAGAATAGTCTTCTCTTTCCTGAGCCAGTGGGTATTGGTCTCATGGACATTGAGAGTTATAAAAATGATTGTTTTCCAGTTTACTAGGGGCTAGAAAACACAGAGCAATATAAGGCTCATCTCTGTGATTAGAACAGAATATCACAGCTCTTTTATGATGGTCTCTCTTCATGTTTTTTTCTTTTCTGTTGTATTTTCCTTCACTTTGATACATTCATCTCTGTGATCTCTGTGTGTGTGCTCAGTCACTCAGTCATGTATGACTCTTTGCAACTCCCTGGATTGTAGCTCTCCAGGCTCCTCTGTCCATGGAATTTTCCAGGCAAGAATACTGGTGTGGGTTGACATTTCCTCCTCCAGGGGATCTTCCAGACCCAGGGATCAAACCCATGTCTCCTGCATCTCCTGCATTGGCAGGCAGATTCTTTACTGCTGAGCCACCAGGGAAGCCCAATACATTCATCTACTCAGTTTTATTTGATTTTGCAACATGTATTTTGTAAGCCATCTAAAACCTTTGATAAAAGGCAGGGTATAAGTAAGCAAACTAGTTTTATAATATGAGTAAGGCCAAGCTACCTTCTTAGATGAGGAACTTGATTGTCGTTTGAAATAGCCATAGCTTCATGGAGTCTACTAACATGGAAGTGTGTTGTTTGAAGCAGAATTTCTGAAGCCAATATCTGAGCACAGATATTTTTAGAAGCTAGTAATTCTAACATGGTATAATCACAAAGAAAGACATTTCTGGCCTAGAAAAAGAGCAAGTACAGTGCCTTGAGAAGGGAACAAGCTTGGCATTGCCCCACAAGAGTAAAAAGTCCTGGCCATGTGGGTCAGAAGGTGTTGAAAGGAAAGGTGTGGGAGATAAAGTTGAAAAGCAGACAGGGTTGATTTCAAGCAGAGCCATATAAGCTATAATAATAAGTCAAATTTCATTCCAAAAACCATGGAGGGCTGCCAGAAGGTTCTTTGTTAAGTCAAGTTTATTAAGGTATAATTGACACATAACAAAATTTGCTCTTTTTAGTCTATAGTACTGTGAATATTGATAAATACATAGAATTAGGTAACTATCTTTGACCACCTAAACAAAGAAAAATTTGTTATCACACCCAAAATTTCCATAATGTCTCTCTGAAAGTCATCCCCTCCCCCACCTCCAGTTCCTGGGCAACCACAATTCTGCTCTCTGTAGCTACAGTTTTGCTTTTTTAAGACTATCTTATAACTTACATCATACTATATGTAACCTTTTGAGTCTGGTTTCTTTCACTAAACGAAATCCACTTGCCATTCATTCATGCTGTCTCAAGTATACAGAGGGCTTCAAGCAGAGAGATGAAACAAACTGCTGTATATTTCATGAAAATAGCTCTGTTACTGTGATGAGAATCGAAGTATCATGGTTATTAAGAGGTGATTGTAACAGGTTAGGCAAAGGGAGATGATGATGGCTTCCGTGGTGGCAGCAGTGGAGGTTCTGAGAAATGGTTGATTTGGGAAATATTTTGAAGTCTGACTGACAGGGATTCTAGTGATTATAGTACAAGTAGGAATGAGAATTAACCACTTAGAAAAAATAATATTAAAAAATTGTTAAAAATTTAATGTGAAACAATGGAAGCACTAAAATTTCTTAGGAGACTTATTTAGTATAAACTTAGAATGATGAAGTTTCTCAAGCCAAAAACAGACAAAAAATTCACAGAACGTAGGAAAAGTTAGTAATATAATAAATTAAAATTTGTTATAAGGTGAAAAATACCACAATTAAACTTGTAAAACTAGTGCCTGCTAGGGAGAATATTAATAGCATTTATAGCCAAGTATTGATATACATACTATATAATGAGTAAACAATCCAAAAGAATAATGGGCAAAGCAGAAAAAAGAACTACTGAAAAAACAGAGTCCAATACACATATAAAAAGAAGGTTATTCTCACATTATTTAATTCAGCAATTTCACATCTGGAACTATGTTCTATAGTAATACTTCTGTATGTGGGCATAGATTGTTTTGCATCAGTAAGGAAATAAATATGTAAATTTTGATTCATGGGCGCGATAAAACATTATGCAGCCATTAAAAAGAATGAGCTCAATCTGTATGATATTGTGGAAAGTTCTATGTTAAACGAAAAAGTTGCAAAAAAATTTATTCATCGTAATTCCTTTGATAGCTAATTAAAAGAAACCTTTCTGGCTGTGTGTGAAAGAGAGAGTAAATAGAAAAGCAACTGGATTCATAGTAAATGATTAAAAGATTTATATCAGCATTTCTGCAGAGAATGTGGGATTGGGTATGATTACAAATAAAATATTTCACATTTTCCTTCAGTTTTGTAAAACTTGACTGTTTTTAAGATTTAAAATAATGCTCTCGAAAACATGATTGCAATTATTTTTCTTATTCATTTAATCTTGCAAATATGCATCAACAATTTCCCTCAGATATATATGTAAAAAATGAAAGAATTAAGTTCTAGATATATGCTTTTTCATTTATTGGATATTGACAATGAAGAAATGCATAAACAGTTGGAATGATCATGCAGTGGGGTACTTTATATCATTACTATAAATAATCTGGAGACACATGTATCAATGTAGGAAAAAGTTACTTGAATTAATTGAAGTCTCATAGTATACTCTTTATGAACATTTTTAGGAATACTGATTGTATATATTGTTCTGGAGAAATACATATTAGTAAATGATTGAAATATGCAAGGAGCAATACCACACAACCTCAAGAGAAGGGTTAATGCTGGAGGAGACAGTAATAGTTGGGGCTTTGTCTTTATAATATTTGACTCCTCAAAACATGTAAAGCATATATGATATATAAACTTGTTTGCTAATAAACATTTGTTAAATCTGGATGAATAAAATATGGGAACCTCTTTGATTATCTTCTATTATATTTCACAACTAGAAACAAAGAGAATATTTTGCTTAGTTGAAGAGTAAAGAAAAAACTGGAAACTATTCTGAGGAAATGTAATAAATACTGCTTAAAGCTGGGGATGGGGAGAGGAATTTTCAGTCTAGAATGAGGTGATATCAATTGTGATTTCTTTTGAATTATCATAATACAATTAATCAGTCATGTGTATTAAAAAGTTAATGTATTAAGGGCTTCCCAGGAGGAGCTATTGGTAAAGAACCCACCTACCAATGCAGGAGACTTAAGAGACGTGAGTTGGGACGATCCCTTTGAGGAGAACATAGCAACCCACTCCAGTATTCTTGCCTGGAGAATCCTCATGGACAGAGGGGCCTGGCAGGCTACAGTTCCTGGGGTCGCAAAGGACTGGACATGACTGAAGTGACTGAGCAGGCACGCACATGTGCTAAACACTTTGCAAATGCCTTTCGTGCATGTAACCACTGAATTTTTAGGACAGTTTTATGGATCAGACATGTGGGAGATGAACTTGGATGGGTTTAGAACCTTATCCACAGTCACTCAGTAAGGGATAGAACCCTTACACGCAGTTTCAAGGGATAGAACCAAAGTTTGGACCTTAGCTTTCCTTTCCCTAGTACCAAATCTTAACCTCCATGTTCTGTCACCAAATACTATTTTTCTGTTTTGAGAAGAAGCACGGAGGGTTCTGGTGGTAGTCCTAAATCAGATAGGAGATGAGGCAGGAAATTGAAGCAAGATTTGAGGAAAAGTAGAAAAGAGGTCCAGACTAAAATTTACCTTTCCCTCTGAAAAGAAATCACCAGAGAATTAAGCCTTCTGTCACAGTCCTTTCGACACCCGAAGATAAGGTGTTCGTAGGGCTGTGTTCCCTCTGAGACTCGGAGGAGAGTGCATCCTTTCCTTTTCCTAGCTTTCCGTCAGTTGCACTCAATTCTTGGTGCTTTTGACTTGTAGCTGCATAACTACATTTTCTGCCTCCATCTTCAAATGGCAATCTTATATGTTCATATCTTTTTATAAGTATACTGATGATACCGGATTAAGAATTCACCCTACTGCAGTATTTCCTCATCTTGCCTAATTACCTCTGCTACAAACCTACTTCCAGTAAGGTCATATTCTGAATTACCAGTGATTAAAACATACATTTTTGTGGGACGCAGATCACCCCATATCAACCAGGAAAACAAAATGATAAGTTTCAGATTTTATTCTTGACCTTGGTAACTATTTAGCATTAATAAAAAATTAAAATTACATTAAAATATAAATAAACAGATGTGTCTCTCCAGTGCATCTGTATATATATATATGCCATGCTTTATTCTGTGTAATACATATAATTTAAATCACTAGTATCTATTATTATGTACTGAAAATCTTATATCTAGATAATCTCCTTAGAAAAACAGACTTTTAAAATATTGCTACAATACAGAAACCAGTGGCATAAAGCTGTATTACCTTTTCTCAGATTTCTTATTCAGGATAGCTAATAATAATTCAAATCATACAGTTATTTCATAAGTAACCTTTTGGTGAGGTAAACTGTTCAATAGGCCTGCAAGATACGCAAATTCATTGTAGAAAAAGCTGCTGATGAGTATGTTTTGTGTTCCTTTTTATCTAGTTGTTCCATTTTGTTTGTTTTTTTCCCTTCCCTGGCAGAAAGCCTTAATGGAAACAAGGTTATTTTTCTCATGTGTAATGATCAGTGCTCTTTCTCACCCTGACTTCCTGCCCCATCTTGAATAATAAGCAGTGCCTGAGTATCTAAATAGGAATCAAATGTTCTTGGAAAATGATGCAAAAGAAATAAGAAAACAACTGGATTTTATTCGCTTCTCAGGGAGAGATGCATTGAACTGCAAAAGCTGAGGCACCTGGGAAAATCTGTCTAGGCAGGCAGGGATGTGAACAGTAATGGAAAATGCATTTCTGTGTCAGCGTAGAGGGCTGGGAACTATTATACTCTGTGGTTGGAGTGTGATCAAGTGAAATTCAAAAGAGAGATTATTTCAGAACCTTATAGCATAACAATACAATGTAGAAAACAGATGAATGTGTGTGTCTGTCTTTTCAGGCAGAAAGCATCTGTTTTGGAAAAATAAAATTTACCTATGCTGATTTAGAGACCTCAAACATGCCTTTCCAAAATATTTAGCAGTTACTCCTGTCCAGTGAACCTTCAGAAACCAGAGATCACTGTAAGATCGTTAATGTGTGTTGGGTTGGGTTGTGGAGAAGACAACTATAGACAGCTCAAAGAAAACATTTTAAAAACAGCTTTCTTCATTGAATTCTTCAATCAAAGAAAAAGGAGCATACATAGGTGCTGAATTTGCTCTTCATCCTGTTTGTGATGTCAATAGTATCGCTCCTCCCTCTGTCCGCTCTGTTCGCTGAACCCAGGGTAGGCAAGGTGGGAGCTAAGAGGCTGAAAGAACATGTGAAGAGCCATGGGAACTTCAGACATGTTTATTCTCTTTTGGCTGGCACAGCAGACATAACACAACATAACTGCACACACTCTCTCCTGGCTGACACAGCAGCCATACCGGTATTCTGTCCTCTCGTTACTAACCCAGCAGACAGCTGTGACGCCACAGTAATGCTGCTACTTTCTTAGGTGGGGCTCATATGTACGTACAGCACAAAGTAGCTTGTGACCGAGTACCTCGTGATACGCATGTGCAGAGCTATATATTAGCTCAGGTGTTACATAGTCATTATTTACAAAACATGTGGCGAGAGAGCCTGAACATGCCATCTTGGCTAATTTGCTCTTTCCCTACAGGTGGTAAATGTAGAAATTGAAGTACTGAATTTCTGCTATGTTCCCAGCATTCTAGGGGTAGAATCCCTGAGATTCTGCTTGAGCACTCAACATAATATTCACTAGCGTATTCACTCAAAATAATATTCACTAGCATCCAATGGCCTGACAAGCCCATCATGAATCATCAAGTATAGGGAAATGGATGTTTGGGTGGACGAGGAAGGGAGTTGCTTAAATGTTCCAGTTGCAATTGCACTAATTTGTAAGAATCAGAACATAATTAAACCCCATCAAGATTTTGGATCCCTGGAAGGATTTATTTTACCCATAATTAGCCATGAATTTGACACATGTGGAAAATTAGATTGTATACAACAAAAATCCATTGATTACACTTTTTTTGAGATGCAGATGGAGAGGGAGCGTGGTGGATAGGTAAAAATAAATTTGCCTAGGTAATTAAAATAAATGAACTTTGTCAGCACGTGTTATTATTGTTAAGTGCTCTGTATATTTTACCTTAAGCTTGTACGTGTATGTGTGCTTAGTCGCTCAGTCTTGTCCAACTCTTTTCAACCACATGGACTGTAGCCCGCCAGGCTCCTCTGTCCATGGGATTTTCCAGTCAAGAATACTGGAGTGGGTTGTCATTTTCTTCCCCAGGGGATCTTCCAGACATAGGAATTGAACTGTGTCTTCCTCATCTCCTGCATTTCAGGCAGATTCTTGACCACTGAGCCCCTGGGGAAGCCCTGAGCTTGTATAGATAATGACAGTTACCTGTATTTTTATGAATAAATTCCTTTGTGATCATTTAGTTCAAATCTTATATAAGCACTGAGAGTGCTATGAGTTTTACTTCATACTGGCTTTCTTTTTTAAGTTACAGACAAAACTGCAACATATGGCCTGCTGTTAGCTTTAATTTCAAACTAAACGTGCATTCTAAGAAGCAAAGTGACTTGTGTTCACAAAGCTTTAGGATCCCTTCCACTTCCTTCTCTTCCAAACATATTGTTGATCTACCCCACCTCTACCTTCTCTCAACTTAATTCTTATACTTTTATCGTAATACATTTTATATTTTCAGGAGCAGCTAAAGGTTTTCATAGAGAATCAGAGCTAGTTGCTAAATCTTTTTTATCTGCATATTGCTTGGTGCCAACTAAAATTTGTCACCTGCCATCTGCCTCTACAAGGATTAGGTCAGTAGTCAAATGCAGTTGCTAATCTGCAACATACCCTGAAAGGAGTTCAGGGCAGAGATCAGGTGTGACGCAATCTGTGCTCTGGAAAACAAAACAAAACAAAAACTAACAGAACAGACCTTTGGATACTTAGAAATTTTCAGTAGAATATTTTATGTGCACAACTTCTTGTATCTTCTCCTTCTAGAAAAGCATTAAAATCATTAAAGGAGACATCTGTGAGCAGCAACCTTCCTGGGACTAGCAGCAACCTTCTGTCAAAGCGTGTGCTTGACTGCATGTATTCTCCATCACTGAAATCACATACATACTGAAGGCCCCCCTTACTTTTATGGAGCAGTTCCTCAGAGCTATCTGAGAGGTGATCTCTATGGCTAGAGTCCTCCTTTTGCCACAAGTATAACTTAACTCACTACTTTCAAGTTGGGCATTTATTTTTTTCAGTGGATGTTAGCCTTGTTTTTTTTGTTTTTCTGATTAGTTTGTTGGTGCTTTGTTTTTCATTCTGCTGATTTTCTTATTTCTAAGATTATGATCTTTTTAGTTTCATAGGCAAGCATTATTATATTAAAATGCCATATTCCTTCATGTCTATCAGTCACCTTCATAATTTTATCATCTGTTTATGCTAATACCTAGTTAGAATGGAAATAACCAAGTCAAATTTACTGTTCACCAGAGACCTCTTTAAAGTAGAGTTGCCAGATTGAATTCAGGATGTCCAGCTAAATTTGAATTTCAATTACAAAACAGATAGTTTTTTTCTCATGATTGGGGCAAAATTTTTGTGTGGAACTTGCCTATGTCTTAAATCCAAATTTCAGAGGTCATTCTGTTTTAACTATTTGTATGTGCTTGCTAAGTCACTTCAGTTGTGTCCGGCCCTGAGATACCATGGACTGTGGCCCACCAGACTCCTCTGTTCATGGAATTCCCCAAGTAAGAATACTAGCATGGGTGGCTATGACCTCTTCCAGGGGATCTTCCTGATCTAGGGATAAAGACTGAGTCTCATGTCTCCTGCATTGGCAGGTATGTTCCTTACAACTAATGCCACATGGGAATCACTTATTTGTGTATATATATAGGAAGATCACTTGGAGAAGGGAATGGCTATCCACTCCAGTATTCTGACGTGGAGAATTCCATGGACTTGCAAAGAGTTGTACACAACTGAGTGTCTTAAAAAAAGAAAAAAATGTGTGTGTGTATATATATATATATATATATATACACACACACACACACACACATCTTATTTTAAATTGGCAGTACTACTTTAAATGAGAGAAGGATTGAAAAACATTATTAGCTTAAAAATGGTGTTCATCAAATCAGCTTTAATTGATCTGATGAATCAGTTAAAGTTTATGTGTTAATCGCTCAGTTGTTTTCAACTGTTTTTGACCCCATGGACTATATATACCCTGTCAGGCTTACTCTGTCCATGGAATTCTCCAGGCATGAATAGTGAAGTGGGTAGCTATTCCCTTCTCCAGGGGATCTCTCCAACCCAGGGATCGAATCTGGGTCCCCTGCATTGCAGGCAGATTCTTTACTGTCTGAGCCACCAGAGAAACCCAACTATGTGTATAACTGACCCAGTTACACTTTAATGATTTGGTGGGCAGAGGCAAACATAAATTTAGTATCTTGTTAATATTCATTCGTTTATTCATTTCACAAATGTTAAGTTCAGTTCAGTTGCTCAGTTCTGTCTGACTCTGCTACCCCATAGACTGCAGCATACCAGGCTTCCCTGTCCATCACCAACTCCCAGAGCTTGCTCAAACTCATGTCCATTGAGTCAGTGATACCATCCAACCATCTCAACCTCTGTCATCCACTTCTCCTCTTGCCTTCAGTCTTTCCCAGAATCAAGGTCTTTTCAAATGAGTTGGTTCTTTGCATCAGGTAGCCAAAGTACTGGAGTTTCAGCTTCAGCCTCAGTCCTTCCAATGACTATTCAGGACTCATTTCCTTTAGAATTGACTGGTTTGATATCCTTGCTGTTCAAGGGACTCTCGAGTCTTCTCCAACACCATGGATCAAAAGCATCAATTCTTCAGCACTCAGCTTTCTTTATAACCCAACTCTCACATCCATAAATGACTACTGGAAAAACCATAGCTTTGACTAGATGGACCTTTGTTAGCAAAGCAATGTCTCTGCTTTTTAATATGCTGTCTACGTTGGTCATAACTTTTCTTCCAAGGAGTAAGCATCCTTTAATTTCATGGCTACAGTCACCATCTGCAATGATTTTGGAGCCCACAAAAAATCTCTCACTGTCTCCATTGTTTCCCCATCTTTTTGCCATGAAGTGATGGAACTGGATGCCATGATCTTAGTTTTCTGAATGTTGAGCCTTAAGCCAAATTTTTCACTCTCCTCTTTCACTTTCATCAAGAGGCTCTTTAGTTCTTCTTCACTTTCTGCCATAAGGGTTGTGTCATCTGCATATCTGAGATTATTGATATTTCTGCTGGCAATATTGATTCTAGCATGTGCTTCATCCAGTCCAGGATTTTGCATGATATACTCTGCATATAAGTTAAATAAGCAGGGTGACAATATACAGCCTTGACGTACTCCTTTCCCTATTTGGAACCAGTAAGTTCCATGTCAAGTTCTAACTGTTGCTTCTTGACTTGCATACAGATTTCTCAGGAGGCAGGTCATGTGGTCTGGTATTCCCATCTCTTTAAGAATTGTCCACAGGTTGTTGTGATCCACACAGTCAAAGGCTTTGGCCTAATCAGTAAAGCAGAAGTAGATGTTTTTCTGGAACTCTCTTGCTTTTTCTATGATCCAACAGATGTTTGCAATTTGATCTCTGGTTCCTCTGCCTTTTCTAAATCCAGATTGAACATCTGGAAGTTCATGGTTCATGTACTGTTGAAGCCCGACTTGGAGAATTTTGAGCATTACTTTCCTAGCATGTGAGATGAGTGCAATTGTGTGGTAGTTTGAGCATTCTCTGGCATTGCCTTTCTTTGGGATTGGAATGAAAACTGACCTTTTCCAGTCCTGTGGCCACTGCAGAGTTTTCCAAATTTGCTGACATATTGAGTGTAGCACTTTCACAGCATTATCTTTCAGGATTTGAAATAGCTCAACTGGAATTCCATCACCTCCACTAGCTTTGTTCGTAGTGATGCTTTCTAAGGACCACTTGCCTTCACATTCCAGGATGCCTGGCTCTATGTGAGTGATCACACCATTGTGGTTATCTGGGTCATGAAGATCTTTTTTGTATAGTTCTTCTACGTAGTCTTGCCACCTCTTCTTAATATCTTCACAAATGTTCCCTGAGTACCTAAAATACCAGGAGTAATGATGAGCAAAGTAAGCATTAGCCTTACTTTTGCAGAATTTAAAACAATGGAGAAGAGCATTAAATAATCTTACACTTTTATAGCAAATTGTAACAAGTCCAGTAAAGGAGAATATATTCTTTTAGGACAGGGAGCCCTACTAACCTGGTGGACAGAAACAGTGTGGTAATACTTCCCAGAAGTGTAAGTTGAGCTAAAACTAAAGCCTAAGTAAGCCTGATTTGGGCAAAGAGCAGGTAAGAAAAAAAGTGAATTTCCATGTAAATGGGAGCATCCTCAGCAAAGGAATTGAAAGCAGGCATCTGTGGTTGAATTCCAGTGGGTTGTAAGTGAGACCAAAGAGACAGTCAAGGAAGTCTATAACCAGATAAAATGGTATCCAGCAGGCCATCTTAATCTTCATTTTTAAAGGGGGGAGGGGCGGAAGATTTTGCAAAGCTTTAAGAGAGTGATAAGATTTGCATTTGAAAAGATAAATCTAGCAGCTTGAAGGAAGGATTAAAGTTTACTGGAAGATTTGTAAACCACTTCCTGTTGGACAATATATCCTTTCTGCCAAAAGACCAAAGGAAGTCTAACAGATTAATGTTTTTCTGTAAAGGGCCATACACTAAATGTTTTAGGAGTTGTTGCCCTTACAGTGTCTGTTGCAATCACTCAAGGTTTCTAGGGTTGTAGTGCCAGAGCAATCATAGATGATATATAAATGAGTAAGCATGGCTCATTCCAGTAAAAAAAAATTTTTATTTATACTAAAATTTGAATTTCATATAATTTTTATGTGCCATGATATAATAGTCTCTTGATTTTTTTTTAACCATTTCAAGATGTAAAAGTCGTTCTTATCTTGTGGGCTATACAAAAATAGCATGATTCCATATTCTAGCCTTTGGAAGTATATTTAAGGGAGAGTTAGATGGTTTGGGGCTTTCCAGGTTGCTCCATGTGAAAGAATCTGCTTGCCATTACAGGAGATGTGAGTTTGTCCTTGGGTCGGGAAGATCCCTGAATAGAATTGGCAACCCACTCCAGTGGGTTTCTTGCCTGGGAAATCCCATAGACAGAGGAGAGCCCGGTGGGCTGCAATCCATGGGGTCAGAAAGAGTTGGACATAGCCTGGACATGGCTTAACAACGAAACAACAATGAGATAGTTTTGAAGTCTGTTGTGAAGTTAAAATGAAAAGAAATGTTAACAGCTTAAGTATCAGGGTTGAGGAAGTTAAGTGTCCAAAGATTTTTGAAGTTTCTGATCAGTGCACTTGGCCAGATGGATGGTGGTACCCTACTTTTAACCAGGCAAAGAAGTCTGAAGGGAAAAATCATGAATTAGGAGATGCTGAGTTTTGTCATGTCGCTGAGGTATCCTTATGGAGATATTGAATAGCATCAGAAAATATTTCAGCTAGAAATAAAAAGTGGATAATCACAACTACCAGGCAATTGAAGCCTGTGGAGAATGACTTCTGTAATACTTTTGGAGTCTTTCTAACCCCTCCCCATTCTGAGGAGGTCCTGTATTTTCTTCATATCACTTTTTGGATATTTTGTGATATTATTTGTGCATCTTCTGGTGGTATTCAGCACAGCTCACCATCACCAATAATTGGACTAGCTACTGTATAATGCTTTTATTTTATTAAGAGTCTTTTTATTCAACTCTTCTTGAAATACCAGGAAGTTTCTTTTGATAAATTCATTTAGTTTTGACTGTGCTGGGTGCAGGCTTTCTCTAGTTGCTATGAGTGGGGTCTGTTCTCTAGCTGCAGTGCGTGGGCTCCTCATTGTGGTGGCTTCTCTTGTTACAGAGCAGGGGCTCTAGAGCTTGGGCTCTGTAGTTGTGGCACATGGATTTAGTTGCCCCGTGGCATGTAGGATCTTCCCAGACCAGGGATCAAACCTGTATCCCCTGCATTGGCAGGTAAATTCTTAACTACTGGCCTACCAGGGAAGTCCTATGTAATGCTTGATATCCTCTAGTCTGGTGCCTCCCAGCCATTGTGCATGACATCACAAATGGGTTGAATGTTAGCCATGGGACATTGAAGAAGAGATTTGATAGGGCTGTATGTAGGCTGGTCACAGTTATCACATATAACTACAAGTGGCCTCTTTCATTTCCCTTGATGTGGGCATTACTAGTGTATTATCATTTTCTATATGTGCTTTGACTTGGAAAATTTTGGGGAGCCCTGATAAACTATAAAGGAGAGAGAGTCAATGAGAATCATATCAGAGGTTCTTTGCTTAAGGAAATAAATACTGGAAATAAGATCATTTTGGGGTGACAATATTGGTTCTACCATAATACCAACTGATAGATTCTTAGTCACATAGTTTCTCTAAGCTTCAGGGTTCTGATTTGTAAGTAGGGAATAATGGTATTAAAAGAATAATTTATTCAACTTACTGACATTATTTAATGAGATAATTGGGCTTTCATGGTGGCTCAGATAGTAAAGAATCTGCCTGCAATGTGGAAGACCTGAGTTCGATCCTTGGGTCAGAAATATCCCCTGGAGACAGTAATGGCAACCCACTCCAGTATTTTTGCCTGGAGAATCCCACGGACAGAGGAGCCTGACAGGCTACAGTCCATGGGGTCACAAAGAGTCGGACAGAACTGAGCCTTTTCTCCCTTTATTTCTCCCAATGAGATAGTGCTTTTATTTTTTAGCATGGCGTTAGGAGGAAAACTTCCTCTAGAAACTCCAAGTGATCAGGAACCTGTAAATTAAATGACAACAGATTAATGGGAGAGAAATTTGAATAAACATGGAGTGCTTAGTAGTGAAAAAGTTGCTGAATAGCAAAGGGAGAGGGCTTATATTCCAGCTTCACAAAAATGAGGAGTTTGGTACTTCAGTGGGGAAAGTACGGAGAGTTCTATTAGACATGTTCATCCTGAAGCCAATAGACATTTTCCCTCCGGGATGGAAGCTCCTCCAGAGGGGGTTTATAGTAGCTGAATTTATACCTGTCAGTGCTAAGGGTCAGCATTCTTTCAAGCAGGAAACTCCCACAGAAGCGTTTAATGACAGCTGCATCTTAATGAGACTCTGCTTAAGTTTAGATAAAGTTTGTTTCTACAGCTGTGGTTCAGTTTAATCTTTGCACCATTTTGATTGGTTGTTGGTCCGTTCAGTGACTATAGTAGTGAAAGTGTGAAAGTGTTAGTCAATCGTGTCCGACTCTTTGCCACCCCATGGCCTATATCCTACCAGGTTCCTCGGTCCATGAAATTCTCCAGGCCACAGTACTGGAGTGAGTTGCCATTCCCTTCTCCAGGGGATCTTCCCAATCAGGAATTGAACCCAGGTCTCCCATGTTTCAGGCATATTCTTTACCATTTCAGCCACCGGAGAAGCCTCAGTTCAGTTCAGTCACTCAGTCGTGTCCAACTCTTTGCGACCCCATGAACCACAGCACGCCAGGCCTCCCTGTCCATCACCAACTCCCAGAGTCCCCCCAAACCCATGGCCATTGAGTCGATGATGCCATCCAGCCATCTCATCCTCTGTCATCCCCTTCTCCTCCTGCCCTCAATCCTACCCAGCATCAGGGTCTTTTCCAATGAGTCAGCTTTTTGCATCAGGTGGCCAAAGTATTGGAGTTTCAGCTTCAATATCAGTCCTTCCAATGAACACCCAGGACTGAACACTCCTTTAGGATGGACTGGCTGGATCTCCTTACAGCCCAAGGGACTCTCAAGAGTCTTCTCCAACACCACAGTTCAAAAGCATCAATTCTTCGGCACTCAGCTTTCTTTATAGTCCAACTCTCACATGCATACGTGACCACTGAAAAAACCATAGCCTTGACTAGACGGACCTTTGTTGGCAAAGTGATGTCTCTGCTTTTTAATATGCTATCTAGGTTGGTTATAACTTTCCTTCCAAGGAGTAAGTGTTTTTTAATTTCATTGCTGCAACCTTTGTCTAAATAGTTGTCCCATGCTTGTAATTAAACTGCAAAGGGTCCTCCTGTCTTCTTAGAATGATTCATCACTTTGTGTGGCATTTGCTTTGTATAACATGTATGAGATTTAGCAGACAAATTAGATGTGGAAAGGAATGCCAGATTTCTTGGCTCCATGTAAACTGTTCATATAGACAATGACAAAATCATAGTGAATTCTGACTCACTTTCACAGTTTTGTGTCAATATAAGGATGCTCTCATTGTACACTCCAGTCTCAATTAAAATACCTGCAGTGGCCTATTCTAGCCAACCCAGGGACGTGAAGATGTGAATAGTTTAGAAGCTTTCAACCATTTATTAGATGGTGCATTTCAATTAGGGAGGAGAGAAAGGTGTTGGTTAGCAAAATTTAAAATATGTGCAATCCCAGGAAATTGTAAGGAATAGAAAAATACTTTGGGGTGAGGAAAAATTTTTCTTTTTCTTTTTTTTCTTCATCTCTTTTTAAAGAACAGTTCAACATAAAACAGATAACAGTCTGAATGATTATATTTTGCTTTTGTCAAAGTGAGAGTACAACCAAAGTGATTATTTTCTCTTGAGTTTGTGAAAAGCAGTATTTATTATAATCAACTTACTTATCTACTTATGGACCTTTAGAAAGAAATAGTTTGAGCAAATTGCAAGTCTTCTAGGAAATGTAGTTTGTGTGGTATGGGAATTTCAGCTCAGGGGCCTTCCTCACCTTGAAACCCTAGTACTTTTCCTGATTATAATCTCATTAAGCTATTACAAACCTAAGCAGTGTATTAAAAAGCAGAGATATCACTTGACCGACAAAGGTCTGTATAGTCAAAGCTATGATTTTTCCAGTTGTCATGTGTATATGTGAGAGCTGGACCATAAAAACTGAGTGCCAGAAAATTGATGCCTTCAAATTGTGGTGCTGGAATAGACTCTTGAGAGTCCCTTGGAAAGCAAGAAGATCAAACCAGTCAATCCTAAAGGAAATCAATCCTGAATATTTATTCAAAGGACTCATGCTAAAGATGAAGCTCCAGTGCTTTGGCTACCTGATGTGAAGAGCTGACTCACTGGAAAAGAACCTGATGCTGGGAAAGATCAAAGGCAGGAGAAGAGGACGGCTTTGGATGAGATGGTTAGATAGCATCACCAACTTGGCAGACATAAATCTGAGCAAACTCTGAGAGTTAGTGAAGGACATTGAAACCTGGTGTGCTGCATGCAGTCCATGGGGTCACAGAGTCTGACACCACTTAGCAACTGAACAACAATCCACTGTTGATTCAGTGGACACACTATACTTGGGAGTTCAAATAGTACCAGCGTACTGCATGATTGTGTTCTTGTGTGGATATATGCATTAAAAACTACAAGCAAGAAATCTGTGCACAATTCTTATCGAACTGGTAAATAAAGTGAAAAAATGATTAGGTACAGATGTCTATTTTCTAAGGAGTGGACTAGTGTATTCCTTTATATCCATATCCTTGTAAGTATCCTTGAAGTGTAAATTCCCCTTCCCCTCACCCCTTCTCCCAGCTCCCACTCAGCAAGTGATGGTTAGTGTCTAATACACACTCCAAGTGTCATCCTCACTTAGGGAATAATCATAACTCAGTAAGGTTACTAGTAATAGCTGAGCTCTTGGTAGTTTTCTTCAATGAGTAATAAAAAAAGGCATTCAACATGAAAAATTGAAGGTGGTGTGAAGATGCCAAGAAACATTTTCTTCATTTTACTATGGAATTATCAGAAGGAGATGGAGTCTCAACCTTTGAGATCAGCAATAGTAATTTTCTGTGGTTCCATGGGACATGCTATGCTTAGCAATGAAATTGCATGTAATAAACTCTGTGGTTGAAATATTACCTCTAGCTTCCAGAATTTTATTCTGTTTATCCTCTCGAAGGGCTTCACTTTCATGTTAACTCTTAAATTGCTAAGATTTACCAAGGTCTGACACTTCAGTACCTTACTTCTGCTTCTTTATGTGAATATTTGACTAGAGAGCCTAAGAATTTAATAAAAGTCTTCAGTGGAGATAGTAAATGAGATTTGGGTTGATAATATAGTTTATGGGATCTTAATTTTTCTTCCATCTAATATTAACCTATGAGATTACTGGAGAAATTTTATTAATAGGGTGGTGTTTTCAGTGTCCTATGCTTATCTGATATTTCTCTTCATATTTTCTTAGAGTATTCATGAAATATCTAACGTGTTTGTCTATTAAACCAATTCTGGTTATAGGTCTTAAAAGGCATACCTTATAATACACAGACACCCTTGAATTCTACATTTATGTTTTGTCCATGTTACTTTTTTATTATTTTCTCTGTTTTTCATATGCAGTCCTTTGTAGGATTAAATACATTTTGTTCTTTGTCATTTTTAAAAAGAAAACCAAAATTAATAATCTAAGAGCATATTTAACTGTTGTTATTTATCATCCACTTATATGTGTTTATGTATACATGTGTATGTATAATGCTGCTGCTGCTGCCACTAAGTCGCTTCAGTTGTGTCTGACTCTGTGCGACCCCATAGACAGCAGCCCACCAGGCTCCGCCGTCCCTGGGATTCTCCAGGCAAGAACACTGG
This sequence comes from Okapia johnstoni, assembly GCA_024291935.2. Classification (NCBI taxonomy): domain Eukaryota; kingdom Metazoa; phylum Chordata; class Mammalia; order Artiodactyla; family Giraffidae; genus Okapia; species Okapia johnstoni. The sequence goes on from CM044311.1 coordinate 30,911,986, forward strand.
AATGGGTTGCCATTTCCTTCTCCAATGCATGAGAGTGAAAATCTGAAAGTGAAGTCGCTCAGTTATGTCCGACTCTCAGTGACCCCATGGATTGCAGCCTACAAGGCTCCTCCGTCCCTGGGATTTTCCAGGCAAGAGTACTGGAGTGGGTTGCCATTGCTTTCTCCGGTGTATGTATAATAGACACACTTAATATGTGGCTATATATTTGAAACTTTGTTCTTATAATTGCTGTTTTGGGGAGTACGAAGTGAGTTTACCCCAATATGAGATTGAAGTATACAAAATATAAGTAGTGAGTCTTTTTATTTATAACCTGCAGCTTTATGGGATTCCAAAAATTGTTTATTAGCTAATAAGCCTTTGGAAATACTATACTTAATAGTATATTTTGCTGAATATATTAATACTAATGTTCAAAAAAAGATTACATCAAATTTCTAGTTAATATGCCCACTTTATGTGTCAACACTTACAGATGATTAATATTTTTTGCCAGTTCCCATTCCAGGATTTGACTTGGGTGAATAATTGAATCAGTCCACCTCTTTTGAACCACAGAATCTTAATCAACATTCCTGGGTCTGCACTGTCCTTTTGTACACACCCGCAGCAAGAGAAGGCTTCCCTGGTGGCTCAGACAGTAAAGAAATCCACCTGCAATGCAGGAAACCTGGGTTTTATTCCCTGGGTTGGGAAGATCTCTTGGAAGAGGGCATGGCAACCCACTCCAGTATTCTCGCCTGAAGAATTCCCCATGGACGGAGGAGCCTCACGGACTACAGTCCATGGGGTTGCAAAGAGTTACATGACTGAGCGACTAAGCACAGCAAGAGAAAAAATGTGGCAGTACAAACTGTATTGAAGGACACAGGAAGAAGGAAGGATAGAAGGATAAAAAGTAAAGGAAGGAGGCAGTAAACAGAGAGGGGAAGGAGGCAAGGATGGCCAAAGGAAAAGCTAAAAGTATTATTGAAACATGGTAGATCTATGGACAGTCAATTCCTAGGTGAGGAAGATGATACTAAACAGAAAAGGAAGGCACAGTCAGTTTTCAGAGTTACCAAAAGAAGCCTCAAGTTTCTTTCCATCTCTGAGTTTGATGATAAGATTTCTCTTCACATGGTACATTTTCTCTACATTTCTATGCTGTTTATAAGTTTGTAGGCAAGTAGGAAATAAGTAATGGGGCCGGCCCTATTTTATAACTGAAAAATATTATTTTCTTGGACAAAAGATAATCTTTTCATTGTGTGTAAAACTACTTTGAAAGGGAACAGTAAATTATTCTTATATAAAATGTAAATTAAAGTTGAATTTTTATCTGCTTTGAATAGAAACATGCAGTTCTCTCTCTTACTAGATGCAATCAGTAGAAGCTTAGAGGAGGACCTTGGGGGTTGCCTGTAGTTTGGTTGAAGATTGTTACCGTTGGATTTGCAGTAAATTCAGTTCCTTCTCCTTAAGAAATGATGATTGGCAGGGATTAAGTCTTTATTACTAAAGAAGTTCTGAGCCAAGCTTCTGTTTTTTTATGAATATATTCCCTTATTTATTAATGGTATTTTTGAAACCTGACTGTTCAAGAAGCGTATATGCTACTATGTTAACTATTAAAGTTCTCTGTTTAGATGAAGTGGAGGAGGCATATACTTTTCCTACTGACCCAACCAGTTATGTTAAGATCATGGATGAAAAGAGAATTTGTTGTAATAAAGTCTTAATAAAAGTAAGAGATGCTTATAATTTTAGAGTTTTTTTCAGAAATCTGGGACAGCTCAGTATTGATTAGAGGAAAAATTTGCAGAAACTATCAAGCCATATTTAATGATACCTTTTTGAGTACTATTCGTACTTAGTAATTTATTTATGTGTTTAAGGTGAATAAACTAGATACAAATGATTTTGCCTCTGGAGTTTATTTTAGCTTCTATTGAACTTAAATAGTTCTATGTAAAGCTGTGTCTGTATATCTCTGTATGTTTATATCTCAGTGTTTGTTTGATCTATCTTATTGACTAAGTTTTTTTTTTAATATGAGAAAAGCTTTGGCCTTTATTCTCTGCTTATTAATATTATATATCCATTATAGGAAGCTCCTAGCATGTAAAGAAATTGTGCTCCTTAAAATAAAAGTGTTAATATCAAAACTGAAGGCAAGGATATAGAATATCGAGTTAATTATTTCTTTCCAGAACTGCTAGCTCCTGGTGAAAAGGGGAACTGGAAAAAAAAAAAGTGTATGTTTTGATTGTGTCTATCAGAGAAATTATAGCTGCATGCAGCCCTCCTCACTCCAGGGAGAAAATTCACAGTGTGGGTTTATCTAAAGGAAGGAGAAAGGGTCATCTCCCTTGGCTTGCTCTTGTCTGGCCCTGCACTTGGCATTCTCATTCTGTCTCTCAGAAATGATTATATCATTAACCCTAAAGAAGGTAAAAAAGTTGGACAGAAGAAACTCAAACAAATAGGATCTGATTACTTTCTCCATAATTATGAGGCCATATGTGCATTGTTAGTTCTCTAGGTGTTTTAAACAAAAATAGTATAAGCCCAGAAATTTAGGTTTGACTCAAGAAGAAAATAGTAAGTAGGAGTAACTAGAATAAATTCCAAGAAGGAAAGGAATTGAGAGACTTTTCTTAAGTTATAGATTATGGTTTAAAAGTAAATAGTTATTAAAAGCATATATGATCACAATGTCAGTGGTTTATTTTTAAGATCTGTTGACATTTTTGTAGCCTTGAAGAGTTAAATATGTTCCATGAAAAATATTGTCATGTAAACCTCTATATGGAGATTACTGTTATATTCTGTATAATTGACTATGCTTCCTTAAAGTTTCTCTGAATTTCTTTTCTGAAAGTTTTATGTGTGGCCTGATTCTCAATTTAGTGTGACTATCATTTTCTGTTGCTCTTACAGATTTTACTTTATTGATTTAAATATATTTTGCTGCCAGTGTACTAATATAGTAGCTGATGTGTTTTGACTGAATTAGTGTGACTTAGTAAGTTTGAACATTAAATGTTTCTTACATCCTAACTATAGAATCCTTTACTAATCCAAAAATAATTTAGTAATAATATGTGATTCAGTAGCTTCTCATCTTCTTGTTGAAGCCTAGGTTTTCACTATAAAATAATACTTTAAAATTTCTTTGTAAAAGCCTTTCTTTTTAATATGGTAAGATACAGGAACGCAACTAAAATATTTTCTTAGGGGCTGTTTTCATTGAGTAGAAATCTACTTAACCTCCATTCAATTCCCAATGATAATAGGATGTCTTTCTTCTTTTCTCATTTTTTGTTTTCCCTTCTGTCATATCAAGCTGCTGTCATAAAAAATTAACAGTTAAGTAAGGAGCATTAAGAGAATATACTTTTTCTTTCCATTTTAAAGGATAGCAATTTTAACATAGAATAGAACTTCACCTTCACTGCTTTCCAAATGATGGTGCTGCTTTCTTTGAAGTTTCTCTCTTCACTCATGATAAATGCTCTTTTACTGCTGCTGCTGCTAAGTCGCTTCAGTCGTGTGCGACTCTGCGACCCCATAGACTGCAGCCCACCGGGCTCCTCCGTCCCTGGGATTCTCCAGGCAAGAACACTGGAGTGGGTTGCCATTTCCTTCTCCAATGCGTGAAAGTGAAAAGTGAAAGTGAAGTTGCTCAGTCGTGTCCGACTCTTTGTGACCCCATGGACTGCAGCCTATCAGGCTCCTCCATCCATGGGATTTTCCAGGCAAGAGTACTGGAGTGGGTTGCCATTGCCTTCTCCGAAATGCTCTTTTAATGAGTAGTAATTTTTGGTTTAACCCTTTGCTATGAAGCTGTCCTAAGTAGTAACATGCTTGGGTTCATATTAAGCTAATTATGATCAGTAGTTAAAAAAAAAAACTATTTATTTATTTTGGGCTGTATTGGGTCTTTGTTGCTTCTTGGGCTATTCTCTAGTTGCAGCAAGCAGGGTCTACTCTCATTGCAGTGGCTTCTCTTGTTGCAGCACACAGTCTTTGGGTTGTGCAGGCTTCAGTAGTTGCAGCACGTGGTCTCTGGTTCCAGCTTCTGGGCTGTACAGCACAGGTTCACTAGCTGTGGTATAAGGGCCTACCCACTCCATGGCATGTGGAATCTTCCCAGATCAGGAATGGAACACATGTCTCCTGCATTGACAACTGGATTCTTTAGCACTATGCCACCAGGGAAGCCCGTGTCTTAGGCATTAGTAGTATGCAAAACAGAATCTTGGCACAGACTATAGCCGGATCTTTTTCCTACAATTGTTTAAGGCCTCAGCACACATAGGAATAATGACACTGAAATGTTCCCTAATAGCTAAAAGCCCTTAGTAAGTACTCAGTGAAATAAATTATTACTACACTACACTTTCTATCCAGAAAAGACTAAAAAAGGCCTGGGAAGGCAGTTCAGACCAAGAGATCCCCGTCTCAAGGAGGACCATGTTTGTCTCTAAAGATTCTCTTTGGAATTCATTTTCAGGGATTTTGTTTTAGTTCAGAAGATATTCCTTGGAGATATTTCATTATAGTTGATTGCAGCAGATCATGTTATAGATATAATAATAGTATAATGCTACTGTAGAATGCAAATCAGCATCACAATTGGGATTATTTCACTTTTGTAAGCAACTGCAGTTCTTCCTGATTTTTGAATTAAGGTTAAATTAACACAATCAAGGGAGGGTTCATGAAGAGGTCCAGATGTGTGATTCCTAAAGACCATTTATTCACTTTCCCTGAAAGCCTTTCCTTGTCTTCCTAAGATGGTTGAATATCCTTTACCATGTATATTTAGGATGCCCGATGATTACTTTGCCTTAATCTTGCTGAATTTAATTACCTGTATATTTAATGCAATTCTTGATGCCCTCCCTGCATTAGACAGTAAGTTCCTTGTCAAACCTAGAGTATGTATTTAAAAGCAGAGACATCATTTTACTGACAAAGGTCCATCTATTCAAAGCTATGGTTTTTCCAGTAGTCATGTACGGAGGTGAGAGTTGGACCATAAAGAAGGCTGAGCACCAAAGAATTGATCATTTCAAATTGTGGTGCTGAAAAAAACTTTTCAGAGACCTTGGACTAAAAGGATATCAAACCAGTCAATCCTATAGGAAATCAACCCTGAATATTCATTGGAAGGACTGATGTTGAAGCTGAAGCTCCAGTACTTTGGCTACCTAATGCAAAGAGCTGACTCATTGGAAAAGACCCTGATGCTGGGGAAGATTGAAGGTTAAAGGAGAAGAGGGCAGCAGAGAATGAGATGGTTAGATAGCATCACTGACTTAGTGGGCATGAATTTGAGCAAGCATCAACTGAGTCAATGGATATGAATTTGAGCAAATTCTGGGAGATAGTGGAGGACAGAAGAGCCTGGTATGCTACAATCCATGAGGTTGCTAAGAGTTTGCTACAAATTAGTGGCTGAAGAAGAACAACAGCAGCAACCTTTGAGGGCATAAACTCGGTTCTAGTATAGTGCAGTGCATATGCTAGAAACATACTGACTTTGGCTCTCATGGTGTTCAATGACCATTCACTTGTCAATTCTACCATTTCTACTATTCAATTAGTGTGATACTATTTGGCAAGATCAAATGTGATTATTTCTTGAAATAAGCTTGCTATATTAAAAGAAAATGTAACCCCAATTAGTCCCTTATTCTCTTTATTTATAAAGAAATAGCAACCTACTCCAGTATTCATGCCTGGAAAATCCCATGGACAGAGGACCCTGGTGGGCTACAGTCCACAGAGTCGCAAAAGAGTGGGGCTTAGCAGGTAAACAAAAGCAGCTATATATATGGTACATTAGTTTCTCTTCTTTTTATACAATAGTCAATTTACTATACAAGATGTTTTGAACCTTGAAAATTTCCCTCAATATATTATGGTGATCCTTCTATATTCATACCAGAAAACATCCTCATTTTTATGGATCAATTGGTATTGCATTATATGTCATGTACAAGCTGTGTTTTGTTTGTTTCATTTCACTTTTGGAATAAAAATTCAGTAGGCATTTAGACAGAAGTCAATTATGTCACGAAGACTGTAGGAAAGATACGAGATCATGATGCAGGGCAAGAGTGTCTAGCCGTTGTATCATGTTGTTAAAGAGACTGAAGGTTATTGACTTACTGTAATTGGAGTCAGATATCTGATTTAGTTGGGTATATCCATTTCAAAAGGAAAACCCAGGACTTTTGATGTTTAATCCCTTGTGTACCTTACTTTAACCCTTTGCCATTAGGTTGGACATAAACAATACTTAATATCGGTAACTAATGGCAGTGATTCATCAGCCTGGTGGCAAAACAAAGCAGTTCACAACTAATCAGAAAGATACAATCAGGTATTGCCAGAGGTGAGGGTTACTTTTTTATTTTCTTTGCTCTGACCTTCTGGAATTTTCTCTTTGCAGTAATTTCGGTCATGTCTACATTTACTGGAAGAAAGCTTTATCTGTTGTGTTCTTTAAATGGTGGCGCCAACTAAATCTAGTTCTTAGCAATAGGACTTTGGAAAGATGAATAAATCTTAGTTTTTTTTTTTTTTAGAAAGCATATGTAAGAGTTGTTTTTCCTTATTTGAGAAGGGAAGTAACGTTTTTGAAAATTATCATAATCTTATTGCAAATCAATTGATGTGTTATTCTCTCCAGTTTGAAGATGCAGCTAATATATTTTGAGAATCACAATATAGATTGATATGGATAAATATAGGGAAAGATGTAAACATAGATAGAGGTAAAGATATTTGAAATACGTTGTGTGTAATTGAGGTGAGTGAATTTTCTTTTTGCCCTCACTGGGCCAATTGTAGAGTCTTTCAACTGTTTTATAATTCCACGTCATGGTCAACCAGGCAGTCTCTTAGAATTGCTCTTCTGCGTAGATGCCTTTAAAACCTCTGCTGAAGATCTGTTCAGTTTCATACAGCCTCCGACCAAGCATGCAGAGCAAGTCAAGGATATCAGTCTCTTCTTGGTATCATTTCTGTATTCTTTTACATAGGTTAATTAAGGTTTTTACCAACCTATATCATATCCATTTTTTACACATGTCTATTTTTGTTAATCTGTGATACCAAGAAACTAAGTATGCCAGTGTGGCTTTTGTATCCAAAGTATACAGCATGTTGTTGGCTTCGGGTGCTGTGCTATGCTTAGTCACTCAGATGTGTCTGACTCATTTCGATCTCATGGCCTGTAGCCCACCAGGCTCTTCTTCTCAGCCACCAGGGAAACCCAAGAATACTGGAGTGGGTAGCCTATCCCTTCTCCAGGTGATCTTCCTGATCCAGAAATTGAACCAGGGTCTCCTGCATTGCAGGCAAATTATTTACCAGTTGAGCTACGAGGGAAGCCCTGGATTCTGGGAGGCACTCAATAAAAACACTGAATAAAATCTCCTAAATTGGTATACATAAATCAGTCTAACTTAATATTTGCTTAACTGTAATAAATTCAAGCTATATAAAGAAATGTGATATTGTTAGATGAAGTAAAATATAGAATAATATCTTTGTATATTCTTGGTTTGGATAAAATTTTTTAAAATAATAGCTTAAATGATTTTTATCTTTTATCACTACATGTTAATCAATCCTATTCTGCTTCTAAACTCTGATACAGACATATCTTGGGGATATTTCAGCTGGTTCCAGAACACCAGAATAAAGTGAATATTGTAGTAAAGCAAATCACACAAGTTTTCCAGTGCATATAAAAGTTATGGTTATACTATAGTGTATAATGTGGTCTATTAAGTGTGGAAAAACTTTATTCCTAAAAAATGTATATAGCTTAATTTCAAAAATAGTTAATTGCTTAAAAAGAAGTGCTATCATCTGAGTCTTTAAGGAGTTGTCATCTTCTTGCACTAATAACATCAAAGATCACTGACCATAGATTACCATAACAAATAGAATCATTGTGAAAGCATTTGAAATATTGGGAAAATCACCAAATTAAACACAGACTCCAACTGAGCAAATACTGTTGGAAAAATGACAGCAATAGACTGGCTTGACACAGGGTTGCCACAAACCTTCCATTAAAAAAACAAAACTTGAAAAATCTATGAAGCATAATAAAATGAGGTATGGCTTGTTCTAAAATTCCTGGATTTGTATATCTCTTTTCAATGCAGTCCACTCCTGTGGAGGCTGTTCTTTGTTTCATCAGCATCTCTCTCCCTGTTCTATCCCTCAGTCCCTTCCTGGCCTTGCTGTAACATGCTCTTCCCTTAGAGGACAGTGAGCTGCATGTGGGTCCTTATTCATCCTTCCAAGTCCCTGGAGAGGGTCCAGATCCTGTGTCAACTCAGGTGTTAGCTTTCACCCTCCACCTCTAAGCCAGGCATATCATCTGTTTTCTTATCCCCAGGAGAAGCAAAGTTATTTGAATTGTCCTAAAACACTCAGAAGGGCGTAATGTTTAGTCACTTCTAAAGCACATTTTCTGTTCACACATGCTCACTTTGAGCTTCTGTGCAATTAGAGAAGTGGAGGCTACTAATATTATGTATGAAACAAGGAACATTATCAAAATAGAGGTCATCACCGAACAACCTGAGATTGCATTTGTTCGCTGTCAGTGGCAAAAGCCAAAAATCCTACTTTTGAGTAAGAAATCTAAATAATGCAATTTTTCCTTCAGAAGCTGGGACACAGTAGCACAGTGGGCTGTTTAAACTTCTCCTTCCTAACTGTATTTCCAATTGGAAGTCAAATGGTGTGGACCTTCATTGTTGTTCAGTAGCTCAGTAGTGTCCAACTCTTTGTGACCCCATGGACTGCAACACACCAGTTCCCTGTTCATCACTATTTCCTGGAGCTTGCTCAGTCATGTCCATTGATTTGGTGATGCCATCCAACCATCTCATCCTCTGTCATCCCCTTCTCCTGCCTTCATTCTTTCCCAGCATCAGGGTCTTCTCCAATGAGTCAACTCTTTGCATCATGTGGCCAAAGTATTGGAGCTTCAGTTTCAGCATCAGTCCTTCCAATAAATATTCAGGGTTCATTTCCTTTAGGATTGACTGGTTTGATCTCCTTGTTGTCCAAGGGACTCTCAAAAGTATTCTCCAGCACCACAGTTTAAAAGCATCAGTTCTTCAGCACTCAGCCTTCTTGATGGCCCAACTCTCACATCCATAGGTGACTACTGGAAAAACCATCAGTTCAGTTGCTCAGTCGTGTCCTACTCTTTGAGACCCCAGGGACTGCAGCATGCCAGGCCTCCCTGTCCATCACCAACTCCCAGAGTTTACTCAAAGTCTTGTCCATTGAGTTGGTGATACCATCCAACCATCTCATCCTCTGTCGTCCCCTTCTCCTCTCGCCCTCAATCTTTCCCAGCATCAGGGTCTTTTCAAATGAGTCAGTTCTTTGCATCAGGTGGCCAAAGTATTGGAGTTTCAGCTTCAGCATCAGTCCTTCCAATGAATAAAAAAACATAGATTTGACTATAAAAATCTTTGTTGGTAAAGTAGTGTCTCTGCTTTTTAATACACTGTCAAGGTTTGTCATAGTTTTTCTTCCAAAGAGTAAGCATCTTTTAATTTCATGGCTGCAATCACTGTCTATAGTGATTTTGGAGCCCAGGAAAATAAAGTCTGTAATTGTTTCCATTATTTCCCATCTATTTGGTGTGAAGAACTGGGACCAGATGCCATGATCTTTGTATTCTGAATGTTGAGTTTTAAGCCAACTTTTTTCACTCTCCTCTTTCACCTTCATCAAGAGGCTCTTTAGCTCTTCTTTGATTTCTGCAATTAGAGTGATGTTATCTGTATATCTGAGGTTATTGATATTCTTTCTGGCAATCTTGATTCCAGCTTGAGCTTCATCTAGCCCAGCATTTCTCATGATGTACTCTGCATATAAGTGAAATAAGCAGGGTGGCAATATACAGACTTTATGTACTTCTTTCCCTATTTTGAAACAGTTGTTCCATACAGGGTTCTAACTATTGCTTCTTGACCTGCATTCAGATTTCTCAGGAGGCAGATCATGTGGTCGGTATTCCCATTTCTTGAAGAATTTTCCACAGTTTGTTGTGTTCCACAAAGTCAAAGACTTTAATGTAGTCAATGAAGCAGAAGTAGATGTTTCTTTGGAATTCCCTTGATTTTTCGATGATCCGGTGCTGCTGCTGCTGCTAAGTCGCTTCAGTCGTGTCCGACTCTGTGCAGCCCCATAGATGGCAGCCCACCAGGCTCCCCCATCCCTGGGATTCTCCAGGCAAGAACACTGGAGTGGGTTGCCATTTCATTCTCCAATGCATGAAAGGAAAAGTGAAAGTGAAGTCGCTGAGTTGTGTCCGACTCTTAGCTACCCCATGGACTGCAGCCTACCAGGCTCCTCTGTCCATGGGATTTTCCAGGCGGGAGTGCTGGAGTGGGGTGCCATTGCCTTCTCCTCGATGATCCAATGGATGTTGGCAATTTGATCTCTGGTTCCTTCATGGACTGCTGCTTTATCTTTTTTTCTCTACGACTGTCATAGGTATGGAGGAGAATGCAGAGGTTGAGGAAAATGATGTTTATTTTTTTAAGGTTTTCAAGCTTTTTTAGTTGCAGTTTTTTTAAATTGTGTGTTCCAGTAACTAAAATCATTTTATGACAAAAGAATGGCCCTCTGATCAAACTGCATTTTACAGTCTGCAGGACATCTTGGACCAGCTTGCTTTTTATTCTAGATTTCACTGTCATCCCACCCGGCTTCCTCCTTCACCAGCGTGCAAGTTCTTTTCCCTCCCTGCCAGCCAGACAGGCAGATGGGAAAGGCAGCCTACATTGTCAGTAGTTCTCCATTCTTTGATGTGTAACATCGTATTGAAACGTTATGTGAAGACGAATTAAGACAAAAGGAGAAAATCAAAATAAGAGGGTAATAATAATAATGCACAGGTGGTAATGTTTTTGGAATTCAACCACCAAACAGAATCGATAGTGCTTTATTTTCTTATATACTTTCTTAAATTCTTAGCCTAGAGAGTCCCTTCTTTCTCTTTTCCTTTCTTTCTTTCTTCTTTTGTCAGAGCAGTGGGTGTTACAGAGATTGTTTCAGTGGTGAATCTGCGGGAAGATGAATGTTTCTCTCATTCTCACCTCTGATGAGTACCGTCCCAAATGGCAAGTGTGATAAACCCTGATCTCTTGATGCCATTCCTGCATTCCTACCCCAGTCCCAAACTCAAAGCCAGTAAGATCAGAGTGTTTTTTGTTCCCCCCTCTTTTTTTCCCTGAAAAAAGAAACTGTCTTTTCTCCCCATTGCTTCTTAAAGCAGACATTTAGAATAATCAAGAGAGCATTCTTACATTTCCTGTTTCCATGGAATCTATAGAAGGTTGAAAGTATCCAGGATGCCCTGTTAGCCCATAAAACCATTATCAGATTTCCAGTCTCTTCAGCTTAACATAGATCTTCAGAAATATAAAGCAGGGCTGTTTTCAACAGAGAAACTCTGCATGAAGGGCCTTTCAAATTATAGCTTCTAAACTTTCAGTATCCCTTTGATGATTTCACACTCGGATTGTTTTTGCATCTTCCTGACATTTGCAGTTCCCTTGAGGCACATATTACAGTACACATACGACCCATGGTTAGATAATCACAAGTTCAGATATTTGTGAATGTTTAGGTTCTGAAGAAGAAGAATGACTTCAGGCAAGGATACTTGTCAACAGAATCATAGAAAAACTCAGAAAATTCCATTTGCATGCATTCACATATGTGACTCGTTAGTTTCCCTCTCACATGCTGCTTCTTTTTTATTTTTGCTATTGTTATTTTATTTTTCTTGGATTATATCTTTCTGTTCTTTTATTTTTAAACCAGAATAAATTCATCATGGAAAATTTCTGCTTTGTTGAGGAAGGGGTATGTGAAACATGATGCCATCTAGACATGGAATCTGTTTTTTTCTCAGGAGGAATTTGAGATGTCTAGGAGATTGAACTGTTTAATTTTTTCCCCTTCAGTAACATGCATTAAATGCCCAAGCTAAATTTGTTTTTGATAGTTTACAGAGAACTCAAAATTCCTGCTGGAACCAGATATTTCAGGCACATACCAACAAACAAACACATATTAAAATAAAATTCATTACTTCTTGACTTTATTTCCTAAGTGAAGGAGTAACAGCAAGCCTACTTATTGAATAAAAAGTTGTATATGATAAGACTGAACCTGGAAATATATGAAAAAATTACATGACATGAAAATTAGCTAGAGACATGAAACAGTTATTAAAATTTTAGAAAAATTTTGTGATTAAGAATTCAGAAAATTTGACAGGCCCTTTTTTAAACACAACTAAAATTAAGACATTCTAAATTACATTAAAGTAATAGCAAACACGCTCTTCTTTAAAAAAAAAGATGAAGTATTTATACATCTTCATTTTTGTTTATTACTAATATAACAAGATAAATATTGTGCCTGTGAATTTAAAATTTATATTGGATTTTTGCTTTTCTTTTATTCCTTTTTACAAACTTATTTAATCTGCAAGTTTCTAGCTGTTCAAAAGGGTTTGGAAAAAAAGGAAACTATTGTATATACATTTAAAGCTATAACTTTTAAAATTACATTTTATTAGTTTTCATACAATCTCCAGCTGCTTAAATAAAAGTGTTTTCCTTACCATACTGTGTATAGTTGATAAGTAAAGATATTCTGGAACGTTTTATTAACCATGTCTCTTTGGGCATGCTCAGTTTTCTCTCTTGTAAAATAGAGATATTAATAATACCTAACTCAAAGAGCTAAACTGAAAATTAAATGCTGCTGCTGCTAAGTCGCTTCAGTCGTATCCGACTCCTAGCAACCCCATGGACTGCAGCCTACCAGGCTCCTCCATCCATGGGATTTTCCAGGCAAGAGTACTGGAGTGGAGTGCTATTGCCTTCTCCAGAAGATTAAATGAACATGTGGTAAAAGTACTTGGAACTCAGTGGTGAAATAGCTATTGCTGTTAGTTTGCTATTGGGAAAGCTACACAGAAAGTTAAGCAACTTATTTAATTCTGAAACTAATTTTCCGTATTTTCCTTTTATTAATTTTAACACCATTTTTCTTTCTTTATTAATGTGTATATTTTATTATTTCACGCTCATTACATGAACAGAGTGAGGACTCGGGTTTGCAATAGAGTCAGCTTCCAGCAGTATGTTGCTATGTACTGCCCTAGTCTGTTTTTATTAAGTATAATAATAGCTCAGTGTGTGTCACATCCAGTTGCTTCAGAGTCACATACGAGTCCTCTCTCTCCCATCACGTTAACCAACCATTAAATCACATTGATTCTTCTCCACTTCTCTGAAGTTTTTCTGCTTTTCTTCACCATTCAACCACTACCTTAATTCAGGCTACTTTAAACCACTACTTTAATTCCTTACCTCTTTCTGGTCTTACCAACTTCAGTCCCAGCTTCCTGACCAGTCTTTCTGTGGCTCCAAGACATTTTTAATATTATATTTCTAAGAAATAAATGGACAGTGTGCTTAAGATCCTACAGTGGTGGCCAAAACTCTTCAGTCTGTGCTCTTCATGTTGACCTTATCCCATACCAGGTCTTCTTGTTGAAACTTAACCCTTCAGTTGTACAAAACCTTTTACTTTTGTCATCTTGAGCCTCTGCTGCTTTATCTCTGTGCTAGTATTCAGGCAGACTTCTCTGCCTGGAATGCTCCTTTTGTTGTAAAGATCTAAGTTTGTTTGTTTGTTTTTGTTGTTGTTATTAATCATCACTTTTAAAGTCTTTTTTACTTAATCCTACATTCAAATGTATTGAATTTCAAGACCTCGTATTAGGATAGCTCAAAGTTGGGATGAATGTTAGCTGCGTTTTTGTTTAGGCTCTTAAATATAGATGTATTGATTTTGATCTAAAAGCTAATAATTCAGGAACCCTCATCCACATTTTGCCATGGAAAAAAAAAGAGATTGGTAGGGTGCCACTAATGGGAAATTTAAGATTTGGGTTATTTTCTTTCCCTTTGCTTCATCCATGCTTCTTTTCAACAAAAGAGTTCTGTCTAATATAGAAGCTTGAGGCTCAGGTGGCAAAGAATCCACCTGCAATATGGGGAACCTGGGGTCGATCCCTGGATTGGGAAGATCTCCTGGAGAAGGGAAAGGGTACCCACTCCGGTATTCTGGCCTAGAGAATTCCATGGACTGTATAGTCCATGAGGTCACAAAGAGTCAGATGTGACTGAGCAACTTTCATTTTATAGATGTTTACTATTTCAGTTCTAGTAAAGATGAACTCACATAAAACCACCAAAAATCCAGGGCTTTATATGTGTGTTTGGGGAGGAAAGAGGTTGTATTTGGAACACTTACCTTAAAAAGTTCTATAAGGGAGTTTTCTGGTGGCCTAGTGGTTAGGATTTCAATCTTTCACTGCCAGCACCAGGTTGTCCTTAGTAGGGAAACTGAGATCTGACAAGTCATGCAAAGTGACCAAAAAGAAAAAAAAAGATCTATAAAAATTTGAGGGGTATTCCAGTAATAATTGGCCAGTTGACAAAAACAAAATAGATTTTACTGACTGTTTTTACATTTAAAATGTTGCAAAGAATAGTGTTAGCACTCAGTTGTGTCCGACTCTTTGCAACCCCATAAACTGTAACCCACCAGTCTCCTCTGTCCATGGAATTCTCTAGGCAAGAATACTGGAGTGAGTAGACATTCCCTTCTCCAGGAGATCTTCCTGACCCAGGGATAGAACCCAAGTCTCCTTCATGCAGGCAGATTCTTTACCGTCTGAGCCACGGAATATTTGCAAAACCATGAATCAGGATCAGTTCTACTCTTTCACATACCCTCTTTACACATAAATCTATGTGATGTATGGCTAGATATTAATGATGATTACCTATCAAAGTACTAAAATCTAAATATATATCAACTGAAACCCCTTTAGATAGAATTTTTTATGCTAAACTGAAATTGCTAGTTAATCTTTCCCAGATACTCTGATAATACTTGATCCTCAGTGACTGTGTAATGACTTGCACTAAAGTTATTAACCCAAGTTCTTTCCAGCAAATCCATTTCTTTCCTGCTGTTGAAATCTCTGATGCTTACACTACATCTTTCATGCACAGTTGTCTTCTCAAAAAGAGTCCAAGTACTACTGAGGTTCATTTTCCAGATGGATAAACTGGTCTTCTATTTAAACAGGAAGATGAATTCCTCTCTTCAGACTTACAGAAGTGACTGGGTGATAGCCTTGTAGTTACTGGTTACTCAGAAAATTGCATGCTGTTTGGAAACAAATATCATGGCTTACTGGTCTGTACGGTGTTCAATCTGGTACTTTATATGAAGCAAGTGATACTCAATAGATCTCATTTTAATTTATAAAATAATAAATGAATAAATATAAACCTTTAAAAGAAACTCCACAACATATTTTGCATGCTTCTCAAAGAGTCCTGAACTGTAAATAAAACACAACTAAAGTTTGAATTATGACCATTTGAAATATTGAGATGTAGTATATGACTATCAATTTCATTTATGGATAAAACTATAAATAGTGTGAATCTTCCTCTCTCTATTCCTGCCTCTTCAACATTTCCCACAGTTTTAAAGCTGTTGGGCTTATTGAATTGTTGACTATAAGAGACAGTTTCCATTCTCTGCTAATTAGAGGCACCTGATATGTTTTGTTAGAATCCAGGCTCTGTGGTTTTGAATATGAAGTTTGTTTGTTGGTTTGTTTACATTTATTCGACCATCTGTTAGTGATTTTAGTAGCATTGTGGTATTATTTTAGGGGCTTCCCTGGTGGCTGTAACGTTCTTTATTATTATTATTTTTAATCTTTTCAATATCCATTGCCATGTCATTCATGTGACCTTTTAGTGATAGTGCATGCATATAGAAAATATATCTGGAGATAAATAACTTTGGAACAGAGTTAAGCAGCGGTTAAAAGCCAGGAAGAAACCTAAAATATACCTTGGTATATTTGAGAAAGCTCTGCCTCCAGACACCTTTTATACCTATTCAGTGGGAAAATTGAGTTACGTAAGTTTTCTGTTCTGTGAAGTCTTTGAAAGGAACCCTCAAATGAGATAGGACATCTTAATTCACAGTCACATCTTATGAAGTTCTGACTACTTAAGTGGATTTTGCTATGTTCTCCTGTCTTATCGAATAGTTCAGACAGCGTGCTGCAGAGTTAAGTTGTTTACCCCAAACCCTCAAAACAGTAAGTGACACAGCCTATGACAGAGAAATCTTAGCACTCAGTCCAGGAGTTTTCTGTCACAATTTCTAATTTTTAATTTTTAAAAAACCTTTATTGAAGTATAGTTGACTTACAATGTGTGCTAATTTCTGCTGTATGGCGGAGTTCTCAGTTACATATGTATATATATATATATATATATATATATTCTTTTTCATGTTTTTCCCATTATGGTTTATCACAAGATATTGAATGTAGTTCCCTGTGCTATACAGTAGAACCTTGTTTTTCTGTTTTGTTTTTTTTTTTAATCCATTCTAAATATACTAGTTTGAATCTCCAGGGCTTCCCTGATAGCTCGGTTGGTAAAGAATCCGCCTGCAATGCAGAAGACCTCAGTTCGATTCCTGGGTCAGGAAGATCTGCTGGAGAAGGGATAGGCTACCCACTCCAGTGTTCTTGGGCTTCCCTGTGGCTCAGCTGGTAAAGAATCTGCCTGCAGTGTGGGAGACCTGGGTTTGATCCCAGGATTGGGAAGATCCCCTGGAGAAGGGAAAGGCTACCCACTCCAGTATTCTGACTCAAAGAGTCAGACATGACTGAGTGACTTTTACTTTCACTTTTCACTTGAATCTACTAATCCCAAATTCCCAATCCTTCTCTCCCTTCCCCCACTCCACCTTGGCAACCATGAATCTGTTCTCTATGTCTGTGATTCTGTTTCTGTTTCATAGATATGTTCATTTGTGTCATATTTTAGATTCCACATGTAAGTGATATCATATGGGATTTGTCTTTCTGACCTACTTCACTTAGTATGATAATCTCTAGGTCCATCCATGTTGTTGCAAATAGGAAATACTGTACTCTAAATTCATAAGGACACATATTTTATTAGTGACATTTGCTCGGTACTTTTAATGGAAAACACTGTGTACCATGCTAAACATTTTAGTTTCATTGTATTATTTTAACTTTATAGGAACTGCTCGAAAGTAGGTATTAATTTCATCCTCACTTTGTAAGTGATAAAAATAGAACTTTGAAGAACTAACTTTCCCCATGTTGCACAGCCAGTAGGAACTGATTCACATTTTGACCTCAGAATTGTTCTCATACCTGAAACACTAGCAAAAGTTTACCAAAGAGCTAGCTCCTACTTTTAAATGAAACCTTAACCTTCTAAAATACACAGAGATTTTTTGAATACATTTAACACATACACAACAACAAATCATAATTTGGACTACAAAAATTTGACAACAGTATCACTATATATCCTCATAGGTATATGTTTGTAGTATCATTTGCAGCTACTATGGATCCTAAATCCAGAGATGTGATCATCAAGGCATGGCATTGTACTATATTGCCTTACACTTTGTAATGTTGAATGCATTCACTAGAAAGGAATAAAAAGAAGATTATAACATTATGATTTTACCTGAAAGTGTATACTAAATGATATCCAGAAGAGAGAAAGTGGGTTTTCCCAAATATCAATCTAGGGGCTGGGCCACCTACAGAAGGGTCAGGATCAGTTGGATGATGGTAGAAGAGCCAGGGCCTCAGGCCAGTCTCTGAGGTCCTTCTTATGGCTCTGCTGGGTCTTCACTGCTACAAGGACTTTCTCCAGTTGTGGCAAGTGCGGGCCACTCTCTGCTTGCCGTGTGCGGGCTTCTCATTTCAGTGGCTTCTCTTGTTGCAGAGCATGGACTCCAGGGCACTCGCGCTTCAGTAGTTGTGGTACATAGGCTCAGTAGCTGAAGATCCCAGGCTCTAGAGCACAAGCTTGATGATTGTGGCCCACAAGCTTGGTTGCTATGCGGCATGTGGGATCCTCCTGAGCCAGGGGTTGAATCCGTGTCTACTGCATCAGCAAGCAGATTTTTTTACCACTGAGCCAGAAGAGAAGTTGTGAACCATTTATATTTTAAAGACATATGGCAGTCCAGACCGTCCATTATTCTTGCAAGCATCACATTCAGTATACACTGTGTCCAAAGAAGTTCTCCTTGGGGCAATTGTCCTGCTAAGATCTCAACATCTAGCAATGCTGGACATCTCTCCAGTCTCCACCTCTCATCAGAACCACGTCCAGTTTGCAGATAAGTGAACATGTTTCCCTTCCTCCCCAGTACTTCTTGGATGTGTTCCAGTCCCTTTGGATGCCAAGTCTGCCTTCACTTTAGACACTCTCCTGAGTTTTGAGTCTCATGGTTTTGAGTCTGCTGTGTCCACCCTAAAGGATTTAGTTCCACCTTTTAGAACCTTCACCTTTCTTGGAGCCCAGTGTTTTATGCATTTGTAGGAGATTATTTTCTTCATATACTATGGATTAATTTATTCATAGTGTCAGGATATTTTACTAGCAGTTGAGGAAAAAGGAGGCTTAAGACAGAACCCTTTCCTAACAAATAACCTAAAGTATTTGTTCACAGCTCAGTTTCCATTAAAATCCCCTGAATTTGTATTATAATACATGTAAACATGAAAACAGAAAACATTCTGTTTTTAAAGTGAAAATTATATATACTATGGGGCTTTTTAGGTGGCACTACTGGTAAAGAACCTGCCTTCCAGTGAAGGAGACATAGGAGACGTGAGTTCAATTCCTGAGTCAGGAAGATCCCCTGGATAGGGCACAGCAATCCGCTTCAGGCTTCTTACCTGGAGAATTCCAAGGACAAAGGAGCCTGGCTGGCTATAGTCTGTAGAGTAGCAAAGAGTCAGACACAACTGAATTAAATTAGCATGCATGCATATATACGTTTAGTGTGTTGGACCTATTTTTTTTCTTTGCTTCCTAAGATCTGTTGTCCATATCTTTTTTTTTCCCTTGAGACTTACTATTCAAAAACTTAATTTTAGGTAGACCATGCATAACAGATTTTATCTATGGAAGAAATGGCAGCGTGAAATAAAAACTGTCGAAGCAGTGATACGTAAGAAAGGTTTGATGGCAAATTGAAGGTTGGCATTTTGTTTAGAAGTGTATTCATCTATTCTTTGACTTCATAAATCATATTTAAATTATTAGTAACTACAGTAATGAAGATACCATGGATTCTAGAAATGAGGGATTTCTAGGGTGGTCTAACATGTATGTTTAATAAACTCTGGTTTTGAATTGCTAAATTCAACCTATTTGACTGTTAGAAGAGCTTTAATGTCCTTCATTGTGCAAACTTTGTTTCTGTCATCCTTGCCAAATCCTCATAGGGATTAATTTAGTTATGGGTGACAGAATAAGCTGCAACAGTAACTCAGCATTCTGTCATGGATCCAAACTAGTTCTGAGCTTTGCTTCTCCTGCTGCAGGCAGAAACTTTGCTCTCTCTACGACGGATTCGGAAATCCTTGTCTCATCTTTTTTCACTTGTTCTTATTTAACATAACCTTTCTTTCTTTCTTGTATGGCCCAATTTAAAATTATATATTATGGAGGTATTTGAAATTATGGTAATAAAAACATGTTCTTCACGTTTTTAATCACTTGCCAGTCTGCATTAGCCTTTTAATTATTAATCAAGTGAAATCCATTGATTTCCTCCAGTTGTTCGAACATGAGTCTAACCTAATCCTGCCTCAGGCTTGAGGGGTTCTGATATGAACAGCAAATCCTTGAGCTAAACATTAATTTTGTGGGATTTAAGCATAGTACTATTTTTTATTCCTAAAGGAGGCTACTCCTTTGTCTTTTACCTTCTGAATTTGCAGAAGTATTATGAACTTTCGTCTGTTCCTGTTATACATACAAAGTAAATCTTGGACAAAACAAGTTTGTGATACCACGAATATTTGACCTTTCTCATTATTTTGTACTGATATTAGAAAATTTACCATGAATGTTCATAAAATGATAAGTTGAGAAGACTTTAATATTGTTTTTAATTTAAATTCAAGCACATTTATTAGTAGAACATTTTTGGTTGTTTTTCTGTTAGGAATAGCTTTTTGCCAGCTGTATTTTAAACCATATCAAAATAGCACAGTGCAACTTATTTCAGATTTTCTTAGCAAAATCTCATTTTCTATTTCCCTTTTTTCATTGACATAGTATCAGTTAACATATTTTTATTTCTTTTACCTATAGAAATTGAACAATATATCAGTTTCTTTTCTCAATCTGCTGATAATTGCAAAAGCGTGTTAAGCATGGTGACAAGATAGTTTTTGGATGGAAATTTATATGTGGTTTTGTTTGCCTATTTTTTTGAAAAACGCAGTGAAAATTTTTAGAAGCTGATGAATAGTGTGAGCTATAACTTTTAGAAGACAGGGAATTAGCATGAATAACTTACCTCATTCTTTATGTTCAAATATTTTTTCTCAAGTACAGAAGAAAAATCGCCTGTGACTGACTACCATGTAGTGAGTTACTTACAAATATATGAATGAATTTGTGAATGAATTAACAATCATATTTTGTGACAAACTTCTCAAACAGTGATGTTTGATGATGATAACTCTTCAGCCAGGACAGTTTCAGGTAGTCTGGAATATTCATGTTTACATCCCTTGCTGATCCAAATGCCATCTTATTATTCAGTTGTCATTGCTTTACCATTCATATATGAGCTGGTAAGTATTTGACTTGATCAATTTGGTTGTTCTTTGCAACCAAATTTGGAGTTCTTCATTTAATATAATATGCTTATAGAATATAATTATACCTTTATTCTACTAATTTATTAAAATCTATAATAGACTTTATCAAACTCAGATTTAATGTAAATATTTATAACAAGAAGCTGAGAAATGGAAGGTTACAAGTGTTTATTTGACCAAACAGTGACCCCCAAAAACATTGTTTTTATGTGTGTAGTCTTTCCCTGTATGGCAAGCCCTCATAACCACTTCTGATCCCAAATCTCAGGGAATTTGTTTCCAACACCATAATAATCTTTCAAAAGCAACCATGATTATAGTAACTTCAAAGCAGCAAGCATCTGTACTTTAAGATGGGCCAGTGGAAGCTAGCATTCGTCTTTCATAAAGAAGCAATCGTGCTTTTCCCTGCTGCCACTTAGAAGGGCTTCCTTGGGGACCTTGTTAGATGCTTTCATGTGAAGACCATTTGACCCACTTCTGATTAGTGTGCAGGGTTTCATGGCAATGGCTTCTGGGAGGGAGATGCCGTTGGCCCGTCGCCTCCCTATTCTTGAAGTAAAAGAAAACTCTCAGTGGAATATATTAAAGATAATAAAGGGAAGAAGAAATACCAGTTAAAAGAAGGTTGAAATATTGAACTACTATTAAAAAATTCAGTGAACACATATTTCAGTACCAGTTGTTAAGAGGATAACACAGTCAGTAACACATTTTCCTATTTTGTGTTCAGAAGAGTTTAACTTCATTTCTTTTTCTTGCTACATTTCCGAAATATGTGTTTAGAGAATGCAAAGAGTAAGTGACTTTGTAGCTCATTTTACTTTGAGTCAGTCAGCTTCCTTTTAGCTGAAGACTCATTTCTGTTAGAAGGACACCAAAAAATGGTAAAATGTCTTTAAAAGTAACAAAAAGTGTACCAGGAATGCCTAGATTTTCATGTTGCTAACCATTTTCATTATAGCTTTTATAGCCTTAGGTAAAATCTTTCCTCAACAAATTGTTGACAGGAATGTCAGGAACAATGTTTATGTAAAGATATCAACAAGCTTTTCAACTTATTAGTTAGCTAGTGTTAGTTACTCAGTAATGTCCGACTCTTTGCAAACCCTTGGTCTGTCCATAGGATTCTCCAGGCAAGAATACTGGAATGAGTTGCCATTTCCTTCTCCTTTAACCTTATTACAAAACCTTTAAAATCCAGTGCCAATTCTTCTGTAATAACTGTGATTGGATTTGGAATTTACTTAAAGTGCACCTTGCATGCATAGGCCCAATATTTCCCCTTTTCTTGTACTAACAAGATGCTTACACTGAAAAACTCAAACTACATGGAAAATAATTTAGTTTCTCTTGTTATTTTAATATATTTACATATATGGCAATAGATGACCACATAGTCCAACATTTGCTCTCCTTTTACTCCCTCTTCCCATTTATGAGTCCCACAGTCTAATTTTCCATTAGGATACATTAGTTTTAATGTAATTTATTACATAGCACAATAGATTCCTCATACAGTGTTCAAGTCCTCTCATTTTTAATTTCTCTTGCTTTAGCCCTTTAAAAACCACAGCTGTTACTAAGATAACAAAAATGATGTTGAATAACTGCTTACTTTTCCACTTTCCTGGAGGGGTAGGGAAACAGCAGGTAGCATAGCCTCATCCCCAAACCAGATGTTCCTTTATTAAAAATTGAACATTTTGGAGAGAGTAGAAGGAGATTTATGCCTTAGGAGAGAAGCAAAATTGGAAAAAGTATATATAAGATGATTTAATTCAGTTTTAAATTCAAGCTTTGCTTATAGTTTATTATCAGCATTTTACTGAAATTGTGTTTTAAATTTGTGTGGATAATAAAAGCCCAAATTCTAACCTGATACTAAGGGATCGTGATCATTGTTTGTCAGTCCAACAAGTTTTTCTGGAGTTTTATCAAACAGTGACATCAGGTTTTCTTCTGTAAAGGACCTAATTGTAATATAGTATAATATAATATGATTCCTCCCTTTTAAGAGTTTAATTATGAATAACAATTCACTAGATTATTTTATTAGATGTAGAGTTTTTAAAGGAATTTAATATGTGTTGTGTGATATATTAATCTAACATTTAAATTTATTTTTGTTGGATTATATTTTGCATCAATTGTTTTATACTTCTTTAAGGTATGAACAAGTCACAGCTTTGAAAATTGTGTAATTTTGCCAGTATTCAGACCCATTTTTTTTCTTCTACAATTCATTATAGAAGCACATTGGAAATTTCAACTACTAGAAAATCATTCTGCAATAACAATAATTTGGGACCTCCAAATAATCAAGAAAATTGTGTATTTTCAAATCTAGCCATAAGGTTTAAAAATTACATCTGATAAACTTTTAAAAAAATGTTTTCCCCTTCTCAATTGCATCTATCCATACATCAAGTTAAAATTCTTATTTTTATCTAATCTACTTTCTATTTTATTATTTGCATTTTTACATCCTGAATTATAAGGTAGGTAGTGCCTTTTTTGCATGCCATTCAGAGAGGATTCATAATTTGTAAGAAAATTATAGAAGACTCAACATTTTAAGGCTGAGCAGTCTGTTATTCACTCTAAATAAATTTCTTTTTTGCTGTTTGAGTTGTTTTATCTTTGAAAGAATCACATTATTAGCGCATCCTCATCACTTTCCAATGACAATGTATTAACAAAACAGTAACTACATAAGGCATTTTGATCTTTAAAATCATGTGTTATTATATTAGTGTTATAGTTACTATGGCCACTGTAGACTAATTCAGCAGAATTTTGCAGAATCATTGATGTTTAACCTATTGAACTTAAACACTTATATCTATTTACAGGTGTTGATATCTACTAAACTTCCCCCCTCCCCAGGAGTGCTAACTATCTTTGGATGCAACCACCCTATTAAACTCTCTGCCATGGTTAGATTGCTGCTGTTGAGTGTCTCAGTTATTTGTCTGTCAACTGGCAGTTGAGGATGGATGGTTTAAGTCTTACAATTAGTCAGTCAGCAAAAGTACATCTTGCCATTTCTTTTAATCATATCAGTTTCACTTTATTAATATTTCATCAGGTAAACAAAGAGAAGGACCACACTTATCATTAGTTGATAATACTGTGAACCCATGAGTAAAACAGCTTTTAACTTTCCTTTGTGGAGGGAATGAAGATTTCATCTCTGAGGTCTATAGTAAAAGCGGATGAACTTAGAAAACATTGAGAAGTTTAGAATATATATGCATGCACAAGTGCTCAGTCGATCAGTCATGCTCCACTCCTTGGACTGTAGTCTGCCAAGCTCCTCTGTCCATGGAATTTTCCAGGCAAGAATACTAGAGCGGGTTGCCATTTCCTACTCCAGGGGTTCTTCCCAGCCCAGGGATGGAACCTGCATCTCTTGTGTCTCCTGCATTGGTAGAGGGACCCTCTACCACTGTGCCAACTTGAAAGCCTAGATAACATATATTTTAAAATTTCCTAGTGACAAATACTTAAGGAATATTTTAAGGTATGACATATTTGAATTTTAGAAAAGATCTAGCTGTGTGAGTAGTGTATATATCATTGCAGTATCTGGTTTTTCAAAGAAAATATTCACAGTGTTACTGTAGAAATAATTATATTCCTGAAAAAAATTATTTATGCCTTCATCCAAAAAGGAATATATGTATATATGCATAAGGAGTAATTTGTAAGTGATCAATAAACTTAGTGAGATTGATCATGGCCTCTTTTGCACCCTACCAATCAAGAAATTCTGTGAATTCAAGCTACATAAAAATCTACATGATGAAATTCCTCTCCATGAAGATGCATTTAAGCCAGTCATATCTGAGAGTAATAATCAAAGATATTAATTTCTAAGGAGGAGTAGAAATGTGTCTAGAATAATCCATCTATAAGTGGTCCATCTCTCACCTAAGAAGGCTCTACCCACCATCTGGCTCACAACTGAAGTTGGTGAGGGAGCTTTATAGTTGAGAATACAGTCAGTTACTTTGACTAAAAAATCCTGAATAAGAAATCTCTTTATGTATTCCTTGTATTTAGTAGCCACAGTGTTTGGCGAAAATGTGTGTCTTTCTTTAGGCTGTGTGTGTGTGTGTGTGTGTGTATGTGTGTGTGTGTGTGTGTATGTGTGTGCACACACATGCGTATATATATATATAGCTGTTACCTATAATTGTCTGTGTATTTATATCATTCATAAAATATCCATTGGCAATAAGTCGGGGTTTATAAATTGCATTTATTTTTCTAAGATTTTTTTTTAACCTAATGGAATTTATAAAATTTTAGAGCTAAGCTCTCTTGAAGTGGAAGAAACTGTTAAGTGTTTTTCTAGCTTTATTCTGGATTTCCCTGCAAAGCCTTTTAATTATTGGGTTGGCCAAAGTGTTCATTCAGGTTTTTCTATAAGACAATAAATTCTTTATTCTATTGATACATTGTTTTGGTAATATATGCTATTTTTAGAAAAATTAATCAGTAAGAATAAATAAGAAGTGAGAGGTAGATGGCAGGGAGAAAAAAATTTAACCACTTTTAAATCCTTGTACCAAAAGAATGTTTTTAACACTTAAGTATATAGTCTTCTTTATATTTTCTAAACAGGAAGAACTATAACTACTTTACAAATATTCAGTAATGTATGTAATACATTTTATATATGTTATATACACTAGTATTCACTTCAGTATGGGATAATAAGATTCATTTTTAAGCCAATTATATGACCTTTCTTCTTGCAGTTAACTGGGCCTTGACCTTTCTTTTTGTGCTTAACATATACACCATTTGCAATATCTTCTGACTCAGGGAAATGAAAATAGAGGATTTTCAGGGAAGGTACAGGAGTTAGTTTGGAATGTTAAGTGGGACGAAGTGAGTGTTCAGACTAAAAAGTAAGTGTGGGAGGTCTTGATGCCAAGCTAGGAGTTTATTCTTCCTTTATTAACTTTTTCAGTGATGTTCTATTTTTGAAATTTGAAGAGAGAGAAACAGAGAGGAGAGCAGATTAAACTAAGTAGTCTATATTTAGTCTATATTTAGTGTAATGTAATATTATCTACATGAAAAGAAAATTGTTTCCTTTGGTTAAGAAATTTTCCTGGGTCAAGTTTATAGACAACATGGATTTTTACTAGACCTCTTTTTAATGACTTTATTAAAGGCAAGTCTTGTAAAATAGCCCAGAGTTAGCAGAGGAATTTTTCCCCCTTTCTAACCGAGATATGATTCAATCTCCTGTGTCAGAAACTATCCAAGATGAGAAATTACTTTTTAGTAGTTGGTTGTTAACTAGTGCCTTTGAGAATGTCTTATAAAAGACAAGTTAAACTGCCAAGTTTGTTTTGTGTTGATTTGTGTCTTCATATTTCCCTCCTCCCCATTCTTACTAGATATAGATTTCAGGGAAATACATACATGAACTGTAATGGACAGTTCTAGAGGAGCTCTCAAAACTATTAACTATGAGAATAGCCTAGTTAAAAATTTTTAATGAATGACAAGTTTATTTTGGCACATTAACTCTCTTAATAGCTAAAATATCCCCCCAGTGTTCTGCAGATAGGGCGCCCTATTGAAAACATCCTTTGGTGACAAGAGGTAGTTTAATCCTGGCTTTGTAATCAGAACACATTTTATAGAAGTCTCTTAGTGATTTCTTTACAATGTATCGCTTGACAAACAATATTTTGTATTTTGTTTGTTTTAAATCATAGTTCAACACACCTTAAGCTGCTGAAGTGGGGATCTGAAATCTATGTTCTCTGGCACAAATTTCAGTACCTTTTAAAGTTTAAAATTTTTGAACTCAAGCAAGTCCTAAATCCCTAAGTTTCTAAATTCCTTGAGGAATCAACCATACCTTAATGAGAATTAGACCATTGTTATGGACGGCATGTTTGTGATACCACAAAAATGTGACCTCTCTACTACAGTTAAACCCTAATCCCCAGTGGGATCATATTTTAGGGAGTAAGACCCTGGGATTAGGTCACAAGAGTGGAGCCCTCATGATGGAATTAGTGCCCTGAAGAGGAAAAAGGAGAGAGCTTGCTTCCGGTCTTTTATCCCTCCTCCATGTGAGGTCACAGCAAGAAAACAGCCATTGGCAAACCAGGAAGCAGGCCCTCACTAGATGGTGGTTCTACCAGAAATTTGATCTTGGACTGCCTAACTTACAAAACTGTGAGAAGTGAATGCTTGTTGTTTAAGCTACCCAGTCAGTGGTAATATGTTTAGCAGCCCAAACTGACTGAGACAGCCATATATTCAAAAGTAAATTGAATTAAGTGGCCATGGTAATGACTGGCACAAATATGATACTTAATGGTACTATATAGAGTCATAACTTTTAAGGGTAAGAATACATATGGTAGTGTGTGTATCCATGTTGATCTTTCTATCCTTTACTTTTTTAATATATTTATCAAAAGTGAAAAGAAAAGAAACTTGCATTATCCCCCGGAAAACTGGGGCCACAGAAACCCTAAGCAACTTGCCAGAATCACATAGCTTTAGCCTTTGACTGTGTGGATCACAACAAACTGTGGACAATTCTTCAAGAGAAGGGAATACCAGACCACCTGACGTGCCTCCTGAGAAGTCTGTATGCAGGTCAAGACACAACAGTTAGAACTGGACGTGGAACAATAGACGGGTTCCGAATCAGGAAAGGAGTGCATCAAGGCTGTATATTGTCACCCTGCTATTTAGCTTGTATGCAGAGTACATCATGAGAAATGCTGGGCTGGATGAAACACAAGCTGGAACCAAGATTGCCAGGAGAAATAGCAATAACCTCAGATATGCAGATGACACCACCGTTATGGCAGAAAGCAAAGAAGAACTAAAGAGCCCCTTGATGAAAATGAAAGAGGAGAGTGAAAAAGTTGGCTTAAAACTCAACATTCAGAAAACTAAGATCATGGCATCTGGTCCTATCACTTCATGGCAAATAGATGGGGAAACAGCGAAAACAGTGACAGACTTTATCTTTGGGGTCAAAAATCACTGCTAATGGTGACTGCAGCCATGAAATAAAAAGATGCTTACTACTTGGAAGAAAAGCTATGGCCAACCTAGACAGCATATTAGAAAGCAGAGACATTGTGTTACTCACAAAGGTTTGTCTAGTCAAAGCTATGGTTTTTCCAGTAGGCATGTGTGGATATGAGAGTTGGACTATAAAGAAAGCTGAGAACCAAAGAATTGATGCTTTTGAACTGTGGTGTTGGAGAAGACTCTTAAGAGTCCCTTGGACTTCAAGGAGATCTAACCAATCCATCCTAAAGGAAATCATTCCTGAATATTTATTGGAAGAACTGATGCTGAACCTGAAACTCCAATACTTTGGCCACCTAATGCTAAGAAATGACTCACTGGAAAAGACCCTGATGCTGGGAAAGATTGAAGGCAGGAGGAGAAGGGGAAAACAGAAGATGAGATGGTTGGATAGCATCACCAAATGAATGGACATGAGTTTGAGTAATCTCCGGGAGTTGGCGATGGACAGGGAAGCCAGGCATGCTTCAGTCCATGGGGTTGCAAAGAGCTGGACACGACTGAGTGACTGATCTGAACTGAGTTATCCTCGTGCTAAACTGATATCCAGCCCACTGGCACTGGCGTGTAGGTTGAAAGCACTGCAGTGCACTGCCGTGGACTGGGCTTTTCTGGGTTAGGAGATACTTTGTAGTGTGGGTATCAGGTGGAAAAAGAGAGGTGGAGAGGGGAGTGTATGGAGAAACAAGACAAGGAGAATGGATAAGCAAGTAGAGAGAAGCATGGGATTAAGAACCAAGGCATTAAGATTGATTTTAAAATTCTGCTTCTTAAAACTGTCATTTTGTAATTACCCTAAGCATATAGTAATAGCTTGGCTTTTGTTGAAAATGATTCTTTTTATCTGGCCCAGGATGTATCATTACAAGCTGAAAAATTGAGGCCTTAAAAATGATAGGCTTAATTCAAAGGAAAATGTATGGATGGCACAAATCATCAGTTTCAGTTCGGTTCAGTCGCTAGTCATCTCTGACTCTTTGCGACCCCATGAACCGCAGCACTCCAGGCCTCCCTGTCCATCACCAACTCCCGGAGTCCACCCAAACCCATGTCCATCGAGTCGATAATGCCATCCAACCATCTCATCCTCTGTCATCTCCTTCTCCTCCTGCCTTCAATCTTTCCTAGCATCAGGGTCTTTTCCAGTGAGTCAACTCTTCGCATGAGGTGGCCAAAGTATTGGAGTTTCAGCTTCAATATCAGTCCTTCCAATGAACACCCAAGGGTGATCTCCATTAGGATGGACTGGTTGGATCTCCTTACAGCCCAAGGGACTCTCAAGAGTCTTCTCCAACACCACAGTTCAAAAGCATCAATTCTTCAGCACTCAGCTTTCTTTATAGTCCAAATCGCACATCCATATATGACCACTGGAAAAGCCACAGCCTTGACTAGACGGACCTTTGTTGGCAAAGTATTGTCTCTGCTTTGTAATATGCTGTCTAGGTTGGTCATAACTTTTAATTTCCAAGGAGCGAGTGTCTTTTAATTTCATGGATGCAATCACCATCTGCAGTGATTTTGGAGCCCAGAAAAATAAATCAGCCACTGTTTCCACTGTTTGCCCATCTATCTGCCATGAAGTGATGGGACTGGATGCCATGATCTTAGTTTTCTGTTGATAAATGGTAATCATTCAGGTTTATTAAAGTGTTTTAATACCACGTGTGTATGGGCTTCCCTGATAACTCCATTATTCTTGGGCTTCCCTTGTGGCTCAGCTGGTAAAGAATCCACCTGCGATGTGGAGAACCTGGGTTCAATCCCTGGGTTGGGAAGATCCCCTGGAGGAGGGAAAGGCTACCCACTCCAGTATCCTGGCCTGGAGAATTCCATGGACTGTATAGTCCATGGGTTGCAAAGAGTCGGACAGGACTTAGTGACTTTCACTTTACTTTCACTTTCATTATCTTTAAGGGTATCTTGTTTAATCACTGGTAGTTGATATTTCTGAATCACACTTACTTTCCTATCATTTTCTGCAGGAATTGTGATAATGTGAAATCCACCATGGATTCTTCTAGAGTCATTTTGGGGGATTTGTGAAGTAAACTAGACATCAGGGAGCATAGCTCTAAAAAGCCAGGTAAACTCACTTTAAATATTAAAAATTACCCAATACATTTTGTTCTTCTAAATGTATCACATTACTTTTAGAAGTTTTAATGTGTATATCTGATTTAAGTGAGAAAGAGTATCGTCAGGTTTTCTTCTGAGGTTCCCTAACAAACTGTGCTTGTTTTGTGATTTGGTTCAAGAATGCTTTTATCCTGGCTAGTAGATAGGTTGTTATGCATTTAAGAGAGAGCTAAATTCAGATGTATTTAGTTCTCATAGTAACCCTCTATTTCCATTTGAAATATGAGGTAAGTGAGATAGACTCCACTTGGGTGAATTTGCAATATTCTATACCTAGTAAGTGGTTAATAAATGTCTAATTAGAATTCAACTTTTTTCTCATTACAAAATTTCTATGGTTAATTTCTGTGTCTTACTCTGTTTGAAGTGAGTTTTAATTTGCATGGACAACTTTTATGATCTTTCCTACCTTCTCTGGGAGGATCCCTTATAATAATAAAAACACAGAACTGTGTCAGTTTTTCAGACTGTTCTTTGGGTTCTTGGTTATTTCCTGACATAAGTCACAGATGCAGGGGATACAAAACATTGTGCAAGGAATTAACTACGTCCAGAAATTGTGTGCCTTTAGTTAGACTGCTTCTTCATTGGTCTCGACTGTTTACTGAAAGTCCAGCTCTTGGCAGCTGGATTATAAATTTATACTTCACATCGTTTATCCCGGTCATGTGCTACTGCAGAACTCTGGGAAGGGAATTCCTATCCTTAAATACAAAATGACTTTGTTTATGTTTCTAGAATTCAGCACCTATTATTCATTCAGTGTTATGGACTTTTTCACAAACCCAAGTCTCCTCTTCACACAGGGATAGCATATTTTATATTGTTTTCATACATGCTGGATAGAACTAAGGATTTGTTTCCAATGCTTCTTGAATTAGATTTTGCACTGTAATTTATTTCTGAGTCTATTCTGTCTCTTTAAACAGGGTGAGGCAGAGTTCAACCTATCAGACCTATAAGAGGGGTTTGCACTAGGAAACTTGGTGGATTGGCATCCTTCTGAGAGCATTAAGATATTGGAAAGAAAGCCCTAAAAGAGACATAGTCTGTGCACTTAGTAAGCAAGGACAGATCAAACATTTCAATGGAGTAACAAACCCAAGTGAGAGTAGTGGAGTTTGAATGAGACCAAGGAAACAAAGTTTTACAACTGGCACTTGGTCCTTAGGCCTGGATTGCCTGGACTAGATCAGTGTTCCAGTGTGGCTTTATGCTTACAAATGGTTGGCTTTTCACTTGGCATTCTCTATAATAAAACCACTCTAGCAAAGGGGTGCATGCGGTTAAAGGTATCCAAGGACCACAGTCCTTGGACAACTCTGAAGGAATTGGGGGATAATAACTCCTCAGTATATTGAGACTACAAGGATTTTATGTGACAATTTCATATAAAATATCATTACTCATGGGGCCTTGGTTTTAAAATAAACATCAGGCATGGGGAAATCATTAAAAGAGAGTAAAGCCTTATGAAATATAATATCTCATGTGTAAGTTTATGTACATAGTCCCTCTGTATAAACATTAAGTGTGTGTGTATGTATAAGATGTAAGGAAGCAAAACTGACTTTTAGTTGTGTTTATATAAAACAGATAATTTCATGATAATATTTCTTATTCTGTGTGTCACTTACAGTATTTCTTCTCAGTTGTTGGACAACAAGCTTTGACATTTTGAGAGCCTACAGATGTCATAATTAAACTTACTAATCAGTCTAGAAATAAACACATAAATAACAAGGGATCATAAAGGTCAGCAATATGGCACAGCATAAACATGGAATTCCAGTGCTTGCTTCTAATATGAAAAAAATGTATTCTGCAGTTCAAGCATGTCATTCTTTGTCTATGTTCAAATGAAATATGAAAGAAGAGAAACTCCAAATGATTAATGCAACATTTTACAAGGACACATGGGTGTTCTTAGAATTTAACGCAGGAAGGGGTACTCACCTGGAATCAATTATGGGAAATTTGGCAAAATGAAAGTGGAATACTCCTTCTCTCTTCTTGCTATAATTACTTGACGTGTGTTATGAGAATTTTTAAAAATCCAAAAGAATAAGATGAGAGTTATTTCAGTCAATGGGAATTAATTGTATTCAAATAATAGCGTGACAAAAATGGCATCAAGTTTTGGAAGTGATTTTCAAGGACAGATTTCCATGTGTGAAGAGTAAAGCTTTAGTACTGGTATTGTTTCTACCCTAAAATTTTCTCAGACCTTCCCCAAGTGCTGCTGTTACTCCCAGGATTTGTGCTTGTCCAATTCATATCTAAATACTTGCACGTACTTCTCTGAGAGCAAGATTCACAAAATTGTTTTTGTTTACTCATCTGTCTTACCAGACTAGAAGTTTCTTGAAAGGAAGAACCTCTTTTAAAATACATCTTTGCATTCCCAATTATTTTTGACTCATCAGATACTTCTTATATCATATACTGCTAGGTCAGGGCTGAGAGTTCTCAGTAAATGAGAAATAAGAATTTATATTTCAAAGAAAAAATAAATGAATAAGTGTATATGATAGTACATAAATGTTACACTGATATTTACTGATTTTGATTTAAAACTTTCCATTTTAACCGCTAGAAAAGGTAGAAAGGGTACTTTTTCACAGAAACAAAATAATATCTTAAAGCCTTTTGTAAAAGATACTTAAGTTTGTTTCAATATCACAGTTGGACTTAACTAACCAAAAAAAAAAAAAAAAGATTACTTTAATATCTTCCATGGCTTCATATTATCCTTATAATTAAGTCTTAAATAAGTGTTATGCTTTCAAAGTGAGTGTGTGGCAGTGTTCTGCTCTAAATATAACTTAACATTGCAGGAAAAAAAATAGGCAATGATGGGAAATCTCCGGAAGTCAGACTTACAGTTACTCAGCTTAGGATAACTATTAGTTATAAAAAGTATCAGCTTCTGCCAAATACCAACCTTTCAAAATCTAGTAAAGGATTGGAGAGTTTTAGGAGTTTAAGGGGAAAGGAAGAAAAGCACACAAATGTCCTTGGAATGCAAGAAATACAATTTAATGGTACAGAGGTCAGCAACAAGTCCCCTTGGGTGAAATCCAGCCCCACCCAACACTGGAAATATTTACTGTCTGGCTTTTCATGAAAATGTTTGCTGAATGGAAAAAATTAGAGGCCTCCATACAGGTTAACGGAGAAGGCAATGGCACCGCACTCCAGTACTCTTGCCTGGAAAATCCCATGGACGGAGGAGCCTGGTGGGCTGCCGTCTATGGGGTCGCACAGATTCGGACATGACTGAAGCAACTTAGCAGCAGCAGCAGCATACTTGTTAAGACTTCTCAGGTGGCTCAGTGGTAAAGAACCCACCTACCAATGCAGGAGACATAGGTTAAACCCCTGGGTTGGGAAGATCCCCCGGAGAAAGAAATGGTGACCCACTCTGTATTGTTGCCTGGAGAATTCCATGGACAGAAGAGTCTGGCAGGCTACTGTCCATGGGGTTGCAAAGAGTCGGATGTAACTTAGAGACTAAACAACAACCACCGTACTTGCTATTGTATGTAGCAATTTTTATCTTTCAAACGAAAATTAAGGTTAAAATGACTGAGTGAGACATTAATAAAGCAATTATTTTTCTTGGTTCCTATAGGAGAGGTTTGAGGCAATAGCTTTAAATTTTTTTATCACCATGACCTTATATCATTTTTACATGTTTGATATTGCTCAGTGGATAACAGTTATGAGTAGTAATAATAATCTGATACTAGGTCTTGTCTTATTTTCTAGGATTTTAGAATTATATTTATATATAGGTTAAAAAACTATGTGAGCAGTTCATTTGTTCTTACACATTATTTTTTTAAGTTCTAGTCTTCAAATGTCACTTCTTGTCCCCCCTCCATACTCTTTCATTTCTAAAATCAAGTCAGTGTTTGTAAAGATTTTTGTTCTTTGGGTTATTTCTGCTGCTTTTCAGCCTCCTAGGATCCCTGATGAAAACGCACAGTGCTTGGATTTCTCAAAGTTTACATTTTAAACTTAGCAAATACTTGAACTTTATTTAAAGTTTAGGTTGCAATGTGATAAGTACTCAGTAATGAGGATTTTTATGAGGAAGGATAGAAGAAAAGCCTTTACTGATTTGAACAACTATACTCCTTTTATATTTGTAGGTATTTGTGTGTGTGTGTGTGTGTGTGTGTGTGTGTGTGTGTGTGTGTGTTTGTGTGTCCTCACAAGCTCACTCATACTCAACTCTTCACAACCCCATGGACTGTAGCCTGCCAGGCTCCTCCATCCATGGGATCTCCCAGGCAAGAACACTGGAGGGAGTTGTGATTTCCTTCTCCAGGGATCTTCCCAGTACAGGGATTGAACCTGCATCTCCTGCCCCTCCTTCATTGACGGGTGGATTCTTATTGCTGTACCACCCAGGAAGCCCCTAGAAATTCTTATTTGTAGTATTTACCACTCCTAAGTGATGAGAGAACAGGCAGGGTTCACGTTGCCTCCTGCTCTCAAGGAAGATATGGTACAGGGATATTTGGAAAATTGGACTTTGGGTGTATTAAAGAAAAAGTGATTAATGGGTTGGTCAAATGTTTTCTAAAATAACTACTACATCAGCCACAGAACAGTTTGTCCTGGGCCTTCTGCAAGAGCTTCTTTAGCTGTTTATTATGGCCTGATAAATGAATACAACCAAAGTACTGTGACAATTCAGTCACTTTGTTGAAAATGTGACTTCCATGCCAAGAACAAATATAAAAAATAGCATTCGATCTCTGTAGCACAGCTAATCACAGTGTAACCTATGTCCATCAATTGATCTTTTGGAGGAATTAAAGCAAATTCAAAAGAAAGATTATCATGTGCAAACAGTGAGAGTGTAGATATCTTGCTTACTGGCCTAGGGTCCCTTTATCCTTCCTGCAGCGTTTACTTTTTGTATCAGGAGATAATTAAGGTGAAACATGAGGTAATTAGAGCTAATCCTACTGGCCTCCCGCTGACCTGTTGCCTCCTAGGCCATCGCCTGCACCAAACTATGTTCACAGTTTAAGAAAAGCAGATTTTTGTAAAGGGATGCTCATGCTTCTTTTTGACATGATTCCTAATCTTTAAGACTGTTCTAATTATTTGTAAAAATAGAGACTTTGCACAGAAAACTTGCAAAAATGATCATGTTCTTCTACAGGTTTGATTTTTTTAAAAAAGACTATTTTATTAATATGTACCTAGTCACTGACAAGATTATAGAGTTACATCTGGCCACATTACATGTTGCTAGCAGATTAAGTGAAATTTTTAGTAGTATAAATCTTTATAGTTTTGATTATGCTGAAAAGTTATGCCCTTGTCCCAAAATTATTTTCCTTTAACAGATATGTCAATGAATTATGAATTTAGGAATGTGTCATAGAAATTAAATTGTGGAGAGAAGGGGATGAGAAAAAAACCCAAACCTGCCCTGATCTGCATTCAGGTGTTTTATCCTTGAGGACCATTCCAGCCCTTATGATGCAATAAATAGATCTGTTAGGCAGTAACTGACTTCTCCTTAGGATAAGTATACCTCTGTGTGTTGAGCATGTTTATTCCATAAGAGGTTGTGTGTGTGTGTGTGTTAACTATGTTCATTCCATAATAAGTTGTGTGTGTGTTGATTCTATTTTTGCTTTTTCAGTCAAAGAAATAATAAAAAGGTTTAATATCCCTGTTAAGCTTCTCTAAGTTGAAAGGAAAGCACGTGGCCCTTTATAGAAACCCTAGTCTTCTAATTTACCAACCATAATAGAATCTGTATTCTTGCCAAAAGGCATTTTATTAGGTTGTTAAGATTTTAGAATTGACAGACCTGCTATATTAATTAAACAGCAAATTGCTGGTAAGCACTCATGGCATTTATAAAGCAGAGCACTTATAGAAGGACTCAAATCTCTTCTGTCATAGTTTAGAATATCCTATCAGGTTCTGGGCTGAAAAAAATTCTGTTATCATAAATTTATTTTTGTTTGTTTTCCCAATTGCCATCACAGTTTTAACTTCTATTTAGACTACATGGATTTATCCTTTTCTATCTTTTAGATGTGCTTTAGAAGAATTGTTTGTGCTGGCATCTTGAGTATATATAAATTTTTAAGTCTTTTACTGAGATTAAAATCACTTCTGTGGAATAAACCATTAAAGATTACAGAGCAGCTATACTGCAACAAGTTGCTAATTCATATCTTCTGTCTGACCCTCTGAAGCATTTAATATTTCTGTGGCCAAATCATAAACTCTTCTTTAGTTGTCAATCATGTAACTTCCAAGGTCTTACTGTTTTTCATGAAAGAAAAAGCATTATTTTCATTCTACAGGCTTAGGCTTTAAGGCTAATAGAAACACAGGAGAAGATTGTGTGTGGGTGTGTGTGGGTGTGTGTGTGTGTTTAACGAATTTGATGTCATTCCCTTAAAGTGGAAGTGGGACCTTTTCTCTGCAAAATTGCAAAGAGAGCATTTGCACTGTGGCATTTAAGGATATATCAGATGAGATTTTCTATCGATCCCTGTGGCAGGGATGAATGCCCCGAGAGAATAAATGAGCCGCCTTTATGAGGCTCCCTGTCATCAAGGATTTAGCTGTTTCATTTGCAGATTCCTGTAAATGTTCACCAGATTCATGACCAGTAATTTTCACTGGAGAAAGACTGGACCATGGATAAGCAAATGACTCTTTGTCATTAATAGTTTCAAATAGTTTAAAAAATGTTCTGGTAACTCAGTTGATTCTGACGAAGTTATAGAGTAGAACCCAACTACAGTTTGTCTCTAGCCAATATTTCCAATTATCAGGCCAAGGAAAGGACCATAGTAAATAATATGTACCCTCCCACTCTACCCATATACACACATACACTAATTCAGATCATATAGTTTTTCGATTTGAATTTTAAGGTGAAATCTAGAGATGTTCATATATACAATAGCAGAATAAAAATACATATTAACCAGAAACTACTCCTTATAGTGAAGTTTATATGTACCAATCTTCACTTCCTTAATTAACCTTCTAAGTGATCAGTAAATTGCATGTAATAACAAATTTGCATGTTTTGGTAAAAAGGTAATTCTTGATGATGTAAGATATGAGTTCCTACCTGGTGTACCAAAATAGATTTTGAATTAACACTGAATGCAGCCATCTTCAGAGTTCTTCAAACATGACAGATAAATGAATTAATACATGTCTGTGAGATCTGTTTCTATATATTCAAGTTTTTAGTGTATGTACTAATATTTAAATTGTTGTTGTTCAGTCACTGTCATGTCCGCTTCTTTGCAACCCCATGAACTGACAGCACGCCAGGCTTCTCTGTCCTTCACTATGTCCAGGTGTTTGCTCAAACTCATGTCCATTGAGTCAGTGATACCATCCAACCATTTCATCCTTTGTTTCCCTCTTCTCCTTTTGCCTTCAATCTTAAAAGACCCAGCATCAGAATCTTTTCCAGAGTTACCTTTTTACATCAGGTGACCGAAGTATTGCAGCTTCAACTTCAGCATCAGTAGTTCCAATGAATATTCATTGTTGATTTCCTTTAGGATTGACTGCTTTGATCTCATTACCGTGCCCACCCTTAATATAAGGCTTCCGTTTCTAAAATGTTTATTCTAATTATTAGTCTTAATATTTCATTAAAAGTGTATTAGAAAAACCTATAGCTCATTTTCTTGGTCTGCATTGGTTCTGGTAGGGGCTGACTCAGAGATGACTGTGTTACATACAGCATGGTAACATGTTCAGTAATGTGTAGTTTGTCATAACTCAGAGCAGAAATAAAAATAGTTAAGCACCACTTTTAGGGTTCTCCTAACTCCTGCTGCCCATTCATTCCTGTCTCCATAGGAAATAAGTGACCATAGACTGCTTGCATGCTTATGTGAAATCATCCCAGAGGACCTCTCATGCCCTGCTAGTACAATGGTGTGGGTACAAATTAATAAAAGCCTTTACTGAGGACAGTTTAGCAATATGAATTAAAGTAATTTCAGATCTGGCATTTATTTGTAGAAATGTATATTTCATATGAATGTCTCTGTGTATGTAAAATAGCAGTCAGTGTATGTGTAAATTTATGCATTATGGCACAGGTAGGCATCAACCTGGGAACTGCTTATTGGAAAACTAAGAGGGGGCAAGTTCAAATACAGAAGGAACAGAACTACTGAGCTTTAAAACAGCATAGCTTATATTATGGTTATGACACATATTACAAAGACACATTTGATTTATGCAAGGATGTTTGCTAAAAGCGAAGACTCCAGAGACCCCACTTTTCCCAAGATCTCCTGAACCAGACTGTAGAGAAGAACCCTAGTTTGAGCACTGGAATTTCATGACTTAATATCCCAGTTTTTCTCCTCCCAGTATCTGGTGAGAATGGAATCTCAAACCAAAAGTGTTTGTTCCTGAAACACCCAAGCCCTTAGCAGTCTTTGAGCAGCCAAATCAGGGGTTCTCTGAGTAAAAGATCTGAAAGTCTTTGAAAAGAGCTTAAAGTCTCATCCTGCCTGGATCTCATCCCAGAAATGTTTTCCTAACCCATTTCCTGGGGATTCAATCCTGGCCCGGCCCTCCACTTCTTGCTTTATACTTCACATTATCCTCTGCTCTGGGACACTGGTGAAATGTGTTCCTATCCCACCATAACTAATGCCTCTTGGTTTTGGGGAATGAGTCAGTGCCATGGATTCTTGGAACTTTATTCATTCATTAAAAAAAAAAATTGTGGAGCACAACTTTTGAGCCCAACAATTTTCTAGGCACTGGGAACTCAGAAGGGAACAAAAGAAACTAAAAGGGAGCTTTCTTTCTGCAAGTGGACACAGACTAACACAAAGTGAATAAAACA
This sequence comes from Okapia johnstoni, assembly GCA_024291935.2. Lineage (NCBI taxonomy): Eukaryota > Metazoa > Chordata > Mammalia > Artiodactyla > Giraffidae > Okapia > Okapia johnstoni. The sequence goes on from CM044311.1 coordinate 30,950,949, forward strand.
CATTATTCAGGTAATCAGGTTGCAGAACAAAGAGAACAAGCATAAACTGTACAAAAAAGTGTGGCTGGGCATTGGGTGGTGGGACAGCTGAGAGGCTGAAATTTTAGATAAAGTGAGCAGGGAAGGTCTACCTGAGAAGCTAAATTTTGAGTGACGCCCTAAGAGAAATTTAAAACAAAAATATGCAAACAAATGAAAACTAACTTGTGGAAATGAGGAGTGGGGTAGCAAATGTTCTAGGAAGAGGGTCCAAGTTAGGAAATGCCAGGAGGTTAATATAAATGGAGCATGAGCAAGGGCAGGTGAGCAGGATGTGAAGAGGCAAGAGAAGTGAGCAGAGGCCAGGTCATAGAGTGCCTTTAGGACGTTGGCTTTTATGTTGAATGAGTCCACTGAAAAGTTTCGAAGAAAGAAGAGACATAATCTGTTTTTTGTTTTTAAAAAGATCACTCCTGACATTTAGTTGAGAATTTTGCAAATCGGCAAAATGTGGCAAAGCAAAGTGATGGCTTTGAAAATGCCTGAAGCAAATCAGGACTGAAATGGGAAGATCTATGATCCAGGTGAGAGCTAATCAGGTGGAGCCAGTGGAGGTGCTGTAAGGTGACTCGAGTCTGGTATGTTTTGAAATTGAAACCATCAGGATTAGATCACTTGATGTGAGATTACCAGGAAAAGGCAAGAGCCAGGGAGGATACACTATCACCAGCTTAACTGGAAGAAGGGAATTGGCATTTAATGGGAGGGAAAGACTGTGAGAAGTGAAAACTTTATGAGCAACTCAAATTTGATGTGTCTATTTGACATCTAAAAATGGAGGTGTCACATAGGCAGTTGGAGGAATGAGTCCAAAGCAGAGGTCTGGCTTGGACATATGAATTTGGATACTACTATACGTGTAGTAATTAAAGTCATGAGATTTGTTAGGACTATACATGGAGCCTATGGAGGTGGAAGAAATCCCAAGATTAAGCTTTGGGTTACTTTATTTTTAAAGGTTGAGATGATGAAGAGGACCTAGCAAAGAAGACTGAGGAAAAAACTGTTAGATAGTAGGCAGAAAGCTGAATGAGTGTCTTATGCCATAGTTCAAGCGAAATAAATATTTAATGTTGGAGAGTCCGTTTAGCTGGGTTACTGAAAGGTGACAGATGAGCCACAAGAACTGACCGTTAGATTTGGCAACATTATAAGAGTAATCTGAGTATTAGTGGGGCTGAAGCCTTTATTGCAAGAGGGTAAAGAAAGAATGGGAGAGGAGAAATTAGAGTAAGTAAAGAGGTTACATCACAGTTCTTCAGTACCCAGAGGAGAGAAATGGAGACTATCAGGAGAGGAAAGTGGGGACAGTAGAGAGGGGGTGTTTTGTTTGGTTTTAAGGTGGGATAAATAAGAAAGTATCTGTGTGTTACGGAAATCATCTAGTAAAAGGGAAAATTGATGATGCAGGAAAGAGAAAGGAAAATTGCCGAAGCAACGTCCTTGAGTAGGCCAAAGGAGGTGGGTGCCAGGCACGAGTAGAGAAGTTGTTCTAATCTAGACTCACAGATCATCCATTGTCGTGAGAGAATGGAGATAATGGGCCCAGATGACAGTAAAGGAGGTAGATAATCATGTCTGTATGATCTTCATAGGGTGCAGTTCATGATACAAGATTGTTTTTTCACGTTCACATTTGAAGATAAAATGGGAACACTCGCTTACATTTGTTTTTGTAGAGGAACAATGAATGGTGTTGAAACAAAACAGATTTCCAGACAGTGTTGAGATCACAAGTAATCTGTTACATATGGCTCCTTTTATAGTCAACTTGTATAAATAGAGAATCCCTTTTCCAATTTGGTTTAATTAAGCAATGAAGCCGCAAGTGTTCGTGATTACTAAGACCCCACCCCTGCCTTCAGGGAGCTGCCAATCTGGTGTGACAAGCCCCAAAGTTTGGTGACCATATTTTCTAAATAAAAATCGGGACTGATGACCCCACCCATGGGCTAAAAACAGAAGAGAATATTTATTATGATGGCCATCCAGGGGTATTCAGGGCATATGTTTGCCATTATTGTAATTAGTATCAGATGTTTTTAAGCACTGAACTAGAGAAATAAAGAGTTACAGGAGAACAGAAGAGCAAATGCTCAAATTTTTCTGAGAGGGGTGGCAAGGCAAAGTGATGGCTTTGAAAATTTCTAAAACAAAGGTAGAGGCATTAAGACTGGAGCTAAGACTGGGCGATTAGATTAGAGTCATACTGAATGAATTGTATTCTAAGGAGTGTGTGTGTGAATATTATTCTCTAACCATCAGTGGTGACATAATCATGTCTGTATCGTAGGAAGACAAACCTGGTAGCTAAGTGGAGCAGAGACTGGCCAACACTGGAGATTGTAAATCATTGTGTCCTCTGAAAGAGCCCAGGCAGAATATAACAAGGACATGACAAAAGAGATGTCAAGAGTGATTGAGACAAGGAAGTAGATCCTAATGTGTTTTTTTTTTTTAAGAGGAAGACCAGCAGGACTTTGAGACATACTTGGAAAGTAAGAGAACATGTAACAATGATTACAAGATTCTTTTTGGGGTAAAAGTTACACTTTGATGTCATCTGTCAAGATATAGAGTACTGAGGATGGGCAGTTTTGGTCAAGAGGTGAGCAAACAATGAGTTCATTATGTGCATGTTGAGTGTTAGATAATCCCAAACATCTGGAAAGTCTGGGATTTGTTTCTCCAACATCTTTCCTTTCTTTAAGTGGACATTGGATTTATCATTTGAACTCTGCAGAAGAAGAAAAAATAGCAATAATTAGGTGCAAGTAAAATGATGTGAAGGACACTCAGTGCTAAAGGACAAATTCATTACATACTGGGCAAAATCAAAGTTTACCAATATTTTTAGTACAGGGTAACTGCACTTTCTTGATTTGAATATTTTTTGAAAGTTACAAGATTTGCCAGAATTATTTTACTTTCTTTTTCATTACTGTATATTCACATTGAATCAATCCATTGATTTAACAAAAAAAAAAAAAAGAAAGAAAGAAAAACACTAGAAAAATGGTTAGAAAGGAAATGATAAAATAATACACCATAAAGAGGGAATACTCTGCTTAGAGATGCCCTTTAATTTCTAGGTTATGTGCCCAGTGGAAAATGCTTTGGGGTATAGTTTTAAGATTTCTAAGAACTTCAATAAAACATACATAATAAATGCATCAAGCTCCCTGTTGCATTGTCCAAGTCATTAATTATACACCAGGACCATTTAATGACAGAATAGAATGCTTATTTGACCAATCCTCAAAGACCTCATTGATTAGAGCCTTTCTAGTTTATGGATTTGATATGCTGTAAAACATCAAAAATTAGTAAATTTGTTATTTAACAAACTAAAGAATGCCATAAATGCCATGATATCTTCTTCTATTTTTGAATTACACTATCATAGCATTCTCATACTCAGAAAATAGTACCAACAACAGGTATATTATCACATGAATTTACGAGCATTATTCTTTATTGTGAGATAATAGGTATTCAATGCAATGTTTTCTTTCCTGGAACCTTGGTAAATTTCAATGAATAATCATGGAAAATACATTAATTGCCTTTATTGTTAATATATTTATAATTTTCTCATTTAGCATGTTTAAAACACTTTTTTAGTTCTAATATTTTTTATTAAGTAAATGACTTTATTTTTGGCCTGATGTGAGAGTTGGACTATAAAGAATGCTCAGCACTGAAGAATTGATGCTTTTGAACTGTGGTGCTGGAGAAGACTCTTGAGGGTCCCTTGGACTGCAAGGAGATCCAACCAGTCCATCCTAAAAGAGATCAGTCCTGGGTGTTCATTGGAAGGACTGATGTTGAAGCTGAGGCTCCAATACTTTTGGCCACCTGATAAGAGCTGACTCATTTGAAAAGACCCTGATGCTGGGAAAGATTGAGGGCAGGAGGAGAAGGGGACGACAGAGGATGAGATGGTTGGATGGCATTATCGACTCAATGGCCATGGATTTGGGTGGACTCCGGGAGTTGGTGATGGACAGGGAGGCCTGGCGTGCTGTGGTTAATGGGGTCGCAAAGAGTGGGACACGACTGAGCGACTGAACTGACTGACTGACTGTGTTTTGGGGCCAGCAGAAAAGATAAAAGAAAGAATGAATAAATATACAAACTGAACTAACAAATGCTGTTGCAAGCTGGATTTTTTTTTTTTAATCTACCTTGAAAAATGTTAGTAACCCACTAAAATTATCAGTATTGTATGATTTTCTTACTTGTGGAGAAGTATGGGAAAAACTCACAGCAGCCTTCTTGGCCTTCTAGTGTCTCTGAAGAGATGCTAGCTTGGAATGGGTATAGAATTTGAACAGGGAGCTTCACAGGTGGCACAGTGCTAAAGAATACACCTGCCAATGCAAGAGACACAAGAGATACAGGCTTGATAACTGGGTTGGGAAGATCTTGTGGAATAGGAAATGGCAACCTACTCCAGTATTCTTGCCTGGAAAATTCCATGGACAGAGGACCCTGGTGGACTTCAGTCCAGGGAGTCACAAAGAGTCAGACACTACTGGGCAACTGAGTGCACATGCACACACAAACACACATATACACACACACTTGAATAGGAGTTTTGCTGGTGCTTTTTAAATTCTCTCCTTACTTTTTGGATTATATTCTTATATAATACTATAACCTTCCAATTTATTACCTACATCCATATCCCAAAACAAGAATACATTTTTATTGAAGATAATAATAGTAACTTTTTAAATTATAAAGTGTGTGCAGGCTAAGTCGCTTCAGTCAGGTCCGACTCTGCAACCCTATGGACTGTAGCCTGCCAGGCTCCTCTGTCCATGGGACTCTGCAGGCAAGAATATTGCAGTGGGTTGCCATTTCCTTCTCCAGAGGATCTTCACAACTCAGGGATTGAACCTGCATCTCTTACATCTCCTGCATTGGCAGGCAGGTTCTTTAAAACTAGTGCCACCTGGTATTTTTTGTTAATCATCTTACCAAAGATACTTTGAATTGACTTAATCATACTAAATTTTGCAACTTACAATTTATTCTGTTATTTTCATGTATATTTCTCATTTTCTTGTTTTTCTGTGAGAGTCACAATTCGGAATACTATTTGACCACAAATCTCTTTAAATGACATGAAGAAAAGTATTGTGATTCATACATTCTGATAGATACTTTTATGGAAATTATTATTTTACTAGGAGTTATGAGACTTAAAAAGACCCAACTTACCTTTTCCAAGAGTTAGTAATATGATAGAGACTTTAAAATAACAGAACAAAAGACATTATAGTACTTTCTGTTGTAGAATTTGAAAAAAAGTGTAAGCTGCGGGAGCACCAAAAAAAATAGTTAAGGCATCAAGAAAGCTTCACTACAGGTGGCAAGTCACCATGAAAGGAGAAAGAAGAACTGATTATAGGTAGAAAAAAGAGGGTTGCAAATCATGGGAATCATGTTGCGGTTCTAAAACTGCCATAACAAGTTAGCTTACCCTGGGTGGTTTAGAACAGAAACTTATTCCTTTCCGTTTATAGAGGTCAGAAGTCCAAAATCAAGGTTCAGTTTTTCCTGGAGGCCGTAAGGCAGAAGCTGTCCCGTGCTTACCCCTGAAAAATCACAAACTTCTCATATTCGTTGTTTTCGTTTATTTCTGAAAGGGAAATAAAGGCAGACACCGTGAAGGTCCTGAGTGAACACACACATGAATGCGTGGTTTCAGTGACACCCTATCATGGAAAATCTTAAATCATACTTTGTCAGCTTACAGAGCTACGCTGACCTTCTAACATACTAATCGTAAATGTTATTAGCAATAGTATCATATATTAAGCACAGACAATTAAATAAATGTTTCACACTTATAATCTCATTTAATCTTCACCCTAATGGTGAGACTAGCATGTTCTTGGTAGAAATGAGAAAATGGAAGCATAAAGAAGTTAGTTAATGATGGTATCTGCAAATACTTACATGTGATAAGCAGAGTAATAATAAGATAAATTGAATATGAAACATATTGCAATGAAAATTTTTAAAAAAGAAACATGTGACAGAGGAAATGGAACTCTGTATTATAAGTAACTTCGTTTCTAGCACCTTCTGCTTCTGCCTTCTAAACCGAAACCCATCTCACAATATAACAAATACTAGGTGGTAATTTACTATGACAGTAAAAATAAAAGCTACAATACAAATAGCTTGGAAACCCTGCTGTTTGGTTGAAAACTTTATCTGTTTAATTAATTTTAATATGAAATGTCATTATAAATAAATGATATTTATTAAAAAGAAAATGAAACCAAGAACTCCTTTAAAATGACTCTATTATTTTTTTATTATATTTGCTTTATAATACTGTACTGGTTTCTGCCATACATCAACATGTATCAGCCCAAAATGACTATATTTCTATGCTAGGACTGGAGCTTTTGAGTTTCCTTTTCAGGCTGACATTTCTCATGCTTGATCTCTATATGGTCTTCCTGAAAATGGAAGTTGGAGAAATGATTACAAGTTAATGTTACTGTGCCCAACTACACACCTTTATAATATGTCTCAGGGAACAGAATGAGACAATCTGCATTTTAAGCAACTCTCCAGGATCATTTTTTAAATACTAAATACCTAAGAACCATTGATCTGTTAACTATTCAAAATATCCACCCCCAAATTTCTTTTCAAAATCCTGTTACTTAATTTTTAATTTAATCTTATGTAAAAGTCTGATGTTAGTGAGATGGAAGAGAAGGTGACAGAATGAAAGCATGATCTCAGCTTGCAGCGGTTCCATAATTTCCAGTTCAAAGGAGTTGTGTTAGGTAAATATTTAAGGTGACTATTTTACAGGTTACTTTTTGTTAATGAAATCAAAATGTTTGGAAAGTCATTTTAAGAAAATACATTTAAATAAGCCTGAATATGTGTATGTAGATGGTATGCATGGTGTGCCTCTCAAGATAAAACAAAAGTACATTTCCGTCTGTCTCTGGCTATTCAGAAAGAAGCCTTCACATTTCATGAGCCTTGCTCTACCAGGGGCCAGATTTCCTGGGCACACATCCTTTTGGGAGTGGCTGCTCTCTTTACTTCCCATTTAGCAGCTGTACAACTGGGAAACGTCCAACAGAATAAAAGCCACCTGCTCCTGTAATGATTTCAGCCAAACAGGCGGGTTTGAAGCTTTACCAAATGTGTTGTCTGTCACTCTGATTCAGTTTTCCAAAGGAAATTAAATAGGTCAGATATTCATATAGAAAATATGTCCTGTTTGTTAATTCCTGTTGTGCTTGAGATTCCTTTCAGCCTACTGTAATCCATTAATCTGGAGATGCCCTTCTGAAATGAAGAGCAGAGATTGTTTGGAGAGATAAGTTTAGAAAATGAGACATTCTAGAATATGTCCCTTATTGCATGCTATGTTATTGTATTCTGAGGCTGCATTATTGCCTTAGTCTACTCTAAAATAGATTTAGGTACTTTTTTTTCTCTGTTGGCTTTCCTGGTAGCTCAGATGATAAAGAATTTGCCTGTAATGCAGGAGACACGGGTTCAATCCCTGGGTCGGGTAGATACCCTGGAGAATGGAATGGCTACCCACTCCAGTATTTTTGCCTGGAGAATTCCATGGACAGAGGAGCCTGGCAGGTTACAGTTCATGGGTTTGCAGAGAGTCAGACACAATTGAAAGACTAATGTATGATTATACAAGTCCCCAGTCCTACAAGCTAAAGGTCAAATTCTTGTTAGAATTTTCAACTCACCCTTCTTCCCATCTCAGTCTCTATAAGTCTTTAAAAACAGTCTAAAGATAAAATAATATAACATAAAAAGTAAAAAAAAAAAATTCATAGGCTTTTCAATCACATGGATGCAGTATGAGAGGTGGCCTCCACCATAATTTGCTCCATTGGCATCCTCTTTTGCCCCTCTGAGCTTTGGTTTTGTAATCTGTCAAACAGGGTTATTTTGTGGATTAGGCACCTCTAGAAATGTCACAGCATATTTATTTTATGTAAATATTTAGTATTATGTTTTAAATTTTTTGTTATTTTGATAGGCTTATGTTTGATATAATTATTTATCCCATTGTTATCTATCAATACATCATGGCAAACATATAGAAAAGTTTCAGGTTTTATCTCATGATCTGATCATGTATACTAGTACTGGTGTTAGTCTCTCAGTCGTGTCTGACTCTTTGCAACCCCATGGACTGTAACCCACCAGGCTCCTCTGTCCATGAAAATCTCCAGGCAAGAATACTGGAAGTGGGTAGCCATTCCCTTCTCTAGAGGATCTTCCCAACCCAGGGATCAAACCCTGTATAGCATCTTCTATTTCTGTTGCCATATTCAGCATTACGTAGAGGATAATGCAAATTCAGTATGAATTTGTAAGAATATTCCATCATGATAAAGGATTAATGCTATGTCAAGATTAACTCATATAACAAGTAGGAAAAACACAAGATTTTGTTTAACAATTTTAGGAAAATGTTCTATGCATGTGCTTTTTAGTGAGCCTTGGGTTCTCATAATGAAAAGCATCAAACTAGTGAGCATCAAAACACTGTTAAAAACTCTTTAAAAGTAAAATTAATTGAAGTAAAATAAAAGATGAGAAAGGCAAGAAGAAATAGAAAAATAAAAATGAATCAATAGGGTTTAAAAATAATCCACTGTTTCCCCTATTTTTAGTAAAGTAAAAATTTTACTATGATGAACAAACAAATTATAGAAATGTTAAATAATTTTAAGTTTTGAAAAAAGAATATCTGTTGTTAAAAGATGTTATCTCCCTTTATACATTAATGCCATTGCTTTAGACTCCTTTAATTTGGAGTTCATCAAAATTCATTTGAATGAATTAGAAATAATATCATGCAAAATTAGATTCATGTGCTGATTTGTATTCTTGCATTTAATGGGCACTTTGCTTTATAACTCTTCTAGTATTTTTAAATGCTGAAGTAGCACAATAGAATATGCCAACATCGGCAGACTAGTCACAAAAGTTAAGAAACCATTTACCTAATTGCAGTGCTAAACTGTCCAATACCCTATATGCGCTTGTACGGTACTGGTACATGAAAGCAAAATCAAGCTAGTGTAGAATAAGATGGGGGATTGGCAGGTTCATATATTTGATATTTTATAACTTTTACTTCCCTACTATACCTATTATGTCTTTTCATATCAAGACAGTCGTCCCCAGAAACAGACGTGAGACTAAGAAGGCATTTATAGCTAATATGTATCTTTCTGCCCTACCAGGTGATTATGTTATCTTTGGGTGATTATGTAGTTATCTTTGGGTCTTAAGCTGTCCCAGACACATATTGTCATGTGGTGGGCATTCAGCACACATCATTTAAAATGTCTTTGCCATGTGTTCATAAGATAGAAGGAGGACTCTGGAATCAACCTGTTTCTAAGCTGCTGTGTCAAAAAATTACAGTCAGTTCAATGATATTGAACCATGGAGTTATTTAAATAGAACTGAATTTTAAGCCCGGGTTTAAAAGTGATTATCTTACTTTTTTCCTGCAAAACATAGCTAATGTGTGTCTTTGCATTTTCCTAACCTCGCCTCATTGAATTGCTCCATATTTACTGCTGAAGAGTGTGACTCTGCTTGGACACTCACAGTGATTTGCACCTATTTTTCATGAATGTGTCAGCCTATCATTATATAATTATACAACATTTTATAAAAGCGTAGAAGGCTTAGAAAATAATGTGCCCTCATTTTGTGAATACTCAAGTACCCTTTGAATAAAACACTTCGCTTGCTTTTAGAGATACAATATGCCACTGGAAGCCTATCATTGGGTCTTTTATGTAAATGACTATTTTTCATTATTTATCAATTCCCAGGTGCCCCATACATAGTATAAGTATATTGTCTGTAGCAGTCAGAATTGTACAATTTCAAAGTTGAATGATTAAAAAAGCAAATTTCCTGGGATAGATGGCAGTGTAATGCTGTGCTGACACAAATAACTGCTTTTTCTATTACTTACTTACTAGGCAAAAATCATCAAAATATGTGGTAGTTAAGTAAATGAGGATGCTATATTTTTAAACAAGATTTGTTTAACCTTACTGTGTAGTCTCTATGATGTCATTTAGATACATCATTTTTTAAAGTCTAAATGAATTGTCATGTTGTATCAATTGTGTATTTATTGAGAAGCTGTTCTGTCCAATTAAATGACTTTCTTAAATGAGATTTGGACCTCTCATGTCATAGGCTTTCAAAGTAGTTATAGAGTTAAGACATGTACACAATACAAAATGGCAAATACCGTAAGTAAATGTTGAAAATAAATTGTTAGGATTATTTTAGGTTGCAATATATAATATTGTCCATTTTCAACTGTGATTGACCTAGTAAACTCCAAATTTCTCATAATTTTACCACATATCCCACTCTACCTCAACTCTGTACCTCTGTCCTTATTCATCCATCTCCCTGGAAGGTTCTTCACTTTGGCTGAAGGGAACAACTGCTTTTCATCTGTACAGTCTTAGCTTGAGCACTGTATGCTCTGAGTATCTTTCCTGAAATTCATAGTAAGAGTTACATACCACATTATTATCACACACCTCTAACTTTTAAAATGCTTCAAGTTTAAGTGAATATATCAAATAGTACATGATTTCATATACCCCTATTCCACCCCAGTCCTTCCTGTAAAGTAATGCCTCCAGGGTGTTGTCATAACATATTGTGTCTATAGAGCTTATTAACCTGACTGGCATGTAACAAGAGCTAAGTAAGTACTGAGTGGATGAATATGTGAATGCATTTAATAATTCAGTAACATTATTTTTAACTGGGCAAGATTTTGCAGATTTTTACTTCTCTTTATTTTACAAATGAGAAAACTGACACTCAGAAAATAAAACCTTTTTATGGTTTTTTAAGAGCAGAGTTAGAGCTGGGATAGTACAAGTAAAATATTAAAACCATTTATAATGTATTTATTTACTTGAATATCTGTGCCCACTAATATCCTATTTTATTTTAAAACACCAGCTTGATGTTGCCTAAGGGTACAGTATCTCTAATACTTGGAAGATAATTGGCACAGATATTCAAGCAAAGAAATAGTAACCCTGGAATAACTGTAGGCAATGACGACCAGTGGAGATGAAGTAGAAGAATCAGGATTTAAGTTGAATCTTGAAACATGGACAGAATTTTAGTGGGGGATATGGGAGAATGTGAGTGGAATGGTATGAGCAAAACATGGAGGTAGGAAAACCTAGAATGTGCAAAGAAGATCGAGTGAAGATAATATTAAAATAGTCAGTGGTTATTCTTGTGTCCTTAGAAAATGTATGATTTTAGCTATGGGATAAGTTCTTGCTGGCTTTCTGATTTTGGTATAAGATAATCATGTGACATTTTAGAGACTGTCCCCTCTAGGTTGGAAAAGAAATATCAACTTTCAAAAGTATTCTACATTAGAAGTTAGAACAGGGTTGAGAATTAAATATAATTTCATACTTTAAAACTTGGTTTACACATAAGTGTATGTTTATATTACTAAAACAGGTGGCCTTACACACTGATAATATAAAGGATTTATTTATTTTTTTCTTCTTGTCTATACCCATCACATTATTTATAACAACTTTAGAAAATACTGGAGGTTTCTTAGATAGATAGCTTACTTTTGTGTATTTACTAGAGATAAAAATGAACACTGTGTGTTTGTGTGTGTAAAATCATAAGGATGGGATTTGAGGAGAGTCTGTGGAAAAAAGTACTTCTTTGTTACTGTAGTTCAGAGTTTCTCAGCTCTGCGCATGTACCCACATTTCCACAGTGTGACACTACAGCTAATAAAGGTTTATTCGTGTTTGGAAGAGCGTTCTCCTGGCTCCAACATTCTCTTAAGAAACATCACCACAGGTAGCCTCTCTCAATTATTGTGCATCATAACAAAAGATATATTTATCAACTAGTTTCAGAGTATTCCCTTTTTTAATTTATTTTTATTTGGAGGATAATTGCTTTACAATATTGATTTGGTATCTGACGATAGAAATGCAGGAAATGTGGATGAGATGCCTGGATTGGGACAATTCTCTGGTGGAGGGCACAGCAACTCACTCCAGTATTCTTGTCTGGAGAATCCCATGGATAGAGGAGCCTGGTGGTATACAGTCTATAGGGTCACAAAGAGTTGGACAGGACTGAAGTGACTTAGAACACATGTGCGCAAACTTGTACTCACAGGTAATAGTCGAGTGAACTAGAGTGAAGGACAAATTGATAAATGTTTCCTCTTTCAAATCATTTTAATTCTCTTAATCATTGACTGAGTGCTCAGTATGTGTTCAACAGTGTGCTGTCAGGGATGTGATGGCAGAAAAGACAGCCACAGTCATTGCTCTTATGGAGCTTGGAATTAGTGCAGAGATAGATTCTCAACAACTAAATAATACATTAATGCGTACATTACAAACTGCTGAAAGTATTTTTAGGGAAGTAAACAGATGATTTGATAAAACATAGTTTGGGAGGGTGTTTTATTTTGGGGAAGGTGGCCAGAGATGTTTTCTCTGAGAGGTGAGAGAGACTCGAGGTGATAGATGGAGCCACTCATGCAAATGACAGTGAGAAAGTTCTAGGCTGTGAAGTGGAACTGTATAGGCAGTGGTCCTAAGGTGAGAACTTTGTGGGCTAAAAAACCTGTGATAGATCAGTGAGCAGAACTATAAAGAGCGAGGAATGAGGAAAGAGACTGGGTGTGAGGAAAATGGGATAGTCAGAAGAAGCCGGACCTTGCAGGGATAAGCCTACCATGCTAATTTAAGGAAGCATATGCCTTCCTTGGTGTGATGAGAAACTGTGCAGGAGTTTTAAGGAGGGGATACATATTTTTCAGAGATCCCTGCAGTTATTGTAACGAGGATGGATTGGAGAGGAGGACAATAAAGACAGGAATGTCAGGAGACTATTCAACTATTCAGATAAGAAACAAAGATGGATTGGGATAGAGTCATGACAGTGGAAATGGAATGAAGTGAGCAGATTCTAGAACTGCCTGAAGGATGGAGCTGGGAAAATCTAGATATCCTGCTGGCTTTGGGAAGAAAAGAGACTGATTCAGGAGAACTCAAAAGTTTCTATCTTCCGCAGCAGAATGAATGGAGGAACAGTCAACAGACACGGGGTCCATTGTGTTGAGCAGGTTTGGAGGTGAGAAGGAGAGTCTGGGTTTGTATGCTTTGATGCTTTGTATCACTGTGACACTTCATAGTGTTTAGAAATCAGGACTGAGGTTTAGATGGCAGATACAGATCTGAACAATGTGAACTTATAGATGATTGAAGTTATAGAATTTCTCTTTTTCTTGATCAGAAGGGGGAAAAGGCAAACCCTATTTGAATTTGTATATGATGTCAATATATATGTATATTTAAAATGTAAAAAAGCATGCATGCATGCCAATAGGGAGTGAAAAGAAAAGTAGATACTATTTGAATCAGGAAGAGAGGGAGGGAGAAAGGAAACCAGGGAGGGAAATTTTACTTTCCTAAAGAAAGCTGTGTTCCAATCAATTTTAAAAATTCAAAAAACTTACCAATTCAGTTTATTTTCCCGCAATAAGACTGCATATGAATGTAAAACAAAACTAACTAAAATATGAATAAGGTTAACTTAACTTCCAAAGTTCATGTATGGTAAGGATTTTCACTGAAAATCTGGCAACCATTTGAGCATTTTCTCATAAGATTCTATTATTTTCATTGTATTCTAACTATGAACTATGTATTTTAACTTAACCTTGAGCTAAAACCTCTGGATATGTCATTGTCCCAAAGAAAGTAACCCAGATTACTGGACAGCTCATGTGGATTTTGTGGAATAGGTGCAACCAATTTTAGGTGTGTGTAGCAAGGAGAGATAAGAAAGCCTTCCTCAGTGATCAGTGCAAAGAAATAGAGGAAAACAATAGAATGGGAAAGATTAGAGATCTCTTCAAGAAAATTAGAGATACCAAAGGGAACATTTCATGCAAAGATGGCCTCAATAAAGGACAGAAATGGTATGGACCTAACAGAAGCAGAAGATATTAAGAAGAGGTGGCAAGAATACACAGAAGAATTGTACAAAAAAGATCCTCATGACCCAGATAATCATGATAGTGTGATCACTCACCTAGAGCCAGACATCCTGGAATGTGAAATCAAGTGGGCCTTGGGAAGCATCACTATGAACAAAGCTAGTGGAGGTGATGGAATTCCAGTTGAGCTATTTCAAATCCTAAAAGATGACGCTGTGAAAGTGCTGCACTCGATATGCCAGCAAATATGGAAAACTCAGCAGTGGCCACAGGACTGGAAAAGGTCAGTTTTCATCCCAATCCCAAAGAAAGGCAATGCCAAAGAATGCTAAAACTACCAAACAGTTGCACTCATCTCACACGCTAGTAAAGTAATGCTTAAAATTCTCCAAGCCAGGCTTCATCAATATGTGAACCCTGAACTTCCAGATGTTCAAGCTGGTTTTAGAAAAGGCAGAGGAACCAGAGATCAAGTTGCCAGCATCTACTGTATCATTGAAAAAGCAAGAGAGTTCCAGAAAAACATCTACCTCTGCTTTATTGACTATGCCAAAGCCTTTGACTGTGTGGATCACAAAAAACTGTGGAAAATTCTTCAAGAGATGGGAATACCAGACCACCTGACCTGCCTCTTGAGAAACCTGTATGCAGGTCAGGAAGCAACAGTTAGAACTGGACATGGAACAACAGACTGGTTCCAAATAGGAAAAGGAGTACGTGAAGGCTGTATATTGTCACCCTGCTTATTTAACTTATATGCAGAGTACATCATGAGAAACACTGGGCTGGAGAAAGCACAAGCTGGAATCAAGATTGCCAGGAGAAATATCAATAACCTCAGATTTGCAGATGACACCACCGTTATGGCAGAAAGTGAAGAAAAACTAAAGAACCTCTTAATGAAACTGAAAGAGGAGAGTGAAAAAGTTGGCTTAAAGCTCAACATTCAGGAAACTAAGGTCATGGCATCCGATCCCATCACTTCATAGCAGATAGATGGGGAAACAGTGGAAACAGTGGCTGACTTTATTTTTCTGGGCTCCAAAATCAGTGCAGATGGTGATTGCACCAATGAAAGTAAAGGACGCTTGCTCCTTAGAAGGAAAGTAATGACCAACCTAGACAGCATATTAAAAAGCAGAGACATTACTTTGCCAAAAAGATCCATCTAGTCAAGGCTATGGTTTTTCCAGTGGTCATGTATGGATGTGAGATTTGAACTATAGAAAAAGCTGAGCGCCGCAGAATTGATGCTTTTGAACTGTGGTGTTGGAGAAGACTCTTGAAAGAGAGTGCCTTGGACTGCAAGGAGATCCAACCAGTCCATCCTAAAGGAGATCAGTCCTGGGTGTTCATTGGAAGGACTGATGTTGAAGCTGAAACTCCAATACTTTGGCCACCTCATGCGAAGAGCTGACTCATTTGTAAAGACCCTGATGCTGGTAAAGATTGAGGGCAGGAGGAGAAGGGCACAACAGAGGATGAGATGGTTGAATAGAATCATCAACTCAATGGAAATGGGTTTGTGTGGGCTCCAGTAGTTGGTGATGGACAGGGAGGCCTGGCGTGCTGCGGTTCATGGGTCGCAAAGAGTCGGACACGACTGAGCGACTGAACTGAACAGAACTGAACTAAGGTATTGGAACAGGGACGAGGTTAATCATAGAAGTCTCTGGATTTGGGTTTAGCCACACGGTGGCTACCCTCTGCCACTATTAGTGAAGTACCCAATGCAAGCACTGTCAGGCTATCAATGTTTATTACTAAAAAGACAGGGCCAAATTAACGATGCGTGCTTAGTCGTGTCCCACTCTTTGCGACCCTTTGGCCTATAGCCTGCCAGGCTCCTTTGTCCATGGGATTTTTCAGGCAAGCATACTGGAGTCAGTTGCCATTTCCTTTTTCTGGGGATCTTCTGGACCCAGGGATTAAGTCCATGTCTGCTGTGTTTCCTGCATTGCAGGTGGATTCTTTTCCTGATGAGCCATCCGAGAAGCCCATATTAATAATAAAAATCGCTAATATATACTATATTTATAATGTACTGGGCAGTGCTAGAACACTGGATCATTTATTATCTCATTTGATTTTCACAAGATCCTTGAGATGGGTTCATATAAATGGGTGCATTTATAACAAAATCTCTGTTATAAATGAAGAAAATGAAGTGAGCTTACACAATTTGTTTAAATTCACATAGCTCATATGTGGTTGAGCTAGGATTTGAATTCCTGTGTGTGTGAATAAATGTTATTTTTTTGTCTGAGATGAGAGCTTGAAGGTGTGTGTGGGGTGGGGAGAAGGTTTCAATTTCAGAAGAAAGAAAAACTAGCTGTTGCCCCTAGTGGATGGCCTGCTGACTCCCACAGGCAAAATGGGAAAGTAAAAGAAGTAACAGCCAGTTGTTAATTCATAAACCATAATTTTCCCAACTGCAAGGTTTGCAGTTTCTGCACCTGGTCCATTGCTGACTCATCTCACCTGAATCATTTAGTCAGCTTCATTGTGTTTGCAAGGACTACTAATTATCTCACTGGAATAATTTAAACTATCAATAAAGAATGCAATAAATCATTAAAGATAATGGTTAATGAGGAGAAATAATTTTGACTATTCAGCTTGCGTTGATCGTTGATATAAAAAGATTAATTTTATATTCTATTTTTAACTTTACAGGCAACTATTAGCCATTTCTTTTGGCAGAGTTGAGCTGAGCTGGTTTTTCATTAAAAACTTGGCATTTATCTTATCGTTGAAATCTTTACTGTGTTAGCTCATTCCAGGAATAAGAAAATATTGTGAGTTACCAAGAAAGCACCAAAAGACAAATGTTATTTTTTTAATAAAATATTGCAGCACAGCTTTGAAACACATGCAGTCTTAGTGCCATAACTGAAATTTTCATTCTTCACAATCTATAATACACAAGTACACACACTTCTAATTCCTATTAATTTAGAAGATCAATCTTTTTTTGTATAATAAAAACAAGGCATATTGTGTCAAAACACACATCTGTGGAAAAGAAAGTCAGAAGTGTACTATTGAATTCTGACTTATTTTTAGATTGGAATCAATCAAATAATTAATGCTAATCTAAAATTATGGGCCTCCCAGGTAACTCAGTGTAAAGAATTTCCCTACCAATGTAGGAGATGCTGGAGATGCAAGTTTGATTCCTAAGTTGGGAAGATCCCATGGACAGAGGAGCCTGGCGGGCTTCAGTCCATGTGGTTGCAAAGAGTTGGACATAATTGAACAACTGAGCAAGCACAAATCTAAAATTATATCAACAAGACATTTTTAATCTATGAATAGGGATTCATGCCCAGTATGAAAAGATTAGAAACATTTATAACAACAGGGAAAATTGTTTAATTACATCCTATCATGAAACAAATTGACCTTTTAACCACAAAGTATGAATTTAAAAGTATCCTCAACTGCTCTTGCATGTGGGAAATGAAAGGTCACAAGTAAAATCTCTCTTCTGTGTTGTATTGCTCTATTCACTGATTCTAGGAACAGGCCAGAGCTACATTTTATTATCATTCTGTAAGTGCACCTGACTTGTTTTTCCCAGCTTTTCTACCTATTTTTAAGCCATCATGGTGGCCCCAGCTGGTACCCAAGTTGTCAGAAAGTATATAATAGAAGTGAATAGTAGTGAATGAGTATTCTGCCAGTCCCAAACTTGATGGGATATTCTTCCTTCATGAAATCAACCAATTAAAATTCTACTCTACTAGTTTTTGAAGGGAATCCAATGAAGTATAGAAAACCAAGGACATTACTGTTTAGTTCTGTTCATGATTCTTTTCATTGCTAGTAATAAAAAACAGTAATATGCTCATGTAAAAAGCTGATTTATTGGCAAAGATGCTCTCATTATTTCTTGAAATTCAAGGACAAAAAGTGAAGTTTCAAAACAAGGTTGCAGTCTTCTATAAGAAACACAGCTTTCTCCATATGCCCTGTTTCTCTCTGAATGTTGGTGCCTCTCTCTCTCCGTTTATACAATTTACCTGTGGTTTGAAATGACCCCATCCAAGTTGCAAAATTGTGGCTTCTTAGCTCCAGTGGCCATTACCAACAGTTTGGAGAGAGCAAGACAAAACTGGCGGGGTGGGGGGCATGGCAGGAAGAACATGGATTAGCATGGCAGAGCTTATGAGTGAGAGCCTTACCCGGTTCACTCTGCTGTGCTCATGACCATGGAATTAGATCGAGTGTATTAGTAGAAAGAGAATGATAAGCGTGTTTTGTATAACCCAACCCTTATGCCTAGAAGTATGGCATAGACACGGAATGATGGCTGGAAATTCAAGCCAGCATTGATTACCAGTTCTGAATAAATTCTTTGGAGAAGGGAGGATTCAAATAAATTCTCTGGAGATGAGTAGTAATTGGTGGAGAGGAAGACAAATCAATTCAGTCTGGGAGAGTGGTGGGAGGAAAGGCTAAATATGGGAACCTGTAAGAGAGCTTTGCTGAATGGTGGCTAGAACAGTGAGGACAGTAACTGAAGTTCTATGTGAAGAAATAGTGAGAGCTTGGAAAGGAAGGCTTGGTGGAAAGTCTTGGATGATAAACTATGAAGCTTTTACTATCTGGGAGGGCATCTTTGACATTTTGTTGTTGTTATTGCTTTTGTATAAAGCAATATACAAAATAAAAATAAAATAACTTTCAAAATAAAAATGTGTGTATGTAAGTATTAATTTACTGTAAATTTTACTGATGTGATAGATGTACAACACCAATTTACAAATAATAAAATATACAATACTTTTGATTGTGAATCTCATATCTGAGAATGCTTTCACTGATTTTTGCCAAACTCGTGTATCTGTAGTCAATTTATGGTTGTAGTTCAGTCTTGATTTGCCAAATGGAGTTGAATCCCAATCTGTTAATTCATTTCTCCATAAATTTAATGTCATTAGCATTAATGTGTAATCTACTGTTAAACTTTTTCTCATATGAATTATTCAACCTGAAAACTTTTTCCACTTCAGTACCAATTATAAATGTATGTAGTTTGTCGACAGATTCACAAAATACCAGAAAATTTAACAATTGGCTTTTGCAGCCCTGCATGAGCTGCTTTTAGCTAGCAACTGCTTAGAGTATGAAAGGTGATGATAATCTCGATGTCAATGGAAGATAAAGTTGTATGTGGGAAGATTTGCAAGATAATCAGTGGGATTTTAGTGGACATAGGAGCTTGCCCATGGGACACTGGACAAGTGATATTAAAGAAGATTTCAAGAATCTATGCTCTAGTGAAGGGGTTAGGATGATACTGTAATAGGAAAGGGGTTTAATAATGCGTGCATTCAACCAGTACCTATGGAAGAGAAAATACTAATGAAGAAAAGCAAAGCATTCTACCTACTGTACAAAATAGTTTTCTAATTAACTGAAGAAGTCACCTACCGTTCAAAAATAGATGTAAATAATATTGATTTCTACAAAGTTAAGCTTCTCTTTTCAGCTCTTAGTGATGACCTTATTTGAACTCTCTTCCTTAAATGGTACCTTCAGTGAACTTTGAGCCTTCCTAAAACAGAATCTGTCTTACTTTCATCCTGGGTTCCTAGTGTCTAGCTCAGCTTTAGCTCATAATATTCAATAAATGTGGATTGAGTTGAGAAACATAGTATCTATAATTGGCTCTGTAAAAGAGGAAGGGTAGTCAGTGATGAAAAGGGGCAGACTAGTTGACTTCCGTCTTTGGCTACACCTAGCAAAGATGTTGACACTAAATCAAGAGAGGCTCTATTTTGTTCTTGTCAGATCCAAGGACATCCTATCAGTCTATAAGGAAATCTGTAGGAAAGATTCAGTAATAGAGGTATGTGGTTTGATGCTGATATTTCACTGTCTCCAGAGTGAAATAACTCTAGCAGTCGCTGGATATAGAGGGAGTCATAAACTCCAAACCCTGGAACTAAGGATTAGGATTAAGAGACTTATGTTGGATATTGTCATAACTATAAATATTTACCAAAACTAGGCAGAACAATTCCCTCTGCAAATTACAATCTATGTGCAATATGCTTCCTACTTTTTTAGCAATTTTGAATAAAATCTTTGGGATTTGTTTAGACTCTTCTGTTTTTATTGATCTGTATAGTCAGAATAAAACAAAGAAAGGATTATAAAACAAAAGACTATTTGTGTATTCAAGCTGTAGCAGTGCATCTATGGAATTTTATAGGAAGTATATAAGGAATGGTATTTTATATGGAGGCTTTTCTTTTCTTTTAATCCTATATAATTACAGGAATTTATGTATGTGGAAAGCAGATTGCCCTCTGTGAACTCATGTGTCTCAAAAATTCATTTGTAAATAATCACTTGCAATGTAGTAGATAGTATTGCATGGAAACAATACTAGCTTTAGTTACCCCCACACCTGTCTACAAAATCTGACTGAAGATTAGTGTCTGAAATCTATGAAAACATTAATGATATCATAAGCCAGGGCTGGCAAACTATGGTTTGTGGGTCAAATCCAGTCCACCGCCTAATGTAAGTCTTATTAGAATACAACCGTGTTCATTCATGAACTGCTACCTTTATGGCTGCTTGAAGACCAAAGTTGCAAAACTGAGTAGTTGCAACAGTGAACTTTTGGCCTGAAAAGTCAAATAATTCAGAGAAAAAGTTTACCTACCCTTGGAGTGTCTTTAATTAATGTGTTTTTTCTTCTACTTTATTGAGATATAACTGACATACAGTACTATATAAGAGTGGGCTTCCCAGGTGGCTCAGTGGTGAAGAATCCACCTGCCAATGCAGGAGACGTGGGTTCGATCTCTGGATCCAGAAGGTCCCCTGAAGAAAGAAATGGCTAACCAGTATTCTTGCCTGGAAAATTGCAAGGACAGAGGAGCCTGGCAGGCTGCAATTCTTGGAGTCGCAAAGAGTCTGACACAACTTAGCAACTAACAACAACAGCAACTATATAAATTTAAGGTGTACAGCCTGATGATTTGACTCACATACGTCATGACATGATTTCCACAGTAAGTTTAGTGAACCTTCGTCATGTTCAGTTCTTAATTAATCTTTAACACCACAAGAAGAGTGAATTATGGAAAATTTCATTCATTCTGAGTTCTGACTCTGAAGACCAGGAATGGATGGATTATCCTCTACCAGAGCAGTAAACAGACGTATTATGCCTTGTAACTTTCTTCTTGTACTCTCCTGTCCCACCAGTCAGTGGATTAGCAGGACTTGATTCACAAGATCTGAAGAGGAGTCTCCAGCAGGACATAGGCTAGAGACATGAGAGAGTGGGCCTGGGCTATTTCTCCTGGTGTTTTGAGTCCTTTGGAGAAGTGAGGACAAGTGGCTTGATTGGAGAACACTGCCTTCTCTTGGGAGCTAGTGATGTAGGAGTCTTTTGCAGGGTTGAAACTCGTCTGCTTTCTTTCTTCCCTCTCAGTACCACTGCTCCCACCTGGTCTCTCTGCCTCTCAGATCTTCTCAGGATAGGTCTTGGGGTGAGGTACCATGTAGACATGAGTTGAAAGTTAAAAGATTTTAACTTGGGCAGGAGCCAATAGAGCAAGAATGGGAGAGAGAGAGTAGTAAAAAAGCACACTTGAGGATAACTAACGTGTTTAACTCTTGCCTGGACCTAACTACTAGATATCCAACTACCTTCTTGGAAACATTTTCTTTGGGTTTGCTCTTGGTTTTTGTTTTTTTTTTGTTTGTTTGTTTTTTATCCTACATTTTTATCATTGTCTATCTTAGTGAATGTCTCCACCTTCATGAAATTTCTCAGTGCAATAATTTCTGTGTCTATCTTGCCCCTCTCCTTTTTCTTATTCCCTGTATTTAGTCACCAGTTCCAGTGGATTTCCTCTCCCAAATATCATTGCAAATCCATCTGCTCTTTCTATTCATACTACCAGCATTCTAGTCAAAGCAGTGTCATTTCTTCACAGGAAGATGAAACAGTTTGTTATATGGTCTGCCTGAGGCTACTCTCAGCCCTTATCATGTTGCTCTTCTACTTGAAACTGTTCAACAATCTCCTTTTGCTTTTCAGAAAAAATCTAGTATCATTCATGTTAGCTACAAGGCTCTGAATGATACTTATACACCACTTTTCATTTCTTCCCACAAGCCATCTGTCTTTGATTGTGTTATTTCCTCCGCTGCAAAGGCTACCACTTCTTTATCTTTCACCCATCAATATTTCGATATATTTCTCAGCTTAAATTAAGTCAGAAACTCAATATGAATTGTTTAACAATGATTGGACTAGGTGAAGTACTCCATATCTCCCATATGCAGCTATAATCACAATTGTATATTAGTACATACTTTATGTATATAATTTATCAGCTTCACTAAAATGTAATCTCTTGGAGGATAAGGGATATATAACCATGCTTAGGGGTTTGTCTCCATCTCCGAATATAGTAACATTATAAATATTAAAAGAAATTAACCCACAGACTAATGTGTTGAATGAATGAGTTCTTTAACGCATATAATCTTGTCTCAGTTTCAGTTCAGTTGCTCAGTCAAGTCTGAATACTTGCGACCCCATGAAACACAGCACACCAGGCCTCCCTGTCCATCACCAACTCGCAGAGTTTACCCCAACTCATGTCCATCGAGTCGGTGATACCATCCAACCATCTCATCCTCTGTTGTCCCCTTCTCCTCCTGCCCTCAATCTTTCCCAGCATCAGGGTCTTTTCAAATGAGTCAGCTCTTCGTATCAGGTGGCCAAAGTATTGGAGTTTCAGCTTCAACATCAGTCCTTCCAATGAACACCCAGGACTTATCTCTTTTAGGATGGACTGGTTGGATCTCCTTGCAGTCCAAGGGACTCTCAAGAGTCTTCTCAAACACCACGGTTCAAAAACATCAATTTTGGCCTTCAGCTTTCTTTATAGTCCAGCTCTCACATCCCTATATCACTACTGAAAAAAACATAGCCTTGACTAGACGAACCTTTGTTGTCAAAGTGATGTCTCTGCTTTTATATATGTTGTCTAGATTGATCAGAACTTTCCTTCCAAGGAGTTCAGTTCAGTTCAGTCACTCAGTCGTGTCCGACTCTTTGCGACCCCATGAATTGCAGCACGCCAGCCCTCTGTGTCCATCACTAACTCCCGGAATTTTCCCAAATCCATGTCCATCGAGTCAGTGATGCCATCCAACCATCTCATCTTCTGTCATCCCCTTCTCCTCCCGCTCCCAATCCTAACCAGCATTAGGGTCTTTTCCAATGAGTCAACTCTTCGCATGCGGCGGCCAAAGTATTGGAGTTTCAGCTTCAACATCAGTCCTTCCAATGAAAACCCAGGATTGATCTCCTTTAGGATGGATTGATTGGATCTCCTTGCAGTCCAAGGGACTCTCAAGAGTATTCTCCAACACCACAGTTCAAAAGCATCAATTCTTCAGTGCTCAGGTTTCTTCACTGTCCAACTCTCACCTCCATACATGACCACTGGAAAAACCATAGCCTTGACTAGATGGACTTTTGTTGGCAACGTAATGTCTCTGCTTTTAAATATGCTATCTAGGTTGGCCATAACCTTCCTTCCAAGGAGTAAGCGTCTTTTAATTTCATGGCTGCAATCACCATCAACAGTGATTTTGGAGCCCAAAAAAATAAAGTCTGACACTGTTTCCACTGTTTCCCCATCTATTTCCCATGAAGTGATGGGACCAGATGCCGTAATCTTAGTTTTCTGAACGTTGAGCTTTAAGTCAACTTTTTCACTCTCCTCTTTCACTTTCATCAAGAGGCTCTTTAGTTCTTCTTCACTTTCTGCCATAAGGGTGGTGTCATCTGCATTTCTGAGGTTATTGATATTTCTCTTGGCAGTCTCGATTCCAGCTTGTGTTTCTTCCAGCCCAGCGTTTCTCATGATGTACTCTGCATATAAGTTCAATAAGCAGGCTGACGATATTCAGCCTTGATGTACTCCTTTTCCTATTTGGAACCAGTCTGTTGTTCCATGTCCAGTTCTAACTGTCGCTTCCTGACCTGCATACAGGTTTCTCAAGAGGCAGGTCAGGTGGTCTGGTATTCCCATCTCTTGAAGGATTTTCCACAGTTTATTGTGATCCACATAGTCAAAGGCTTTGGCATAGTCAATAAAGCAGAAATAGATGTTTTTCTGGAACTCTCTTGCTTTTTCCAAGATGATCCAGCGGATGTTGGCAATTTGATTTCTGGTTTGGTTCCTCTATGTTTTCTAAAACCAGCTTGAACATCTGGAAGTTCACGGTTCACATATTGCTGAAGCCTGGCTTGGAGAATTTTGAGCATTACTTTACTAGCGTGTGAGATGAGTGCAATTGTCCAACAGTTCGAGCATTCTTTGGGATTGGAATGAAAACTGACCTTTTCCAGTCCTATGGCCACTGCTGAGTTTTCCAAATTTGCTGGCATATTGAGTGTAGCACTTTCACAGCATCATCTTTCAGGATTTGAAATAGCTCAACTAGAATTCCGTCATCTCCAGTAGCTTTGTTCATAGTGATGCTTCCTAAGGCCCACTTGGCTTCACATTCCATCATGTCTGGCTCTAGGTGAGTGATCACACCATCATGATTATCTGGGCCATGAAGATCTTAGTTCTTCTGTGTATTCTTGCCACCTCTTCTTAATATCTTCTGCTTCTATTAGCTAAGATATTAATGATCACGACCATTTGTATAAGTAAGTAAATTAGTTTCAGTTCTAGGCTGAGACCTTCAAACCATGCACTGGAATATGCTGTGAAGGAGGCTTAGGGTTTATTTGCTCTCCTCCATGGTCACATTGCCATGTATAGTGAAAAGTTGATGAGATATAGCTACTTATTCAATCTCAGGTAAAGGAAGAGCAAATCAATATGTAACAGTGTTTTTGGTGTTAAGGGTCAAATTGAATAAATTGTGTACCTTATTGCTCTTACATAGATAATGGCTTCACTGGATATCACTCTTTTGTTTTAAGGCCACTTAGTCTGACTGTTATTATTTTTGGTGTACTCACATATAAAATGAAGAAATGGCCTAATAATGAATACTTGATTCTCAAATCATGAAATCAATTTTAATATGCTTGGAAGATTTAATATTTTCTTAGTCCAGTGAGATTGATGAAGTCCTGTTAATGAATATATTGATGAGATTGAAGGGAAATGGCCTCAACTGTCTTTTGTCACCAGTGAGATGAACTTTCAATACAAATTAAAAAGGAGGTAAGAAGTAGCATTTAAAGCAACTGTGTAAGTGTAAAAAAGTTAATTCTTAACATTCTTTTTTAAAAATTTTATAACCTTGCATTTTTATGTAGATAATAAAATATATCTAACTCAGAAAATTCATTTAAGATGAATATATTAATATTTAATTTTCTTAAATGAGTACTCTATTAATATGATTATTTTCTTTCTGTACCAGGACTATATAGACTCAAATAGAACATCTTTCCCTTATCTATCAATGTGAAGTATTTTATTTCAAATCATATTTTATTTAAAAACATAACTAATAAGAAAATGTCTTTTTAAATCAAGTAAATACTAAGAAGTGTGAAAAGTATCAATAGTTTTTAAAAGAAACTAAAAATTTCTTTTCAAAACATATTTTAGAGGCAATTTTGAATACAATTTAGAACACTTTTTTTCCATCTAAAGCATCTAAACTCTATCATTCAAGCTGTATTCCCATTTAACTAGCTTGAAGACAGATACTAATTGTACCCCCAATTTGTAATGCATTGGTTTAGCACTATTGATCTGCTAAAAAAATTAAAGTAAACTATGCAAGAGCCAGTCTCAGTACCAAAGGAATGATCTATTGATTCCATATGACAATGCTTTGTCTACAGATCAATGTAGATGTGCAGCAGAGACCAGTTAAGAATGAAACAGGGTGGGCAAAGGTCAAAAGAAATCGGGTATCAAAGATTACTAGAGACCATGCAATGAACATATCATAAACTTCATCTGGTAGGCGTTTATACAGGAATTCTGTGGGTTTACTGTGTAAAAAATCCGCAACATAAATACTTAATGACTAAAAATACCATACCAGGTTCATGGGAGACACTTCAAAGGAATAGACTCAATTCTTAATCAAGAACGATTTCATAGTGAATTTGTGAGATAAAGACAATCTTGCTCAGTCTTCCTCCCATTTCACCATATGTGATTTTTGTTTTTTGTTCTAAAACCTGTCTCCCATTCCACTTGTGATATTCAAATGCCCTCAAACCATGAATTCCCTGACACCTCCCTCTAGGCTGTATTTCAGATCCGAATGGTTATCCTATAGGATCTCCTGGGAACCAAATGCTACTCTTTACCTTTTGGTCTTCTTCGGGTTTTTATTAAAATAGGCATACATTCTTTTAACGTGACAACAAAATTTAATGGTATATTATTCAATACATCTCTTGTGTTTCATGACATTTTTTGTCCCATCAGGTCAATCCCTTCCCAGGTGGAAGCATTTATTTAGTTCACAGTCTGATTAACTATTAATCTTTAACTTTTGAATTTTGATTTATTTCCTTAAAATGCCTTTTCTTTATTACTTTGAGCATAGGCACGTATAGTGACTTTGGATCTAATTCTTCAATTAATGTTGATCCTGTAGCTTTGCTTGATCTTAGCTGATTGTGTGTCATTTGTATTGCAACTGTTTCTTAGGTTCTCAAATCCATGTTTTCTGTTATCTTCAGATAATTCCTATGTTTCTGATATTAAAAAAATCAGATATATCATGCTGGGCTGATAGAAGGTTGAGAGACAGAAGAAGTATTTTCTAGCATAATCATAAAATAGTTATTTATCAGATGACCAGCTTTCCCCCTGTGGAATAAAAATGAATATGTTATGTTGAAATATATGCATATGAAACAATTCTCTTTGCATAATGTGAATCTCTTAATTATAGTGCCAAGAGAGCTAATTGCAATTATATAGCTATGAAAAAAATAGCCTACCACTAACTTTCTAACCCACCTCCCTGCCTTACTGCCACAGTTTTTATATTCAGGAACTTGTGACATTTTAAGAGCAAAACTAGGTGTCAGCCTGTATCAACATTGTTATTTTAAGAATAAACATAGTCTGTCTTATGAATTATTCAAATTGACATGTCTTTGAGAATTTCTGAGGATTCTAATATGGTCAGCTGTGACCATCTGAGATGATATAAGAATAATATAGAAGCTAATCTATACGTAGAAATACTAATATCAGAAGAAAATAATATATGAAATAATCAAAACATTATCTGCCCTGCTGAGTTTTCTCATGTAGATGTTGTCTTTGTTTTAAATGCCAATTTAAATGCCTATTTTGACTTAAAATCTAAAGAATAAAGAAAAATGTATGATAAGTGATGTCTAAAGGAAATATCTGTCAACTCTAAAAATTCAGTACTATGCAATGACACATTCACCCTCTTTGTGCAACTTATGTTAGTATTAAGTGTGAGTCTTCTCTACTAGCAATCCTTGGATGATTTTTTATATGTATGACTTTCTACTTTTATGTATCTTCTGACTCAAGTCTAATGAAATATTAATATATTATGATTCATACAAGGACATATGTTCCTGAATATCTTATACAATCCAAATCTTCTGTCACTCACAATTCTGAAGTAATGACAGGTGGTTTTTTTTTTTGTTTTATTTTTTAAGCTGTGGTCATGCCATGTGGCGGAAGCGTAAATAGTTAACCATTAATTTGGCCTGTCAGCATTAAATTTCCTTGAATAATTGATAAATTTTAATTTGTGATTTCTAATTTTCTTTTATAATATGAGCTTTTTAATATGATACTGAATCCAAGTTCATACTTCTTGATGCACAACTGGACAACAAGTTGAGAGATGAGGTATTTGAGCAAGGAATAGCAACCTTATTCAGAAAGTCAGCAGACCAAGAAGTTGGTAGACCAGTGTCCCAAAGAACCATCTTACTCAAATTGGAATTCAGCTTCTATTGTAATAAAAGAGGAGGTGTGTGGTTGGTTGTTGCAGACTTCAAACTTCTTGGTACTGGAATCCTTTACTCTTGTAGCTGTTCATGTAGATCTGGTCACAACGTTTTTGTAAACCTTCAACAAAACAAATGTTATTCTCTGTTCTGCAAGTTTTTCTGAATGAAAAGCGTTACACATTTAAAGGTCAAACCTGGGAGGCAAAGCCTTGAGAATGGGCTATCATGCGATCATGCATATTTCAGGCTATAGGTAACATTCATTTACAAGGGTTCAGAGCCAGCATGACAAGCACAGGCAATAGGGCACAAAGGTTAGAGCTAAAGGAATAGATTCAATATGGAGTTAGGGTTGTTTTTCTCTGTTACAATAGTATTTCAGTTAAGCTCAGAATGTTACTACATTATATTTCTTTTCATATTTTAAAACTTGTACTCGGGAACTGAAATTGTAATGTGACTGGGGTCATATATATATGGTTTTAAATACTAATCAAAGGGATAAGCCATGGGTTTAAATAAAGTAGTGATTATTATTAATTTATTACAAAACTACATAATAGCGTACTTGTTACATTTGCAAAAGAAATAGTTTTAAGTACCTCCTATTGATGACTTGGGAGTCTTTTGATATAAATGAAACTTAAATTGAAGAAATGTCTATTGACTATATTTTGTAAACTGTAATAATTTTGCATTTACAGGAATAAAGTTTTCTTTTTTATAATGAAGTGTGCGTATAGCTTTAGTAGTTATAATATGTACTGATTAAATGTCTTGGCCAATATATATGGGTCATGACATGTAAATGTCTTTTTTTTTTCAATTCTATAAGAAGCAAAATGAACCAAAAGGGAATAAATTTATTGTGTTTATAGTGAACATTTATAGTTAGTTTCTGTGGTTTCACTTTGGATAAAATGTGTTAAAATTCCCTCAAATCTTTATACCTATGTGAAAGGCCAATTTTATTTTTCTGTATTAATTCTTACATGGAAAGAAAGAAAGTCTCAGCCGAGTTTGCAGTCTTTGATAGTGATCACTCTTTCCATGTCCCTTTGTGCATTTATAACATTATGAACTGAAATATTTTTGGAAAATGCCTCTCCAGAAATATTTGAGTGTGAGCGGAAGGAGTGTGAGGAGAGGCTCTTCACTGGGAACCCAGATCCAGGAAGAGCCTTCAGTCTACCTTCTTTTCTCACTTGCCTTTCTATTTGTCCCTTTATTACGTTAGGTCTTTTTAGATTTTCCAAAATAAGTACAATTCTTCCTGGCAAAGATTTCATACTGAGTCTGCAAAGTGAATAGCCAATGGAGAAGGCAGAAGTGAGAAGTGCAGAGTATTGAGTGGAGTATTGTTGCACACGTCAGCCTCCCCTTGTGAATGTTTTCTCTTTCATTTTGGGACTTGACCCCATGTAATATTAACCATCCAACTGGTCTTACAATGGAGCAGCTCTTTTCCATTTCCCTTGCATTTGAGAATCATATTTTTTTTTGCAGGGGGCGGAGAGGCTTCCCATTGGTTCAGTGGTAAAGGATCCACCTGCAATGCAGGAGATGCAGGCAATGTGGGTTTGATCCCTGGGTCAGGAAGATCCCCTAGAGGAGGGCATGGAGACCCACCCCAGCATTCTTTCTAGAAAAATCACGTGGACAGAGGAGCCTGGTGGGTTGATCCATGGGTTTGCAAAGGGTCAGACAGAACTGAAATGACTGAGCATAGCACACAGCACATTCTTTAATTTAATGCAAGAAGCATGTTTTGAAATATGTTGTGCAAAACGTACAATGTTTTGAAAAGTGTGACAGGAATGTCTATGTATATTAATATGTATATTGCATATATATGTATACATGCATAGTATATGAGGTAGTGTAGAGTAAAAATAGGGTAATGATTGTTAAGTTAAATATACCAAAGCTATATTTAATGTTATTGAAAAACAGTACTTAAAAAGCATTTTTGGAAAGATTAAAAATAATAGATACTATGAAAATACTTATCTTCATGTCTGAATTTAAATAAGGAAAGAATTCCTTTATAAAATGAGTTGCAATGCATAAGATATCAGTATTCCAGCATACATCAGTGTAAGTGAATCCTTTGGAATCAAACTGAAGAAAAATGATCTCCCAGAGTAAAAGTTACAAGATAAATGTCTTCAGTCAACACTTTCAATGGTGATTTTTTGCCTGTTGTAGAAAACAGCTTGCAAGCTTCTAAACCTTAAAATTCAATTTTGAGAAATAAACTTGAAGATACTGGAAGAGCCATTCAAATAAAACACAAATTTAGAGTGATCTATATTGTTGATTGCCAACAAAGGTCCATCTAGTCAAAGCTATGGTTTTTCCAGTGGTCATGTATGAATGTGAGAGCTAGACTATAAAGAAAGCTGAGCGCCGAAGGATTGATGCTTTTGAACTGTGGTGTTGGAAAAGACTCTTGAGAGTCCCTTGGACTGCAAGGAGATCCAACCAGTCCATCCTAAAGGAGATCAGTCCTGAATAGTCATTGAAGGACTGATATTGAAGCTGAAGCTCCAATACTTTGCCCACCTCATGCTAAGAGCTGACTCATTTGAAAAGACCCTCATGCTGGGAAAGATGGAAGGCGGGAGGAGGAAGGGATGACAGAGGATGAGATGGTTGGATGGAATCACCAACTCAATGGACCTGAGTTTGAGTAAACTCCAGGAGTTGGTGATAGACAGCGAGGCCTGGCGTGCTGCAGCCCATGGCGTCCCAAAGAGTTGGACATGACTGAGTGACTGAGCTGAACTGATTTTGCTGATGCTTATCAATATTTTGTTTATGGGGTAAGGAATACTTTAAAACATTTTAATTTGAGGGTTTTTTTTTTTAGATTTAAGCATAACATATTTTAGAATTTATTTCTAAGTTAAAAGAATGATGTAAAATAATGTAAAATTTACAATCATGAATCCTTCTATGCTATTTGCCGTTCAAAGAGATTATGCCAATTATGTAAGAATGGTTATATTTTCAAACCTTTTTTAATCAAAGGAAAGAGTTTAAAAGCAGAACTCTAAACTATAAAATATAATTAAACAGCATTTTGTATTTAAAGATATCATAATTGTGAATCTCTGATAAGCATCCAAAACTGATGAGTATCAAAATAATCTAAGATACCATTACATACACGGTATCCTAGATACATACCATACATACCTGTTGGTATGATATGTCACATCACTTGGTATAGGTCAAATGACTCTACTGCTATGATATGTCCTTTTCCAGCACAGCAAATTTCTCTCAGTGTCAGCAGGTGCTACCAGAGTTCATATGCATCGCATTCTCACTTGTACCATTACACAAGTAAACAAAGTTCACTGTTTTTTCTTTCAAATTAACAATCTTTGAATTAAAAAATAATAAAAATCATGAAGTCTAGTGCTAAATCCCAGACTTCTGATTCAAGAGTTATGGCAATGTAATGTGTGTAGATATCCTAGGTTTTAAAATTTAACAATGATATATAAACATAAGTAATAATAACCACTCTGATTTTTATTCATTACTCAGAAAGAGTTTGAGTCTGTCTAAGCTCTGAATCAAGTCAGTTGTATTGGCAGTACATATGTTGGATGTCAAATGCTGGGTTTTCAATGCACTGTATTTTCAGTTCAGTTCAGTTCAGTTGCTCAGTCGTGTCCAACTCTTTGTGACCCCAGGGACTGCAGCACGCCAGGCTTCCCTGTCCATCACCAACTCCCAGAGCTTGCTCAAACGCATGTCCATCAAGTCAGTGATACCATCCGACCATCTCATCCTCTGTTTTCCCCTTCTCCTCCTGCCTTCAATCTTCTCCAGCATCAGGATCTTTTCCAGTGAGTCAGTTCTTCACCTCAGGTGGTCAGAGGACTGGAGCTTCACCTTCAGTGTCAGTCCTTCCAATGAATATTCAGGACTGATTTCCTTTAGGATTGACTGGTTGGATCTCCTTGCAGTCCAAGGACTCTCAAGAGGCTTTTCCAACACCACAGTTCAAAAGCATCAATTCTTTGGCGTTCAGCTTTCTTTATAGTCTATCTCTCACATCCATACGACTACTAGAAAAACCAAAACTTTCACTAGATGGACCATTATCAGCCAAGTAATGCCTCTGCTTTTTAATATGCTGTCTAGGTTGGACATAGCTTTTCTTCCAAGGAGCAAGCATCTTTTAATTTCATGGCTGCAGTCACCATCTGTAGTGATTTTGGAGCACCCCAAAATAAAGTCTCACTGTTTCCACTGTTTCTCCATCAATTTGCCAAAACTAAGGGACCAGATGCCATGATCTTAGTTTTTTGAATGTTGAATTTTAAGCCAGCTTTTTCACTCTTCTCTTTCACTTTCATTAAGAGACTCTTTAATTTCTCTTTGCTTTCTGCCTGAAGGGTTGTATCATCTGCATATCTGAGGTTATTGCTATTTCTCCCAGCATTCTTGATTCCAGCTTGTGCTTCATCCAGCCCAGGATTTTGCATGATATACTCTGCATATAAGTTAAATAAGCAGGGTGACAATATACAGCCCTGATGTACTCCTTTCCCAATTTGGAACAAATGTTTTGTTCCACGTCCCATTCTATTCAGCTTCTTGACCTGAATATGAATTTCTCGGGAGACTGGAAAGGTGGTCTGGTATTCCCATCTCTTTCAGAATTTTCCACAGTTTGTTGTGATCCACACAGTCAAAGGCTTTGGCATAATCAATAAATCATAAGTAGATATTTTTCTGGATCTCTCGTGTTTTGCCTATGATCCAACAGATATTGGCAATTTGATCTCTGGTTCCTCTGCCTTTTCTAAATCCAGCTGTATTTTAGATCATATTATTTATATTATAATTGAAGATAATTTTAAAAAGTTTAAAAT
This sequence comes from Okapia johnstoni, assembly GCA_024291935.2. Lineage (NCBI taxonomy): Eukaryota > Metazoa > Chordata > Mammalia > Artiodactyla > Giraffidae > Okapia > Okapia johnstoni. The sequence continues at coordinate 30,983,959 of CM044311.1, forward strand.
TAAATTCAAATATAACATTGTTGGAATCCCTAAACATTTCTATGTAATACTAGAGTTTGATTGAATGAAATCTAATGAAAAATGTATGTAAAAGTCTAGGTCTTATTTTTGCTTATGGTAACATTCGTATAGTTCAGAAGAGTTTATAGAACAATTTCTCACATATAATTTTCAATAATCTTTAAAACAATCTTAACATATATAGGATACAGTGGTTAAAATTATCATCACTTCTTTGCTAAAAATGTTGACTTTTAAGCCAGCTTTTTCACTCACCTCTTTTACACTCATCAAGAGGTTCTTTAGTTCCTCTTCACTTTCTGCCATTAGCGTTGTATCGTCTGTATATTTGAAATTGTTGATATTTTTCCCAGTAATTTTGATTCCAGCTTGTGATGCATCCAGCCTGGCATTTCACATGATGTACTCTGTATATAAGTTAAATAAGCAGGGTGACACTATACAGCCTTGATGTAATCCTTTCCTAATTTGGAACCAGTCAGTTGTTCATGTGTGGTTGTAACTGCTGCTTCTTTATTTGCATACAGGTTTCTCAGGAGACAGGTAAGATGGTCTAGTATTTCCATCTCTTTCAGAATTTCCACAGTTTGTTGTGCAGTTCTACTCCATTTTATAACTTTTAAGCTATTGTCAATACGATGAAACATCTTCTCAGAATGATCAGTTCAGTTCAGGCACTCAGTCACATCCGAGTCTTTGCAACCCCGCGGACTGCAGCATGCCAGGATGATCAGTTCAGTTCAGTCACTCAGTCGTGTCCGACTCTTTGTGACCCCATGAATTGCAGCACGCCAGGCCTCTCTGTCCATCACCAGCTCCCGGAGTCTACCCAAACCCATGTCCATCGAGTCGGTGATGCCATCCAGCCATCTCATCCTCTGTCGTCCCCTTCTCCTCCTGCCCCCAATCCTACCCAGCATTAGGGTCTTTTCCAATGAGTCAACTCTTCGCATGAGGTGGCCAAAGTATTGGAGTTTCAGCTTCAACATCAGACCTTCCAATGAACACCCAGGATTGATCTCTTTTAGGATGGATTGATTGGATCTCCTTGCAGTCCAAGGGTCTCTCAAGAGTCTTCTCCAACACCACAGTTCAAAAGCATCAATTCTTCGGCACTCAGCTTTCTTCACTGTCCAACTCTCACGTCCGTACATGACCACTGGAAAAACCATAGCCTTGACTAGACGGACTTTTGTTGGCAAAGTAATGTCTCTGCTTTTAAATATGCTATCTAGGTTGGCCATAACCTTCCTTCCAAGGAGTAAGCGTCTTTTAATTTCATGGCTGCAAGCAGTGATTTTGGAGCCCAAAAAAATAAAGTCTGACACTATTTCCACTGTTTCCCCATCTATTTCCCATGAAGTGATGGGACCAGATGCCATGATCTTAGTTTTCTGAATGTTGAGCTTTAAGCCAACTTTTTCACTCTCCTCTTTCACTTTCATCAAGAGGCCCTTTAGTTCTTCTTCACTTTCTGCCATAAGGGTGGTGTCATCTGCATTTCTGAGGTTATTGATATTTCTCCCGGCAATCTTGATTCCAGCTTGTGTTTCTTCCAGCCCAGCGTTTCTCATGATGTACTCTGCATATGAGTTAAATAAGCAGGGTGAGAATATACAGCCTTGACATACTCCTTTTCCTATTTGGAACCAGTCTGTTGTTCCATGTCCAGTTCTAACTGTTGCTTCCTGACCTGCATACAGGTTTCTCAAGAGACAGGTCAGATGGTCTGGTATTCCCATCTCTTGAAGAATTTTCCACAGTTTTTTGTGATCCACACAGTCAAAGGCTTTGGCATAGTCAATAAAGCAGAAATAGATGTTTTTCTGGAACTCTCTTGCTTTTTCAATGATCCAGCGGATATTGGCAATTTGATCTCTGGTTCCTCTGCCTTTTCTAAAACCAGCTTGAACATCTGGAAGTTCACGGTTCACATATTGCTGAAACCTGGCTTGGAGAATTTTGAGCATTACTTTACTAGCATGTGAGATGAGTGCAATTGTGCGGTAGTTTGAGCATTCTTTGGCATTGTCTTTCTTTGGGATTGGAACAAAAACTGACCTTTTCCAGTCCTGTGGCCACTGCTGAGTTTTCCAAATTTGCTGGCATATTGAGTGCAGCACTTTCACAGCATCACCTTTGAGGATTTGAAATAGCTCAACTGGAATTCCATCACCTCCACTAGCTTTGTTCGTAGTGACGCTTTCTAAGGCCTACTTGACTTCACATTCCAGGATGTCTGGTTCTAGGTGAGTGATCACACTATCGTGATTATCTGGGTCGTGAAGATCTTTTTTGTACAGTTCTTCTGTGTATTCTCGCCACCTCTTCTTAATATTTTCTGCTTCTGTTAGGTCCATACCATTTCTGTCCTTTATCGAGCCTATCTTTGCATGAAATGTACCTTTGGTATCTCTAATTTTCTTGAAGAGATCTCTAGTCTTTCCCAATCTGTTGTTTTCCTCTATTTCTTTGCATTGATCGCTGAGGAAGGCTTTCTTATCTCTCCTTGCTATTCTTTGGAACTCTGCATTCATATGGGAATATCTTTCCTTTTCTCCTTTGCTTTTCACTTCTCTTCTCTTCCCAGCTATCTGTAAGGCCTCCTCATACAGCCATTTTACTTTTCTGCATTTCTTTTCCATGGGGATTTTCTTGATCCCTGTCTCCTGTACAATGTCACAAACCTCTGTCCATAGTTCATCAGGCACTCTGTCTATCAGGTCTAGTCCCTTAAATCTATTTGTCACTTCCACTGTATACTCATAAGGGATTTGATCTAGGTCATACCTGAATGGACTATTGGTTTTCCCTACTTTCTTCAATTTAAGTCTGAATTTGGCAATAAGCAGTTCATGATCTGAGCCACAGTCTGCTCCCAGTCTTGTTTTTGCTGATTGTATAGAGCTTCTGCATCTTTGGCTGCAAAGAATATAATCAATCTGATTTCGGTGTTGACCATCTGTGATGTCCATGTGTAGAGTCTTCTCTTGTGTTGTTGGAATAGGGTGTTTGCTATGACCAGTGCATTCTCGTGGCAAAACTCTATTAGCCTTTGCCCTGCTTCATTCTGTACTCCAAGGCCAAACTTGCCTGTTACGCCAGGTGTTTCTTGACTTCCTATTTTTGCATTGCAGTCCCCTATGATGAAAAGGACATCTTTTTTGGGTGTTAGTTCTAGAAGGTCTTGTAGGTCTTCACAGAACCGTTCAACTTCAGCTTCTTTGGCGTTACTGGTCGGGGCATAGACTTGGATTACCGTGATACTGAATGTTTTGCCTTGGAAACGAACAAAGATCATTCTATTGTTTTTGAGATTGCATCCAAGTACTGCATTTCGAACTCTTTTGTTGACCGTGATGGCTACTCCATTTCTTCTAAGGGATTCTTGCCCACAGTAGTAGATATAATGGTCATCTGAGTTAAATTCACCCATTCCAATCCATCTTAGTTCGCTGATTCCTAGAATGTCGATGTTCACTCTTGCCATCTCCTGTTTGACCACTTCCAATTTGCCTTGATTCATGGACCTAACATTCCAGGTTCCTATGCAATACTGCTCTTTACAGCTTCGGACTTTGCGTCTATCACCAGTCACATCCACAGTTGATACTGGAGGATAAATTTATGTGCCTTTGGACTTCCTATTTTAGACTCAGGACTCTTCTAGTAAAACTGATTTTTACAAAATAACAAAACCATTTCAAAAAAAAATAACGTAATTCTCTTTATTTTACCTTCAAAGCGTTTTTAATATGTCCTTATCAGATACTATTGTAAGTAATTTATAGTTTAGCCTCTTAGGCTTCCCTGGTGGCTCACATGGTAAAGAATGTGCCTGTGATCCAGGAGACCCGGGTTTGATCCCTGAGTCAGGAAGATGCCCTGGAGAAGGGCATGGCTACCCGATCCAGTCTTCTTGCCTGGTAGAATTCTGTGAACCGAAGAGCCTGGCCGGCTATAGTCTCTGAGTTTGCAAAAAGTCATCACAGCTGAATGACTAGCACTTTCACTTTCACATAGGTTAGCCTCTTAATCACTTTTCACATTAATGATAAAAGTAGTTTAGGTCCACTGACTTTATTTGGAGTATTCTTCTCTCTTTTCCCCAGGCAAGTTGTAGCTAAGTACCCTGCAGGCAAACATGACACTGATCCAGCCATCTTGGATTAAAGAAGGGACAAAGGTAGTGCTTGAGTTATCTAATAGAGAGCCTCTCCCTCATGCGAAATCTTTTATTTTTTTCTCGATTCCTAGTCAATATTACCTACCTCATGGCCTTCTAAAATGATCTATATATAACATCTCAGCCTGTATACTTTGCAAATTAGTTAAATAATGTCCCTAATTATCCCCACCTCTTTTCCTCTGATTACTTCTGCGTTTTTTTCTCATTTATTACTGTTCATGCCTTCATCTTTCACTTCAGATATTCTGTTTATTCAACAGTTCCCTTTAAAGTTCACATAAATAAATTCAAGAATACTGCTGAGCCGAATTTTAATATTCATATCTCCCCTTCCTACACATTTATTTGCATAAATTAGTTTAGGTTCATGTCTTTATATATTTTATTAGAAGGACAAACCTAATTAATACAGAGTATGAGGCTTTAAGAAAATATAAACTTTTTCTGGTATCTGAGCATATAATAGGCACTTACTCTGATTAGGTAGGTGCATGCGTGCTAAGTTGTGTCCAGCTCTTTGCAACCCCATGGACTGTAGCCCAGCAGGCTCCTCTTCCATGGGATTCTCCAGACAAGAATGCTGGAGTGGGTTGCCACGCCCTTCTCTGTGAATCTTCCTGGCCTAGGGATCGAAAGTGCGTCTCTTAAGTCTCCTGCATTGTTAGGTGAGTTCTTTACCACTAGCACCACCTGGGAAGCTGATTAGGTAGGTGAGTATGTATAAAACTGTTATATTTTAATGGACATTTTGTATACATTAACTTAGGTCTCTGTCTCAACATCTTCAATAACTGTTAATTGTCATTTTATACCAGTTTCTGCCTGGAGATTTATTTGTCTGCCCTTTGACAGAGAAGTTATACTCTGCTACATTCAGTCAATTGAAACTAACATCTTGCTACCCTGAGAAATTTTAAAGAGCAAAGAAAGGTTCCAAAAAGTTCGTGAGAATTCTGCCTTAGCAGCAGTGACTTTCCCACAAAGAATAATTGCTACCTGAACAGTGAAGTCTCTCAGTGAATCAGATATAAGATCCTATATGGGAAAAGGGTGGCAATTACTGAAAAGAGCATGTCTGTTTATATTGAGCTTTGGGAATTAGGAAAGAATTTTATTTCAGTTACGTAATATATAGAGGAAAGGCCTGGATCTTGCATCGGATTAATTAGTATCTCCCGTTAAGTGTTGTCAGCAGAATTGTCACCTGTGTTTGCAGTGTCAAGAGTCATCCTTCCTAATTGCTGTGACTGGGTCAGGATGGGGCACATATCTGCAATGCAGTGCTTCTCAGCTGCAAATCCTGAGCTGGCTCAGTATTCTCATTCTTTAAATGGCATATTGTTATTTTCTGACAAATAAAAATCAGTAAATGATTGATGTACGACACCAGTTTGGTGACATCTACTGCTGTATCACTGACATATGTTGCTTCTTCCTTAGATACAGCTTTCTCAAGGACTCAAATAATTCAATATCTTAGGAGAATGACTGGCAAGAAAGCAGAAAAATGGGCATCAGGCCACCAGCATCATTAGCCACTGTGCTAATAGTGAAAAGAAACATTGTAAGAAATTATCATTTTTAAGAAACAATATTTTAAAGTTAAGACTGTTTCGGGGTAGCTAACAACCAGTTGAACAAAGATAAGATTCATATGTCATATGTTTCTCAGTCAATATGATATAAGTTTAAATAAACCAAAAGCTGACTTGGTGTAATATGAGCTTGTTAAGTACCCACAGAATATTTCTTTCCTGCTTGTAACTATATATACTCTTTAGTACTCTCATCCTTAAATGTCTAAACAAAAATTATCATATATGCTGCCTAAAAGTGATATTTGACTAAAACTTATAAAAGAAAAAAAAAGATAACTCCTTACAGTAATAAATAATTTTGTAAAACAAGATTAGAGATTTTATAAGTTTGTCCACAAAGTCTTTCACTGAGATAAGTGCACAGTTTAAATACAGACTTAAACGTGGTAATAGTGGAAGCTGGAATTTCTATTATAGTTTCTTAGAAAAAAGATATATGCAGTTGTGTTTCTGTTTAATTAATTGTACTAGAATAAAAAGAATAATAATTTAAAAGTGTGGCTTAGGAAATTTAAAAATAGCAAGACAAGCTTTTCTTTGAAATATAAACCACAGGAATACTTGAAACTATGTCTCATATACTGCATAGGTGAAATAATTACTGAGGATGACATGTAGTAATTGGGTCTGTAACTCCAATTACCCTGAGGCATTGACTCATTTAGACTTATGCCTTTATTCATCAGGTTTGTGAGATAAGCTTTTCCATAGAAATAAATCCAGAGTATCTTCCCTTGAATTCAAGGATTCCACAACCCTCCTCTCTAGAGAACCAGCAAGAAATCATTGAATTATTTGCTAATTGTGAGCAAAATTTGTATTGATTTTTTTTCCTGTCTTTCTAGCTGATGTTAATAGCATCATACTTCAGGTCACTAAGTACTTTGAGCACCATCTAATTGTCAAAGAATCACTTACTAAGACAAAATTGTAGACATCAAAGGGATGTACACACATACATAATAGCACAAAGAAAATGATGACATAGGCAGTTAATATTTACTTTCTTCTCCACCTCATCTGGTAATATTTTGCAATGCATATGACATAGTTTAAAAACAATACTAATTTTAAGCGATATCAAAACTACTACATCACTCAGCTCTAGCCATGCCTGTTTTAACTGCTGGGCAAGTATTAATTTCTCATTGCATCCTGATGCCACTACCACAAAAAGGTACAACAAAATATAAACATATGTCCACTTCTGTTTATTAGGTTGTCATATCCTTTGAAATATGATATAGGAGCATAACTTTTGCTTTGCTTTTAAAATCACTTTATGGATATAAAAATAGACATTGTATATTTTTTCTCACACTTTTCAAATGCTGTACTGTGATTTCTAGTAAAATGAAACTATTTCCAAGTGTTATAACTTCTAGAGTGCATTAGCAGATTGTTTTAAATCAAAGATGCCTGTCCATTCTCTGCACTGACACACAAAACTATTGCTCAATAAATTTGACCAAATTTAGTGAAATATAGCTGAGGAAAAAAATAGAAAACACTCCGTTGAATGCTACTGATAGTCTTTTACATGGGAAGAGCTGTTCCTCTCTTGGCCCCTAACTAGCTGTTAAAACCAATGTACCTCATCTTTGACATCTGTTTGAGCAGAATGAATCCATTTTATATCCCCAAATCACTTTCACTGGGACAGAATGCAGTAAATGAAGCAAAATAGTGGGGAAATGAGAAAGTGTAAACAAGCCAATCAGATGCCATTTAATTTCCTGGAGAGCCAGAAGTTTTCTCAAAGAAAAGCAAGATCAGACTTTGAAAGGAAAACCTGCTCATAGCCCATTGCTATTTGAGGGAACTTTCTTTCAAGTATATTGAAATTTAAATTGATACTATGCCCAGAAATGTTTCATAACAACAGCCAAGACTAATAAGTTGCTTAGTAATATTGCTTGATGGTTTATGAATACCTAACTATTCCTATGTATACAGGACAGGCACCATTAACATTTTTGATGAAGCATGGCTGTACCAAGAAACATGGTATTCTGATTGCCATGTGTTAGAACATTCAATACTTGTGATTTTTTTTTCCATTAATAATGATGAGGTTCTTTTTCAGTATTGTTGTTGGATTGTTAGCTTCCGTTAAATTCTGAGAACATCAAATAAAAACAGTGTTAAAAATTAAAGTTTTTATACACAAAGCAAAGTTTAACATAATAAGCTCCAGTTAGTCCTACTCTGCCGTATAAACTCATGTAGTCTGCTTGCGGGATATCTCTTGAGATACAACTAGCATTGCATGGTGGATCATGTAAATTATAGAAAAAACTTGGCATCATACTTTGCCTGGGAAGGAGTTCATGTTTTATATCCATACAGTTCCAGCAGGAAATATTATCCTTTTGAACTAGCATTTTTCTTTAAAGTTGAGGTCGCATCTGCTGGTTCCAAAATTCAAGTTCACTAATTGAGAAGGTCCAGTGAACAACACCAGAGAAGGCAATGGCACCTCACTCCAGTACTCTTGCCTGGAAAATCCCGTGGATGGAGGAGCCTGGTAGGCTGTAGTCCATGAGGTTGCTAAGAGTCGGACACGGCTGAGCAACTTAACTTTCACTTTTCCTTTCATGCGTTGGAGAAGGAAATGGCAACCCACTCCAGTGTTCTTGCCTGGAGAATCCCAGAGACAGGGGAGCCTGGTGGGCTGCCATCTATGGGGTGGCACAGAGTCGGACACATTGACTGAAGCGACTTAGCAGCAGTTGCAGCAGTGAACAACACAGGACTTCCCTGATGAGTCAGATGATAAAGAATTCGCCTGCAGTGCAGGAGGCCCAGGTTTGATCCTTGAGTTGGGAAGATCCCCTGGAGGAGGAAATGGCTCTCCACTCCAGTATCCTTGCTTGGAGAATCCCATGGATAGAGGAGCCTGGAGGGCTACAGTCCATAGGGTTGCAAAGACTCAGACATGACTGAGCAACTAATAGTGCACAAAATGCACTATTTTATTGCACAATAGTGCAATAAAGAAAGAGAGAACCAATGTTTGTTATACATGTATGTTTTGGTTATTTTGCCTTTAGTTATTTTTAAATGTTTCCTTGAGTGATTATAAGGGATGGAGAAAAATGCCTGCAATGTTGAGCTATTTCAGATTGTGTGTGTAAGAGATTCTGTTGACTATAAATTCTTGCTTATTGTACACAAAGCTTATAAAGTGTCACATTCATATTTTTAAACTATGATAGAGTGCTGAGATGAGCACTCTGATTCCTTCCATCACTGCATCTGTACTCGTTACAATGTTGCTTCTATGAAGAGGAGGAATCCATTTCTCTATTGCTTGTGTAGGGCTGACCTTGTCACTTGCTTTGATCAGTAGAATTGATATGCTGATCCTACATGTTTTGAGGGCTTGCTGATTTCACATTGCCTTCTTGGAACATTGATGCCACCATGTGAAGTACCGTGACCTAGACCCTTTGAGACTGAAAGACCAAATATGGAAAATGGCCCACCTCTGCAGCCATACAGCTCTTCCGGTAATTGCAGCCAGCACCGACCACCTGGAGATGATGATGAGGTTGTTTTTGACCCTGCAGCTCCCAGTAAAGCCCACAGACAACTATAGGTGGCTGAATGGCCCCAAGCAAGATCACAAGACCCACTCAACAAAGACCAGCTTTAATTGCTGACCCAAATGTGAGCAAATGGAATAATTGTTGTAAGCCACTAGATTGACTCTTTAAACAACCGACTTTTGAGGTTGTGGTGAGGCAGCAATAGTTAGCTGATGCATATACCTCTTAAGGGAAAGGGCAGGTATTAGTGATTTTATGTACTTTGTACTGCCTGGAACGTGGTAGATTGTAAGGAAAGATTATTCAGTCATATGAAGTGAAATAAGAAGAAAACTTTGCTTTAAGAGACTAACAACTTCACTAGGGTACTGGGCAACAAAAAGGTTATCATTTATTGAACTTATGCCTGTGAGAATCACCTCCATCCTCTTAAGAATTCTGGGCTTGAAACCCACATTAAGTTTCTCACAACATCACTTGTAGGAGCCGGGGTAAAATGTTTATATGCAAATCTATGTGAAAAGAAATTAGCTGAGGAAAAATCATCAAAAGTCTATTTCATTTTAGATATTTATAGATAGCTATAAATTGTTTATAAATATCTCTGTAAGGTAATTTTTTAAAGTTTACCGGCACAGGTGTGAAAGGTATTTCTAAGAATACTAGACATTTAGTCAGATGTGTCAGTTGATTTAATGTGAAGCTGTAATAATAATCATAGTGCAATTACTTTGATTATTCTTTGGAATTAATGTTTATTAAATATTCTATTCTTTAATTCAATATTGATTAATTTTATAAAAGAAAACTTGAGCTTCAAGTTCATAGCACAAAACAATCATTTTTAGTGATAGAAGCAAATGGCTATTAAGATTATAAAAACACAATAATGATAAGAACAAAGAAAGGGTATATACTTTTAATTCTTATCTTTGAATTTTAAAAAAGCCATATGGACATAAATGAATTTTTAGGTTCTTAGATATGGAGTTAGATTGGCAATTACATTTTTAGAGAAATGAAAGAATAATATATGCACTATAAAGTCTGTATGTTTTTAAAATACATTTAAAAGAATATTTTCTCTATTTACCAAAAAAAATGTGTTATTTTTAATCACAGAGAGGACAGTTTGGTTGAATTTCATTGAAACTAAGGAAGAAAGAAATCTACATCTTTCATTAAAATCTCCATCAGCCGTGTTTCCATTAGAGTTCACTGAAAAATGACTCATAAAACCAACAATTTTATGCATCAGGTGACAGGTTTTGACAGAAACAGCACTGCAGTTTTTGCGATATGCTACATTTTGAATGCTTAAACTGTGTGATTAGGTGTGCTTTAGATGACTTCCACGTGCTTAGCTAGCAAAATCTGAGTTTATTTATACAAAATTATTCAAGTTAAAAAAATGGTGTCTCTCAAGTGAGTAAAGTCAGACCTCACAAGACACCAGAGGGGATTGGCTCACATTTTATTATCAAGTGAGCTGTTCTAGCTCTGCTAAAAGTAAGGCACAAATCTTCTTGGTAAGCACAATGAGATTTTTTTTTTTATTTTTAATGATGCAAAAATAAAAAGAGGGAGTCCCACCATTTAATAAAGCAACTTTCTGTTTCAGCTTCTATTAGTTTGGCTTTAGTAAAAAAAAAAAATCTACAGTGTCTTGTAAACAGAAAAACAATCAATTGGTCTAAATTTATAATAGGTGTGCCATAAGCATTTGTTTTTCCATATGAGAAATATCTCGTTGCTAATCTTTAGATACTCTCTAAACACTTTTCTCTGGGCATATTTTAGAATAATTATATTGTAGAGTCATCTGGTTTTTATTTAGAATTGAGAATCTGGTTGTAAAAGTGTTCAGATCTACTTTTCCCACTTTGTTGTTAAATGAGACACTTCACTTCTTATTGTTAGCATGGAATGTTAATCATGCAACTTAAACTAACATGAGCCTGTTCCTTGTGAAGGAAGTGAAAGGAATTCATACCTTAGAGACAAAGAGCTGTGGGTTTCTAACTCTAAGCTACACGGCCTTTGAAAAGTCAGTTTTCAAAACTCTCAGAAATACATCTTTGAACTGGAGATACTCTCTTGAAAAGTGTTGTAGGTTTGAGAGGTTATATATCCCATATGGTGCCTGCAGGGTAAGAGAATGCTGATGATAATGATGATTAGAAGTGGTATGTTTCATACATTTTTATTTCATCCCCCTTATCCCAACAGCTGACATGAAAAACATTTAAATAATATTCATGGATACTTGTACATGTGGTTTTTGTTTTTTCATTTCAAAGATGAACAATACTAAAGCCTTTATCTTTCAGAGAGACTACAGATTTACTTGTGATAGTCATAAGGATTAGCAAGGTAAAGATAAGTGTAATGGGAGAAAAATGTTATACATTTAATATTTTAAAATCATTTTTGAGATGATAGATGGCATTCAAGCTGACTAGGTAGAGAATTAATTTTGACTCTTTAATTATACTGCAGAATATAGTGAAACATATTAATGGTGAATTCACATTTGAAATTCTATAAAGTTAAAAGCTTGTTCCAAAAGCATTTTATTACATTTGTCAGTTTCAATAGTTTTATCCTTTAATGTCAGATAGATATAATTTTACAGAATCCAAATGCATTTGAGAACAGTTATGACTTTCAAAGGAAATCAGACAGATGCTATGTAAGTGGATTTCTATATGTTCTTAATTCCTAGTTATATCAAAATTTTATTTAGGAGCTTGAGCTTCAATGTGTAAATGTTCCACTAAAAAGCATTTATAATTTCCAATTCTGTCAATTTAATTATGAATTTTGAAGTTTAAAAATTGTCCATGTCTATAAAATCCAAAATTTTCAGTTCACATATTAAAAGTATTCTTCAAACTTCAAGCAATCAAAACTATCTCTTCCTATTCCTACATCTTTCCTAAATGTGATATCATTTAGTGCTTTTCTCTGAACTCCTATCTTTGGCACTATCTAGATAATACACTCTTGGCTTAACGTCTTCTTGAAAAGAGGATATAGCTATTTCAAAGCAAGCCTCTAGGGTTCAGGTATGTTTTGGCTCAGCATTGCATTCCCTGATGCTAGTGAAATGCTTGCCCAAGTTGGGTTTTGTTTAATATTTATTGAATGAGTAAATGAGAAGAATGTTGGAAGATCTCACTCTTTGAAATTTGAATATTCTACCGTTATCACTGAAGATGCCCTATTTGATTTCTTCCTCATTCCTTCTTTGCTTCTTTCCTGCCTTTCTCCATTTTTCTCTTTTTTCCCCTTCTTTCTACTCCCTACCCTCCATCTTTTCCCCCAGAAAAATAATAAACACCTCACTGAATTACATTTTAATTTGGAATTTGTTTTAAAAGTTAGTTCATAGCAAAACAATGAAAAAGTGATCTTTAAAATTCCTTTGAATCATCCATAAAATGCCATACTCATTCACTGCAATAAGAATAGTGAGATATTCTCATTACATGTGGAAACGGAGACTCTGAGAAAACAGATTTCTGAATCCTATTTTATAGGAACAGTGTTTGGAACTTACTGAATTGTGGAAATACTCACAATACATACTGCTTCCAAGTATGTATAGTTAACTTAATTCAGATAAATTAACTGTGCTTACGTTTCAATCATATGTAGTGAATACAAAGAGCATGATTTTGGGTAAAACAGACACTGATTCCAGTCTCCAGCAGGAAGTATATGTTGCATATGTTTGTATGGCTAGATGTTCTCGTTTGTAAGATTGCAATTTAACAGTATCTATTTTGGGTATTACTATTAAAACACATAATGCTTGTCAAGGATTTAGAAAATAACTGGTATTATAGTAGGTGCTCAGTGTGTGTTAGTGTTAGTCGCTCATTTCTGTCTAACTCTTTGCCAGCCCATGGACAGTAACCTGCCAGGCTCCTCTGCCCGTGGGATTCTGCAGGTAAGAATATCAGAGTGGGTAGCTATTTCCTTCTCCAGGGATCTTGCAGGTATTGAACTCTGGTCTCTGGCATTGCAGGCAGGTTCTTTACTGTCTGAGCCATCAGGGAAGCCCAAGTGCTCAATAAACGTTAGCTATTATTATTGATAGATCAATTTACAAGTGACAGGGTTCGTTTTTAACTTATTACAATGATGTGTGTGATTTTTGTGTTCTAAGACAAAAATATGTTTTTCTCTAAAAATATAAATTATAGAAATTATTGGAAAACTTCATTTAATTTGCAAAAATAGGTTTGAATATCAAGAGCACACATATAAAGCAATGTCAAACAAATTGCAGTCTTCTCTACAATTTCCATTTTTTCACCTTGCTCTGTAAACTTGATATTTCTTAGAGTTCTCTACCAGGACTCCTAACATATCCTTGGGTAATGCCTTTTAATTTTATGTCTTCGGTTATTACATGAGTACTGACATTTCTTTGGTGAATAGCTGCAGCCTAGCTGTCTAATATCATGCTCAAATCTACTCAACATAATAACTTGGAAGTGTCACAGGTATTTTATTCTCCCATTTGTCCAAAGCTGAAAGTATCAACTCACCTATTAAACTGCTCCTAATTGGGTCAAAATACTTATAAAAAATAAAAATGATGGCAATATACAACCTTGACGTACTCCTTTCCCAATATGGAACCAGTCAGTTCTTCCTTCTCTGGTTCTAACTGTTGCTTCTTGACCTGCATACAAGTTTCTCAGGAGGCAGGAAAGGTGGTCTGATATTCCCAACTCTAAGAATTTTCCACAGTTTGTAGTGACCCACACAATCAAAGGCAATGGTGAAAGCATAGTCAATGAAGTAAAAGAAGATGTTTTTCTGGAATTCTCTAGCTTTTTCTGTGATCCAAAGGATGTTGGCAATTTGGTATCTGGTTCCTCTGCCTTTTCTAAATCCAGCTTGTCTCTCTGGAATTTCTCGCTTCACATACTGTTGAAGCCTAACCTAAAGGATTTTGAGCATTACTTTGCTAGCATGTGAAGTGAGTGCAATTCTGTAATAGTTTGAAAATTATTTGGCATTGTCGTACTTTGGGATTGGAATGAAAACTGACCTTCTCCAGTCCTGTGGCCACTGCTGAGTTTTCCAAATTTGCAGGCATATTGAGTGCAGCAGTTTCACAGCATCATCTTTTAGGATTTGAAATAGCTCAGCTAGAATTCCATCACCTCCACTAGCTTTGTTTGTAGTGAAGCTTCCTAAGGCCCACTTGACTTCGCATTCCAGGATGTCTGGCTCTAGGTGAGTGATCACACCATCGTGATTATCTGGGTCATGAAGAACTTTTTTGTATAGTTATTCTGTGTATTCTTGCCACCTCTTCTTAACATTTTCTGCTTCTGTTAGGTCCATACTGTTTCTGTCCTTTATTGTGCCCATCTTTGCATGAAACGTTCCCTTGGTATCTCTGATTTTCCTGAAGAGATCTCTAGTCTTTCCTATTCTGTTGTTTTCCTCTATTTCTTTGCATTGATCGCTGAGGAAGGTTTCCTTATCTCTCCTTGCAATTCTTTGGAACTCTGCATTCAAATGGGTATATGTTTCCTTTTCTCCTTTACCTTTAGCTTTTCTTCTTTTCTCAGCTATTTGTAAGGCCTCCTCAGACAATCATTTTTCCTTTTTGTATTTCTTTTTCTTGGGGATGGATTTGATCACCACTTCCTGTACAATGTTATGAATCTTCATCTATTGTTCTTCAGGCACTCTGTCTTTCGGATCTAAATCCTTGAATCTATTTGTCACTTCCACTGTATAATCGTAAGGGATTGATTTAGGTCATCTGAATGGCCTAGTGGTTTTCCCTACTTTCTTCAATTTAAGTCTGAATTTTGCAATAAGGAGTCCATGATCTGAGCCAGGCAGCTCCTGGTCTTGTTTTTGCTGACTGCATATAGCTTCTCCATCTTTGGCTGAAAAGAATATAATCAATCAGATTTCCGTATTGACCATCTCGTGATGTGAATGTGTAGAGTTCCCGTTAGTCCTGAATCATTGATGACAGAAATGGCATCTTATTAACTGTTATTTTACAGGTCCTATTTCAGTTCACAGTGTGTAATTAAGTGATTATTTGATTAATTTACATCAATTATCTATCCAAATCAAAGGCAAGTTAAAAAAAAACAAGTAACAGTTTGACCTTCTTATGATGTAAGTTTCTAGAAAGAAAAGTAATAATGAAGCACTAGGAGAGTAGAAGATTTCTCATGTGTTTTAAGTGTTTTTAAATGCATGCCGTTCCTGTTGCCCCTTGAGAATATTTGTTCTCAAATTTTCATTTCTCATCAGTTGTCATAACTGGATTGACAAGAATTTTTTTAAAAAGTGAACATGTGTGTAGCGTTATCTGAGACTGGCATCCCCTCAAAGTCTTCTTACCACGGGCCTTTATTTATACCATTCCCCTTGAACTATTTGTCCACTTATGGCACAAACATCTGCTAATATATTGGTTTTTTCAAACTTGTGCAGGACATTGACGCTTATGTTGATAGCTACTTTGTCGTTTATCCTATACATGTAACTTTGTTTCAAAACAAAAGAGAAGCATTCAATTTTGTTTTACCATTTTTACTTTTTCTGTTGTCTTGCCTTATTAAATACAACAGTCTCTAGTTATCTATTTCTATACGTTTATACTGCCATCACAATGGTCATGCCCTATGCCAAACCCCAGACTCCTTTGCAGTCAAAAGTCTCCTGATTGCCTACCAGTTCCTGTCTGTGCTGTGCTGTGCTTAGTTGCTTAGTCCTGTCTGACACTTCACGACCCTATGGACTGTAGCCCACCAGGCTCTTCTGTCCACAGGGATTCTCCAGGAAAGAATACTGGAGTGGGTTGCCATGCCCTCCTCCAGGGGATCTTCTCAATCCAGCGATGGAACCCCAGTCTTCCACATTGCAGACAGATTCTTTTCTGTCTGAGCCACCAGGAAAGCTGAAGAATACTGGAGTAGGTAGCCTATCCCTTCTCCAGGGGATCTTCCCAACCCAGGAGTGGAACCAGGATCTCTTGCATTGCAGGTGGATTCTTTACCTCCCGAGCTACCGGGAAGCCCCACATTTATTGCCTACCAAGAACCTTTACATTTAGTCGTTACTTCTACTAATACACTTGAGGTAGAAAGGTGGAAATATGATATTTATCTTCTCCACAGCAACAGTGTCTGCTGTGATATCGCTGTAAATCTGTACTGGCATCATCTCCTAAGAACTTTATTATTAATCTGAAGTGTGGCTAACCTGTAACATTTCATAGGTTGGTATGTTGAAAGGTTGTTCTTTGAATATCTTTTTGACATTCTTCTAAATTCATAAGAAGAGATCATGTACACTTGAAATTTTCTAGAATTGTTACTGTTTTTCATTATGGTTAATTTTATTTGTCTACTCTATTCTTTCTCCCTTTCTACTGATTTATTTATATTATCAGTCTATATCCATTCATCTGTGATAGACATTGACTTGCCGTTAACTCAGTTTGCTGGGAGATTGTGGTTTGGAAAAGTTAGATTTGCAGTCATTCCTATACGCAGGCTATTCCTGTGATTTAGCCTACCATTTCCCAGGTGTGTGAAAGTGGCTTAACACTAGGAAATGGCAAGAAAAATTGCTTGAGTAAGCTTACTGTTGATGTAGAGTACATTTTTTTATTCTACGCCTCAAAGATGATGCTGGGAAAGTGCTGCACTCAATCTGTCAGCAAATTTGGAAAACTCAGCAGTGGCAACAGGACTGGAAAAGGTCAGTTTTCATTTCACTCCCAAAGAAAGGAAATGCCAAAGAATGCTCAAACTACCAAACAGTTGCACTCATCTCACACGCTAGTAAAGTAATGCTCAAAATTCTCCAAGCCAGGCTTCAGCAATACATGAACCGTGAACTTCCAGATGTTCAAGCTGGTTTTAGAAAAGGCAGAGGAACCAGAGATCAAATTCCCAAACTTTGTTGGATCATCAATAAAGCAAGAGAGTTCCACAAAAACATCTATTTCTGCTTTATTGACTATGCCAAAGTCTTTGACTATGTGGATCACAATAAACTGTGGAAAATTCTTCAAGAGATGGGAATACCAGACCACCTGACCTGCCTCTTGAGAAACCTGTATGCAAGTCAGGAAGCAACAGTTAGAACTGGACATGGAACAACAGACTGGTTCCAAATAGGAAAAGGAGTACGTTAAGGCTGAATATTGTCACCCTGCTTATTTAACTTTCCTGCAGAGTAAATCATGAGAAATGCTGGGCTGGAAGAAACACAAGCTGGAATCAAGATTGCCAGGAGAAATATCAATAACCTCAGATATGCAGAAGACACCACCCTTATGGCAGAAACTGAAGAAGAACTAAAGAGCCTCTTGATGAAAGTGAAAGAGGAGAGTGAAAAAGTTGGCTTAAAGCTCAACATTCAGAAAACTAAGATCATTGCATCCGGTCCCATCGCTTCATAGCATGTAGATGGGGAAACAGTGGAAACAGTGGCTGACTTTGTCTTTGGGGCCCCAAAATCAGTGCAGATGGTGATTGCAGCCATGAAATTAAAAGACGCTTACTCCTTGAGAGGAAAGGTGTGACCCAACCTAGATAGCATATTAAAAAGCAGAGATATTACTTTGTCAACAAAGGTCCGTCTAGTCAAGGCTATGGTTTTTCCAGTAGTCATGTATGGGTGTGAGAGTTGGACTATAAAGAAAGCTGAGCACCGAAGAATTGATGCTTTTGCACTGTAGTGTTGGAGAATACTCTTGAGAGTCCCTTGGACTGCAAGGAGATCCAACCAGTCCATATAAAGGAGATCAGTCCTGGGTGTTCATTGGAAGGACTCATGTTGAAGCTGAAACTCCAATACTTTGGCCACCTCATGTGAAGAGTTGACTCATTAGAAAAGACCCTGACACTGGTAAAGATTGAGGGCAGGAGAAGGGGATGACAGAGGATGTGATGGTTGTATGGCATCACCAACTCAATGGCCATGGGTTTGGGTGGACTCCGGGAGTTGGTGATGGAGAGGGAGGCCTGGCATGCTGCGGTTCATGGGGTCGCAAAGAGTCAGACACAACTGTGCGACAGAACTGAACTGAACTGATGCCTGATGCAAAGTAGATATTTTATTCAATGGCTTGTAGTTTGGAAAGGTAAAATTATCATAATATAACAAATAGAAGAATGAAACTTTAATGCTGACCTGAAAACAACTGATCTGAGTACATTTAAAATTAATAGAATTATGACTGTAGTAGCAGAACTTGCATATTGTTTGATTAATGGCAGAATCTTTTTCATATATTTGAGAAGACAATAAATAAAACTTGAAAAAAATGTTTGAGCAGCTACAAAACTTACTTTTGTAGATTATAGTAACTATGCGAAAGAATGTATAGAAACATTCAAAACATAGGACACTTAAAAAAAATTCTTATATTATTCTTATAGTTAATTAGGACAAAGCAGGTGAAACTGAATCTAAAGAAGAGTAAAATCTTTCTTTTCTTCCTTCCACATAAATTTTGTTGATAATAGCCAGTGTTCCTTTTTATTCATTTATTAATAAATATAAAATGCCATCATCCTATACAGGATCTCATTTGCAAAGAGATTTTCAGATAATGTTTCACTTTATAGTAAAGTCCTTTGAGGTAGATAATAAACAAGTAACTTTTATCAATAAGGTGCCCTTAAATGTAGAAGGAATTTGCAAAGTAAATGCTAATTTTTATTTCTTTTTCTCTTCTAAAAAATATATTATCAAGGCTGTTGATATCTTCTTATAGTAAAATGATAGAGTACTTATTCAGTAAATATTATTAGTGTTCTTATATTACCTCAGTGACCTTCTCAGGTGGTCCTAGTGGTAAAGAACCCGCCTGCTAATGCAGGAGACTTAAGAGATGTGGGTGCAATCCCTGGGTTAGGAAGATCTCCTGTTGGAGGGCATGGCAGCCCACCCCAGTATTCTTGCCTGGAGAATCCCATGGACAGAGGAGCCTGGCAGGCTACAGTATATTGGGTCACAAAGAGCCAGACACAATGAAGCGACTCAGCACACATGCACATGACCTTGAATTCTGAGCACTGTTCCATACCATGGTATAAAAATAAACCATACTGTTACAGCACGTTCTATATAGAACTACAAATAAGTAAAATGCAACAGAGGATCAACTAGGAAGTGAAAATAGTATTGAAAGCTATTTAGTATTTTTACTTGGACAGTAAAAATTTCCATAGTTTGATGCAGAAATCAAATGAAATTAGTCATTAAAGATATAAAATTGAGAGTGAACAGGAGTAGCTCTCTAGATATGAAACACAATCACTCACGTTTAGTTGGTAATTGAAGAAAACGCAAGGCTTGGCCCTGCTTCAAAGTAAATAATCTTAACTTGGTAGGGAGGAAATAGGGGTAGTTCTGGAACTGATAGGCCAACATTCATGTGAAAATATAATGTTTTAATAAAAGCTAAAAGGTATACAACATGCTGCTTTTTGTGTACAGTACTTTCATTCTGTTTCAATTAAATGTTGAATTCTAATGTACAGAAGTGAGAAATTCAGTGGCAAAACCAAAATGAAAAGGAGACAAACAAACAAACTTCTTTTCATCCCAGTGTGCCTAGGCAGCAGTCCAAGAAGTAGATCTTAGGCACCATATGTGCCGTCCTCCCAATAGGTATGACATTTTACATGTAACTGAAAATGACGGCACTTGTCTGAATTCTGCCAGATCCTTTTTGCTTTTTCTCAACATAAGATGGCTCTCTCGGTACAATATGCTCTCAAAAGACTGAGCATTAATTGCCAAAAGGAAGGTTCAGCATGGCCCATGTCTTTTTCTGACGTTAGTTCCCTATCTTCTAACACAACTCAGGGTCACAATCTGAATATGGTGACATGAAGCATCTTCAGGATGTCGGCATGTAGGGTCCAGTATCCGTAGCTCCCAATTACACATCTTCCTTCTGTCTCAAGAGTGCTGAAGGATTATTTGTTGCTTTTCAGATAACCCTTGGTTCTTGTTCCCACGTGGAGTAGAGATTATGCTCTCCCTCCAGCCCTTTTAAAGTCCAACACACCCAGCCTTGCCATGTGTGAGCAGTCTGTAGGCACTATTAGCCCCGCTTGAGTAGCTCTTGATAACACTCTCTAGGAAGTCAATTAAAGATGTCAGGGGGTGGGCTGGACTGCTTTTCTTTTACTAACAGGCATTTGGAGAATGGAAGATGGAACTGTCAGGAACAGATGATTTTTGGTTCCTGAGGACCTAAACCTGTTTTGTTTTTTCTTCTATTTCAACATTTCTTTTGTGTTCTCAAAATGATTTATTTTAATCTTTAGGCATCACCAGCTATATAACACTGAGCATCAGATACCCAGTCTAGTAAATGATGAAAATATTTGTTCATCAATTAAAGCAATAAAAAGAGAAGATGTCTTACAAACTTGAGCATAGTGAAAATTAGTATTAAGAAGGAGTTAATTTTTTGGTTAAAATGTCTACCTTTAAGTGGAAATTAAATGATTGCTAGGAATTAGGCATAAAAATCACTTGGCTTTATACTACTGTCATTCTTTGCACTTGCTTGCTACCATTTTGACACTTTGTTTTGCTGAAAATTTTCACCCATTTGTGTGTTTTTACTAAGAAAAACAACCCTGAAAGTAAATGACTGATTTTTATAAAGCAAAATTAAAGCGCCACAACTTTTAATCTAATCTAATTAATGTAAATGTCTAAACCAATTCGTTGGAAGGACTGATGTTGAAGCTGAAACTCCAATACTTTGGCCACCTGATGTGAAGAGCTGACTCATTGGAAAAGACCCTGATGCTGGGAAAGATTGAGGGCGGGAGGAGAAGGGGACAACAGAGGATGAGATGGCTGGATGGCAGCACTGACTCGATAGACATGGGTTTGGGTGGACTCAGGGAGTTGGTGATGGACAGGGAGGCCTGGCATGCTGCGGTTCATGGGGTCGCAAAGAGTCGGATATGACTGAGTGACTGAACTGAACTGAAACCAATTCAGTTCAGTTTAGTTCAGTCCCTCAGTCTTGTCCGACTCTTTGTGACCCCATGAACTGCAGCTCGCCAGGCCTCCCTGTCCATCACCAACTCCCGGAGTTTACTCAAACTCATGTCCATTGAGTCCGTAATGCCATCCAACTATCTCATCCTCTTTCGTCCCCTTCTCCTCCCAGCTTCAATCATTCCCAGCATCAGGGTCTTTTCCAATGAGTCAGTTCTTCGCATTAATTGACCAAAGTATTGGAGTTTCAGCTTCAGCATCAGTCCTTCCAATGAATATTCAGGACTGATTTCCTTTAGGATGGACTGGTTGGATCTCCTTGCAGTCCAAGGGACTCTCAAGAGTCTTCAACAACACAGGTCAAAAGCATCAGTTCTTTAGCGCTCAGATTTCTTTACAGTCCAACTCTCTTATCCATACATGACTACTGGAAAAACCAAAGCTTTGACTAGATGAACCTTTGTTGGCAACGTAATGTCTCTGCTTCTTAATATGCTGTCTAGGTTGGTCATAACTTTTCTTCCAAGAGGCAAGCATCTTTTAATTTCATGGCTTCAGTCACCATCTGCAGTGATTTTGGAGCCACCAAAAATAAAGTCTGTCCCTGTTTCCATTGTTTCCCCATCTATTTGTCATGAAGTGATGGGACTGGATGCCATGATCTTAGTTTTCTGAATGTTGAGATTTAAGCCACCTTTTTCACTCTCCTCTTTCACTTTCATCAAGAGGCTCTTTAGCTCTTCTTTTTCTGCCATAAGGGTGGTGTCATCTGCATATCTGAGGTTATTGATATTTCTCCCGGCAATCTTGATTCCAACTTGTGCTTCATCCAGTCCAGAATTTTACATAAGGTACTCTGCATAAAAGTTAAATAAGCAGGGTGACAATTATACAGCCTTAACGTACTCCTTTTCCTATTTGGAACCAGTCTTTTGTTCCATGTCCAGTTCTAATTGTTGCTTCCTGATCTGCATGCAGATTTCTCAGGAGGCAGGTCAGGTGGTCTGGTATTCCCATCTCTTGAAGAATTTTCCACAGTTTGTTGTGACCCACACAGTCAAAGGGTTTGAAATAGTCAAAGCAGAAGTCGATGTTTTTCTGGAACTCTCACCTTTTTGATGATCGAGTGGGTGTTGGCAATTTTATCTCTCGTTCCTCTGCCTTTTCTAAATCCAGCTTGAACCTCTAGAAGTTCACTTATTGCTGAAGCCAGGTTTGGAGAATTTTGACCATTATTTCTCTAGCATGTAAGATGAGTGCAGTTGTGCAGTTGTTTGAGCATTCTTTGGCATTTCCTTTCTTTTGGATTGGAATGAAAACTGACCTTTTCCAGTCCTTATAGCCACTGCTGCGTTTTCCAAATTTGCTGGCATATTGAGTTCAGCACTTTCACAGCATCATCTTTTAGGATTTGAAATGGCTCAACTGGAATTCCATCATGTCCACTAGCTTTGTTCATATTGATGCTTCCTAAGGCCCACTTGACTTCACATTCCAGGATGTCTGGCTCTAGGTGAATGATCACACCATCATGATTAACTGGGTCATGAAGGTCTTTTTTGTATAGTTCTTCTGTGTATTCTTGCCACCCCTTCTTAATATCTTCTGCTTCTGCTAGGTCCATACCATTTCTATTCTTTATTATACCCATCTTTGCATGAAATGTTCCCTTGGTATCTCTGATTTTCTTGAAGAGATCCCTAGTCTTTCCCATTCTATTGTATTCCTCTGTTTCTTTGCATTGATCACTGAGGAAGGCTTTCTTATCTCTCCTTGCTGTTCTGTGGAACTCTGTATTCAAATGGGTATATCTTCCTTTTCTCCTAAACTAATTATTTAGACCCAATAACCATTATCTTGCTTATACAAATTATTTGATATTACTTAATATTACATTATTAAATTAGTTCAGTAACAGAAATTTCCTTTTTTTTTGTTTTTAGTCTACAACTTTTGTTGTATATCTATTCTTAACATGGAGAATTACACTGTGGGGAAATTAATACTTTTTAAGGAAAAATATAACTTTAAACATCACTATTTGATTATACAAAACCATGAAAATGAATGAATACTTCCTCTTTGCTAGATATGTGCTAAATGCCAAAAAATGTTTTTACTTAATCCTCATGGTCACCCTTGATGATAGGCACCATTATCCCCATTTTACTGATAAAGAAACAAAAGCTTAAAGTGGATAAATAACTTGCCCCACCTCCTGTAACTAATAAGCAACAGTGCTGGGACTCACACCAGACTTTCATTCACCAAAACCATAGATTTAACCTGTAGAGGGTACAGAATACCTGAAGCTGCAATGTTCTATCTGCAATGTTCTAACTGCAGAAAACATCTCATAATGATTATGTAACTCTTAGTATTGAATGGTATCCAAGATGGCTACATGTTTTTTGAACAAAAAAAGAAAATAGAAAGGAGTCTGACTAAAGGCTTACTTTTGCTGAAAGAAGAAATTGACTTATATATTAAAAAAAAAAAGACTGAAATGCTAAGAATTTGAGCTACCATTGGAAAAGCTGCAATAGTTCATTGTAGAGAAAGATACCAGTATAATACTGATCAATCATTTTTGTTCTCTAGTTTTTATGAAAAAGCATTTGTACAGAATCAAGTGCATATTGGGATTCATTCAAAGGAGCAAGTTTCATCATGAATTTTAAATTAAAAATATACTTAACCTAATTTTTGAAATCACCATCTCACAGCATGATATAATAACTGATTATAATGAAGACCTTAGTTTCCACGTAAATTATTTTAATATACTTTAATTATTGTGTTAAGAAATTATAAAATGTCTGTTATACTTAAGTTTCTATCAAAATAATCTTAAAGTATAAGCTCTAGAATGATAAAAATTATCCTTCAAATTCTCATCCCTTTTCTTATTAACTGGATGAAGTTGGCATCTTGGAACCTTTGTCTTTTCATCCATAAAACTACCTACACCACAGGGTCATTGTGGGGTTTCCATTGACCTTATAGGCAAGAAATCTTGACCATTATTTGGCATTGATTTATCCCACCTAACTAGATAAGTGAGACATTTTTAAATAAACATGCAGAACAGGATCTTGAAAAGATTATGAATGTGGTAAGCAATGACATAAATTTATGACATTTTTTTCTGACCATTCGAATAATGTGAAATTTGTGAATTAATTTTTAACTTTGAAAATGAGAAACTACTGATGTTCCACTACTGGGAGATCATTCTACAATAATGCCCCTCAAAGCATACTCTCTCTCTCTCTATATATATATATATAGATAGATAGATATAGATAAATAGATTATTTTTTACTAAAACAAAGGACACACAACCCATACATTTATTGAGTAAATCATTAAACCAGTTTAGAAACTTTCTACTAAAGATGCATATGTAATAATCATCTGTATCCAGTTTAGTCTTATCTTAATGATGAATTGAAATTCCTCATTCATCTATTCATTCAGTAAATATTTACTTTGAACTTGCTGTGTGCCAAGAATACCATTCTAGACACTTGGAGATAAAACAATAAACAATGAAAGAGGTTCTCCTCCTTGCTTCCATGGAGAGGGCTTATGTTCTACTGAAGGCAAATAGATAATGAATAAGTAAGCAGACAAGAATGACTTCACACAGTGATATGTGGTATGCAGGGGGAAAATACCAGAAGGATTTGATATGTGTGATCTTTTTGCTTCTTTGGATGGGATAGTCATTAAAGAGGAATTCAGTGATTTGATACATAAACTGAGATTTGTTGGACAAGAAGACGAGAGCTAAAAGGAAGGCTTTGGAGAAGAATATTTCACAGTGAATAATTTTAAAGGGCCTGAAGAAGTCTTTGCCTATCTAGAGGAAGAGAAGGGCCATTGTGGCTGGAGGAGACACAGCAAGAGGAGTAGGTACCATAAGATGAGAGTCCAGATCTCAAGATGCCTTTTACAAGGAGTAAGGATTCAGAGTAAGGATCCAGAGTAAGGATTTGGTTGTATTCTAGATGTGACGTGTCTTTTGGAGACATTTAAGTAGAAGGATGGCAAGATTTGCTTTATAATTTTAATGAGGTTACTCTGTCAACTGTGTGAAAAAATTGACTGTAAGATGAGTAAAAATAAGATTGTGATATCTTACGGTGAACAGTGTCGGATTCATGATCTCCGAAGGAAATCAAATACATGGCTTCAGTCACTCAGAGCTTCATGTGGCAAAAGTTGTATTAAAGTGGAAAGGGATAGATAAAGCTTCTGACATAGACACTGGAAGGGAGTGGAGCATGCCCTACTTGCTAGTCTTATCAAGGCTTTATATAGTTTTTCAATTGTTTACTAACAGTAAACTGAGCTTCCCTGGTGTCCCAGAGGGTAAGGTGTCTGACTACAATGCGGGAGACCAGAGTTCAATCCCTGGGTTGGGACGATCTCCTGGCAAAGGAAATGGCAACCCACTCCAGTATTCTTGCCTGGAAAATCCCATGGATGGAAGAACCTGGTAGGCTACAGTCCATGGGGTCGCAAAGAATCAGACATGACTGAGCAACTTCACTTTCTTTCTTCTCTTTACCAACAGTAGAAACGTCTTAGCAGACCCACTCCCACGACATATATCTTAAGATAGCAAGATTAGTCAGAAGATCCTTGTAAAGAAGGAGAAGCATGTCCTCAAGCAAGATACATTATTGTTATATAATCATTCAATTCAGTTCAGTTCAGTATCTCAGTCGTGTCCGACTCTTTGTGACCCCATGAACCGCAGCACGCCAGGCCTCCCTGTCCATCACCAACTCCTGGAGTCCACCCAAACCCATGTCCATCGAATCATTAGGACAGAGCAAATAGATGGGAAACAATGGAAACAGTGAGGAACTTTATTTTGGGGGGCTCTAAAATCGCCGCAGATGGTGACTGCAGCCATAAAATTAAAAGATGCTTGCTCCTTGGAAGAAAAGCTATGACCAACCTAGACAGCATATTAAAAAGCAGAGACATTACTTTACCAACAAAGGTCTGTCTAGTGAAAGCTATGGTTTTTCCAGTAGTTGTGTATGGATGTGAGAATTGGACTATAAAGAAAGCTGAGCACTGAAGAATTGATACTTTCTAACAGTGCTGTTGGAGAAGACTCTTGAGAGTCCCTTGGACAGCAAGGAGATTCAACCAGTCTATCCTAAAGGAGATCAGTCCTGAATATTCATTGGAGGGACTAATGCTGAAGCTGAAACTCCAGTACTTTGGCCACCTGATGTGAAGAACCAACTCATTGGAAAAGACCCTGATGCTGGGAAAGATAGAAGGAGGGAGAAGGGGACGACAGAGGATGAGATGGTTGGATGGCATCCCCGACGTGATGGATGTGAGTTTGAGTAGGCTCTGGGAGTTGATGATTGGTGATGGACAGGGAAGCCTGGCGTGCTGCAGTCCATGGGATCACAAAGAGTTGGACAGGACTGAGTGACTGAACTGAACTGAACAGAGCTTAGGAAGAACATACCCTTGAGCAAGATGAGTTGTTTTGTTGTGTTATCGTTAGCTCTGGACTTAAAGAAAACCAGTCTTAGGCCGAATAGATTGCTGTCATAACAACTCATGACTTATGTGAGTAAGACAAAGCAGTGTAGGAAAAAAAAAAAAAAACCTTTGTTCCTTTCTCCTCCTCTGAGGGCCTTTGTCTCCTTATCAACCAACCTAAGAATAAGGTCTCTCAATTGCTAAGAGTCAGCTCCAGTATTCCATGAGGGATGACAGTGACTGAGACCAGGTGACAGGATTAGAGGTAAAGAAAAAAATAGATTCCGGATGAGTCTCTTGGTCATTGGCCTTACTGATGAACAAAATGATGTGTGTGTATGCGGGGGTGTGTTCATGGGTGACAGGTGACAGAAATGGAGGAAAAATAATAATTTGTTGAGTAATTTATACTCTGTTGTACCCCAGGCAAAGACACAAAACATTGGGGAATGAAGATTTGTGTGACAAAGAACAAGAATTCAATTTTTGTCATGTTAAATTCCAGATGCTATTAGACATGCAAGGGGTAATGTCAAACAGGCAAGTGAATGTAAGTCTGAAGTTCTAGGGACCTCATTCATTTGGAGGCATTGAGTTCAGAGTCATCAGCATGGAGGCAGGACTAAAAGAGGTTAACCATAAAGAATCTGTGTCTAGGGGAATTCCATTTTTTAGTGATATGGACCATATTTTAAGAAAAGAAGTTTCTGGCCACATATAGGCAAGAGTAATGTCTAGTGTGAGGAAAATTAGGAGAGTATCTCAGAAAAAGAAATGCACACTTAGGTATATTTCTACAGTGCTTTAATCGTACTGGTTTCATTTTGTAGGATTTGGGGGAGAATACAAAAAAAATCACTGTAGGAATTTTCCACATCTTAACCCTCAGCAATATTATCAGGCAATTACTGTGTGTAAGCTACTGCCAGAGAGAATCATTAAATAATTATATCTGTTTTGGATATATGCTTAATTTCCAGTATAGTTTCCATCTAACTCTTTTTGGTCTTTC
The DNA here is from genome assembly GCA_024291935.2 of Okapia johnstoni. NCBI lineage: Eukaryota > Metazoa > Chordata > Mammalia > Artiodactyla > Giraffidae > Okapia > Okapia johnstoni. The sequence continues at coordinate 31,011,889 of CM044311.1, forward strand.
AAGGCACTGAAATAATACCTTGTGAAGGCAGTTAAATGTAATATTTGATTAAGATATCAATTTTTGTGTGGAAATCCTATTCTGTGCACGCTTGCTACGTCACTTCAGTCATGTCCAACTATTTGCAACCCTATGGACTGTAGCCCACCAGGCTTCTCTGTCCATGGGATTCTCCAAGCAAGAATACAGGACTGGGTTGCTCCTTCCTCCTCCGGGGGTCTTCCCAACCCAGGGATGGAACCCACATCTCATGTCTCCTGCATTGGCAGGTGAATTCTCGACCAGTGGCACCACCTAGGAAGCTCAGAAATCCTTTTCTACCTAAACATTAAAAATATTCTGAAAGAATAAAGACTGTGTTAGCGTATTTTAGTATTACCTCAAATGATTTTCTGTCTCTAATAACCACCATCTCTAGTATGACCACTTTTCCTAATGGAAAAAAAAAACAACAATAACCAGGAAGAAAATTAATTTTAGAAAATACATTTTTAAATTATTGCTTAATTTTTGAAGACTATTGAAAATATACAGTGAACCTTTTATTATGCAAATATATTCAGTTTTGAAAACAGTTGAATGATAATAAAGCATTCTCTTTTCTTTATATCATATTACACTAATGAAGCTGTTACCTCTCAGTATGCATTTAATGAGTTTTAACTAACATTTTAATGAGCTTAAATTATCATAAACCTAAGAATTAGACAAAATTGAATTTATTGGTATAGAGAAAGTTTCCTTAAGAGTTAATTATATTGTTTATGACTATAATTCATTTTATGATACAGCAGTTTATAAGTAAAACCATATTAGCAGATCATTATACTTAACCTCTATAAACATGTATCCTTTTCTCCAGTTTTAAAATAAAAAAACTCATGATGTTTTTATATACTCAAATCATGAGTATAAAAGGCATAAACATATCAAAGATAGAAACCAAAATTTTATTAAAAAGTTTTCACATTTCCTCTAAATTAAACTCCATAAAGAACCTTCAAATGGAGATGTTTTTATTTTTGAAGGAGGAATCATGTATAGTTTTCTTGTTTCATGTATTTACAGTGGGATTATGGAATCACAACTTAAAATTTGAAAGAAATGAGGAACTTTTTCAAAAAAGTGATATTTTGGTTTTTATGGATTATGATCAACAATAAATATATGCAATGGCTTTAAGTCTCTCTCATCTAGAGCACAGTCATAACTGCTTGCTTCTTCCCCTATAACTTACTTATTTTTTATCCAGTCCTCTGATGAGGCACTTAAGATACCTTAGTCTAGATCAAAGGTTTGTCATCTTACCTTTATATCCCTTGTACCTACCTCAGAGTTGGCCTTCAATTTATCTTAACTGCAGAGACCTTCTCAATGTTAATTTTTCTTCTGAAATTTTATTCTGTCTTAAAAAGGAACTAATTAATCAAGTTATCTATTTTTATCTCTACAGTCAGTCATTACCATTCTACAGATATTTTGTTGACATTTGTATTTCAAAGCACCATCCTCCTGTAAACTTGTACTTGGGTCACTGAGTGACTCTAGTCAGAAACCAGGTTTCCATACCCTCATACAACTCTTTGTGTTGAATCCAGTTGGAGCAGATGATATTCTTTGAAAACACTCGAGTCAAAATTAATTTTTCTTTATACACTGTAAAATGTATATATTAGTAACTAATTGATGCATTTGTGTGTATAGTGAAGTCTTCCTTTCTCATCACTCTCTTCCCACTTTTGTTTTTCTTTGCAAAGGCTTTGTTATTATTCGTTTCTTGCATGGCCTTCCAGAGATTGTTTTTTGTACATGCAAGCACATTCCAGCATGTTTCTTTCTTTTTTGTGATTAATTAAAGCATACAGTGCATATTCCAAACTCACTCTGAAGCTGTCCCTGTGAAGATGCATTCCTTGTTGAAAACACTTTCCCTCCTTTATATTTTAGTGCATTTTCAATGTTGTTCTTTGATGCTGAATGCTTTTTTTTTTCTTTCCGATTGTGGTTTTTGAGTAATATTTGATAACTTTCCTAAATCTCTTTAGCACTTTGAGGGCAAGATCTCTGCTAGAAATATCTTGTACTTCTAAGTGTGAGAGACACATAGCATCTGTCACCATCAAAATAGTTGATTCTCACTTAGGAAATTAAAACGAAACAAATGAGTTAAAAAAAAACACTCTTCTATTATCTCAAAGTAGTGATTACAACTAGAACTGATGGAAAAGTGAAAATACCTAATTTATTTGTTATCAACTAAACAAAGCAAAGTTAAATATCATTTCAAATCACCTTTTAGAAATAAACTGGATAAACCTTATTGAGTAAATTAAACTTTTCAATTTGTAGGGACCGGTGACGTTTTATTGCCCAGTTAATACTTTACAACATAAATAATAATACCTAAGGGCTTTCCAAGTGGCACAGTGGTAAAGAATCTGCCCGCCATGCAGGAGACACAAGAGACAGAGACATGGGTTCCATCCCTTAGTCAGGAAGATCTCTTGGAGGAGGAAATGGCAACCCACTCTAGTAATCTTGCCTGGGAATACCCTTGGACAGAGGAGCCTGGTGGCCCACAGTCCATGGGGTCGCAAAGTCAGGCATGACTGAGCGACTGAGCACATTTACAGTAATACCTAAACACTTCTGACTTTAGGATTATACTGTTAAATATGAATCCCAACTCCAATGGTACTCACAGCAATTACCACCACCCAATAGCAACTGCATGGTATTTGACCCTCTGACCCTCAAGACCTTAAAAGAGGAATTTTTTTATACACAAGCTAGAGTTCTTGAAGATTATTAACCGTTTGACACTCAGAGGAATTAAACATTGACATCATTAAACTCACTTAGAATCAGATACAAAAATAAGATTGCAAGATCCTTCTTTTTTACTAGTATTCCTAGCAATAATAATTCTCATTTCTGAAACGTTTTCTTAACATTTCTTAACATTCTTAACGGTGTACTTTACAGAGATCCATCTGTTTATTCTTCATAACTATCCAAAGACATAAACATTCAATATCCCCATTTTATGGAGGAAGAAGGTGAGGCTTAACATGGCTGAGAGACTTGAATAAGACCATCCAGTTAATAAAATAGAAGAGCTAGGCCTCAAACCCAGGCCTCTGACTAAACCCATTATTAAAACCATAATGCCATATTGCTTCTCCATCAAAAAGAAATAGTTCCAAAACACTTATTAATTGGAAGTTCACTGTCCCATGAAAGGAAATGAGCAAATGGTGGAGAGGAACTGCAGTGCATTTAGAAATATAAAACAGTGTGAAGGCCCTAGAATGGAAAAGGGCTTGCTATGTTCCAGGACCTGAGGAACGGCCAGTGTGGCTGAGAATTGTGATTGAGGGGACAAAGATGAGGCAGCAGAGACTTTTAGAAGATAAACCACACAGGAAGAAAAGAGAGTAAGTTAACATTCTGCCTGGATTTCAGAAACTGACCTGGCATAATTACAAGGAATGCTTACTTTGTTTCCCAAATGCTTAGTATAGAGATAAAATAATGTGGTTATCCAAGTCATAGGTTAGGTTAAATATTTATGATTTCAGAAGAAATGAATAAATTTTTCCTCAACTACTTGTGTGACATTAGCAGGGAAATGACATATCTTATAGGGCAAACTCCACACTCAGCTCTTTTACCCACTGACAAAAATCCCCAGTGATGAACAGAAACCATGTCTCCTAGAAATTTATGGAAGCAAAGGGCTTACTTTTAAGCAAATATGGAAAAAAAAAACTTTTCAAGGGCAGTTATTAGCCATGCTCTTTTGACATCACTGGATAAATATAGGTAACATCTGATTATTTTAGGGTCCACTCATTCATTTTGAAAATTAATCTGTTTGTTAACCACAGATTTTCTTTTTTGGCCCACATTTTAGGCTTGTATTTTGCCTTACATTCAGAGAAGTTATAATTTGATTGTTTATGGAGAGTACTGAGAAAATAATTTCTAATTTTACCATTTGTAGAAAGTTAGAGGAAAGAGTGGGGGGTGAAGTGACTAACATGTGATGCATGAAAATGGCCAAAATTAGGAATTACAATAATTTGTGAATTTTAATAGTCTGGCATCATAAATATCTTTGAGTCGAACTAAATAATGAAGGTTTGGCAGACTTTCGGATAAATTTTACTTGTCAAGTTTTGGTCCCTTCCCAGGCAGAGAAGCCAAAGCAATCACATGCAGCTTTTGGTGGTTATCTCCATGCAGAGAGCTGACACATTACCAAGCAGGAAGAAAGTGGTTCTGTCTGTTTATTTTTAATCACTGACTATTTTGAGAGTAAAAGTATACTGAATCCTAGTCCTAGGAATAACCTTGGATCCCAGAGAATAAAAATATAGCAGAAGACTCTTTATTTCCTTATTACTGAGCATATACTCTGTGGCTGACCAAGACTGACTCTAGGGTATCACAGGAAGACAGATTTTCTTTTCTTGGCTCCAAAATCACTGCGGACAGTGACTGCAGCCATGAAATTAAAAGACACTTGCTCCTTAGAAGGAAAGCTATGACAAACCTAGACAGCATATTACAAAGCAGAGACATCACTTTGCCAACAAAGGTCCGTATCATCAAAGTGATGTTTTTTCTAGTAGTCATGTTTGTGTGTAAGAGTTGAAGCCTAAAGAAGGCTGGGTGCCGACGAATTGATGCTTTCAAATTGTGGTACTGGAGAAGCCTTGTAAGAGTCCCTTGGACAGCAAAGAGATCAAACCAGTCAATCCTAAAGGAAATCAGCCCTGAATATTCACTGGATGCTGAAGCTGAAGCTCTAATAATTTGGCCACCTGATGGGAAGAACCAACTCATTGAAAAAGACCCTGATGCTGGGAAAGACTGAGACCCTTTAGGAAGAGAAGAGGGCAACAGAGGATGAGATGATTAGATAACATCACCAACTCAACTGACATGAATTTGAGCAAACTCTGGGAAATAGTGGAAGACAGAGGAGCCTGGCATGTTACAGTCCATGGGATCACAAAGAGTCAGACAGAACTGAGCGACTGAACAACAACAACACATCAGAGAAAGAGGGGGATTGTTCTAAACCTCCATGACTAATGTGACATCTTTCTAGTTTCATTTTAAGATATGAAGGTTTGATTAGAGTATACATGAATTTAAAAATACTTAAAAAACACTTTAGGGAAAACAAATTTTGATCATGAGCACTCAGTATCACTTACACCTTAAAAATATATCCACTGTTTGTTCTTTGGTATCAGTTTGTTTTCATAGAGTATATGGCAAGATTGAGTGAATGAGGTGGGAGTTTGTGGACTTAGTATCAGGAACAAAAGAAATTGTGCTACTCATAGGTTTAAGCACATTGTTTTCTGGTTGTTGTCTATAATGTAATATGACTTTTCTGAAATAATTTAAATGTTGTTTTTAGCACATTTGCATTCATAAAAAGTGCTTGAATATGCTTCTTGTTTCCTCTTCCCTGCTTAGCTGTCAAAACGTGGTGATGCTTTTGAAGATTTATGGTAGATTGGGTAATGAGATTGCTGAATGTTAACCACAGCATTCAGAATTCATTTGGTGGTAAAAGAAAAGAAGGTTACTGGATCTTTGGAATAGAGCAGAGAGATGATAGAGCTTTTTTAATCAGCCAATTTAAAAATAAATATGCTATATTCTGGATTAGGAAACATTTCAAGCTTCTTGTCATGTAGTAATCAAATAGAACATTTCCCAAAGAATATAGGATGTCAAATTATATTCATTTCAGCAAAATTTCTGACAGCTTACAGTAATGCCATATTTTGCAGTGTAGATGTATGCAAATCTTAATATTGAATGAGAAAGAGTGAACAGTGCATAGACATGGAACGTGTTTTTTTATTCTTATGAAAATCTCAGGTATACAGCTGTGCACACTAGAGTCCTCATCCTACGAGTTTAGAAAAGAAAAATACTTTCATTGTTGCATTAGAATTCAGTAAGTTTCATGCTGTTAGGCTTTGGTCTATGTTCAAGTGTAAAATTGGGTAATAAACAGCATACTCTTCCAGTGGTCATTTTCAAGTTCATGAATTATGGTGAGATTCAAGGTTGCACTCTAAATCAGACCTCTAATAATTGTGTTATGAAGTGTATTGTTAAAATAGGTGAACTGATGGAAATTGTGAAATCAGCAGAATTATGCTGAAAGCCCATAGATGCATTATAATATGTAGCCCACTTATTCAAAAATTTGTTGAGTTTCAGGTAGAGGGCGATAAAGATAGAGCAACAGTAGTTTCAAAGTAACTGGCATTCTTGACAAGGAAGGTTGACCTTGACCTTCCTCTTCTTCCAACCCTCATTTCATCAGCAGGGGTGAGATTACTTGGAGACCCTGCCAATAGGTAATAAATAACACATAAATTCCAGGACACCCTTGCACTGTGGGGTGCCCTAATGTGTAATAATCCTGAGACTATTGAGTTTATAACTCATGACATCTGGCAGTTACTTGGCATTGTAATTCATGTTGATCAGGCACATCAGAATACACCAATGAAGAGAAATATCAGAGCACTAACCCGTTGATACTAGGAGAGGGTGAAATGACAGGAAAAGGCTGCTGAACTGCACAGTGTTAGAATGTTGTAAAAGCTAATACCTTCAGATAAGGACTAACAAGGTGGGAGGAGAGTGGTAATCTATTGGGATCCAGAATAAAGCAGCACATTAATATTTACTCAGTGGTGCTCTTTATTCCTTTATTCAAATTGGCAGATGTAGCATTAAGGCAGTAATGAATATGGAAGTTTGAACTCAAGTATATACTTATACATATTTTAAATTTAAAATTATACATAAATAAATATATAAATATATTGAATTAAAAAATTTTACACAGATATATGTCTATATGTATATATATATATAAATGAGATTTGTCCATTTTAATTTTTCATGTTCTTTGATCTAACAATGATAGCTAAATGAGGTGAAAGAGAAAGAGGGGTAGGAAGAGAAGTTGGAACTAGTGGGGAAAAAAAACACTCTACAAGACCTGTAACAAACCTAACTAATACCTAACAGCCTAACTGCTTTAACTGAAGACTTAAGGCTAAGGGGACATGAACCAGATTGAAGAGCTAGAAGCAGACAGATGATTATTTGTAATCATCCTGTAAATGTAAATCCTATAAAGATGTTGTGATTATTTATTTATTTATGCCCCAACCCAGACTGAAGAAAGTTGGAGACAGTATTTTAGCTTGAAATAATCTGGTGTTTCCCTTTGTTACCACCTTGAGAAAGATCATTTGATTTTTTTTTTTTTTTTTTTTTTTTTTTAGGACTAGTCTGTGTCTGTGTCAGTTCTGAATATTAAATTCAATGTATTATTTCTTCCATTATCCAGAGTTATAGCCATCTTTGTGATCAAGACTGAAATTCGCAAAAGGGCAGGTCCTGGAAGCAAGTTGGGTAGCAGAACAGAACATTTGGGGGATGTGGAGAGTTTTTGTTTTACGGTGAAGAAAGGCTGCCTTGAACACATTTAGGCCAGTACCCTCAATGCTACATGAGGTCTTCCTCCTGACATACTATATTTGGGCGCAGCCTCTAAGTTGCCCTCCTGTCTTTAAGTTTTCTGTTACTCTAGAGACATCAACCCCACATAAGCAATTTTGTGGACAATGGCACTTTAAGGGAAGAAAAAAGAGAAACTGATTAAACATTAATTAGCCTCAGTCCGCAACTTCCTTTCAAGCTAATGGATAGGGTATGCAGATCCCTGTCAAATATCAGATGCTAGGCTTTGCCAAAAATAGGACTTCCAAGTGTTGAAGGCCAGCCAACTGCTGGCTCCTTAACTCAAACCAAAGGAAATGATTACCAGAGACAGGCCTCTAGTCTGCCATGGTCAGATGTCACCAGTTTGCAGTGCCACGTGTGATCCAAGAGTTTATGAATGATCTCAACACTTGGTCCCCAAGGAAAACATATGCATTACAGAGGTTACGGATAGAAATTACAGAGAGCACAATGTTTCCATGCAATTTCTAAGAATCCTTCAGCAAGTTTTAAACATTAATGGAAAACATTAAGGAAGACTTGGCACTGTTAGGGGGACTTCAAATTATATTGCGGGTAAGAACAGAACAGGGCTAAAAAAAGGATTCAAGAAGAGAGACTTGGCTAGGACATTTGGAGCTGGCCATTCCTCCTGGGCGAGTTGTGTGTTTGTGTGTTTTATTCCCTGCAGAATTCTAGGCTTCACAAAATGCTATGGCTTGACAATGAGCGAGTCATAGGGTATCCTTGTTCATTCATCATGCTCCAGTTCATAGTGCTGGTTTAACTGGACCATTTGCTGAGTGGATTTGCTTGCACAGAGAATCATAGTGGGATGAGGAGGGGCAAGAGCTTCTCATTTTGGAATTATCAGTGTGTTGCAGAAGTGCCAGAGTGTCAGCTTGCACAGTGGTAGCAGGATGTCGCCCCACTGAGTTCTTTCTTTCCCATTCCCCTTCTGTGCAGAAGAAACCACTTGTGACTTGTTCCCTAAATATCAGATTGTGTTGTCTATGTAGCGGGTGACTGGCTGGTCCACTCTGACCATATCTTGCTTGACTGTACCAAATATAATAATGTAGTTTGTTGTGAATGATGTTTCCTCTGTAGATGTAGTAGGTTTTTGGTCATTGCAACTTCAGAAAAATGCAGCATTATTATAGCTTGTCAGTGGGGAACTTTCAGGTGAAAGGGGCAACTTTAATATTTAAACTGGCCTACGAATGAAAGAGCTTCCCTGGTGGCTCAGATGGTAAAGAATCCACCAGCAGTGCAGGAGACCTGGGTTCCATCCCTGGATTGGGAAGATCCCCTGGAGGAAATAGCAACCCACTCCAGGATTCTTGCCTGGAGAATCCCCATGGACAGAGGAGCCTGGCGGGCTACAGTCCATGGGGTTGCAAAGAGTAAGACATGACTGAATGAATGGAAGAATTTCTTCATGAATGAATGGAAGAATTTCTTTGGATCACATGGTAGAAAGTCCTGATTTGACACAGTCTTCAGGATTGATTTGTTCAGTTATGGCATCAAGAACCCAGATTTTTTTTCTACTGTGCAGAGTCTTAGTTTTCTCCTGAGACTGGCGCTCCTCCTGGGGTCACAGCATGGCTGCTGATACCAGCCATTTGGTGTAGCTGGGAGAGACAGTGCGCTTCCCTGGGAAGTAGAGTCAAGGACCTGAGCTTCAGGCTGGCTGGGATTACACCTGCTCATCCCCCATGGTGAGAGGTGGTGCTGGGGCTGTTGCTCATGAGGATGGGGAAATGATGTGTACCACTTGTAGGAATGGCTATCACTTCTTCCCTAGCCCACTGTAATATATACTATGATATACTATCATTTTTGGTAACAATTTTACTGGTTATATGTAAATACGTTGTTTCGTTGAATGACTGATTTCTGACCTTTTTGAACTCACTTTTATTTTTGAGAGATAGGAGCTTGCAGGTGGTCAAGTAAAATGCACTGTCTCCTAAATCCTTCCAACGAAATTGTTCTTCAGAAATGACATTTTGAAATCAAATTAAGACACAGTAGTCTATTTTATACAATAATAAAAAGACTGTAACACACCCCTTGAAGAGGAGTTAATCAATTCAGTCAACCTGTCAAGTATACTTGATGAACTTATCTGATGCCCTTCAAGATGGGAGCTGGGATTCCCTGGTGGCTCAGTGGTAAAGAATCCGCCTGTAATGCAAGAGACATGGATTTGATCCCCAGATTGGGAAGATCCCCGGGAGAAGGAAATGGCAACCCACTCCAGTATTCTTGCCTGGGAAATCCCATGGACAAAGGAGCCTGGCAAGCTACAGTCCAAAGAGTCAAACACAATTTAGTGACTAAACCACCACCTAGTCCAATGTACATATAAAAGGAAATCTTCTCAGATGAGTGAATCTGAAACTGACACCAATGGGATACTATGTGTTTAAAGAAAGAAATTGGGAAAAGTATGGGGACAAAGAGGTATCTAAGGAAGATTTTCAAGTAGAAAAACTATATATGCTAATGTACATTGATAATGAGATGGTCCTCTGTGTGTCTAGTATAAAAGGGTTGCTGGAATGTATGTGATGAGCCTGAAAATATGAGTGGTGACCTGATTCTGTACAACTCTGATGTCACATTAAGAAGAGAATTTTTTCTTAAGAGTCTTTTAAAAGTTGTGAAAAAGTAATGGATGTGATCATATGTGCACTTTAGCAAACTCATAATACCACAGTAGAGAGATCAAAAGAGAAATCAGAAGAAAAGTTTAAATAGAATACTCTTGAAGTAATTAAGGAAGAGATAAGACATCCCGAACTAGCGCAGCGGTGACAGGAAAAATAGATGCAGGTGATGTTACAAATCATTGTAGCATAATGACTACATGTAGAGTCGGCTGCTGCTGCTGCTGTCGCTTCAGTCGTGTCCAACTCTGTGCGACCTCATAGATGGCAGCCCACCAGGCTCCTCCGTCCCTGAGATAATCCAGGCAAGAATACTGGAGCGAGTTGCCATTTCCTTCTAGAGTCAGATATACAGGATTCACACTCTGAACTTACCTACCACAATAAATAGGTCATTCCAAAGGCTACCACAGGCACCATCATGTCATCTTTGTTTAGTACAGTATTCCTTAACCATTTTATAAGACTGTGCAAAGTACAGAGTAGTACTCAGTATCTTCCTGTAGAACTGAAATAATTTGTTATAGATCTTTATGTCATGAATATGAACTCTATCATATCAAACACAGTAGTAATTCTGAATCTACTGATCTTCCGGAATAACTTTTTAAGTCACTGTGCATGTTAATGTAAAAAGAATTCAGGTCTAATTCAGGCTATAACTAGCTCAGTGAACTCTGGTTTGTTCTTTTCAGCTCGTATACAGAAATGAATATTTGGGTTCTAGCCAACTACATTTCTGTTTTTCCCCATGGAGATTTGAGCCTTTGTATTCTATACTTAGATCTGCAAAGTGCATACTATATCAAAAGTCTACCTACTATATTTGTTTTCTTTTGAGTACAGCTGACCACTACCCCATTCCCAGCTTTTGTCATTTTAACCAGATTCTTTCCAGTTCATGTTTATTTCTCTTCACCCTATTTAAAGACTTTGTTTGAAGCTCTAGGTAATACACATATGCTGCATGTTCTTGTTTTGGCTTACTTCTCAAGCCACAGTGAAAACGTGGCTCTCAGTTTTTAGTTTGTTTTTTTTTTTTTTTTCCTAGAATAGGGGCTTAATGGGAAAAAAAGTATGTAGACTCAATTTAGACTTGCTTTACTTTTTTACATTTACGGAACTGTTTCAGTTTCCTTCATCTCACATATATAAATCCTTTACTATAAAGAACACCTCCTATTTTTTTTTATCACTTGTAATAAAGCACAGGGCAAAATCCAAGACAGAAACTAATAAGTAGCCAAAAATAGGTATACACTATTTAATTTTACATTTTTTATACTTGCTAAGAGGTATACAAACCTCAGAAACATATAAGCTAGTGTCAGAACATTTATACAATTTGAGAAAAGTAAAAATGACCTTTTCCAGGTGGGAAGGAGAGAATCCTAGAAGGGTAGGATGGGGTGGGAGTTTGAAGGGAATTTCAAAAGGAAGGGGACATATGTCTACCTATGGCTGATCCTTGTTGATATATGGAAAAAATCAACTACAACAATATTGTAATTATCCTTCAATTAAAAGAAAAACTTTCCAAGACCAAAAAAAAAAAAAACTTTCCTAAGAGTCTTTGTTGCTGTGCTAGACCATGCTTAAAGGGTTATTTTTCTCCAGAATGTTTATTTGAGAGAAAAGAAAATATTTTAGTACCCCCAAAGACGCAGGGTGAAAGAAATGGTATCACTGAGCAAAAATGAGTTACTCTACAAACCCCCAAAGAGCCTTTTACAAGTTGAAGAGGGTACGGTATCAATTATACTATTATCTCACCCTACTCTCTGGGTGAATAGTCTGAAAGCCTAAAATTACAGTTGATGTTCGATTTCTTGGCTTCATTTGCAAATTGGAGTCATTTTCTTTTTCTGTGTGAATGCCATAAACACATGTTATATTGTTTAAGAGTAGCAGCCCTTAGTTTGTTATGATATTTTTCTCCTTTTTTGTCCCCCATGTCAAAGGACTTTTTTTTTTGGTCTTAATTTGGCTTGTTGCAAATTGATGTAATACTGTGTTTCTGAATGATTTGCAGTGGTCGTAAGTGCCACTTGAGCGGAGGCTTTTTGGCTTATGATTTGTGAGGAGACCATTCTAGAGAAGGTCCTCCAACTGGCCAGATGTGTCATTTTGGAACAGATTGAGGGCCTGCCAAAACACCATTTGCTGCCAGTACCGGATATTGTAGGGGTGCTCACCACCCTGTTACCATATTTTTGCAGGTCTTAACATTGCATAAATAGGCAGCTGTTCTCTATTTAGAATATAAATGAGTCACCAGCTTGCTCTCCCTTGAGGATTTACCTGCAATGGAGAAACCACAGTGTTAACCCCTTCTTCCCCTCCTGTTGGAACATCACATTTATGCACACTTCTCTCAGCCCATTCAGAAGCAAACCCCTCTGCCTATAAATCACATCTTTCTTGCCAGTTAGACAAGAGAACTCAAAAAATATGCAGTTCACTCTGCTCAAATGAAACACATTTCCACAGCAGCTAAAGCAGTAAGTTAATCAGCTTATAAACTGAGAGAGAGCAGTTTGTGCTCACTTCTTTCTTATGGCTCCTTCAATAGGAGACAAGGTTCTCTAATCTTATAAAAGGCCATGACTTCATTAAGATGGAAAACCATGTTGTTGCAAGAGACAAGAAAAGAAAAGCCCTAAAAGTCACTCAGTTTTCTCTCTGGACCTATTTTCAGGACAGGGGATTTTTATTTATTTGGAGAATGACAATTAACCTGGAGACAGCCCAACAAAGAAGCAGAGTGCTGAAGTGGGTCTCATTATGGGACATCAAAGGCAGTTGGTTTGACCTAATCCATGTTTGCAGCAGATGATTAACATAACAAGCTAGCACAAGCTGCCCAATTTGATCTCAAATAACTTGACCAGTTTCAAATAGCTTGACCAATTTACAACATAAAATGTATGTGTGTGTACATGCATATACACACACATGCATATACACACATATACACACATTTATTTGTGTGAGTGTGTGATTGTTTGTTCTAGCCCACAGTATATTGGGAAAAAAACTTGTCAGTGTTAGAATATCAAAGAATAGATAAAGTCAAAGCAGTTAAAAAAAGCAGAGGCTGTTGTGTTATATGGTGTATTAGCTGCTTTCAACTACATTTTCATTGAAGTTGACTTACAGTATTACATTAGTTTCAGGAGTACAATGTACTGATTCAATATTTTTATAGATTACACATGATAAAAAGTTGTTATAAAACATGGACTATATTCCCTCTGCTGTCTGTTACTTTCTTGTAACTGATTCATTTTATAACTGGTAGGTTGTACCCCTTAATCTCCTTCACCTGTTTACTCAACTGCTTTTTTGAATGCTTACCCTAAAATAGATATAACCCTTATTTGCTAAATAAATCAGCATTCTGCAATCTGATAGGAGGGAGTCATTTCTCCAGGCTTTTCATCTTGCCAGGGGAAGAAAAGTAGAGAGATAGATAGGTGACATTTGGAGAGCCAGGCATGCCAGATTTTCGGAGGTTACGACGGAGGTCCAACCTGCTGTTCTCCTAATGAAAGGAGGGGAAATTCAGACTGGCAAAGCTGCTGTAAGGAATATCTCTGCTCCGAATGTCACGCTGCCCAGATGTCGCTCGGCAGGTGGAGATGCAGACAGAATGAAAATGTAGCCCTGTGTATGTGGGTGCTAGTGCGTTACAAGGGTGAACAATGAATCTATCTTCGGAAGTGTAATGAAAACAGTGTGGATCTTGTCCATATTCATGTCACCAGAAAGCGTTTCTCAGAGAGTTCTCACTCCACTTCCCCTCCCCGACTGACGAGCATGCATGCTCCCAGACCATGTGCATATGAAATGTTTCAGGGCTTTAAGTTTAACAAGCATAACAACTAATTTTAATGTATTTATATACATGTATGTATACATATATGCTTTTTGAATAGAAAAATGGGATCATATTACCTAAACAGTTTTGTACCTTGAGTTTGTATTAAATCTCAAAACTACATCATGAATGTTTCTCATCTTATTTTCCTTAAGCTTATCTCATTTTAAACTCAGATTTTATAGAAGACGTTCATAATCATATAGCTAGTCACTTCTCTGTTGATGAGCACTCAACTGGCTCTGAAATATTTTAAGATGGGCATGTATAAGACTTGAAGTTACCTTTTGCAAGAGAAAGCTAAAGTTACGATCACTGAGTATTCTTTTACTGCAATTGTTTTTCTTCAGTGTTACGAGATGACTTCCGGCAAAATCCCACAGATGTTGTAGTGGCAGCCGGAGAGCCTGCAATCCTGGAGTGCCAGCCTCCCCGGGGTCACCCAGAACCTACTATCTACTGGAAAAAAGACAAAATTCGAATTGATGACAAGGAAGAAAGAATAAGTGTGAGTAAAATTAGAATAGATGCCTAGAAGGGTTGGATACCAAGGTTTAAAATGGATGTATTTTATTTATATTATCTATAATATTTTATTTATATTACTTGTTATTTATCGTTAATAAAGTTATGGAACTCTGTTTGAGTGCTAATTACTACCTACATTATATTGAAAAGACTGAAAAAGGAGACCCAAATGGAAACTTTGGAATGAGGCTTCAAAGAAACAAAAATTATATAAATAAAGTGCATATGTTATATTAACAACTGGACCAATCTGAATATGTAAATACATCTTTGTAGTAGAATATTGATGTCAAAGCTCTTTTTAGGAACTCCAGATGCGTTTATTGATCATGCAGTACGTAAGTGTCAAAGAGTAAATGATGACCATAAACTGTATTAACTAGAACATTTCTTTTCACACTACTTTCAAAATTATAAGAGGAAATAATTTGTGGTGATGAATATTTCAAGCTCTTTTTCAGTTTTTCCAATGTAATATTTATAACTAAAATATTATGAGAATTCATTTCAAAGTTTAAGAGATGTAAAGCAAAATCAATGTTAAAATAACTGCCAAGTTCTGCAGTTTAACCCTTACAGAAAAATAATTCGTTTTCAAGGGAAATTGATCATCATTAATCAGTTGATTAATATCAAGACAAAACACCCAGAAAATGGTAAAAAGTTAGAGAAATGGCCTACAGATTATTTTTTCAGAGGATCTACTCAACATTAGTATGTGGAGTTTGTGAGAGCTGGTTACTGAAATAGTAGGTAATGCCTCAACCTTCTGACATTGTTCTTAGTACAATTTTTGTCCTCAGTACAATAACTAAGAATAAATAAATTCTGTTTAAGATAATGTGTCATTTAACAGAACAAATGTGCCATTTCTATTAAAACGTCCATATAGTCTGGGTGTCTATTATCTTTAAAAATATCTTATAAGTGAGATTTTATTCTTATGTGTACATTGTGATTACATCATAACACAGAGCCAGAGAGGCCATGCAAAAGATCACAGCATATTCACTTGAGTATTCTGGTTTGAACTCTGGACACTGGAGATCTACAGTGAAAAATCATTTGGTTCCCAGTGGTCTGTGCTTGGCTACCAAACTTAAGAAAATGTGCTCTTGTTCAAGATTTTCTTTTTCATGTTTGTAATCATTAAATTTTTGCTTTGTAACAAATCACCCCATGATAAAACCATTCCATTTACTCTGTGATTCTGTGCGTGAGCTGACAGTTCTTTGCTCTTGTCCAGATTGGTTGATGTTTGCTAGGTGTTCTCCAGCTTCTGTTGCTTGTTTGAAAGTGTGCTGGCAGCTGAATGATCTAGGGTAACTTTCCTGTACTCACATGTCTGGCCATTGACTACCTCTCAAGCCAGCCATCATAGTTCTTCTTCTCATAGCCTCTCATTTTCCAGCAGACTAGCTTGGGCTAGGGACTCCCCAGGTGGCACCAGGAGTAAAGAACCTGCTTGCCAATGCAGGAGACATAAGAGACGCAGATTTGATTCCTGGTTGGCAAGATCCCCTGGAGGAGGGCATGACAACCTATTCCAGTATTCTTGCCTGGGGAATTCCATGGACAGAGGAGCCTAGTGAGCTATAGTCCATGGGGTTGCAAAGAAGAAGACACGACTGAAGTGACTTAGCATACACTCAGCTTGGGCTAATTCCCATAGTTGTCTTGGGGTTCCAGCTGCAGCAAGTAGTCAGGTCCCTGTGTACAAGTGCCTTTCTTCCGGTAAAATCTTGCTTTAGTTCTACTGGACAAATCAAATCATACTGTCAGTTTCGTCATCAAGGGGAGGAGAAATGGCCTCCATGGTTTATAACCTATCATTTATTCTACTTCATTTAGTTGAGACAAGGTTGATGATCTTTTCTTCCTAAGTATAAAAAAGAAGTTGAAAATACCTTGTTATGACATGGCTAGTTTTAGAGCCTGAAATATGTCTGATGAAAACATACCTACTTGAGTTTTGTCTGCCTATGTAATTAAAAAGTAAAGGAGGAAACCAGCATATTCTTATCTCATACCTCTTTAAGAGAGACTGTTAAAATAAAAAAAAATCAAAATTGGAAAAGAACCTGTAAGTTGATGATACACTTACTGAAAAGCTTATTCTGCTGTAGTATCCTCTTAACAAACAATATTTTAACATCATTATATTTGTTTATTCAAAAAGAAATACTTCTTATTTAAGAAACATTTAAGGACCACCTATACAAAGCCAACAGTTTGTACCAAGTCATACTCATCATTCAAAAAAATTATTTGTTTTTATTCAACCTCACATCCCTCTTCAAAAGTTGTCTTGTAAATACAGTTAAGATGAGACAAAGATAATTTTAATGCTCACAAATACCCTATGAAGACAGAGATTTTTACTATTTGATTTACTACTGAATCTCAAGGACCTAGAGCACTTTCCAGCCAATAGAAGTACTCAACAAATACTCATTGAATTCTTCTGAGTCAGTTGGATCTCATTATATTATCCGAATAAGATATCTAGTGCTTCTTTCTGATGACAGATGTCAATAGAAATTCATTCAACAGAATTTCAGAGTGAAGACCAACCATGAGGTTTAATGGCAGCAGTCACAGGTTTCGAAATAGGATCAGGCAAGAGAGAGGAAGACTGCCTTAAAGAAGCATTCTCTAGAAAGAGAATATGGAGGCTTACATGGAAGCAGAATTTAAAAGATGCCAAAAGAGTGGGAGAGTTTTGTGTCTTAGATACTCAGCTATTTCTCTTAGAGAAAAAAAATCCTTAATTTTTCAAGATTTTTTATTAATGACCTTTCTTTTTCTGTTTCTTTTCTTTTCCATTTTCTTTTATTTTCTTTCTTTTTTCCCCCTCCTATTTTAACAGATCCGTGGTGGAAAACTAATGATCTCCAATACCAGAAAGAGTGATGCTGGGATGTATATCTGTGTGGGCACCAACATGGTGGGAGAGAGAGACAGTGATCCAGCAGAGCTGACTGTCTTTGGTAAAACTCTCTTTTAATTTAAAAATTGCTATTTATTATCTACTTTTTCTTCACTTTTAAATAATTTTGCTAATACCAAATACCAGGCCATATAGGGATGGTTACTTATGACTTGTAGTGAGCTGAATAGACTAAAATTGTCTTGTTTACTGGTTCTGTCTTTCAGATGAAATCTTTGATTCGAAGAAAATTAAACTTTTGAAACATTAATTGACCTGCTTCATTCCTATATATTTATAGATTTTGCCTTTCATCAAAATGTTAAAAATTACTCTTTCTCAAAATCTGTTGGAGATTATATCCGTCTAAAGTTTATCACTCATTGCATTGTGATGCCTTTATCAAATATGTATTATGTGCATGACATCAGGTAAGGCTTTTAAAAATTAGAGAGTACACTGTAAAGACATTTCACTTGTCTTCTACTTTAAAAAAACTTTCAGATTGAGCTACTTGCAGTTTTAGCTCAGGATAAAAACACTAGCTTGCTAGTTATACACACAGAATCAAAAATAGAAAAAAAGTTAATAAACTATTTTGCTGTGATATTCATGTTTCTTCAACTTTAAGAACCAAAGGCCTCTTTAGCTGGAGTAATTTAGTTAATTTTAGTTAAAACATGACTAGATCTGTATCACAGAAGTAGTAAAGAAAACATTAGAAAGGAAGAAATTGGAGATGATAAAGATGATGGAGTAAACAAAAGTTAGGAAAATACTACAGAGCAGCTGGAAAATTGAAAGAGAAATATTAATACAATGACAGAAAACGGGGGGAAAATGGAGATCCTCAAGATACTGGAAAATGAGACATCTTTTAGAAAATATTGAAATCTCATTCAAGTATCTGTATGGAGTTGTCTATTATATGAATACACTCAAACATACTCACATACACATATTTATATATAGATGTGTATATATATATATGTACATTTATATATATAAAATCAATATATATATATATATGAATAAAACAGTCACTGTTACAGATACTATGTGTTTTTTTAAAATATGAGATAATTGTGAATTTTAGATTACTCTTTTTGTGCCAGTAAAATAATCTTCTGGATCTGTGCATAATATAAGATACCACGTCATTCCTCCAGAACATGCTGAGGGCGGCATCAGAATCTGGCATGCGTCCCTAAAGAAACTTCTTTGGCAGCTTGGAATGTGCCACCCATGGTGTAATGGGGATGCCATGATGCAAACAAGAGCCATAGTGTGATTTCCATTACATTTAGAGTGTTAGGTGTGCTTTATGAATATGTACCAGAGTGCAGACCTCTCTTTTCAGTTGCTCTGAGTACCGGGTAATCTCTGGTCATACTCCTTGTGGCTAGTAAGTAGCTTGAAGTCCCAAATGACAAAACCAGGACAAATCCCATAGTTCATGAAAGAAATTGAACAGTAAAAACAAAACTGTTTCAAGTGTGCATGTTAATTTCTGTCCTGTGGAGTTCAGACAAGTATCCATTTTTGCCCTTAGATTTCATGCAGTCAGTCACCTTTAAGAGTCTCAGAATGTGCTTCACTTGTAATGAATAAAATACAGTTTTGCCTGCTAAGATATGAAATTAGTGGTCACCAAACACGAGCATTGAAAACCCGCAAGTACAGCTATGCTATTTAAAGAAGCACTCATCTCTCTTCTACTGTAGCTACCACCAGCTTCAGAACAGAAAAATATTGCATTACAGCAGTATATATTGCCTTCAGAAAAAAACTGAAAGTGTTTAGTGTTAATACCCAGGTAATTAGATTTACCAAATGTGACTGTGTGATGACATAGTCACCCTACCTTCTCTAAAAACATGATTAGAACTACAGAATATCACTAAGTATGTCAGGAGTTACAGGAGGGACTTCTAAATTATTTTGAAAACAGCTGTAAACCAAAGAGATCAAATTTGTCTACAGGCAGCTCTTCTGGAACAATTGATTTAAGGAGCAGAGAAACATTCATATTGTGATATAAAGTAGTCAGAACTGACCTAAGGGGTTATAGGTACACTATTAAGTTGTGGGAAAAGTAAAATTCCATAATTGAAAAAAATCCAAACCAAGCAATAAAACAGTAAAAGAGTCATAATGGCTTAAGTCTATCAAGGTTGTGGCTAGGATTGTTTGAGAAAGACCACTCCTGTACCTTGATTCCCTAATTCTTAGAGAAAATAAAATAACTAGTGTACTTTATATAATGAGGTCTTCTTTATTTTATTTTGGTGCTCTATATCCAGAAAAAAATATTTTCTAGTAAACCTATTTGTATTTCATCTTCTTTCAGTTAAGTTCAGTTGCTCAGTTGCGTCTAGCTCTTTACAACCCCATGGACTACAGAACGCCAGTCCTCCCCATCTATCACCAATTCCCAGGGTTTACCCAAACTCATGTCAATTGAGTCAGTAATGCCATCCAACCACTCATCCTCTGTTATCCCCTTTTCCTTCTGCCTTCAATCTTTCCCAGCATCAAGGTCTTTTCAAATGAGTCAGCTCTTCGCATCAGGTGGCCAAAATATTGGAGTTTCAGCTTCAACATCAGTCCTACCAATAAACACTCAGGACTGATCTCCTTGAGGATGGGCTGCTTGAATCTCCTTGCAGTCCAAGGGACTCTCAAGAGTCTTCTCCAATGCCACACTTCAAAAGCATCAATTCTTTGGCACTCAGCTTTCTTTATAATCCAACTCTCGCATCCATAAATGACTACTGGAAAAACCATAGCCTTGACTAGACAGACCTTTGTTGGCAAAGTAATGTCTCTGCTTTTTAATACGCTGTCTGTGTTGGCAATAACTTTTCTTCCAAGGAGTAAGCGTCTTTTATTTTCATGGCTGGAATCACCATCTGCAGTGATTTTGGAGCGCCAAACTATGAAGTTTGCCACTGTTTCTCGAACTATTTACCATGAAGTGATGGGACTGGATGCCGTGATCTTTGTTTTCTGAACATTGAGCTTTAAGCCAACTTTTTCACTCTCCTCTTTCACTTTCATCAAGAGGCTTTTAAGTTCCTCTTCACTTTCTGCCATAAGGGTGGTATCATCTGCATATCTGAGTTTTTTGATATATCTTCTCGCAATCTTGATTCCACCTTGTGCTTCATCCAGCTCAGCATTTCTCATGATTTACTCTGCATAAAAGTTAAATAAGCAGGGTGACAATATTCAGCTTTGACGTACTCCTTTTCCTGTATGGAACTAGTCTGTTGTTCCATGTCCAGTTCTAACTGTTGCTTCGGGACCTGCATATAGATTTCTCAAGAGGCAGGTCAGGTGGTCTGGTATTCCTATCTCTTGAAGAATTTTCCACAATTTGTTGTGACCCACACAGTCAAAAAGTTTTGGCATAGTCAATAAAGCAGAGGTAGATGTTTTGTTGGCAATTTGATCTCTGGTTCCTCTGACTTTTCTAAAACCAACTTGACCATCTGGAATTTTTGGTTCAAATACTCTTAAAGCCTGGCTTAGAGAATTTTGAGCATTACTTTACTATCATGTGAGATGACTGCAGTTGTGTGGTAGTTTGAGCATTCTTTGGCATTGCCTTTCTTTGGGATTGGAATGAAAACTGACCTTTTCCAGTCCTGTGGCCACTGCTGAGTTTTCCAAATTTGCTGACACATTGAGTGCAGTACTTCCACAGCATCATCTTTCAGGATTTGAAATAGCTCAACTGGGATTCCATCACCTCCACTAGCTGTGTTCATAGTGATGCTTCCTAAGGCCCACTTGACTTTTCATTCCAGGCTGTCTGGCTCTAGGTGAATTATCACACCATCGTGATTATCTGGGTTATGAAGATCTTTTCTGTACAGTTCTTCTGTGTATTCTTGCCACCTCTTCTTAATATCTTCTGCTTCTCTTAGGTCCATACAATTTCTGTCCTTTATTGAACCCATCTTTCCATGAAATATTCCCTTGGTATCTCTAATTTTCTTGAAGAGATCTCTAGTCTTTCCCTTTCTATTGTTTCCCTTTATTTCTTTGCTCTGATCACTGAGGAAGGCTTTTTTATCTATCTTTGCTATTCTTTGGAACTCTGCATTCAAATGAGTATATCTTTCCTTTTCTGCTTTGCTTTTTGCTTCTCTTCTTTTCACAGCTATTTGTAAGGCCTCCTGAGACAGCCATTTTGCTTTTTGGCATTTCTTTTTCTTGGGGATGATCTTGATCCCTGTCTCCTGTACAGTGTCATGAACCTCTGTCCATAGTTCATCAGACACTTTGTGTATCAGATCTAATCCCTTAAATCTATTTCTCACTTCTACTGTATAATTGTAAGGGATTTAATTTAGGTCATACCTGAATGGTCTAGAGGTTTTCCCCACTCTCTTCAATTTAAGTCTGAATTTGGCAATAATGAGTTCATGATCTGAGCCACAGTCAGCTCCTGGTTTTGTTTTTGCTGACTGTATAGAGCTTCTCCATCTTTGGTTGCAAATTATATAATCAATCTGATTTTAGTGTTGACCATCTGGTGATGTCCATGTGTAGAGTCTTCTCTTGTGTTGTTGGAAGAGGGTGTTTGCTATGACCAGTGCGTTTTCTTGGTAAAACTCTGTTAGCCTTTGTCCTGCTTCATTCTGTACTCCAAGGCCAAATTTGCCTGTTACTCCAGGTGTTTCTTGACTTCCTACTTTTTCATTCCAGTCCCCTATAACGAAAAGGATATCTTTTTTGAGTGTTAGTTCTAAAAGGTCTTGTAGGCCTTCATAGAACTGATCAACTTCAGCTTCTTCAGCATTACTGGTTGGGACATAGACTTGGATTACCATGATATTGAATGGTTTGCTTTGGAAACAAACAGAGATCATTCTGTCGTTTTTGAGATTGCCTCCAAGTACTGCAGTTCAGACTCTTGTTGACTATGATAGCTACTCCATTTCTTCTAAGGGATTCTTGCCCAAAGAAGTAGATATAATGGTCATCTGAGTTAAATTCACCCATTCCAGTCCATTTTAGTTTGCTGATTCCTAAAATGTTGATGTTCAACTCTTGCCATCTGTTTGACCACTTCTAATTTGCCTTGATTCATGGACCTAACATTCCAAGTTCCTATGCAATATTGCTCTTTACAGCATTGGACCTTACTTCCATCACCAGTTACATTCAGAACTGAGTATTGTTTTTGTTTTGGTTCTATCCCTCCATTCTTTCTGGAGTTATTTCTCCACTGATCTCCAGTAGCATATTGGGCGCCTATTGACCAGGGAAGTTCATCTTTCATTGTCCTATCTTTTTGCCTTTTCATACTGTTCATGGGGTTCTCAAGGCAAGAATGCTGAAGTGGTTTGCCATTCCTTTCTCCAGTGGACCACATTTTGTCAGAACTCTCCACCATGACCTGTCCATCTTGGGTGGCCCTACACGGCATGGCTCATAGTTTCATTGAGTTAAAGGCTGTGGTCCATGTGATTAGATTGGTTAGTTTTCTGCAGTTGTGGTTTTCAGTCTGTCTTCCCTCTGATGGAGAAGGATAAGAGGCTTTTGGAAGCTTCCTGATGGGAGAGACTGACTGAGGGGGAAACTGAGTCTTGTTCTGGTGGGCGGGGCCATGTTCAGTAAATCTTAATCCAATTTTCTGTTGATGGGGTGAGCTGTGTTCCCGCCCTGCTATTTACCTGGGCCCAAACTATGGTGGAGGTAATGAAGATAATGGTGACCTCCTTCAAAATATCCCATGCATGTACTGCTACACTCAGTGCCTCCAACCCTGCAGCATGCCACCACCAACCCATGCCTCCGCTGGAGACTCCTGGACACTCACAGGCAAGTCTGGGTCAGACTCTGGTGGGGTCACTGCTCCTTTCCCCTGGGTCCTGGTGTACAGTGTTCTGTTTGTGCCCTCCAAGAGTGTATTTCCCAGTCCTGTGTAAGTTCTGGCAGCTGTATGGTGGGATTAATGGTGACCTTCTCCAAGAGGGCCTCACCATACCCAAGTCTGTTGCACCCAGAGCCCCTGTCCCTGTGGCAGTCCTCCACAGGTGATGCTCAAACACGGTTCTGTCTCAGTCTCTGTGGGGTCCCTGGGTCCTGGTGCACACCAGGTTTGTTTGAGCCCTCTTAACGTCTCTGGCAGGAATGGGGTTTGATTCTAGATGCGAATTTGCCCCTCCTACCATCTTGCTAGGGCTTCTCCTTTGCCCCTGGACGTGGGGTATCTCCTCACAGCCACTCCAGCACCTGCCATCTTACTGGGGTTTCTCTGACCTTGGACGTGGGGTATCTCCTCACGGCCGCTGCTCCTGACCCTGGACGTGGGGAATCTCCTTACTGCCGCTCCAGCACCTACCATCTTACTGGGGTTTCTCTGACCTTGGACATGGGGAATCTCCTCACGGCTGCTGCTCCTGACCTTGGACGTGGAGTATCTCCTCTCGGCCGCTCTTTTATGGTGTTTGTTCTTCTTTAATATTTGCTGACTAGAAAATAACGTCCTAGTTAAGTGGCAGTACGAGATCTAAAAATTAGAAGCAAGCATCCTAGTGTAGAAGGACACTAAAATCTTTAAAACAGTCTGCTGCTGCTATTTAGTTGCTAAGTCATGTCCAACACTTTTGTGACCCCATGGGCTGTAGTCCTCCAGGCTCCTTTTTCTGTGGGGTTTCCCAGACAAGAATACTGGAGTAGATTGCCAATTCCTTCTCCAGGTGACCTTCGCAACCCAGGAATTGAACCTGCATCTCCTGCTTGGCAGGCAGATTTACCACTGAGACACCTGGGAAGCCATGATGTCTTCATAAAAATTACTTCCTACCAATTTACATATGTTAATTAACTTCTAGAGCTCCTCAAGACAAAAAAAAACTAGAGTTGAAGTATATAATTAAATTTCCAATTATGGGTAGGCTTGAGATATCCATTATGCAGAATTTAACTGTCATTAAAAAACAACCAAAAAATAAGAAAATTTTTCCCAATGTTTTTTAAATGTTTAAAGAAATAATACATAAAGTGATTTCATATGCTACATTTCTAATAGACATTAAAAGTATTACAAAACTTAGAATGAAATGCAGAGATATCTTGCCCCCTCCTCCCAACATACATATCCTCATGTAGACACACACAGAGTTCTCATCTTTGAACATTTCTATAAGCCTGTTTTGCTTTTTCTTCTGGGATGCTCCCATATTTCTTTGTGCTTATTCTGCAATTTTATACATTATTTCGACTTCTTATTTTGGAAGATGATCACTTGGCCTACCTATACCTTGTTCCCCAGTTTCTCACCAGCACTCACCCTCTTTTGGTCTTTTCAGTATATTGACTTCAGAAACATTGATTATATTAATATCAATAATTTAAGTTATAATATTGTAAATATGGCCTGTGAGCTAAGTGTTATGCTATTATAATAGCATTACTTTTCTGGCCTTATATTTGGTCTTCTTTCAATTAACACATTATTGACCATAGACATATTAATGTCAGAGTTGGTAGTTTCTGCAAAAATATCCCCTATCAATAATGTGTTTATAATAAACCATTTTTCCTTTTACTTGTGTTTACCTATACCTGTCATGAATTCTTGAAATCTGAAACAAGAGATTTAAATTTCTCTAAATTCTGTTTAGCTGTGAAGTCCACTCTTGCTTCACCCTTTCTGGAGGCCTTAGACTCTCTGCTCAGTCCAACCAGGGTGGATGCTATTTAGATCTACCCCAGAAACTTCATTCTGACATTCATCTCCCCTTTCCTCTGCTGCTGAATTCCCTGTTTCTGTATCCCACATTTGTACTTTTTTCTTAGTTAACTCTTATATTCAGAACAGTGTTTTTCTCCATATTTCTCCTTGACCAGAGCCTACAGCATGTTCCAGACCAAACTGTCTCTATTGTGTCCAAAACAATGGATACTTTGGCTGGTTATAGAATTCCAGTTTTAAAAAATATTTTTGCTTAGAATATTAAAGTTGTCACTTAAGTATAGTTTTGTTTCCACTGTTACTCTTGAGAAGTCTCCTGTACTTTTTATTCCTATGTGATCATTTTTCTTTTTTCTTTCAACTTTACTCAGTACCTTCTCTTTATCCCATGGTTCTGAAATGTTTCAATACCATGCCTCAGTTTGGCACTTTTTTCTCTTACTATTTAGACACTTAGTGAGCATCTTATCTAAAAATGCTGAATTCAAACAATTCAATGAAATACACTGTTCATTTTTTTCTATTCTATTTTTCTGTCTAGCATAAATTCATTAATTAGATGTTAAATCTCCTAGCTCTTTCTTTTTCTGAATTATTTCTTATTTATAGCATCTTGTTCTTATTTCATGGATTTTTAGCCTCTTTTGCATTTCAGGATTTTAATAATATTCTTTTCTAAATAAAATTTTCTCATAATGTACCTTATGATATATCTATGTTTTATTGATAATGTGTGCCCTTCATTTAACAATTCAAAACATAAGGTGTTATCAAAATCAATATAGCTGTTAAAGATAAAATCTAGTTCTTTTAAATAATATTAACTTGCAAACCTTAAAACAACAAAATATTTATTTGTTCACTTATTTAACAAATATCTCTTGAACACCTACTATGTGCCAAGCTCTAAGTGTTTAAATAGAGTAGAAAAATGAATAGTCAGATCCCCTGCTCCCAGCATGACTCTCGTATAAGCAATAACACGAAACTTTGCCTCTAAAACATGACGAGAAAGGCATTTATTTTTTCCCACTGAGAGCATTTACCTATGTTTGTTTTTGCTTCACAGGATGGTTTCTCTCAGACAAAGAAAATTCTTGGCAAGAAAAGACATTAGTGCAGCCAGGATTTATTTAATCACAGTCAGGCAGACTGATCGTTATCATCCAGTCTGTTTTGGAAGGGCACAGTAATTCACATTCAATGGCTGTCATAACCCCTGCCCCTCATACATACCTATTTAAATAACACTAGGACTAGCCTTCTGACTTCCTGGTTTAATGGGCACGACTGGGTGGTGGATCCTCTTAAGTCAGCTAAAGTTGAGATAAGGTTTACAAGCAGTGGTTAGGTCTCATGTGCTTTTACTGTATAGCTTTAGTCTTAGAGAACTTGAAGGACCCTATCTATCTAATTATTGTCATAATGCTACTTTTATAATGTCAAACAAAGCTTATTTTTAAATTGTTAAGGTTGTCCTAGTAATAGCTGTCGCGGCACAGCCTTTGCCAATTTTATAGTCCTATTCACTGACTGAATACAGTTGAAAAGAGGAATTTGTTCTCTGGGCAATTAATTTCCTTCAATGTAGCATGTAAGTAAGAAACTTAAGATATATTATGCAACCACATTTCAGATTTATGACTTGGGGGTTACATTGAATCTTTGTTTTCTGAATATTATTGACGTAACTACCAGGAGACTTGGAGTTTGATTTTATTACAGTTGCATACAAAGTTGCATTTTTCCACAATGCCAGTTTGTAAAATTGACCTGACTACTTGAGAGCTGTACTTTACATAGTACCACACTGCCAAACAATACTACTGTCTCAAGAGAGATTAACCTTGTAAGCAAGTTATGCAGGTGAATCAAATCCAGTTAATCTCACATTAAAAAAAAAAAAAGTTAATTGTATTGGCAAAGACATTGTCTCTGATCACTCTATGGCTGTATAATTATGAATCAAGCCATTCAGGGGGACTCTAATCTAATTGATAAGCAGTCAGCAAATAGCCCTTGAGATTTCTCCCCCTATGTTTCAATATGTGATCAGATATAAGGTGATAATATGGAAAAATCATTGACCTTATTTTGACATGTGTTAAAATTAGGTTTGCTTGTTAGACAGTAGTTCAAGATTTTTCATGTGTATTTATTTTAGTTCAGATCTTCATGGAATACAAATTTCATGGGGTATTAACGAGTACTGAATGTGGTCAGTTATCAACCTGATGTTTCTCTTATCATTTTACTTTCTAATCCTTCTGAATACATTTATTTGCAGATGATTTTGACACAAAACTCCAAGATAATTCCTTGTAGTTTTCATAATGTGTATCTGAAAGAGGTGTGACTTTGTGTTTGGCATATGATAACAGTAGCACTTGCAAAGGCAAAGCATTTAAAATACACTTCTACATGTACAACTTCTTTAGTCTTTAATATTCGTGTTTGAGTCTTAAATTTTCTGGAAATAAAGCCTAGTTAAGGAAACTGAAAACAGTTCTTACTATTTAAATAAATGGTAAGCAAAACTACAATTTTTAACATGTTGTTCTGTGTAGGCAGTTAAAATTACAAGATAAAAGTGAACTTAGTATAAAGAGCAGAAACCAATTGATACAACAAATAACACAATTTAGAGATGATTGCCACAAAAAGTACTATGGAAATTCTCAGAACAATTTTTAATAGTTGTGACCAAATAACAACGAATTGGTAAATTTCAAAGTTACTTTGTTGTAAGGCACACCCTCAATATACTCAGGTATAAACCCTTGCTAATGTGCCATGTAAATGCAGATGGCATTCTTCTGGGTTATTCTTTGTGTTAATGGGCACAATAAAGGACAGAAACAGTATGGACCTAACAGAAGCAGAAGATATTAAGAAAAGGTGGCATACATAGAAGAGCTATTCAAAGCAATATCTTAATTACCTAGATAACCACGATGGTGTGATCACTCACCTAGAGCCAGACATCCTGGAGTCTGAAGTTAGATAGGCCTTAGGAAGCATCACTACAAACAAAGCTAGTGGCGGTGATGGAATTCCACCTGAGCTATTTCAAGTCCTAAAAGGTGGTGCTGTTTAAGTGCCAGCAAATTTGGAAAACTCAGCAGTGGCCACAGGACTGGAAAAGGTCAGTTTTCACCCCAATCCCAAAGAAAGGCAATGCCAAAACAATGTTCAAGCTACTGCACAGTTGCATTCATCTCACCCGCTAGGAAAGTAATGCTCAAAATTCTCAAAGCAAGGCTTCGACATTATGTGAACCAAGAACTTCCAAATGTTCAAGCTGGATTTAGAAAAGCCAGAGGAACCAGAGACCAAATTGCCAACAACTGTTGGATCATGGAAAAAGCAAGAGAGTTCCAAAAAAGCATCTACCTCTGCTTTATTGACTAAGCCAAAGCCTTCGACTGTGTGGATCCACTGTTGTGGATCAACAAACTCCGGAAAATTCTTGAAGACATAGTAATACTAGATCACCTTACCTGCCTCCTGAGAAATCTGTATGCAGGTCAAGAAGCAATAGTTAGAACTGGACAGGGAACAACAGACTGGTTCCAAATAGGGAAAGGAGTACATCAAGGCTGTATATTGTCACCCTGTTTATCTAACTTATATGCAGAATATGTCATGCAAAATGCCCGGCTGGATGAAATACAAGCTGGAATCAAGACTGCCAGGAGAAATATCAGTAACCTCAGATATGCAGATGACACCACCCTTGTGGCAGAAACTGAAGAGGAAAAACTTCTTGATGAAAGTGAAAGAATAGAGTGAAAAAGTAGGCTTAAAACTCAACATTCAGAAAACGAACATCATGGCATCTGGTCACATCAATCCATGGAAAATAGATGGGGAAACAATGGAAACAGCAACAGACTTTATTTTTTGGGGCTCCAAAATCATTGCAGATGGTGACTGCAGCCATGAAATTAAAAGACACTTGCTCCTTGGAAGAAAAGCTGTGACAAACCTAGATAGCATATTAGAAAGCAGAGACATTACTTTGCCAACAAAGGTCCATATAGTCAAAGCTATTGTTTTTCCAGTAGTCATGTATGGATGTGAGAGTTGGACCATAAAGAAAGCTGCACACTGAAGAACTGATGCTTTTGAACTGTGGTGTTGGAGAAGACTCTTGAGAGTCGCTTGGACAGCAAGGAGATCCACCCACTCCATCCTAAAGGAAATCTACCCTGAATGTTCATTGGAAGGACTGACACTGAAGCTGAAGCTCCAATACATTGGCCACCTGATGTGAAGAACTGACTCATTAGAAAAGACCCTGATGCTAGGAAAGATTGCCGGCAGAAGGAGAAGGGGACAACAGAGAATGAGAAAGTTGGATGGCAGCACCGACTCAATGGCCATGAGTTTGAACAAGCTCTGAGAGTTGGTGATGGACAGGGAAACCTGGCGTGCTGCAGTCCATGGGGTCGCAAAGAATAGGACACGACTGACCGACTGAACTGAACTGATTGCTGATTCTTTGCATTGTCCTTTTTTTTTTTTTTAATGAATTGAATTGCATTTTTCACTACAAACAGTGTTAGACTTCCAAAAATTCTATGCCAAATGCTATTCTTTGGTTATCTAGTTGCTAGGCAACTAAACTCTACTTGAGGGCAGAAAAGAATAAAGTGCATTGCAAAGTTCGCCACCCCTTCTGAGTTCATCAGAACATCAGCAGGAAATCCCATATCTTTCTTCCTTCTTGAAATTATAAATCATGTGCTTCCATGTGTCTACATACAAAACAGTGGGACTTACCACAAGCATGGTAACCAAAAAAGTCCTCAAGGACCTTGATGGTGTGCCCTGAACAAAGAGACAGGTTTATTTTTGTGACAAGTCTAATGTAAAGTTTGTTCTTTGAGTTAATTATACTCACATGTTGCAATTTCATGACTGGTAGCATGTTAATGGAAGCATACAAAAACTTTGCTGAAAATATCCATGTGTATTTTAATGGAACTAATCTATATACTCTTATGAAATTTATTTTGTAGTTAGCATCATGCCATGAAAATTTTCCATATAGAGAGGTAGATAAATAGATAGCATTAATATGCTATGAATTTGTATGAATTTGCCACAGTTTATCCTAAAATCCCAAAATTTGCAATACTGCCAGCATTGCTGCCATGATTTTCTGTTGTTCTTATCTTTTGTCACAGTTATCTATGATCAAAGTCCTGTTCTGTACTATTTGTATTATGGAGTGTCTGCAAGTAATGACCATTTTGGTTCTTCTCCAAAACTCACACTTTGCTTCTTTTTCTTCTTGATCACTAAAGTCAGCGTGTCCTTTTTGTCCCCAACTGTAGTAGGCATGACTTTAGTATATTACTTTAAAAAAGTAATTTTTGCATTTAGTTTCTGATAAAATGTCATCATGCATGAGAAGTTTCTTATGATTCCTTCTTTATTTAGAATTTTTAATCCAACAGGTTCTCTATGTCTATAGATGTTAGCATATTTATTTTCTCCTCTCTATAAATAGTAATATGTTTACCATATTAATTAAGAATGCATTTGACTTCAAGCAACAGAAGGCTAACAATGGCTTAAGTGTTAAGGGGTCCATTTTTTCCTCATCTTTCTTCACATCTCACCATTTCTGAGATAAAAAGATCTAAACATTCACGGATCCATAGCTTACCCGCCATTTTGTTCCAGTATGCTAAATGGATATTTGAATCTTCCTAGACTTTTCTTTCCATATCTGATTGATCACCCATTTCTGGTATCTCTTAATTCTATGCCTTTTCCACATCTTTTGAACCACTGTGTCAGTTCTAAACTGAAATAATTTATTACAATAAATATTTTGACCTTCACTGTTTTGTATTCTCTTCTAATTCATCTCCCATAGATCTGCCAACATGATCCTTTTCATATGGTTATTAGAAATGATTCTTCCTTACTTAAAACGTTTCAACATCTCTCTATTGCCATACGTGCAGAACTCACATTCTTTGACGTGGCATACAAGGCCTGTCAAAGTCTTGCCATTTACCAACTAAATAACTTCCTCTCTCCGCTTTTCTGATGAAACCAAGCTGATGACTCTTCACCAGCTACCACACTCAAAGTCTGGCATAGGGGAAGTTGCATTAACACATACTGAATGATGGAGTGAATGAAGGAAAGACTTCTCTTAGTTTGCTCATCCATAAGCCAAGTTTTAGGACAATTCCTCCTTTAAAATCGGAGGGGGCCAGAAGGAAACTCTGACTGATGATTTTTCAATCACTGGTGATATCTACAGTAGCCCAGCTCTCTTTTAATATTGGGTTATTACAGCTTTTGAATGAACTGACTGAATATCCCTACGTGATAGTGAAGAAAAAAATCAATCCTACTTTCTATGCCAACTCTTTTTTTTTTCTATTAATATTCCACTTTCACAAGAAGATGCTGATCCTATTGCCTATTATATACTGCCCAAAACAATAGCTCAGTATTAACTATGCCAGAACTAAAATACTTCACTGGTGCACATAGTGGTCAGTCGTCTAAGGATAACACTAAGTAATTCTATCCAACGTGCAGATTTCTTATGTTGTCAGGGGGGCACACTTATAGCTAATTGATTCTGACCACCTCAAATCTTTTGAAGCAAACTTTCCCACAAGTGTTTTGGATTATTTCTAAATCTTGTATTTAAAAGCTCTTCATGATAAAGTCCCATGAGCCTTGTTTTATGTCTTGGGATTTTGGGAGCCAGTGTACAAATACTTGAGTATGTGCAGATCTGTGTTTAAAGAAATTGATCACTACTGTCTACTTCACTGTGGCAAGATGAAGTTATCTTCCTTTTGAATACCAATGATGGTTGACTTTATTGCATTAAAATATCCTTTTGTAGTTTACACATTTGTTTGATAAATATGGGTCTCAATTTAGTCGATAAAATCATATACATCCAGTCTATACTCAACATATGTTATTTGATATGCTGTATTTTTCTTTAAGATTTCTTGCTGAATATGTTTCAATTTTTGTGCCACTGTATTCACATTTTTAAATTGGGTTTGAAACTAAAGTTCTAAGAGACCAAATATGACCATATGGTCAGATAAATTGTGTCCACTCCCTATGGATTTCATTTTTCTATTACTTGACCTCTTTTTCTACTTCAATAAGTAGCAGTACTGTACTTGCCTATGATTGAGAGACCTGAGCCAATAAAAAATTAAATGGTAATTTTCTCTGTATCAGGTTATTATAAAAAACAAAGGAAACTAGACAAAGAATTAAAGTATTTATAGATACATAAATCTACATTTTGTTTTATACTTCTCTTCAGTAGTGAGACTCTTATAGCAGGGATTTATTTTTTTCCATGCTTTATTTAGATGAGTGCTAAAATCCAAATTAACAGTGCTAGGTACAGATTAACAGCAAAAGAATAAAGAACAGAAACATTAAAACAGAATACAAGAGAAATAAGCAAACATATATTATGTTTTTAAAAATGGGCAATATCTGGAAGACGTAGGAGGAAAATTAGAAGTAGCCTTAGAAAATTATGTATGAGAGTAAATAGTTTGCAGTAATTACTAATGATATTGTCTTTTTATTTAAGAAAAATTAGTTTAACAGATTTTTTTTCAGACATGCAAAAAAATCAAGTAGACAGTTTTTGCATATGAAGTAAAAACATTCATAGAAGTATTAAGTGTGTATAAGTAAGTGTGAATTTGCTCAGTCGTGTCCGACTCTTTGTGACCCCATGAACTGTGGCCTACCAGGCTCCTCTATCCATGGGATTCTTCAGGCAAGAATACTGGAGTGGGTTGCCATTTCCTACTCCATGGGTTCTTCCTAACTGAAGGATCGAACCCAAGTCTCCTGCACTGCAGGCAGACGCTTTACCCTCCTAGCCACCAGGGAATCCCATGGAAGTATTAGGTCCTTAGCAAATGGATAACCTTAGTTAAAAAAATTTAGGAACAGACCACCTGACCTGTCACTTGAGAAACCTGTATGCATCTCAGGAAGCAACAGTTAGAAGTGGACATGAAACAACTTACTGGTTCCAAATAGGAAAAGGAGTACGTCAAGGCTGTATATTGTCACCCTGCTTATTTAACTTACATGCAGAGTACATCATGAGAAACACTGGGCTGGATGAAGCACAAGCTGGAATCAAGATTGCCAGGGGAAATATCAATAACCTCAGATATGCAGAGGACACCACCATTACGGCAGAAAGTGAAGAGGAACTAAAAAGCCTCTTGATGAAAGTGAAAGAGGAGAGTGAAAAAGTTGGCTTAAAGCTCAACATTCAGAAAACTAAGATCATGGCATCTGGTCCCATCACTTCATGGGAAATAGATGGGAAAACAGCAGAAACAGTGTCAGACTTTATTTTTGAGGGCTCCAAAGTCACTGCTGATGGTGATTGCAGCCATGAAATTTAAAGATGCTTACTCCTTGGAAGGAAAGTTATGACCAACCTAGATAGCATATTAAAAAGCAAAGACATTTCTTTGCCAACAAAGGTCCATCTAGTCAAGGCTATGGTTTTTCCAGTAGTCATGTATGGATGTGAGAGTTGGACAGTGAAGAAAGCTGAGCACTGAAGAATTAATGATTTTGCACTGTGGTGCTGGAGAAGACTCTTGAGAGTCCCTTGGACTGCAAGGAGATCCAACCAGTCCACCCTAAAGGAGATCAGTCCTGCGTGTTCATTGAAAGGACTGATGTTGAAGCTGAAACTTCAATACTTTGGCCACCTCATGCGAAGAGTTGACTCATTGGAAAAGACCCTGATGCTAGGAAGGATCGGGGGCAGGAGGAGAAGGGGAAGACAGAGAATGAGATGGCTGGATGGCATCACCTATTCGATGAACACAAGTTTGGGTAAACTCCTGGAGTTGGTGATGTACAGGGAGGCCTGGCGTGCTGCGATTCATGGCGTTTTAAAGAGTGGGACACGACTGAGTGACTGAACTGAACTGATGCTTACGTTGAGAGCACAACTCTTTTGTTTTCTCTAGCATTGTTGATAGAATATTAATATTTGTTTCCTTTTAAATATTTCCACTGGTTTCAACTTTCAGTTTTCCTGCTCTGAGTCGTTGCAGTAGATGAAAATAATGAAAATAATCATTTTTATCTCTTTTCTTTTTTTCTGTGGAATTCCGTGTTCAGATTTTATGACAAAATCCACATGATTTAGCTCAGAAATTCACAGAAGAATCAATTTTATTTTCCAACCGATAGTATGGATTTCTATACAAACCATAGCTATTTATGTGTTCCAGAATATTTCATTTTATACAGTTACGTTAATAGGTTCCATGACTCCTTATCAAGACAGTTGAGCTGTAAAATTTGGTGCTTATGTACCAAAAATAAACCAAATGTTTTTTTATGCTTTTTTCATAATGCACTTAAAATATGGCCAATATTCATTTCATTTTACTGTTTATTTGTGTTTTTTTCCCCTAAGAACGACCCACATTTCTCAGGAGGCCAATTAACCAAGTCGTGCTGGAGGAAGAAGCTGTAGAGTTTCGTTGTCAGGTCCAGGGAGATCCTCAGCCAACTGTGCGGTGGAAAAAGGATGATGCAGACTTACCGAGAGGAAGGTAAGAATGTCGTATGTATGGAAAATTGTTAGATCACCATTGAATAATTAGACAAGAAAAAGACAGCATTAGTTGTACCACCAAACACTCTTTTATTTTGGTGTATTATTTTCACACATGACTTTTACATTTGCAAGCCAAGTATCTGCTGTTTTATATACTGAAGTCATCTAGGCTTTTGATGTCACTCTTCCATTGAATTTTCACAAAGATGCCTGACCCTTCACTCCATCTATTATCCTCCACTATCAAGGATTCCTGAAGCACTCTCTCTCTCTCTCATGACCCTATCCAAGTCTTCCATTATATTTCTGCTAATTTCCTAACCACCAACCTATCCCAACTGTATCCTTCAACTACTGCTCTGTTCCCGAAGCAACAGAAAGCTGCTGGGTATAGTGGATTGTAGGGTCTGCAGTAAAACAGAGATCTCATTTGAGACAAGAATGAAAAGGCATATCACTATCCACAGAGGGAATTTTCATTTAAGGGCTTCCTGTCATTTTCCCATTTGTCACCTCTTCATGGAGAACTCTTCCAACTCTTTTCTGTTCTTCTAATCGCAAAACCCAAAACCTAGTCTCTCATCTCTCTATGATAAGCCCAGACATGCTTGTAATCTTTTCTGAAAGTAAATATAAAACATTTTTGTAGTCTAAATTCTCCCAGGACCTTGCCTTTTATGATCAAATAAATCAGCCAAGTTTTTTTATTCCTATGTAACAAGTGAGTTTAGCTATAAATTTGTTTTGCCTTCCTCCTAGTCCTGTCTTCTGAAACTGTGGCATCACACCTACTAAAATCATGATCTGCAAAAACTTGCATATCCTGTTTTTTGCTAATTTTCTCACCTAAAAAATAAATTAGGTTTCATTCAAATGTCTGAGTATAAACATACTTTCATGGAACTGAAATTGCCTTTTTTTGTGCTTTCACTGGCACTGCTATTGATTCTTTCCTGAATGTATACATTCATTTCAAACTCTCGATTTTGTACATCCCTAGGTCTATGACATTATACTTTCTAAAATCACATCATCAACAGCACTAACTTGAAATGGACCAAACATTTTAAATAGTGGGAGGTTCCTTTGCAATCTACTATAGGAATGAAACAAGTGAAAATTTTAATTTGGTTAGCTTTCAGCATAAATAGTAGAGAAATAGACTCGATGTTTCTTTTTTCACTTTGCTGTCAGATATCTTCCTGACACCAGGCCATCCTTGGTGGCTCAGGTGATAAAGAATCTGCCTGCAATGTGAAAGACCTGGGTTTGATCCCTGGGTCGGGAAGATCCCCTGGAGGAGGGTGTGGCAACCCGCTCCAGTACTCTTGCCTGGAGTATCCCATGGACAGAGGAGCCTGGTGAGCTACAGTCCATGGGATTGGACACGACTAAGCGACTAAGCAAAGCACAGTCAGATATCTAGTTTTAAAGGAATGCTGCTAGGAGAGGTTTGACTTTCTCAGTGGAGAAGCCTTTTGAAAAGCAAGTAGAGGTGATAAATCTGAGTTGCTGGAGTCCATTTTCTACAGATACTCTAA
Source organism: Okapia johnstoni (assembly GCA_024291935.2). Taxonomy (NCBI): domain Eukaryota; kingdom Metazoa; phylum Chordata; class Mammalia; order Artiodactyla; family Giraffidae; genus Okapia; species Okapia johnstoni. Next base: position 31,048,338 of record CM044311.1, read on the forward strand.
CTTTCCACAAATTTGACGGCACTTTGTGTATAATTTTAAAATGTTGATGTAAGACTAAGAGATTAATTATATTGTAAAATTAGCATAGACAAAGATTAATTTTCAATTACTAGAAATAAGCACCTTGTCCATACAAAATCTCTCATTTAGGGATAATTTTGGATTCACAGAGAAAATTCAGAGATAGTTCAGAAAATCCCCATATTGTTATCTTATACAACTATGAAAGATTTATAACTCATAACAGACAAATGCAGATACATGATAATGAAAGTTTATACATTGTTTTGATTTCACTAGCCTTCCTTTTCTTCCAGGATCCTATCTGAGGTATTTTAGTTGGATGTTATAGGATACTGCAGTAAGTTGTCATGTTTTCCCAGTCTCCTCTGTTCTAGGACAGGTTCTCAGTCTCTTCTTGTTTTATGACCTTAAACTGTTCTGGCCAGGTATCCTAAGAATGTGACAAGTGTTTTCTCATAGTTAGACTGGCTTTCTGGGACTTTAGGAAGAAAGCTACAAAGAGTGCTACTTTTGTCACATGATTACCAAAGTTTACATGATATTCACATTACATCCCTGATGATCTTGATATTTTTAATCCTTAAATAGAATCCTATGGACAAAAGTTGAAAAAATAGAAAGTGGTAAGGGTGTATTACATTTTAATGGGTCTATGTGTTTGAATTCAGGTAAAATATAGGTTAAGCCTAGTTTGATTTGTTCCCAGATTGCTCTAGGTCGTAAACCTGACAACTGTATTTGCCACAAGAGTCTCCAAATCTTGCCCTATTCATTTGTTTCAGAGCTCAAATGATACATGTAAATCAAATAACAGCATTAAAACTGCATTTTATGAACATCTGATATAAAAACTTCTAAAGACAAAGTTGAAATTTTTTAAATCATACCTCTACTAACTTCCCTTGAAACATTTCGTAGGTTTGTCCTCTCTATTTTTCTGTTACTGGCATGAGATGACTACAGTGCTTTGTGTGACCAGCTAAATATTTTTAAAGTATTAGGCAAATGGAAATGCTGTATAAGCTTTAAAATTGTATGTTAGAAAGGCTTAAAACAAGGATCAGTGCAATGTAGAAATTGAGGTCAGTATTTTTATCATGATAGAAGCCATGTAATTTTTCTTGAAATCTCAGTCTTTAAATGGTGTTTCAAAGAAGCTTATTCATTCTTAGCTTTGTATGCATTAGCATAAGCTTCACTTTTGCATAATGAGGGGGAAGGAGACCTCTTTACTTGGTGACAAATAACAGTAATGACTTTTAACCACCCATAGCCTAAATCAACAACATTGATGCTATTACATTATTTAGGTCTCAGACTAGGGAGATGGCCATTGTTCTTGTGTAAGCAATTGTGTGGAGTGGTGTGGAGGATGACATTTCTTTGGCTTAACATTTAATGTAATTTGAATGAGGTTATGTAGTAGTTCATGCTTAACACATTTATAGTAAAGCTTTGTAGGGCAGCTGCATAGCCTGTAATTACTATGTAAGTAATATGTGACTATTTTTCTTTTGGAGACAAGAAAAGCTTTTCAGTTCAAGTTTAAATTTATGAAATGCTGTGATAGCTATTTAAACTTTCAACACAGACAAAGATATCTGTACCAACCTTTCAGTAACCAGAGATGTATTAACAGAGTATTTTTTTTTCTTTGCTATGAAAATATTTTAAAGTAGTACCCGTGTACCTCTTTCTTTGATTTAGTCCTAAATTTCTGACCTTTCTCAGTAACTATCATTAATGAAATTACAGTTTACCATTGGTAAGTTATACTAAAGACATTTTTCTTTAATATTTCAGTGAGGTTGGTTAATAGTAATCCCCATGTATAACAATAACCTTGATACCCAACCAGGGAAGAGTTATTTATCTGGACATTTTCCGTATGACAAAGAGACAACTGGAAGGACCCTTCATTTTATATAAGTAGTGAAAAGTGTGAAAGTGTTTGTTGCTCAGTCATGTCTTATGCTTTGGGACCCCATAGACTATAGCCCACCAGGCTCCTCTGTCAATGGAATTCTCCAGGTAAGAATACTGGAGTGGGTGGGTAGCCATTCCCTTCTCCAGGGAATCTTCCCAACCGAAGGGTCAAACCCAGCTCTCCTGCTTTGCAGGATTCTTTACTGTCTGAGCCTCCAAAGAAGCCCTCACTTTATATAAGCTCCTGTTAAAATGTTAATCGCTTGTGTTACCCCTGTGGTAAATGTACAGTGAGGCCAAACAAACCAAAATGTGGGAGTTAGGACCAGAGAAAGTTTTTCTTCAGGGTTGCCTTAAAAAGCCTGAAGCTCCTGCAAGGGTTTCTGCAAAGCATTTTAAAAATCCAGGTGAAGAAGGGTAGTTAACATCTTCCATTTGGTGGGAGTTTTAGCATCTGTAAAACAACTCATGAAATGTGCATTACTTGGTACTTACCTTGGTACTTCACAGAGGAGCTAAAGCATAGGATTGGAAGAAGATATCCCTGGAAAGCACCATAAGGTCCTGTTCAGCCACACTTCCAGAAACATCTTAAGATAACTACTGTTTTCACAGTTGAAAGTTTCAGGAAGAAAAAGGAGGTCATTGCTTTTTTTGTGATTGTGCTGAGTACCAATATCTTCTTCTCCAGAGACTCTCAATATATATGTGCTCAACTAAGCTGACATCAGCTCCTTATTAGTCACAAGAATTCTACACACCACTGTGAAAATAAAGTGGGTAGGGAGAACAGAATGAGGGAATAAAGGGAAATATGTTCTGTAGTTTATAATGAGTATGTGTTTTAAAAGCACATTTTTTTCAAACTGTAATTTAAATTGTAGAAGAAACACTTTAAGTTTCACCTGTGTTGTTAAGTACCTATTGTATTTATAATGCCCACTGATATTCTGTAAAAAGCAACTCACTTTAAAGCAAGGTAAGTATACGATTATTGATTATTATTTTTATTTTACGTTAATCAAACTGAGTGATGTAGGAAAGTATTCACATACTGAAACATTAATGAAAGTTAAAACCAAAGTAGTTCTAGTGTCTTTCTTGGGTGCTGCATCTTTTTCTTCCAGGCAAACCTGGAGCTTTTTGCTAGTTAGTACTCTTGGTGATCAGATTCCATCAATACATCTTTTCACAAAGTGTTTCTTATGATAGAAATTGCCCGATTTGAGGAATGTTCCATTTTCTGCCATGGTTCATCATAGCATAGGAATAGTGTATATCTTGTAACGTAAAAAATATACATATGCTGAAGCTTTATGAGAAATAGCTTTTATTAGTATAAAAGAAACATAATACTATAGATTCACAACCAAAGACATAATAACAAAATTGATATATACCAAGAGTTTAATATTTGTGAAGAGAATAAACATACCTCTTCACTGCATTTGGGTAAGAAACAGTTTGATTAACTTTCTTATCTAGGCTTGTCATTAGAGCTTGTATTTCAGACAATTATTAAGCAAGCTTTTAAAGAATGGTAAACAGGATATTTAACATCTTGCATCAATCATATATCAGTATATCACCACTAGTTAGTTCCAAGATATTTTAATTCATTTTTATTTATTTTCAACACTAACTCTAGAGTGACACTAACTTCCTCAATAAGGACCTAGAGTAGAGAAAGGAATGTTCATAGTATCAGTTATTTTTGTCACATTAAAAAAATGTCATTTACTTTCTTATGTATGCCTGAGAATTTTAAACGCAGTTGGTGGCTTGCCTATAGTGGTTATAATTCAAGAATATTTCATAAAAACAGAAAAGGGACTAGAGAAAAAGAGTTTCAAGATATATAAGGCAAAATTCTATCAGTTTTACTGAACCCACTGACAAATTCCTTTCTGTAAAGTGTGTCTATTTTAAGAGAGACTTTGAGTTCTTAGTTCCATGAAATGTGAGATTCACATAAATACATAATTCCTTGAGAAAAGGAACTATATAGAACCACTTTATAATTCCCCTTTTGTGGCATTTTTACAGAACGTGGCTCTTGTTGCTTAGCCCTGGAAAATGTTCTTATATTAATTGTTTGGAAGCTCCATTGTTTAGAGCATGTGCTTCTGGGATGCAGAGATGCTGAACAGGTGCTAAGCTACCCTGCTGAGGAGATCAGCCTTCTTCACATACAGTGTGTGTTTCAAGGACATGTGGTAATTTGGGCTAATGATAAATAACCACACTGATTAGGCTGACTGGTCAAGATTGGTCAATTAAAGTGGTTTTCAAAAGGAAAAAGAAAAAATAAAACTGAAAGCAAGAGAAAAGCAATGTTAATAAATATTGTACGTAGCTTTTGTTAAAAAAAAAAAAAGACTAATCCCTAAGATTCAGAAATACAAGGAAAAGTGTAGATGAGAATTCTATGATTTTTCAGCTATACAGATGTCTTTGTCATTTCTGCTTGAAAAAAAAAAGAAGAATTAGAACTGTCTGGACCATTATTGTGGGATCTTTTAATACAACTACCAGTAACATAAAGAATATTTAGGTCATTGTCAGGGATGTTGGATTTTAGCCTTGTTCTGACACTGTTTGATCATTTATCCCTTTAGTTATACTCGCATGTTCTGGAAATGATGTTCAACAGATTTCTCTACCACTAACTAGGAGTGTGACCTTGAAGAAGCTATTTAAACTCTTTGTGTTTTATATCCTAAAGATATAGATGAGCAGTGTAATGGGACTAATGATTGACCTATGCTTTGACTCATTTGTACAGGGTGAATAATTATGCCATCCATTCTACCTCAAAGGGTTATTAAAATGATATAACTAATTCAGAGTACTGGAAGCATTGTACAGTGGGTTCATGTAACAGGTATCTCTGTTTTATAAATCCAACTGATTGATGGTGTTTATTAGTTATGTAGATAACTATAAAGAAAAGATATTTAATTTTTAAAAATAATACATAAAATGATTTCATAGAATAATTACACACTCTCCACTCTCTCGCTGATTGATTTCCATAGAAACGCATAAAATATTATTGATTTAAGAGATATCACATTTGCTGTTAAATTGTATAGATTCATTTATAAGTTTTACCATCCAGTTTGCCAAGCTTACAAGTTGCCACCCTTTCTCTACCTTTGGGAGACTATACATGGTTCAGATATTATATTCTAGCCCCAGTGCAATTAGACAACTTATGCAAATTTCTCACATTACCTGGTGCCATTTGTCTGCTGATAATAAGGAAACCACCATTTTTTACAATCTTTGTAAGAAGATTATGTAGTGATAAAAGCAAGACTTACTATTTGCCATACATTCATCTAAATGATTTTTGTATATATTAATTTCATTATTTTAAACCATATTGTCCCAGCATAATAATACTCCCATTTGAGGGATGTGGCATAAGAAGTTAAAGTTGTTTCCAAAGACACACATTAATATGTGCTTGTCTTGACTTGACAGCACTTGACTTAGAATCTGTCCAACAGGAAACCTGTATTTTAAACTAATGAACTCTAATTATGTGATTATGAATTGTTTATCCAATTGAGCTGCTTAAAACTTTTACATTCTAGTTAAAATCTTAGGTAATTGGTTAGAATCACTGTATTATGAATGACTTTATAGGAATGCTAGATAGCATTACTGTTAAGGGTAGCTTTTAGACCAGTTTCATAACCCACACGTAAAATATCCTGGTGCTTTGAAAATCTAAACTTGGACCAGGTCAAGGTTTCCTCCTTGGAAGCTGAAAATACAGATTTTATTTATAAATAAAATTAATTAGCAATTTTCAAAGGGATGCGAACACGGTACCTTTTTCTGTGTTTTCATCAAATAGGTGCTAATAGTTTTTGTTAACACAGAACTAATTGCCACCTAGGGTGGGGAGTGCAAGTTGTCTCGTCCTGTGACCACATTGGCCCATCTGTTGTGAATCTCTGCTCAAGGACAATGCAGGAACTGGCATGCAATTTGGGTTCTGGCCAGTGGTCAGCTAACAAGCTGGGACACACTTGGAAGAAGAAATGCCTTGAAGTCAGAGATGCTCTGCTGTCCATTAACTGGCAGCTCCTGTGATGTGTGAGGGCAGAGCCAAGACCAGGTGCCAGTTTGCAGAGCAAAAGGATCTGCCTGAGTGCCACCTGTCATTGGCATGTGAGTGTTATCCCACCAGGAGCCACAGCAGGTGTGCTGCTTCCATCAAAGTGTGGCATGTTAGAGCATTCAGCTAGGCTGAGATCGGGACCTTAGCCCAAACAGGAGGACAAGCCAGAGGCTTACCAGGAGGTAGTCATCACATTACACTGTATCCCAAGGGTGGGTATACTGAACACATTATTAGAGACACTCTTTCTCATACCTGGGCTGTTACTTTAATAAAATGTAAAAAGAAAAGAGTTCTATAACTGACTTTATCAATACAAATCCTTGCCTTTAGAAGACAATTTGTGGTTAGAATTACTTAGATGAGTGAATCACTCCATTGGCTTTTCAAACTAAGATATATTTCTGGTTGTTTTTTGCTGCCATTGTTGTTATTCTTAGGAAACTGAATTGTAATGTGGAGCTGTAAGGTAAACTAGAATTTAGGAGATGAATGTTCTTATCTTAGCTCTGTCATAATTCATCAAGTTATTTTAGGCAATGTATATTATGTGTATGAGTACCACAGTCCACATTTGCAAAATGTGTAGGTTGCCCTGGATGACTTCTGTAGAACTTTTAAATTCTGAAATAGTCTGACTCCATGAATAGCAACAATGCAAAAGAATTTGAAAAGTATGCTAATACTTTTATGTAGGAAAAATTCCCTAAGATTTGAAATGAATGAGCCCCAAAAAATATTAAAATCAATTTTATACCCATTATCAATGATGCCTACTTTTTATGTTTTGCATGTATCTTCTCAGATTTCTATGTGTAAAGGGATTTTTTTAATCCAAAATTGTTTTTGACCCTGCCTGAATTCTTATCTAAATAGTCTATTTAAAAACTTTATTTAAAGAGTTTATTAGACTTTATTTAAAAAGCCTAGTACTGATTCAAAAGAGCTGTTTTTAATTGCATTTTCCTTTCTCATAAATATAATAATAATAAATTATATTTACTTAGTATTTATTCTATATCAGACCTACTTTAGGCATTTTACATCAATACACTTATCTTCAGGACATGATATAAATATTGTTATTCTCCCAATATTGCAAATGAGAAAAATGAGGCCTAATGAGGATCAAGGATTTCTGGCTTTAAAATCTATACTCTTGACCACTACTTTGGGGTACCGGATGGGAACAACTTTTGTCTATTTCCATTGGGACTGAAGATTAGAAAAATAGAGCTTGGTTAATGCTTGAAGCATTTAGAAGTGTCACTTTCATCAGAGTCACAAAATATATCTGTGTAGTAAAGTACATAGCAAAGATTTTATACTCTTCATTATAATGGTACTTATAAGCAATATAAGTAATTTATTATATCAAATAAATTTATCTTCAAAAAATTTACTGTTTTCTACCACCAATTGAAAGTTATAGCTATCTTTATTCTCACAAGAATATTTTAAATTAATATATCCATGTTCTTCTGAACAGTGTATCTAGGGGAAAAATTAAGTAACAAGAAACACATCAGAAGCTAAAGAAATGCTTGCCAGGTGAATTAAATAGCGTGAGAAAAGGATAAATACTAGAACTATGAATTTATCTTGGGCATGATAATTTAATTCTTTTCACTCTTAGGCCACTTTTGAGTTTACTAAGAGTAGTTTTGAATGTTTTCTTGATAATATTTGATTATCAACAATTCCATGGGCAGTTATGAATTGAAAGGCTGAACTGTGTTCCAGATTTTATATTTCCTGCAAACATATATGTTTGTAGGAAAACATATATAAACACGTGTTTATATATATGGGCATGTGTGCTCAGTTGCTTCAGTTGTGTACAACTCGTTGCAACCCTATGACTGCAGCCCACCAGGCTCCTCTGTCCATGGGATTCTAAAGATAAGCATACTGGAGTGGGTTGCCATGTTCCAGGGGATCTTCCCAACCCAGGGGTCAAACCTGCATCTCTACATTGCAGGCAGATTCTTCACCTTCGAGCCACCAGGGAATCCCATGTATGTATTTTACTTCTTATAATTGTCCCTTTGGGAAGGTTGCTGCTTGACCTAGATATTCAAGTTAACCGGTATGAATTGAAAGAGAAAAGGGAAAAAAAATAATAAATTGAAACCCAGTATTACGGTGACAAGATAAATGAGGATTATATCTTTGTTAGTGTGTGAAAAAGATACAGCTGCCAAGGATAAGAGATAAAAGAATGCTTCCAAAGCATGCAAGGATCTACTCTACCACAAAAGAAGCAATTCCTAGTGAAATCTATTTTAGTTGGTATTTAGTATTAATTCATTGGAGCTTCATCCTAAAAGACCATATTTAGGCAGGGGGAGTTGTGACTGGGACACAGTGAACCTTTCCTAGTAAATTAAAGTACTTGAAGTTTCTCCTTAGAAGGTGATTGACCAGTCATGTAGATCTATGGAATAGCCTTGTGACAAAGTCTCAGTGCAGAAATTTTTGCTAGTTATTCTTATGAGCATAACTGTCACGATTGCAGAGGTTATTATAATATCTTTTAAACTCATTTCATCAAATATATAGGCATTGGCATCTTTATAAAGAATATCTGATTGAGTATTCTGTGTTATTGCAATTCGTACAACATATAACATTTGTTATAAAAAGTTCAATAGAAACTATGAATAATCCATTTATTAACTGATATTTTCTAATCATTTTGTCCAAATACTTATAGCACATTTAACAGAAACAAAAATGTCAGTCAGAACCTTTACCTTTATTTGAAAGATTTCAGAAAGTGTGTGAAAGAAAAGACTTTGAACATAATTTATAGTACGATATCAATTACCTCAAAGGAATAATGAAAATCTTCAAGGTAGAATAATAAAATATTATATTTCCATGAATTATTTCAAAAGTAACCATAGACATTAATCAAACATTTCTAGTGTTGAGACCTAACATAAAAAAAAATGAGTTTGCTGTCAAGAATTTGAGAAGGAAGGTAACAATTTTAGACGAATGTATGAGATATAAAAAAAAACATTAATTATTAAATAAGGAAAATTATATACAGACTATGATGTACAAGACTCTTTAGGGTTTCAGAAAATAAAAGCTTCTCTATCCCCATGTGACACTAGAGATGGCTCTGAAAGGAAGAATAGAATTTCTATAAGTGGAAAGAAGACTATGCCAAGAGATGGACACAAGATGAAAAGGCTTTGGTGGTGGAAGTATAGGCCAACAGTTAGTGGTTCGGTTTCCGTAGTGGAGTGGCACTTAAGGCTGCTAGCAAGGTTAGTTGAGACTTTATTATGAAAGCTCCTAATTCCAACTGAAGTGTTTATACTGAACCCACTGTGAAATGGGGATTCACTCAGCACAGTGAATAGAGATATCTCCTTGTATCTATGCTTAGAAAATTGATATTTACATTTACATGTAGTGTAACTTGGAGTAGAAAAAGTTTTGGCGTAGGCCTCTTGGATAGGAAGTTGTTAAAAAGGTAGTTTAGTGGGTACATTGGGGTATTTCTTGTGAATACACAAACATAGATATTTAGTGGCAGTACAAAGAAAAGTATCATTTTTTTAAACTAGAAATTGATACTATATCAGGGTTCATGGGAAAAAAAGAAGTTAAAAGTAATACTGGAATTCACACCATTGTATGCCTGGATGAATAATAAGTCAAAAGATTTAATATAAATACTTTTAATCATATATAATAGCATATGTAACTGAATTCAAGTTAGACATACTTGTGAGATCCAAGAGTATTTTTTCTCTAAGTTAAGGAGAAAAAAAATTGCCAAATCAACTATGATATGTCATCTCTAGTACAGCACTTTTACAGCACCATCTTTTAGGATTTTAAATAACTCAGCTAAATTCCATCACCTCCACTAGCTTTGTTCATAGTAATGCTGGTAGATGACTTCTAATTTCAGAGATTTAAAATATGAAAGACGTATGTCTTAAAATTGATTGTGGGACTAAAAGTTAATGTTTACAGATGCTTTACATGCAAGTAACTGAACAATTATCACAATTGCCTCATGAAAGAGGTATTTTTTTTATTTATGTATTTTTAATAAATTTATTTATTTTAGTTGGGGGCTAATTACTTTACAATATTGTAGTGGTTTTTGCCATACATTGACATGAATCAGCCATGGGTTTACATGTGTTCCCCATCCTGAACCCCCCTCCCACCTCCCTCCCATCCCATCCCTCAGGGTCATCCCATTGCCCCAGCCCTGAGCATTTGTCTTATGCATCAAACCTGGAATGGCGTTCTGTTTCACATATGATAATATACATGTTTCAATGCTATTCTCTCAGATCGTCCCACCCTCACCTTCTTTCACAGAGTTATAAGGCTGTTCTATGCATCTGTATCTCTTTTTCTGTCTCGCATATTTTTATACTGTCTTTATTTTACAGTTGAGGAATCTGAGGAGCAAATTTCAGTGGTAATAGAGATTTAAATTCAAGCACTTTAGCCCTAAAGTCCACTCCCTTTAACTACTACACTAAAGTGATTTGTTTTTAAAGAAAATTATATTAAGATAACAAAAAAGTATAATTTGGGGGGTCCCACTCACTTCATGTTAGGTTGTTATACATTGTTACACGTGATTCATCTTTCCAACAATCTATAAGTATGGATCTCCTCTTTTCACAAAGGAGGACGCTAAAGCTTATAGCCAATGAACTACACACTCAAGGTCACAGGACCCGTGTGGTTGGCAGAGCTGGAGTCCACCCTCAGGTCTCTCTGATATCATTATTGTACTTGTTTCTCTTTCTTCTGGACTTCCCAACTCCCTTCGCATATTTATCTCAACCTCATCTCCAGTATCCAGCCCTACATCTAATATGTGGGGCTCACCAAATACCCATTCATTGTAGTACAGTACTTTTCAGTTGGAACCAATTATACTTCTTCCTTTCTTAGAGGGACATTTGACAATGAATGAAGGCACTTTTGGTTGCTACATTTGCGGGATTAGGTGCTACTGTCCACTAGTTGGGAGAGGCTTCCATGGTGGCTGAGTTGGTAAAGAATGCGCTTACAATACAGGAGATCCTGGTTCTATCCCTGGGCCAGGAAGATCCCCTGGAGAAGCGAATGGCAACCCACTGTGGTAGTCTTGCCCACTGTGGTAGTCTGAGAAATCCCGTGAACAGAGCAACCTGGCAGGCTACAGTCCATGGGGTCACAAAGAGTAAGACACAATTTAGCGACTAAGCCGCCACCACCACCACTAAGAATGTTGCTAAATGTCCTGTTATTATGCACAGCAAAGTCTGCCCAAAATGTCAGTAGTGCTGAGGCTGAGAAACTTGGTTTAGTGGAGAAGATGAATCTGGGCATTGCTCATCTCAATGCTATTTTATACGATTTTTATTTTTGTTTCTAATGTCAGGACAAAAATAATAGAATATAGTTCAAAGAAGTAGATTCTAAAGATAATAGTCTTTTCTTATTGCCTTAACTATGAAGTTTACACCAATGAGATGGACAGCAGATACCATGATTGGATTTGACATAAGCATGTCATTTCTGAACACAGGAAGACCCTTTGGTTCACTAATGACTTGAATGAATGTATAGTTGCATATTTTCTAGAATATATGAGGCAGGGAATTTTTCTTTACATTTTTCCTCATTAAATAGTTGCTGAATTGATAAAACTAGTTTAATAGCTTAATTAGAAAAATGTCTGAACCTTCATTTTCGTTAGACCTACCAAACCACAAGTTTTGTGACACATCTGATGATAAGTGCTCCTATGTCATTAAGTTGAATTTCTAAATTATTCCATATTCACATTTCACAAGGAGGTTTCTGTTGGCAGAAGGCAAGAAGAGAAAACCTTTTGAACCTTCCATAGCACTGCTCAAAATGAACATCTCTCTGATGATGTAGAAATCTTTCCTGTGCCTAGTGAATACCAATGAAGGAATATGTTCATACTGCAAGGACACTAAGTAGATGGCAAATTTGAAAGTCTGTTTTATCCCAAACTTGCAGTCCTTACTGCAGAGAGTTCATCCCCAAGTCGGAAGGGTGCAAGAAGAGTGGGAACTGCTCATCAAAAAATCTGGTCTGAGCTGTGACTTCTGTGGACTCTTTTGGATTTAATCTCTAAAATCCTTTTCTAAAAATACAGGAAGTTAAGATTAGTTTCTAACTAAACCCACAACTGTGAGGTATACCAGTTCTCCAAATCTGATGTTGCAGTTTCCAGTCCTGTTGTAAAACCAAATCGTCTTAAGTGCATTTATGCCAATAAAATAATTATTTTCAGATTGAAGGATAATTTAACCAGCCCCACCACACCATTTGTTCCAACATGGTGTCATTAATTGTGATATATTTGCACTTTTTACTCAAAAGGTTTCTGTTCTAATTAGTTAAAATAATACCTGCAATATTTAAAAAAGTGTTTAAAAGCAATGCACTTAAGGTGTTGCAGATATTATTTTAGTAGTCTGATAATGGTTAGTGAAAAATTATTACAATAATAGTTGAATATTAAGGATAATCTTGAAAATAATTAAACACCCCTTTCTGATATTATGAACCAAATGAAAATCCCAATGTCTCTAGAATGGTTTGAACTTAATTTTATGAGTGTGGAAAGACAAGTACATGATTTGATAGTATATAGGTACATACTTTACATATGTATACTATTATGCATGCATATGCTAAGTCACTTCAGTAGTGTCTGACTCTTTGCAGCTCTATAGACCATAGCCCACCAGGCTCCTCTGTCCATGGAATTCTCCAGGCATGAATACTGAAATGGGTTGCCATGGCCTCCTCCAGGGGATCTTCCCAACCCAGCGATCAAACCCATGTCTCTTATGTCTCCTGCATTGACAGGAGGGTTCTTTACCACTAGTGCCACCTGGGAAGCCCAGTATCCATACATAATAGAGGTTATCCTAGGTAAATACAACCAAAAGGCAGTGGGTCAATAAAAGTGTTGATATGAAGGAGTGACAGATATGGAGGAAGAGTTTCAGTCTGTAAACTAATTAATAGAGTAGGAATCATCTAAAATTTTAACAGAATCAGATATCTGAACTTCAGATTTCAAAGGCAGAGCCATTCCAATTGAGGACAAATTCCAGAATCTTGCTATGAGACAATGGCAAAGGGAGATGGAGACAATATCTCTGAAGGGCAGACATGAGAGAAGTGATGGTCAGCTGTGGAAAATCTTATATGACATCTATTGGTCTTTTTCCATATGCCAGGTTCAGGTCTCAACACTCTGAATGTGTTAACTCATTTAATCCTTACAACAGCCCTAGGAAGTAGGTCCTGATTAAATGTCATGTTTGTCAACTAGAAATTCTAAAGATTCCATTTGAAAACTGGATAACAGGATTGCTGTTCAATAGGAGAGGGCTTTTTGTTTTGCTTTTAAAATTTTGTTTTGTTTGTTTTGAGGATATGTAACTCTTTCCAAAAAAAAATTATGTTTTTAGTAACTCAGGCCTGGGTAATTATTTGGAATGGCTGGAAGATATTCTCAACTTTTAGGAACACTCAACAGACAGCCCTAGCTTCAGTGATTCAAACCTGGAGGACTTTTAGTTTGGGGTGAGCAGGGTGCTTTGGCCTTTGTGGAAGGACTCAGCTGTAGTTTGGCTTAATTGCCCCGTCTCCAGAGTGGGGCTCTGGTTCCAAGATGGTCAATGTCTGGGATCCCTGGCAGTCATTCAAGGCCTTGTTGTTCAGGCCAAGTTATCCTATGGTCTGAAATGTGCTTTGTGTTAAGTCAACTGTTGTTATATCTTATGGGTATTTTAGATATCTTTTTATGTTTGCTCTTTCCTCTTAGCTTTTTAGTTGGAAAACACTAAAACTTGTAGTCTCTAAAGAGAGACTAGAAGAGGTGTTTTCCACTGGTGGGTCAAGCTCACAAGGGTGGAGCCAGCTTTGGTTAAGATGAAGATGACAAGGATAGCATTTATGGAAAGCAAAAAGAAAAAGATAAAATATTGTTTGTTTAATGAAGACAGAGTCAGAATGGCATCATATTTCAAGTTTCGTTTTAGCTTTCAGTATAAGCTTCCAGAAGAGAACAGCAAGTTCTCCTCAGGGACCACTTTTCTCTACAATTTCCCAACAAGTGTAATCTGAAAATCTTGTTTTCTTTCCTTCCCCAATGAATGTTATGTGAATTGTAATTTTTAAAAGATATCTGTTCTTCATACTGCTCTTAAGTGCTCTGCTCAGTCTTCCTTAGAAAACCTGAAAGAATAAAGTTTCCTTCACCCAAACTATAAACATTAGCCTGCATTGTAACTGTAGATAAAATGAAGAGGGTGACCCTCATAGAGTATCACGTACAGACACCTTCACTTGATATCCCTTTGCCAGCAAAATAATGGATGTTTGTGTTCATTTCAGGGTCCCAGCTCTCAATTGTGATTTAAAAGCTTGATTTTGTGACACACTTTAAATATTGTAGATTAAGAAAATATCACCTGGGATCTAGGCTACCAAGAAGTGCTTACATTAGTTTTAATAACAGTTTCAAGTACAGTCTGTGGAAGGATTTTCTTTGAAAAATTGTGAGCAGAGAGATGGAAAATTGAAACACTTTTCCTTTTTTCAACTGCCAAGTGTGAAAGAAGCAAAAGATTTAAATTTCTCCAAGAAGGTTTATGTTTTATAAAAGAATGCTTTGAGAAGTTGTAAGACTCTGATATATACTCTTTTTGAGCAATTGAAAAATATCACTGAGTTCTAATTGGCTGCATCTCCATGTTCACTGTAATCTGTATAGTGGTATTGATCAGTTGATCGGTATGACTCTAATTATTAGTGAATGAGTCCATTAGATTAGTGAGTGATTTTTTATCATGAAAATTCTTTTGTTGAAAACAAGGCAATAGACTTTATCTTAACAAGGCAATAACATTATCATATTAAAGCTCCATAGTTAAATTTCCATTGCATTTGGAATAACAGAATGCCTATTATTACAGATGTTTCTTTATTTTCTGAAACAATCTAAAAGGTGTCAGGTGATCTTCAGCTCTTTTGATTGAGTGCAAGTATTTTGAAAATTGAAAACAAACTTTTCAAGTCTCCCTAAAAGGAAAGAAACATTTACTTCTGTAGACATTAAATATTTCCTGGTTAAATTCATAGTTTTTACAATTGACCAACTTAATGATTAATAAAGCAGATACGTAATAAAATTTTAAGTGCTAATTCAAAACACTCATTTTAGAATTGAAGACAGACATCTTATAATAAGGAGTAGTAGGTGATTTCAAAAACTAAAAATGCTGAGAAAATAAATTTCCTTCATGAAAAACAAAGGTGCTTTTGAGAAGAGAACAGTCACTCAGGAAGTTTTATTAGTACAGAGCCCTCACATAATTCAAACAAGGCAATGAGATACAAGGACTTGAACTGAACATAGTAACATTCCAGTTTGTAATAGAAAATGTAGTATATTTCCTTTTGTCTTTTCTCTTCCCAAATTCTGTAGCCCATTGTGGAAGATTTGGAGCAGGTGGTCCCTATATTATCTTAATTATATTCATAAAAGCCAGAAAATCATTAGAAGTTCCTACTCTAGAAGCCTAAGGTACATTGAGGATTGCAAAGTATGAAAAATTCATAACATGTAGTTATGTTGTAAAATATTGTCAGTTTTGAAAATCCTTTTATGGTATTTTTAAAGTAAATTTAAACTTATAGGAAATCTTCCCACTGGTTGTGAGAGGTTTCTTTTAGCAAGAAGAAATAAGATAGATACTTTCATTCAATTTGGAAGTGATTTTAGAATACTTTAAGAAGGTACTTCATTTATTAAAAATCAATAATATTTTCTCTTTTGAAACACTTTTAAGTATATTCATTCAGTGTAAGATCACAGACAAACATAACCTTACATACAAACTGTTGTTTTAAGTATTAAAATAAATTTATTTTGCTTTGTTTATTATTTAGCAGAGCAGATGGTAGTGGTTTGACACAATTCAGTTCTCTTTTTCTCTTGTTGTTTTCTTTTGGGGAAAAAAAACAGCACAAAAACCAGAGCTTCTTTTCCCACTTTGTCACAGCTGGTTACCAATCAATCTCAATTCACGGTACAGTGATGATAGCACATGATGTCCAGGGGCCAGATACGATTGGGTTACATTTTTCAGCAGTGTTTCATATCAGAAAAAAAAACAAGATATCTTTATACGGGGACTGTTATATGGGGACTGTCAGCACATGATTGTACCACTGTCATTAATCAAACCTGGCAACAATGACTGCATTTATACAGGTCTGAGGCTGGCATATTTCACAATCAGAATCACCCAATTTCTGTTAGGATTTCCTCTCCAGTAAAGTTTTTTCATGTTTCCTTTTTTCTTATTTTTAATTAAAGTCAGAAAATACCTCCTACATGTTGATCATATCTGAAAACTAGCTCTTTTATACCAAAGTATGCTCTGGTTACTACAGATTTATTCTCCACTATGTAAAGAAGGGGATTCCCAGGTAGCTCTGTGGTAAAAAAACAATTCAATGCAGGAGATGGAGGAGACACGGGTTTGATCCTTGGGTCGGGAAGAAGCTCTGGAGAAGGAAATGGCAACCTACTCCTGCAATCTTTTTTTTTTTTTTTAATTAGTTTATATTCTATTTTTTAACTTTACAATATTATATTTGTTCTGCCATACATTGACATGAATCCACCATGGGTGTACATGTTTTCCCCTTCCAGAAACCCCCTCCACCTCCCTCCCCATCCCATCCCTCCAGGTCATCCCAGTGTACCAGCCCCGAGTACCCTGTATCATGCGTCGAACCTGGACTGGCGATTCCGTTCACATATGATAATTTCCATGCTTCAGTGCCATTCTCCCATATCATCCCACCCTCGCCCTCTCCCCTAGAGTCCATAATACTCCTGCAGTCTTGCCTGGGAAACCCACGGACAGAGGAGCCTCGCAGACTACAGTCAATGGGATTGCAAAAGAGTCAGACGTGACTTAGCGGCAAAACAACAGCAATGTAAAGAAGGCTAAGAGCAAATCAGAAAATTTTAGCTACATTAGATTGTTTAATAAAACAGTAATTTTAAAGTGTGTATATTTTGGAAAACACATTTGTGAACCGCCTATGATTACAGTTGGTTTTAGAGTAATACTGAGAAAAAAATATTGATAAAAGTTACTTTCTGGAGTTTTTGAGATTCTGAACACAGAGTCTGATGCAAAAATACACACCTGCCCAAAGCGCACACACACAGAGCAGTAAACACACACATCAAATGAAAAAGGTGTGTTGCTCTGTGTTAGAAAAATGAATGGACACTGATGCATAGGACATCAATTTCACTCTGTTTATAACTCGAGACCACAATCTCAGTATCTTCTTTTATAAAATGGTGTTTGGAAATAGGCATTTTTTCTAAGTCATTTATTGTTGTGAAATCTTATATGAATCTCAGCTGTAAACTGTAAAGATCTCTTTAAATATAAGGATCTGTTATTTATAATCATATTAGTAATATTTGCTCTCTAGGGAAAATTAGTACTTCCCCAGTTATCCAGTCAAATGGTGTAAAGCATCAATGAGATTACTATTACCAGATTACTACTACCAGAAAGAAATAAAAGAAATAAGGTCACAGTTATTGGACCTATGGAAGTATTTGACATCTAATTGCTTGTGAAATATGTACTTTTAGGAGGCAAATCATTGTCTCAGAGGCATCGTGACCTGTTAGAGAAAGCAGAGATACTCATGACAATTTTCCCCCTGACTATAATTGTCTCAATGTATATGGCCTTGGGAAAGGAACTTTATCATATTTTGCCTCAGATTGCCTAAATGTGAAAGTAGCAATGAGCCAAATGTTTATTTCTTTCTGGGTTTTGAAGCTACTTACACATAATTTCTTTAAAACCAACCCTCATATATCTTAAATTTTTGGAGGTGAGAGCTGATTTGATCACGATTATATGTGTATCATTTCTCTGACCTGAGATGCATCTTACTGTGGAAATTGACAAAGGCACCATGACGTGCTTCAGTCTCCTGGATTGTGGGTATTGTCAGGGCTCAGGCTACAGACTGGCACAGTGGTTCAGTCATGTTGGAAGGAGCAGCACTGTCTCTAGTTCACAGTTGAATTAGATCCCCGTAGGCCCTTTTATGAAGATGAAAAAGTGTGTACTTTGGAGGAAGACAGACCTTGAAATCCAAATTTCTATGTAAAAGTGTCAAGATTTTGAATATCAGTTATTTCAATAATTTTAAAACATGAGCGAACCAAAACACACACACACACACAACTTGCTTTCATACAGATTTCAGTCCACAAATGAGCACATTGCAATTAGGATTTTACAGTGTCTAGTGTAAATTTCTGTACTCATACCATGGGGCTTGAAATTCTAGTAACAACTCAATTTTGTGGGAGCAGCTGCCATTTGTGTAGTATATCCTTTTAATTTCCCTCTATAGAATCATTTATCATGACTCTTTAAAAAGTGAATCTTTATACTTTCTCTTCGTTGAAAGTTGTAACCACTGTAATATAGTTGATGAAGAATGTGCCAGGAGAGCTAGTATTTAATATGGTCTAAACTTTTGCTACCAATGAATTCCTAGACTCTGAATAACAAAGTGTTATTTTTATAATCTTAAAATGAGGACATTATACTAGACACAATATCTTTTTAATTTTTCCCTGTGTCTCAGAAGTTATAATCTGCTGGTTTCTAGAAATAACCAGTATTCTCTTATATTTTCATAATTAAACATCCTTTACCCCTGTTATCCTAAAGGTATTTTATTTAAGCTTCAAGAATTCTTCTTTAATATTGATATTTGGGGATTTTTCTAAGTATTTCCGTGTTCACAGATTTATATTCTTCATGGTTTTCTAAACTTAAATAGTATATTTTTAAGTTATTATTTTTACACATGAAGAGTTCAAGTCCATGTATGTCACCTTTTCAATTTTTATGTCTCTAATTCCTTTCTTGATATGTAAGGAGTAAAACTGAACATTATATTCCAGGTTCCACTATGGCATATTTTATAAAAGTGTAAAATTAAACTATATAATTTCTGGCTGAAGTTTATATGCCTATATTGTCTAATTTTCTAAATAGGATATAGTAACTGTATTCCTTACCTACCAAAATTGTTATGAGAATATATTAAAAAGTATATTTAAGAACACTATGCAAATATATTTTATTGTCATTATTTTAATAATACATGTAATTAAAACCACTCTAGTTGCTGAAATAATTTTAATATTCTCAAAAGAATTGAACAAAGCACAAAACTTTTCTTGGTTCTCCTGTAGTCCTCACATTTGTTTAAAATAGTCTTCTAGAATTATTTCATTTATTTTGGTGCAGAGAGTTTTATTTTTCATATTACTAATTTACATACAGAAATTTACAATGATAATATGTAACTCAAATGTCTAGATTGCTGATCAGGATTTGCTGACTCCTTTATTTTAACTCTATCTCCATAGTAGCATTTATGTATTAATTTTTCTGAGTGTTAACATTTATAATATTTTGTTTGATTTAACCTACACTTCAAAACTAATTGCTGATATATAAAACTAATAACATTACTTTGTTTCATGATATAATTGAGTTCTGTATTTCATATTAATTTACCTTTTAATTTACTAATAACCATGCTATGAAAGAACTACTGAAGAATTTTAAGCAATTGTTGGATGGTTTATGATTCATTCAATAAGCATTCATTGAGCATATCCAAGATGTCAGGTGCTATTTGCCGGGTTCGGGGTATATGGTTTGGAACAAGAGAGAACCAGTTAGCGTTCTCATGGAGCATACGTGCTCTTGAAAACTAGGAAGACAATAAACAAGCAAGCAAAAGCTTGATAGAGGTATATTCTGTGAAGATAAAAAGTACTAAATGTAACAAAAATATGAAAACAAAGAATAAAAACAACTAAAATTAATTTTAGAAAGTAACTGATGAGCAGAGAACCACTTTACATGGTTTGGACAGGAAGACATCTTTGAGTGAATATCTGGGCTATCTTGAAAGTCAAGAATGATCAGCAATGAACACTGCAGGGGAAGGGCATTCCCTGAAATTATAAGAGAAGTACAAAGAGACGGTGGTAATTAGGTAGTTACGTTAAGCAAGGGGGGAAAAGGCCACGTGGTTAGAAGAAAGTGAGCAAGAAGTTGGATAGATCATCAGAAAGTCTCGAAAACTGGAGTCTGCTCTTAACTTGGTTATGCTCTTGGATGTTAAAAGCTCTATGTTGGGACTGTGGCTGTAGCAGTGAGTGACGCAGACAGGATCTCACCTTGATCAAAAGTTGGTTTATCAAAATGGACAATACAAAATGTGAACAAGTGCAAAATGATTGGTGTAGCAATCTTTTTGTTTGTTTGTTCGTTTGCTCTCTGGGGGTTGGTGGTGGGTTTTTGTTTGTTTTGTTTTAAGGAGAGAATAATCATAGTTTTCTAGTGCGGTAATGGATAGCTTTTTGTGAAGTTTGTTGGCCTTAAATAATTGAAAGAGTGATGGATAATAAGGCTTCCCTCATGACTTATGACATTGTAAATCAGTGGAAGTTTAACCCAAAACATGCAGACAGTAAAGGAACCACAATTGGAGGATGGAGGCTGAAGGAGCAAGGATTGTTGAGTTTAGTTGTCATGCTTGGTTCATAAACATTGCTGTTCATAGAACTTTTATTAGGTCCATGCTTCAACTTGAAATCATGATAAGCTATTTTATTCTTTTAGCTGAAACTGGAAGTAGAAGAAATCTAATTATAATAGTCTTCATTGAAAGCCTAAAATGTTTCTTGGTCCTTGAAGCAATAGAAAGTCAGTTAGTTGTGATCAGCTGGAACCAATTAAAGTAATATTTTGGAAGTATAGCTTTTACAGTGTGATGTGTTTGGGGGAGACAGTCAGTGTGATCAGCTAGAAGATATTGCAAAATTGCACGTGTGAAATAACAAAGACCATCAGTGAAAATCAAGAAGAAAAATCAGATATGAAAAGAATGTAAAGATACCTTCTTTATTTGAATAATTTCTTTGAATCTAATAAGAGCATATTCATATGCAAGCTCTTAAAAATTCATGTTAAAATTTTTTAGAGTTTTTTTCTGAACTAGTATGTCAGTGTACTTGTTAAAGAATAGAAGTGTGACAATAAATGTTTGTTGAAGAGCTGAGGGTGTGCATTTCCAGAAATCACTCGAAGTCATGTTGATGTTTTAAACGTTAATGTCGTTAATTTTAAAAAGGATTACCTCTTCTTAATTATTTTAGCCAAAATCCCTTTTGTCAGTTTGCCAACAAATAAGAGAATTTTCTTCTTTAATATATTTCAGCTCTATTATATTCATGGTGCCTAAAAACAAATCATATATTTGAAGGTAGTGTAACTTACAAAATATAACTCACTAAGAAACTGAAACATACACTATTATTATACTAAGATCTCTCAGAAAAAGCCAAAGTATTAATAATTCTGTTGATGGTTTTGATGCAGAGTTGTATAGATACCTAAATTATAGGTAATTGATAATCAAACAGCTAGAGATCAGATATGAAATTATTGATCTTATTAGCAATATCTTTAATCAAAGTAGTTATACTTTATGACTGAATGGTGTGTGTGTGTGTGTGTGTGTCTGTGTTTTATTTTAGGTAAAATACAGTATAAAAGAGAAAAATGAAGGTGAATACTAAGTGTTGTCTAAATGCAACCAATGTCATTGAATAAAGCCAATCCATATTCTACACAGGTATGACATCAAAGACGATTACACATTGAGAATTAAAAAGGCAATGAGTACAGATGAAGGCACATATATGTGTATTGCTGAGAATCGGGTTGGAAAAATAGAAGCTTCTGCTACCCTCACAGTCCGAGGTAAGAGACTTAAGATGTGAAATATAATTGAACTAGCAGACTAATATTTGGTTAAATTGGTAAGTGAACTCATAATCAAAATAATAGCTTGCACTGTTTTATTAGTACATAAAATGCCTGGATTTTGTGTCCTCTCACTTTTTAATTGAAATAAAATTACTTTCAAATTTGGATTTGAAAGGATGTGCATTTGAAATGATTAATTTTTATTTAATAAATTACAGCTAACAGTTTAAAATTAAATCTTAAAAATAGAAAAGATTTACACTAATCTTTTGTGTTTCCATTGTTTTGATCTAATTACAGCTTTTAAATGTCACTAGTTTCAAAGATACTCAGTTTCTGTTTACTAGGTTGTCACTTTATACTAGGAGACAGTTTTTTTGAAATTCGTTTTTATTTCAGCATTCAAAAAGCAATCTGAAAAAAAAAAAAAATGAACACTGCTTCCAAAGGTGAAAAATGGATACAAAGGAGCTCCCACGTTGAGGAAATCTGATTTAGAGAGTGATTTGTGAAGTTCGTTGGCCTTAAATAATTGAAATAGTGCTGCTCCTGTAATAACTTTCACTTTCTGGGTGTCATGCACTTTCTCAGTCATGGAATAATTTCCATTTATAGACTCCCTGCCATTGCTTATAAGGGAAAGAAAGCATTACTTAACCCTACAGTGAGCTAGAATGAATTAAGCATCTTCCTGTTGGTGCATGTTGGTCCCCAGGAGTAAATTATATAGCCCAAGGTACCAAATAGTACATGAGCACAACTACACTTACCCTTGCCAAATGGATATTACTCATGGCATTGTTTACACTCACAGGACTTAACAGGGATAGGCAAGTACATCCATTGCTCAGTCTTTCAGCCTTTCATCCCTCAACTGATGCCTCCTCCTCCCATCACTCTCAATAAAGAAGTTTGACAGCAAGTTTACATCCATGTCTCTCAGTTGTATTTCACTTTGTCTAGTCAGACGTCAGCCTTGTGCAGTTTTACTCGCAGTTTACACAAGATTAGGTGAAAGGCTTGGAAGAATTTTAATTGGCAAGAAGTATGTGAGGGATTCTCAGAATGGTCTTCTATCTGGTAAGAAAAATGATATTTGCAGGATGTATGATTTGGGCTTCCCTTGCAGCTCAGATGGTAAAGAATCTGCCTGCAATGCAGGAGACCCAGATTCAATCCCTGGGTCAGCAAGATCCCCTGGAGGAGGAAATGGTAACACACTCCAGTATTCTTGCCTGGAAAATTCCATGGACAGAGGAGCCAGGGGTCACAGAGAGTCAGGCGTGACTGAGCAACTAATACACATTATTTGGGCATCGTATCATTTAAAAAAACAAAAACAAAACCAAAAATCTTATCTTCCTCCAGGTAACATTCTGAATGTCTAGATGATTCTGGATACCTAGAAAAATATTGGTGATTTCCAAACTTCTCAGTCACTCTGTTCCTCTTCCACTTAATTCATTTTGCTCCATCCAGACATTCTAGGTTGGACTTAGATGCAATAAATTTAAACAAAATTGGCAAGCCAGTTGCTTAAAAATATTTTCATTTCTTTAAAAAGCTATGATCATACACCAATTGAATATATATATACTGATAATATATGAGCAAAATCTGAAAGCCTTTGTAAGCCTCTTCACTATGGTTAATCTACATTTTCTGGTAGGTGATGAGATATATATACATATTTGTTTGCTTTTATCTAGTCAGCCCTTTGCAAAAGCAATTCACCTGACCATATTTCCCCCAAAGTTTGTTTGTTGACTTTTTCTGAAGTAAGTGAAAAAATAAACAACTAACCAAGAAATATTCTAGTCAGAAAATATTTGCTGACTAAACAAATGGTGAGAAATGTGAGGTGTTGTTTGTTTATAGAAGCAAGAGGGTTCCTTTTATACTTGAATTCTTGGATGAATGAGATTTGAAGTGGTGTTTGCTTTAAGATACTTCCCCAGCTAATTATTTTCATAATTTGTTAAAAGTTTCAGGATTGCTATTTCATTTAGCAAAGCATGCTCCTCCTCAATGGATGTATGAGGCTAACGTACAAAACAAATAGAAGGAGTTGTTTGTTTTCAATGGGACTTTTTTTTTAAAGCAACAAACCTTAATAATGATCTCTCCCCTGATGTGTGTCCTAAAGATGCATTAGGGAGTTTAATGTATTTGGTATTTATTTTCATCTGACTGATGTGTCAAAAATGGGGTTAAAGAATAAAAATCCCCATAATATAATAGACTGTGGAGTAAAAATTGTTTAAAAACCATTAGGAAAAGCGGTTGGGATTTCTCATGCTAAGAGGTTAACAGGAAAAAAAAAATATATTATCTGCAGCTTAGTTTTTTACACTCATTTTTCTGTGCACGTAAATGAAATGTTCAACCCTTCTCTGGATTGTTTTATCAGAATAGGGTCAACTGACCAAAGAGGCCGCATCCATTTTCGTCCATTTAATGCAAGGACACAGTTTAGTATAATTTGCTGATTTTGAAAACATCCACCTGCTGGGTGTTTTTTTTTCCCCCCTCAGGATGAAATGATGCTTTCTGACAAAGACAATAAGGTTTATTGTGATGTTTCTGCTGAAATTTTATCATGATATTTACTTTACCCAATTTTGGAAAAGAAAAAGAAAGAAAGAAAGAAAGTTTTATAATCAAAATCTGGAACAGACTTAGTTGTTTTCCACTTCAAAAATATGGTGAAAATAGACTATAAAATTAATAGCAAGTAGTTCTCTTTGCTGACTGGACAAACATAATTAGAAAGAAATATTTCTAGACAACAGTAAGCCTCCTTATATTTATATTCTTATCAAGTAATTCATGATCTGATAGAACTTTTTAACATGGCTCCAAAATAAGTGAACACAAACTGCATATTTGTAAACATGTTTTTCCCATTTTTTTAATTGCTTAAATTGGCTGTGCCTAAACAAGGCTTCATTGGGAAAACTAGAACTATTTCAAAAACTATTTCTAGAGCAATAAAGTTCTAATTTTCTTGGAATTACCCGAGACTAAATGAAAAGAAATGTATTTTCTTTCTTTAAAACATGATTTCTTACCATGATTTTTTTTTTCTTTTCTCTCTTTAGACTCAGAATGCCTTTTTGTTTCTAAATGAAACATTATGTTTCAGATGCAGCTTAAGGTGGCACCTGAAAAATAAAACTAAAAAATGAGAAACTAAGTTCTTTTTCTACTACACATTTGCAAAACTGAGAACTCTTATTCATTAGAATATGGCACAACTTTATTATGTTAGTCTGTTGTTGTGTTCTTAGTTGTTATTGTTGTGTGCCCATCCAAAAAAAAGAAAGAAATTATTGTGTATAGTTCAGCTTACTTTCTTCCTCTTGCTATACTAAATCCACTATAGACTCCAGGACACACTAGCGTTTCACCAAGCTGAATTTTCATTCAGTTGCTGCTGTTGCTGCTGCTGCTAAGTCACTTCAGTCATGTCCGACTCTGTGTGACTCCATAGACGGCAGCCCACCAGGCTCCCCCGTCCCTGGGATTCTCCAGGCAAGAACACTAGAGTGGGTTGCCATTTCCTTCTCCAATGCATGAAAGTGAAATGTGAAAAGTGAAAGTGAAGTCTCTCAGCCATGTCCGACTCTTAGCAACCCCATGGACTGCAGCCTACCAGGCTCCTCCGTCTAAGGGATTTTCCAGGCAAGAGTACTGGAGTGGGGTGCCATTGCCTTCTCCATCATTCAATTGCTATAACTGCTTTATTCTTCTTTGAATGGTCTTCCCCCTTTTAATTGTGAATAATATTCTAAGACCATGAATCTTAATAGAGAAGTTCCAGTACAGTTTCAAAGATTCCACAGAGCTAGAATTATGATGTATTTTTTGAGTGAGTGAATGAATGTCTGTAAATATGGTTTCAATGGCTGTATCTGTCTCACCATGCCCGAGAAAACATCAAGACAAAACTATTCATAAGTTTGAGGGTTACATTGTGTTTGCACTAGAGCTTTATCCACTGGGATATGACTGAAGCACTTGTTTGTTGAATAAATTTATATTTTGAAAGTAAGTTTTCATAAAAGTTCAAATGCTACTGAATTGATTTCTTCTTCCTTTGAATAATGGGGCCATATGTTTTATATTTGTCTATTGCTTTTATACAAAGTGGTTTACTATCTAAATTGATTTGGCAATATTCTTTTTAAAGAAAGTATTATTAAGCCCATGTGTGTCTCTTTCAATTTCTGTGCATTTATAAAAGGGGTAGCCTATTTCAACTGACTTTAGTGATTGAAAGTTATGGAATAATAAAAAATAATAATTTGTTGAAGCAGCAGTTTGAAAGCCATTCTCAGTGTGAACAAGAATCAATTTGTCAGTCATTGTTTCCTGCCCTCTGCCAAAAAAAGAAAAGAGCTTAACAGTGGTTAGAGAAGTACTCAGTTGAGATCTCTAAGGATGTTCCAACCTATTTGTTATATTTTCATCCACCCTGTCCACGGATGAAAAGTGATGTGATCTTAACTTATTACTGGATGAAAAGCAGCATCAGGGGCTTTTTCTGTAGTCCCTGTAATGGTTCTGACTAACCATGCTTAAAATCCAATTGCTATTTAAATCAGACAGTGAGGCCTTCTTTTATTGACATGACATTTGCTAGTCTGTGACTTGAATAGTTATATTCATCAGGTTCTTAACTTTGGGATAACACAATGCTGTTTAAAAAGATCTTTGAAATAATAACTGTAGTTAAGTGATGATGATGATAAGACCTCATGTATAATATCTGTCAAATTGCTTAATCTCAGCATGCAAAGTAATTGTTTTCTTAGACTTCTATTTATAATGTTCAGTTTTTATCAAGCTAGGGCATCCTGTTCATACTTGAATAGTGACACTAGAAATCACCCTACTGTCCATACTTAAATGTAACATTACACATCATGCATTCTGATAATTTTCTTTTCTTTCTTTTTTTTTTAATTTCTTTTTTATGTTCTCACCACACCATTGTAATGTCTACAGCTCGCCCTGTGGGTAAGTAGCCATCCTTCTATCCATTTCGCATGGCTTTGTACAATGCTTCATAGCTCATACATATTAGGATATGACAGATTGAAATACATTTGTTCACCCCTGTTAAAATATTACTTGAGGGACTGTCCGCTGTAAAAGTTGCTTCTGACTTTTTCATCACTTTACTAAACCACGTAGTTACTTTTTACTACTTTGCAATTAATAGGTAAAATTTTCATGTAAAAGAATATGTGAATGGTGGATATGATATACTGCTAACTTTTCTTGAGAAAATTACACTTCAATTTTCTTGCGTGAATCAAATCATTATGTTTGATATTTGTTAAGATGAAAGATTATGAACTAGATTAAGAAGTTTTATTATTTTATGCACTTATATTTTAAGCTGCTTGGAGTCTCCGCTTTGTAAGGGTATCTTTTTAACTGCTGCACACTTATTATCTGCATGCCACTTAAACAAACTTTAGTAGAATGCTTCAAGTTATTGTAAGTCGATGCTTACACCTAGAAGAAAAGGGAGTGATGATCTGTGTTCTTTGGCATGAAAAATTGTTTGACTATATCATTCTTCATTTGGCTTTGCAAAACTGAAATTAACTGCTTGTGCTTGCATTAATTTAAGTGGTAATTATTTTTAAACAAAGATAAAATATTTTTTAATAAACTTTCTGCATTTCTTTTAAAGTTTAGTTTAACCTATCAAGAAATGTGTTTGAATAAAAGAAATCTTGGTAATTGTGTTAAAAGTAAATAAATAGATATATGCTTAAATGGATTGCTTCTTTAATATACCAAGAGGTACTTTAATAAGTTTCCCAATTTGACAGAGCTATATATAACTGGTTCACCTAACTTCAAAAGCTTCATTAATATACTGGCTTGACATTATTGACATTTGTATATAGTCATCCAGACTCATAACCTTCTTCCCCCTTGGTTGAAACATTCACAGATGTTATTGTTATGTAATATCTTATTATATAGATAGCAAATACAGTAAAGAGAACTTTGGCTTCCTAATCTGACTTTCTGTTCTGCTATTTCCAAGCAGTATTTCCTTTGTCAGTTATTCAACATTCCTAATCCCGAGTCAATTCCTGTATAAAACTGAGAGAAAAGTCCTTACTTATCAGAACTGATGTAGGAATAAATTGAATTCAAGATTGACCATATATGTGAAAAGTTTTGTATGTCAACATTGGTTAACACATTTCTAGTTTCTGAGTCATGTTATTTCACATTTCAGTATTTCTGGAATATACTTACAGCTTATCATCAATTTCAACATAAACTGTAGGCGTTTTTTCCTTAAAGCACCATTATTTAATTGATCATGCTTTTTACAATTGATGCTTTTAGAAGGTTAAGGAATATATTATAGTTTTTGCATTTGTAAGAATTAATATTAATGATAAGTTTACATATTTATGGTATGACATCGAAAATTAAGAAGTAAATGGGAAAGAATAAAATAATAACCTTGCAAATTAACAGGAAAAATCACATTAAATTATAGATCTTTGTATGTAAAAATTTTATGCCAGTAAACCATGACCACTTGATCTATGTTATTTTGCAAGTTCCCAAAACATAGGACAATATGTTAATAATTTTCAGTATACAAAAACTCTTGAATAAAAAATACATTGATTAGAAAATATGATATATGCAGGGTATTAGATGTATGCAGGGTATTAGATGTATTTGTCACCTACAAGGCAATTCAAAATTTATTTCTGTTTTTATTCTTTTTCAAAATGATTTCTTAAATTCCCATTGGACAGGAACTAAAGAATAGCTTCTTGACACACTGTACTTTATTCTGGGAAAGTCTGTCATTTCATAAATCTTTCTGGAACGACATGACAGTGTTTAGAGATATGAAGAACTATACTTTAAACTTGACAGCTGCTATTAATTTGGGAAACTGAATGTTTGATATGCTTTCATTGGATCACCAAAGAAGACTGCTAATGAGGAAATTAACTTGCTTTTTCTTTGCATCAATTTTTTACATCAATTTTAATTCAGGAATTATAGATAGGGCAACTTTTATTGTAAGGTTAGAAGACACAAATCAAGTAAAACCTTGAATTAAATATTCAAATGCTAGAAAACTACGTTATTAATATTTGTTAGTAGACTAAATGTTTTTTAACTTTGAAATTCTTAGCAGTAGCATAAACAGTATTCTACAAAGTAGAAACCACAGAAAGCAGAGGAAAATCCATCTTTCGATACTAGTATAAACTATGTGAAGAAATATGTACCAAATGTATAAGATTTAGAGAAAATTCAGTGGGTAGTTCCTGTCGAAAAGTTTTTAAAAGAAAACTAGAAATATATGCAGATTCTGGAATACTTATAGATTCAGAAATCAGTCATTACATACCAGATGAAGCTTGGTAGTCTGTGGGGAAAGCCCTTTTAGAAATCACTGTAAACTTCCAAAGTGGATAACTCTTATAATCTGCATTTGAGTCAAAGAATTGGAAACTCTATGCAATTTACAGTGGGAATAAACACCTTCTTTCCTGTACTTTTGAGAAGATAAGAAACACTCTTGAGTTTGAGGATCTCCAATGTGAAAAATCTTACTGAAAGCAAACAATCACATTAGTGCCAAGAAGAAAGTGTTCTCAGATTTCACTTACTCATGTGTATTGTCATCAACACCTCCAAGAGTCCTGGAATCCAACTTCCTTAGTTATCTTTACCACAGAATCTTGACAAATGCCGTTTTAATCATTAAAAATCCAACAGCCCATTCTGTGATTTTGACTTTTTCCTGTCCCAAAGGCATTTTTTATATGAGAAGCAAAAGGACATCCTAGGACATAGTGAAGTCTGAATGTTGAAATATTCATTTGTTTGTTTGCAAAACTCTTATGATGAGGGAACTAACAGAAGAAAAGGTTCTAAATAGGGATAAATATCTTGCTTCCTATGCCCATCTGTCTTATTTTCTGTTGGAAGTCTTTCCCAAGCTTAAAAATAAAAAAGAACATCTATTTTGGAGATGGGCAACACATTTTTTTCCTAGCAGCAACTCAAAACATGATGAGTAATTTGGAAAAGAACTGTCAAATCTACCAGCTGCCTTGCGTGTGATGGTGAGGCCTGCTTCCTTTTGTGTCTTATGTACCATCTGCTACATACTGATTGCCTCCAGTATGGAAACTAAAAGCTGAGTGTATCAGGTGAAACTCATGTAACGTATCGAAAACAAATTGACAATACGCAACATCATAGAAACTTCCAATTATTTCCTAATTTAGTAACTCAAAAGTATGTTTCTTTCTACAGAATATAATTGGCCACACGAGTGTGTAAGTATAGAAGCAAGTAAACGTTTTTGGCAAAATTCCCATCTTTTATTATTTTGAAGATGCAGCCACTGTTTAAACGGAAATCTGTAGGGACATATTTTTTCAATCTTTTAACTGTTTAAACACGAAAATTAACATAACCTCATTTTAGAAAATTCTGTTTCAAGTTGAAGTGGAATTTTTTCTTTCCTATAACATGCTCTGAAGCATTTTATTGAGGCCACTAAGTGAGTGCCTGGAAAAATTCATTCAGAAAATATTATACTATAAAGCAGATATTACTTTAAAAATAATACAACTGGTTTTTCAACACGTCCACCCTCCACGCCACCTTGAAATTTGGAAAACAAAGTGCTGGATATAATTTAACTTAATAATGGAAATATTCCAGTTTTCTTTTTTTAATCAGAAACTAGATAGATTCTATATATGAATCCTCTCAAGTCAAGGTCAGCTGTTCTGCAAAAGACACCCTAAGCATCTCTTAGGAGGAAACCTATACTTTTATTCTCTGCAGCCTTTCTTTGGACAAGCTGTTACAAGACCTGAAGTGATCATCTCTCTCCAAGGAGCCCTTAATGTTTCCTACACCTGGCACTAATTAGCTACTTTATGCAGACTTCCATTTAATTTTTATTAAGTATCACGTTTTTCATGGCTCCATATGTTTTGATTAAATAGTAGGTTAAAAATGCATTCAATTGTGTATATTCTAACAGTGTTCCCATAATGTGAAACGTTTAAAATATCTTTAGCTAATGCTAATTTTGAAAGTGAAAATCAAGTCCTGGTTACTTCTTATGCTTGGTTGGTGTTAGTCACTGTGATTCTTTTGGAAGCATCTTTTGTGTTTGACAGTGTCTGTTTGATGCCTCTAATTTGAAGGGTAGGTATAAATTTATTGAGTCATATTTTTTTTTCTCAGACTTTCAACTGTCTTCATATTGAATAATTCTGTAGTGAAATTCAAGGTTCACAAAATATTTTTATCTTCAGTGGGATGCCCTTTTATGAATACCAAAATGAATATCAGTATATTCCCTTCCTCCAATAACTTTTCTGGGTTATACCTTGAGCCTGACCACCTGTGTCTAATGTTCCTAGAACAGCACAACCACTTAAATCTGCAGATTCTTGTTTTAATAACTATTTCAATATGATTTCTTCTGTTTTGTCTCTGAATATTTTTCCTTTCTCAGTTCTTTTCCTCAAATACATCAATCATATTGGCTTTCCTTTGTCTCAATTCCATATTTGTTAACTTCTCTATAATAACTTTGACATCATCATTTTTCATATTGTTTGATTTCTTAATGCCTATTTATCACCTTCATTTTTCAGTTGCAGTTATCATTTTCCTATTTCTCAATTATATATTTTTAACTTTTGTTAATTTCCTTGGTAAGCTTGAGCAAAGCATTCTTCTCCACTTGTTTTTCAGCCCTTTAATCTCTCTTTTGAAATTTTTGTTTGTGTCTTTTTTTAAAGAGTTACCCTGTTGTATATAATTCTATTTAGACTATAAACAGCTATTTATTCTAAAATATTTCTCTGTTCCCTTATGTTATATTTGGAAGATAAAGATGTTTTATCTCCCTTTGACTAATGATTATATTATTTTCTGTCATTCATTAAATAAGTAATTAGTTAATATATAGTTCTATTGTTTTATTTAGTTTTGCATAGATCCTGTTTTAGTCCCTATTTGATTAACCGTCTAGTTAATGGCTAAAAATGAAAGTTTGCATGTTTGGAGAAGAGAAAGTAAAAGGTATCAGGGTCATTCAATAACCTCTACTTAGACTCTTATCATGAAACTTTCTCAAAAAACATATTACCTTCTTCTTGGTATGCTAGTGATTTTAGTAGTACAGAGCAGACCACTTTAGGTTACCAGCTCCCTATATTCCATATGAAACCCTCTTCATCTTCCTTCGTGCTTCCTGCTTTGCAGTGAAGATGCTTTTTAGGTATACTAGTTTTTCCACAGCTGTGTAACAAGTACCCACAAATTGAGTGACTTAAACAGCACCCTTTTTTAAAAATTTATATTTTAATTTGAGGCTAATTACCTTACAATATTGTGGTGGTTTTTGCCATACATTGACATGAATCAGCCATGGGTAAACATGTGTCCCCTCGTCCTGAACCCCCTCCCACTTCCCTCCTCATCCCATCCCTCTGGGTTGTCCCAGTGCACCAGCTTTGAGTGCCCTGCTTCCTGCATCAAATTTGGATTGGTCATCTGTTTCACGTATGGTAATATACATGTTTCAATGCTATTCTCTCAAATCATCCCACCCTCACCTTCTCCCACAGATTCCAAAAGTCTGTCCTTTATATCTGTGTCTCTTTTGCTGTCTTGCATGTAGGGTAGTTGTTACCATCTTTCTCAATTCCATATTTATGCATTAATATACTATATTGGTGTTTTTCTTTCTGACTCACTTCACTCTGTATAATAGGCTCCAGTTTCATCCACCTCATTTAGAACTGACTCAAATGTGTTCTTTTTTATAGCTGAGTAATATTCTATTGTGTATATGTACCACAACTTTCTTATCCATTCGTCTGCTGATGGACATCTAGGTTGCTTCCATGTCCTAGCTATTGTAAACAGTGCTGCACTGAACATTGGCATACACGCGTCTCTTTCAGTTCTGGTTTCCTCGGTGTGTATGCCCAGCAGTGGGATTGCTGGGTCATGTGGCAGTTCTATTTCCAGTTTTTTAAGGAATCTCCACACTGTTCTCCATAGTGGCTGTACTAGTTTGTATTCCCACCAACAGTGTAAGAGGGTTCCCTTTTTTCCACACCCTCTCCAGCATTGTTTGTAGACTTTCTGTTGGCAGCCATTCTGACCAGTGTGAGATGGTACCTCATTGTGGTTTTGATTTGCATTTCTCTGATAATGAGTGATGTTGATCATCTTTTCATGTGTTTGTTAGCCATCTGTATGTCTTCTTTGGAGAAATATCTGTTAAGTTCTTTGGCCCATTTTTTGATTGGGCCATTTATTTTTCTGGTATTGAGCTGCATGAGCTGCTTGTATATTTTGGAGATTAATTATTTGTCAGTTGTTTCTTTTGCTATTATTTTTTCCCATTCTGAAGGCTTTCTTTTCACCTTGCTTATAGTTTCCTTCATTGTACAAAAGCTTTTAAGTTTAATTAGGTCCCATTTGTTTATTTTTGCTTTTATTTCCATTACTCTGGGAGGTGGATCATAGAGGCTCTTGCTGTGATTTATGTCAGAGAGTGTTCTGACTATGTCTTCCTCTAGGAGTTTTATATTTTCTGATCTTACATTTAGACCTTTAATCCTTTTTTATTTTATTTTTGTGTATGGTGTTATAAAGTGTTCTAGTTTCATTCTTTTACAGGTGGTTGACCAGTTTTCCCAGCACCACTTGTTAAAGAGATTATCTTTTCTCCATTGTATATTCTTGCCTCCTTTGTCAAAGAGAAGGTGTCCATAGGTGCATAGATTTATCTCTGGGCTTTCTATTTTGTTCCATTAATCAATATTTCTGTCTTTAAACAGCACCCATTTTTTAGACCACAGTTTTGTAGATCAAAAGTCCAACCAGGCTCAACTCAGTCCTCTTCTTAGCACCTCATAGGCCAAATCAAGATATTGATCAGGCTGAGCACTTTTCTGGAGACTCTGCAGAAGAATCCACTTCAGAATTCATGAAGGTTGTTGGCAGTATTCTTTGTAGTTGTAGCATCGACATCACCATTTTCTTGTTTGCTGCCAGCCAGAAGCTGCTCCTAGTTTGCTTGCTAACCTTTGCACATGGTTACCACAGCCTTCAAAGTCAGCAGTGACTCCTTGAATCCTTCAAGGGCTTTGGTTACGTCTCACTTCTTGGTCTGCTATCAGTTGGAGAAAATTCCCTGATTGAAAGGTCTTTTGTGATTGGATTACACCCCTAAATTAACGTTAAGGTCCCTAAGACCTATCTTAAGGTCGACTGATTAGTGACCTTAATTACATCTACAAAATCCCTTTTGTCACATAACAATCATGGGAGTAACTTCAGGAAGTGAAGGTCATGGGGGCCACTTTAAACTTTCCCTATCCATAATCAACTGGGACTTTTTCTCCTTCAGTACCTTCTCTCCTTACTTGTAAATTTTAGCTGGTTAACTTTGAAGTCATCTCTTATATTTCCCAAGTCTCCTTCTTAACTCCCAATCTCCTTTTCCCTATCAAGGGATGATGGAGTGGGATCTCGCAGTGTTGACAGATACTTTTGGTAAAATTAGTATTGATAAAGGATTGTGGATTGAGTCTAGTTATTGTTCATTTCCTGTCCTCATTTTCCTCCAGATTCAACCATGATTGGCAAGAGGACTTCATAATTTGTGGTTTGGTGTTATGGTAGTTTTTCCATATTATTCACTTCTTTTGTTGCATTCAGTAAAGGAAGGTGGAGCAAAAAGCCTTTATTTCATTATATTAACCTAAATATTAAAAACTTATAATTTTAACCTAAATAATAAAAAAATCATTACTTTTGAAGTCTTTTCAAATAAAAATAAAATAAACAGCATGTTTATTTAGTAATTAAAAGTAAAGTACTATAAATATCAAATATCACAGTAATGTAAAAGTCATGTTTGACTCTTTGTGACCCATGGACTGTAGCCCACCAGGCTCCTTTGTTTATGAAATTCTCCAGACAAGACTACTGGACTCGGTTGCTATTCCTTTCAAGGAATCTTCCCAACCCAGGGATCAAGCCCAGGTCTCCTGCATTGCAGGCAGACTCTTTACCATCTGAACCACCAGGGAGGAGTAGAAACAGTATTATGAGATTAGTATTAGAAGACTTCACTGGCTATTGTCAGAAAGAAATAGCATTAATGTGTTAATCATACCATCTAAGAAAAATTTTCACTTTTATAAATTACAATATGTAATTGACAGAAAATACCACCTTATATATATATATATATATAGTAAAATATATATCATGATGTACATTACACCTAAATATTATATGCAAGACATTTGAATTACTACAGTACTTTTTTAAATGTATGAAATGTCACTCAAGGGAATACTACATAATTAGATTCATTAAAAATATATAAACTACCAAATTAAATTAAATTAAATTTTGAATTAAAATATGTCTGAATGCCTTTTTAAATACCTCTTATGGCAAACATTGCTTCCTAGATTTATTGAGGATATTATTTTCATCTCCCCTGAAAAACTATTAGCTCTTTTTCAGTAAATACATTGTTGTATTTATCTTTCTGCTGCCTCTAGGTCTAGCATAACATTTACACATGGTAGGGGTACGCCAAGTGTTGGTGCAGTTAATTGATACACACATATGCACACATAGGTAATACTTGCCTAGAAAATGTTTATGCAGGCAGCTTTAAATAGTGCTATAAAAAGATTAAGCAACATTAATGGTAACAGGCCAATCATATAGTCCCCATTCTGCTAGTAGGAGATAAAATACAACAAAAAAGAAGGCACTAATGAGTTAGGATGGTGCCTTACTAAGCGTGTAATTAATGTTATTAAGAAACATTGCAGTTGCATATTAAAATTCCGTTAACTAAGCAGCACTTCAGCATCAGTACATTTGTTCCTTAGTTGCAAGTCCCCCTCCGCCCATTTTTTTTTTTTTCCTGATTGGCATCTTCATGCAATCTTTTTCTAAAAAATGAGATAATGGGATGTGATCAGCCCTCGTGGTTTAGCTGGAGTGCTGACATGACAGTTCTGGCAAGTTGACAGGTTAAGTGAGTGAAAATGGATGTCTTGTCTCACCATTTACACGAAGAGCCTTTTTTAAGCTATAGTTTTCCCTCCTCACCTCCACACTTAAAACCTCTTCTACTTGCAATACTGAGGACTCTAGTTTTCCTAGTTAGTATCTAGAGAGGATTTTTTTTTTTACCACTCCTTTGACTATTTTTCTCCCACTGGTGAAAATGAGATCTTTTTAAAGAATAATGTAAATATTTTTGCATTTAATAATTCATTAATCTTGGAAATTAACAGTCTCTTAAAGAAAACAAAATTTTACTGTTTTATTGGATTCTCAGTATTTTAGCCGGGAAAGCAAAGTACAGAAACAAAGCTACTTTTGGCGAAGGACGGAATGATATGGGAAAATGTGAATTTCAAAAATCAGAATTTGTTTAAATTTTTCTCCATTTATAACTTAGAGAATTCAAGAGTTCATTAAAATCACATGTTAGATTTTAGGATGATTTCCTATAGGTAATGATTTCCTGTACTTGCCTATAATTGAAGTGCAAATCTATTTTAGTAATTTCACATACACTAAAGTGTAAAATGATCTGTAAACATGTCCAACAAAACACTTTATGTTAACTATTAAATTTATTGCAATATAGAAATATTTAATACCATTAGAGGATTAAATTGGACTTGCTAAAGTCAGTAAAGACCATTTACATAGAAAAATACATGGTTCCACCAGCATAATCCTTCAGTTTAACAAACATTTACCTGATTTTCTAAAGGGGTCAGTGAAGCCAGGTGATGGTAATAGTACATTGGTGCAATCCGGAAAACTTCTGTCTCTAACATAAGGCATGTGTTTTTACCTCTGTGAGGAATAACTTCACCCCCTTCCTTTCTTACGGGCTTTATCTCAAAAGAACAAATCTATCTCTTACTCTCTCTTTTTCTGTTTCAATGCTTTCCCCAACTGTCGGAGACAGACTAAGTCAAGTTACTTTGTAATGGTGGGGCATCCTGTGTTACAACACTTATCATGTTCCTCACGTTGTGTCATGCTTGATTATTTTCATGTAAGTTTCCTCTGGTAGGCAGTAAGTTCCAGAGAATAGAGATCTTAGTACCCTCAGACCCTTACACTAAATAAAACCAGTAAATGCTTAAAATAATTAAATGCTATTATATGAGTTAAAGTGCCAACAAACATCTGAATTTATTTCTAGTACAAATTTATTACTTTGGGGCTTCCAGAAAAAAAAAAAATTAAGGTTAAGTACAAAACGTCTGTGGGGTTGTTTTTCAGTCACTTAGTTGTGTCTGACTCTTTGCAACCCCATGGACTGCAACATGGCAGACAGGCTTCCCTGTCCTTCACCATCCTCCAGAGCTTGCTCAAACTCATGTCCGTTGAGTTGGTGATGCCGTCCAACCATCTTGTCCTCTGTCACCCCTTTCTCCTCCTGCCTTCTAGCTTTCCCAGCATCAGGGTCCAGTGAAGCTGTGTGGTGGAGCTGTTTATTTTAACTCTGTTTTTGCATGCTTGCCAATGAGATTTAAATGTGCAAGGTATTTTGAAACAAATGAACTTATCCTTTGCAAGGGTATTCTGTTTTTTCTAGATAGTTGTAGAATTATTTCATTGTCTATATTTACATTGCTGATTTTCGAGAAGAAGCATATTATCTGTGACTATAAATTAAAGAGCATGGTTTTAATCACCATCACAAAACATACACATTTTCATGTCCCACTTGCCACCAAAACTCAGTATCTTTGATGCTCTTTGAACTTGCTTTCCCAGTTACTAAAACAGTCAATTTACAAGCCCACTTAACATTATTTTGTAGTTACATTGTAGAACATGTTTGACTAGCTTCACAGCCTGCTTTAGTCATCAGATTTTGAATGACCATGAGTTACTTTATTTTTCAATATTATATGAACCTGCAAAAATTAGTCTTCCCATAATCGATAAATTCCACAACAGTGGTTAAAAAATATAAAGAGTATAGCTGCATAATTGGAACAGGTTTTTACTCACATACAAGTACTGAATGCAGTTTGTACCTGTGAGCCTCTCATAGATGGAGAGTAGCATATGAAATCTAAATAGACAAAGTATCTAAAGATTGTGATTTGTGTCATTCAACTTTTTTGACCATTTTACTTTCCATATTTATGGAAACAGGAAACCATTTAGTAGTTTTGCTTTTTCAGTTTGACATTAAAAAAGCATATATATAATGTACATCACTTATAGAGAGGTATATTATTAAATTATTGTTGAAAAAGCTATAGATATTGGTTTTTATTATTGAACAAGAATTTTTAATATTAGCTAGAAGGAAGGCACTGGTGAGAAAGAAACCACATCACTCATCTAGAGGGGTTATTGCCGTGGACTCAGTAAGAAAATGATTAATTGGAAAGGCAGGTAATTTGGCACTTTAATAGTTTATATTTCTTAAAAACAGTGACAAATGAATAAAATGTGATTAAATTGGGTTTATAAAAATGATCATTTTAAATCCTATATCCCTAAATTACATTTTTCATTATAAATGCATTGCTTCACCTGAAATGGATTATGTGTTAATAAGTTTCAAATCAAATATTTCCATGACATTATGCATTTCCAATATTATTAACAGAAGTTCTTTGGAAATCAAGTGAAGTGTTAAATAGTAAAAATTAAATAGAATTAAATAAGTTGAAGGAACAGTCATTTATCAATTAGACACCGACCTATTCTGATTACTGAGTAAATATTCAACTCCTGTTCTACATTTCATGTTAATGAAATGAATTCTTGCTGTTTCTTGTTGGTGGGCCTAAGCCTATTAACTAATTTTTTTGTGTGAGAACTTTAGACTTGGTTGTTACACAGTACCTGTGTTTTTTGTATGTTGCTTTTGTCACTCCAGGATGGTGGCTACTCATTTTGCAGTAAGTTTTTGGTGCAGTGGGAACGATGTACAGAAGGACATATTAAAATCAATTAGGAAATAGTTTTAAACGTATTTTCTTTGATGTCTCCCCGCCCAGATTACTATAATAATAAAGTAACTTTTCCCCTTAATTTTCTATTCCAAATTATTCCTTTAGAGTTCACTATTTGGAGATTTTCCAGTCCAAATAGAGATACTATATCATTGCAAAATAGTAGACAGCACACCTTACCAGTAAGAGCTTACAATGGAGCAGAAGAATGAAGGCACTCAGGCAGTGGTGGGGGGAGAGGGGGAAATAGAGAAATAAGACAGTACAAACAAGGGAAAGTACCTTAAAGTGGGAAGAACAGAAGAAAAGGACAAGATTAGAGTGTGTTCGGGTTAATCGTTGTTGACAAGATGGATCAAAGGCTAAAAGATATCAAGATGGATTAATCACTAAAACAAGCAAATACGTATACAAGTGATTGAAAGGAGATTCGTCTGCTGAAATGTTTGAGCACAGGTGAGCATCCGGATGATAAAACCCTGGGACAGCTGATGGAAGACAAAGTGATACTCAGAGCAGAGTAACTTACAAGCATGGCAATGGCAAGCAATAGAAAAGGCACTGTAGGTTTTGAATGAAGAATGGCTTGAAATCAGTGTACTTCAGAAAGGTTGTACTTACAGGTAGTACAGAAAGAGCAAGATTATAGATTTTGTGTGCTTTAACAATAACAGCAATTATTTAGGAAAAATATGTTATGATTTTAACAATATTATACCATATTGGAAACCATAGCGTATAATTTTTACCCTTGTGTTTGGTAATAGATATAAATTCTCAGTCATATGATTTGAAGTGAACCACATGTTTAAGAGGTCCAGCTAGCAAATGGATCAGAAATCATCTGTCTTCCTATCTATTGGTTTAATCTTCAAAAGCCTTTAATAAGATTCAATTTACTGGTCTTTACATCATAATGGTAGAAGTTAAGACATAGAGCTCTGTGAATATTAAATGAGATAATGCCTATGGATGGTTTAACACACCTTCTGGCCCTTAATAAGCACTCAAATGATTTTAATCATTGTTACTGTATTAAACAGTTTTCAACTCAGCACGTCTTTAAAATAAGCAAATAATGAAAGAATGTACATTTCAAATATGCTTTAAAGAATACTGGAATTTAACCAGTAAAAATATTAAATAGCAAAAAATAAAATTATACCTGAGTGTAAGATACAAAGATCATAATCTTTATTGTCATGGAATAAGAGCTTATTCATTCAGGCACAAAATTATACCTAAAGAAAGAGCTGCAGAGTGTGCCTGTAACTGCCTTGTCACATATTAATGCATGCAACTGCTTCATGGCTGTCTCCATGTTCGTGTCTGCCATAGAAAGTCATATTTTCCTGTAAAAACAGCTTTGAACATGATGTGATTAACCTTTAGGGTCCCCATCCCACATCTCCAAGCCCACCGCATGCTCAGCCTAGGCTTCCTGCTTAGGTTTGCCATCTGATTTCCGTATCACCCACTCACTCACACCAGCGGGCATTAGCATAACAGAGCTGTAGCGTGACTTTGATTGAAGCCAGCTTGGGCTGAATGTAATATCAAAGCACAATTTAGCAGAAATCAAATCTAATTTACTGTGTATATTATTTAAATTCTCTAAAACACAGTTTTGGGTGAACAGTAGCAGACCTCTCATCTTAATTGACCTTTTTATATTTGGGTCTACTCTTCTGGAAATCCCCCAATGCACTTTTCGCATGGAGATATTCTTTTAAACCTGTGCATGTGTACTTGAGCATTGAATTGTGCAACTCTGTTTTCTTCATTCCCTTTCTTGTTGCTGCTGAAGCAGTAAGGTATAATCGCTTATAACAGATTAAGCAAGTAGGTTGTTACATCATAGTTATATGAGATATGTCTAATGCTTTGGGTTGTAGAAAAGACATAAATATGTATTTTATAGTCTTCTGTCTTTATAACCAGCATATTCTTCTGAAATTTATAACTCTAACTCTTTAATTCATATTTGGGTTTAAATGTGTGTTTTGAATTGTCAGCTTGAGGACCAAATTTTTTTTTTTCAATATCCAATGAGAGCCATCATAGAAAATCCACTGTGTGGATAGCACACATTGTGCTATTGTGCTTGATAAAATGCCACCTCTCTGCCTCTTCCCTCCCACTGGTGCCATCAGTCAAGTATTGTCTTTTCAAATCATTTTCAGTGCCACCTGGCAGAAATACTGAAACTGTGAAGCGTTATCAGTAGAATTATTGATGCAGTTTGTCATTTTTAAAACCTCAAAAAGGGACTTTCCTGGCAGTCCAGTGGATAAGGATTCACCTTCCAATGCAGCGGGTATGGGTTCAATCTTTGGTTGGAAGGCTGAGATCTCACATGGCTTGTAGCCAAAAAAACCAAACATAAAAAAAAAGAAAACAGTAACAATATTGAAACAGATTCAATAGAGATTTTAAAAATGGTCCACATCAAAAAAAAATCTTAAAAAAAAAAACCCTCAAAAATAAATTCCTTCATCTGATATCCCTTCACAAAAGATTACAGTATAGATCTTGGGCAGAGGAAGAGTCTACAGAAGTAAAAGTGATTGATGTAATTTGTTCCAGTGGCTCAACTTCTGATGACAATAAGAAAGGATGTACATTTTGAGAGGCTTAAATACTTTTAAAATCTTTTGCTTTGTTAAATGCTTTTACATCTTCAATTTTATTTTTTATTTCTAAAAATGAAAAGATGAATCTAGTTTCTAAGAGATTAGTGTGGTTTTTAGTTTGGGTGACAAGAAACAATTTGATTCATTAGAAATACAGTGTATTTATAATTTTGAATAAAAGGACAAAATAAACAATTATCACATGAAAGGATATTTCATAGCATGAATAACACAAATGCTGATAGCAATTTTCGTTCGTAGTCTTTAAAAATACAGTGCTGGGTAAAAACTCGAGAAACTTTGATTTCCTGGTCTTTTTGATTCTGTCATCAGTGGTAAATATTACAGAATTTCTTTGTCCTTTAAGAATTCTTATAAAATATTATATTTAAGTGCTACTATAAATGTAGCAATTATCAAGTGGATTTTCTATTCCAACTGGCTGAGATTTTTCAGTTTTATGTCTGCCTTTTCTCTTTTAGGAAGAACATTCTTTCTAATACTGTTGCTATATCTTTCTTGCAAAAACATCTTTGACAGATCTCCATACTTTCTAGGGCAAAATTTAAGCTCCTTTAGTATAAATTATCACACCCTACCTATATCACTTCTGCCTGCCTTTGTCCCAGGTGACCCGACTCCTCTCCATTTCCTGAACTCTTACTTGTGCTTCAAAACACAGTTCAGATGTAGCCATCTCCCAACATCTTTTCTCTTCTTTCCTTAGCATCACTTTATCCACCTGTGCTCTTCCAATCTTTTCTGCCCCATGTCTTCTGCATGTTTCTGTTACTCAACATTGCTCTGTGGTATTTGCATTTATTTGCTTATTTAATTGGAAGTCTCTGCCATAGGCTGTGAACAGTTTTTTAATTTTGTTTTCTGTCTCCTATACCAAGCAGACTATCTCATAGTTTGTAGCTAATTAGTACATTTTGAAGGAGTAAATAGATGAATCATATATTTTCCAAAACGTGGATAGATAAATGTGGTTATTTGCCAATCCTTATTTTAGGGTTAATATTTTAGCAGCTGTGTTAAAATTGTAGGATTTAGATTCCAAAAGTATTTTGAAAAATCATTCATCCACCCAAAGGTTTTTGAA
This sequence comes from Okapia johnstoni, assembly GCA_024291935.2. NCBI lineage: Eukaryota > Metazoa > Chordata > Mammalia > Artiodactyla > Giraffidae > Okapia > Okapia johnstoni. The sequence continues at coordinate 31,091,192 of CM044311.1, forward strand.
AGCTTGAAAAATCAAATGGAATAAGTCTATAGTTAAATAATTAAAGTACAGATTGTAATTTTACTGAGATAGATGGGTGATAGATAAACAGAGTAAGCATAATATGCTTTGAATTATAAAATATATTTTCATTGTTGTCATTTAATCTTTCATCTGATGATTTTAATCATGTGTATTCTCAGGTATTACATTTTAAAAATTACATAAAGGAGGGCTTTATAAAGCATATGGGGCTCTCAGTTCAGTTTAGCCGCTCGGTTGTATCTGACTCTTTGTGACCCCAAGGACTACAGCAGGCCAGGTTTCCCTGTCCGTCACCAACTCCCGGAGCTTGCTGAAACTCATGTCCATAAAGACAGTGATGCCATCCAACCATCTTTTATCCTCTGTCGTTCACTTTTCCTCCTGCCTTCAATTGTCCCCAGCGTCAGAGTCTTTTCTAATGAGTCAATACTTCACATCAAGTGACCGAAGTATTGGAATTTCAGCTTCAGCATCAGTCCTTCCAATGAAAACTCAGGACTGATCTCCTTTAGGATGGACTGGTTGGATCTTCTTGCAGTCCAAGGGAATCTCAACAGTCTTCTCCAGCATCACAGTTCAAAAGCATCAATTCTTCAGCACTCAGCTTTCTTAATAGTTCAACTCTCACATCCCTACATGACTACTTGAAAAAACATAGCTTTAACTAAACAGAACTTTGTTGGCAAAGTAATGTCTCTGCTTTTTAATATGCTGTCTAGGTTGGTCATACCTTTCCTTCCAAGGAGCAAGCATCTTCTAACTTCATGGCTGCAATCACCATCTGCAGTGATTTTGGAGCCCCCCAAAATAAAGTCTGTCCCTGTTTCCGTTGTTTCCCTATCTATTTGCCATGAAGTGATAGGACTGGATAACATGATCTTAGTCTTTTATGTTGAGTTTAAGCCAAATTTTTCACTTTGCTGTTTCACTTTCATCAAGAGGCTCTTTAGTTCTTCTTTGCTTTCTGCAATAAGGGTGGTATCTCTGCATATTTGAGGTTATTGTTATTTCTCCCAGCAATCTTGATTCCAGCTTCTGCTTCATCCAGCCTGGCATTTCTCATGATGTACTCTGCATATAAGTTAAATAAGCAGGTTAACAATATACAGCCTTGACGTATTCCTTTCCCTATTTGGAACCAATCTGTTGTTCCATGTCCAGTTCTGACTGTTTCTCCTAGACTTGCAGGCAGATTTCTCAGGAGGCAAGTCAGGTGGTCTGGAATTCCCATCTCTTGAAGAATTTCCCACAGTCTGTTGTGACCCACACAGTCAAAGGCTTTGGCATAGTCAATAAAGCAGAAATAGATGTTTTTATGGAACTCTCTTGCTTTTTTGATGATCCAGCAGATGTTGGCAATTTGATCTCTGGTTCCTCTGCCTTTCTAAATCCAGCTTGAACATCTGGAAGTTCTAAATTCTTACTAAGTTGTTTTACTAGCTAGTTATGAGTCAATTTAGATTATTTCTGGTCCAAAGAAATGCAAATGAACTAATAAGCTCTATGTGTGATTTTTATTTAAAACCTGTTTTTACTATACTTACTTTTATTTTTATAATGAGATACAAGCTAAGTTACTCAGTACTTCTTACTTACTTAATGTCCATTTTGGAAGTAAACTTTTTTCATAGAATTACTAAGAAGTAAGGAAATATATGTTGATCTTTAAATTTTTCTTAATGTATATAATTTTTCTTAATATTTTTGGTGTAAGTATCTGGTGGTTTCATTTCTTTATTGAAAAGTGGACACTGCAGTGTTTTAAGAGTCATTCCTAAAGTAGTATTGTAACATTGATTTAGACTATCACTCTTATTAGAAAACATAGAGAACAAAAACCAATGATACTGCTGCTTCAGTGGAATTGTATAGAAATAACAAGATTGAAAGAAGCAAGTAATCTCCTGAAAATAGAGGGCAACATAAACCACATTCTGTTCAAATAGATCTATAAATCTGGGTTCTCCATCCTGTTAAACTGACTCTTCTGTTATCTATATTTGCAGAAGAAAATTTCACTTAGTAGATTTATTCCTTCAGTCCCTAATGTATGTGTTGAGTGTGTTGAATTAGGAGGTGGTATAATAGAACACCGAAAAATAAGCCACTACAAGTCTCAGTAAAGTTTTTGTAAAAAAAAAAAAAAATTGCTGCTGCTGTTATCTATGTTAGTCTCCTTGTAAGGATGAGTAATTGGGTGGATGTTTGAGGCTACACTACACTGACTCCATTCTTGGACCTCCGGTTATGTAATCTTAAAGAACTAGAGGAATTCTGGGTAAAGGACTTTACTGAATGGTGCTTATTGTTAAAATTCTTCAGAGTTCAAATATTAGAATTGTAGCCATGTACACTGGGTTCTAAAAATTAGAGTTCCTTGTAGTTCTTTTCTTGGTCTTAAGTTTTCTAGTATTAAGCAAGGAGTTACATTGGAAGCAAATGATTGGAAAAGTCATGGAATAAACCTGCTGTTTTCTCTTTAGCAGGAATGGGTTTTGGTATGAAGATGATGTCCTTGTGAAAACTTTCTGTTACATACTGTACTGTTTTTCACTTTCTTCTTTATCTTTACAATTAGCCCCAAATTTAAACCTGAACTTTCTTAGCATTTTTACTCCATCCCTATATTTTCTATTGGAGTTACTGGTACTTTGGTCTCACTGGTTTTGCCTGCAGCATTTTACTGGTCTTCCAATTAAACAACCTACTTTATTGACTAATCTGTCTCCCTCACAAACTATAGACTACATTCTTTATGGGGTAAAGATTCCAAAATTTTTGCGTTGCATTTATCACTCCTTAGCTTAAAAGCAGCCAGGATATAATCCTCAGTTTGGTTTCTCAGGCCTTTCTTAGACTGAGAAGAAGGGCCTGATACAAATCCATTTTTTATAGCCAATGATGTTTATACAGTGGGGACTCTCCATTCCTCCTGCATTACTCAGTGTATACTAGATGTGTTTTTGCTTCTTATGCTTTGCTCAGTTAGCTCCTTTCTTTAGAATGTGTTCATCTCTCCACTTCTCAAAATGCCACCCTTTCCTCCAAGTCTCCATAATGTCCACTCCCTGCATTAAGCCTTTCTCAGCTACCATAACACAAAGGGATCCCTCCTTCCTGAAGTCCTATGACTCTTATGATGTATACTAAAACTTAAGTGCTTCTCTGTGCTCTGAGAGTACCTCTGTCATTGATCTGACCACAGTCTTACAGAACTGTTGTTTTAATTTTGTTTTGTTGTTTTTCTCAGGATCATGTTTTGTATATTCTATTAGAGTGTAAGTACCTTCATGGCTGCAATGTTGATGCTTTTTATCTGTGTATCTTTAGTGCCCAGTTGTTGTTCAGTCACTCAGTCATGTCCAACTCAGTGACCCCATGGACTGCAACATGCCAGGCTTCCCTCTCCTTCACTGTCTCTCAGAGCTACCTCATACTCATGTCTATTGAGTTGGTGATGCCATCCAACCATCTCGTCCTCTGTCAAACCCTTCTCCTCCTGCCTTCAATCTTTCCCAGCATCAGGGTCTTTTCTAATGAGTCAGATTTTCACATCAGGTGGCCAAAGTATCGGAGCTTCAGTTTCAGCATCAGTCCTTCCAATGAATATTCAGGACTGATTTCCTTTAGGATTGACTGGTTTGATCTCCTTGCTGCCCAAGGGACACTCAAGAGTCTTCTTCAACACCACAGTTCAAAAGCATCAGTTCTTCAGCACTCAGCCTTCTTTATGGTCCAACTGTCACATCCGTACATGACTACTGGAAAAACCATAGCTTTGACTAGACATAACTTTGTAGGCAAAGTAATGTCTCTGCTTTTTAATATGCTGTCTAGATTAGTCATAGCTTTTCATCCAAGAAGCAAGTGTCTTTTAATTTCATGGGTGCAGTCACTATCTGCAGTGATTCTGGATCCCAAGAAAATAAAGTCTGTTATTGTTTCCATTGTTTTCCCATCTATTTGCCATGAAGTGATGGGACCAGATGCCATGATCTTAGTTTTTTGAATGTTGAGTTTTAAGCTAGTTTTTTCACTATCCTCTTTCACTGTCATTTAAAGGCTCTCTGGTTCCTCTTTGCTTTCTGCCATGATGGTGGTGTCATTTGCATATCTGAGGTTGTTGCTATTTCAATATTTTGAATAATTTTCAGTTTCAAGTGCCCAGTAGAGGAACATAATAACTGCCAAATGCTTATTAATCTAAGTGAAAAGTCAACCACTTTCATGTGTTTTATATATTGTTAGTTATCTCTGTATGTAATTCCCATAACTTCAATTCTTTGATGTTTTCAACACTTCTACTGCTCAAATCTAGAATATAAGTACTCTAAGCACTTTGAGAATAGAGATCATATTCTATGCCTTCTGGTATCCCTGTGCCTAGTACAATGTCTTGTAAATATTGTAAGAGCAATTCATGTTTGTCAATAGATTGATGCCACAGGAAGTAGATATTTCAGTAATGCAGTGACTTTTTTTCTGTCTTCATTCAAAACACAAAACCATATGGGGATACCATGTTTATTTATTAAAAACTTTAGAATATCATTAAAAATCTACTTTTTCTTTGCAAGTGTGTTGACTGCAAGATTTGCAATGTACGTTTAAAGTGTGTCTACTAATACATTTACTTCTTTCCTCACATTTGATAGAGTGCTCTTTTTTTTTCCCATTGTGTTTTGAAAAATACTTAAAAATAAATCAACAAATGTAGCCTCTGTCTGGCACTGAGCAGTCCACCTCGTATCAGATTTTCCCTTTGATGTATTTTTCTTTGTCAGCAGTTTATATTTACACACTTTCTTTCCTTTTAAATTATAGCTCCTCCACAGTTTGTGGTTAGGCCAAGAGATCAGATTGTTGCTCAAGGTCGAACAGTGACATTTCCCTGTGAAACTAAAGGAAACCCACAGCCAGCAGTTTTTTGGCAAAAAGAAGGCAGCCAGGTGAGTGTAAGCTTTGACTGTTTTTCTGAAATCTCTGAACTCCCCTGTCTCTGGTGGTCCTCAAAGTCTGTCTTGCCTTTCTTGTTATCAATATTAAATTCATTTTATTTTTAAAAAAGAGACCAGTTGATTCTAAAAGTAAGAGAGTCAGATGTTTTAATAGAACATTCTGTTTTTGAGTGTTAATTTTTAAAAATTTTTATCTTACATAGATAGAAGAGATACAATATAGTGTAACTAAATTACCTGAAGAAATCTAACCTGCAGCTGTTAAAATCTCTTAACAGAAGAATAAGTTTGATTTCTTGCATTGAGCTACATTGAGATAGTTGAGTTAGTATATCTATAAAGCACTTAGGACATCCTGGGTACTTGTAAACAGTCAAAATACTTCTGTGATTAATCAGTCTAGAAACCAGTTTCAACCCCCTTTCATAAATAGAATAAATACCTTTTGTTTATCATGAAGTTAAATATGCTTCCATTTAAGAGTAGTCGAAATATTTTCTTCCATCATCCCTCTGGATTCCTTCATAGTGGAACTAGACAGGAAATAATACATTAAATAACAGAAAAAAGCAATACCTGTCTGATTTTGCTGTGTCATGGTTTGTCCTCTCGGGCCCTCTTTGGGCAGTATGATCTCTCAGACTCTGCTAAAAGCATATTGAATTGAATGCAGCACTTTTCTCATTTAGAACTAGGTCCAAGCTTGGGTAAGCTCAAGCCTCTAGGTTCTGAGGCAATGAGTGGAACTTCCCGTTTAACCAGAATAGAAATTGAGTTCTTAGTCTAAGAATTTAATCTGTGTATTCCCAAGGGAATTCTAGGGAACTCCCTAGAGATATTTTTGTTCCAGACTCTCCAGAGGCATTCCCGGGGAGCCGTGTAGGTCTTAGGAAGGGACCCACTGGTGTTGCTCCTTAGCACTCTCTGTTGTTAAGTCCAAGTTTTAGAATAATCTCCTGGACAAATAGGAAACGATGACTAAAAGTCTCAAGCAGTCTAGAAACTTTGCCAGAGATAGAAAATGCTTTAGACTTAATTAAGAGAACCTGTTGACCAAAACTCATGTAAGACTATCTCAGAGGAGGTTCCTCTCAGGAGGTCCCCCTCAGCCTTTGTCACTTTTCATTCTTCCAGATTCCCATACATCTCTCTTCCACCCACGGCAGCAGTTTAGCATCTCAGTATAGATGGGCAACTTATCTTTCTCCCTTTCTTCAGTGCTCTGTGTTGGACTCACTTCCCCCATAATTTGTGGGGTGTAAAGACAGTGGTGGGAAGGATAAGGTAAACTTCTGGCTACTGCCTCATCCCACATCAGAATGGTTCCAAGACTTAATTGCCATCATTTTTTATCAGTTAGTAATGATACAGTTGGGCTTCCCTGACAGCTCAGTCTGTAAAGAATCCACCTGCAATGCAGGAGACCCTGGTTCAATTCCTGGTCGGGAAGCTCCATTGGAGAAGGGATAGGCTACCCATTCCTGTATTCTTGGACTTCTCTTATGACTCAGCTGGTAAAGAATCCACCTGCAATGAGGGAAACCTGGGTTCGATTCCTGGGTTGGGAAGATCCCCTGGAGAAGGGAAAGGCTACCCACTCCTCCAGTATTCTGGCCTGGAGAATTCCATAGATTGAGGAGCCTGGCAGGCTACAATCCATGGGGCCACAAAGACTTGGACATGACTGAGCGACTAACACAATCACACAACTATACAATAGATTTCTACTCTTAGAGTTCCTTGATTTTTAAAAGTGGCTTTCGGATGAAAATATCCCAAACTCTAAAGTGAGTGTAAAGCAACATGATGCAGTTATAACACACTTGAACATGTACACACACACACACACACACACACGCACATACCCTGAGAAAAGGAAATAATTCTAAAGCCATTCTCCCTCCTTATGATTTTATAATCTTTGTAGCACAGTTTAACTTTACTGAAGCTTAGTTTTTAATCCAAAATATAAAGATAAGGTATTTTAATTCACATAAGTTATGAAGATTATGTGATTGTTTACATGTAAAAATGCTTTACACATTTTGAAGGTTAGAAATTGGGAAAATACAGAATGCACCTGCCTTACCTTGTTCCTGGCTGAAGTGGCTAGTTTATGTTCTGCTCAGGCCGTGCTGCTTGGGCTTCCTCTGCCCAGGCACAGAGGCTCAGTACCACTCTGGTCACCATTGGCCCCAGGCCCACCCCATGCTTGAGATGGCTGCGAGCCTTTAACCTGGAGAGCCCTGGCTGCCTGGCTAGTTTCTACCTCAGGCCTGTAGCCCCTTTCCCCCACCCACTCTGGAGGCTGTGGAGTCCACAGAAGTTACTCCCTCAATCCACTGATAGTGAATATATATACGTGAGCATATTCTTTATAAAGGATACAAATATAATGATCTAAAGCCATTTGATTGTTGCACATTCACACTTTAAATCATGTAGTGAGTCAAATCTCATTGTATCTATTATCATGTAGATTCAGCTTTTTCGTGTGTAAATTACATGCCCTCAAATGCTCCAGGTTTATACACGCTATTGCATAAAATGTGTATTGGTCTTGTAGCCCAATAAACATGATATTTAAATATGCTACACCTTTGTTTTAATTTTTTTATACAAGTAATGATCAAATAGCATTAAAATATTTCTTTTGCTATTTGACAAAGTGGCATGTATTAATTCCAGAGATATTAATCTCTGGGAAAAAAATTTCCAGTTAGGTGATTTGATTTGATTTGATTTGATTTGATTATAATCTTAGATCTGGTTTTGTTCACCTATCTCCCTCACATCAGAGACAGGGGTTGGGGAGAGAGGAAAGGGGATAGAGAGGGGGAGAGAAAGGAGATTTTGAATGAGAACAAAAGAGAAATGTTTGAGCAAATTGTAAATTTTCAAATCGTGAATTAGTACATTAGCAAGAATAAATTGGTCTTACTGTCCGCGGTATCCAATTTTTACAGTGATCTATGACTATCCATCAGTAGAGAGAGAGTTGAAAGCCTAGACTTAATGGTCCATATTCCTCAATATGTGCTGATAATGCCAATTAGCACTAATAGGATATCCAGGCACTTCAAGCAAGAGGAGCTCTGTAGAATTCCTGGTGTTTGCTTGTAATCCATTTCCTTTTGCCTGTGTCTTACAAGCAGGGAATAAAGATGATGGGTTAACCTCAATCATATGCCATTTTCCATGTCAACGAATCATTTAGAAGGTGGACTGATAATACATTGTAGAGGAAGAGATCCCGGAGAGAATTAAGCCCATCTGATGTATTAGTGCTATGTAAATTAGTATTCTAATGGCTAATTGTAGGAAAGTGCACGCTTTGAGTTATTGTATCATTTTAAAGTGGCTTTAAAATTTAGACCCTTCTCCTTCAGTTGGTTTATTTCAGTAATATATTTGGACTCCACAGGAGAATTAGCTTCTTCTCAAATTATGCTTTATATGTATGAAAAAGTCTAGCCTTATATATTAATAGTAAATAATACAGATATTATGGGAGAGCAATAGCCTTTTGAAATTATATTCCTGACATGCTAGCAAATACCACTTCTTTTAGAAAGGGTTTAATAACATGGTAATGTTTATGTAAAGTGGGCTTATAGTGTCACACTCGAATCTAATAAAGTGGACATCCATCATGTTGCAATAAAGAGAAGAGCTTCTAATTAAAGTAGGACATCATTCGCAGGATTAAAGTCATTTAGCGTAATTGAAAAGTGTTAATACCCTATTTTATCCTCTTCCATTGGTATTCCTTCAAGAGTAAAAACATTTTAAGGTGAAAATGTGTCTTATGCCTTTAATTGAATGTTATTACCTCCTGATTGTAACGTATTGGAACTGTTTAATTACAAACCTGGAAAATTAATTACTATATGGAGGAGAAACAGATCCCAGAGGGTTATAATGTTCTTTTTTTGGTAAGTAAATACAACATAAAAATGGATACATCCTTATTTATAATCCGACTTGGAAGCATATCTCAATATGATCTTTATACCCAGATGTTTTTCTCAATTGAACAACAATAAAGCAGCATAGGTCATCCAAGTTAACCTTACTGCTTTCTTTTGAGAACTTTTGCAAATTTGTGATTTAGCTGTTTGTCATAATACAAGATGTATAGTAAACTAGAGAACTTTTTATTTTTAAAAAGAGTAATGTTAAAAAATTCTTTAGCATCATATGCATGCTTTAGAAACATCCCACATCTTCTTTATATTTTCAATGGTTTGGTTAATCTTGCTTAGATGGTAGCATTTATTAGCATTTATACCTAGCTCCTTTCAAAGCTGTTACAACCTGCAGAATTCTTAGAGTAGAAGTAGATTCAGCTGTCTGTCAGTCAGTCTCAGTCACATTTTTGAACACCTTAGAAGAAATTCAGTTAATTTCATCAAATAGTTAAAAAGATCAACAGAATATGCAGTTTATAAATCACATACATAGTCAATGTTACATTCCAGATTCTCAGTGTCTTATGTGTTGAATCAGAGAAGTGTTATTATGCCCATTTTACTGATGGGGAAACCATGTTTCAAAAATATTCAGTAACTCAAGAAAGTCAGGGAGGAATAAAAGATCCCAATAAAGACCTAGATTTTTTAGATGATTGTTCCTTCAGCGAGGGCATGAAATTTCCCATTGACACTCACTCTGTGACATCTAAACATTTCAGCACCGTATTTTTAAATCTATGTAATTTCTTTTTTTCAACCACATTTCTCTAATTGCAATAGCTGTTGATATAATTTTCCTAATGAGTGAGAAAAGAATATTGATAAAATTGTGTTTGTTTCCACAGAACCTGCTTTTCCCAAACCAACCCCAACAGCCCAACAGTAGGTGTTCTGTGTCACCAACCGGGGACCTTACAATTACCAACATTCAGCGTTCGGATGCGGGTTACTACATCTGTCAGGCCCTCACCGTGGCAGGAAGTATTTTAGCAAAAGCTCAACTGGAAGTTACTGATGGTGCGATATTATTAGATTTGTTTGCTGAAAATAATTATCTTTATTTCAAAGGATGAAATCTTATGATTTGTTAATTAAATCGTTAAAATTACTGCTTATCTTGTAAGTTTGAATCTAGGTAAAATAACATTTTTAATAGTTTCTAATTCTCCCTAATCTATTTATACTATTTATTTGCCCTAGGAAGAACATCCAAAACAATCTATTTTATTCTTAAAAATATAGTGATGCATTATTTTAGTGACATAGAAATAGGCATGCCATCTGTATACCTAATCTTACGCTGACTTGATTACTTCTAAAGAATAGTGATAATTTTATTTTACTAGAGGAGAAAAGATACCATCTTTAATATCAGGAAACAGAGATGACTTTTTAAGTTAGCTAATCACACTGTCCTACCCCCACCCCAAATTGTGATGGCTCTGAACATTTTGTTACAACTTGTTTGAATTTTAATTTCTACATTGATTTTTACTTAAGTAAGCAATCGCAAAGTCAAGATCATTTTGCAAGAAGGTTGTGTGGAGATTATAGAGTTATTGATTTTAACAGTAAAGAAATCTAACTTCAAGACCTAAACATACACACACACACACACACACACACACACACACACACACACACACACGTAAGTTATTATAAATAACTCTGACTCTAAATATTAACTTGCTGATGACTGGTGACTTCACAACCCTGAATATTCATTGGAAGGACTGATCCTGAAGCTGAAACTCCAATACTTTGGCCATCTGATGCGAAGAACTGACTAATTGGAAAAGACCCTGATTCTAGGAAAGACTGAAGGAGAAAGGAGAAGAGGGCAGCAGAAGATAAGATGGTTGGGTAGCATCACCAATTCAATGGACATGAATTTGAGCAAACTCCAGGAGATAGTGAGAGACAGTGAAGCCTGGCATGCTGCAGTCCATGAGATCATAAAGAGCTGGATCCAATGTAGCAGCTAAATGGCAACAACAATCCTATGTTTTTTTAAATTGTACATTCACTAAGTTAAATTAATTAAATACCTTCCAAGCTATGAATTGGAGAAGGAAATGGCAACCCACTCTAGGACTCTTACCTGGAGAATTCCAAGGACACAGAAGCCTGGCGGGGTACAGTTCATGGGATCACAGAGTCGGACACGACTGTGACTAACTTTAAGCTATGAATGGATGCTAAAATTATTTTTTATTTGCATGTATGTATTACAGATATTAACTGAAGCACCTGATTCATAATGAAAGTTGAAAAATATATCTTCATGATCTGATTTTTTTTTTTTTTTTGCCAGGGCTTTTTTGCAACAGTTGACAAGTAGGGAGTTTTAGATATTTTGTGAACCTCTGAGTGTGAATTTAAGCCATATTCTTTTATATTTTAGATTAACAGTTCTCTCTTGCTGTCTTATATTTGTGAGGTGTCTAATTCCCCCTCCCCTCTTTCCCTGCCCTGGATGCTGGCATCTGAGATCCAAGAGCTTGTGCTGTGACCTTTCTGATTCTCTTCTTTCTCTGCTGAGCTTTCATACAGTTCAAATTTACATGTAGATTAAAAGATCATTTAAAATTAATAGAAAGGCAATATTTTTTAATGTCTGTCCATGCTATTGCCTGATTCAGCACCATGTCAGGAATGCAAATAAATAGAACAGACAAACATTAGCTGTGGGGATATTGAGTCGTTAATAGTCACACCTGCTGATATGGCAGAGATTTACTGCTATGGAACTGAAAGATGTCAGCTTCACTGGTAACAGTGCTGAGAAATTCTTCCTTTAGATGGGCAAGTCCTTTAACCCTTCAAATACCCATATTTCTTTAAAAAATAAAATATATTTATTAATCTTTTAAAGTTCCTATGTTTCCTACTAGAATAAATATATTAATAATTATATTAATAAAATATAATTTTAATATAGTTAATATTTATAAATATTTTATATTTATAATGATAACTATAAATAATATATAAATATATATATAATTAATAATTATATTTTATTTCTTTTTCTTCTACTGGAAAAAATGTCTAGAAACATATACTTGGAAGATAAGATATTCTGGCAAAAGACTGTTTTATTCTATACTACTATGAAACATTCCAAATATAATGCTTAAGAGCTCTACTATAATCTAGCTACTCACGGCATTTTAAGAGGCAGCCTTTTAAATGTTTTTAAATGAAGAAGTTGTTATGCAAAAGGCAAATCATATTTGTAGAAAACAAAATTGATGATATGGAAGAGCCAGTTGATGTGACTGCTGTGGATCATGAAACAAGTAGATATTCAAAATTACGCCTGATATAATGAAAAGGAAGAGCTTCCCAGGTGACTCAGTGATAAAGGATCTGCCTGTCAATGCAGGAGATATGGGTTCGATCCCTGGGTTGGGAAGATCCCTTGGAGGAGGAAATGACAACCCACTCCAGTATCCTTGCCTGGGAAATCCAATGGACAAAGCAGCCTGGCAGGCTGCAGTCCATGGAGTTGCAGAGTCAGACATGACTTAGCGACTAAAGAACAATGAAAAGGAAAGTTTGTTTTGAGAAATTATGTTTGTTGGTGACACAATCTTTCAAATCAGTGGTAATTATAGCTTTATTTCTGTGGTCAGACTTAAAATGAGTGATAAGGAAATTTGATGACATTTTTCTCTTTTGGAACATAGTTGCTTTACACTGTTGTGTCAATTTCTGCTGTAGAGCAGCATCAGCAGTATGTATGCATATATCCCCTCTTTTTTGGATTTCCTTCCCACTGAGGTCACCACAGAGCACAGAGTAGAGTTCTCTGTGCTATACAGTAGATTCTCATTAGATATCTATTTTATACATAGTATCAGTACTGTATATATGTCAGTCCCAATCTCCCAATTCATCCCATCCCACCCTGAATTGAAATGGCTCTGAACATTTTGTTACAACTTGTTTGAATTTTAATTTCTGCAGTGATTTTTACTTGAATAAGCAATCACGAAGTCAAGATCATTTTGCAAGAACGTTGTATATAGGTTATAGAGTTGTTGATTTTGACAGTAAAGAAATCTAACTTCGAGATCTAAACACACACACACACACACACACACACACACACACACACACACACACACCCCTTATTATATATAGCTCTGTCTCTAAATATTAGCTTGCTGATGACTTCAGCTTTTGTTCATAGTTTTAAATTTTTCAGATTAGTTAACAGTTTATAATATGTAAGCCATCATCTTCACTTTGAACATGTTGTTTGGTATGATCTAGGGTGATTTAGAGCCAAATGAAATTCCAGTGTAGAATGAAAACATATGTCATGTTCAGAAAAACAAGCAAAACATCTATAGCAATGTTTTCTGTTATTACATTTTTGTACTTAACTTTCTTGAAAATATTTTTAACTCAAGTGTTCACATAAGAGGAGATTATTAATGGTGATACAAGGTGCTTTTGAGTGATAATTTTACTGATTATAGATAGAGCTAAGATGTTTTAATAACTTGAATTTCAAAATATCCCTTTAAAATACTTTCTCATTAATTTGTTAATTCTATTCTTCATTTCTTTTCTTCTCCTCTTTTTTCTCTCAGAAAAGTAGAAAATTGCAGTGAGAATTCTGAGTAGAGCCAATAGAATCTATAAGGACTAGAAAGAAGAAATGTATTTATATATTATACTGACAACAGATGTCACAATGATCTTGCATGAGGATCATTGTATGAGGATTTATAATGCATAGTTAGAAAAAACCATGCAACTGTTCACAGATCACTGGAAGCCCTAAATGTTCATTTAACCTCCGACCTTAGTGTCATGGAAACTTGTGGTCATCTTTCACCCATAACATCCTTGAAACTGAAAGTTCTTTCTGGCCAGGAGATTTTCAATTACTTTATTGATCAAATCCATTTACAAGACAATGAGCTACTCATTTGGACAGTGAAAAAAAGAGAAAAAGAAACTAATCAGATGTCCTTTGCCTATATCTAATGATTTCACGGATATGACAGTAAAAGCAAGTTGCAAGAAGTTGCCTGAATTCTATATAGATATTCCATTTGACGCAAAGAAGTAACATTATATAAAATTTAATAAATAGCTTCTATTCTGTTAATACTGACCCATTTTTATGAATTTTAAAATCATAATGTTTGGAGAATTAGCCTTCCATTTTTGACTTATAAATAAATAATATAAATAAAAAAAAATAAATTCCATGAAGCTTTCAACTTGAATAACTATTTGCACAATTATTGCCAGATATGTCAGAATTGGTATAATATTACACTTTCATGTTCACTCTCACTTAATTTACTTCTGAAATGAAGAATTTGATCAAGAAAATCAGTGAACTAAATGGTTCTAATTTTTATTTGTGAAGACTACACAGAGAATACTGTTTTCCTTAGGTTTTTACAAGATTTTCTACATATGCTGCTGCTGCTGCTGCTAAGTCGCTTCAGTCGTGTCTGACTCTGTGCGACCCCGTAGACAGCAGCCCACCAGGCTCCCCCGTCCCTGGGATTCTCCAGGCAATAACACTGAAGTGGGTTGCCATTTCCTCCTCCAATGCCTGAAAGTGAAAAGTGAAAGTGAAGTCACTCAGTCGTGTCCGACTCTTAGCGACCCCATAGACTGCAGCCCACCAGCCTCCTCCGTCCATGGGATTTTCCAGGCAAGAGTACTGGAGTGGGGTGCCATTGCCTTCTCCTTTCTACATATACACACATTTTAATACATATTTTGATGTAGTAGGTGTGGGTTGACTTTAAGTCCACTCTATTTTGACATGCTAGGACACATATATCATAACCTCTGTTTTAAATCAAAATTGGCTGGCTTTCTCATGGTAGGCTCTGAAAGGGCTGTTTTAATATTTTTCCCTAAAACTGTAAAGTCTAGCAATAAAAATGCATCTAGACTGAAAAATAAGCAAACGTATAAACTAGTATTTGTAGAATCTGGTAGACAAAGAAAATTAGAGCATTAATAACAAAATTACTTTTTATGATTATGTACATTGTAGTACAAGATGACTTTCTTGAGAAAAGACACTCTTCACAGTTGCTTAACAATAATTCAAATTCACTATTTTTTCTTTCTGTGGAAGTTATGTATGTGTTTAAATATTATATACATATAGTAAATATATAATAAAGAGCAAATATACATATTTAAGCAAAACCTATGTGAAGTTTATAAAACTTTCTCTTCAGAAATCTTTCCTTGGACCTGGATATAAATTTCAATATGACATGGTCTTATGAGTTGTAGATGAAAACTTGCCTCTAATTGATTCCATATTTTCATCACCCAGTTAAATATTACTGTATATTTTGATATGCTTCCTAAATCATTATATAATACTTCTAAAGGTCCTGATGATACTGCTACAAATCAGTATTTGATTTAAAATGCACAGTGACCTAAGTTCATGAAGTTATGGAAAATTTACTTGAATACAGGAATTGATACATATGTAAATGCAAATTTTTCATAAAAGTCCTATTTTTGTCATATCATATACATATTCTTAACTAGACTGTTTTTTTGCTGAATTGTGCAGACTAATTAAGTTATCTATCACCCAAATTTTATTACCATAATTTAGAGCAATGAAACAATTTTGGAAATAAAGTATTTATAGTCTAACGTATTATCATGAAAAATATTATATCTATATAAATAAAACATGTAACTGGTACTATGAAGGTAAATTGGCCATTTTATGAATGATTGTCATAAGCTTTTCACATTTTAATTTTAATATGATTAAATCTTTCAATAACACTAAACATTTCTAAGATGTCAGAGCTCATCTTATCATCATCTTAGTTACAGATAAGTCAGAGTAAATAGTAAATAATAATATGGCTTCAGTAAAATAGGTACAGATGTATGTGTAATATGTGTAGATGATAAATTTATACTGGGTATAGAATATACAGAAAAAAGTAAAAGTAATATGTATGACTTTGGGGCTTTCATCTTACTTTTGCTATGACTACTGATGATATGATGATTTCCAAATTTCGTAAAAGTTAAAATATCCTGAAAATATCTTTATGTTTTAGTTTTGACAGATAGACCTCCACCTATAATTCTGCAAGGCCCAGCCAACCAAACGTTAGCAGTAGATGGCACAGCATTACTGAAATGTAAAGCTACTGGTGACCCTCTTCCTATAATTAGCTGGTTAAAGGAAGGATTTACTTTTCTGGGTAGAGATCCGAGAGCAACTATACAAGAACAAGGAACCTTGCAGATTAAGAACTTAAGGGTAAGTAATGTTGAATTTGTATTTGGATCTTCCTCTCAACATAAGTATGTATATCCCTAGGGAATCACTACACTGGGAAATTAAATCTTACATGCCTATATGATTGCTGTACATTTGATTATAGACCATGTTATTTTTTATTTTACAAATAACAAACTGAAATTAGAGAGAAGTTCTAATTGAAATTAGAAGGAAGTGCATTGTCCTTATATTAATCATAAGTTCATAACAGACCTAGAAACTTTCTGTTCTTCATTCAACTTCATTTGTATGTGATCAATGAAACTAAAAAGGTTAAACACATAAAGTTAATGATAATAATGGTATATTTAAAATAGTTTGAAAAAAAATAATTTGAAAGTGACAAATGTATCTGTTCTACTCTCATGAACAAGGAAGTTTCTAAGGAAATGAGGATAAAGCAGTTCAGCCAAACACTTTATGCGGAAAATAAGAAAGAGATGAGATTGGTGAGGACACAGGAAGCAGGTTTGGCTAGTTCATAAAAAATCTTACAGTGTAGGCAAAGATGCTGTGCAGTTTAGATTTAAATCTGTGGATAACAGCAAGCCATTGCTGATCTTTTAGTGGAAAATGACATGATAGAAAATGATCGTTCCTGCCAACTTACCAAATTAGTCTTGTTTTTGGAGCAACTCAAAATAACGTTTATTTCTGAATATTGTATTAGCTATCTACTATGCGTAACAGTATTAGCAAATACCTAGAGACTTGAAGCAACACATATTTATAATCTCATAGCTTCTGTTAGTTAGGAACCTGGGTATGATATAGCAAGGCCTTCTCCCGTAGGGTCTCGGAAAGCCTTTGTCAGGGTTATAGTCTCATCTGAAAATTGACTGCAGATCAGTTTGCTTTCAAACAAAATGGTTGTTAGCATTCAGTTCCTAATGGCTTTCAAACTGGTGACCTCAGCTTCTTGCCTCTTGTTGACTGAAGATTGCTGTGGTTCCTTACTATGTGGATATTCCCAATACTTGCTTCCTCAAAGTCAACAAGGAAGACAGTCTTTTAGCAAGACAGGATTACTATCCTATATAACAATAATAAGTGTGACATCTTGTCACCCATACTACATTCTGTTAGCCAGGAGTAAGTCAATAGGTCCCTCACACATTTTAGGTGAGTGGTTACACAAGGGTCAATACCAGGAGGATGTTGTCATGGGGACCACCTGCCCTGCGCAAGTATATTCAATTCATTCAACCAAATTCATAGAAAGGCTCCCTTCCATATAGCTAAAGCTCAAAACTATGTCAGAATAGTCATAAGACTGGGAAATTTAAAGTTTTAAAAGTTTAGTCACTCAGTAGTGTCCGACTCTTTGCGACCCCATGGACTGTAGCCTGCCAGGTTCCTCCGTCGATGGGATTTTCCAGGCAAGAGTACTGGAGTGGGTTGCCATTTCCTTCTCAAAAGACTGGGAATGAGGGCCTGAATTAGGGTGGTTGATGTGATAGTACATGAAGAAAAATTGAAAATGATTCAGTGAAAAAAACGGTTGATAGAATCTGGAATCTAGGTATTAATTGGGAACCAAGGTGATTAAAAAGAAACTAACAAAAAGATATTGAATTTTCCCATTCAGAAACCAGAGGAATAAGGTAAAATAGTTATGACATGTATTTTCAAATGATCACCACAGGCAGTTTTTTTTTACAATGTAAAGTATTTGCAATCACCTGTTTATCAGATGTGTCAAATGCAGATACCTAACAAAAAGGAAGAATAACTTTTTTTGTAGTATGCACATGCACAAATACAAATATTTAACTTGTTATTAAAGTGAATGTGTGTAATTTTTATTTTAATTTTGAGACAAGCGTTGCTATAAGTAGACAAAATGCCATCAAATTTTATTTGAAGAAAAATTATACAGGTTTTTCACCTTTGTTTATTATAAATTAATTGTAAACCTTCTTTCAATAAAATGGGAGTTATTTAAAAATTAATGCCAACTCTCCTTGAGTAAACAATTTAACCTCTTTCTTTGAGCCAAAGGCAGACTTTTTGGGCCACAGATGATAATGCATTTCTACTGTACTGCTGTATTAAAGGATGTATTTGAACAGTCAAGACCCCCAGTAGTGCTTAAAAGTAGTAATTAAAGGTGGGTGCTCTGTGATGTCAAAGAAACTTTGAGCCCTCTGTCAGGCTTCGAAGTCGTCTTTCATAGATACCTACATCTGGGGGCTTGTCTTCAGCCAACTACACAAGGAGAAAAGTAGGTGAGAGTGTACCAGCACATTGTCTCTTTTTTAAAACACTTGGTTAAAAATAAAAGGAGAAGGATAGGAAAGATACAAGGACTCATGACCAGAAAATATATTATTTAAAGTTAAGGAATAAAAATGAATGTGGTAATGATGATGGTGAAACAAGACTGAGCTTTAGTAACGATATTTAGGCTTTTCATATCACTTCCGATAAAACTCCATAATGAAAATGTTGTTATTTTTTCTGTAAGATGATTGTCTTTAACAGCAAATAAAATGTTTTACAGTACTTCACTGATACAGTCAAAAGAGGGTTTCCGTAGGTCATATTTGTGTCTCACTTTCTTTTTCTGCACTTAATGCAAAAGGGGAAAAATTGTGTGATGAACAGCGTATTCTTATGGTCCAGCTAATTGGTAACTGAATCTGTTTCTTTTGGGAAGTAGAGTATTCTAGCACTCATTAAAACCTACCTACCACAGCTAATGTCAGACTCGTGTCTCCACATACTGACAAGGAGATGCAGTTAAGAAGCATTACCTACCTATTCTTCTTTTAGCATTTGCACATAATAACAAGTGCTACATTTTGGTTCAACTGCTATAATAAAATGCAAATTCTTTACTCTTTCACGGGCCATATTTAAATGAACATCGCATTAAAATACAACCTCGACTCATTATATTTAGTTTGCGAGTGATACTTCTTAAATGCAAAGATTTCTAATGACTATAATGCATGCATAGCCACATTTGAAAAAAATGGCTTTTTCTATAATGGCTATCCCCATCATCCGTTGGCATAATAGAAGACAATTGTACGGAGATAATATAGCAAAGAATGACATGCCAGAGCAATTTGAAACTTAAGTTAAAATACACAGTGACATTTAAAATCAATTAAAATGGTGGAACCACAGTAACATCTAGGCACTAATGATTTACCCAAGAATCAATTGTGGAAGGTTGAGTCATCAATACACTTACATT
This sequence comes from Okapia johnstoni, assembly GCA_024291935.2. NCBI lineage: Eukaryota > Metazoa > Chordata > Mammalia > Artiodactyla > Giraffidae > Okapia > Okapia johnstoni. The sequence continues at coordinate 31,110,668 of CM044311.1, forward strand.
TTGAACCCAGCAGATACTATATTCCATGAACTCATATTTTATCAACAAGTAGACTCATGTTCATCACTGAATTTTACTTCTATATCTTCTGCTTTGCCTTACTCTGGTCCTGCGTTTCTTTTCCCAGTCTCACTTTTCCTTCATGCCTAAACTAATGTGAATGAATGTTGTTTGTAATGTCAGCCCATGGGGCTCCACTACAGGGAGGTCTTTTAATTTACATCTTACTGATGTTGGAGTTTTTGTCAAGATATAATCACAGAATCTTCGGCCTTTAACATGTATAAAAGAGAACTCTTGATTGTATTATCAACTATTCCTCAAATCTTTTACCACTAGTTAGTGAATAACAAAAATGTTTTAAGTGTCAGGGGAGTGTATAATTTCCTCAGTTATGTCTTGTCACAACAAAAATTTGAAGCGACGGACTTTAAAGCCCTTGGCATGTCAGCTCTCGGACAGACCGTGCCTCAGCTCTCGGACAGATCAGTGTTACAGCTCTTGGACAGGTCAGTGTTTTAGAGCTCAGTTTTATTTAGAAAATAAAGGAAAATACATCCTTGAGGAGAGAGGGCATGCCAACCCAAAAGATGCAAAGAGGAGAGAGCGAGAGCACTCTGGCCCTTTGGCTCCTCTTTTTATATGTTTTTTCTCCTCCCCCTGGGCCTGCCCTATGTAAATTGGGCTAGCCAGAGATGCTGTTTCTACCCGAGGGCCTCACTCCGATCCTCGAACCTTCCTTTGTTCTATTTTTGCGGGTTTTTCCCTTCCTTGTCTTTTAGCCACTGCCATTCTGGACTCCTTTTTCCTAGTCTAACTACGTAACATAAGCAAATAGATTGGGAAACGGTGGCTGACTTTATTTTTGGGGGCTCCAAAATCACTGCAGATGGCGATGGCAGCCATGAAATTAAAAGATGTTTAATCCTTGGGAGGAAAGTTATGACCAACCCAGACAGCATATTAAAAAGCAGAGACATTACTTTGCCAACAAATGTCCATCTAGTCAAGGCTATGGTTTTTGCAGTAGTCATGTATGGATGTGAGAACTGGACTATAAAGAAAGCTGAGCACTGAAGAATTGATGCTTTTGAACTGTGGTGTTGGAGAAGACTCTTGAGAGTCCCTTGGACTGCAAAGAGATCCAACCAGTCCATCCTAAAGGAGATCAGTCCTGAATATTCATTGGAAGGACTGATGTTGAAGATGAAACTCCAATCCTTTGGCCACCTGATGCAAAGAGCTGACTCATTTGAAAAGACCCTGATGCAGGGAAAGACTGAAGACAGGAGGAGAAGGGGACGATAGAGGATGAGATGGTTGTGTGGCATCACCAACTCAATGGAGATGAGTTTTAAAGGACTCCTGGACTTGGTGATGGACAGGGAGGCCTGGTGTGCTGTGATCCATGAGGGTCGTGAAGAGTGGGAAACGAATGAGTGACTGAACTGAACTAAACATAAGTAATCAGTGAATGAAGGTTTTAAGTATACTTTAAAAAGTGTTACGTATTAGATAAATTCTGTGACCCTTTCAGTTCTGTATTGCAATGATTCCATAGGTATCATTTCTTTCTTTCTTTTTTTTTTCCATTTATTTCCAGCTTCTGAAATACAGTGCCTGGCACTTAGCAAATGATGTGTTTAAGTTTTTGCCTCATAGTTGAGTTGTGGCTATTAAGACAGCCTAGCCTACATAGGCAGAGAAGGCAATGGCACCCCACTCCAGTACTCTTGCCTGGAAAATCCCATGGACAGAGGAGCCTGGTAGGCTGCAGTCCATGGGGTCGCTAAGAGTCGGACACGACTGAGCGACTTCACTTTCACTTTTCCCGTTCATGCACCGGAGAAGGAAATGGCAACCCACTCCAGTGTTCTTGCCTGGAGAATCCCAGGGATGGCGGAGCCTGGTGGGCTGCCGTCTATGGGGTCGCACAGAGTCGGACACGACCGAAGTGACTTAGCAGCATAGGTATCATGTATTTGTTTTTAATGATACAACTATCATTTATTTGTTTTTAATGATACAACTTTATTTCATTCACTGTTACAACTTTAATGTGAGTACTGAATTCTTTAAAAGGAAAGATTCAGTTTTCCATTTTAGAAAAATTTTTTTTCCCTTTTCACTTTTCTCCATATCTTTTAAAAAAAAAAAGAAGTGTTGTCCCCTACCTCCATGTTATCTGAGTGCTTATTTACTCCCAGGTATATTTTATCCTGTGAAATACAGTTTATTGATGACAAAGAGGACAGCTTTACATTACTGATATTGCAGCCAAATTCTTCACTGTCTGAGCTACCAGGAAAGCCTGAATGTTTATAGGATTCTGAAAAATTCTCTCCTTAGTTATCCATATCTAACTCTGATACAGGGAAGCCCCAACATAAAATGGAGTTAACCAATAAGAGGATTACCATGGAGGCAAATAGAAAACTATTAAAGTTTACAGACAAAGAATATTTAGTTGTAGAAATATAATAAGAATCTTTGAACCACTGTTATGAGCTTATTTTAGTATTTCATGCGTATGTATGATTGACTCTAGTGTATAATTCCAACAGCCAAATGATATATCACATTTTAGAAGTCAAATATTGCCTTGTTGAGATTGAGTAATCATTCTACAAATCAATTAAAACAGTTTTATTCTCTCCCTTCTATGAACACTAGATTTCTGATACTGGCACGTACACTTGTGTGGCTACAAGTTCAAGTGGGGAGACTTCCTGGAGTGCTGTGCTGGATGTGACAGGTGAATTCTTTGTGAATTATTTTAACAGAAGAAATCTTGAGCCAGTTTTAGTGATTAGCTCATTATCAGATAACAAGTTAAAGAAAGAGCAAGATTTTAAATGTATTGATTGTAAAAACTAAGCTTTATGTCACTTTTTTATTTCTGCCCTGCTTGGCGCATAGCATTGCATATATGAAATTTGATACATTTGTCCTTGATAATCTTACTATTTTCTCTGACTAAAGAGCAAGCAGTTCGAGTGATCACGTGTGAAAGTAAATATTTTCTGATATTTAGGGAAAAAAAACAAATATTCACTTATATACTTTTGACTCATGAAGATGAATTGCTCACTGTCTATTCAAATTCTTTAATAGGCTATTTTCCATCTTTTAAGCATTGTTGTCAACTTATGCAATCAGAAATGAATTTTTTTCTGTTTGTCCTCTATAGAATCTGGAGCAACAATCAGTAAAAATTATGATTTAAATGACCTACCTGGACCACCATCCAAACCACAGGTCACTGATGTTACTAAGAACAGTGTCACCTTGTCCTGGCAACCAGGTACCCCTGGAATTCTTCCAGCAAGTGCATATATCATTGAGGCTTTCAGGTATGAGACAGTTTCTTTTTTCTCCATTGGGTTTTTGCTTTAGCTCCTATATCCTAAAATCTCAAGTGAGCTATCCTGCTGTTTTATTCTAAGGACATGTTTACTCAGTGCATTTTAAGAATTTATCTTTGGTATTTGACTTTATTCAAGAATAGATTTTGGATTTATTTTTCATTCATACCTTAATTATAACATTAAATATGCATCATCCTTGCCTATGTATTTAGGCATCTAGTTATGACATCATCACTTAGCTCTTTTCATTAGCTTGACCATTGTAGGGATTTAAGATGAGAATTTTGGCTTTAGAACTAACAGGACATGATTTAATTAGGCACAAGCCCTTTTTAAGTTACACAAGTTGAGACATGGAAACTTGGAACTTTACTTCCTAATAATTAGAGAAGAAGTTGAAATAATTCGTGTTTTATGCTATATATTTGACTACATGTATTGGCTATGCCTAAGAGAAAATTAAAAACTACTATTAAGAGATTGATTACAAGCACTTCTGATGGCTGAAAGGAAAAGTTAGGTCCAATTGTTATTAGGAATAATTGCCCTCACATTAGGCATATAGACTATAAATTAGCCAATACTGGTATAAAACTGTCTTATGAGAATTTGAAAAAATAGTTATACTAATGAGAAAATGTAGCTTCATATTCAGTTTCAACCTGCTTCTATTTGCCATTATAAATACAGTGATAGTGCCTCTCCTTTTTAAGCATAAGGACAAATCATCGTTTTCATGTTAGATTTCCCTAGTCTATTAAAGTTAATGATCAGCACCTAGTTTTCAAATTTCACAACTGTGTTTCTCTGTAATTTTCATGCTTTGATGTATAAGGACTTCTGAAAATCAGACAGCCCTGAAAAATCACATTTTCTCCTCATTCTAAGCAAAAGTAGCATGTGACCTTAGACAAAGGGCTGTGAAAGGGCATCCTATCTGTTCAGCGGTCCACACACACAGTTAGAGATATTTCACTATTCTGAGATGTGAAATCACAATTCTATGTAATGTACAATTTTATTAAAAATGTGACCAAGGGAAAATATTCATTACATGCTTCCTTTCTTCTTTTACAGATATGTAGTTTTAGAAGGCTCTATTATAATATTGCATGTGGAATTGATGCAAAAGAAAACACAACTTGTAACAGGAAAATGTATTGGCATAATTTACTCTGTAGTCCATTTATTCTTTCTGCAGGTTAATTCTTTTCAAGGTATATATATATACATTACGAGGACCATATTTATTGTATAAACTTGATGTTGTGATCTTGGCCTCTGTTCCTTTTACAGGTATTCATTTAGTGGGCTGCTGTGCTTTAGCAAAGGGCTATCACATCTCCTGGGCTGAGTTTAATTTTGTTGTGCATGGCACTTCCGTTAGGTGGGCTCGGCTTTGTTGTGGAATAAACTGAAATCATCCAAATGTTTCATTTATTGGGCTGAACACTTCAAGCGTTGTGTGTGTGTGTGTTTAATTTTCAGCCATTAACCTTTGTCATTGATATCCAACTCCATTTCCAAGACCCTCATGACTGTTCTTTAAATGAAATTTCTATTTCCGTTTCAGCCAATCAGTGAGCAATAGCTGGCAGACAGTGGCAAACCACGTAAAGACCACCCTCTATACAGTGAGAGGACTACGGCCCAATACAATCTATTTATTCATGGTCAGAGCAATCAACCCCCAAGGTCTCAGCGACCCAAGTGCTATGTCAGATCCTGTGCGGACCCAAGGTAATTTCAGTAACTATAAACATGACTGGTTCTAGAAAGAGGCACTAAACATGTCTTTAAGGACAGAGGGATTGCGGGACCAACGATAAATGCATCTGCATTGCATATTAAAATGTTTCACTAGACCTGGTCCAGAGAAAGAAGAGAAAGCTTGTTGTTCACCTTAGTGAGTATAGCTTCTTTCTGGAGCTGTCAGGGTTTATTTAGTAAAAACAAAACACAGTAATTTGGTACAATTACATAGTAATTTAAGGCAGGGCTTAACTGTAGGGCTTCAGGGGCTTCCCAGGTGGCTCAGTGGTAAAGACTCCACCTACCAATGCAGGAGACGTGAGTTCGATCCCTGGGTCAGCAGAATCCCATGGAGGAGGAATGGCAACCCACTGCAGTATTCTTGCCTGGGAAATCCCATAGACAGAGGATCCTGGCAGGCTACAGTCTATGGGGTGGCAAAAGAGTCAGACATGACTTAGTGATTAAACAACAACAACAACAAAACTTATTGGTCATCATTTTAATTATATAATGGAAACTTAAAGATATATAATTTATGGGCTTCCCTGGTGGGTCAGGGGTAACGAATCCACCTGTCAGTGCAGATGATGTGGGTTTAATCCATGGGCTGAGCAGATCCCCTGGAGAAGGTCATGGCAGCACACTCTAGTGTTCTTGCCTGGGAAATCCCATGGACAGAGGAGCCTGGTGGGCTTCAGTCCATGGGGTCATGAAGAGTCTGACACACTGAGCACGCAAGTACATAGGATTTCACTGTATTTCAAAGGAAGGGAAAATTTTTCTCCTTCTTTGAAATTAATTCTGCCATAATGAAAAGTGAACGTTAATGGATAAGATGCCCTGTTAAGGATATCAAAATTGCTTCCTATGGTTCAAGAATTGTGGTTTGATTGCAAAGTGGGTCTCAAGGTGTGGTTCCTAAAAGCAGCATCTCATTCCCTGGGGCTACGTTAGAAAAAATTCTCAGGCACTGACTCTGAAGGTCTGGGCGTGGGGCCCAGCAGTCTGTTAAAGTGTCCTTCAGGAGTGTTCTGCTCAAGTCTGACAAAGCATCTTTACAGTATATGGTATGAAACCAGATGTTTAAAGCGACAATTTGTTTCAGGAAGCTGTAAATCAAGCTTTCTTCCTGAGGTATGTGATGCTTTTGACTAATAAAAAAAAACAGAATATTATAAGATCAAAATGGAAGATTCCCCATCTCATCTTTAGTAGCCTATCTCTTCACACTGAGAAATTGCTGGTGTCTAGGGGTTAATATGGGATGTTGAATTTCCCTTGTTACTAGTAGATGTAGGGAATTAATAAAATAGAAACGGTGGCTTTATTATTTGTTACAACTTACTTCCCACAGGGTTCTTGAGAAAGGGTTAATTATTTCTTATTTGTAAAAGGTTTTGAACAAGATATAATTCAAAGTAGTATTTTTATGCTATGAAAAGCACCATACAGGCATAAAATATTATTATAATTACAATGTAGCTTGGTGATAGTAACTAGCATGCTATTATAACAGAGAAGGGTGCCTTAAAGGAATCAAGTCAAATAAAGTCACCACGTGATTTTGCAACGTTGCTGACATGATGACAGTCATGGGAGGAGGGGGTGCCACTTTGCTATTGTTCTCTAAGAAATAATGTGATTAATTTTCCATGATGATAAAGGGCCTGTAGGTAAAGAACCTGTCTCTAGAGAAAGAAAAAATACAACAAGGAATTTGAAGACCTGAAACTGGTTCTATTTTACCTTGCCTGGATCCACTTGCTTTTAATGTGTATGAATTTAATGAGTAAATTTAATTATTGAACTTAAAAAAAAGAGGTGTATGGTTTTTAAGTCAAGAAACTGTAGTACTCAGATCATTTTTTACTTGTATAGATAGAAATAGGTTTTGTGCATAGCTGCAATGGAAAGTGGGGAGATCACAGAATGGGGAAGACTTTTGGTGTGATTAAATCTGGCGGCCCATCTTGATCATTCAATAACAGTGCCAGTCACTAAATCTTGACTCATAAAATAACTTCTCTGTGAAGAGGTCAGCAAAGATTAATGAAAAGTTGTTTGTGATCTGGCTTGTTCCAGTTGAGAGACCATACAGAGCAAAAGACTTATGCTCCGTTAACAGATATTTAATAGAAAAACTCATGTTTTGTGTCTGAATGTCAGGATCATTTTTGACACCACAGTTTCAAGCAACTTTGCTTTCTGCCAAGCGCCTCTTTGCAAAGAACACTTTGTGGTGTGAGCTCTTATTTTTGGAAGATACTAATGCTGGAGAATTTACAATTTTCTTATTTCAGTAAGGCAGCAAATACTTGTACCGTCAATATCACAGTAAACCATAGATATATTAGCAAAGGCTAGTAGCATTCACATGATATTAATAATATATACATATATTGATATATTGGTACATATATTGTGTACATGTAGTGTCTAAAACTCCCTCTGCTATTTATATTAAAGTTATATTAAAGATGAAAAAGAAGTGGAGCTAGAAAAAAATTACCAAAATGTAGTGCCCAAGTGTTGTTGTTGTTTAGTCGCTCAGTCATGTCCAACCCTTTTGTGACCCCAGGCTCCTCTGTCCATGGAATTTCTCAGGCAAGATTACTGGAGTGGGTTGTCATTTCCTTCTCCAGGAGATCTTCCTGACCCAAAGATCAAACTCCTAATTTCTGCACTGGCAGGGATATTCTTTTCCCCTGAGCCATCAGGGAAGCCCAGTTCCCAATTTCGTATGTTCCAATTTAAGTGAGTGCACCCAGTTTAAATTATTTTTGAGATAGGCACTTAAAAATATATTTGCAAGAGTAATGTGTTGTGGCCTGAGAAATTAGGAGAAGGCAAGATTAAGAAAATAAATCATTTTAAATTGTACTTCCTTCCTTAAGTAAGGTGATTAAAGAAAAAAAATCAACTTAACATTGCAGTGTACCACTTAAAGAAGCTGATGTGAATATGTGTGAAATTCAGTGTTTGATGTCAGTTTGATGGACTTGGATGTCTATAATTTATCTTATTTTTTTTCCTTAATGGACACATAGGGTATAAACTGTTGGGTGGGAAATAGAACAGTGTTTAGGTGAATGGTGAATAAGCGATCAGAACAGATTATGGCTGAGAGTATATCATTCTAAACATTGCAGTTCTTCTCACCCCAACAATCAAAATCAGCAGCATTATTTTTGTCAGGTATTGGCGTACTGTTCAGAATTTTACACAGAACAATTTTATCAGTGTGTTAAACTTTTTTGTGAATTTGGGAGGATTCTTCCCCTTCTTTCCCTCACTTTATCGACCTTTAGTGGCAGGCTGCGGTCCACGGGGTCGCAAAGAGTCAGACACAGCTGAGTGCCCCCCCACACACACACAGTCACATAGTTCACTTCCAGCCCCCTGCTTACTTTCTCTTCCACTTTCCCAGACTGAAATAGTCCAGAAATAGGAACACACAACCTGCTAATTGGGAAAAGGGATGGAACAAATTCGTAAACAGCAGCTTTCAGATCTGGCCCTGGTAACTACTTGTTCAAGTCCTTCAATGTGTCAACATCTGTATTAAACTGATGTTTCTAAAGAAGTCTTACAGCCCACACTTTCTCCTTTAATAAGAAAATAATCGATCTTTCACAGCAGTGTACTGAATGGGGATAAGGGGTCACTAACACTTTTATTAATATTTTACTGATGATAAATCTCACTTCTCAAATTATATCCTAAAGTGATAGTATATATATAAATATGCTTCAATGTTGTTTGTCACAAAGGATTTTTAATTTTCCCCTTGTAATTATTTGGCATAATATTGGCTTATATAATATGTACTGGAATTGCACTGTGAATTTTTAGGGATTGGAACTGTTTATCCCTATAGATATCAGCCCTCCAGCACAAGGAGTGGACCACAGACAAGTCCAGAAAGAACTCGGAGACGTCCTTGTCCGTCTTCATACTCCAGTTGTATTAACTCCCACCACTGTTCAAGTCACATGGACGGTAAGTTTTTAAAGGCTATCCTAATGGTAGTCTCTTTTATTCGGTTGAAAAAACAAACGAGAAAAGAAAAAAGCAAAGAAACCAAAAATCAAAACTCTCATCATTTAAAGTCAAGGTAAATCAACGGCAAAAGAGAAAAAAACATATTAAATACATAAAAGTATAAACAGAATAAAAATAGATCACAATATAAATAATATGTTTTGTCTCCTGAATTTTTACATGGCCTTATTGAGATATATTAGCACACCAGAGTTAAAGTATACAACTCAATATTTTTTGGTATCTTTGCAGAGTTATGCAATCATCACCAGAATCTGGTTTTAGAATATTTCCTCATCCCAAAGTAAGACCCTGGGCTCTTGAGCAGCCACTCCTTCCTTCCCCTGACTTTAGCCCTTTGCAACCACTAATCCGCTCTGTATGAATGCGCCTCTTGCTTTCATGTGAATGAAATCATGCAATATGTGACCTTTTGTGTCTGGCTTTTTTCACTCAGCATGATGCTTTTGAGGTTCATCCAAGTTGTAGTAGGCATCAGTACTTTGTTTCTTTTTATTACAGAGTAGAATTCCATTGTATAGATGTATCACATACATCTGTTTAGCCATTTATTAGCTAATTCGTCTTTGAGTTCTTTCCACTTTTGGCCATTATGAATAATGGTGTCATGAACACTTGTGTCCCCATTGACATATATTTTAATTTCTCTTGATGTAGACTTAGGAATTGTTGAATTAAACTCTTTGCTTAACATTTGGGTGAATTACCAAAATGTTTTTCAGAGTGGTTACACAGTTTTATGCTCCTACAGCAATATCTGAAGATTCTAGTTTCTCTCACATCTTCAACAACCCTTGTTATCCTGTCTTTTTGATTATAGCCATTCTAGTGAGTATGCGTGGTATATTACTGTGACTTTAATTTACATTTCTTTAATGACTGTTTTGAATCTTTCATGTGCATATTGAGCATTTGTATGTCTTCTTTAGCAAAATGTCTGTTCAGATTCTTTGCCCATTTTTAACCTGAGTTGTCTTCTTAGTATAGTCTTATAAGAGTTCTGTAAATGTTGTGTGCAGATGCTTTATCAGATGTATGATTTGCAAATATTTTCTCCCAATCTGTGTGATTTTTTTACTTTCTTAATGATGTTGCTTGAAGCACAAAAAAATTTAATTTTGAACTTTTCTTCTAAATTTAAATCAATTATCTTTATATTCTTGTAGCTGAATATTATCCAGCAGTACTCAAAAAGTATATAATTTTAATTATATAGTAATTAATTTATTTATAATTAACAATTAAAATATAATTAATAATTAATTATTTTCCAATAAAAATTAATGGGTCTTACAAAACAGATTGATATTTTAATATATGCTATGAATGTCCAATTCAGGCATTATTGAATATCAACCTACCCACTGTTATTTCAGAATGAAAAATGTTTTCATCACATGGTAGTCACTGCAATGAAAACAATAGATAACATAAAAACATCCATATTATTCATATTAGAGATTATTAACCTTTGTATATGTGTTTGTGTCTGTGTGTCTGTGCTTTGTGAAGAAACAGATAATGTGCTTCCTTCTGCCTGATACACTTAGTGTCAACTTTTCATTCATGCTCAAGATTTCTTTATTATAGCCTCTAAAATTCCATAAGAATGATAAAAGAGCACAACTTTTCATAGCCCCCTGTTTGTTAATAGATCTTGTTTGTTGTGTAAGTAATGGCCATTTGACCTAGGGATATCTAGAAAATTTTGTTTTAATTATAATATTAGAATTATATCAATTATAATTGATTAGAAAGAATTATATTAATTAGAAAATATTTTTAATTATGTCTCTGTAATTGTTTTTGTTGGTAGTGGTACTGTTTTTGTGGTAGTAGAAGAGTAAGTTTTAAAAAAAAGGATGTTACCTGCTTAGAATGCAAATTTCTTTAGGTTAGTAATTTATTTCACCTATTTTCATCAATTTCCTCAATAAAAGAAGCTGAAAGTGGAAAACTGGTTACTTTTCATCAGTTCTTAATCAATGTTTGAATTATAAAACACAATGAAGAGAATTATCCCATGGTCTTATTAATAATAAATCCATGGAGTAAACACAGTTCAGTAAGCATTTTTTGAGGACCAGTTTTGGAGTAAATGTTGGAAAACACTATATAAAGAGACACAAATCTACTTGAGAAGAACATGAAACTTCTTCCTGATGGTACACAGGGATAAGAGCCATAACTGATATACATATATAAAATACATTTTATAAACAGAGGCTTCTATCAAAGAAGAAGTAATTAACTCTGTCCTCAGGCATCAGAAACAGCATTATCGCTTTTCTACATCTATATGGGGAAATATGGAGGCATTATTGTATTAGAACAGAAGAAACTGAATTAATATTTAAGGCTCTTTAGTCTAATTCTATTTTTAAGGGGTGACTCTGGTAACTCAGTGGTAAAGAATCCACTTGCCAATGCAGGAGATGCAGCTTTGATCCCTGGGTCGGGCAGATCCCCTGGATAAGGAAATGGCAACCCACTCCAGTATTCTTACCAGGGAAATCCTATGGACAGAAGGAGCCTGGTGAGCTACAGTCCACGGGGTTACAAAGAGTCGGACATAACTTAGCAACTAAAAAGAATAACAACAGCAGATTGTAAAAGGAAACCAATAGAGAAAGGTTGAACAATGTTTCTAGGATGCTACATCTATGTATAGGTAAAAATGGAATTAGAGTTTCCTTAAAGTAAACCTGCTCTTTGTTTTTCACTTTAAACTGTAGACAAATATTTAGTTGGATGAAATACCTTTCAATAGTGGAATTTCAACATATGACCTTGGATGGGGCATGTTGTTGCTCCTTAAATTAGACCAGTCAAATGTTTGGTCTGAGAGTACAAAACTGGGTAATGCTTTAACAAAAAATAAAACTAAATTTATGTTTAAGAGTAGCTATGATTATTTAAGGTTGCATTGTTTCTAATTTTATTTTTCATATAATTTCACATTGACTTATTTTGGTGTTGGCATACAATGGTTTCTATTTTTCTGCTCCCATGAAGGGACATAATGACCTCATCATTTTTCCAGTGGAACAGAAAGGGTATTATCTGCCATGTCTCTGCCATCTTTCTGTAGCTTTGGCTCAATACAAAACTACTCAATAATAAAGCCAAGGAAATGCTTGTATTTTTAACACCAGATTTTTCCTCATTTTCCCCTGGAAAAAGTCTTCTCTGCTTTGTTCTGAGTTTTAAAGGGTTGCTTTCTTAAGCTGCTTCTAAATGTGGGGATTATTTGGGTAAAGAATCAAAGTCATTATGTTTATGAACTTAATCACTTTAAAAGTCACAGGGTTTAAAAGAATCAATCAAAGTAGCTCAGAATTGTAGGTCAGTAGTCTGGGTTCTTCCAAGAGAGGGACCTTGTCATATTCATCTTTATATCCCAAGAAACGTGTTATTACTAGTCTACACATCTCTCTCCCTCATGAGCTTGAGTTTTGTGAGTCCAAAGTTCAAGTTTTCACTTCTGTTTTTCTCAGAGCAGAACATTTATTATGAAATTCTTTTTCAATAACTGTCCATTGAATGATCAAATCAGTTGTCTTCATACATTTTAATTTTTTTTATTTTAAGAAAGAAAGTGTTTGACTCTATCACAGATTCTCCATGAATTTGTATTTACACATAAGGTAAGTATGTATTTGAGAAGTAAATTTAGTGAAATAAAGTTAGACTGGAGAGTGGATCTGTGGCCAAAGAAATTATAACCAAATATTTCATGTCATATTTTCAACTTGCTAAAGGTGTATGTTCTGTGAGCTATCACATTGTTAGTACTTAAGTTTCAGGCATGTTGATATTTGAGGAAAGAAGTATATTCCCTAGCCCATGTATTTCAGTTAAGGGTCAGCTGATGTAGTTTATCAATAGTTGGCAGGATTCTGTTACCAAACACATAGAACATTTGGACTGGAAAAACTATCTGCCTGCCCCACATGCCTAATCTCAAACCAACAAAATTTAGCAAAGGCTACTTTCTAAAATGACTGCTCTTGTAATGAGGGTGGGTAAAAATGATGACAATGACTGTTTCACAAAGAAAGGAGCAATAAATCTCTTACTGTAAAGTCATTATTCTAGTATGTGTGTGTGAGTGTTTTGTTTTTATTCAAGGACAAGAATTACAGGTCGCTTGCCCCTTAAACGTCACAGCTACTGGAGTTGAAAGAGTGCTTTGGTAAATTAGAATCTCAGAACTCGGTTAAACCCAGATCTGTTATTCAGCAGACTAAACCCACCAGATGAAATTCATTCTGAGTTTTCAGTATAAATGGAACTTTTAAAATTGAAGTGATAGATATTAAGTATCTTGCTTTAACCTTTTAATGAATGTGCAGATTTGAGGGCCAAAAATAGACTTCCTTTTTTAATATACCCCTTACATAACAATGCTCTATCATTGTGCAGCTCTAAAACTTGAAAAGTGTTTTATTATTTGTGTAAATTAAGTAAACTGAGACTCAAAACGTTTAAAAAGCTAAACCCATCACTCAGTTGAGATCTTATGACCTGAATATGTCTTATGACTCTCTTCACATGTTCCTAAGAAAATACTCTTTTATTCAGATTTCAGAAAATACCGATTTTTTTAAATTTAGTAAACCCATGGTTTTGTGGCCAAACTCTTGATTATGGAGATGGTTTTTGTGTGTGTGAGTGCTCAGTCATGTCCCACTCTCTGCAACCCCATGTTCTGTGGCCCACCAGGCTCCTCTGTCCATGGGATTTTCCCATAGACAGAGTGAGAATGCTGGAATGAGTTGCCATTTCCTCCTCCAGGGGATCTTCCTGACCCAGGGATCAAACCCTCATTCTCCTGCTTCTCCTGAGTTACAGGCAGATTCTTTACCACTGAGCCAGCTAGGAATCCCATCACAATTATAATAGACTCTAAAAGAAAATCTTCCTCCTTTTAATTAGAATGTTAATAAAACTAGTGTCAAGCATATGGTTTAACTTGAAAGTGATCACTTGTCAAAAGGTTCACCAAAATCAGTGGTGTAGAACACGTGTTTGGTAAAGTTTCACCTGTTTTTAAACAGGTGATGTGCAGCATTTTCATTTTTGCTTTCACCTGTAACAACAAATTTTCCTTCTGAAAAGAATGTAGAGCATGTATGTATAGCAACCACACAAAATCAAGTTAAAGTATTTAGCTATTAAGTAGGCCATTACAACAGTGAAGGCAGTATACACCGAAGTGAGCAAAGCAATGTTGTGCAGTAAACATTAGCTTCATAAAGTCCTAAAACACTTAATTAATGAAAACCAAACATGGATAAAACCAATTTACCCTGATTTACACACTCCCTTCATCTGGAAACAGCTGTTTAATGTTCTTCTTAAAAACACAGCTTGCTTCTTTCAGTATTAACAAGCTATTATTGTGAGTTATGTCTTTCTTTCAGTATATAAATTCCCTTAAAGTGAATGCAGAGAAGTTTATAAAATGCAAGCTTAATGTTGTTTTAACATATGCCGCAGGGATTTTTTTGAACATTGACAGTTATGATGAAAGGCATCTCTCTTTGGCTCTCATAAATGTAGCTTTTTGCATTTTAGTTTCCTTGTTTTACAATGTCAAGAGAACTTCTGCTTTTCGATAAATATGTACTTTGGTGTGAACACAAACTGGTAGCATGGATGAGGATTCAAAGATCATAAGCTTTGGTATCAGAACTGAGCTTACTTTTCTTTGACATCGCCTCATACAAGTGTAGTACTAATTCCACAAATCTTTTAAGAGTTAGAAAGTTGTCATGTGGGTGAAGGAATTCTTACTTGTTGAGACTCATCTGTGAAACCGGAATTAGCTATACTTAGAAACACACATGCTCACGCAAATCCAACTTTATGGATTTTTCTAGCATTGATATTCTACATACCAAAAGCATAGCCCTTTGTCTTGCTGTATTTTGATTGAGGTTCTGTATTTATACATTTTCTGTCTTCACTTAAAAAATATTTTAAAATGCTGCAACTAATAAAGAAATGCCGGAACTTATTACATGAAAGAGGATCATTTGTGTTATTATGTGTTAACAGTTGAATACAGACATTTTTAAAAAACTGAAATAGCCATTTCCATCATCACCTTCTTTATTTCCTCTCTTGTCTCAGTCTTCCTAAAATAGGGTTACTCCATCTCATCTCTATTGAATTTTACATTTTATTTGACAATGAAATATGTCAAGCTAAAGACTTCTTAGAATATGGCTATTAAACTATAGTATATGGAATATTAATTGAAGAAGGTGCTGTGATAGTTATATTTAAGTCAAGCGTTTCTAAAAGTTAGCAGGACATGCAAATGTTGAGAAAGCTAAAAGTCCTTTTGTCCCTGAAATGAAACAGTGATAAAACTCCAATAAAAAGTGTTCAGTAAATGTAAAACAAGAACTTGTTTTTAGATTTTTGATGTTAGTTTTCAGGTTCAAATTTTCAGATTTTTATTAAAAACAGCTCTTTATCCTAGTACCTCAAATGAATGCAAGAATCAAGAAAGCTGTTAAATTGTGCTAACAGTGGGACTGTTGGAGGACCCTGAAGTTGTTAACTTAATAAATGTCTTTTATTTAATATTTGTTAATCACTATAAATTTTTCATACGCTTTTAAAACAGGAGCTCTAGCTCCACAACTCTGAGTCTCTTTTATATGCTTCCTTCAGCCACAGGAATTTTACACACGCTGTTCCTACTTTTCTTCCTTTGTATAAATCTTACTTTCCATGTAGATCTCAGCACTTGTTCTTCTTCTGGGAAACTGTCTCCCTGATCAATCAACTTCTTCTCCAGTCTAGGCTTTCTTATCTGCTACTGCATCTCATTCATAACATCATAACAAACGTCATATTTGTTTGTTATGAATGTAACTTGCCCATTGTTTGAGTGATCATGAGATAATTTCCACCTTCTACCTGAACTCTATGTACCAGGAGGCCAGGGACTGACTCTCCTTTCATTCTCCATTTTTATCCTCAGAGTTTAACAGAATAACTGACACCTCTTAATAGGAACTCAGAAAATGGTTGAGTGAGTAAAGGTATTAGTGAATGGACAAGGAGTGATAATGGAGATTCCTGGCAAATAGCACACTACATATAAAATCACAAAAACGGGAATTGTTGAATACGCTAGAAGGACAAACAGATAAATGACAAAGCTAGAAATATTGACAGGCCTTTGTGCTAATCCAAAGAATTTGAATTAACTGAGTATCTTAACTACTATGAAGATTTTAAACAGGGGAGAATGTAGTTCCACTCTTCATTTTGGAGGTAAGAACTTGGAAGCATGTGAACTCAGAACTGAAAGAGGATATTGGAAGCAGGGTGATGAATGAGAAAGACATGGCATCGCTCGGACACTTCTATTTGGTTTCAAAAGCTTTTTGCTTTGTCTTACAGGTTGATCGCCAACCCCAGTTTATTCAGGGCTACCGAGTGATGTACCGTCAGACTTCAGGCCTGCAGGCTACAACAACATGGCAGAATTTAGATGCCAAAGTCCCAACTGAGAGAAGTGCTGTCTTAGTCAATCTGAAAAAGGGGGTGACTTATGAAATTAAAGTTCGACCATATTTTAATGAGTTCCAAGGAATGGATAGTGAATCTAAAACAGTCCGTACTACTGAAGAAGGTCAGTATTCAGATTTCTAACATGAACCAACCTTAAACCATAATGAAATCAACTTCTGTTGAAGTTCTAGTTTTATCATCTTCCTTAGAAGAGTACCAATAGAGAATTCTAAAAGTGAACCTGAGAAGTGTCATTTTTCTCCTTCTATTCTGAGAAGTTCATAGAATCTAACAACTCAAAAATTGTTACTGCAGGTTTGTGTGCCTGATGCACAGTGAGGGCAAACAAACCAAAATGTCAGAGTTTGGAGCAGAGAAAGGTTTATTGCAGGGCCGTGCAAGGAGATGGGTGGTTTATGCCTTAAAAAGCCCTGACCTCCTCAAAAGGTTTCAGCAAAGCATAAAGCCAGATATGGGTGGTGGGAAGTCAAAGGGTCTGTGATCAGCTCATACACAGTTCTCTTATTGGCTGACGGTGAGGTAATAGGGTAGAATCACAGGGGTTAATAATATCAGTCCTTAGACTCTAGCTTTTCCACATCTGTAAAACAACTCAGGAAATGTGCATCAAATACTGTTATCTAGTATTTGTGCATCAAATACTGTTATACCGTTAGAGAGGGGGACTAAAGCAGAGGATAAAGGGGAAGACATGTCCCAGGAAGGCACCGTAGGGTCCTGTTTGGTTACAAACTGACATTCAAGTAGTTTGAATTTTTCTTAAGGAAACATTAGCTTCAACTCTTGTTTGTCGATACACTGGAATTTGATTATAATACTTTTCCTTTTTGTTTTCACACATGGCTTTAGCTCATTTGGCTTCATTAAAGGACAGGCTAATGGAAACTCAAGTACACAGGCTGTTCTTTGTCACTCCTCTCTTTTTGGTGTAGTAAAGCATGACATTCGCTCTTATAAGCCTCCTTCCCTATGAGCTCTGCCAGTCAGATTCATAATTTCTAATCTGGAAGGCCATTTGAATGTTTGTAATAGCATTCTTCTTAATGATGTCCCCTCTCCACTTCCCCTTGGTAACCTTTTTTGTTGCAGATAGTTTAAAATCAATCTGTGATGGACATAAAATTAATATAGTCTCAACTAGTCCATTTTCTAGTGTCCCCTTTCCTAAACTAGAAGTTAGCAATGAATGGTATCATCAAAGTACAAAAAGTTATATGCGAAGTATAATAAATCCCCACCTTTTCTGCTTCTCTGCTAAATTTACGTATCCTGCAAGTAAAAAGCCTTTTTTCTAAACATATTTTATATAAATCAGTATAAAAGCAGCCTTGAGAAAATACGTGTCGATTGTTCATGCTAACATACAGATATACATCTCCAACCAAAGAGCCTTTAAATTACATATATCTTATAATTAGCAACACAGAGAAAGGTTATCTTCACATTGGTTTACAGGGTGATACTGACACAGGCAGAAGTGCATATTTTTAAAGGCATCATTAATCAACCTTTAGGATTTATAAAGAAAAAATTACTAAAATTAATAATAGGATCTTTGTCTCCATTAAATTTTGCTTTATGTGGAAAATGTATAAAACTAATGAGTAGGGTGGGTAAATTTCGTACAGAATGCTGTGTTTGAAGCACACTTCCAAAAATCAATTTCACTGCAGTTAGACTTTTCCTCCGGAATAGACATTTGTCACCATTAGATTTACGTTCATCTCCTCTTTCTGTGGCTTCTGAAGGGAACAAATGGGACTCAGCTGGGCTGTGTCTGGGAACGATGAGTGAGTTCTTTCACATCTGTGTAATAATTGACCTGTCAGGAAATAGGCACCGTGTTCTCGCCACACCAGCAGTAAGGGAAATGAGAAACCAGTTCTCCAAAGTGTTACTTTTCAATAAAATCTACTTAATGACTACAAAACCTGTAGGCAAACAGTTGGG
The DNA here is from genome assembly GCA_024291935.2 of Okapia johnstoni. NCBI lineage: Eukaryota > Metazoa > Chordata > Mammalia > Artiodactyla > Giraffidae > Okapia > Okapia johnstoni. The sequence goes on from CM044311.1 coordinate 31,129,360, forward strand.
TTTATGTCATTGTGCCACATTTCAGACCAGCATTATCACATAGAGGAGTAATAAAGAGCAGTATTGTGTCTGTGTGTGTTTTGTACACGGACCAGACTTCAGTGAAATATGTTGTGATAATTTATCAAACATGGGAAGCTTTATTGGTAAGCTTTTAAATATATTTTATAATTGAAGTGTACACATTTTCAAAGAACTAAATTATGTAGTTATGAAAACATTAATCTTATATGTAAAAATTCTTTCATAACTCAAAATTATATGACTTTTGCTTCAAGGGTTAGTACTTTGATTTGCTTTTTCAACTTTTGGCTTAAACTCAGAGATATACTGAGAATTGATGTTTTCCAAGAAAATTAGTACGACTTAGCTCTCAAATACACTGAATAGGAGATACTACTACTGTCCAAAATCAAGAATTATTTCTTATTCATCTTTTCTTAGTATATTATAATTAGTTATGGGAAAAACTATAAAGGAAGAGAATTGTAGGAAATTAAAATCTGTCCATTTCACATTTGATCCAACATGAACTGTTTTCATTAATATCTTCAGAGTTCCTTGCCCATCAATGTAAAATAAGTTTCAAATCTTAAATTATGAATCAGTTTACAACAATCAGTTATGTTTCTCATTATGAAAACAAAACTGTCTTTTCTCTGTGTTGGTGAAATTTATAGCTATGTTTCTGTTTTTATGTTTTTATGTATTAAACGCAAACCACAACAAAACAACAAGATAGTCAATAATGCGACTACTCGGAAATAATGGCTGGTGAAATTTTGGAATGCATCCTCCCAGAATACTTTTGATAGCAGTGTTTTTGTTGTTGTTGGTTTGCTTGTTTGTTTGTTTTTCAAAAGAGGAGCCTATTGAAGTCAAAAGAGTCAAAGTTCGAAAATCAGACATACCTGGGTTCAAGTTGTCCCTCATTTTTTGACTTAGATAAGTCTATTATAGTAGCCTTCCTTTTCCTTATCTGTAAAACTAACATGAGTTGTTTTTTATTTCCTGTGAATTGTTTTTGTGAGAATGTTATTTTTATTGTGAAAACTAAATCTTACTCTTACCTCAGTTATAGGCATATAAGAGACACTCATTCTAATGTTAACTGTTAAATTTATTGTTGAGGATATATTGCTATAGCTGTTTTATTTGCTTTAAATCTATCCATTATATTTAAAGGATTTTTTTTAAAAACACTCACTGTTAATTCAGAACTACTAGAAACAAGACCCTCTTGCATCTTGTCTTTATATTCCTATTCTGTAAGCAGCATTAATGCACATTAAGACTTACTATTTGTGTTTATTCTAATGACTTCTTCTGCAGCCCCAAGTGCCCCTCCACAATCTGTCACTGTGCTGACTGTTGGAAGCCACAATAGCACAAGTATTAGTGTTTCCTGGGATCCTCCACCTCCAGATCATCAGAATGGAATTATCCAGGAATACAAGGTAAGGCCTGGATGAAGAAGGAAGGTTCACAGATAAAACTTCCCAGAGAAGTCTCAGGGTCATGTGGATAGGCAGTATTTCTGGTGGCCCTCTTACTTTGAGTGTAAAGAAATATATGTTTGTGCAACTCGTAAAGAAGCAAATGCACAGAATTCATAGAACCTAAATCCAAGCTCACAAATAACACAGACTCAGTTAGACAAGTAAACCATAATAGTGCAGTGATTATTTTATATATATGTATATATATGTGTATATATATATGCATAAATATATATATAATGTGGTTGCAGAACGTCAGGAATTTACAAAGATGGAGTACAGGGTAGATAGTGAAGCCCTATCCCAGAAACTGTCTTTATCTTTGTTAGATTTCTGTGTAATGGGATTATGTTGTTTACTTGCTAAGTCATGTTCCTCCAACTCTTTGCAATCCCATAGACTGTAGCCAGCCAGTCCCTCTGTTCATGAGATTCTACAGGCAAGAATACCAGAGCGGGTTACCAGTTCCTTCTCCAGGGGATCTCCCCAACCCAGGGATCGAACTGTCATCTCCTGCATTGACAAGCATGGTCAGGCTTTTGCAGGTAGATTCTTGCCACTGAGCTACCAGGAAAGACCTCAGGCCTTAGGCAGCTATTTTTAAAATGTTTTCTCATAAAAAGATGCTTTGTGGGTTTATAGTGTTGCCTGGAGAATCCAGGGACGGCAGAGCCTGCTGGGCTGCCGTCTATGGGGTCGCACAGAGTCGGACACGACTGAAGTGACTTAGCAGCAGCAGCAGCAGTGTTGGGATGGAGATAAGAAGTACCATCTCCCACTCTAAATTCTGCTTTTACCAAGTTCTGGAGGTTCTGGAAAATATTTCACTTAAGAGCTGTACGCTTAGTCTCTCAGTCGTGTGTGACTCTTTGCGACCCCAGGGATCCCTCCAGGCTCCTCTGTCCATGGGAATTCTCCAGGCAAGAATACTGGAGTGGGTTGCCATGCCCGTCTCTAGGCGATCTGCCCAACCCAAGGATTGAACCCAGGTCTCCCACATTGCAGGGGGATTCTTTACCGTCTCAGCCACCAGGGATTCATAGTCCAGGGATTGAACCTGCATCTCCTGCATTGGCAGACGAATTCTTTACCACTAAGCCACCAGGGAAGCCCTAAGAAAAGGGAGCCATTGAAAAAACAAATTTTAGAAAGCTTACATTTTTCAACTGATGAATTTGTTGCTATTTAGAAACAGAATATATCCATTGTTTCTTCACCATCATTTGAGAGACATCATTTGAGAAACACAAGCTGTCTAACTTTGAGAAATGATTCTGATTAATTGTGATATGATTAGACCACATGGGAGAGTAAAACATATCATTAAACCTTGTAAAAATTCAAAACTATATTTTTTTGCCATTATAAATATTTGTAGAATTCTGACAATAACATACTAAGTAGATCTATTAGAAAAGAAAACCAGACACCCCACCTCACCCCAGAAATTCATAGTTGGTATGTGAAATTAAGCTGAATAATTTTATTCAAAACATTATTACTTCTAGGGAAAAAGAATGTTAAATTTAAATTACAGTTTTCCTAAGTTAATGGTTAAGTTACTGAAGCAAATGGACTAAATTTGCATAAAAAATTATTTTAAAATTATTCCCATTACTTTATAAAGAAATGTGTCTAAGAAAATAAGAGTAAGTGCTTTTCAGTTCAGTTCAGTTAAGTTCAGTCGCTAAGTCGTGTCCAACTCTTTGTGACCCCATGAATCGCAGCATGCCAGGCCTCCCTGTCCATCACTAACTCCTGGAGTTTACACAAACCCATGTCCATTGAGTCTGTGATGCCATCCAGCCATCTCATCCTCTGTCGTCCCCTTCTCCTCCTGCCCCCAGTCCTTCCCAGCATCAGGGTCTTTTCCAATGAGTCAACTCTTCACATGAGGTGGCCAAAGTATCGGAGTTTCAGCTTCATCATCAGTCCATCCAATGAACACCCAGGACTGATCTCCTTTAGGATGGACTGGTTGGATCTTCTTTCAGTCCAAGGGACTCTCAAGAGTCTTCTCCAACACCACAGTTCAAAAGCATCAATTCTTCGGCGCTCAGTTTTCTGTACAGTCTAAGTCACACAGCCATACATGACCACTGGAAAAACCATAGCCTTGACTAGGCGGACTTTTGTTGGGAAAGTAATGTCTCTGCTTTTAAATATGCTATCTAGGTTGGTCATAACCTTCCTTCCAAGGAGTAAGCGTCTTTTAATTTCATGGTTGCAATCACCATCAGCAGTGATTTTGGAGCCCCCAAAAAATAAAGTCTGACACTGTTTTCACTGTTTCCCCATCTATTTCCCATGAAGTGATGGGACCAGAAGCCCCATATTTTATAATAGCATAATTACATAAATTCTGAAATTTTATAAGCATTAAGACACATTCATGGGAAATAGATGGGGAAACAGTGGAAACAGTGTCCGACTTTATTTTTGGGGGGCTCCAAAATCACTACTTATTGTGATTGCAGCCATGAAATTAAAAGACGCTTACTCCTTGGAAGGAAGGTTATGGCCAACCTAGATAGCATATTTAAAAGCAGAGACATTACTTTGCCAACAAAAGTCCATCTAGTCAAGGCTGTAGTGTTTCCAGTGGTCATGTATGGATGTGAGAGTTGGATGGTGAAGAAAGCTGAGCACCATAGAATTGATGCTTTTGAACTGTGGTGTTGGAGAAGACTCTTGAGAGTCCCTTGGACTGCAAGGAGATCCAATCAATCCATCCTAAAAGAGATCAATCCTGGGTGTTCATTAGAAGGACTGATGTTGAAGCTGAAACTCCAATACTTCGGCCACCTCATGCGAAGAGTTGACTCATTGGAAAAGACCCTAATGCTGGGTAGGATTGGGGGCAGAAGGAGAAGGGGATGACAGAGGATGAGATGGTTAGATGGCATCACCGACTCAATGGACATGAGTTTGGGTAAACTCCGGAAGTTGGTGATGGACAGGGAGGTGTGGCGTGCTGCGGTTCATGGGGTCCCAAAGAGTTGGACACGACTAAGTGACTGAATGGAACTAAGACACGTTGTTTTAAAAGCAAAGAATTATCTACCTTGGTGTGTGTGCCTGTGCTTTAATTAGTTTAGGATTTTACTTTCGTATCATCTAGGGCTAAATATCTTCAACTTCCATTTATTTAAATTTTTTTTTTTTTACAACATGATAATTTTTCATATGCTGTAAATTTTCTCACTCATATGAGTTTGTCCTATTTTGGTACAAATGTGTGTATTTTGGTAAGGGTTAAATATTCCTCCATTAGTAACTTAGGTTTCATAGACTAAAAGAAGTCTGAAATTCAAAGTCATTATGTTAATTTAAAGAAAAAGTATCATTAATTTATCTATTTCAGAAACAAATTGTGGATGTTCCTCCTGTGTCTCCCATGCAGATTAGAAATGCTATATAATAGAAATACAAATAAGTGTACACAGAATTTTTTACAACACATTTTACAAACAGATTTTCATATCTCAAAAGAAAATATGACTTTAAATTTAAATCTTATTGGAAATGCAAGCCTAGCATCCCTCACAGCAGTATTTAAAGACTTCCCACCACTCTGTTCATTCTCATGCATGTGTATGTTTGTGTAGATATGTTTTGATCAATATTAAGATTTATTACTGTCAATGTAAATATTGACTTTAATTTTATCTCAGTCAATACCTTTAACTTTAGTCCCTTAATCTTGTTAACTACTTCTGTGTAAGTTAATATTTTCTTAAATGAAATACAAATTACTTAGATATGCACCTATATACTTTGGATACTACAACCCATAATCACCATATTTTAATGTATTATATTCATAGTAAATCTTGATAAATGAATTAACCAGAGGAATTTATGCATTTTAATACATACCTAAATACTGTTTGCAACCAAGGACAATTTTCCAGACTTTGCAGATGTGTTGAGGAAGTCGAATCATTGTTCTCTGAGCATTCAGTGTGTGGGGTTTTTTTGGGGTTTTTTTGGCCACTCCAAATAACATGCAGGATTTTAGTTCCCTGACCAGGATCAAACTCATGCCCCTGGCTCCCCAGTGGTAGCATGGACTCAACCACTGGACCACCAAAGAAGTCCCAAGTATTCAGTGTTCCTTGTAAAATACAAAGGAATGCTGCATAGTTTTAGTTTCTTTTATTTTTCCTTTAATACACACACATACAAACACACATGTGCACAGACACATGCACACACAGAAATATACATACATATGTGTATATATATATATATGTATGTATGTATAAACAGACTAAATTAGGCATTCAAAAACACCATTTACAAATAAACCTAGAAAATAGACTGGTCACTACTAAAAAATTTAATCAGTTGTAATGAACTAATTACCAGAAAAGATAATTTTATATTCTTTTGATATTCACTTTGCATTTCTATAGATCTGGTGTCTGGGGAATGAAACACGATTCCACATCAACAAAACTGTGGATGCAGCCATTCGATCTGTAATCATTGGTGGATTATTCCCAGGTATTCAGTACCGGGTAGAGGTTGCAGCTAGTACCAGTGCAGGAGTTGGAGTGAAAAGTGAGCCACAGCCAATAATAATTGGTGAGTACTAATCTATATAATCTGTACTTTAGAATCAGTCAACTGGTAACAAGGTGGATTATTTTTTTTGAATCTACATCCCAACAGTGGGTATTCTGTAAATAATGAGTAATATGATACACACATCATATAGGCAAATAATTATGCCTAGAGTTTCTAACAAAAAAGTTAGCAGTTGTTCATGCTCTTAGGATATCCACAAACTTCTTAAATTCATAATGATTAAGAGTTTATATACTAATTTAAAAAAATAAAAAATAAAAAAATAAGAGTTTAAATGCTGCAAGTTGGTTTGAAAATTATTTTTAATCAATAGTTTCATTTGTAATTTTTGATGCCTTTGAAGTATAGTAGGAAATGAGGCAGTTATTGAAGAAGGGGTGTTATGTTTTACATTTATATGCTTTCTCTTAGCCAGAGAAATGTCAAAAATTAAACAGAAACAGGCCAAAAGAAACTTTGTAATCCAAGTAAACTATCCCAAAGAAGAAATCCCTGTTCAGTCTACTACCATCATTATAGAAAATTGCTCCCTATCACCATGGATTATGTTTGACTTTTCTTGAAATATATATAAATGGAATTGTACAGAATATAGTATTTTGTGTCTGATTTCCTTCACTAAATGTAGTATTTTTGAGATTCTTGCATATATGTATTATGCAATTCATATGTTTTGTTTCTGAGCAGTATTCAATGTGTGAATGTATCATATTTTGTTTCTCTGTTTTTCTCTTGAGAGAATGTGTAAGTTTTTTTGAGGATATATGTTTTTATTTCTTGTGGAGAATGACCTAGAAATAGAATTTCTGGGTAACAGCACTGATGTATTTGAGTTTATAAGAAACTTAAATATTTCTTCATATTGTATAATTTTGTACTCTCACTCAGAAAGAATATGACTCCCAATTTTTGTATATCCTCACTGACATTTGATATTGCCATCTGTCATTATAGTCACTGCAGTGAGTTTAAGAGTCCCCTCACTGTCATTTTAACTTCAGTTTTCTGTGATGACTAATGATGTTGGGCAACTTCATGTGTGCTTTTTGACCATTCACATAATTTCTTTTGTAAAATTTCCAAGTCTTTGCTTTTTAAAAATGGTGCCATTTGTCTTTGTTACTGATTAAGAGGAGTTATTTGTTCATTTTTGATATGTTTGCTGTCATAGATTGTTTACCAAATACTTTCTTCCAATGTATGGCTTTCTTATTCCTTCTCTTAATATTGTCTTTTCGATGAGCAAAAGTTTTAAATGTACATGATGTATAATTTATCAAAATTTTATTTCATGTTTAGTGCTTTCTAAGAAACTATGTCCTACATCTAGAGAGCAAATATTTTTTTTCCAGAAGCTTTACAGTTTTAGATTTTATGCTTAGGTCTATAATTTGTCTTAAAGAAATTGCATTTGGTTTGAGGGTTGAGGTTTATTTGTTTCCATACGTAAAATCAAAATACCTAGGATCTTTCACTGAAAAAGCTTTCCTTTCCCCAGTTAGCTATCTAGGTGTGCATCCATTCTAGATCCTCTATGTCATTCCATTTCTTTATATGTCTTCATAAGCCAAACCACTCTGTCTTGATTACTAGTAGCTTATAGAAAGTCTTGGAGTCAAATAATGTGAATACTGCATCCATTTCTTCTCAAAAAATTGTTTTCACTGTTCCAGACCTTTTGCTTTTCCATATACTTTTCAAATCAGCATGTCAGTTTCTACGAATTTTTCTGGGAATTGTGATTGAAAATGCAGTGAATCTATACACCAAATTGAAAAGATTAACTATTTTAATAGTTTTTGTTTCTCTTTGAGAACATGATGTACCTCTTTATTTTCCTCAACAATATCTTGTAGTTTTCAGTGTATGACCTTAACTGACCTTAACATATGTTTTGTTAAAATTGGAGTAATGTTTTTTTACACTATTATTAGAGGATTTATAAAATTTCATTTTTCAACTATTTTATGTTATATATAAATTTAGTTTTATATGTTATCTTTTTATCTTATGACCTTAATAACTTCTTCATTTATCTGTCTTAATAGTTTAATAGTTTTTTCTGAGTGTATTCAGATAATCATATGTTTTCTTTCTTCTTATTTGTGTTAATACGGTAAATTCTACTGAATAGATTCAAAGGTAAATAAACTTTGTATTCCTGGGATAAATCCCACTTGGTCAGGACTTATATTATGCTTTTCACAGATGCTCCTGGATCTGATTTACTAGCATTTGTAAAGAATTTTGCATCTACATTCATGAAGAATATTGACCGGTAGTTTTCTTCTAATGTCTTTGTCAGGTTTTGGAATCAGGAATGCTAGCTTTAATGAGTTTGGAAATATTCCTTCCTCCTCTACATTCTGTAAGAGTTTTGGTAGACCTGACACTATTCCTTCCTTAAATGCTTTTAGAATTTAGTGATGATATCTGTGCGTAGAGTTTTCTCTGCCAATTATTTTTATTGTTATGAATTTATATTTATTCAATTTTTTTCTTCCCTGTTGGATGTGGTAAACGAATTTTTCGTGTTTGCCCATCAATGAAATTGTCTAATCTGTCTAAATTGTTGAATTTATTTTTAAATTTTTATTTGCAATATCTCTTTATTTGTAATACCTTTAACTGTAATGTTTGAAGGATAAGCAGTAATGACTTCTCCTTTGTTCTTAAATACTGTGGATTGATGGTCTCTCTCTTCTCCTTTTTCATTGCCCACCTACCTTCTTTCTCTTTTCACTCTCTCTCAAATTTGAATCTTGATAAGGGTCTATCAACTTTATTAATACTTTCAATGTACAAACTTTTGGCTTTGTTAGTTTTATTTATTTGTTTTCTAATTAAGCAATTTCTGATATTTTTTCTTCTGTTTAATGTTGCTTCTTAAGATAGAATTGATTGAGAATAAATCAATGATTTGAACCTTTATTCTTTTCTATTGTGAATAAAGTTTTAAATTTTCCTCTAAACACTTATTCAGATGACTTTTACAAGTTTGATGTGTTGTATTTCTATTTATCATAAAGTTGAAAACATTTTTCAATTTCTGTAAAATTTTTGATATTTACAGAAGTTATTTGGAAATGTGTTATTAAATTTCCAAATGTTTTACTGTTTTCCATATAGCTTTTTGGTGCTGATTTCTAATTTAATGTTACTGAGATCAGAAAGTATATTTTGAATGAATTTAGCTTTTTAAATATTTTATTTTATAGCCCACAATTTCACCTTAGTTAATGTTCCTTGTACATTTAAAAACTAAGTTCATTTTTATTTTTCTAATTTGGAATGGAATGTTCTAAAAACATCAGTCAAATCAGTTGGTAGTATTATTCAGGTCCTTACTTATTTTCTGTTTATTTATTTTTTTAATAAATAAGAAAGCCTGAAAATTCAGTATAATTATAGATTTGTATATTTCTCCTTTTTGTTTGTAAGTTTTTATTTCATGTATTTTGCTACTCTGTTTTAACTAAGTACATATTAGTATTGTTGTCTTAGATAACTTATGCTTTTTCATTATGAAATGCCCCAATTTATTTCCTACTAAGATCTTTGTCTTGGAACTTACTCTTTCTGTTGTTAGTACAGCCTTATAAGTCTTTGTGTATTTTTAATTTTTTCTGTCCTTTAAACTCCTAGATCTCGGTATTTAATGTACATTTCTATTATTTAAATTACATATTGTTCAGCTTTATTTTTTATCCTATATGAAAACCTTTGGCTTTTAATTGGAGTATATTATCTTCAATGTGATCATCGGTGTTTTGTAGCTTAGAACTGCCCTTTTCCTCTTTGTTTTTTTTTTTATTGAATTTGTTCTTATTTTTCCAAATTTTCTGATTTCTTTAGGATGAATAAGATAACGTTCTGTAGAATATTTTATATTCACTATTGAACTGTTAAGTATACTTATTTTTTCAATGATTGCTCTAGGACTGGCCTATATTATATCTTAGAAAATATAATTTCAATTCCTCCCTTTCAAGCTTGTTTGCTATTGTTTTACCTTTTACTTCTATACATATAATTAAAACCAATAGAAATTTCTTTCTTCACTCTGTACGACAGAAATAGGTCCATCCAAGTCTCTGCAAATGACCCAAAGAATAAAGGTTCAAATCATTGATTTATTCTCAATCAATTCATTCATTTTAATGGTTGAGTAATATTCTGTTTATATCTGTATCGTATCTTCTTTATCCATCCATCGGTTGATAGACATTTAGGTTTCTTCTGTATCCTGACTATTGTTAATAGTGCTACAGTGAACATCGGAGCACATGTGTCTTTTTTACTATGGTTTTCTCAGGGTATATGTCTGGTAGTGGGATTGCTGGATCATGTGGTAGTTCTATTTTTAGTGTTTTAGGGAACCTTTATATTATTCTCCATAGTGGATGTATCAATCTGCTGTATAGCTCAGGGAACCTAGCTTGATGCTTTGTGGTAAACCAGATGGGTGGGATGGGAGGGTGAGGTGGGAAGGAGATCAAAGAGGGAGGAGATATGTGTATACATATGACAGATTCACTTCACTTTACAGCAGAAACTAACACAACACTTAAAACAACTTATTCAGTTCAGTTCAGTCGCTCAGTCATGTCCGACTCTTTGCAACCCCATGGACTGCAACATGCAAGGCCTCCCTGTCTATCACCAACTCCCGGAGTTTACCCAAATTCATGTCCATTGAGTCAGTGATGCCATCCAACCACCTCATCCTCTGTCATCCCCTTCTCCTCCTGCCTTCAATCTTTCCCAGCATCAGGGTCTTTTCAAATTAGTTCTTTGCATCAGGTAGCCAAAGTATTGGAGTTTCAGCTTCAGCCTCAGTCCTTCCAATGATTCTTCAGAACTGATTTCCTTTAGGATGGACTGGTTGGATCTCCTTGCTGTCCAAGGGACTCTCAAGAGTCTTCTCCAACATCACATTTCAAAAGCATCAATTCTTTGCCTCTCAGCTTTATAGCTGCTGCTCCTACTAAGTAGCTTCAGTCATGTCCAACTCTTAGCAACCTCATGGATTGCAGCCTACCAGGCTTCTCCGTCCATGGGATTTTCCAGATGAGAGTACTGGACTGGGGTGCCATTACCTTCTCCGCAGCTTTATAGTCCAACTCTCAAATCCAACACAACTACTGGAAAAACCATAGCTTTGACTAGATGGACCTTTGTTGACAAAGTAATATGTCTGCTGTTTAATAAGCTGTCTAGGTTGGTCATAACTTTTCTTCCAAGGAGCAGGCATCTTTTAATTTTATGACTGCAGTCACCATCTTCAGTGATTTTGGAGCCCAAGAAAATAAAGTCTGTCACTGTTTCTGTTGTTTCCCAATCTATTTGCCATGAAGTGATGGGACCAGATGCCATTATCTTAGTTTTCTGAATGCTGAGCATTAAGCCAACTTTTTCACTCTCCTCTTTCACTTTCATAAAGAGGCTCTTTAGTTTTTCGCTTTCTGCCATGAGCATGGTGTCATCTGCATAACTGAGTTTATTGATATTACTCCCAGAAATATTGACTCCAGCTTGTGCTTCATCCATTCCAGCATTTCTCATGATGTACTTACTCTGCATATAAGTTAAACAAGCAGGTTGAAAATATACAGCCTTGACATACTCCTTTCCCAATTTGAAACCAGTCTGTTGTTCCATGTCCAGTTCTAAATGTTGCTTCCTGACCTGCATACAGATTTCTCAGGAGGCAGGTCCGGTGGTCTGGTATTCCCATCTTATCTCTTGCAGAATTTTCCACAGTTTGTTGTGATCCACACAAAGGATTTGGTGTAGTCAATAAAGCAGAAATAGATGTTTTCCTGGAACTCTCTTGCTTTTTTGATTATCTAGCGGATGTTGGCAATTTGACTCTGGTTCCTCTGCCTTTTCTAAAACCAGCATGAACATCTGAAGTTCACAGTTCACTTACTGTTGAAGTCTGGCTTGGAAAATTATGAGCATTACTTTGCTAGCGCGTGGGATGAGAGCAATTGTGCGGTAGTTTGAGCATTCTTTGACATTGCCTTTCTTTGTGAATGGAATGAAAACTGACCTTTTCCAGCCCTGTGGCCACTGCTGAGTTTTCCAAATTTGCTGGCGGATTGAGTGCAGCACTTTCACAGCATCATCTTTTAGGATTGAAATAGCTCAACTGGAATTCCATCACCTCCAGTAGCTTTGTTCATAGTGATGCTTCCTAAGGCCCACTTGACTTCAGACTCCAGGATGCCTGGCTCTAGGTGAGTGATCACACCATTGTGATTAACTGGGTCGTGAAGATCTTTTTTGTACAGTTCTTCTCTGTATTCTTGCCACCTCTTCTTAATATCCTCTGCTTCTGTTAGATCAGTACCATTCTGTCCTTTATTGAGCCCATCTTTCCATGAAATGTTCCCTTGGTATCTCTAATTTTCTTGAAGAGATCTCTAGTCTTTCCCATGCTATTGTTTTCCTCTATTTCTTTGCATTGATCACTGAGGAAGGCTTTCTCATCTCTCCTTGCTATTCTTTGGAACTCTGCATTCAAATGGGTATATCTTTCCTTTTCTCCTTTGCCTTTTGCTTCTCTTCTTTTCTCAGCTATTTGTAAGACCTCCTCAAACAACCATTTTGCCTTTTTGCATTTCTTTTTCTTGGGTATGGTCTTGATGCCTGCCTCCTGTACAATGTTAGGAACTTTTGTCCATAGTTCTTCAGGCATTTTGTGTATCAGATCTAACCCCTTGAATCTGTTTGTCGCTTCCACTGTATATTCGTAAGGGGTTTGATTTAGGTCATACCTGAATGGTCTAGTGGTTTTCCCTACTTTCTTCAATTTCAATCTGAATAATTTAATTAAATGCACAAAGTATTATTATTGATTTGACTTTTAACAATCTTTCAAATAAAACTAAGAAATAATATTTTGTATTACTCATGTTCCTGGGTTTCATTATCTCTTTAACCCTGGAATGCTATTCATGCTATTTTGGGCTCCCCTTCACTGCGTCACATTTTAGAAATTATCATCAGATAGAAAGCTATGAATACATTGAAATTTTCCTAGTTTATGTCCCTGTTCTGATAATGCTGTGCTTTTGTTTCATGTATTTTGCCTAGGCTTTTACTAGTTCATGGTGGAATTACATGTCCCACTCCTATTATTCCTACATAGGCAGGAGGGAAAGTATCCAGTGAATTACTCACTTTAAATAGTACACTTTTCATTTGTTCTCTTTTGAATTTTTTCATTTCCCTCTGAAATTTTCCATATGTTGTTTCGTTCATAAACTCTATTGTTTTAAGTTATTGAACATATTGTAATGACTGCTTGAAAGTCCTTTTCCTCTAATTTAAATATCAATGGGCTCTCGTGGTCTATTTCTATTTATTACTATTCCTCTTGATCTTAGGTCATTGTTTCCTGATTTTTTTGTGTGTGATTGTTATTATTGTTTTGTTTGTTTTTGCATACCTGGCAATTTTTTACTGTGTGTTGGACATTGTATATAACAAACTATACAATTTTGTGATCTTCTGAAGAGTGTTGGTTTTTTACCTAGAGGCACTTAGGTTACTAGCTAATCATCTTGATCTTGTGGTGGCTTGTTTTACATTTTTCTAGTATGGACTATTTATCTTTGGACGATATTCTTCAGGCCAAACCTCCGTTTATTTTTTTATTTTACTTCTAAGACATGGAGCCCCTGAGCTTTCAGTGAAAAGCGTAATATGTTTATCTGATCTGCCTAACTTGATGGCATTTAAACTTTGCAATGTCTGCAGTGAGAGAGTCTGATCAACCTCTTCAGCCTTTTACTTTTTGAGTTTCACCAGATCCTTGAAAGTGTCCTTCTACATGCACAATTCGTAGTTCAGTCTAGGACCGAGGGAGAATTCATGCACATATTTGAGAACATTACCCTCCTATCTCTCCCTCTTTCACATGATCTCTCCCTTAATATTTAGTCACACTGGCTGCTGTAAATGCTGCCCTCTGACATCTCCTACAAATAAAATTGTGATTTTCAGCTTGGGTTCTAGCTCCCTAGCACTGCATGCATTGAGCTCTCTAAGAGGCTAGAAAGCCTCATAAATGCAGATTTTTTTTTTTTCCTGAGTGGTTTTATTCTTTCAAAAGGCAAATCCCTTCAGTTCACCCTAATTTTATTTGTCATTGTCTTTAGCTTGTTAAATATTCTTCCTAGAGTTTATATATTTTAAAAATACTTGCCCAGAGTTTGATACAAGCAAATGTGCCATTCCCATGCTTTTCTGTTTATTTTCAGAAATGATACATATAGAGCATACTATCAAAATCTGGGAAATTGCTTCTTATTACAAAGCCATTTATTGTAAATGAAGAGATTTAACATTCAGTTATATGCTTCCCAGGTGGCTCAGTGATAAAGATTCCACCTGCCAATGCAGGAGACGCAGGAAATGTGGTTTCGATCCCATAGTAGGAAAGATTCCCTAGAGGAGGAAATGGCATCACACTCCAGCATCTTGCTTGTAAAATCCCATGGACAGAGGAGCCTGGCAGGCTACAGTCCATAGGGTTGCACAGAGTTGGACACAACTGAGCACACGTGCATGAAATATTCAGTCATGATGTTAAATTTTTTTAGATTCTGCAAGAGTTCTTTCTTTTATATATTAAAAGCATTAAAAAAGTTATAGCATTAACTTTTCTTTAAATTGTATTCCCTTTCTTAATTAGTCATACAGACTGAATTAATTTCTTAACCTAAGGGAAGCCTATAATCTTGGCCCTTCTGAGATTTTCTAAAGTAAATTGGAATAAGAAAGAAATACAGATACACCCAAAAGGATTTAACAGATTTAGATATAGATATGTGTTCTTATTTCTACATGTTTTCTAAATAATATTTAGAATCTGTTATTAAGAAATAAAGCAGTAAGTTTTCACTTAAAAAATATGAAACATATTTGAAAGGCTTATCTGGTGGCTCAGACAGTAAAGAATCTGCCTGTAATGCAAAAGACCCAGGTTCAACCCCTGGGTTGGGAAGATCCCCTGGAGAAAATAATGGCAACCCACTCTAGTATTCTTGCCTAGAGAATCCCAGGGACAGAGGAGCCTGGTGGGCTACAGTCCATGAGGTCACAAAGAGTCAGACACAACTGAGCAACTAACGCACTTCAAAAGGTGTAGTTTTCTATGACAGTTCCTTGATAAGTAAGCAAAGCATTTTTTTCACTGCCCCTCTAGCATATACGTATAAAAAGTTTGACTGAATGCAATTTTTGTAAGTCAAAGGCCAAGAGGATTATCAAACATCTATATTTCCCTTTCATGGTTTCTTTTTTTCCTATTATCTTTGCTAATAAATAAATACTCTTGTATTATTTTAAAAAGATTGAATGATCAAGTGGATAATGAGTACCTTGTAATTTGTTTATGTATCGTACAACTTTTCAGATTTTTATATGAAATAAAAAATAAAATAGTAAATAATATTTCTATCTCCTCTTTATATGGATAGAATATACCTTATCCAAGGTATATACTTATCTAATTATAGGAAATAGAATTGCGCCAGTTGAAATAAATTAAAAATACAAACAACACACATACACATGCACAATTCAATTTGAAATAGGCTATTTGTCCTCGAAAGATTTATTTCTTTTTAATATCTACTGTTGTACTGTTTAATTGTTTCTTTAATTACTCCCACATATCTACCTTAACATCTTGTCTGATAACCTTATCTACACAACTGTTATTCCTGAGTTGAAAAGTGATTTAGTGATGGCTAATCTCCCCTTCTCTTTCAATTTATGCTTTCCCTATTGTCTACTCAGTCCTGGAAACAGCACTTGAAGTGACTCAAGCTCTTCCTCATTTCCCCTTTGCTTTAATTAAATCATGTATTGGCATTTGGTGTAATTTATGGCCGATAATTTTAGATTTGTCTTATGCCAGACAATGTACTGTTTCATCTATTCCTTGTCAGCTTAGCTTTTATTCCAGAAAGCCACATTAAAAGGACCTTTAATTAAAATATTATATAAATATAATAAGCAGCCTCAACCAGGCTTAACAGTAATATTGTTCTTTTGTCTGCCATTTCCGCTGTTAAAGTGACTTTTACATCAAAATATCCATAATTCTGTTTGCAATTGCACACACAAAAAAGCAACCAAATATATTTACATATATAAGCATCAAACAGCCATGTCATATAATAAACTTATATTGACTTAAAAGTCTCAATAATCTTGCTTAACAATATAACTTGTTTCTGTAATCATTTGGCCATTTCACGCTTACCTTACATAGTTGGTAATAATATGTGGAACAGCTGCAAACTTTCACAGTAATAGGTACAATCGAATCTGATGTGTCTAATTAATTTTTAGTCCAACAAATTAGTTTTGTTCTTCATTACTCTCCAATGGGAGGAAGACATTATATTTCATTATATTTTTTTGTCTGAAAGAGGAACGCACTGTCACAGGTCATGCACCTCCCATGTCTGTGCTCTAATTAGTTCAACTGACAACATTGTTTCAAAAATACTAGCTGTACAAGAAACACTAATACACCTTGGGTAACATAAATATTCCACTATATTCAATATGATGTTTTATGACTCTTTTACACAAATGAAGGACAAATTTTCTTTTCTGATTATGCTATAAGGTATTTTCTTTTTATTAGTAGCTAGTGTTTAGAACAGTCAACATATATGAATAGGAGCTCATTTTAAATACATTTTAGACTATGTTTATATGTATAATGATTAAAAGCAGATAGATTAGGAAAATGAACCAGGTTTACTACACAGGTAAAGATGATTTTTACATCTGGAAATTAACACAAAAGAAACTTCAGAAATGAAATACTGGATTTATATAAAAATTGGATATATCAATGGAACATTATGTGCAAAGATGGGTATGATGAGGGACAGAAACAGTAAAGACGTAACAGAAGCAGAAGAGATTAAGAAAAGTTGGCAAGAATACACAGAAAAACTATACCAAAAAAATCTTAATACTCTGGATAACAATGATGATGTGGTCACTCACCTAGAGGCAGACATCCTGGAGTGTGAAGTCAACTGGGTCTTAGGAAGCATTACTATGAACAAGCTAGTGGAGGTGATGGAATTCCAGTTGACTACTTAAAATGCCAAAAGATTATACTGTTAACATGTTGCACTAAATATGTCAGCAAATTTGGAAACCTCAGCACTGGCTTGGAATAGGAAAGGTCAGTTTTCACTCCAATCCCAAAGAAGGACAATGCCAAAGAATGTTCAAACTACTGTACAGTTGTGTTCATTTCTTATGTTAGTAAGTTTATGCTTTAAATGCTTCAAGCTAGGCTTCAACAGTATGTGAACTGAGAACTCCAGATGTACAAGCTGGGTTTAGAAAAGACAGAGGAACCAGAGATCAAATTGCCAACATCTGTTGGATCATAGAAAAAAGCAAGGGAATTCCAAAGAAACATCTACTTCTGCTTCAGTGACTACACTAAAGCCTTTGATGTGTGGATCACAACAGACTGTGGAAAATTCTCTAAGATATGAGAATACGAGATCACCTTACCTGTTTCCTGAGAAACCTGTATTCAGGTCAAGAAGCAACAGTTAGAACAGGACATGGAACAACTGATTGGTTCAAAATTGGGAAAGGAGTATGACAAGGCTGTATATTGTCACACTGCCTATTTAAATTATATACAGAGTACATCATGTGAAATGCCAAGCTGGATGAATCACAAACTGGAATTGAGATTGTCAGGAAAAATGTCAACAACCTCAGATATCCAGATAATACCACGCTAATGGCAGAAATTGAAAAGGAAGTAAAGAGACTCTTGATGAGGGTGGTAGGAGAGAGTAAAAAAGCTGGCTTGAAACTGAACATTCAAAAAATGAAGATCAATTGATCCGGACCCATCACTTCATGGGAAATAGAAGGGAGAAAAGTGAAAGCAGTGACAAGTTTTATTTTGCAGGACTCCAAAATCCCTGCAGATGGTTACTACAGCCATGAAATTCAAGGGTGCTTGCTCCTTGGAAGGAAAGCTAAGACAAACCTAGACAGCAAATTAAAAAACAGAGATATCATTTTGCCAGTAAAATTTCATATAGTCAAAGCTATGGTTTTCCAGTAGTCATGTGCGGATGTGTGAGCTGGAACATGAAGGAAGCTGAGTGCCAAAGAATTGATACTTTTGAATTGTGGTGCAGGAAAAAATGCTTGAGAGTCCCTTGGACAGCAAGATCAAACCAGTCAATCCTAAAGGAAAACAACCCTGAATATTCATTGGAAGACTGTTGCTGAAGGTGAGTTTCCAATACAGTGGACACCTGATGGGAAGAGCTGACCCTTTGGAAAAGACCCTGATGCTGGGAAAGATGGAATGCAAAAGGAGAAGTGAGCAGCAGAAGATGGGATGGTTAGATAGCATCACTGACTCAATGAACATGAACTTAACAAAACTTTGGGAGAGAGTGAAGGACAGAGGAGCCTCACATGCTGCAGTCCACAGAGTCACAAAGAGTCAGACACGACCTAGCAACTGAACAGCAAATAACAAACAAATGGGCATTCTGATTGGCTTAACAAAGTAAAAGTTTCTTTCTTATTCATAGTCAGTCTAATATGGGTTTGCAGAATGGAGGATGGGGTTTCTACTCCATAGAGTTTCTCATGAAATGTGAATCCTTCCAGTCAATGGTGTACCATCTCTCATAGGGTCAGGATCCCACAACTGATCCCTTGTTCTATCTAACACTTTAGGAAAGAGAGTATGAAGTGCTGTCACAGTGGTACATGGATTGGTCCAGAGATACCATGCATCTGCCTATGTACAATTGTCCAATATTCAGTCACTTTGTTGCACTCAACTACAAGGGAGACTGAGATATAGAGGCTAATTTTCTTCTCTGGAAGAAAGGTGAAACCTTGGTAAACAAGTCACCTATGGTTTGAAGGACTCTCACATCTAAATCAACTTATATTCCTACCTGGGGCTTCCTTGGTTACTCAGATGGTAAAGAATCTGCCAGCAATGCAAGCACGACTGAGCACATACACACACACATGTAAAGAGTTTAATAGGAACACTATAATTTGTGATTCAAATCATGGCCCATGTAAAGCTAAAAGTTACTTAAGCCCCACTCAGGTAGGAGTAAAGTAAAAGTAAAGTCTCAGTCATTCAGTCATGTCCAACACTTTGTAACCTCACGGACTGTAGCCCGCCTGGCTCCTCTGTCCGTGGGATTCTCCAGGCAACTTACTAGAGTGAGTTGCCATGCCCTCCTCCAGGGGATCTTCCTCATCTCCTGAGTCTCCCGCATTGCAGGCAGATTCTTTACTGCTGAGCCACCAGGGAAGTCCACTCCTTGCATTCATCATCTGGGTTAATCCTCCCAAATATATGAAATAGACACTACTGTCACCAGCTAACAGAAACAGGGGTTCTAGAAGATTAAGTGCCTTACATAACCCCACTGCTTTCCTAGCTAGGAAGTGACAGAGATGATACTCAAATGTGGAACTTCAAAGACCTTGCTGTTTCCAGTATGTTACAGTGCCAGGATAACTAAAACAAGAGAATTACACGTTCCTTTGATATGATATGCTGAAATTTGCCATTTATATTTTGCTTACAATTTATTTTTTAATTATTTGTTTACTCACTGATGAGATATGATATTAATATGAGAATTCACTTAGTTTCCAGTTTCTGAATTCATTCATCTATTAAATAAGCACCTAAATCTTTGCTTATTAGTAATGTAAGAATTCCATGAGTCTTAAATCTGTTTAAAAATGTGGATTGAGATTGTCTTTATTATGTCTGAGAGGGCTAACCTGTCAGAAATGTGACAACTTCTAGAATAATCTTAGTCTAGATTTAAATGTATGATTTGTTACATAGACCTTAGAATTAATTTTCAAGTTGCTTTGTATCTAACTTTCATGTGAATTTTCAAGTTGTTTTGTAGCCAACTTTCAAGTGGATTTTCAAATTAGCTTCAGATACTTTAAGGGCATTTAGGAGTTTTATCTTTTGTGAGATTTTAACTATAGATACTAATCTCTATGAAAAGACGTTTATGTTATTATCATTATTTAATATAGCAGTTTCAATACCTTCCAGAAAATTAAAGTATGTTTGATCAAGGTAAATTATTTGGTAAAATATTAAGAGAAATATTATGATCATCTGTATTTAGGCAGTGCTGTAGGGGTAAGGTAATTTGCAAATACCCAGTTTAAATGTTGCAGTTGCTTTCTTTTTTTAAATGAGAATTCTCTTACAAAATGCTTTACCTAACTGAAGAAAAGGTATTATTATTTCAGCTCGCACACTTGTTTTAGTACTTATATATGAGGCAATAAATCAAGAAGTGGTTCTGAATCTGTCCATAGTAAGTAAGTAACTAACTAAGTAAGTAACTAAGTAAGTAAGCTGTTAGTCGCTCAGTCGTGCCCGACTCTTTGCGACCCCATGGACTGCAGCCCACCAGGCTCCTCTGTCCATAGATTTTCCAGGCGAGGATACTGGAGTGGGTTGCCATTTCCTTCTCCAGGGGATCTTCCCAACCCAGGGATCGAACCCAGGTTTCCTGCACTGCAGGCAGATTCTTTACCAACTGAGCTACAAGGGAAGTGCATAGTAAAACAAAACACAAAGGAGCAATGTTCTTAATCACATTTCAAACTTATGATTTGATTCTTCTTTTGAAACTTATAAAATCTGCTTACCAGTAGATTGTGACAGGGTCAGGACACAACAAATATTACCTGCTTCAAAGAAGGTTACAATCTTCTGTGCCTTTGGTGTAGCACGTATGTATTTTTGTGGGGTTTTGGGTCTTAATATTTACTAAGACTAACACTATTGTTTCTTCCATAGGGGGACGAAATGAAGTTGTCATTACCGAAAACAATAACAGCATAACTGAGCAAATCACTGATGTTGTGAAGCAACCAGCTTTTATAGCTGGTATTGGTGGTGCCTGCTGGGTAATTCTGATGGGTTTTAGCATCTGGTTGTACTGGCGAAGAAAGAAGAGAAAGGGACTCAGTAATTATGCTGGTAAGAGGCTATTTCCAGCTAAGAAAATGTCTTAGCTTTAGAAGTATGATAAAATGCAAGGAAAGGAATGAAATGAAATATGAAATGATTGAATGAATGGGTGTTTTTTGCTTGATTTAAACCATTATAAACAACATGCTTTAATACACTGCTCTTCATCATATCACATTATGACCATAAGGCCATCTTTTTGCCTGTATCTCCAAGGAAGCACAAGAAGAGTGCACACCAATAAAGTGATTAGCCACTTTTCTCAATATTTCAAAACACACACACACATAGACTTTTCAAGCTATGACACCATGTTTGAAAAGTGTATTTAAGCAAGAGCATTCCTAAAATGCTCAGGTAAAAAAGAGAAAAGATTTGAAATGTAGGTTTTTGTATTTAACAATACAGATTACAAAGGGAAATGTATCCCAGATGGAAAATACAAACAAAACAAAACAAAAAATTTCACCAGGATTGATGAAACTGATGAGGCATGATTTGTTTTAGTAGTCACTAAATAGAATGTCTATTTTAAAGTGACCAATGAGCATTTTAGAAAGAAGAAAAAACAAAAGGAAAAGAAAGAGAAGAAAAATAAGATCCTAGAAGTTCTACTTGTTTGCAAAAATGTTTTCTTTGAATCCAGAACAGGAATTTTAAGGATGTCCAAAGTTATGGCCTTCAAAATACATCCAAGGCAGAAAGAGAGAGAAAATGATCAAGTCAGTGAGTGAAAAATGACCTCAATAATGGAGCTATGTTCAGTTAAAGTTTGAATTGCATTTTAAGTACTTTTTCTACAAATGATAAAAAAAAATTGCCTCACAAATACTTTACATTTTCTAGAATTTTCAAGGGAACAATTATAATTTATCATTGTCCTACAAATATTTTAAAACTCTTTGAGATATTTTATTCATCTTCTATTTCTAGTTTTTACTTTAATAAGAAGCATAAATGTCTTCATAAGTGATTTTGACAGAGGCTTCATTACTTATTAAGCTTATCAGCTGCTATAACTTGTAGGCATCCAAGCTTCTGAGAATAGTTCAAAATGAAAGAAACAGCATCCAGTTGGTTGTTTTTCTTGTATTGAGTAGTATTTAAATATGATCAGTTGATGATCACATTGCGGCTCGTGACTATAGCTTGTAGAAATAACGTTTGTTACTTACTGGTTAGAATATATTCCCAGGACTGGAGAAGGTAGTATGGTGTATTCATTACAGAAGGGTTTCCATACTTTGTGACTTGCTGTTGTTGTGCCATTCTCATTTCTCATTGGTTGCTGATGCCTGCTTCCTTATGCTTTGTCATCTGAGTGCTTTATCACCCTGCCAGTGAAGGATTCTTCCTGGAAAGGGATGCTGGGCAATGAGTGCTGAGTGTCAGAGTCATGAACATTAATGATACTTTAATGTAACTTCTTGTTTTGCAGTCCAGTCCCTGCTTTCATTCCCTGAAGATATTGTCCATTTACCTGGCTGTTTAGTCAGTCACTGTGTTCCGTTTCATCTCTGTGACATGCTCATATAAATCAAAGACTATTTTTGTGTTTATCTCTTTGCTTGACTTTAGTGAAAATACTAAAAGACTGACAATGTTAGTCACTTCAGTGCCACATTTGGAGTGTTGCATTTTTACCCTCCGTAGGATTTTCATTCACTTCTTCCAAATAGCATTACTCTCATAATTAGTAGCTATGTTTTTTGTAAAATCCTGTCAGAGAGCCTTTCTTCTCTTCTTTCTTCTTCTCTTTAAAAACACCAGTTCTTTACATTTGACTGGAAAATATCTGTTGGTCTTTGAGCTGGACAAGAATAGCACATTTCCTGTTGTCATTTCTCATTGTGATTG
The DNA here is from genome assembly GCA_024291935.2 of Okapia johnstoni. Taxonomy (NCBI): domain Eukaryota; kingdom Metazoa; phylum Chordata; class Mammalia; order Artiodactyla; family Giraffidae; genus Okapia; species Okapia johnstoni. Next base: position 31,152,379 of record CM044311.1, read on the forward strand.
ATATCCATCTGCTTGTAGAAGAACCGCTAACTCAGAAGGTGCTATGCCCTTCAAATATTTTGGAATCAGGCCAAGCCACAGAGCAGGCTTTCTGAACCTTTATCCTTAATTGATAGATGGCTGACTCTCAGAATGGATTCACCTTCAGCTGGAAATTTGCCTTCCAGCAACGCTGTTCTCTTCTAGGTGAGAAGCAAATGAAAATCCACACTACAGGTACTCAACATTGCATATCTGACTTGGTGATATTCTCTACACATTTCCCCCCATAAATATCCTAGCCTCCACTTTCTGGAATTTTTATATTCTTGTCTTTCTACAGCTTAAAGAATATGAGGATTGTAAATAGGCATGCTTAGTGTAGTATTTGTTTATCATATGTTTAAATTTATGATATTTGATACATGAGCTAATGATCTGTTTTAAGAGCACAGAGATTTCATACAGGGCTAATTTTCTCTGAAGTGTTTTATAAAAGTTATCAAGAAAGTAGTCTATGTGTAATGGTTCTGTTTGTATTTTGGTTTTCACAGAAATTTCTGTGGGAATCTTATAATTTTACATGTATGAAATGCAAAACTGGTAACCTTAAAGCAATATAATTTTACTCAGAAAATGAGAAGTCTAACGTTTCTACTTTTTACTATACAGTAATATCTATATAGTTTCAACCATTTCTTACTGATTTATGACACCAGTGATAATTTTTTTCAAAGAAACATAAGTCTATATTGGGATCAGTATTTAAATTAATTTATAACAAAAGATGACTTCATTTGCTTTAGACCCCAAATGTGATCTTAGATTATACTTCAACATCTGCTGCAATTCATATAAAGACAGAAACATGCATTTTAATAATGTTGATCCTAAGTAGAACTGAAGTGGTGATTTAGTCGCTAAGTTGTGTCCGACTCTTGTGACCCCATGGGCTGTAGCCCGCCAGGCTTCTCTGTCCACGGGATTTTCGAGGCAAGAAGCCTGGAGTGGGTTGCTGTTTCCTTCTCCAAACCAGCAGCTGAACCCAGGTCCCCTGCACTGCAGATAGATTCTTTACCAACTGAGCTACCCAGGAATTCCCAAGTAGAATTGAAAAGTAGGTTGAATTTGATTTCAGTACTTGCCTTTTCTACTTCATTCCAAGTCTTCTTAATATTACAGGTAGATTTTAACCATCATAGGGAAGATTTTAACTAGTATGGAGAAGAAATCCTTTGCAGAGTGGGAAACCCAAGTCTCCACAGGATGCCTTCCACTCACTCTATAGGCAAAAGCTCACCCACTGATATTTATTGTGGTTAATCTTTGACTCTCCATCTCCATGTGGAAATTATATTTGAATGCTTAGAAGAAAGGTAAAAAAAAAAAAATTACATGCTATTCAGTGTTGATGTTTTTCTTATGATTCAGAAGAGTTAACACATTGATCATAGAACACTAGTGGATCAGCACCTTAGATTGTAAAAGCAACTGTCAGGAATCAAATGTAAACTTATACGGCGAAATGATCTGAGAGGAGAATTTGGCCTGAATGTAAAGTTGCTTCTTTACGTAACAGAACATGGCGATTTCCGCAGGGCAAAGTTACTAGCTTCCTATATCAGGTTTTCCCTGTTTATTCTTTGTTTAAATTCTTCAGACACAAACACGCACAAAAGGTTTGCTCGTGGCTCAAAGATGGGCAGCTAGGATGAGAAACGCATTCCCCTATCTCATATTCTACTTGAAACCATTTTATTTTTTCTAGAGTAACATGCAATGTTATTTATCTTGATCTTCATTGAGTACTAACAGGGCTTGCCATTGCATGTGAGCTTCCTGACAGCCAGAAATATTCACTACCTGAGTTGTTATAGGATGAAATAGAATCATGAAGGTATTTGGCCAGAAAATATTAGATGACTTTGAATCTACAGTAAATGTTTGATTATATGTGTTAATGGTGTTTGTGAATAGAAAAGTGAACAATATAGTTTGAATAAACCCATACAGCTTTCACAAAGATTCTGTATGTCATATTATGATCTTCATGAAGCCTGCATGATGCTTTTCAAACTAATGCTGGTCATATTTCTATCAATAATTTTTAAGTTATCAACTTTGTAGTGAAAGTAAACTAACTTCACACTTTTAAAGGGGTGAGTTCTATTTTATGAATATTACCTCTGAGGATAACAGATTTGATTAAACTCAGTAAATGTAAATACTTTAATGAGTGAGCAAATTATGAAATACCAAACACTTCATGCATAGGTTTTAAACCATTGGTGAAATTATTTGATAAAACCATCCTATGACAGCTAAAAGATTTGATGGAATTTTTATACTCTGATTATCTGGGCTTGAGTTAAGGCTTATTAAAAGAGGATTAATCTACATTCATAGTTGAGAAACAGCTTATCAGGCAAGGGAATGAGGCTTGGCTGGCAACATTAAAGTTTCCATTTGGAGTAGGAAAATGTGGCCTACTAGAGATAGGCACTCTGAAAGCTTCCTTACCTCAAAATGTCAATTTTCTATGTAGTTATATTTCCCTTCCCCCTCAGTGCTAGCAGACGTGAGATTAGGATTAATCCTGACAGATAATAGTAGAGGTACTTTGTATATGATCTGAACTTACAAAATCTCTTTACCTTCTATCTTTCATAAATGCTGCAATAAATTCAGAATACTTAATACATTTCTAAAACAGTTAAGAGTATAGTGTCTTTAGAGCTTTTTGGAAGCCTTAGCACTAGTCAGACAGTTTTAGCAATAAAAACTCCTGTGCACTCTGTATTGCTCCCTTCAAAGTTCTTAATTTTAGATATTATCAGAAACTCCTGGTAAAAAACATTCACTTATTTCAAAGTTAATTTTGACAAGCACAAAGTTACTACACTATGATTATCAAAACTGTGACTAGAGCAAGACTGTTCAACCACCTACCCTCTCTACCCTCTTGCTTTCAGCTTTAAGGTAGTTCAGCACCTCTGAAATGAGAGCTACTTCAAAACAGCTTTCAAATTTGCTGAGGCATTTATTTTTATGTTGCTCTGTCTCTACACACACACAAAATGTTGATCAAAACACCAAATATGACTTCCATTTTAGGAGATCTAATTGTTTATCCTGTCTCATCTGTTTTTAATCTCACGGTCTAATAGAACTCAGTTACTTTTGGTCTGCTTTTCAAAATGGAACAAATCTAAAAGTTTTGCAGCATGGAAAGAAAAGGAAACCTGAAAAAGTATACTCTTTTTCCCTTGCTTCAAAAAGACAAGTATTCAACTTTATTACGTAAGGGTATTGGGTTTGTTGTTGTTTTCTCCTGATAGAAACACACAAAAATTGAAGTTTTTCATATATATCAAGTTGTGTCCATGGACCATTTTAAGTCAATTATGTATTTATATAATGACTGTGAGTTTTTGCCTCTGTATAGTTGGTATGAAGAGGCACAAACATAAATGTCTTTAAGAACTATTTTTGACAATCTCTTTGCAGATTTGAAATTATTTAATGATTTACATAAAAGTAGAGAATGGATATGTCTTGAATGTTCTGAAATTTAAAATTCTTTCATTCACAACATTTAACTCTCAGTTGGTAAATATGGACCATAGTATAGAGTCCATACTCTTTAACACATCTGTAAATAAACCTCGATGAATGCTTGAATGTTTTTTCCCCAACTTTTTATTGTGGTACAATACACATTACATGAAATTTGCTATCTTGACCATCTTAAGTGTACCATTCAGAGGCATTAAATACATTCATGATGTTGGACACCATCACCACCATCCATCTCCATAAATTTTTTCAACTTTTAAAACCGAAAAACTTTGCTCAGTAAACAACAACTCTCCATTTCCCTCTCCTTCCAGCCCTCATAACTGCCATTTTACTTTCTGTCTCTGTGATTTTGACTACTCTGTGTACCTCATATAAATGGAGTTTTACAGTATTTGTCTTTTTGTGACTGGCCTATTTCATTTAACATATTGTCCTCAAGGTATATCCAAGTTTTAGCGTATGTCAGAATTTCCTTCCTTTTCAAAGCTGAATAATATTCCGTTGCGTCTGTATATAGACTTTTCCATTCATCCATCAATGGATGCTTGGTTTGCTTCCACATTTTAGCTGCAATTAATAATGCTACAATGACCATGGATGTACAAATATCTCTTTGATATCTTTATTTCAATTCTTTTGGGTATATATCAAGAAGTGGAATTGCTGGGTCTTATTGTAATTCTATTTTTCGTTTTTTGAGGAACAAACATGGTATTTTCAACTAAAGGTAAAATGGTTATTACCTTCCACCAACAGTACACAATGGTTTCAATTTCTTCATATTCTCAATAATGCTTATTTTATGTTTCCTGCATAGAAGCCAACCTAACAGGTATGAGGTAACATCTTATTGTAGTTTTGATTTCCATCTCCCTAATGATTAATGATGCTGATCATCTTTCCATGTGCTGACTAGCATCTGAATGATATCTTTGGATAATATTTTGACTGTTGCATCTTAGTACTTTAATATTTACAGTTTATGAAAAATTTAACATTGGTAAGTACATAAAGTTAAATACAACTTAATTTTTGTTCAGTTGTCCTCAGCTTCAGTTGTCTTCTTTTTTTCTAATATTTTTTACTCTGACAGTAACAGAAAATTTGGGTAAGGAAAAAAGAGCATCCAAATTAGAAATGCTCAGCTTCTCCCCTCATATCTCCAAAACAACACATTTGGAGGTATAGGCCATCCATGTCTGCTGATATTGACAACATTATCTTAGCCCTCTTTTATCAGAGTAAAACAATCACTTGATAGTCCATTAGAAAACCACATACTAGAAAGTCACTTCAGATGGAAAGTTAATTAGCTGCACTGTTTTCACATTTTGTGTTTTTCCAACCTAATGAGACCTTTCTTTAATACCACCAGTGATTTTTTTTTTCAATAATTGTTTCAGATCAATTTGTCATTTTTGTTGTTGTTGTTAAAGAGAGTTATTAAAGGGACCCAACATGGTATGGACACACAGCTGATGGTGGATTCCCAACACTTAAGGGAGTCCATCACAAAGCAGACTAGTGATCAGTATTCATCTTCTTCATAGCCAGTCCTGGGCAGGTGCAAAGGTTCTGTCAGGATAGTTCTCTAATGCACTTGAGAAGATACCTAAAAACTTCATAAAGCTGTGTACTTTAGGTGCCACTGAGATGTTTCTGAAAGCACTGCCTCATAAGTTCCTTATAAACCCTTGGATGATGATGATATTGCCTAATTATGATGCCATAAGGGAAATATGGCAGTGGCCCCAGGGCTCTAAAAGGTCAGTTTTCATTCCAATCCCAAAGAAAGGCAAGGCCAAACAACTGCACAAACTACTGCACAATTGCACTCATCTCACACACTAGCAAAGTAATGCTCAAAATTCTCCAAGCCAGACTTCAACAGTACGTGAACCGTGAACTTCCAAGATGTTCAAGCTGGATTTAGAAAAGGCAGAGGGACCAGAGATCAAATTGCCAACATACATTGGATCATTGAAAAAGCAAGAGAGTTGCAGAAAAACATCTGCTTTGTTGACTATGCCAAGCCTTTGACTGTGTGGATCACAACAAACTCTGGAAAATTCTGCAAGAGATGAGATGGGAATACCAGACTACCTGACCTGCCTCTTGAGAAATCTGTATGCAGGAAAAAAAGCAACAGTTAGAACTGGACATGGAATAACAGACTGGTTCCAAATCGGCAAAGGAGTACGTCAAGACTGTATATTGTCACCCTGCTTATTTAACTTATATGCAGAGTACATCATGAGAAATGCTGGGCTGGATGAAGCACAAGCTGTAATCAGTATTGCTGGGCGAAATACCAATAATCTCAGTTATGCAGATGACACCAGCTTTATGGCAGAAAGTGAAGAAAAACTAAAGAGCCTCTTGATGAAAGTGAAAGAGGAGAGTCAAAAAGTTGCCTTAAAGCTCAACATTCAGAAAACTAAGATCATGGCATCTGGTCCCATCACTTCATGGGAAATAGATGGGGAAACAGTGGAAACCATGGCAGACTTTATTTTCTTGGGCTCCAAAATCACTGCAGATGGTGACTGCAGCCATGAAATTGAAAAACACTTGCTCCTTGGAAGAAAAGCTGTGACCAACCTAGATAGCATATTAAAAAGAAGAGACATTACTTTGCCAACAAAGTCCATCTAGTCAATGCTATGATTTTTCTAGTAGTCATGTATGGATGTGAGAGTTGGACTATAAAGAAAGCTGGGCACCGAAGAATTGATGCTTTTGAAATGTGGTGATGGAGAAGACTCTTGAGAGTCCCTTGAACTGCAAGGAGATCGAACCAATCAATCCTAAAGGAAATCAGTCCTGAATATTCATTGGAAGGACTGATGCTGAAGCTGAAACTCCAATACTTTGGCCACCTGATGGGAATCACTGACTTGTTAGAAAAGACTCTAATGCTGGGAAAGGTTGCAGGCAGGAGGAGAAGGGGATGACAGAGTATGAGATGGTTGGATGGCATCACTGACTCTATCGACATGAGTTTGAGTAAGCTCTGGGAGTTCATGATGAACAGGGAAGCCTGGCGTGCTGCAGTCCATGGGGTTGCAAAGAGTCAGACATGACTGAGCAACTGAACTGAACTGAATAGATATATTCTTAGACAACCTTAGGCAGGGGACTGGGGAACTACATTTAGAAATTTATAAAATCTAAAAAGTGATCATACTTATTAGCTCAAACTTAAGAAACAGGTGAATTATGGAGAGATTATCCAAATGAGAAAGTATTTACTAAGTGTAAACTTTAAGTGGCAAGTTCGTTAAAAATATGAATCAATTTATAAAATTTTATTTTCACTTTTTCTCACCAAGGAATCATAGTAAATATAATCGGTGTCTTCCAAAATAGGATGTTGAATTCACAGCTGTGAAATGTTATTTTTTCCTTCATCCCCAGGGACTGGTTTAGCTGATGCCTATTAATTTTGGTCAGAATTGCAATTGTGCAATCCGTAAACTTCTAAACACCAAATTTTTCCCAATGATTTTCTAGTTAAGTAATTTAGTTGCAAAGTTTGACCCAAAATAATATGAAGTCATGTATAGACTTTGTTCCACCAATCATGAATATTCACATCTCATTGCAAAACTAATCATTTTGAAAATAGTTGCTGTCTCAGACCCTCTCTGCAGTGTGCATCATATTACCTATCTCAGATCTGAAGCATTTTAATTCTAAACAAACTTAGCTGCAAAGTTTGTGGGTGAGAGATGATGGACCCAAACTGATATTTATCTTCTTTGCCAATCCTTGAGACCCACTTTCATGTTGTTGGCTTTGTAGAATGAAATCTAGTGACCAGAGGGAGTGGGTTCTCCAGCTGTGGCTTTACTGGATGCTTGTTGGTGTTGCTAATATGCTCCATAGTTTTAAAAAGGACTTAAGTTGTATAATCATTACATACAGTGGGAATATATTCAATAAGTTGAAAGTCTCATTTTTGTAAGGATTGGAAAATGAAGCAAAGCGTTCAATACATTATGTATTCTCTATTCACTACAGTTCATGTCTGTTATACAGTAATTGTAGTATTTCAACTCATAGTGCTTCTCAGTGTCCCTAAAAGGACCTGTGATGGAGAGGAATAGGTTTTCAATCTGTACTTGTTTATTAGAAGCATATTACCTGTTTGAACTATCCTGTTTCAGTTTCTATTATGTGCAGTTTGCATCATGCCCTCTAATTAGGACACCTGTATATTAGCATTAAAAGTCACGATGTGATAATTCTTCTTTAATACATATCAATCTTCCAATACCATATATGTACCAACTGACATACAAATAAATATTGCCCCTTTGACTTAACCATGTGTTTGGCCTGAAGAATTTTTAGATGTCTTATTAAGTTGGAACAAGTGATGGCTTTGCTTTAGGCCAAACCACTGCTTCTTACTATCTGTGCAATTATGTTAATTATATTTTGCTATAATTCCCAGGGGCTTCAGCTCTAAACGAAGGGCCAATATGTAGTTGTTGTTAATTGTAATTAATATTGACTACTTGTGTGTTTCCTTTTTTTTTTTACAGTTACATTTCAAAGAGGAGACGGAGGACTAATGAGCAATGGAAGGTATACCAAGGAGATTTTTTATTTTTATTTTTAATCAGGACTGAGGAAACTACATAGTAAAAGACAATTATTGTAATAAACAATCACTTATAAGTCTGAAAATTCTAGAAGGAATTAAACAGCTTACAACAGGGTTTAATGATCTATCTGTTGTGCACTTTAGAGGAATCAAGTCCAGATGTTTCATATCTCCCAGATGCCCCTGAAGAAATTAGTAGTAAATATCACAAGGAATGTGTTCATTTGTTAGCAGGATGTTTACTGCATTAATTAGACATTAGCAAATGAAGTTGCTGTTGCTTAAGGCTCCTTATTGGTTCTCACCAAATTGCTGTGAGTGAACAATTACACATAATCGATCACAAAGTAAATGATTCATGGATGATGAATAGGCTGTAGATTGATAGGACTGGATTCCACAACTTTGGATACTCAATTGAAATTGATAAAAACTGATAGCAAACCTATATATTCTCATCTATTTTCCCTTTGCCGATATGGAGATTGTAATTAGGCTCTGGTAATAACTTCCAATCTCCCATTTAATCAATATTTTAGCAAAAAGAGTTTAGGTCTAAAGAGAGCTGGTGGGTGTAGCCAGAAAGCAGCTGGATCTTCTTATTGCAGTTTCCATAGAAACACATGTTTCTCTTAAGGATTTTATCACCAAGGGTCTATCAGGAAAAAAAAAAAGTACGATGATTATAGATGTTGCTATATCTTTTTAAATATGTTAATAATCTGGAAAGGGATCAGAATCCCACTTTTACATTAAAGATAGGGATTCTTTATTGAATATGAAGCAAAAGAAGTTTTCTTCATAGACAATATGCACATACTGGATCAGACCACAGTGGATCTTTTATCACCCTAAAATGCTTTCATATTCTCCTAACACTTTAAATTTAGAGAACCTGAAAATGTGCTATTGATGGAACAGTATAAATACTCTTCATTTATTTCCCTTAAGTTCCTTGCCTCTAAATCAACCATGAGGGCTCATAACAGGGGTTACAGCCTATAGGGGACAGATAAATATGGGAGCTGCAGGAATTGAAGGAGCAATAGCCCAAAGTCCTGGAAATAGCTGATACTAAGCAATCATTCAGACCAACTGTTCCCTTGAGGTGCCAATTTATCATTAGATCTTGTTTCAGGATGCTGCTATGTTACCAGTGTCCTACCAGTTTCAGGGAAGACGACTGAATTCATTTGGATGTCAGCAGAATCCCAGGCAGGACTCTTCTGCTTCCATTGACAGGGATGATCTATACAGAGCCTTAGTGAATTGCCAAAGTTCCTTAATTCTTGAGAGCCTCCAGATTTTAATTTGAAAGTGAATTAAAATCTTAAATTCTTTAATCCACTGTAGTTCATGAGACAGTTTTGCAAATCACTCATCGAGCTCCATGGACTGATTTCCATTTTTTCCTGTTTTAGCCGCCCAGGTCTTCTAAATGCTGGTGATCCCAGTTATCCATGGCTTGCTGACTCATGGCCAGCCACAAGCTTGCCAGTAAACAATAGCAATAGTGGCCCAAATGAGATTGCGAACTTTGGGCGTGGAGGTAAGTTGTGTTTTTCAAAATTCTGTCGTTTGTGATTTGTTTTCTTGGCTTTCCAGGATGTTTTGAAAAAGGCATGCCAAAAACTGTTTTCTTCCATAAGTGAATTTAGTGCAGTACATGTATTAATAGTACTGTACACTTGCTAAATATTTTATTATAAAACTGTGATATCTATTACCTTGAGTAAAACTGAGCTTCAGTTCAGTTCAGTTCGGCCACTCAGTCGTGTCCGACTCTTTGCGACCCCATGAATCGCAGCATGTCAGACCTCCCTGTCCATCACCAACTCCCGGAGTTTACCCAAACCCGTGTCCATTGAGTCGGTGATGCCATCCAACCATCTCATGTTCTGTCCTCCCCTTCTCCTCCTGCCCCCAATCCTTCCCAGCATTAGGGTCTTTTCCAATGAGTCAACTCTTCACATGAGGTGGCCAAAGTATTGGAGTTTCAGCTTCAACATCAGTCCTTCCAATGAACACCCAGGACTGATCTCCTTTAGGATGGAGGATGTTATTACTAACCAAGAAGATAAATACATAATGCATTTTGTTCTTCATACTATTAGTACATGATTAAGGGTTTCCCAGGTAGCACAGTGATAAAGAATCTGCCTGCCAATGCAGGAGATACAAGAGACTCGGGTTCAGTCCTTGGGTCGGAAGATCCCCTGGAGAAGGAAATGGCAACCCACTCCATTATTCTTGCCTGGAAAACTTCATGGACAGAGAAGCCTGGTGGGCTACAGTCCATGGAGTTGCAAAGAGTCAGACATGACTGAGTGACTGAGCACAGTATATGTTAACTAAATCAGGAATTATACAGCCAAACAGGGTTTATGATTTAGAACTAGTCATTTTACTTCTCTGGTTATCATTCAGTATATATTTATTGAGTGTGTCCTGTGTACCTGGCGCTGTGGCAGACAGTAAAAATATCATATAAGAGATAGACACTTAAATATAACAACATGTTGACAGCTTTTCTGTAATTCTACAATTGATAATTTGTACCCCAAATAAAAGACAAAAATATTCTAAGTAGCTGATATGCTAAGGTCTCTCAAAATTCAGTACTAGAGTCCTCTCCATAGGTCTTTATAAAGAAAACAGTTGGACTTACTATGAAAATCACCATCTTCCCCTCTCCACCTTTTCACCCAATCATTAGGAGAGCAATGGGTTTAGAGAAAGATGGGACTGGAAAAGTCTCAGGCCCCAGTCTTTAGTTCAGCTGATACGTGAGTTTTCCATTGGCATAGGATTGTGCAGACAGCAAATGGACTGGTGCCTTGCCAGTACCCCACATGAAAGAGCTGTCTCCTGGGAGGAGGAAGGTGCTATGAATGGAGTATTATTTAGGCTGATATATGAAGGAATGATGGTGAGTCAAAAGTGTGTAGAGAAGAAATTTCTGTGTCTTAAGGTTCAGAAAGTGAAGGAAACATTGACCTATTTAAGAAATGAATGAATTACCTAATGACTTGAGTATCACTTGCAAGGCAAAAAAATGCAAAGAAATATGGAAGGACAGGTAACAGAGGGTTTTCTAAGCCACACAAAGCCTTTAAACTTTGTTAGAGGATGATCAGAAGCCATTAATGCACTTCAAGAGGAGAATTCTAGAATGCGAGTGCTGTTTTACGTCATCCATCTAGCTACTGGGTGGAGGACGGAGACAGGTTGAAAAGTTTGGGTGATTAATTAGGAGAATAGTCCTGTAATCTAAGAAAGTTTGTGTGAATCCACTGAAGGATTTCTATACTTCTAGGGAGAACTAATGTAGGAGACCCAGGACTAAGCCAAGTATTCTGGGTTTACTGTAAACCTCAGTGGTGGATTTCACGTGTATGAGTGTGTAAACATATTGACTTAGAATACAGTCGTGGATATTGGCCTTTTCTCTTTATGAATGTAAGACCAATGCATGTTTAAATATATTTAAAATGGTATTTTAAATAATAAAGTTGCTAATTATTGCACACCTCTGCATTGTGTCAGTACCAACTGAAAAAGGGGGACCTCCCTCCCATAAGTTGTATGAATACTCAGCATCTTACTTACCCTCTGCAATTCAGTCCACCCTATTTAGATTCTCAGTTGCCCAGACTCTCTGAAAGTGGCTGCCTCCCCTAGGTGTCAGAATTCTGAGCCCTGCAATTATAGGTGTCACTTTATCTTAGATAGTTCTATGCCCAAGCATAGTCTTACCGGGAAATCAAAGCATTCCTCCCTGCCCTACCCACTGAGTTTGAAATTCTGTTCATAAAGCTTTTATCAATCAAGGAACAGCTGCCTTTTTTCTTGTATTTGTATTGGAATAACACACCATTCTATCTTTATATCTAGAAATAAATGCGCAAAGATGGAGAAAGTGGTTTTTTCTAGCAGATTACATTAACATTCTAAAATGTCTCAATCTAATTTAGCCAAAGGATACTTATGAAGACTTTCAAGGTTTTTGTTTTTTGTTTTTTCCATTTCCACTTCATTTTCATGACATGAAAATGTTTCACAGGTCGCTCTCAAGGCCATGACAAAGTTTTTGCAGAGATAACTGTATCTCTTTTCAGTGTGATAAGCATTTTAAGGATTTACTAAAAAGACAGGACATTTTGCAAATTCCATTTCCTTTGCAGAATGAATGTAATAAGTGTAAGACATAGATAATCATATTTCTAACTTAGAGGTCAAGAAACTAAGGTTTATCAAGGTAAATAATTTGAGATCTATGTGTAGAATCCAGATCTGACAGATTTTAAAGCCTATATTCTTTTATTTGCACTGCTCTGCAATTCTTAAAGTAGGATTCACATGTATCATTGTATTACCAAGTACACTTAAAGGAATAACCATGGATAGTGACATTTTTTCCTGTAAGAATGTTTACTAATACATATTTAAATGTAATGAAAATACTATTTTGAATAATCAAGTTACTAATAATCACATGTATTCATTTTGACAATACAAACTATAAAAACTCCCTTTAATTATGCAGTAAGTATTTACTCTTTGCAAAACACCAGATGAGGAATTACAGAAATACAGACATAAATCCCAGGTACTCTGTCCTCAAGTAACAAGATACAGTGAAAGAGACAGTCATTCATGGAAGTAATTATTCCAGGCGAAAAAAGAAATAAATGCATGTGTAACTAGGGTGCTGAAAAACTGAAGAATGAAATCAAGAGTAATTCTGTCTAGAGAGAAGGGTTTCTATAATTCTTAAGTTTCAGACACAAACGTTAACAAATGCCAGTCAGATAACCCAAAGTATCAAGAAGGGGTAAATGTGGACTGTGTAGAATGTAAAATGAAAAGTCCTGTCTAAAGATGGCAGCATCTATTTGAGTCCAGGCTCCTGGGCAGAAGACTGGCCCAGAGTTCCAAATCATCTGATATTATAGGATAATTCCCCACATGCAGTAGTCATGTATAAGCCTCTAGTGTTTTAATGTTGGGACATAATTCAATTTATTTTTTGAAGAAGTAAGAGTGAGCAAATAACATTTGAAGGAAATATGCAGCCCCCAAATCAATATAGAAGCACTTAGAATTGAAGATAATTTCATCCAGCAAAGAGAGATTCTATTTCTAGAACCATAGCTTTTGTTGGCATAGAGTATGAAGGATTAGATTTTCATACTATATTTTTTCCATTTTAAAACATGTGAACACACAACCATTTCAAAAACCTGTAGTAGCTCACAATCTAAATCCAAAGTTTTGTGACTTTCAGAACATAGATTATTAAGTAGCATAATATATATTCACTTTTAACTCTACGTGATTAAAAATAGTATTAGTAGTTTTGGGGTTTGTTTTTGTTTTTTTTAGATTCTAGTGTCTTCATTCGGAGAAGGAAAATAAGTGCTCAGGAGAGAGGTGGCAGTTCTGAATTTAAAAACATCATGCAACGATAATTTAGCACACCAAAGTGATAAATGGACTGATTGATATTCAGTGTTTTTCCCGAAGTTTAATTTTACTCTTGCTGTATTACAACTTGAAACTATAATTCTCCACTTCTAAGATTCGATAGCATAAATTAAACTCTGTGATCACCCAGATTGCTTTTTCTGTAGTTAAATCCTGCTGTATTGTGAAAATGACTTATTCATGAAAATCTTCCTTTGTTATCCAAGAAAAAAAAATTGCTACCATCAGTTACACTCCATTTCTGGAGCTGTGAAATCAACTCAGATAAACAGCAAGTTGAAACTTCAGAAAAAAGTGCCTCATAGTTTGGAGAGTATAATTTTGGAAACTTTTGCATCTATTTTAGCAGTTATTTTCCATGTCTCTTGGGATAAAGTGCAAAAAGATGCTTTTCATCCATGATTTGTGGGTTCACTTTTGCCATTGCTTCTGTAAAGAGCTAACAATTTCATGGATTCTAAACCAGAATGAACAACTAAAAGCATTTTTTCAGTAGTGAAATACACCAAATTTCTCATTCATGGTTGAAGAAAATGGGGGATGGGGTGAGTTAAGCAGTGGGACGTGAAGGACGAGCCTGCCTGTCACCAAGGCTGATAGCTTGGCGATGGTTGTACATCATCTACCCTTCATTGGCTCATGAAGCCCATCTCAGCTGAAATGCAAACGTGCGGCATGACACATTTATTTTTCATCTTCAGTCCTGATAGTTTTGGGCTTCCCTGTGCATCATTAAATTGTTTCATTTCCCTGTGTTCACCACAGATGTGCTGCCACCAGTTCCAGGCCAAGGGGATAAAACGGCAACGATGCTCTCAGATGGAGCCATTTATAGCAGCATTGACTTCACGACCAAAACCACTTACAATAGTTCCAGCCAAATAACACAGGCTACCCCATATGCCACGACACAGATATTGCATTCCAATAGCATACATGAATTGGCTGTCGATCTCCCTGATCCACAGTGGAAAAGCTCAATTCAGCAAAAAACAGACCTGATGGGATTTGGTTATTCTCTACCCGATCAGAACAAAGGTAACAATGGTAAGTCCAGTTCTTACTTCCAGAAGAGTTATTTTCATATCATTTTTGCATGAGATAGAAAGTAGTATTTGTTGTTCGGTTTAGTAATTCATCACCAGGTTCACTACCTAAACTAAAAAAATATACTGGCATGTATTCAGTACCTTGCACAGTCCCTGCCACCACCACCACTACCACAGCAACACCAATTGGTTTCATCCTTTTAGCTCTTTTTTCAACAGTGATCAGTAATCCATCTCGACCTCCATTAGGCAGGATAGACAAAACATTCCTCCACTGTCCTATGACATCTGCTTCTGAATTGCTAACTGCATGTTCTGCATGGGCTTGTGCTGTGAACTAATCACATGATGCCACTATGACCTCTGCCCTTTAACCCTTAGCCTTACTTTACATCCCTGACTACCGATTGGCTGAGGGATTGTCTAATAGAATGCCACACAACCAGTCACAGGATTTCAGCACCACCAGCTCTCACAACAGCTCAGAGAGGAGTGGCAGTCTCTCAGGTTGGTCTCATCACAGTAAGGAGAAATATTTGTTTGTCACCAGCATATGACCTGTGTTCCTAACACTCATGAAGAAGTACTGGCTCACAACTCACTGTCAGACATTTATCTCTCAAATGACAGTAGGAGTTTATCCTAATGAAATCAAGTTTTGGGGGTGGAGGAGGGTAAAGTTCACCATCAGCCTTTATGTATGAATTTTACACGGTTGTATTTACTGAAAGATAGTGCCATTTTACTAAATACTGATTATCGAGAAGCAGATGAGTTTGATCTGCCTTGAACCCTACTTAAGAGTCAAGAGAACTTTGCAATAAAATGATCACATAGGAAAATCAGCTCCATGGCATGGACACCATAAGATGAATTCAACTAAAATGCAAATGATTTTGGAAATTGTTCATAATATTAAGAGTCTGGTGATGTGACTTCCTATTTTTGGACAAGTTTTCCAAAATATTGTGTTATCTGTTGATGGTATTATTTAGAGTAAGATCCTGATACCATGCTATTTAGGAATGTTAATATGGGACACTATTCTTTATATTTAATTTCCTTAAAAACCCCAGTCTTTTATATTGGCAATTTTTTATGCTGTAAACTTTAATATATATTCAAGATACATTAGCTGAACCAACAATCCATAATGCAGGTATTAAATAGCACATGTATGGAAAAACACATTTTACAGAAAAGAAATATGTACCTATCATAATGAACATCAGTGATCTCTAGGCCCAAGGATCCTCATCTCTAAAATGAGGACATCTTTGTGGACATTCTAATTTGTACATTGTGTATGACTGATGGCTTTCTCTGCTCATTTCTAGTTGATACCATGACTTTATTTTCTTATTTTTTTCATATTATTGATATGCTATTTGTTTTTATGGAGTTTTTTAACCTCAGTTACTTAGTGAAGGATTATAGTGTACTGCGATATGTCACAGGTTATGAGGTATCAAGGCCATAAATAGTTAACTCTTTTACATCATTAGGGTAACATTTACTAAATGATTTTTCCTTAGAGATAGAGCCTTTTCAGTCTGAAAATGTTAATGTTGTCTCTTCCCTCCAAAATGAGCCATTTGCTCTCCTTACCTATTGGTAGAATTGGATACATTATAGAATCCAGAAAACTTTAAACATCTGTTACAAGTTTGAACTGGCCTGATAACATAGAGGAATTTTTTTGAATAACCTTAAATGTCATTTGTACTGTCATTTATTTATGATGAGTCCTATAATTGTACTGAATAATTTAAAAATTAATTTATTCTAGGCTTATATCATTCAAAATATGCCAAGTCTCAATCAATATATATATTTTAGAAGTCTATATACTATAAGTCATGGATTGTAAAAGATCTTCTGTGAATCCATCATTAAATATTCTTATATGTTGATTACCATTGAGTCTTTTTAGAATTACTCAAAAGTTACCTTTTGAGTAATTCTAAGCAGAACATGATTCACAATAGTGCTTACTACATTTTTGAATCCATTAATCTCTTGAGTGACATTTATATATATCTATGATTTATATTAACTACTTCATCTACATTTGAATACAAAATTACTTAAATCAGTGATAGAAAGCTTTCTTTAAGAGACAAGACTGACGTGATTGTTCTCTTCTTAGTTTAGTCAAATTGAATTTAATATTAGAGTCCTTTTTATTCTTATAATTATAGATATGTATTCTAAAGCTTACATTTAAGATCAGACTGCCCTACAGATATTGAATCATAAGATTTTCTTAATTTATGCAGAGTGTTAATGAAAGCAGTTTAAAATAATCATGGTAATAAACAAAATTGGACATTCCTGACTTGAGTGAATTTCTCACCCTTTGAAGCACTCATATAATAATTTATTCAATATATAAGTTCTTAGCACTCCTCTTAAAAAGACCAGCCATTAAAAATATAAAGCTCAGATTTTTTTCAAAATAATCTCTGTAATCATAATTTTATATATATGCACAAATATATAGCACAATATCAGTAGTAACAGGGCTTCCCCAATGGCTCAGCAGTAAAGAATATACCTGCAGTGCAGGAGCTGCAGGAAACACAGATTCAATCCCTGGGTCGAGAAGATCCCACTGGAGGAGGAAAATGGGAACCCACTCCAATATTCTTGCCTGGAGAATCCCATGGACTGAGGAACCTGACAGGCTACAGTCCATGGGGTCACAAAGAGTCAGACACGACTGAAGCAACTTAGCAGCAGCAGCAGCAGTAGTGCATGTATGCTTAGTCACTCAGTTGTGTCTGACTCTTGCAACCCCATAGACTGTAACCTGCCAGGCTCCTCAGTCCCTGGGATTCTCCAGGCAAGATTACTGGAGTGGGTTGCCATTTCCTTCTCCAAGCATCAGTAGTAATAACTAAATATTTTTATATACTAGTATTTTTAAAAGACTAAATTTAATTTGAAAATGAGCTGTTTTCACAATTTTATTTGCATAGAAATCATTTGTTCAGCATAAATAAATGTAAATTCAAATATTAACATTTTCACTGGAAGAGAAATGGGTCAGATATGTCTGCAAGTCATCAAAATATGTGATGACTAAATACATAATGCAGACAGTTCTCACCTTAAAATGCTTGAGGATCATAGGTTGCAAGTAACAGCAACAAAATGGGTTCACTTAGCTCAAGATATGGATCTCAGAGAATTTAATTTCCTTAGCTTGTATCATATGGCACTATTAGGCTTGGCACCCAGCACTTGACCTCTTTCTAGAGAAGACAAAGCATGCTGATTGATAGTCTTACCAAAAGTACTCACAAGGAAAAAGCGGAAATTTCCCCCAAAGAGGGGAAAGTGGACATTGGACGGAGAGCCTCACAAATTCCCTCTGTGAATCAGCTCTGCTTCCCCAGCACATTTTTAACTCAGTTGTTAGTAAGAGGTGGTAATGACTTTCTTGACTTGGAGAAGGATTTCAACAGAGCTGGGTTCAGAGCTGCAGAAATTGTAATTTCCACTAAAGCTGCTGCATTCTAAATTGTTTGTTCTCTTCCTATGTGAATATGCACCAATGCAGAAAGAACTTCTATTTTCCCATCTATAAAATAGAGATGTAAAAACTTCCCTATTTGTGTCACTCAGGTCTGGAGGAGATCATATAACAGTTCTAAAAGTTCTATAAAAAGTGGGAGGGGGGGAGAGGTCCACATATAAAAATATAAGGAATAAGAGGTACAACAGGGAAAAATACAAAGAACACATGCCCACCCTGTTCTTCTAAGTAGTGAGACATAGTTCTGAAAATACCAAGAAAGATATGATCTTTGTTTATGACTTTGGTGGGTTATCAGGAGACAAAGGGTTAAGCCTCACCTACCTTTAACACAAAAATTACAAACTTTAATCAATCAGGTTGATTGTTTTTGTCCTAAGCCTCAGACTATTTCTGGGATCCTCACTGGGGCTAGAGGAGTTGGGTGTGGAATGGCTTTGTAAACAGGCAGACTTGAGTTTGTGCTGAGCTGGAGGAATGGAAGAGAGTGGTGATGACTGCCATTTATTGAACATTCTGTACATTGTGAACCCTTTATATGGTTATCTCTCATAATACTCAAAACAACCCAAACAAGTAGTAACTTTATATCTTTTTTACATGTGTGGAAAATGAGGTGATATCTATTGAGTAACTTATCAAGTAAGTGAGAAACTAGTTTCAAGCCCAGATATTCAACTCTTATTCTCAAACTAGAAGTTACCTGCTCTCCTTTCTCTTAATACTTTTTGTGCCAAAGATAAAAAGTGAAAGGAAGGGTGAAAGCACGTAGTTTTCAGGGATGCTCCTTTCTGTGTGTGTATATGTGCACATGACCTAGAAAACAGACACAATTTCATAATTAGCAATAGGGTATATATCTAGTTTACAGTTTCATCGCTTTCTGGCACTCAAAGTTATTGTTAAATTCTACAGTTTTCTGAATTGGCTGATGCCGATTAATTGATAGAAGAAAGGAGTTGAGGCAAATTTCTAGTGATATCTCTATTGTTAGATAGTCCTGCTATGAATATTTGATGCTCATAACTTTTAGTTCCAGAAAGATATAGTTTAACGGGTCAATACCATTTTTAAAGAAAATATAGCCATTGACTACCATGGGAATGACAGAAGTTACCTACATTCCCCTGAAACATCTTTTGCTCAAGAAGTACACATTTCTGCATCCAGCTGTGGTCCATTTAGGAAGAAACCTGATGTATTTAATTTGGAGCAATAAAAAGTACTGCATTGAACAAATAAAAAACTTTACTTTTATATTTCATTAAGCTCTGGTAATCCCAGATATGGCTCATATGCTGCCAAGTTACTTTCTGCTCATATTTTGTGCATGAATTCATTTGTATTACAATAATACTGAAATTGATTACCATATTTCCATTAATTTCCCCCATATTTGGTATTTTAAGATAAGTTATACTTAGACATCGGGAACCACTCACTATATGCAAAAATAATTGTGCCATTCATTAGTTAAAAGTTCTAAAAAACATATCATTGTGAAAGATTTGTAAGTATCCTCCAGATTATAGCTGATTGATTTTTATAAGTTACCTTTGAGAGAAAACTGTTACTCTCCTGGATTAATTAAATTGAGTAAATTCTAATGGAAAAGTTTAGCCTGTATCCTTAGACACTGCATTTTTCCACTGAGACAGATTATGCAAAAGAGCATTATAAACACACTAAAATCTGACATTTTAAAGAATTTGTTATGGCCCATTATTTCGTCTAACAATGAAAACGTGGAGGCAGCAAATGTGAATAAATCAATAAATGTGCTTTTGCCACTGCAACCATGTTTTTTGTGTATTCAGCTCTACAACTAATGCATTGTGAAAGAAACAATATCATTTTGAGTGATTTATAAAAATGTTTTCCTGATCATATCATTTCATTGTTTATAGCTTTTAACAACTGTAACATACTGATTCTGGTGTTTTGAAAACAGAAATACATCTTCCCATCTGATGCACTCCATTTCTTCTGATATTGGTATGTCTGAATAAATATATTATTACTTTCAGGTGGGAAAGGTGGAAAAAAGAAGAAAAATAAAAACTCTTCTAAACCACAGAAAAACAATGGATCGGCCTGGGCCAATGTTCCACTACCTCCTCCCCCAGTCCAGCCTCTTCCGGGTACAGAGCTGGAACACTATGCAGTGGAACAGCAAGAAAATGGGTAAAAATGTTTCATCTACCAACAAAATGACCAAGGCTATACTGCTGTCTCTTTTATGCATTTTGGTCTTGATGCTGTGTTCTCTTACTGTTTTCCCTGCCCCCTTGCCAGCCTTTCCTTTTCCCTCTCCCCTTTTATTATTTGCTGCATCTATATATTTTTAGCTGATAAATACAACACGGCACATATTGAGGACCTCGAATCCTTGGCTGTCAAGTACCTTAGATTGTCTGCAATCATGATAATGCAGCCTCCATTTATAATATTGCTTGTTAGTTTGAAAGCAAGTAACCCAGAGCTCTGTGAACTAAAGAGGCACTCCTGAGAAGGGCTGAAAAGGAAATTAAAATAACCTTCTTCATCATCCCTCACATTTCTCTAATGACTTGATGTCTGGCCATAGCAGGGTGCCCACTGTTGAGCTCCATCACAATGGGATAATTGTAGGGATCTGGCCAGTGTGTAGAACTTTAATCATCTGCTTTGATGGGAATTTAGGGGTCGGAACAATAAGAGACGTTCAAGTCAATGCATACTCTGTAACAAACCTTTTTTAAGATAGCAAATTTTCTTTAAGGGTCTTTAAATGTGACCAGTTTCCTTATTCTTTCCCAAACATCTCACAAGCCTTAGTTTGTTTTCCTCTGTTGAAGTGTTAATTGATTTTCAGGTAGAAAAATGTTGATACTCTTTACTAATTTTAAGTGCTCTGTCTTCCTCACAGTTCCTAGGTCACCCACTGCTTTTGACTGAAACTGAAAAGTATAGAATACAGGCAGTTTATTTCCAAATGTTCCTTTATTTAGAAGTATTTGGACATTAAAATATCTGTTTATTTAAACAATGGTTTTATTTCCTATCTTGTTTTACTTAAAGATCTTGTGCACATGCCTGTAATTTTTTCTCCATCTCCTTTTCTTTTTATACTACTGTTGTCTTTAAGGTTTCCGGATTAATTTTCCTAACTAGAAATTTGTCTATCACATCTGCTTCCTAAAAAAGATTCCATTTGCCTTTTCTTTTTCAGTTACATAATACATATACATATATATCTCACAGAGAGATGGACATGCATATATATATATATATACATAAACTTTGTTGTTGTTGTTTAGTGTCTAAGTCGTATCCAACTGTTTTTGCAACCCCCATGGACTGTAGCCCACTAGGCTTCTCTCTCCATGGGATTTTCCAGACAAGAGCCTTGGAGTACATTGACATCTGCTTCTCCAAGGGATCTTCCTGACACCGGGATGGAACCCATATTCCTGCATAGGCAGGTAGATTCTTTACCACTGAGCCACCAGGGAAGCCCATACCTAATCATACCTCCATACTTTTTCTCTGTATCTTTCTTTCCCTCCAAAAGGCTACATTTGCTTCCATGAGAATAGAGTTCCCATATAAGAGCTGTATTTTTATTTTAAGTTCAGTTCGGTCGCTCAGTCGTGTCTGACTCTGTGACCCCATGAACCGCAGCACGCCAGGCCTCCCTGTCCATCACCAAATCCCGGAGTCCACCCAAACCCATGGCCATCGAGTCGATGATGCCATCCAGCCATCTCATCCTCTGTTATCCCCTTCTCCTCCTGCCCTCAATCTTTCCCAGCATCAGAGTCTTTTCCAATGAGTCAACTCTTCACATCAGGTGGCCAAAGTATTGGAGTTTCAGCTTCAACATCACTCCTTCAAATGAACCCCCAGAACTTATCTCCTTTATGATGGACTGGTTGGATCTCCTTACAGTCCATGGGACTCTCAAGAGTCTTCTCCAACACCACAGTTCAAAAGCATCAATTCTTCAGTGCTCAGCTTTCTTTATAGTCCAACTCTCACATCCATACATGACCACTGGAAGAACCATAGCCTTGACTAGACAGACCTTTGTTGGCAAAGTAATGTCTCTGCTTTTTAATATGCTGTCTAGGTTGGTCATAACTTTTCTTCCAAGAAGCAAGCATCTTTTAATTTCGTAGCTGCAGTCACCATCTACAGTGATTTTGCAGCCCAGAAAAATAAAGTCAGCCACTGTTTCCCCATCTATCTGCCATGAAGTGATGGGACCAGATGCCATGATCTTAGTTTTCTGAATGTTGAGCTTTAAGCCAACTTTTTCACTCTCCTCTTTCACTTTCATCAAGAGGCTCTTTAGTGCCTCTTCACTTTCTTCCGTAAGGGTGGTGTCATCTGCATATCTGAGGTTATTGATATTTCTTCCGGCAGTCCTGATTCCAGCTTGTGCTTCATCCAGCCCAGCGTTTCTCATGATGTACTCTGCATATAAGTTAAATAAGCAGGGTGACAATACACAGCCTTGATGTACTCCTTTTCCTGTTTGGAACCAGTCTGTTGTTCCATGTCCAGTTCTCACTGTTACTTCCTGACCTGAATACAGGTTTCTCAAGAGGCAGATCAGGTGGTCTGGTATTCCCATCTCTTTCAGGATTTTCAACAGTTTATTGTGTTCCACACAGTCAAAGGCTTTGGCATAGTCAATGAAGCAGAAATAGATGTTTTTCTGGAACTCTCTTGCTTTTTTGATGATCCAGCAGATGTTGGCAATTTGATCTCTGGTTCCTCTGCCTTTTCTAAAACCAGCTTGAACATCTGGAAGTTCATGGTTCACGTATTGCTGAAGCCTGCCTTGGAGAATTTTAAGCATTACTTTACTAGCATGTGAGATGAGTGCAATTGTGTGGTAGTTGAGCATTCTTTGGCATTGCCTTTCTTTGGGATTGGAATGACAACTGACCTTTTCCAGTCCTGTGGCCACTGCTGAGTTTTCCAGATTTGCTGGCATATCGAGTGCAGCACTTTCACAGCGTCATCTTTCAGGATTTGAAATAGCTCAACTGGAATTCCATCACTTCCACTAGCTTTGTTTGTAGTGATGCTTTCTAAGGCCCACTTGACTTCACATTCCAGGATGTCTGGCTCTAGGTGAGTGATCACACCACAGTGATTGTCTGGGTCATGAAGAACTTTTTTGTACAATTCTTCTGTGTATTCTTGCCACCTCTTCTTAATATCTTCTGCTTCTGTTAGGTCTCTACCATTTCTGTCCTTTATTGAGCCCATCTGTGCATGAAGTGTTCCCTTGGTATCTCTAATTTTCTTGAGAGATCTCTAGTCTTTTCCATTCTATTGTTTTCCTCTATTTCTTTGCATTGATCGCTAAGGAAGGCTTTCTCATCTTTCCTTACTATTCTTTGGAAATCTACATTCAAATGGGTATGTCTTTCCTTTTCTCGTTTTTAAAAGTTCACATCTGAAATAGGAAGTTAAAAACATACCCTTTTCTCTATTTTAAGAATAAAACTTTGTACATGATCTTGTAACATATATCAATAACAAATTATGTTAGTATGACACAATTCCTGAGCAGGAGAGCAGGGAACAGAGATGTGCATTTCACAAGAAAATATTATGACAGGGCTTATAAATATGCATTTTAAAGGCTGTAGTTAGAAAATAATAAAATTGAACTTATAAACTGAGGAGAGAAAAGTAATGCTGTTAAATATTTATAAAGTCTTGTACTCAGATAACATAATACTTGTAAGTAATTTGGTATCTTAATTAGTATATTTGAGATGACTTTGTCCATTTCTTGTTATATTATTACAGTTTTGTATTTTCTGATGTGAAAATCTTATAATACTGAAAAAATATTTTTGAATATTTTCTATATTTATGCTGTGTTATTCATGATATTAACATTGAATAATTTACAGAAGAGCATTTATGGGATTTTTTATGTCTTGATTTGACCTATGCAGATTTAAAGTTTTCTTGAAATGCAAACAACAAAAACTTTAGAAGTCACCTTTCTGTTTTTAATCATTTTTATTTCTGATAATCAAGGATTCAGCAATTGTACTTCTTATGTTGCTATGTAGATTTTGTTTTATTGTTTTAATATATCATAATAGAGAACTTATTCAACACACATTTTTTTCAAATATATAAGAACTATTAAACCCATTGCCAGGAAGGAAAGCAGAAAAGATGAAAGGAACAAAAGCACTTGTAGTGAGGTGGATGAACTAAAGCCTCTTATATAAAGTGAAGTAAGTCAGAAAAAGAAGAACAGATATAATGTATTAATGCATATGTATGGAATCTAGAAAGTACTGATGAGCCTAGTAGAGAATGCACTTGTGGACACAGTAGGGGAAGATGAGGGTAGGACGAATTGAGAAAGTAGCACTGACTTGTATACACTATCATGTTTGAAATAGTTAATGGCAAGTTGCTAAATAACACAGGGAGCCCAGCCTGGCACTCTGTGATAACCTAGTGGGGTCATATATAATTATTACTGATTCACATTGTTGCATGGCAAAAACCAACACAAAATTGTAAAGCAATTTTCTACCAATTTAAAAATAAAGAAATAAAAAGGAATATGAAGGAAAAGAAACAAAGACACAATTAATAAGGAGGATCTGATCCCTGATTCAGGAAACTCACAGCAGTGGAAGGTAGAAACCAAAAATCACACACGCACAATTTTGTATGGGAAGCCCTAGCTAAGCACATGTACAACATAATAACTTGCATACAGAAAGGGATAATCATGTATGCCAAATAAGGCTGGGGCAAGCCTATGGAAGCTGAGTTTTGAGATGAATCTTGAATCACTTATTCACAAATAATACCCAGAGTTTCACTTTTCACTTTCCTGCATTGGAGAAGGAAATGGCAACCCACTCCAGTGTTCTTGCCTGGAGAATCCCAGGGATGGCAGAGCCTGGTGGGCTGCCGTCTATGGGGTTGCACAGAGTCGGACATGACTGAAGTGACTTAGCAGCAGCAGCAGCAGTACCCAGAGTTGGGGGGCTGTTGGATGCCAGGCTGTTAGCCAGAGGCAGAAAGGATAAAGACAGTGAGTAGTAGTCCCTAACATGAGTGCTTCCCTGATGGCTCAGTGGTAAGGAATCCGCTTGCGAAGAAGAAGACACGGGTTCAATCCCGGGTTTGGGAAGACCCCCTGGAGAAGGAAATGGCAACCCATCCCAATATTCTTGTCTGGAGAAACCCATAGACAGAAGAGTTTGGCAGAGTACAGTCCATAGGATCGCAAAAGAGTTGGATACGACTTAGCGACTAAATAACCACCTAGTCCCTAACATAAAGTAGTCTCCACATCAGAATTGATTGCTAACCAATGGCTACAATGAAATGTTACTAATGTCAGCATTTGCTGTGCAGGTGGAAAGTTGCCTAGCCGAAGGCAATAAGTAGAAATAAAAAATGAGGGGGGAAAAAAGGGAATAGTCCCATTAGTTTTCCTTTAGTATTTCTCCAACTCCTCCTTTGCAATCCAACCCTATTCTAGTTAGGGTTACCTCCCTTTCCTTTATTTGCATTATTAAGTAAGCTTCCTTCTCTATTGTAATCCTCATCACATTGCATTCTAATTGCTTGTATATATCTTTCTGCATTTTGTAGCTATTGTGTGAGGTTTGCTGAGTTTGAAACAAATGCACAAGGTAGAAGATAATCTGAGAAAGTGACATGAGGCCAGTTTTGAAGTTTTGTAAGTCTTACAGGAATTCTGATCTTTGGATATTTAGAAGGTAGATTGGAGAACATGAGGCCAAGGCAGGTAGAGAATGTAGGAGATACTGCAACAGACTAGAAAATACCATGAAAATGATAAGGAAATAAAATAAGGCAATGGCAGCAGGATGGAGAGAGCGGGATACATTTTGGAAATATATCTAGCCCAGGATAATCACAATCTTGAGAAGATTGTCTCTTGCTTTATTACAGTGTTTAATTTTGTTTCTAAGAGCTTAGATATCATCAGTTTTCTTTCTTTCTTCCTCTCTTTCTCTCTCTTTTTCTCTCTTTTTTGCTGTGCTAGGTCTTGGTTGCTTTGCGCAGGCTTTCTCTAGTTGCAGCAAGTGAGGGCTACTCTTTGATGCAATGTACAGGCTTCTCAGAGAGGTGGCTTCTCTTGTTAGGGAACGTAGTCTGCAAGTGCATGGGCTTCAGTAGTTGCCACTGCTGAACTCCAGAGCTCAGGCTCAGTGGTTGTGGCACATGGGCTTAGTGTTCTGTGGCATGTAAGTGGGATCTTCCTGGGCCAGGGATCTAACCTATGTCCCCTACACTGGCAGGTGGTTTCTTATCCACTGTGGCACCAGGGAAATCTAGAGAACATCAATTTTCTTTCTAAGCCTTTCTTGAGCCATTTTCCCTTCACAATATTAAATATCAAAAGTTATCAAATCACTGCCCAAATAGAAAATAATTGGTTAATTCAATACTATATCAACAGTGGTAAATGTTCTCTCTCATCAATATGCCTCTCTCAGGTAGGCAAAATGTATCAAAATGTAATTATTCTCAGCTATAAATATAATGTATTTTAATGTAATCATGAGATACTAGGAAGAATTCTATAGTAATTCACTAGAAAACTGATGCTTTGTTTTGCTATAGCAATCAGAAATTGGCAGGCTTTTCTAGGTGGTGAACTTTATTGTATTTTTATTAGTAATTCGGTGTTTGTATCTGGCCTTTTCACAAGTTAGTTCACATGCAACATTGATTTGTTGTCATCCTGCTCATTATTCACCAGGCAAGACAGATAATATGATGCCTCATATTTCACTGACAATAAGTCAAAGAACAAAAGCTTATCTAGGAAAGGTTGGCCAAAAGACCTTTGGATTGGCATTAGAATCATTTGCACAGTATTTTTATGTTATGGCAAGAAAAAGTTGAATTTCCATGACTCAAGTAAGATACACATCTATGAATGTGAAAGAAACTCTAAAAACAGAGCTAAAAATGCTTGGTTTTCATAAACAATTCATAGAGTCATCTGTTACTTTCTTGCCCTTCTTCAGAAACCACAGGAAACCTAAGTATCTGGTGTTCTAGAATGAATTACAAAATGAATACCTCAGAGGTGATACCCAGTTCTCCCCGTTGTATGATTTGCACCGTGTCCCAAATTTCTTTCATCTATTCTCTCATGTTCTTCACCTAGACTGTCTTGTATTCCCCATCTCGCTTATTTTCCACTTCTTGCACAAACAACCGAGATGAATCCATGCTTTTTTCTTAGTTTTATGTTCCACAGGGGGACAGAATTTGCTCACTCCTGGTCTATTAATAGAATATCTTTGCAGCAAAGACTTGGAACAATTGATGATAAATGCTCATTCTAGTTAAATAGAATAGCAATTAAAATATTTTTTAATCATTTAGTGGATTATGCAATGTAATTGTATAATGTTAAAAATGACATTTGTGTGGTTAGCCTCTCCTTTGCTTGATGGTATTTGGATAATAAAAAATAAGTGGAGTAGAACTAATTGCAATTTTTTCTGTGCTATCTGAACACATTATATATATATACTTAGTCCTTCTCATATATTCTATACGTATGTTCACTGCATATATGTGTTCCCTTTAAATTACTGGAAGGACGGCGTACTACTTATGAAGAAGGGAAATTTTAGGAGATACTTGACTACTTCATTTGAAAGATTGAATATTCTTTAAATGTTCTTTGCTCAGGGGTACGACATTCCTGGCAATAGCAGTTGTAAGCGAGGAAAGTCCATGTACTAGTTTATAGAATGAAATTGTACTATTTTGTAACAAGATTTATGGAATAAATTTAATTATAACTATTGATGAAATATAACAGGATGCACATTCCCTCCTGAAAATGGGCAGTTTTAAAAAATTAGGTTTCTTAATACGTGTTTTTGTTTGAAATAATAATATAACATTTCAGTTCAGTTCAGTTCAGTCACTCAGTAATGTCTGACTCTTTGCAGTAATTGTCCAACTCCATGGACTGCAGCACACCAGGCTTCCCTGTCCATCACCAACTCCTAGAGCCTACTCAAACTTACGTCCATTGTGTTGGTGATGCCATCCAACCATCTCATCTTCTGTCATCCCCTTCTCCTCCTGCCTTCAATCTTTCCCAGCATCAGGGTCTTTTCCAATGAGTCTGTTCTTCGCATCAGGTGGCCAAAGTATTGGAGTTTCAGCTTCAACACCAGTCCTTCCAAAGAATATTCAGCACTGATTTCCTTTAGGATGGACTGGTTGGATCTCCTTACAGCCCAAGGGACTCTCAAGAGTCTTCTCCAACACCCCAGTTCAAAAGCATCAATTCTTCAGCACTCAGCTTTCTTTATAGTCCAACTCTCACATCCATACATGACTACTGGAAAAACTATAGCTTTGACTAGATGGACCTTTGTTGGCAAAGTAATGTCTCTGCTTTTTAATATGCTTTCTAGGTTGGTCATAGCTTTTCTTCCAGGGAGCAAGCATCTTTTAATTTCATGGTTGCCGTCACCATCTGCAGTGATTTGGAGCACCCCAAAAAAAGTCTCTCACTGTTTCCATTGTTTCCCCATCTATTTCCCATGAAGTGATGGGACCAGATGCCATGATCTTAGTTTTCTGAATGTTGAGTTTTAAGGCAGCTTTTCACTCTCCACTTTCACTTTCATCAAGAAGCTCTTTAGTTCTTCTTCGCTTTATGCCGTAAGTGTGGTGTCATCTGCATATCTGAGGCTTTGATATTTCTCCCAGCAATCTTGTTTCCAGCTTCTGCTTCATCAAGCCTGGCATTTCACATGATATACTCTGCATATAAGTTAAATAAGCATGGTACTGGGATAGAAGGTTACAAACTTTTACACCACAGATTCTCTTCTTTGAATGAAATCTGTGATCCCCAGTATATAAAACATATTTTTAATGCCATAATTTTAGAGAAATTTATTTTTTCAGGTCCTATTACTACTTATATAATCAAAGAAATGAGAATATGAATATAACCAATGATATTTTCTAATATACATAAATTGTTATTTGTAACACATTAAAGTGTGCCTGATACTAAAATGTAAAAGATTTCAGAAGCGATATTCCTATCACACTATATAGGACTTCTGAAACAATGTCTTCAGTTTGCAACTCATTGAGGTAGAAGATTATTTAGGTACCCTCAACGAGAGATGAAAACTGAACAGTCAAAATGTCATCACACTCTGTATGAAACCTCTCAGTGATGGTCCATCACCCGTAGGCAAAATTCCAAACTCTTTCTCAGGGCTGATGAAGCACTTTGTGATCTAGCACAACCTGCCTCATCTATAACCAACCTTCTTTACTTGCCAATTCTTACCAGTTAGAAAATTGAGTTCTTTGAATATTTTATATTTTCCCTTCCTCTGGGCCCACTCATGTGTTGCTTAGAATATCCCCATTTCTGATGGTCAGCATAGCCCTGCCCAACCCCCAACTGGTTTCAACCTCCCTGCTCTATTCCTTTAATACTTGGTATCTTTGATTATTTGCTTCTTATCAGCCTGTCCCGCTGGATTGTATGCTCTATAAAAAGATCCGGTTACCTAACAGATGTTTATCAAACAAAAGGATGATAAATTCAGGAGTTTTACGTAGACTTTATTGTTTAGATCTGTTTTAGTTTAGCAGCAAAACTGAGCAAAAAAAATACATAATTTTCCAATTCCCTGTGTCCCCATACATTCATAGCCTTTGCCAGTAACATCTCCTACCAAGATGGTACATTTGTTAAACTGATAAAACTATATTGCCACATAAATATCACCCAACAGTCATGGTTTACATTACGGTTCACTCTTGGTATTGTACATTCTGTGTGCAGATGTACAAAGAACAGTTGGATGAAGGTATACCAGCATGTATACCATCATTGCAGTATCGTGCAGCATAGTTTCACTGTTGCAAAAATCCTCTTTGCCCAGTCTGTTCATCCCTCCCTCCCCTTGACCTCTGGCAACCACTGATCTTTTTACTGTCTTCATAGTTTTGCTTTTTCCAAAATATCATATAGTTGGAACCATAAAGTATATAGTCTTTTCAGATTTACTTCTTTCACTTGATAATATATATTTAATTTTCCTCCATGTCTTTTTTTTTTTTTTTACTTTTTTCCATGTGTGATTTTATTTATTTTTTTTAATAAATTTATTTATTTTAGTTGGGGGCAAATTACTTTACAATATTGTAGTAGGTTTTGCCATACATTGACATGAATCAGCCATGGGTTCACATGTGCTCCCCCTCCCGAACCCTCCTCCCACCTCCCTCCCCATCCCATCCCTCTGGGTCATCCCAACGCTCCATTCCTGAGCATCCGTCCCATGCATAGAACATGGGATGGTGTTCCGCTTCACGTATGACAATATACATGTTTCAATGTTATTGTCCCAGAACGTCCCACCCTCACCTTCTCCCTCAGAGTCACAGGACTGTTCTATGCATCTGTGTCTCTTATTCTGCCTCTCATATAGGGTTACCATTACCATCTTTCAAATTCCATATACATGCATTAGTATACTGTATTGGTGCTATGATGCATGGCTTGATAGTACATTTGTTTTTAGCATTGAGTAATATTCCACTATCTGGATATGCCATGAGTTATATATTCATTCACCTCTTGAAAGATATCTTTGTTGCTTCCAGGTTTTCAGCAATTATAAATAAAGCATCCATGTATAGTTTCTTGATAAATACATTTTCAAACAGGATAAGTAGAAAGACACTCAAGTAAAGCTATTCAGAAATCATCTGGACATTTACAAGTTGCTGGTTTGTAAGGGACATCAAAACTAGATATATACATTTGTAATATTCATTCTATTTTTTATTTCTTTAATGTAGACAATCTTCTATATACTGGATACAGTAGTAGGCTCTGGAAATGCAAAGTTGAGAATTGCGAAGTTCTTGAGTTAGGATCTCACAGAATAGTGGGGGGAAAGAGACATGAAATAAATAATTTCAGTATAATATGGAGATTGCACAGTATAAGTATTATCAAGTTATAATCAGTTCCTTATGGTGGGGACAGAGAAGGCTCCCAGAACGAAAGACATTTGAATTGAACCTTGAAGGAGACGCAGGAGCTCACAGTCAGATGATTTGAGAATAGTCATATACAGACCCAGAGATTTGAAAAAATTATTGAGTAGGCTGGTGTTGGAAAATAATGGGAAATTAAACTAAAATAATAGGCTCATGAGATGGGGAAGTGTCTTTTAATCCCCACTAATGAGTTTGAACTTTGCTTATGTTAGCAATATCATGGAATAATTTAAACATAGGTGTGATGTGAATGAAGACTTTAGAAATATAATCCAATTGCCTATATGGAAGATAGAAGGGTTGATGATGCCATCCCAGGAGCTAGAAAATCTAATGGACTGGTTCAAATCAGAAGGAGACTGATTTATGATCATGGGAGTAGAGGTGAAGTGTAGAATAGAGACTTGGGAGGTATTTCAGAGGTTGACTTTACAGAACAGTTACATCTAATATTATTTTTATTAGATATAAGTATAAAATAAAATTTCCTATTTTGCCCTTAAGTCTTCTTTTAAAGTACATTGAGATCTATCTGATTTATGAAAATAATAGCACTATGGGTAAGGTGTAAACAAAAATGCTACTGATTTTGTGTCACAATTAAAACATTTTGGGTTGTTTTTCCATATTCCCCAGCCAGAATCCCTAAAACAGAGTCTATTTAAAAATTGTTGTTTTTCTTTTTAATATATATTTGATAGGATTAAGTTTTCAACTTCTGTTTTATAGATTTTAGATGTTGAGATACACGACATCAGTTTCTAATGAAAAAATTAAGAAAATTAGGATAGTTGAAAAGTTATTGAATGCATTTTGTAGCACAAAGTCTTAATGATTGACATGTCACATGGAATGGAATGTTGGCATGGACTTAGACTAAGAGTAAATAAAATTATCAAACTTCTTAGATAAATATTGGCATATTCTTTTGGTGCACAAGGATGAATGAGAGAAGAAAGCAGTTAAATCTCCAAGCACTAAGTTCATTAATTGCCCGTAATTAGCAATTTGTTTTTTTTCCATGTGAATACCTTTGTTGGGAGATTATTGCCTTTTGTAACTGTGGGGTAACAATTAGCTGATAAGATCTTTTAAGAATAAATTGAGATTTTGAGATAACAGATGTACTTATGATTAGAAATTAAGATAATGTCTAATGATTTACTATAGGTGATTTACTATAATAGTGTCAACAACTAGAAATCAGGCAGAAGTAAACTGAGAGAACATCTTAGATGTTACTGTGGTTGCCATTCATTGCCAGTGTAACTGTGTGTGTATGCCTATGTGTAATGTGTTTTCTTTTTTCATTTAATTTCAGCTACGACAGTGATAGCTGGTGCCCACCATTACCAGTTCAAACTTATTTACACCAGGGTATGGAAGATGAACTGGAAGAAGATGATGATCGTGTCCCAACACCTCCTGTCCGAGGCGTGGCTTCTTCTCCTGCTATTTCCTTTGGACAGCAGTCCACAGCAACTCTTACTCCCTCCCCACGGGAAGAGATGCAGCCCATGCTGCAAGCTCACCTGGATGAGTTGACAAGGGCCTATCAGTTTGATATAGCAAAGCAAACATGGTAATTGTCCTTATTCGTTCAGGGGACCCATGCTTTCAACACACAGATAGGGGAAACATTCTTGAATATTAAATTCACTAGAGAGTCTCACTGAAATCTGCAGCTGGAGTTAGAAATACTTTGGTACAACTCCGTAATCATCTCGATAAGGAAATTGACTGAATAAATGTTAAATAATTTGACCAAAGTCACACAACTGATTAGAGTGAACTGGAGCAGGAATTCAGGATCTGCTGAATTTCAGGCTCAAGTGCTTTTGGCTATGCCAGAATCTTTTCTAATGTACAGTTAGCTTCAATTAGCTTCTCCTTGAACTCACTTCCAGCCCCATAATGAAGGACTCTTTTTAGAGTCTTCAAAGTGCCTATGATTAATTCTGTATGTGGTTGTGAATATGTAAATGTAAGCTTCTGCAAATCACATATGGTTAGTGTCAGTTATTAAAAGACCTTTTCTGGGTTGAATTAAATGAGACAGAAAAAAGCAACAATATTAGTACAGTAAATGCATCCCTAAAAAGCCCTTAGAATACACTGTGTGAGTGTTATCTGTTCAGTTACTCAGTCATGTCTGACTCTTTGCGGCCGCATGGACTGTAGCCCACCGGGCTCTTCTGTCCATGGAATTTTCCAGACAAGAATACTGGAGTGGGTTGCCTTTTCCTACTCCAGAAGATCTTCCCAGCCCAGAGATGGTACACGTGTCTCTTCTGTCTCCTGCATTGGAAGGCAGATGCTTTATCACTTGCTCCACCTAGGAAGCCCTTAGAGTAATACCTTACAAATACAAATTCCTTGTTTTCCTAATAGATTCGTAAACTTTCATAAGATATATGGGTCTCCTGTTGGTCCTTTCCCAGTTTAGTCGTGGAAAGCATAATGTCCCAGCAACCCCAAGTGACAATATGGGTGGAGTATTGTCAACCAGGGAAGTTCACATGAGCCTTGAGTTTCAGAGTCTTTATTAGGGGTCTGTCACCCAGATGTGGTTGACTGCCTGCATGGCTGACCCAATTTCTGACCCTTCCTGAAGGTGAGCTGATATTGTATGACTCCAAGTCCCCATGTCATATTGTTAGACTTTTTGGAAGAGCCTCCGGCCTCCAGGTAATCAAAGACATTTTATCAAATGGGACATTCTAGAGCTTAGAGATTGCCTCTTAGGAGTTCAGGGCAGACGTTGCAGTTCTCTTTGGGCAAGATCAAATTCTTTATTTCACATCTTAGTTTTTGGAAGAAGTAGTAAGTTTGTACTTGTATAGTGCTTAGTATCTAGCTACTTCGTAGCTGTTATTATTTAGAGGGCATGGGTTTTCACCTGAGTTGTTCATTGCTCAGTTGTCTGAGTTGTCTTTCCACTCTTAGTAAGTGCTCCATAGTCACTTGCTGAAGGAGTGAACAGTTCATCTCCACCTGTCCCCGGTACCCATGGAGCTGACTCTGCTTCTCTCTCTGAGTGTGCTTCCATTCAGTCTAACCATGCCACTGAATGTCACACTGACTCCCCATATAGGAAGTCCAAGGATCTCATGAACAGAAGGTTCCATGTGCTTGCACAGCAGCTTACCTTACTGAAATGGCAGTGCCTCCATCTGGGCTGCACAGGGACATCACAGGAGGAATATTTTCAAATAACAGTTCTGGGCTTCCCTTCCAAGGATTCTGTTCATATTGACCCATGAAGTGCACAACACACTTATAAATATTATATATCCTTAATTGCAGCGGTCTTGAATGCTACGTCCCATGGCTTGCGGGATCTTAGCTCCCTGACCAGAGATTGAACTCGGACCCTCAGCAGTGAAAATGCTGAGTCCAAACTGCTGGAACAGCAAAGGCTTTCCACTGGTGGTCTTTTAAGCAATTTGTACCGAGGCCAAAAAAAAAAAAAATTGTCTAAACATACGCCATATTCCCTCTTTAATGACAGTAACAAATAACAGGCTTGCTTTCCTTCAGCATATTATGGTTTAGGGAAAAACTCCTAAGTAGTCACAAAACAAGCCAACTGGACTCTAGGGTCCAGCTGTGCATTTTGCTACCCATGTCAGTTGAAACTTAAGTCGCTTAAATTTGAACTTCACTTTTCTAAATTCTGAAGGAGAGATGGTAATATTTGTGTCTACTTCACAAGGTTAGGATTAGAGTTACCCACTCGTTGCAGCTGGTTTGTTTAGCATACCTGATGTTCTAAATGCACAGTGCTAAGGTGCCTTTGAGGCGCCTTCTGCCTTTGAGGTATTTAAGACTTTGATGGGGCTTCCCAGGTGGCACTAGTGGTAAAGAACCTGCCTGCCAATGCAGGAGACATAAAAGATGCGAGTTTGATCCCTGGGTTGGGAAGATCCCCTGGGGGAGGGCATGACAACCCACTCTAGTATTCTTGCCTTGGAGAATCCCATGGACAGAGGAGCCTGGCCAGCTACCATCATAGGGATGCACAGAGTCGTCCGACTGAGGCGACTTAACCGCAGCAGCAGGGTAAAACAGATGCAAAAATAAGTAGCCAGGATACAAAGTAGCCATTCCTCCCCTACACTATATTAAAGCGGAAACAACTGCCAGCCTGATTCCTGGAAGATTATGCAAGAAGAAAGCCTGGTAGAGCAGAGGATGGGCTGGTTGGAGGGAGAGGGTGTTTGCATTAGGTTTTCGTGTGATATCTTTTCTTCATAAGGGTCAGCAGGTGACATGGGTTACACAGGCTTAGCAGAACTTATACAGGAAACTGGGAACATAATTATGTTCTTTTTGGACCAAAAAAAAGAAAAAATCAGATTTAAATAGATATTTGTGACGAATATTCCTGTTCTCCTTTGTGTGATATATTTGAACAAAAAATGCTAGGACTGTGCGTTTTCTCTGTGTATCATCCCATAAATACCCATAAAAGAATGTGCTGATCTATATTGTTGTTATAGTTTTGGCAAGTCATATACGCATAGCCCATTGTCTCTGCTGAAATGTAAAAACAGCACAGTAAGCTCCAAAATTAAAGGAAAATGAGAAGACGAAATGAGTTACCATCGCATGCTGTTTAATTCTAATTACAATTTTGTGGAATGCTAATCCATCCTTCTTTTTTTTCTTCCCGTTTGAATCCCAGGCATGTTCAAAGCAATAATCAACCTCCGCAGCCCCCAGTTCCACCATTAGGTTACATGTCTGGAGCCTTGATTTCCGATTTAGAAACAGATGTTCCAGACGATGATGCTGATGATGAAGAGGAAGCTTTAGAAATCCCCAGACCCCTGCGAGCGCTAGAGCAGACACCTGGATCCAGTACGGACAATCTAGAGAGCTCAGTGACAGGTAACAGAACTGATTTCATAGGAATAACTGACCCATTTGTCACATGAAAAATGCCTCGAAAATCAAATACTTTCTTATGTAAGACTTATTCCACTCCATCTATTTCGGTGACATTTTTAATATGTTAATATTAAGCACAAAATTCAAAAAGGATTTGGAAATACTTTTGCTTTGCTGCAAAATGATAAGAAAATTCATGAATTTTAAAAAGCTTTAAAGACATGAAAGAAAACTCAATTATATACAGGGCTTTCATGAAAAGTTCATTCTACTAGGGAACCAAGTCTATTACATAAAAACCTTGACTTTTAGAAATGATATATTTTGTATATCAGGAGCAACATATGAAGAGAATACAGTCTTAAAACGCTTCTTAGTATTTTACCCTGTAAAATCATTCACTGATGAAAATAAGCCAGTCTTCAGAATAAGCCTCTTTAAGGTTGCACAAGGTATTATTTTTAGAGTGGGGAAGATGGAAAGCAAGATAAACTATAACTTTATGCATTTCATATTGTTGATCCAATAATTGCTGCTGTCCCAAGAAATACAGTTATTTTTGCAGTTTACCCTTTTGCCTTCCTGTGGCCTCCTTCACCAAGTTTAAGGCTGCAATTGGTATTCCCCTAGGATGATCCCAGGATTGCATCCTATTTCCAAGGATGTAAATTTATCAAATTGTATTGAAAAAAACTTAAATCCTAGTGTTATCACAGTGACTAAAGAGAAAAGTAAAAGTTTGGTCCTTCTAGTCAAGTAAATATCCATTCTTTGATACACACACACAGGTGCCTTTTACCTGGCTATAAAGATGTACCTGCTACAAATGTTTACCTCTGTATATCATTGGGTTCTTCAGCAAACCTACCCATTTCTGTATTTACCTTCATGACACCCTTCATTCTGGGAGGCCTTTTACCACATTTCCATTTAATTCATTTTTACTCCAACAGCTTCTTAATTTGCACTGATTTTACACTGCATGTTACAGTTCAGAAAAACTGGCGGGAACTACTTTATGACAGTGATGAAGAAGCATGAGTACCTACATGTTTCCCCTGCATGACTTCCTGAATTACACAATGTAATACACAAGCCTCCACTTTTCAGGTTTTCTTTTTTCACCTGGGGGCTGTCTGCTTGCCGAGCTAATTAAGATTTAAGAACTCCTGTGATTTGAAATCCAGATCCAACTGAAGGTGGCAGAGCAAAAGTTTAAATCGTTGAATGCAGAGAGCTAACTTATTAGTGCAATATTATGTTAAGCCCCTTTGCCTGAATTTCTAGCATAATCTCCTTCAGGGTAAAATTCTGCATATTTTTGCATATCTCACTAATGATACTGAACTCTTCTCAATTAGGAATGCAGTAAAAAAAAATGGCAGTGATAAAAGTCAGCCATAGCCTATGTAGTTCTTTTATTAAATATTATAATGTCGAAGTGGGTATATATAAATCAGGAGAATGTCATTTTGAACTTTTACATGCTTGCCTACTAATATGTTTCACTATCCAATGTGACTGTGGTTAAAAACAATCTGAATTTCTCCTTGAAGTTAGTATAACGTTCATTTCAAATGAAGCTTTTATTGCTAAGAAAAACTTTTTTTTTCCTACTTGAAGTCACTGTTTAATTACTGCCACATATAAAACCCTCAGTGTGTTTAGATATGTATTCATGATAAATTTATCCTATAAATAATGTTTCTCCTTAGTAAAAGAAGTTGCAGTCTACACCAAAGAAGCCAAGTAGAAACTCTTTTTCTTTCTTTCTTTTTTTTTTGGCTTTACAATAACTTTGTGGGGAAGGTATGATCAAAGATTTAACCTGCTCTCTAACATGAAAGTGTAATTTAAGTAAATATGTTAAAAATAAAAGTAAATTTAAAAAAAAAATGATGTATGTGTACCGAAGAGTGTGTGTGTCTAAAAATCTAGATAGGGTTTGTGAGTATGTGTAAAGTGTGTGTGTGTCTATGTAAGAGTATGTATATAAGCGTAAATAGGATTGTGAGTGTAGCAGACCATGTGGGTACACATATATTTGTACGTGGGGATGGCCCTGAGATGAATGTATGTACGGATCAAATGCTATAGAAATCAGCATGCTAATGGCTATTGCTCTAACGTGTTTATGTTTTCTTCAGACGCTCAAGGCTAGCTTAATGGTGCTAAATGAGGTGTGCAATAAAACAGAAACCCTTTCCATTTGTTTTTATGTTTTTAAGATGGTAAGTGCCCGCAGAGAGGATTCTGATCTTACCGTCAGTCACTTTGAGTTCCAAATTTCTGTGTAGTGCAAGTAAATCATTTCTTTCCTCTGAATTCTCTATTTTCATTTTCATAAGCATAATGACCATTTTTTATGAACTAGAACTAAGTTATGTTCCAATCTTTAAATATTAAAGCCAACGGAAATGGAAGTCCAGTGATAACACAGAGATGGGCTAGTAATTAGCCTATATGTAAAATTATTTAGAATTTTACTTCTGAAATATGTTGTATTCCGACAGCTGCCACATTAAGGAACATCAGCAGTTAG
This sequence comes from Okapia johnstoni, assembly GCA_024291935.2. Lineage (NCBI taxonomy): Eukaryota > Metazoa > Chordata > Mammalia > Artiodactyla > Giraffidae > Okapia > Okapia johnstoni. The sequence continues at coordinate 31,191,150 of CM044311.1, forward strand.
CCAGGCACAGAGCCTATGTTTGTAAAGAAATAAGTATATTATTTTCAGATATTTTCTTAACAACTAATCTATGAGGGACTTTAAAAAGTTTGAAATAATGCTTCATGAATGAAAAAAGCCAAGAAGAGAGGAAAATATCAGTAATTCTATAGCTCATAATGCCAGGAGAGCTTGCTAAGGTCCCTAGTCATCCCATAATGACCTCACCCTCATGACCTCATCTAAATTTAAATATCTCCCGAAGGCTCCACCTCAAAATACCAGAACATTATGGGTTAAAGCTTCAACATGAATTTTAGGGGCATGTTACCGTTCAGTTCATAATACTCAGGAATGGAAAATATATTTGGAAATCTGTTATTTATTTCCACAGCAAATATTTATTGAAAATCTATTCCTTCCAACTGCTTGGCTAGAAATTTAGATTTGATAATAATAGTAATAATAGCAACTTGCCCATATACAGCCCTTAGTATGTGCAGGGCACTCTTCTAAACAGTTGGCGGTTTTTGGTATGAGTGGCTTTGTGAGCTAAGAAACTTTCTTACATTTTAAAGGGTTATAAGTAAACAAGAAAAAAAATCATGAGGGAGGCAGCAAAACCTCCCTCATACTAATAAAATATTTAGTATCTAGGACATGACTGAGAGACTAATACTTGACCTGAGCACCTTATAGAAACACTTCCCAGGTGGCACTAGTGGTAAAGAACCTGCCTGCCAATGCAGGAGATGTAAAAGACATGGGTTTGATCCCTGGGTCAGGAAGATGCCCTGGAGGAGGGCATGGCAATCCACTCAGTACTCTCGCCTGGAGAATCCCATGGACAGAGGAGCCTGGCAGGCTACAGTCCATAAGGTTGTACAGAGTCAGACATGACTGAAGCGACTTAGCATGCACACACACCTTATAGAAAAAGTTCACTGATCCCTGTTCTAAGGTTTTAACATATATTAATTCATTTAATTGTCACAATTCTTTATTTATTCTCACTTTATAGATAAGGAAATTGAGGCACAGAGGGGTTTAAAGACTTTTTTAAGCTCACCCACCTGAAAAGTGGCAGAAAAATATTCAAAATCAATCAGCTTTACTCTAAAGACAAATTATCATGATCTCTCCTCTGAAAATGCTCAAATTTTTTCCTAATCTTTGGATTTAGCATATTTAAGAGGAAAATGATGTCCTGGTCTCCTCTCTCCCTTTCTGTGCATGTATACATATATGAATAAATATATATTTATACAAATACAGCATATTATTTTATCTCTTGAAACAGTTTTTACCCCCTATACACCTAAGATCAAAAATTATAGTTTTTAGATGTAACTTTTATTATTTGTTTTTCTCACATTTAGTTCTATATTCAGTTATACTGACTCATGCTAACAAAATTCAACTCGATCACCACTTTTTGTAGGGAATCACATTTTTATTTTTTTCTTTTAACTTATACTTTCAGTTTAAACCTATTTGGTTTTAGTAAAGTAGAAAAATGTTTTGATTACAGCACATCACACTCTTTTTTCACCTAGAAAGTAAACATACAGGATTGTTTCAGTCTTCAGGAATATGCTTGTCCTATATCTGTGTAAATGCCAAACCCACTGCTTTGGGGTAGCAGGAAAAGAGAAGCCTTTAATACATTTTTTTTTTTTTACTTCCATGGTGGGAGTCAAGGGTGAGTGTTCCCTGTATTTAACGACTCTAGCACAGGAATAAAGAAACAGAAGACAGTAAGAGAGAGGGCAGAAGAAAAATGTCCTGCATGTGAAGCCAAGATTCTAACTGCTTTGGTGATCACAAAAATAAGAGTGAGAGTGAGTACTATGACATGAATTGAATAAAACTTTCCTTAACTGCTGGACCCCACATAAATAATGTGGTCGAAAGGAAATTAGGGCTCTATATTTACTGTATTTTACGTCGTTGGAGATTTTTGCTGCAAGTCTCAAAGCAGATTATTTTGAAAACAATAAAACCTGGCAGACCCACACGGCTTTTAAAGAACTGGCTGCTTGAAAGCATGACCTGATGCTTTGCTTTTGTTGTAAAAACTTAAGGGGCATATTTTCACAATAGGGAAATTTCAAAGGTAATGCTAAAAATAATTAAATAACTTTCTTAGACATTCTCCACAGCTCTGATGTATTTAAAAAGAAATTAAATACAGACTTCAAAAGTTAACAGATAAAAGAGGAATATCATATATTCAACTTTTATCTGAGTAGATCAAATGAGCAGATGTCATAGGTCCCAAGGAAGAGATTTTTTTAATTTCTTATTTTGCTTTCTGTCTATATTACACATTCCTTTCTCTGAGGAATGTAGGTGAATTATTGCATTATTCAATACGTTTGAGTGAAAAAGCTTCTAAATATTAGACATGTTTTTCTACATCTAGGCAGAGGTCAATATTTGGATTGATGTGTTCAAAGACACTCAGAACTGAAGATTGTGTTTAACAGATAAATAGATTGTACGGAATAGGAAGAATTCCTGGATTAAATATTGCCTACAAAAATGGGAGACAGCCAGTTTTTGTATCTCATAAAAATGGGAATGCAACAATTAGCAGGGTCATATTATTAAGCATACACTTTACTCTAGCTTAATGGGTCTAAGGATAAGCATCTATCAGCAAGGAAGGATTTAGCATAAAATGACATGTAAATGAATTGATGACTGATCATAAATTAATTTTAGTGCTGAAGATGTAATGGAGCCCCAGCAAGATGCCACTGTATCATGGTATTTTACTGCTCAGTAACATTTGAGCAACAACTTAATGTCCTATTGATAGTTCTTCTTTAACAGCTTGAATAAATTTGAGAGTTTTCTTTGCCTTTCAGCAATTTTGAAACCTGAGAAATTTGGAAAGATGGAAGATGCAAACACAAATAAATCTGGCTATGTGACACAGATTCATTTTCCATTAGATGTTTAAATATGTATTGATTATGTTTGGGGCTATAACATGTCAAATTGGTATGGATCACTTGTAATTTGTGAAGAATCTCTACCTTAGCTGTTTTACCTAGTGTTGCTTTCAATTTTCATGGTTATATTTACATTTATGAAAGAAAATCAGTTGTAATAAAAACAGCTTACTTTTCTCTCTCTTTTCTTTTTTGTCTGCACTGGGGCTTTGTTGCAATGCGTGGACTTTCACTAGTAAAAATGGCTTACTTTCTAATTGATGAATCACTGTTTTTCTTTTCTTATAATCACTGTCCTCTTTTTTTTGTAGTAGTTTACACAAATCCTCAGATAATCTTTGCTGTTTAAATCTAAAGAAAGAATGGTAGCGACAGAGAGGTGAAATTAGTAATCGTTCAATTTTAACAATTTTACAATATGGAGGGAATTTAATATATGTTATATACTTTTTCATTCATAATATATTGCTAATTTTCTTTAAAAATATTTGCAACAATGTACCCATTCCATATATCATGCATATATACGTATATATGTATGTATCATATATACTCCATATCTCAAATAGAGAGGATGGGCTGTCAAAGATAAAAACAGAGGAACAAAGAGGGACAGAAAATTTTTTCCTTCTGTTTATTTGTTTGCTTCTTGCCCTCCATTTTGAAGGAAAACTCAACTATACTAAGCTGAGGGCACTTGTGCCTTTTTAGTTTGGGGTGATGAGGTTTCCTACTGTCCATCATGGGAAAATCAAATTTGTATGTGGAAATCTTCATACGAAGGACTAATTACATCACTTTTTCCTCATTGTCCAAGTAATCAACAAGAGTTGACTGACCCTTATTTAATAAATTTTCTAGGAGTTACTGTGAGTATGTTCTTGCTGTAGCTAAAATAAGGCCAAGGCTAGGAAATTACACTGGAATAAAATCACATATGAATTTATACTGAATAATGAAACTATTGAAGACATTTAATTCAGTATACAAATGTTTATTGACTTTTTACTGCGCAATGTCTCTGTACATGAGGTGTTAAAATGCATAACAAGTAGTTCCTGATCTCTAGAGTTCCATTGTCTGAAAGAGAAAACATATACGCAACAAATTCTAGTTTGTAGTGTGTGTTCAGTTGCTCAGTCATGTCCGACTCTTTGCGACCCCATTTCCTCTGTCCAAGGAATTTTCCAGGCAAGACTACTGGAGTGGGTTGCCATTTCCTGCTCCAGGGGATCTTCCTGACCCAGGGATCAAACCTGATTTCTCTTGTGTCTCCTACTTTGGCAGGCAAATTCTTTGCCACTGCACCACCTGGGAAGCCCAGTTTGTAGAGGTAATCAAAAGTGGGGTCTGGCTTGCCACTCAAAAAGCCAATAAAAAGACAGGTTGGTGGAAAGGAAGGTTTGCTTTGTTTTGGATACTGTCATGGCAGGGTTGGGGGAGAAGAAGGTGGGCACCTGTCCAAAGGCCAACTCCCCCACCACTGATAATTGGTGGGCAAGACCTTTTATAGGCTGTGGGAGGGGGCAACATGCAGAAACAGCATGTGTTTCAGTCAGCTCTGATAATCATCTTGAAATTGGTCATTAGTGATCTGACCAGCATCATCTTGATTATTTTAAGAACAGTTACTTTTCAGTTCCAGGGTTATTTTAAAAACAGTTACTTTTCAGTTCCAGGGTCAGTTTCTTCCCATTTCTTGAGGCCAGTTCTTAGAATTGTGGCAGCTTGTGTCCTCACTACAGCCTGGTCATCATGCAGTGAACTTTTCACCTTGTGGTTGTTATAGATTCTGGGGGTTAAGAATCTATAAGACAGCTCACAGGATATGACTCAGGATGCTATCTATAGCCCTTGAGAGGAACTAAAGGTCCTTGAATATGGTTAATGACTAAACTATTATTATTTGATCTCATTTGTTTGTTTTCCTTTGTTTTTGCATTTTCTCATTTCTCTGATTAAACTTATCCGATGGCTAAAGTTTTTTCCACAGACAAAAGGCAGGCAGAGGACATGGGGGACAAAGACCAAAGGGTCTGCTCCATTTCAGAGATATGATATACTATTGTATGCACACTGTTTAAAGAACACAGGAGGTAAAGAGATTGAGTCTCTCTTAGACAGGGATGAAGATTAAGTAGAATCAGGGTGATAAAAGAGATGATTTGGACTTCAAAGTTTGGTGGTGGGCACTAGAGTTAGTAGCAATCTAGAGATGTGTCAAAGGAATGAGAGGAAGCAGGAGAGATAACGAGGCACAGGCTCTTAGAGGAATAGGACTAGAAAGGTAGGCTGCGCTAAGTATTGAAGGATCTCAAATATCTCAGTTGGTGTTTAAGTGTATTGACAAACTAAGTAAGGCTTTGAATAGACAAACAGAATTATGTGATAAATGTTTCAGAAAAAAATAATTCATACAACAATGAGGAAGGTAGAAGGGACCAGAAGGAAATCAGGAATGAAACTGGAGATATAGAAAAGGAGATGGTTGCTTGGAGAGTGAGTTTCAGTTAGTTGGCACAGATTTATTTGCAGATATTCAGCAGACATTTAGAAATACTGAAAATAGGACATAGGAAGGACAGGACTGAGTTTTCCCATGTTTTGAAAGTATCCTCAGTTCTAGGGTTTCATGTTCTTTTGTGATCACTGGTTGAATCACTTTGATTTTTTCTTACCTACTCTAGCATTATATTGCAAAGTTGATTGCATCATTTCTCCTTTCAATTTAGGCTGTTGGTCCTTGACTTGTGATTATTAACTCAGAAATGGTTCTCTCAGAGGAGGCTCTGTTGCTGGTGTTATCTTGGCTTCCTTGCAGTGGCGTGTGTCTAGGGAATTTGTTTGGAAAGGAAAAAGTGCATCTCCGTGCTTTGGGCAAATAAAATCAAAACTCTATCTTTCTCTGCTACACTTAACACCCTTTTAACTTCTCTGATCCTTCTAACCCCTCTGGTTTCTGCTTTCTGTGTCATGAAAGTGCATGAACCCATGTTATTGAATCCTGGCACCTCAGCTAAAGGTACAAAGACTTTATCATGGCAACATTATACTGTTGTCTCTTAACTATTAGAGGAAAGGGGGGAAAATCTATGGCACTTAAATGCCACAGTCTTAGTCTCTTTTATGTGAATATGTATTTGGTTTATTTAGAAATATTAACTAATTTACTAATTAACTAATTAGTAATTAACGAATTAGTTAATATTATTAGCTAATATGAACTAAGTTAATATTTCTAAATAAACCAAATACATATTCACATAAAAGAGACTAAGACTATGGCACTTTAGTCTCTTTTTAAAAATTTGGGATAAGCAACACTTGGTATCTTTATTGTGTCCTATATTAATTGTACATCATCTGAAATGTTGTAATACTAATTGTGTTAAGTAATTGAGTGCGGTCTCAGTGTGCTTTGGTCTTAAAAAAAAGGATACGAGTGTAAATGACTTGCTAAAATTAAGAATAAGTATCATTTCTCAGTAGCATCTTGTTTTGCAACTCTTTACACATAAAGCTGTGATTCTTTCCCTCTGTTGCCATTTTGCACTTTGTAGAAAAATCCATATTAATGCTAGTGGTTTTCTTTATAATGTTTAATTTTCTAAAATAAAGATTAGTATTAAAGAGAAAACTAGAATTCTTCAAATAATTGAAAAACAAAGAAATCATACTGAGCTTTTAAAATAATAGAACTTTACAGAAAGAAATATTCTGTTATATTCTATTTGTTCTGATATTATTTATGCATTTTTTATTGTTAGTTTTTATTATTTCCTGAGTAATCAAATTTTTATTTGAAAATCTTAAAATAATTCTAGCCCTTCTGCAGTAAGCAAGTGTACATTTCACTAAAATTGTCACTAGTCTACATTAAACTCAAAATATATTCACACTGTTTGTTCAACTGAGTTCTTGATAAGTTGACTTTAAATATGCTATACTTTATTTAAATAAAAGTGTTATTCTTTGAATTCTAGGCCTTAGAATATACATAGCAATTCTCTTTTAGAAAATAATTGTGTAAAAATTTGAAAAACATCAGAATGGTGTCATAGGAAATGTCTTATTCAAGGGTTGCAAACAGATACAGGTTTTAAGTGAGCTTAATTCTTCTGTAATAGAAATGTTTAAAACATGGATGATGCTTGTGCATGGCTGATGAAACCAGGTTTACCTCAAGGAAGAGTGAGAAGTGGAGGAATCCTACTTGTTCATTAGTATAGTGTGTACAAGCCGATGAGCTGTTCAATATATACAACTCACTAGACAACTACATTTGTTTTTAGGTTCAATGGTAAATGGATGGGGCTCTGCATCTGATGAGGATCGTAACTTTTCTAGTCATAGATCTAGTGTAGGTAGCTCCTCAGATGGTTCCATCTTTGCCAGCGGCAGTTTTGCACAAGCACTGGTGGCAGCAGCAGATAAAGCTGGTTTTAGGCTGGATGGAACCAGCCTTACAAGAACAGGTTGGTAGACTCTGAGTCAACACTCTTTGCATGAGAGCATCTTTTCCTTGAACACTGAGCTATTGATCTGTTCTTTCTCCTCAGTGCATCTGACTGCAGGGCTTTCTTTAATCTGCATGGACACAGTCTGAATGCTCAGTTATTACCAGAACTCTCTTCCGATAACTCCCCTTGCAGAGCCAAGAATAAGCTCCTACTCACCACCTTCCAGGGCGTCCCTGATAGCTCAGTTGGTAAAGAATCCACCTGCAATGCAGGAGACCCTGGTTTGATTCCTGGATCGGGAAGATCCCCTGGAGAAGGGATAGACTACCCACTCCAGTATTCTTGGGCTTCCCATGTGGCTCAGCTGGGTAAAGAATCCTCCTGGAATGTGGGAAACCTGGATTCGATCCCTGGGTTGGGAAGATCCCCTGGAGAGGGGAAAGGCTACCCACTCCAGTATTCTGGCCTGGAGAATTCCATGGACTGTATAGTCCATGGGGTCACAAAGAGTGGGACACAACTTTCAGTTTCACTTTTCACTTTCACAACCTTCCATCCTTTATTCCCCTTTCCCTTCAAAGCTCTACTAATTAACTGGAATCTGCTTCCTTCTTCTATTACAGCCAAGCTGCAACTAAGATTGCCATTAAATTTTCAATAACTCACACTTTGCGGAATGGGTCTGAGGCTGTCAGTCTAACAATTCAAATGGCTGATAGTCTTAGTAGTTGTTTGGCTGTTAAGATTTTAATCCAATAATTTATTATTTGTTTTAAAGGATGCTAATTAAAAATACACCCACTGCATTTGCCAGTTGAATAAAATGATGATTACTTGTATATTGTTCTGTAGCACAATTTAATTTGGGTTTCTGAAAATAATAATATAAAATACCAATTATGTAATTTTCCAGGTTTTTTATCATTAACTTGAAAATAAATATTTGATTAACTGTATTAATAGATCAGTAATTTTGTAATCATTTGTTTTACTGAACAAAATAGCTTTGGCATGATCCTATTACTAATACATGACTATGTGTATGTCTTAAATGCACATAGCAGAAAACTCTGATATAAGAACTAAACTGAGCTACCTTACAAAACAAACTAATGAAATGCTACATGCATTTTTGAAATCTTAATAGTATTCAGATAGTAAGGTAAAGATAAATGACTTTGACCCTTCACTAAACTCTCAGGTTATAAAAATGAGTCTTGGGAACTTTCTTTGAATTATACCACCATATAACATTATACTATCTCTTTTGAGTATGCACTAGGTATCTACAAAGTAAGGAAGATTCTCCAGGCATTGCAGAGGTTTATTTTTCGTATAGCATCTGAACTAAAATATGTTGTACTATAACAGTTATTCGAGTTTTCTTGCTTTATAAGGCCTAAGTTAGAAACATTATGTTGCCTGAGTGCTTTTTGTGGCATAGCTATAAGCAGAGCAGTAAGAAAGTGCGAGGAAACTAATAAATTAGAAGGCATAAGTATGTTTCTTGCATGTATGCTAATAGCTAATAAAGCATTAAGTAGTATCATGTCACATTGACTTAAAATGTAACTACATACAATAATTTTGAATGAAATGAAAACATGCACAAGAAAATAAATATATGTACATAAACCTTCGCATGCCGTAATAAACATGTTATTAAACCCATAAGATGTTGAAAATTTATTAGTTAACCTTTTGCCAGAAAAAATTTCCCAACATATTACACTAAGCTACAAGAAAAGGACACAGCACATTTCATTTTTCAATAAGAATTTGGAGTCTGCTCAGATAGAGTACTATTCATCAGAAAACACCTATTGCACTTTGGTGATTTTGCAAGGTGATTTTAAACGGCTATTTATCCTATACTATACACTAATGTTATTGAGTTTCTGCTAAAAGAAGTAGAATTCACTGTGTATGTGTATGGGTGGTAAGGTCAATTTAATATATGTGTCTGAGCAGACCTTTCATGTAAAATTTAAAATGTAATTACTACAGGACATTTTTCTGTGCTCAAAGAAAGTTCGTAAGATTCCAAGGGTGAAATTTGATTAAACAAGACAGTATATAATTCACTTCAGAAAAAGCTTTCTTAATTTTAAGGAGTAAAAGCTGCACAAATTTGCATATATCTATGAAAATGTCACTAAGATTATCAAGGTTGAATAAAAATATAATCAAGGAATATTGATGGTGGTGGACTTGTCTCGTATTCATTCGTTTGCATTTTTCAGTGGGTAGTATACTGGTTATAAAAACTGGACAAAAAAAACGCAAGAGGGAGTATTTTTTTCTATGGAGATGGACCAGTATTTTGTATCTTCAAGTGACATCTCCAGGCAGCTTTAGCAGTTAGTCTTAGAGCAGAAATACAAGACAGAATCAGCGCCTTATAAGAACATCCTCTATATCTCGTTCCCTTTGTTTACTTTTTAGGTAAAGCCTTTACCTCCTCTCAAAGACCCCGACCAACCAGCCCATTTTCTACTGACAGTAACACCAGTGCAGCCCTGAGTCAAAGTCAGAGGCCTCGGCCCACTAAAAAATCCAAGGGAGGGCGAGTGGACCCACAACCAGCATTGCCTCACCGAAGGGAAGGAATGACAGATGGTAGGTTTGTTTTCTTCTCTCTGGTCTCCTAACTGAAGAGACATGTTCTGTGAAGTCGTTAACTTAGCTTAAAGACGCTATGGTAGATCAGGTATCACCTTGTTATGTAACCAGGCTGAACACCTGACGGTGTGGTCTTGTTTCAATAAAACACCCCCTTTTCTTTAACAATCTGAATTTATTTCTAATTATCCAACCCCAAGAAATATATGCCATCCTGCTTAACAATGTTGGTTTTTCTGCTATTCTGGCATTTTTCCATTAGTGCTTTCTAACGACCATTCCTTTTTAAGATTCAGGAAGAAAACATAAGTAGCATGTGCAGTCGCCATGTTGTTGAATCGGTTTTGAAGCTGAATTAAGATATCTTAGATGGTATTTCACTGTTGAAAGAGACTGTGATTTCCAGTTTATGAAATTTTAAATTTCATGAATTTCAGGGCTAAAAATATGTTATAGACCATCTGGTTGATGGGTCAGTAAACTTTTTATGAGAAGTCCAGATAGTAAATATGTTTGGCTTTAGCCAAGCCAAACAATCTCTCATCAAGACTACTTAACACTACCATTGTAGTGTCTGTGCAGCTATAGAAAAAAGTAAATGAATGGATATAACTGATTTCCAATAAAACTCTGTTGACAAAACAGGCAATGGCTTACTTTGGCCCATAGCTTGCTGATTTATTTCAATTTTTTCACGTACATACAGCATCCAGTCTTTGAGTATTTGCTTAAATACTTCTAGTTTCAGGAAACGATATTATTGGAAGACATCCTTTTTCAATAATGACTAGTTCATCAACTCTGTATTCAACTTAATTGTCATATGTTTAAATACAGGAAAAAAAAGTATTTATACTGAAGTTTTATCCTAAGGAATATGTAAGATAATATATGTAAAGAGCCCAGTATAATGTCAGACCCAAAGGTAAATTTCTTCCACCTTCTCTACACTATCTCCTCTAAGCACACAAACTTTTTCCTGAGATAGCACTACCAAACATCAAAAGAATGAACCTAGCCAGACTGCACATTAGAACCATCTGGGGAACTCTTAAAAGATACCCTGGAGATTCTGATTTAATTGTTCTGTAGTGAAAACCAGTCATGAGTATTTTTAAAGCTGCACTGGAGAACCGAATGTGCAGTTAGCTTTGAGAAGCTGTAACTGAGTTCTTGGCACTCATCTCAGTCTCTAAGACCTACCATTATAGGACAGGATGAGGCTTCCTTGGAGAGGAAGTATTTGCTCTTTATCGGTTTGAGGGTAGGTCTTCAGCTGGCCGTCTCCATTGGGCTTTCTCTTGTCGTTTAATGATGCTAAGAAGACTTTAAAAGCCCAAAATAACTTGTCTAAAAGCCTTCAGGTTTACTTATCTTTCCTGCTTCCTTTGTTTTCATTGGAAAGTGTTTCTGTGGAATACGAGGGTAAGGGTACAATCAAGATTTTGATTCTCGATAAGTGTGTATCCTGTGGTGAGCAAAAATGTGTACCACCTCCTTTCTGTCCCCGATGATCTGAAGATTAGTTGAGCACTTGAAGCAGTCTACAGTGTTGATCTTATTCCTCCTAAATACAAAGGACTACTCACTGATATTCTATTACAGATCTCAGCATTAGTAATTTTGTATGATTTTCCTGCTATGAATGTCATGAAGAGAGGGAAATATCCAGGGACTATATGGGTTTTTTTGTGGCTTTTCCAAAATGTTTGAAGATCATATCCAGAATATGTGAAAGATATAAAATATAAATCAGTAAAATAGCTCTTTTCTTTCTCCCTAAAACATTTTCCTTGCAAGCAGTCTTCAGAATGTCTAGTTAAAGTAAGCTACCTCCTAGTTTAAAGCATGATCGATATATTGCTTATATTTCTAAAAAACAAATAGGTTCCTAAACTTTCAAATTTGCCAGCATTCCAAAAAAGATTTTGGATTATGTGTCATTAGTAGATACATTCTGAAAGTACTGATATTGCAAAGTGTAATTTGGCTCACAAGTGTTTGATCCAAAGACATTTTAGGTATCATAAAGAAGATTTATTTTGGATCGCACTCTACAGGTTATCTTTAAGAATACTTTTATTTTACCACAGATATTTATGCCATCATTTTTATATGGTATGAATCCATGCATCAGGAATAAGTTCATATGATTTGTATGTAAAATCAAACTGTACTTTTGGGGAAGTTTAGTAGCACTTAATGTATAGATGTTTTACAGTAAAATTTTTGCATTATAGATTTTACAACAGTGTTTATGAATATATTAATCAGGGTAACTATCGATGGCTGCTGTACCAAACAGCTTGTATCCCCTCAGTGGCTTAGCATGGTAATAGTTTATTTCTCACAGACACAGTGATTTATAAAGGTCAGGTGGCTCTCCTCCAACTTGTAGTGTAAAGATGTTTGCTTCTTAAATATTGATACCCCGTTATTTCCAAGATAGGACCTTCCTGGTTTCTGAGTGAGGGAAGACAGAACATAAGTGACTATCTGGAACATTCTATGGCTAGTCAGTGACTCAGATGGTAAAGAATCTGCCTGCAATGTGGGAGACCCAGGTTCGAATGCTAGCATTCACTCCTTCATGGGCAGGAACTCTGTCACATGGCATCAAACTAACTACTGGAGCAGGAATATTATTATTGTAGGCAGTATCAGTCTCTGTTTCAAAGACTATGCAAAAACCCATACACATATTAAGAAATGTTCTTCCCCCTTGAGTAAAGTCTCACCTAAGGAGGCATTGTTCAGTGCAAATCATCTATTCCATTTGCATAAACCAAAGAATATCCTTTAAAGCGAATACATTGGCCAATGCTGAACAAAGGAGACAAGAGAAGTTCTCTGTCAGCCTTTTTTCCCCTAAATCATTGCCTTCCAGCCTCTTCTCCCCTCATCCTAACGTCTCGTCAGAGAAAGGGCTCTTTCCCAGCTCTGCCATGGAATAACTTTGACCATTGAACAAATGAGTCATTATTCTATTCATTAATCTATTCATTCATAAATCTGTTCATTCAAATATGTATTAAGCTCCTACCAAATTACAGGCACAGTGGGAACTATACAGACAAAATTCCCTGGCCTCCTGTAGCTTACATTCTAGTGAGAGAAGACAGATAAAGACCAACATAAATATAAAAGTGAAAAATAAAGATATACAAGATGGTGGTGCCACGGAAAAAACAAAACATAGCCAGGAAGTTGAGAAATATAGACACGGGGGAGATATTTTTGAAGTAGAGTGCTCAGGGGAGGTCTTACCAAGAAGATGACATTTGAGGAAAGATTGGAAGATTACAAGGGAAAGAGCAATGCTTATATCTGAGGAAAAGTCATTCCAGGAAATGAGAACAATGAGTGGAATCCTGAAGTATTTAATTAAAAGGAAAAGGAACAGTGTGACTGAAGCAGTCTGTGTTCTCAGTCACTCAGTCGTGTCTGCGACCCCAAGGCCTGTAGCTGAAGCAGAGAGAGCAACAAAATAGAGTGTGAAGTCAGACAAGTAAGTGAGGACCATTTTTCTGAAGACCCTATAAGCCTCTGTAAGGACATTGGCTCTTTACTTTGAGAAAACAGTAATGGTGTGTGCGCGCATGTGTGTGTGTGTGAGAGAGAGAGAGAGAGTGTGTGTGCATAAGGCAGGGGAGTTACAGATTTTCCTTATGTTTTTATTAAAAAACAGATCACTCTGGATTCTATGTTGAGATAGCCTGAGTGTGATTCTGTGTAGAATCACACAGAAACTATGTAAGTATTGTAGGGAGTAGGTGGTTGAGATCCATGCCAAGCTAGAATCAGTGGACCCAACGAGAAAGGTTGAATTCTAAATACGGAGGCAGAGCCCACAGGTTAATGAAATTATTAAAGGTATAAAGCAGGGAAGCCAAAGATTACTCCAGCCTTATGACCAGCTTGTAGTAATCGAGATGAGGAACATTAGGGAGGAAACATTTTTCACAGGAAGTTCTAGAGCTCAGTTTCCAGGTTTGAAATTTGAGATGCTTACTGAACATCAAAGCCGAACTCTCCAATATGAATTTACTTAAGATAAATCTGGAGTTCATGGAAGCAGAGACCCAGGCTGGAGATATTTGATTTCTTTATGCCTATTTTTCTTACCTAAAAAAAGAGTATAATAATGACACAGATATCACTGGATTGTTGTGCCTGACAATTGCAAATTCTCAGTAGGCCAGAAAGAGTCTCTTTGGTGAACTGATTTAGTTGAAATGAATCAACAGAGAAATGAATAATAAATTTAATTTAAGTAGACATATTTGATTACATTGTTTCATTTTTCCACAGCCATTCTTAATCTCATCTTTTTTTCCAATTTGTTTATTTCAATGTGCTTTCAATGTTCTTTCATCTTAGACTATACAAACTCCAAGGATATTACTTAATTATCTAGCCATATAATTTCAGGTTAAATTAAATAGTAATCAGAATTTTAGCTAGCATAAGCAGATGCCATTTTGGCCATTTTAAAAATTAAGCTGCTCTGATAGAGAATAAAAATCAATGACAAAATATGTTATGTTAGAAGCAAATGTAATAATTTCCCCCCAACTGGCAGTCTAAAGTCCAATAACTCAAGTAAAATAATTAATTTGCATTTATAATAATACAAACTGAAGGAAATCAGTATTGAGTATAGAGGAAGCACCAAACTCATTGGTGAATTACTCAGCAAACAGATCTCTCAGTATTAGATTAGCTTTTCATTTTGGAAGAAATGTTCCAATTGCAACTCTGTTCTCCCAGATAGAAACCAAGTTCCCTTCAATAATTAGTAATTCATCATCTAACAAGATGATGTACATAAGAACCGGGAATGCTGCTCCAATGTAGGAACTCCCCAAGTAGATCCTGAGGAGATTTTCACTGTCATTTCAGTGAAGGTCAATATTATTTTGCTCATAAAGGAAAATATGAAGCTTCTTAAGAAAGTCTTTTAAAGGAGCAACTTAGCCTTCCTTAAAGAAACTATCTTGTGTACACAAGAAATTTATACTTTCTCCTTTTGAATTTCATGAACAATATTATTAGAAACAAGTGCACCATTGCTAAGATGGCATGGGAAATAATTATCTATGTTATATATATTATCTTCTATTAATGATACAAGTATGTATATTGTCCATGATAATTGATTTTGGTGAACAAATAATATAGCTATTGATACTCTAAGGATGAACAAAGAAGTTTGCAACAACATTCCAGAAAAATGAGGAGGAAATAATGCAAAGGAATGTTAGAATGTTTAGAAGATCTCAAAATCTTCAACAAAGCAATATTAGTATAGGACTAGTACAACAGTGTACATTATATAATAGAACTATAATACTTAAAGAAATAGGAAAAAAGCGACTATGATTTCACAATTGAAGACATTTAAAATATAAAAGTGTCATGGTCTAACAAGCTAATAAAAAAATGAAAAATTAGATATTTTAACTTTTAATTTTTTCATATATTTAATGTAAAGTGCTTTTATGAAAAATTATGTATTCCACTACATCCCAGTTTTTCATGATGCATTGCCTTCTCTAGCACCATGAAGCATATTCTATCTAAACTCAGAACATTGGTTATTACTTATTAAAATTAATACATTGGAAGATTATAATATATTAGTTGTAACTCATTAGCTAACTCATGAAACGAACAGGCAGAATTGGTTGTCAGGCAGAATGTTAACTGCATTTAATAAATGTTAGCTTAACACTTTGACTGTTGCTGAATGTGCCACATACGCGAATAAGAGCAGTCATATGCTGTGTATGATACAGCAGCATACAGTTCTTAATTTCCCGAGGGCAACATTTCCTAGGGAGATTGACAGGGCAGCCTTTAGTCTTCCCAGGGCCTTTTATTAACACAGCTGCTAGAATTTCTAGTTGTTTTGTGTCCTGGTATTATACCTTGGGGAGGTGGCAGTGGACAATGGATTAAAGATGGAGAAATCATAAACTGTCCTTTACACCTTGAACATCAGCCTCCATGTGCAATTGAAAACACTCACCATGTTGGATAAAATTGGTTGATTTTATTTCAAAGGCACTGTGATCAAAAGATAGCAAAGCGATCAATAATATGCATTTCAGATATAAATAACTGACCTTTCCTCTCCAAAATTTATTTTGTATGGGTGATACCTTTAGGAGGGCAACGTTTTTCTTTTTTCTTCATCTTGAATTAAAACCTGTATTTTTTTTATTACATTTTAGTTTATTCTAAACATTATTCAAAATTTTTAGATCTTCCACCACCACCAGATCCCCCTCCAGGTCAGGGTTTAAGGCAGCAGATAGGCTCGAGCCAGCATGCTGGTAACGTGGAAAATTCAACAGAGAGAAAAGGAAGCTCTCTGGAGAGACAGCAAGCATCCAACTTAGAAGACACAAAGAGCTCTTTGGAATGTCCAGCTAAAACGTCCCTAGAGTGGCAGCGACAAACCCAGGAATGGATAAACTCCACTGAACGCCCAGAAGACATACGGAAAGCCCTTCACAAACAAGGTGTCGGACCAGGTGTGTTCTGCACAGTCCCAAGAAAGTGTGGACTTTTACCTTTTTTTTCTACCAGGTATTTTGGAAATGCCAGTTGTTGAAGGGCATCTGAAATGCATTTGCCTTGAATTACTCATTGAAATTGGAATTGATAGCAAAGCTCACCTGTGCATCCCTTAAGGCTGAGTCCAGTAGGGGTCCTTCCTCAAGTTAACCTCTGCGTAGGGTCTTTGAGCCCAAAAGACATACGGGCTTCATCTGTAATGCTCAGGAAACCATTTGATTTTTTTTTTTTTTTTGCCATTTTTGTTTGTATTGAGTCCTTTTAAGACCACTAAACTTCATCTTTAGTATCAGTTGAATCTCTGCCTTCAACCAATTTGTCCATTTTGACTGAAGTAACTAGTCATTTTTAGAGAACTCACTTCAGTCAAATTGGTAAATTAATGGAAATAACAAAGTTACAAATAAACAGACAATCACAGAATTCTCGTATTAGAAAAGGTTAAACTGGCCCCTGCACTTGCTCCAACTGATTAAATTGAGTTGATTATTAACACTTCAATGGGAAATGTTTTTGCTTATATATCAAGCTTGCTGGAAATGTCACAAAATAAGTTTCATTGTTTGCAGTTTGATTTTTTTTTTTTTTGGTGGAGGTACATTTAACCAGTTATAGAAATTATTTCTGCAACATCTCTTCTTATGTCAGAATTCATTGAGTATTAAAACATACACACACACACATACACACACACACACACACACACACACACACATTGAAAGTTTCCTTACACATTCTTTTATTTATTTGGACTCAGTCTTTTCTGCATATGTCCTCTACTCATGCATTTTCAATAATTATATTTTGTCACAACTTGGTGCTTAAAGTTTTAGCTTGATATATAGTTAGGAAAGAGCCAAAAGATAATAATATTAATATCTAGATTTAGTGGAACATTTAGGAAGCTTACATCATTAAGGCTGTAAAAGAAAAATCATGTGATCCTTGGCATTAAAGCTATCTAAGAGGAGAAATACTACATCCAGTTAGCATGTTTTTTAGTCATCTAATCACAGTAATAATAACTCATACCTAGAAAGACAGAAGAAACAGAGGAGTGGAGAGGAAGAGAGATGGGGAAAAAATGTAGGAAGAAAGAGAAAAAGAGAGAGAAAAACAGTATTATTTCAAAGTATTAACTATTTAGTAATGCACATCTTGAATTATTTTTAGAGAGATGGTACATAAGGATAGAAACACTATTAAAATGAATGACTTTCTCTTTTTCTTTTAAGGAAATAAACAGCTTTTCAAATAGTGTATTTCTATTCAAATAAGCAATAGAAATTTAAGAAACTTAGTTTATTAACTAATATATAGTTCTTTATCTAAACTGAGAAAATGTTGCCATTATTTAAGACAACAACCATGTTCCTTCCATCTTAATGAAAAAATTAAATTTCAGCCCCATTTAACCCAGAAGTTATTCTCAGAAAAGATTTTGTCAAACAGTACAGTCATTATATGCATATCTCTTTTATAATGAATTTAAATTTTGCAACTAATACATGATATTATATACTTATCCCAAGATCTCTTTTAATTTAATCCTGCCTCAGTTCCTGTTGTAGGAAATGTTGCTTGCACATGGAAATTCCTTTAATATCTGGGTCTTGTTAAATTCTTTTTAATTTTACTAAAGAGTGAAATGATAAAAAAAAAAAAAGCCTAGCTTGAGCTTAAAGTTAAATTTGTTCTGCCTCTGTGTTGCTGTTCACTTAAATCCATTGTGTTCCCTTTTTTTCAGAGGAGACGTTGGTGCCCTACAGCAAGCCCAATTTCCCATCGCCAGGGGGTCACAGCTCATCAGGAACGGCTTCTTCTAAGGGATCCACTGGACCTAGGAAAGCCGATGCTTTGAGGGGAAGCCACCAGCGCAATGCCAGCGACCTTCTTGACATAGGATATGTGGGCTCAAATAGTCAAGGACAGTTTACAGGTGAATTATGTAAGTGCTCTAGGGCATTTAAAAGGCTGTGGTGATTCAGAAAGAAAACTGAGTGAATAACGTAAGGGAGAAAAATGTTTTCCTTGACCCTCTTAGAATATCTGACTGAGTCTGAAAACCAAACTGATGAGAGAGATTAACAAGGAAAAGAAGCATACAAATTTTATTTAATTTTTACATGAACATGGGAGCCTTCACAAGAGAATGAAAACTCAAAGAAGGGACCAGAGCAGTAAACTTTTTGCTCCCTTAGTTACAAAGAAACAGTAAATGTGTGAGAATTTAATAAGAGGTTTGGGCTGGGGGTAGTGAAGGGTGAAGAAGTAACTAAGGGTTAGTTTAACAAGGTTTTGACAAGAATATCTTCCCTTCTCTTGGTATAGGGCAGGTATCTGTCGCATAGTTTATATCATCATCCTTCAGGGAAGGGTGAGGTGGGAGAGGTCAGAGTGCTCTTTATGCTTCTGCTATTTTTTTCAAACTCCCTCACTCTAAGATATTCAGTATGCCAAGGTACCATATTTTGAAATATGTCCCGAATCCTATCAATAACACTGCCACAGTAAACAAATTTCAAAATTGTAGAAAGCTTGCTTCACGATGAGAAAAAAATAAATTTTGATTTTGAGCAGGTTTGGTTGTAATAAAGACCATTGCTGTTTCTATCAGTCAAATAAACATTTCTTCTGTCTCAAGCTTGGATTTTTCTGTACAAAAATTGTAGAAGTTAGGCAATTAATTTTAATACTTACATGTTAATTAAATATAGTTTTTGTACTTTTCTTCGCCTGTTTAACTGAGCACAATAGGGAAATATTGGCCCATTGGTAGTTTGAAAGAACCTTCTTGGGAATTCCTCATCCCATAGTCGCTCTTCACTTGTTTATTTCCTACATTTAGGAAGTCAGCCTTGAAAAGTTCATCACTGATTTTAGTTAACTTGTAGTACTTTGATTACAATAACATATAAATTTCTCTTTTTGATAAAGAACTGGCATTGGTAGTTAATATAATTAAACTGCTTTTTAAGTATAAAATACTAGAGAAAGAGAGTTTGGTCACAGTTTGTCACACACAGTAAAAAGCATTGAACTCTTTGTGTTCATTGCATCATGAAAGTTACCAATTTCACTAACCAGTGTCAGAATTATATTTTCCACTGCTTCCTTGAATTCAGTTTATCTGAAGGAATAACCCTGAGTTCCAATCTTCTCACCCTTCTCTGGTTATGTGAGAAAAGAAAGTAAACTGCCTTCCTGACTCTCTATGCCCTTATCTAAAGCATTACATTACTCTTATGCTCACATTACTGTGATGCTCAGACTGGGGAATGCCATGAGATAATGAAAGCTGAAAGTACTTTCAAAACTGTAAATTTCTTTCATTTTAAGTAATAGTAGTTATTGTTACCTGTTACTAATCTGATTAGAATTAAGGTGTGTCTATCATTTTAATTTGATTCAGGACTACTTGGATTTTACCTTAACTATTATATGGGAGTAATTATAGGCTCATAAGAAATATAAAAATGATTTACTTGGATTTTAAGTCTCAAAATTTTACAATGTTCTTTGTCCTTCCCTTTCCATAAGCAAAAAATTTTAAATTCACAACCTCACAAAATCCAAGATGTCATCTTCATCTATTATCTGTTTGCCTTGCTTTTTGTTATGCTGATCAAGATACAGAATACTTAAATGCAAACTTATTACTTTGTTTTCTTTTTTTTAATCTCTTCACAGAGTAACTGAGAGGAGACATGCAAAGCTGCTCTGAAAGACCATCAGGTCTGAACTCATGGAAGTGATAACACTAAACAGTGCAATGAACAATTTCTTTATTTATGTACTATTAAAAGAACTGTAAATGCAATGTAAAGACACACAGCCACACATATCCCACAGATATTTTACTTGTGTTCTTCTCTTAAGTACACCACCCACCTTAACTCTTTCTTGTCAGGAGTATATAAAAAAGAAACAAAACAAAGCTCGCCCTCCAGGAAGAAAAGGATTTTCCTCTGTATATAATTTCTTTTGTGCATTGCTATGCAAGCTCACTCTTTTTAGCTCTGTTCATATTATTGTCTGTTCTTATTGGTCTGTTGTACTATATGTGAATTAATAGGCTGTGGTGCCATATATTAACTTTTAATTGTGTAACTTTTATGTTTAAATTTTGCACTGCAATTTTATTTGGTGATAAGCACAAATCTCTACTCCTCGTGACATGAAGAAAAAGACTGAATGTGAAGGGAGTTTCTGTACTGTAAGCTAGGTTGGATAATGCTGGTTGTAACCAATGACGTTAGGGGGGTTTCAGTTGGGGTGTAGAAATAGGAAGATGCAAAGGAACAATGATGTTGGCTAAGTCTTCTTTGAACATCAGGGACTGAGTCAATAATTAAAAAAAAAAAAAAAAGAAAAGCAGTTACGTGGCTTTTACTATTGATAAGAACAGGGGTCAAAAGAAGGAAGTTGAAGTCCTAAAACTGAATAAGCATTAAAATATACAGGTAGCAATGATGTGCTAAACTTGCTTTTTAAAAAAGGAAATTAAAGTTATGTTTAGAAACAACTTTACCTGTCATTGTAATTGACCTGTCTCAGAATTACAACAAGCAAAATGAAATTAGTGTGTTTCACAAGAGCTGTATTTATATTACAGTTTTTTAAAAAAGCATTGTCTGAACTACCATAACTAATCTCTCCAACTCATTAAGTCAGAATATAATATGAAGTTCCCCAAGGAAACAAATAAAATGAACTCTAGAATAACTAGCAAATAGTTAAAGAGGCAATTTATTATTAGACATTCTCGAGCTGCTTCCAAATACAAAAACTCTATTGCAATATCTTGTTTCATCTTTCTAATACATGTACAGTACATGCTAGAGGATAGAGCGGCATCACTTAAATTCATGACTTTTTAAAAATAATGCAGTCTATTTGCAACTTTGTGTTTCATTTGATTAAGAAGTGAAGTTTATGCCACCAAATGTATAGCCAAATTGTAAGTGCTTAAAAAGCAGTGTTCAGAGTATGGTCAGTTCACAGTAAGTAGATTTATTGGAATAAATCTTTTATGGTTCATTCTCAGCAATTGGCTACCAACTAAAAATTGTTTGACCCATTTTGAGAGAGTAAATCGAAAAGAATAATTTTAAAGTCGAACAATGCATGTTTATACACTTTTTAAATAAAACCAAACCTCATAAGTGGACATTAATAACAGTGTCCTGCCTCATTTGTTTTCACGACTTTGAGAACCAGAAGTTCCTGAACATCAGTCATGTATCATCCAAATGAATATGACTTTGAAATATATATTAGCTACTGTACATGTATAGTCAATCAGTCAAGTAGAAGAGAAATTTCCTGAAATTACCACTTGTGACATTTTTCCATGTGCTACCTACACAATTGTAAATTCTGTTTCTAGTTATGCTTTCTCATGTTTGTCCTATGATATGTTCAGTAGTTGGTACTTTGAAAAATATTCACTATGATGGTTAAGATCAATTCTAAAATATGGGACCAGTTTGAATGACAATTCATACTCCGTGCATTATTGGCTCAGTCACCAACTGTGTATCATACTGTTATAGCAAAGGGAGGAACCTAGTTAAATGTTTCCATCTTTTTTGTTCCCTAAGGCTGCATCAACACAGGCAAGAGCAGAGGAATATAATGTTCTCTATGGGCCCCCTACATCTTCTTGGTCCCATGTAGTTCATTTCTACACTGACGAGAAAAAGAATTCTGAAACACACTTATTATTCCCTTTGTCATCTTTCTACCATCAGTGCCTGAATTTTAATGCAGTTTGATTTCTCTGGGACAGAGAGACTGGGGATGATGAGAAGTTTCTGTGAGGAATGAATACATACCTATATGCAACTATAGGATGTGAGGAATTTAGTTTTTTATTTATGCAGTCCCCTACTTCATCTCTTTCTATTTCAATGCAAAGTTTTGTTCATTTTTTGGTCCCTTCTTTATGCTTCATGCTCCTCTGTAACCCAATTTAGCCTGAAACTTTAATTCATTACAGATATTGCACATAGACTTTTACCCCTGGTAACTGACAGGTGTATGTGGCTAATAAACGAAGATTTCAAAACAGAGTATGTGTATGTGACTTCCGGAGTAATCCAGGGCATAGTATCACACCTTTAGTTCATAAAAATTAACTGTTTTAGTTAGAGTATGTCAGACCTTATGATTACTTGGAATGTTCTTTTACAATAGATCACATTCCCCGTTAAGTCTAGTTTTAGATTAATTGCCTAATATTGCACCCAAAATATTCTCCTCCTGTAGATAGAAAGCAAGAAAAAATACTGTGGCTACCCACATGAATTCAGGAAGACTACCAAAAATCAAAGCCTTTGTCAACTTGCTATATGTAAAAAGCTTCCAGTAAGTGTTAAGTCAGAATGTCATGAGAGCTACCATGAAGTTTTTCATTTGGAAGCCAGTTAAATGATTGGAAATTCACAGTGCTCACTCTTGTGCAGGTCTAAACAGAGGCCTGCCTAAGCTGTCAGAAGGAAGTCTAGGTAGGAGAATGTAATCACTTGCCCTCAAAGGCAATGCTGCTGTACCATCATGCCCCACACGAGAATAGCTCCGTTCTTAACACGCATAGTCTGCACTGGGGGTAGCGGCCGAATTAGTATCCAACTCACGGATGCCTCAGTGTAGGCAAGCAGAGTGATCCTACCCATTCTCCAATTCTCCCCCAGGCTGAATTTAAAGTACAGGGATATGAAAACAACTGATTTCTTCACAGGATTTGAATCCAGTTCAATGGTGAATATAGGAAAATCAAGACCAGCATTTACAATAATCAAAGGGAAGTAAAAACATTGCAAGTTGCTTTTCTCTGGGTAACAAAACATTAAATGGTGTTCTATGTCATAGCCTAATGCTCTATTTAAATATACCTTCAATGGGTTTTGAGTTGAAAGTTTGTATGAGTTTAATAGAACCCCTCCAGATTTCTGTCCAACAAAGTTATGTAATTGCCCACTGACAACTTAATTATAATACAAAAGAGCTCTAAACTGTGGTTTATCTTCTCCACTGCAAAGTGATTGTGTGTCAGTGTTAAAGATATGCAGACCCATAACATTCACTAATTTGTTCATCTGCTTCTGTATACTGTATTTATAGAATTACTTGACAAGAATTGGTGTAAAGCAACATGTCTTTCCACATTATCTTAGAGGTGAAGTTACTTTTCTTTTGCTTCTCTATGATATGTACTTCAGATGAAACACCATACTTTTTTAACGAAGTTCAATTTACTAATTTTTCTGATCTCATACTTTTCAAAAGCATTTATTGTGACTTTAAAGTGTTGCAAGATAAGGGATTTTGTGGCCGTGGGTAGACTTTTTATACTTTGTTTTATAGATGGATTTTTTTTAATTGTAGTTTGTTTAAGTCACCAAACAGCGTCCAAAATCTTAATGTGTTTCATTTGATGTTGTTAGATCAGAAAAGAAATTGGCATAAAATTGGTTAATAGTATTGTCAAAGAATTGTGTATTGTGTACTCACTGGGAAAAAAAATAAAATATATTCACATTTCAAATTTGTAAAAAAGCCATTTATGTAAAACAGACTTGCTTGCTTTGATTTGTAGACAAATCAAAAACAGACCATTTTGTCACTTTTAGAATTCTACATTAATATTTTATGACCAAATGCATAATCTCATTTTCTCATTTGGTTATGGATTGGGTGGTGATTAATAGAAATTGGTGATGTATAGCAAATGACTAAAAGTCACTGATGAAGAATGTTAAAAGCATTTGAAATTATAGATCCCACTCTATGAGCACTACTTTAGCAATCTGATCTTCCTCACCCCATGAAGTCCTTCAGATAGATACAATATAAAGTTTTTGGCTGCAAAAGTACTTAACAAATTATTTTTAATATTTAATTATTTTATTAATTAATTACTTTTTAAATATAATTGTGAGAATTGGAAGAAAATGGGTATTTCTTAATTGCTTTAGAATAATTCATGAAAATTTTTTTAAGATGATGGATGTGGAACAGTTATCTTAGGGATCGGGTAGAAAGGAAAAATTCTCTTAATCTATTGTACTTCATAAATTCTTCATTCTTTTTCACTAAGTACAATTAGGATCAGATGCTCTCTAAAAATAAAAAGAACTTTTGAGTTCTTTAATAATCTTAGTAATAGGAAAATTTTAAATAGAAAACTTTAATTCATTTAAAAATATTAAAAATATCCATGGTAAGTGGACAATAGATTTCAGAGATCCATTTAATTTAGGTTAACAATAAGATGATAAATAGTATTAAAATAATTACAAAGAATACTACATCAATAGCAGTGTATATGTGGATAAAGACAAAATATATCAGTTACCAAGATGAAAATGGTAGTGCTGTGTTCAGTTGCGTCTGACTCTTTGTGACCTATGGACTATAGCCTGCCAGGCTCCTCTGTCCATGGGATTCTCCAGACAAGAATATTGGAGTGGGTTGCCATGCCCTCTTCCAGAGGATCTTCCCTACACAGGAATCAAACCCATGTCTCCAGGGTCTCCTGTATTTCAGGCAGGTTCTTTACTCACTGAGGCACCTACAAAACAATCATTGCTCTGTTGAATCTGAGTATGCCGTGAAAGCTCCTACAAATGGCAGAAGTGAAAAGTTATCAGATTTATTAAAGTAATACACTATTCCTTCAATTATTGTATATGAGCTAGAGAAAAGGTATATCAATGGTATGCGTTTAAACAACAAATAATATTTAATGCCCTCAACTTGTAAAAATGTATTTTATCTCTTTTGAAGAAGAAATCAGCAGAGTTCATGCTAAATTTCACTTCATAGCAGAGATGTGAAATAAAACTGCAGTAGTAGAAAACTGTCACAAGAACTCAAAAGAAAAGGCAAGTACAAATACTTGCTAAGCGTGGGGCCGGGCAAGGGCAAGGGCAGGGTGGGGGATGTGGGTGTGAGCTCTGTCCTGTCCAGCTCTTTGCAACTCTGATTTCTGTATCCTACCAGGCTCCTCTGTCCATGGCATTTTCCAGGCAAGAATAGGGGAGTGGGTTGCCATTTCCTACTCGGGGATTTTCCCAGCTCAGGGATTGAACCTGCATCTCTTGCATCTCCTGCAAAGGCAAGCAGATTCTTTACTGCTACACCACCTGGGGAGCCCAGGGTGGGCTGGGGGGATTTCAAGGACTCTTTAACCTGAATGAATTTAGCATCTGGTTTTGGCCTTCATCCTCAGAAAGAGTTTTCTTCAGGCCCAGGGAAAGGAATCTGATACACAAAAGTGTTGCAAAGCTGTCAGGAATCCCAGCAACAGGTGAAGAACATTTGTATGACTGTGCATTTAATTTATAAAGAACTACAAAAATGAATTCCTTTGCAGCTTCTAGTTAACACATTTTCTCCTCCTAGCTGTCAAGCTACAGGAAATATGTATACACATATATATATTAAATTATGTTCTTAATAAAGGAAAAATACTTTTGTTTTATAATTCAAATAAATCACCTTTGGCGCAGGTCAGTGTCCAATTTGTAGGCTCTTGTAACAGCCTTTAGATCATAATACCTCTTGTCGCTAAAAAAATTGCCTTGGTGGATACAGCTTCTAGGTAGTAGACAACATTTTTTGGTCAGTTTTTTCTTAGATGATGTTTTTCTAGACGATCGCTATGAATGATTTGTTTCTGACAAACCAGTTGTTTTTTGGGGGTGTGGGGTGGAGAGGGAGTTATTTTTTTGTTTGTTTTTGCCCTTGTTTCCTTACTCCTTCCTTTTGCAAGCAAGCATTGAGATATTATGCTAAGAATTAAAAATTCAGAGTTATTAAACAGAAATAGCTTTTGCCTGCATAAATAGGTTAGTATCTCCTGTGAATTCTGCCCCTGATCTCTAGAATATCTTTTTGATGAATGTTTCTGAGCTAAAGGGAAAGAGGCACTAAGCTAGGCTTTCCAAAAAATTCATAAACAATACAGTTTGTATTAGTTCATTAACCTCCCCTTTGCCCCATCACTTTATCCAGTATTCTAGTTTTCCTCAAAATAGTGTATGAAATCTGCGGTTTTTAAAGGTCAATATCAAGTCATGAGAAAGAAGCACGTGAATCCCAGGTATTCTGTGAAGATGATGCTGTTGCTGCTTAGTCACTAAGTTGTATCTGACTCTTTTGCAATACCATCAACTGTAACCCACCAGGCTTTTCTGCCCATGGGATTTCCCAGGTAAGAATACTTGAGTGGGTTGCCATTTCCTTCTCCGGGAAATCTTCCCTATGCAGGGATTGAACTCATGTCTCCTGCCTTGGCAGGCGAATTCTTTACCACTGAGCCATGAGCTCAGCTACCACTGGGAAGCTCATGCTGTGGAGATAAGAAAAAATACGTAGTGAGAAATTGCATGTATCCTCCCCATTTTTAATAGAGTTTCAAGTACTTAACTGGTATTAATACTGAGCACTTAAGCAACAAGTAAGCTTGCAATATGTTTCTTAGCTTTTCTATATTTCTTTTGTGTATTGTTAAAGCTTCAAATCATTAGGCTAAAATGAAAGCATGAAAATACACTCACTGTCTTCCCTTCCTTTAACTTCCAACTCTTACAAAAGGATAGTTTATTCACTTTTCACTAGGTTCTACTTCAAGTGGAACTTTGGTAAAAATAATAGTGGATCACACAAGATTTACAGAGATAGCTTATAATTTGTCAGTAAGACAATACAGAACCGAGTTGCACTGAACTGTGGAAAACAGCTAGTTAGTGATGATGAAATTCAATGTAGTCATAAATGGATAAATACAAAAATTCAAAAGAGAAATTGAGGATTACCATTACATGAAATTTCACTGGCATTAAGTGTAAAAGTAGATAGTTTGTAAGGAAAATTGAAGTGAAATGGTGGGAGTAGGGATTTAAATGTACTTGATTAATTTTGAATAATGGTAGATGAATGCAATCAATAGATTAGAATACCCCAACATAGCTGATTTGAGAGTAGTTGCTTATGGGTAATTGTTAATTTAATAAAAAAGATGAAACAAGCAAATGGAAGCATCTTGGAAAAGGCACAAGAAGGAAGCGACAGATTAAGAAAAGAGAGTAAAACATTTTCAATAAATGTGCAGGCATTTTTGTGTAAGTAATTATACTCCAAAGTTAAATTTGTGTTAATCAATGTTGATGATGCTAACTTTTACTAGCATTTTCATGACATTTAAAGTATACTACAAATGTACCTAAAATGTATAAAGTACACACAACATATGACAAAGAAGCATAATTTTAACAAAATATGTGTTAAATGGCCAATATTATTTCGTTCCTATTAAAATTATTTGACTAGTTGTTATTATAAAAATTAAAACTTTTAATGATAGCTGTAGATATTTTGGATCTGTTTAATAATATTCCAAATAAAAAGAATTATAACACTTAAAATGTATTTTGTAGCCAATAAATGTATTAGGGGATATACACATATGTGTGTGTGTGTGTGTATATATATATATATATATATATATATATATATACACACACACATAGACACACATATGCATTATATATATACATATATATGATTTTCAATTCAGTAGAATCTAAGATATGATGAATACACTCATAGAGTATGGAAAAGTGGACACTTAAAAAGAATATAGGCATCAATACAAGGATCCCAGATTGAACAATGCTTTACATAATTTCTCTTTACCCTGGACAAATTATATAATCATTTATATGTGTGTATTACATACACTCCCACTCCAGTACTCTTGCCTGGAAAATCCCATGGAGTCCATGGGGTTGCTAAGGGTCGGACACAACTGAGCGACTTCACTTTCACTTTTCACTTTCATGCATTGGAGAAGGAAATGGCAACCCACTCCAGTGTTCTTGCCTGGAGAATCCCAGGGACGGGGGAGCCTGGTGGGTTGCCGTCTATGGGGTCGCACAGAGTCGGACATGACTGACGCGACTTAGCAGCAGCAGCAGCAGCAGCATGTGCATTTACATTTATATATATGCATTTTATTTGTATGTATGTAGACATGGACTTCCTTTTATCATCTTGGTGGCTCAGATGGTAAAGAAGCTGCCTGCAATGAAAAAGACTTGAGTTCTATCCCTGGGTCAGGAAGGTCCCCTGGAAAAAAGAATGGCTACCCACTCCAGTATTCTTGCCTGGAGACTCCCATCAACAGAGGAGCCTGGTGGGCTGCAAGAGTTGGACATGACTGAATGACTAACACTTTCACATTTTTCATGTAAATATACACTCATTTCTACATATACATTTATAATTATACATATGTGTACATATATTCATGTACACATATATCAATATTACATATTATATGCATTATATATATCGTATATAATAGCATATGTACATATATATGAAAGAATGGATATTTTGTGGTTTGAATGGCCAAATGTTTTAAAATGAATAAACAAATGTATACACAGTACTGTGCTTGACACAATGTCATGGTGAGGCTGACAATGATAAATAATACTATCTCATTATAAACTAGTTGAAAGCATTAGAAGGGATGAACATTATGTTAGAAGTAGAAAATGAAGCAAATCATGTAAGACCATGAATGTTGCAGAAATCCATTTCAGGAGTTACCAGATAGGAGAGAGCACTGAGGGTTGCTATGGTTAATGAGACTTAGTGATAAAACGGATTGAGTTTGGCCTTAAATGGGAAGAATTGATAGAGGATAACCCGGAGGAGAGGAAGCAGATACAATGCAGTCTCTGGCCTACAGGAAACTGCAGGCTCATGAGAGAAGCAGTGAATTGAACCAATATTTCCAAATGATGGAATCCAAGATCTGATCAATTCATGCAGTGTTATAGTGAGGTTGTGAAAGGGCACCTAACTCAGACTCTAAGGGTCACGCCACAACTTCCAGGCTAAGTAATGCCCCAGAGAGTTTCTATTCCTCCTAAACAAAGGCGTTTAATGAGGGCTTCATTTTCCCTCTGCAAAAGCTCCTCCTTCTTTTTCCATTATGGAGAGGTAAGGACATCTCACCCCCAAAGGAGACTTGTGCTTTTGTAAATGGGAAAATTCAATTTTATCTTTAAATGCTGCATATCTAAATGTGCCATGCATGTAATAAGTTTCCAAATAAAGAATGTAATATATGCCTAAATCTGTAAACTAAATCAATACCATAATTATAACAGAGTGTGAAATATTCCCACATAGAAAGTTGTGCAGTTTCATGTAAACAACAACAGGAAATACCAGGCAGAAACAGAGTGAGACCAATTATGAGGAACACAATCCCAAATGGAGCAGAGCAACTTTCCACACATGTGCAATTGAAGGCAGCAGAGCCAAACCAGACCCCAGGGCTCAAATAGAAACTTCATTAGGGAAAATTAAGAACAATATGAAATGCTGATAAATCTGATACAATAATCTGCCTGAGGACCAACCACAAAAGGAACACAAACAAATAACTATATCCTGGCAAGAACAGATGAATGAAAACAAAGATAATTACGTGCAATAAAACTTTAGTAGGGAAAAACGGAATTGAAAGCAAATAGTGGTCCTCCTGCTTTCCCATCCTCCCATTCAGCCTTCCCCCAGGATCCTAATGAGTTGTTGATTATCTCTTATTAAAGACCAACAACAGAAAAGCTCAGAAACATGAAAAATAATTAGCGCATAAGACTATGGATAATTATGAAATGGCAAAATATAATTAATCACACATTCCCTGCAAATGTCTCTTCTAAAGTGACTCCATAATATTAAAATGCACAAGAACTTTAATTTTGTAAAACCCACACACTTTCATGAACACACACATACAAATGGCAAACAGAGCTATTTGCCAACAAAATTAAGTTGCTATGAGATTTTGGGGAAATAGTCAACATACTCTCGAATGTGAGTTTGCTAGATTAACTCCCCAGACATGAACTATACCCACTCAACCCTTTATTTGCTCTCTTTCTCTAGTTACAGCTTGGCTTCAGGGGTTTCAAGTTTTGTACGTTTAAATTTAGTACTATTGGAAATTATTTTTCCCTTGAAAACATAGATATTTATTTTCCAGTCCATCTGAGATTTGAGAGGGTTTCTAAATAAATATTGTGAGTTATTTAAAAATGTGCGACACTGAAACATCATATCTTATCTCATCATACCTTTGTAACTTCTAGTTTCTGTCACATCATGTCAGTTTCTGTCACATCATGTCATCTAGTTGCGTGTCTGACTCTTTGCGACCCCATGGTCCACCAGGCTCCTCTGTCCATGGGATTCTCCAGGTAAGAATACTGGAGTGGGTCGCCAGTTCCTTCTCCAGGGGATCTTCCTGACCCGGGCATCAAACCCAGGTCTCCCACATTGCAGGCAGATTCTTTACCATGTGAGCCACCAGGTGTCTGACACAACACTAAATTGGAAGGCTGCCTAAAGTGATTTGACTATACTAGAACCCACTATTACTAGAATAATGTGAATTATTTTACCACATTAAGTAAAATAGTATTATGACTTTTTATGTAAAAGCATTCATTTTATTTGACTAAATAACCTACTTAAGAAATTAAAAGTCTAAACATATTGCAAAGTAAGCTAATTATTAGTGGAAACAGAATATAAGGCACCAAAAATGTATTTAGAAACCACTAGGCACGTGACTGTTGAGTAGTTAAGTTTGGCTCATTTTACCTTTTTATGTCAAAGTAAATAACATATAATTCCTCTGAAAGACAAATATATTTATTCTGCTAAAATCTCAAGCAAGCAAAAATGTACTAGGAGATTTTTTATATGTATATAAATGGTGGGTAAGCCAGTAGAACTATCTTCAACTGCAGCTTTGCAAAAGTCAGAAGACTATTTCTCAAATAGATCATTTTTTAATATAAACCCTTTATAAAAAGCAGAGGATTGAAGTCGCAGTAAATATTACCTTATCCAAAGCAATTTTATTGGTGGTGTTAGAGTGTAGGCAGTAGACCAATATTTTGTACCTGGAGAGGTCAATCCACTTAAGCAACATATACTTAGGGGGCAAGTAGAGTCAATACTTTCCTGTGAGAAGATTCTTACATCATTTTCAGCATTTAGCAAATGCCTGCATGCTGCATTATGTGGGAGAAATTGCCCCTGAACATAAAATGATTCCTGCATGTGCTCCCATGAAAGGTAATAAAGAAATTCAGCTATGCTGTGGAACACATACTGCAATTCATTGAGCCCACCAGAAGTCACCCGGTAAACTTATGGACCATCATAAGCAACTCATCAGTTAAACTGCTGAATCTTAGGTTCTCCATACAGATATTGATAAGTGTGATATACAAATTGGTTTTGTTTAATACTGTTTACTGACAAAACGATGCACAACCTAAAAGTTGAGAGTTACGTTTTATTCGGCAGGCATCTTAGGACTTCAAGCCTGGGAGGCAGCATCTCAGGTAGTCCTAAGAAAACTGCTTCAAGGAGGAAGTGGGGGAAACAGATGTAGATTTTTTAAAAAATGCACAACATGAGAGTGGCGGGTTAAGTTTTCTTTGGGGCAAAATAAGTACTGCAGCCTGGGAGACAGCACCTCAGATAGCTTTGAGAAACTGCTCGAAAAAGGCAGTACGGAAAGATCAATCTATGTGATTTTTGGTGAAGGGGGAATACATGCAATCAAGCACATATTTTCCCAGAAGGCTTCTACTAGTCTCATGAAGTCTTTTCTAGTCACAAGGAACAGTGTCACCATGAAGGATTTCGTGTTTATCTAGATATGGGGTGATACAAGAATTGGGCTCATAAAATTGACTCCTGAAAATGTCTAAATATCTGAAGAACTTGTCCTGCCAGTTATTCCCAGAGCTTAGAGTGCCTCATTTCTGCTCTCCACCCTGACTCCTTTCAGGGGTATTGAATATCAGCAGCTGCAGCAGCACATGATTTAACTCTTGTAGAGGTAGATATGGAGAAGGAAATGGCAACCTACTCCAGTATTCTTGCCTAGAGAATCCCGTGGACAGAGGAGCCTGGTGGGTTGCTGTCCATGGGGTCATACAGAGTCGGACACAACTGAAGCGACTTACCATGCATGCATGCATCGGAGGAGGAAATGGCAACCCACTCCAGTATTCTTGCCTGGAGAATCCCAGGGACAGAGGAGCCTGGTGGGCTGTCATCTATGGGGTCGCACAGAGTTGGACACGACTGAAGCAACTTAGCAGCAGCAGCAGCAGCAGCAGAGGTAGATAGATGGCAAGTGCCAATTTGTAGTTGAAATAGAATCTATAGCAGTTTTTGCAACAATACCAGGTAGTGGGAACAAAAGATTACTGTTAATTAAAGAAAACAAGATATCTCAAGTTAAGGAGTTTAGCCCTTTTCTACATATGGAAAGATGCGAGGATCTGGGCTCACTGAAATCACACCTTGGAGATGCACCTCAGCTATCTGGGGCCAGTATCTTACTGTGCTTTTGAGACAGGCTGGAACCTGGGGACCTTTGCTGCAGTGCTTGCATTTGGACAAATGTCTTCTTGAGCAACAAAATACAAAGAGACTATGAGAGACTAAAATAACTGTGTACATGAGCAGTTGGGACAAATTAGGGACAATACAAAAATACCAAAAACCCACCTGCCACTTCTGAAGAGGATAGGAGAAAAAATAGTGTGTTGGGAGCAAAAGCAGAGTCCTGTGCATGTACCCGCACTCAACATTACCAAAGGGGTGAGCAAACCACCTAAGCCACCCCTCTGGCCTGACTCCTGAGCACATCCATACCGTCACCAGATATAAGTAAGCAGCTTGACCCCCTCCTCTAGAAGCAAGGGAAACTGTCAACTGTTTTTTCTCTCTTCTGCTGCAGTAGGAGCCCCAAAAAAGCCTTGCCTGAGTTTCCTGTCTGACCTTTAATCAATTTCTATTGATTAAGAAAGGCTGAGAACCCTGGTTGGTTAACACTTTCTCATCCTGAGTCTCCCCAGGGTGCACCATTGGGGGTGAGGGGAGGAGGGTTGGAGTGGCTGTGACAGTTGACTGCTAGATGGTGGGCATTCTTTGTTTCATTCCCGAGTTCCCTCAAAGCTCTTCATCGTGGCAGCTTCCATGTGATGGCTGATGACATTTTTTGTTTACTGGTGTGACAGGGAATATTTTATTTCTCAGTACAGTGACTGCTCAGTGGAAGTTAGGACAAATTGGGCAACAGATTTTAAGCTTGTTAATATTTCAATTCTCATTTTCTTATTTACACTGATAATATGTTATGCATTAATTTTTTCCTAATTGTTGATCCAAAATGTTAAGGTTCATGTTAAAAACAGGAGTAAATTAAAGGAAAAATATAGTTTTATTTTAAAATTTTCAGTAGAATACCTCCTGTGTATTAGTTAATGCTTTGGGATGCAAGAAACAGAATATTCCCCAAAGGAAATGGTTTAAAAATATAGACTTAATATAACTTAACAAGCTGCCAGTGGGTAATAGTTACAGAGTAGTTGCAGTGAATGAGTTGGCAACAAAATAATGTGATTAGTTTTGGAATAATCTTCCCAAATCCTACCCACTGTTTCTAATTAAATTTGTTCAAGAGAAAAATGGCATGGAGTTAAAAGCTTTGCTCAGAATGACTTTTTTCACTTAAGGATATGGGTAAACAAAGGAGAATTACCTGTGACGTTAATTATTTTGTAAGAAATCATGCTTTATACAGATTCTGAAAAAGACCAGTGGAAAGAGGTATCTTTTAAGTATTAGGTGAACCATCTGACATTTTAGAAAAAATGGTGTTACTAGGCTCCCAGATGGGATGGCAAAAGAATAATAATAATAAAATATGCTTCCCTGGTGGTTCAGACAGTAAAGAATCTGTCTGCAATCCAGGAGATGCAGGTTTGATCCCTGGGTCAGGAAGATCTCCTGGAGAAGAAAATGGCAAACCACTCTAGTATTCTTGCCTGGGAAATCCAATGGACAGAGGAGCCTGGTGGGTTACAGTCCATGCGGTCTCAAAGAGCTGGGCATGTCTGAGAGACTAAAACTTTTTGTGTGTGTTATGGATAATCAACCGGTTCTCAAAGTATCTTTCTAGTTAGTACCCTGGGTGCTCTCAAGACACTCTCGGAAAGATTATGAACACTATTTTTATAATAATAGTAAGATTTTATTTTTCACTGGGTTGATGTTGCAAAGGTAGAGATGGATGAAACTGCTACTCCTTCAGCAGAAATCAAGTTAGTAGCACCAAAGTGTACTATTGGTCATTGTGTTTTTTACTATACCCATTGTATTAGTTTGCAAGGGCTACCTTAACAAGGTACTACAGACTAAGTGGCTTACAAGACAGAAATTTATTTCCTCACAGTTCTGAAGACTAGACAACCAAAATCAAAGTGTTGGTAGGGTTGGTTTCTTCTGAGGCCGCTCTCCTTGGCTTATAGACAGGTGACTTCTTCTTGGGTCTTTACATAGTCTTTCCTCTGTGTCTTACTATCCTCTTCTTACACGGATATCAGTCATATTGAATTAGGGTCCTTCCTAAAGTGCTCATATTAAATTAATTACTTCTTTAAAAACCCTATCTCCAATACAGTCACATTCTGACATACTGGAGGTTAGAAATTCAATATATGAATTGGAAGGGGAACAGAATTCAGCCCATAACATTCACCATCACATCCAATTAAAAAATAAGAATATTTTGCTGAAGAGGTAAAAGTATTAATTTTATTAAATCTCAATCCCTGAGTATATGTCTTCTTAATATTCTGTGCTATTAGTAGATGGGAAGTACCTATAAAAGACTTATACTCCACACCAATGTATAATTCTGAATTCCAGATAAAACACATGTGGGACTGAACTAGCCACTTTTATAAATAGAACATATTTACTTAACATAAATACTAACAGTACAATGGAATACTACTCAATCATAAAAAGTTACCAAATAATGCCATTTGCAGCAACATGGATGCAATAGAGATTATGATGCTAAGTGAGGTAAGTCGGAAAGACGAATAACATAATATCAATGATGTGTGGAATCTAAAATATGGCACAAATGAATATATCTAAAAAACAGAAACAGACTCACAGAGATAGAGATCAGACTTGTGGCTGCCAAGAGGAGTGGGGGAGAGAGGGGAATGGATTGGAAACTGGAGGTTGGTAGTTTAGAGTGGCTAAACTACAAGATCCTAATGTATAGCATAGGGAGCTATATCTAATCTCCTGGGATAAGAGATGTTAATTTTTTTCCAAAATGGAAAAGAATATTAAAGAAGAATGCATGTATGTGTAAATTTGAGTCACTTTGCTGTATAGCAAAGATTGACACAATGTTGTAAATCAACTATACTTCAATTTAAAAAGAGAGAAAGTAAAATAAATACTAAGAGACAAATAATAGCTATTCAGATGTAAGTTCTTGACAGACTAAAGAAAAAAAAAAAAAAAAAGAATTGAGCCTGACTCTTCAAGCAAAATACAAGTGTATTATTAATGATAAAATCTGAGCTCTCAAACAAAAATTAGAATTTTTCGAAATGTGTATGTGCCACAGTGATTTTGACAACTTTCTAATACATAAAGGCTTTTCCGGTAAGACTGGTAATGATATTGATATATATATATTTTTAATATTACATGATGAAGCAAGCCAACAATTAAAAGATCTGCATAATTTGATGGGTCAATATTTTCCAGTTGGCCAATGCATGATACTTAAAATGTTGTATAGATAAAAGATTTATACAAAGTATATGATAGGCTAATGGATTTTAATATAACAAAGTTTTAAAAATTCACTGATACAGTTTCAAATTTCACATTGTGGCTTAATCTTAGAAAATTCCACTTGTCAAGTTTTACATAGAATCCAAAGAGGAACAACCATCATTTTCTGCAAAGGCTATTAAAATACTCTTTCCTTTTCCGACTACATATGTGTATAAGGCAGGCAACAAATCAACATATCTCAACAGAAACATGGGTGTGTATGTGAAAATCTAACAGTTTTCTATCAGTAAGCAAAAATGTTATGTAAAGTGCTTACTATTGTTATTTTAAAATATATTAACATATAATTAAATATATTAACATATAATTAAATTTCAAACACTGTAAGTATCCATAGTTAGAGCCCACATAAACAGAATTTTTTGAATTGTCTCAACTTTTGGTGTAAAACAGCTTTCTAGTAAGACTACCTGCAATGATGAAAATGTCTGATATTTGTTGTGTCCAATGTATTGTATCCAATCTAGTTGTATATAGCTCTTGAGCTCTTGAATTGTGTTAGCGTGATTGAGAAACTAAATTTTTATTTTATTTAATTTCAATGTACTTAGTGGATGTGGCTCGTGGCCATCTACTGGTTAGTATAGGGATAAAGCACCCTGAAACTAGTGACATGGAGAACCACTGGAATAAACCATTGTGGGAATTTCTAATTCATTCTTTAATTCAATTGTGTTTGTTGTGTTGCTCTGACAATTTTATATGTCAACTTGAGTGGGCTGGCCTGTCCGACTCTTTGTGATCCCATAGACTGTAACCTGCCAGCTTCCTCTGTCTGTGGAATTCTCCAGGCAAGAATCCTGGAGAGGGTAGCCATTCCCTTCTTTAGGGGATCTTCCTGACCCAGGGATTGGACCCTGGTCTCTCGCATTGCAGACAGATTCTTTACCATCTGAGCCACCAGTGAAGCCCTGCCGGGGCTAAGGGATGCCCAAATAGCTAGTTATGAAATATGTCTCTGAGGGTATTTCTGGATGAAGTTATCACTTGAATCAGTACACAGAGTAAAGAAGCTTGCCTTCACCACTATGAGTGGGTATCATCTGAGGGCCTGAATAGAACAGAAAGTTAGACAGAAAGTGAATTCACTTTCTCTGCTTGAGATGAGGCACTATTTCTCCTTTCCTTGTTTATTGGTACTTCTGGCTTTCAGACTTCTGACTTAGACTTGAACTATACCAGTGACCTCCAGGTCCTCAAACCTTCTGATTTATATTGAATTTTACCACCAGCATTACTGTTTCTCCAGCTGCAGATGAAAAATTATGGTTCTTTTTGGCTTCCAAAACTACACGAGCCAAATCCTTTAATAAATCTGTCATATCTGTATCTATATACCTATATCATCTACTTATTGTGTTGTTTCTTTTTCTTTGGAAATCCCTGACTAATATAGCAATGGGTTTCTCTGGTAGCTCAGTGGTAAAGACTCTGCTGCCAAGGAGGAGACTCAGGTTCGATCCTGGGTTGGAAAGATACTCCTGAGAAGGAAATGGCAACCCACTCCAATATTCTTGCCTGGGAAATCCCATGAACAGAGGAGCCTGGTGGGCTTAAGAGTCCATGGGTAACAAAAAAGACAGGCATGAGTTAGTGACTAAACAACTACAACAAGATGGAATATGTTCCCAGGGGCACCAGCCATTAGAGAGTAGGACCAATTACACAATTTGTAGGGCCTAATGCAAATGTGAATTGCTGAATGCCACTGAACTCATCACTACGCTCAGTCGCTCAGTCATGTCTGACTCGTCAGCGACCCCATGGACTGTAGCCTGCTTGGCTCCTCCATCTGTGGAATTTTCCAGGCAAGAATACTAGAACAGGTTGCCATTGAACTATACACATAAAAATGCAAAACTCAGGGAATTTCTTGGTGGTCCTGTGGTTAGGACTTGCTGCTTTCACTGCAGGGTGAAAGTTTAGTCCATGAAAGGGCAACTAGAATCCTGCAAAGCTGTACAACAAGGCCAAAAAATAAAAAATAAAAAGACAAGATTCAAGTTATGTATAATTTATGACAATTAAAAAAAACTTATCAATAATATTAAAATGATTACAGCAGAGTCTTAGACAAAATATTGGTCCTCTTGAGCATGAGGCCTTTTGTGATTGCATATATTGCAGTCCCATAAAGTTGACCTTATTAAACAGGAGATAAAACCTTGTTATATTAAGGCATTAGGATTTTGGTGTTATTTATTATCACAGGGTAATTGAACATATCCTGACTAAAAAAGAAATGAAGAAGGTTTAACTGAAGAAGTGACTTCCTAATATCTGAAGATATTAGGAATTAGCCAAGTGAACAGAAGAGAAGAATACTCAAGGAGAAAAAAATTACATATGCTAATACCATTTCTCAGGAGAGATCATGACAGACACAGTATACAAATACCCTGTTGTTGTTGTTCAGTCACCAGTCATGTCCAACTCTGCAAACCTTTGGTTGCAGCATGCGAGGCCTCTCTGTCCCTCATCACCTCCCAAAGTTTGCCCAAGTTCATGTCCATTGCATTGGTGATGCCATCCAGCCATCTCATCCTCTGTTGCCCTCGACTCCTTCTGCCCTCAATCTTTCCCAGCATCAGGGACTTTTCCAATGAGTCAGCTGTTCACATAGGATAACCAAAATACTGGAGTTTCAGCTTCAGCATCAGTCCTTCCAAGGAGTATTCCAGGTTGATTTCCCTTAAGATTGACTGGTTTGTTCTCCTTTCTGTCCAAGGAACTCTCAGGAGTCTTCTCCAGGACCAAAGTTTGAAGGCACCAATTCTTTGGCATTCTGCCTTCTTTACAGTCCAGCTCTCACAACCATACATGACCACTGGGAAGACCCTAGCTTTGACTATACTGAACTTTATTGGCAGAGTAATGTCTCTGCTTTTCAACACACTGTCTAGAAGCAATCGTCTTCTTATTTCATGGCTGCAGTCACCATCTGCAGTGATTTTGCAGCCCAAAAAGAGGAAATCTGTCATTACTTCCACCTTTTCCCCTACTATGTGCCATAAAGTAATGGGGCCGGTTGCCATTATCTTAGTTTTTTTGTTTAAATTTAGTTTTAAGCTGGCTCTTTCACTCTTCTCCTTCATCCCCATTAAGAGGCTCTTTGCTCTCTGCCATTAGAGTGGTATTATCTGCATATTTGCTGCTGCTGTTGCTAAGTCACGTCAGTTGTATCTGACTCTGTGCAACCCCATAGATGGCAGCCCACCAGGCTCCTCCGTCCCTGGGACTCTCCAGGCAAGAACACTGGAGTAGGTTGGCATTTCCTTCTCCAGTGCATGAAAGTGAAAAGTGAAAGTGAAGTCACTCAATCATGTCCGACTCTTCGAGACCTCATGGATTGTAGCCGACTAGGCTCCTCTGTCCATGGGATTTCCCAGGCAAGAGTACTGCATATCTGAGGTTGTTGGTATTTCTCCCACCTTTCTCAATTCAAGCTTATGTATAACTCATTCAGCCCAGCATTTCTCATAATGTGTTCGGCATATAGGTTAAACAAACAGGGTGACAGCAGGCAGCCATGTCATACTCCTTTCTCAATCTTGAACCAATCAGTTGTTCCATACAGGGTTCTAACTGGTGCTTCTTGACCCACATACAGGTTTCTCAGGAGACAGGTAAGATGGACTGTTATTCTCATCTCTTTAAGAGCTTTCCAGTGTTGTTATGATCCACACACTCAAAGGCTTTACCATAGTTGATGATACAGAGGTAGAATTCCCTTGCTTTCTCTATGATCCAGGTAATGTTGGCAATGTGATTTCTTCTGCTTCTTCTAAACCCAGCTTGGACATCTGGAAGCTCTTGGCTAGCATAATGCTGAAGCCTAGCATGTAAGATTTTAAGCATGGCCTTACTAGCATGGGAGATGAGTGCAATTGTCCGATGGTTAACACATTCTTTGGTACTACCCTTCTTGGGAATTGGGATGAGGATTGACCTTTTCCAGAGATATCCTATTTGTTGGATATTTCTATTTGTGCCTCTAAAATACTCTTCACCATCCAGCTTTCTGCCTTAGGAGTTGATCTGAATGCCATGCTAAGTCACTTCAGTCGTGTCCAACTCTTTGCAACCCCATGGACTGCAACCTGCCAGGCTCCTCTGTCCATGGGATTCTCCTGGCAAGAATACTGGACTGGATTGCCATGCCCTCCTCCAGGGGATCTTCCTGATCCAGGGATCAAACCCACCTCTCTTAAGTCTCCTACATTGGCAAGCAAGTTCTTTACCACTACTGCTACATGGGAAATTGATCTGATAGGCTACAACAATCGGTTCCCTTATCTCTGGCTTATACTTTTTTAGTTTTTGGCCAGTGGGGATCCCTAGCCAAAAACAAACAAAAAACCTAAAGGGAGGATAAAGAAGTCAAGATATTCATTTTTCTGACTCCCTCTCTATGGGGTTACCTCCGGTGATGTCTTTTCACAAAAGGTCTTGGTTTCTCTCAAGTCTTTTCTAATGAGATCTCTCTTTCCAGTTTTCATAAATA
Organism: Okapia johnstoni; assembly: GCA_024291935.2. Lineage (NCBI taxonomy): Eukaryota > Metazoa > Chordata > Mammalia > Artiodactyla > Giraffidae > Okapia > Okapia johnstoni. Next base: position 31,232,048 of record CM044311.1, read on the forward strand.
CTCTTGTCTCACAATGTCTTTGATCCTACAGACAGTAGCACTTTGGGGGTGTGCTTCTAACCCTTGGACCCTACATGGTTAAACCCATTTTTTCCTATAAAGTCAAGCACAAGACTCTTGTCATTACTCTGTAGAGATTAATCAGTCTAAAAGGACAACCCTGGAGGTAAGAAAGCACAGGTTTTTAGGTTTTAGTCATCTCCAAACTATAAATAATTACCTGTGATTTCACGGTGAATCTTAATTGCATTACCTGGTTTATAATTTTCTCACTCTACAAAGATATTCACATTATACTTATTTTATAGTTAGAAAAAGAATTATTAAAGCTACCAGTGGATCCGTAGGTTTGTACCTCATTGTGGCTAATAATGCTATCTAGATAGAATACTCTGAATAGCAATTTAGTCATACTATCTATTTCTGCCAGTCATGCCTATTTACTAAGCCCAGGAAATATGTTTATTTTTGGTCAGGTTCATGTTTTAGGCTTCCCCAGGGGCTCAGCTGTGAAAGTGCTGCACTCAATATGCCAGCAAATTTGGAAAACTCAGCAGTGGCCACAGGACTGGAAAAGGTCAGTTTTCATTCCAATCCCAAAGGAAGGCAATGCCAAAGAATGCTCAAACTACCGCACAATTGCACTCATCTCACATGCTAGTAAAGTAATGCTCAAAATTCTCCAAGCCAGGCTTCAGCAATACATGAACCATGAACTTCCAGATGTTCAAGCTGGTTTTAGAAAAGGTAGAGGAACCAGAGATAAAATTGCCAACATCCTCTGGATCATCGAAAAAGCAAGAGAGTTCCAGAAAAACATCTATTTCTGCTTTATTGACTATGCCAAAGCCTTTGACTGTGTGGATCACAATAAACTGTGGAAAATTCTGAAAGAGATGGGAATACCAGACCATCTGACCTGTCTCTTGAGAAACCTGTATGCAGGTCAGGAAGCAACAGTTAGAACTGGACATGGAACAACAGACTGGTTCCAAATAGGAAAAGGAGAACATCAAGGCTGTATATTCTCACCCTGCTTATTTAACTTATATACAGAGTGCATCATGAGAAACACTGAGCTGGAAGAAACACAAGCTGGAATCAAGATTTCCGAGAGAAATATCAGTAACCTCAGATATGCAGATGACACCACCCTTATGGCAGAAAGTGAAGAGGAACTAAAGAGCCTCTTGATGAAAGTGAAAGAGGAGAGTAAAAAAGTTGGCTTAAAGCTCAACATTCAGAAAACTAAGATCATGGCATCTGGTCCCATCACTTCATGGCAAATAGATGGGGAAACAGTGGAAACAGTGTCAGACTTTATTTTGGGGGGCTCCAAAATCACTGCAGATGGTAATTGCAGCCATGAAATTAAAAGATGCTTACTCCTTGGAAGGAAAGTTATGACCAACCTAGATAGCATATTAAAAAGCAGAGACATTACTTTGCCAAAAAGATCTGTCTAGTCAAGGCTATGGTTTTTCCAGTAGTCATGTATGGATGTGAGTGTTGGATGGTGAAGAAAACTGAGCACCAAAGAATTGATGCTTTTGAACTGTGGTGTTGGAGGAGACTCTTGAGAGTCCCTTGGACTGCAAGGAGATCCAACCAGTCCATTCTAAAGGAGATCAGCCCTGGGTGTTCATTGGAAGGACTGAAACTGAAACTCCAATACTTTCACCACCTCATGGGAAGAGTTGACTCATTGGAAAAGGCCATGATGCTGGGAAGGATTGAGGGCAGGAGGAGAAGGGGACCACAGAGGATGAGATGGCTGGATAGCATCACTGACTCGATGGACATGGGTTTGGGTAGACTCTGGGAGTTGGTGATGGATAGGGAAGCCTGGTGTGCTGCGCTTTATGGGGTCGCAAAGAGTCAGACATGACTGAGCGACTGAACTGAACTGAACAGAAGTGGCTCAGACAGTAAAGAATCTGCCTAGCAATGCAGGAGACTTGGGTTTGATCCCTGGGTCAGGAAGATCTCCTGGAAGAGGCCACGGCAATCCACTCCAGTTTTCTTGCCTGGAGAATCCCATCGACAGAGGAGCCTGGTGGGCTATGGTCCATAGGGTAGCAAAGAGTTGGACACGACAGAAGTGATTTGGTACATGCGCACATGTTTTCAAAAAAGTTGTTTATTGTATACCGTCTTGCTAGGAACTGAATTGTGCTGCCTCTTCAATGCCTTCCTGCAGATCATATATTGAAGCTCTAGCTCCCACTGTGACTGTATTCAAGGGTAAGACCTTTAGGAGATTATCATTGTCCAGTTGCTAAGTCATGTCTGACTCTTTGTGACCCTGTGGACTACAACATGCCAGACAACTAAGGTTAAATAAGATCATTGGCTCTAATCTGACATGATTTCTGGTCTTATAATAAGAGAAAGAGCTCTCTCTCTCTCCACATGCTGCAGAGGAAAGTCCACGTGAGGATGCAGGAAGAAGGAAATTGTCTGCAAGCCAAGAAAAGAACTCTCACAATGGACCACATCTACCAGCACCTTGATCTGGGACTTCCAGCCTCAAGAACTTATAAAATAAATTTCTGTGATTTAATCCGTACTAGCTTGTGGTATTTGCTTTGACAGCCTGAGCTGGCTGATACAAACTTCATTTTAAAACTATAGATAATAGAAAAAGAAAAATAATTCCTGTTTCCCCTACCTTAATACACCCTATATAACTTTTGTCTTAAAAGCAAACTGGATCCATATCAGTTTGGGTCAGAAGCCTGGACTGGGGAGACAGAAGCATGAATAAAATAATGTCGTGCCCTGGCACTGCTCTGCTCTCCTGTTTTTAAAGCCAGATGGCTAATGGTGCTACTGCAGGACTCTCGAGAAGACTTGCTGTCATATGAATCACTTGGCAGTAGCTTTCTTCCCCTTCGCCAGTTGCCAGGGCAACTCAAGTATTGGCTGTATTTTTGCTTCTATGAGTTCCCTTTGCTCCATTTTCTGAGTTTGCTGAGATATGTTTATAGGAAGCGCTACATGTGTGTGTCGGGGCAGGGGTGGGGCAGGGGTGTTGCTTGTGTGTATATATATATATATATACAATGAGACATTCTTTTTCACATGCACTAATCTGACACGTTTGTTTTTTCCCCTAATATAACTAGTGGACCACTGACCATCTTTAGACTGTGTAAATTCTTTAACAGAAGTAGATCTGATCTTCACTGTACTTTCTAGGATTATTCATGGACTTTCAGAGCACGTGGCCTGCTAGGACTCTGAGATAGGGTAAAATAATCACTGGGAAATGATCATTCCCACTTTGTCTGTCAAAGTATACATCCTTTATTGAATTGCAAGTAAGAGATATGCTTTATTTCCTGAACAAAAACACTCACTGCTAACAGTGTATTAATTTATTTTCCTTGTGCTCCAAGCTCTCATTTAAGTCCATCCAAAGCAATGACTAAGTATAGGATTAGAAATCAAAGAAAATTCTTCTAGCTCTGCCTCTGCCACTGTCTAGGTGAACAGATTTGGGCATTGTCATTTTAGCTTTTTTTTTGCTTCATTAATTCATTAAACATTATTCAAGGACACACTGTTTGTCAGATGCTGTGCATTGATAAAGAAAAATAAACAGAAACAAATGAACAGAAAAAGGAATCTAAAATTGCCCAGTCCTAGGAGAATTTAAAGCCTTGTGGGTGCTTAGTTGCTCAGTTGTGTCCAACTCTTTTTGACCCCCCATGGGCTGTAGACCACCAGGCTTCTCTGTCCATGGGGATTCTCCAGGCAAGAATACTGAAGTGGTTGCCATGGGTTACCCAGGGATCGAACCCAGGTCTCCTGCATTATAGGCAGATTCTTTACCATCTGAGCTGCCAGGGAAAACCTTGTAAGAAAGACAAAGCATCAAAATTAAGCCCAGCTGACATCAGCCTGGGACTCACAGCCTTCTTGAGTATAAAATGTGTGGTCCATGACTGCTGCACCAGGTAGTCATTCTTTAGAAGTAACAAACAGGATGAAAAGTTAGTGTTTGAGTTACAGGGAAAGGGGGCTTTCTGGGTGGATCAGTGGTGAAGAACCCACCTCTCAATGTAGGAGATATAAGAGATGGGGGTTCAATCCTTGGGTTAGGAAGATTCCATAGAGAAGGCAATGGCAACCCACTCCAGTATTCTTGCCTGGAGAATCCCATGAACAGAGGAGCCTAGCGGGCTACAGTCCATAGGGTTGCAGAATTGGACATGACTGAAGCAACTTAGCACACAGGCACAGGGAAAAAGAGAAGAGAGAGGAGGGCCATGGAGGAGAAGCTGGACTGTATAGACATCTGCGCTTCTGCAGGACCTTGGGGATGAATCTGAGCTGCAGGCTGGAGAAACTTGAGACACTAAAGTGGATACCGCTGCTTTAGTTGAGAGCATTGCATGATTCTGTCATGTTATTGGTTTGGCAGCTTTGGGCTGCCCTAGATTTTGTACCCAAAGCAGGACCTCATTCTCCCAAGAGGAGGGAGACTTTGTGGCAGGTAGAAAGGGAGACAAGAAACTTATCAGATCCAACAAATGCCCAGAAAATAGAAAAGGTCAGCAGTAGAGACCTGAGGTTGCGGGAGCAGCACCTGGAGGCGGGGATTCATCCTTTCACTCACGATGTCCACAGTATTTGAGAAACGGGTGAATTGTCTTTGCAGGATCCTGAATACAAATGGCACTGAGGTAGCATACGAATATGAATACTAATACAATCTCAGTGTATGTGGAACCTGAATGGGGATATGCAGGTTATACACAGAATTACTGCTAACACATAGAAAGTATCTGGGACTTCTCAGGTGGTACTAATGGAAAAGAACCTGCCTGTCAATGCAGAGACTGGGTTCGATCCCTGGGTTGGGAAGATCCCCTGAAGAAGGCAATGGCAACTCACTCCAGTATTCTCACCTGGAGAATCCCACGGACAAAGGAGCCTGGCAGGCTATAGTCCATAGTGTCGCAGAGTCAGACGTGATTTGGCATGCACGTGCAAAAAGTAACTAATGACTGTGGGTACAAATAGCTATGAGGTCACTTAAGGTTGTGGAAATAATAACTCTTGGAAGGCTTGAGGGAGGAATTAAGAGGAAAGACTATAGTTGATCATTTTCTTAAAGATAGAACAACACATTTCACATAAGGAAAGAGGAAATATTTCATTTCAAAATAGCCAGTATACAAAGAAACATGGACAAATAATGATGGCACCTTGAAAGAGTGCATTAGTTCAGAATGCTCTCCACTGCAAGTACTAGAACATCCAATGACCATATTTTAAACAAAGAAGTTGCTTTTTATGGCATAACAAGTAAGCTCACAATAGGGAGTTGATGCATATGATTCAGGGAATGAATTATGCAAATTTATGATTGCAAGGTGGCTGCTGCAGCTCCAGCTTTCACACATATTCTTTAGTTAAGATGAAGAGGAGAGACAAAATGGTTATACCAGCCGTCCTCCTTTACTTGGAAAGATAAAGCACTGCTAGAACCCCTTCTCCATTCTCCTACGACTTAAGCTAGATCTCAACCTGGATATACCACACTTGTTCTTTCAACCCTTCTCCACTTCCCACAACTGTAAGCAACAAGGCATTCTGGGAAAGTAAACATTTAGCTGAGAACATTGCTGTGCTACAAAAACAACAACAACAAAGTATTCATTAGGAAGGACAAAAGGATGAATAAACAGGGAAGCGGGAGAAATGACGTGGCATGGTCTTTGGGATGGAAGACGGGGTGATTCTAAAAGGAAAGGTAAAGGCCTCTTGTTCTTTGATTCTTGGAAATACACAGCAGTCTAATCTTTTAACTTTACGATTCTATAAGATCCCTTATCAATAATCCTTAATATGTAAGATCCTTATTCGAACATGAGCAATTTTCTCCTGCTTGTTCTGCTTTCCCTAAAGCTCAACAAATGTAGAACACTGAACTCTTCTTCTTCCTCCTCTCCTATCACAGACTGTGCCAGGTCTTGGGCCAGATAAAAATGACCTTAACTAAAAGCAGCCTGTTTTTAAGAGAACAGTATCTGTGATGGATCCAGCATCCTAGAGGAATAATGGATCAAGTAAAGTACCCAGAGGCAGGAAATTCTGGTCAAATCTCATCACAGATGAGCTGTGCCGCTTTGTGTAACTCAGTGCCTGTGCTGGCGACACGTAGAGAATTCTAAAATAATAGAATGAAAACAGTAAAATTCTAGACTCCCTTCTAGTTCTATGGTTATTTCTTGACTCATTTCATTAAATTCCTCCAAGTAGGCACATCCATTATGACTGTTTTCTTTTTTTTTAGAGTACTGATCTAATTACATATAATGGGGGAAAAAATCAAGGCAAAACATTTCGTTTATTAGGAGATGTATGGATTTCTAACTTAGCTAGATTTATAGTCTTTCTGCTGCTAATGATTTTGCTGTAAAGAAGCTTATTAAACAATATCACCCTTAGTTTGAGGATCATGAATTTATATGAAGGCAGTTCCTCTTATTGCTCTGTCAGAAGTTTTGAAGTCTTGGGCTTTGGGGTAATTCTCTTGTTTCCTTCAGAGCACATTTCTGCCCAGGAAGCTTAGAGCTGCCGCTTTCATGTTCCTAGACAGTCACAAATATCTTTAAGTGTCTGTCAGGCATGACTGTGCTTATAAGAATGAGGAGGTTGGCAATTGAGTTCAGGGAAATAATGACCTCTGTGTCATTTATCATCCATATACAGGCGCTCTGCTGGACACAGATGCCAAGCTAGGCTCCTCGACTAGCATCCTAGCAGCTCTGTTGTTTTATTGCTCTTTTCGGATCACTTCCTTTATTTAATTTTGGCAAGTTACCAAAGTTAAAGAAGATACTTGCTGCTGTTGTGGCCGAGATCAGCCCACTTGTCCAACAAACGGATTGTGAGATTTTCAGGGAAATTGCTCGGTGCCAGGGACCAAAGACAACAATGTTCAATGATGGAAGAAATCTTTATTGCTGTGAGTGTGGAGCATGCTGTTTTTACAGGAGAGCTGTGACATTTTTCTAACTGGATTGTATCTGCACTTTTAAAAGACAGACAACAGGAGTATCACCGAAGATAATAGAATCTGGGGCTGGAAAAGTCTTCATATTTTATTAGGGCAGGACAGCATTGATTCCATTTCTTTAAGTCACTGGAGTGTTATTTCACATTCTAGTGTCTGCATAACTGTATTGCCTTTGTTTCTCAGTTCCATTTAAAATTCCCTGGCATATCAAGGCTAGTGAATGTCAGTGAAGATAACTATCAACATGCAATAACTTCCAACTACAGGAACGTGTAGCTTGAAAACACTTAAATGTGCAGGTCTTTCTGTAATAAGTAGGAGCCAAGGGAGGAGACATTAACTCCAACCACCCTGGGTGTATGTCAGATTTCATTTGGGCTTTGACTGTGCATAAACATAGATATTTATCATAGACAATCAAGGAATTGGAGTAGGTTCCAGTGAAAAACAAGGCCCCATAACCAATTGAGAGACCCATAGGTTACATCACAGAAAGCCTTTATATCAACTGGCCTCAAAAACCTGCAGGAACTAGGGAAAGGATAGTAAGGAAATCCTCAATGAAAATTAATTTAGTATCTTGCTTAGAATTCCATTCTTGTTGTCTGTGTAACTAACTATAAGAAACTTACTGAGGCAATAATTCACTGTCACCCTTTTTATATCCTAATATTTTATCCAGTTTTTAAATATAATTTTATTTATTTACTCATTTATTTTTGCCTGTGTTGGGTCTTTGTTGCTGCTTGGGCTTTTCTCTGGTTGCAAGTTCTCACTGCCTTGGCTTCTCCTGTGGCAGAGGACAGGCTCTAGGGCACAGGCTCAATAGTTGTGGTGCATAGGCTTAGTTTCTCTGTGGCATGTGGGATCTTCCTGGATCAGGGATTGAACCCATGTCTCCTGCATTGACAGGTGGATTCTTTACCACTGAGCCATGAGGGCAGCCCCTACCATCAACGTTATTGTTATTGTTTCTCTAAGTTTCCCATGAGGCTTCAGTCAGATGTTGGCAGGGTCTGGACTCTTTTGAAGGCTCAACAGGAAATACAAGAAATGTTCAATCCCATGCATATCGTCTTTCTGAAATGGGACAACTTAGGGCCACCTAGGCATCTTTGTCTCCATGCCGCTTCCTCACATAGCTAACATGGGTAGCCACAGAACATGGCATCCTCAGGAAGCTGGCCCTCCCTGGAGCAAGTGTTCTGAGAGACCAAGATAGAACCTATGCAAGTTTTTTATCACCTAGCATCAGAAATTAGACAGTATTCTTTATGCCACATACTATGTATTACAAGTGAATCACAAGAGTCAGCCCAGATTCAAGTTGAAGGAAACTACACAGCGACATGAGTATTAGGAGGTTTGGTCCTTTGAGGTCCATCTTTAGAGACCAGCTGTGTTTAGTCGTTGTGTTTAGTCATTTAGTTTAGCTGTGTTTAGCTGTTGTTTAATCACTAAGCTGTGTCTGACTCTTTGTGACTTCATAGACTGCAGCATGCCGGGCTTCCCTGTCCTTCACCATCTCCCAGAGTTTGTTCAAACTCATATGTATGAGTTTGTGACACCATCCTACCACCTCATCCTCTGTCTCCCACTTCTTCACCTGTCCTCAATCTTTCCCAGCATCAGTGTCTTCCCCAATGAGTCAGCTCTTCACATCAGGTGGCCAAAGTATTGGAGCCTTAGCTTTAGCATGAGTCTTTATCAGTCTTTATGAATCAAGTCCAGTGATTATTCAGGACTGATTTCCTTTAGGATTGACTGGTTTGATCTCTTTGCAGTACAAGGGCCTCTGAGGTCTTCTTCAGCACCACAGTTCGAAAGCATCAGTTCTTCAGTGCTCAGCCTTCTTTACGGTCCAGCTCTCACATCTGTACATGACTACTGGATAAACCATAGCTTTGACTATACAGATGCAAGAGACAAACTACCAGAATCTTTAGTTCATTAGCTGAATGAATTATTATGTCTTAAAGAATCTGCCTGCAATTGCGGGAGATACAGGTTCGATCCCAGGGTCAGGAAGACTCCCTGGATGAGGAAAATGGCCACTCATTCTAGTATTCTTGCCTAAAGAATCCCATGGATAGAGGACTTGGTGGGCTACAGTCCATGGGTTCACAGAGAGTGGGACATGACTGAGTACGGACACACTATGTGACAAGCACTATACTAAGTACTTTAAAATAAGGTTTTCTTTTAAATTCTCAAAAATCCAATGAGTTTGATAGTATTATTTTCTTAATTGTACAGATAAAGTAATTGATTCAAACATTTACTAATGGAAATTCTGTAGCAAACCGTGGTATAATTCTGAGGTGGTATCATGATCTCTGCTCTATAGTGTTACTCTTGTGACTTGTTCTGTTACTTGGCAAAGGGACTTTTCAGATTTCATTAAGTTTCCTAATCAGTTGACCTTATTATAAGATATTAACTCTAACTACTTTGTGGGCTTGTCAGATTTAATTTGAGTTATGACAGTTCATAGACATAGGCATTCATCTCTGATGGTCAAGGGCCTGGAATGTGTTCGAATGAATAATCAGTCTCCATAAACCAAATGAAAGACAAATACCCTATGTTACAGAGAATCTTTTATCAACTGGCCTCAACAATCACATAGGAACTATGTTCTTGTATAACAGGGGACCCTTACATAACCACACTGGAAGCAGAAGGGAAAGTCAGAGATGAGAAACCTATGAAAGATTCCAAGGGTCACTGCTGACCTTGAAGATAGAGGAGGCAGTGTGAAAAGACTGTTGATCAGACTTGAAGAGCTGGGAGACTGCTGGTCAACAGTCAATAAAGGAAACAGGGATTTCAGTTCCACATTTTCAAGGAACTACATTCTGCTAAGTGCCTGCATGAATATTTTTTTTTAATTATTTATTTGGCTGCATCAAGTCTTAGTTGTAACATGCAGGATCTTAGGTGTGTCACGTAGGATCTTTCATTGCAGCACACGAATTTTCTAGTGGTAGTGTGTGGGCTCAGTAGTTATGGCACTTAGTTGCTCTGCAGCATGTGGGATCTTAGTTCCCAGCCAAGTATCAAACCCATGTCCCCTGCATTGCAAAGTGGATTTTTAACCACTGGACCATCAGAGAAGTCCCAGTACGTTGAAGCTGGTTCTTCCCAAGAGTCTTTAGATGAGAGTTCAGCCTGACTGACACTTAGATTTTAGTCTTGTGATCCATTATGCAGAGAACTCAGCTAATCCTGCCTGGTTTTGAACCTACAGACCTTGGGCATTGTTTCAAGTCACAGAGTTCTGGTAGATTTTTAAGGAGCAATTTTGTAACAATTAGGTAACTAATTTGGTACCTATGAGAATTTTCTTGATATCACACTCTTGCTCAATGTCCATTCTTTCCAAGTCTTATTCTACTACTTTTGCATCAATTTTTTTTTCAGTGAATTATTTCTAGTAACTCCATTTCACACAAATCTTGTCTAAGCACATGATTCTGGCAAGTTCAATATAATATAGTTGTTAACAAAGGTGGTTTAGAAAATAGATGGCCAGAACAGAATTCTGGAGTGATGCCTTCAGTTCAGTTTAGTTGCTCATCAGTGTCCGACTCTTTGAGATCCTGTGGACTACAGCACACCAGGCTTCCCTGTTCATCACTAACTCCTGGAGCTTGCTCAAACTCACATCCATCAGATAGTTGATGCCATCCAACCATCTCATCCTCTGTCGTCCCCTTCTCCTCCTGCCTTCAATATTTCCCTGCATCAGGGTCTTCAAATGAATCAATTCTTCACATCAGTTGGCCAAAGCATTGGAGTTTCAGCTTCAGCATCAATCCTTCCAATGAATATTCAGGACTGATTTCTTTTAGGATGGATTGGTTGGATCTCCTTGCAGTCCAAGGGACTCTCAAGAGTCTTCTCCAACACCCCAGTTCAAAAGCATCAATTCTTCTGTGCTCAGCTTTCTTTATAGTCCAACTCTCACATCCATACATGACTACTGGAAAAACTATAGCTTTGACTAGACAGGCCTTTGTTGGCAATGTAATGTCTTTGCTTTTGAATATGCTATTTAGTTTGGTCATAGCTTTTCTTCCAAGGAGCAAGCGTCTTTTAACTTCATGGCTGCAGTCACCATCTGCAGTGATTTTGGAGCCTCCAAAAATAAAGCCTCTCATTATTTCCATTGTTCCCCTTTGTATTGTTTCCCAACACTGCCTTACAATTACCAAAATGTTCCATCTGGCAAACTGGGATGGGAAGAAGGAGGAAGAGGGTGTATTGGCTTAGGCAATATCTCTAACATTTAAGTAATATAGCGGAAACTTATTTTTAGAAATGTGGAATCGGTTGCTTTTTTGCTGGGTGTCAGTTATGAAAAGGAAAGCAAATGACAAGCTCAGGTCAAAGACAACCAAGGACATGATATGAAAGTGAAATGGCTTCCATGGCACCACTAATAGAGACTCTCATCACCTGTAGTCAGAGAGTAGACCATGCTGAAGATCAGGCCCAGAACTGGAGAGTAAATATAACAGAGCTACAAAGAGTGATGAAATCATAGCCTTGGCAAGTCTCTAAAGTCAGAAAGAGAGTGGGATCCTATGAAATGTTATGGAAATATTTGAGTGAATGTACTTGAATATATTTAACTCAAGATTACCTTGAATCTTCTGTGTCTTCAGAAGAGGCTTACTTACTATTGCTTGAGGGTAGCAACATTTCCTTTCCTAAAGACCCTGAAGAAGCATCTCTTTGCCTGTGATCAGGCTGCATCTGTGCTGTGGCTTCAGTCATGTCCCACTCTTTGCAACCCCATAGACCGTAGCCCACCAGGCTCCTCTGTCCATGGGACTTGCCCAGCAAGAATACTGGAGTTGGTTGCCATGCCCTCCTCCAGGGGTCTTCCCAACCCAGGGATCAGCCTCTCATGTCTCCCACATCTCCTGTATTGCAGGTGGTTTCTTTACCACTGAGCCACCAGGAAAGCCCATGGTCATGCTGAAATCTCCCCTAGAAGTATGCCTCCTCACTGGAACACCAATAACTAAGGTCAAGTCCTAGGATGGTCCAACTGGGAAGTACTTACTCTACTAAGGGAGAATAGGAGTTATTCACCAATGGAACAATAAGACCTAGACGGTATGTAGCAACTAGAATCAAGGAAACATGACTAGGACTTGAAGATAATAGACAAAGTGAGTCATATGTAAAGCTGGCATGGAAGGATTGGATGATACTAGGGTCTCTTTCTTGAGATTTAGATTCAACATCTTGTCAAGGGTTTGGTCTTGATACATTTTTGAGTTGGCTCTTGGAAAGCTGGAAATAACAATGATCCACATTAAAGTACCCAGAGATGGTAGAACTGACATTTGACAGAATGTTGAGGAAGGATCAAAAGTCCTCACAGAGGTAGATATGCAAGAATATATCTATTATGTGAGCTCAAACAACTGACTAAATAGCTACATTTCTTGAAAGGGCCCAGGAGATACTTCTTTTACTAAGAAAAGCACTTAGGAATCAGAAATATGGAAACTCAGTGGTAGAACGATGGCTATCCACTAAAAAACGACGTTAATTATAGGAAATGTTGTGAACCTGAACTCTTGTTATAGGAATGATAGGTTTACAGAACCACAGAAGCCAGGTGGAAGCATTTAACCATCAGACACAGGGTGAGTATATCTAACATTACAGGTAGTGAGGTTGAAATGAAAACCAGTTGAAATGAAAACCGGAAAAAACTCTGACCCACCAGGATCTATCATGATAGTTAATACACCACACACTTCCTAAGAACCAGATATATGGACAACCAAGTAAGTGTAACTTAATATATATAATCAAGAAAGATTGAAGGTAGATAACCTGATATTAACCACCCCAGTGGAAAATCATTATTTTCCACCCAGTTTCCAGAACTCAACTTGACTGAAAAAGATACAAGTGCATTTGAGGAAGAATCCTGAAATGCAACAGGAATTCACCCAACCTTACCCAAAGGGATCTGTGTCCTATCTGTGTCCAGGATAGGGTGAATATGCAAAACTTTTCAAAGTTGTTGGTTACCAAGAACCCCAAATCCCCTTGTGCCCACCCATTGCAGTGGAATGTCATGTGGTAAATGATATCCTTGTCCAATTCTAGAGAAAACACAGTCTTATCTTGTGGTCACTCCTCTCCAGCCCTGAGACTGGTTTGTTTTGGAGGGGATTGCAGTTTATTTTCAGACACACTCAGGGTGTAGGAGGTGGCCAGCTGTCTCCATCTGCATCCCCTCCCTGCATTTAATCAAGAACTCCTCTCCCTTGACCTCTGAATCCCGCAGCTGTGCAAGATAGATGAGGCACTTCTACCCCACCATCAGGAGGGGCTCAGGCAGGTGTGGGGTGCAGAGGGTAGAGATTGGGGGCAGAGTTCAAGTATTCACAGTTCCCCTATGCATACCCTCATATTACACTGTGCTCAGGCCACAGGGGATACTCCTAACCCTGGGGTACCAGCAGTGTTAACAGCCCTTCTCTCACTCAGAAACTACAAGATGCGTTCCCCACCCCACTTTTCCTGACAATAACAAACCACAGTCCTAAACCTTGTAGTCCAGATGAGGTGAGGGCCTCAGCACTCCACTCATCCAAGACCCCTGCCTTCCTTATCAGGAGAGATGGGGGTGTGGTGAGCTTCACTTGCATTTCACTGGGGTGGGAGCAAGTGAAAGCAGGTGAGAGGAAGGGAGGGCATGTGGACCATAGGAGGCAGGCTTGGCAGATGCTGAGCTCTGGTCTGTACCCCCCTCCACCCTCACTGCACACCCCCACCCCCCTGAATCTCTGAGGGTCCAATTGCAAAGGCAATATGGTTCATGGTGGGGTGGTGGTGGTGGTGGGCGGGGGGTAGGGAGTAGGAACAGGGGCTGGGGGGAGAGCTGAGCAGTACCTTGTCCCCATCCCCACCAGTCCTGTTCCTGGGGGACATGATGCTTAGGAAGGGCCAGGAACTGGGCTCTAGGCCCAGCTTTCAAGTTCTGCCTTCCAGAACTGCTGAATTCTGGGGAAGAATAGAGCTACTAACCCCCACACCCCAGATATCCGGGCTTTAGGCAGAGTGGAGGGAATGGCAGGTGCCCTCCCAAGGAAAATTATAAAAAGCTAAAACCCTTAACAACTCCTTAGGGAGAAGTGGTTCCCAGTCTCTTGCTTTCCCAAGTTATCAATGTCCCCCACAGCCAGCAGACAGGGCTGAGGGGGTCCCAGAGAGCTAAGGGAGGAGGCCACAGCCCCTCTCTGAGAGGGAGCTCATTAACACCATGCAACGGTGGAGCACCTGGGCAGTCTGGTGGACCCCTGGGCAGGGGCCTTCCAAAATTGGAGTGCCCAGTTACTGAAGCTTTCAGCGCTTTTAAGGTGGGATGGGTGGGTATGGGAAGGCCTGCAGGAGAGGAGGTGAAGGGAGAAGTCTGGGCCAAAGTCCACACAGGGGTCTCAGGATTTCCAAGGGCCTCTCCAGGAGTCATGACTTGAAGAATCTTCCTACCACAAACTGACCCAACAAAATACAGCCAGAACTATCACTATGTTCTTGATGGGGGCCATTTCCCAGCCACTCCTCTGCTCAATCGACCCAGCAATGCAGTGACACAACAGGCAGTTGGCCACAAAGCAGGTCACCTGGCCGAGGAAGCTGGTCAGGATGCGCTGGTAGACATGCAGGGCCAGGCAATAGCCAAAGCCTGGCAGAGCCATCACTCTGCCCTAGTTGATGCCACTCTCAAACAGGCTCGAGGTGATCTTGGTGAAAAACTCACAGGCGTTCTCTGCTGTTGGCTGCAGGTGCTGCAACATGGGCTGGAACTCTGTGCCGTAACGTTAGTTGATGTCGTCCCTGATGATGATGGCGAGCTGGGGACCCACCTACACCTTGCACCCAGGGGTGGGTGGATCTCCAGCCTGACCACTCTCTGCAGCCCTGCCTGGGAGGACCTGGGCCTTGTCCGGATGCCCTCTCTCAAGTCCTCCTCGAGGCCAGGGATGGCCCAGCAGGGTGGCCAGAGATCCTAAGGGGCCAGGAGCTGCTCCCAGGGTCTAATACCCAGGCCTGGCTTCCAGGAAGCGGTGTCAGTGAATTCCTGGTGTCTGGATGCTGCCTCTGCTTGTCCGAGCACAGCCCTAGGGACCCAAGCTGCTGCTGCTGCAATCATGCAGGCGCCTAGCCTTGAGTTTTTAATTGTGATAAATATACTTGTATTGAGGGCATGTATGTACGCTCAGTCATGTCCAGACTCTTTGTGATCCCATGGACTGTAGTTAACCAGGCTCCTCTGTCCATGGAATTCTCCAGGTAAGAATAGTGCAGTAGATAGCCATTCCCTTCTCCAGGGGATCTTCCCAACCTAGGGATCAAACTTGTGTCTTCTACATTGGCAGGCAGATTCTTTACCACTGAGCCTTCTGGGAAGCCCTATAATGACAGCAGACAGTAACTAATATTCAATCTAGTCTTGATCAGTGTAATTTGAACTCTCCTTCTATGCCATGATATAGTCCAAGGAGATCCTGATGGTCTGGGCATTCCTGCCATATCACAGCCATGTGCATAATGGGTACTGAAAGACAGTTGCAAGAAAAAAATCCTCTCCAAAGACAGAACTTCTGTATTCCATCTTGTCTTCTATCTCACGTGGAGAAAGAAGTGGCCTGTGATAAGAGACATACTCAGATCCCTGACTGGTGGTAAAAGGCTTGGCTGGCTGATCAGTGGCTTGAAAGAGCAAGACTTGAAACAGAAAGTCTAGATCAAAGGCATATGGTTGGATCCATGGGAGTCATCAGACTGTGTGCAGATTTTTGTAGACCAGATAAATGCAAAACAGATAGGATGCATTACATAGGAGGTACTAAACCAGCAAATGGACAGAATGACTTATTCAGTATATGACAGATATCCTCTGTACTCATTTTTGGCATTGTTCACATAACAGACCCAAAAACGGACTAGCTATGAAAGAGATGATACATGAGTCCAATAACATGGACTTTTTCTGACAAATTTGATACAGCTACTGGAGGTGGTGGTGGTGGTGGTTTGTCACTAAGTAGTGTCTGACTCTTGCGATCCCATGGACTATAGCCCACCAGACACCTCAGTCCATGAGGATTCTCCAGGCAAGAATACTGGAGTGGGTTGCCATTTCTTTCTCCAAGGGATCTTCCTGATACAGGGATTGAACCTGGGTCTCCTGCACTGTAGGCAGATTCTTTACCAACTGAGCTACCAGGGAATTCCAGATATAGCTACTATCACTGCTAAATATCCAACTTGTCAACCAACTGTGATGTTGGACTCTTGATATGTTATCAGTACTCAAGATCTATCAGCTACTTGGTAACAAGTTGATCATACCAGGCCCCATCCACTCTAGAATGGATAATAATTGACAGATATCCTGATATGTGTTTCCTTTTCCTGCCATTAATGTCTTGGTTAGTTTTAAAGATGTACAGTGTGTCTGATTTACTGGCATTTTATCTTATATAATATTGGGCTTCCCATGTGTTTCAGCTGGTAAAGAATCCACCTGCAATGTGGGAGACCTGGGTTCGATCCCTTGGTTGGGAAGATCCCTGGAGAAGAGAACAGCTACCCACTCCAGTATTCTGGCCTGGAGAATTTCACGGACAGTATAGTCCTTGGGGTCACAAAGAGTCAGACATGTCTGAGTGGCTTTCACTTTATCTTATATAATTTTTCTTCACACCAAAGGATACAGTTTGCATAAAAGCTATTGTAATATTTTTTTTTTTTGGCCACACTGTTGCATGTGGGGTCTTAGTTCCCCAACCAGGAATAGAATCCACGCCCCATGCATTAGAAAGCACAGAGTCTTAACCACTGGACTGCCAGGGAAGTCCCAAAACAATTGTAATGTTGAGCATGTCTCAAAGGATCACTAGCTTTACCATTTTCTGTAGCACTCAGAGCCTGCTAGTCTGATACAATGCTACAACGATCACTCAAAGGCATAACAAAAGTTCCAACTTACAAATACTACCTTGCTTTGTTGGAGGATCCCTTTCAGAAATGGTATATACCTTTATCCAATTTTGTCCTGAGTCTCTGATAATTAGAATACATACGTCCAGAAATGACAGGATGAAAGCAGAAGGGATCCCACCCCTGCTCTTGTCATCACTCCTAGTGTCTCATTTAGAGAATGTGTGCCTTCTGTCCTTTCAGTTTTAAAGTTGGCAGGCCTACAGTTCTAAAATTATGATATCTGTATAGCCCATGGAATTCTCCAGGCCAGAATACTGGAGTGGGTAGCCTTTCCCCTCTCCAGGAGATCTTCCCAATCCAGGGATCTAACCCAGGTCTCCTACATTGCAGGTGGATTCTCTATCAGCTGAGCCACAAGGGAAGCCTAAGAATACTGAAATGGGTAGTCTCTCCCTTCTCCAGCAGATCTTCCCGACCCAGGAATGGAACTGGGGTCTTCTGCATTGCAGGCGGATTCTTTACTAACTGAGCTATGAGGGAAGCCCTTTTAAACTTGGCAGGTCTACAGTTTGAAAACTATGATATCTACCTGGCCAAGTTGAGCTCCTCATTCCGGTAGACCAGCAGACAAGAAAGTTACCATATTGTCAGTGGTAATTGATTCTGACCATTATGAGGAAGTGGAACTGCTTTTATACAAAGAGGCAGAAAGCAGTTTAGCTGAACCTCTGGAGATATATTATGGTGTCCTTAGAGACCTCAAGTCTGTTTTAACTATGAAAAGATCAGAGTCAAACAGGGGCACAGAAACCAGGGCTCTGTCACTTGAGGTAGAAAGATCTATGTCTTCCCACCACTTAATTAATCCAGGGCTTCAGAAGTGTTGGCCAAGGGTGAGTGAAAGGAAACAAATGTTGCCTATCACCTAAGCCTCAGGGCTACCTTTAGCAGTGTTGTCTGGTTGTAGTGTAACTTCGAATCTTTCAAGTATTATTATTATTTTTTTTAATGTTACCAGGCACCCTCTGAATAATCCATACATTGAATTTAGTGTGAGGGCTGAATGGATGTCACCTTGAAAGGGGGTATTATAGCAGACACTGTGCTTCATATACATTTCCTGGGATCACTTTACAAATTCCATGTTTACTCTGATTTTAACACCCAGAACCTACATCTCTACATGAATGTCTTTGTGACACTGAGTTTATTCAACTTACACAAATAGGGTGGGGATTAACTTGGAACTTCTGTCCCTCTAGGCAGAGCTCTTAAATAATAATTAATGGTATGTAGTAATATATGTGAATATTCAACTCTCTCACACCTTGATCCAGGCAACTCTGTGGTGTGATGTACTCTATCTATAGATCAGCCTTTTGAGGTTGAGGTAGAATTTTGCCTACCAAGCTCTACTTGGCTCTGTCCATTCCCAGGATACCTTCCCAGAGTCCTAGACTTTTTCTGACTCCAGCCCCAGTTCTATAGAAGTAATTCTCTCTTCTCACGATGTTCAGCGTCAAATATCTCAGCCAGTGTGGTTTTGCTGAAACCCAAGTATGGTAAGTACTTAGGACTTTATTCTGAGTGAGACAGAATGCCACTGCTGAGTTTTAAGCAGAGAAATGATGATTTTACTTCACTGGATGTTTTGTGAAGTCAAGTCTCCACAGGACAAGAATGGAATCAAAGAAACTAACAACAACAAAAAACTACTGCAGGCAGAAATAAAGATAGTCTGGGGGAGGGTGATAGCATTGAAGGTTGATTAACAGCAGTCAGACTCTGGATGTATTTTTAAAGTAGAGCTCATATTTATTGATTAATTGAATCACACTGATTAATTGAGTCACATTTCTAAAGGAAAGAAAGGTGTTAAAAATACCTTAAGATACTGGCCTGGATATTTGAAAGAAAGCAGTCTGCAGTTAGTGAGAAGGTTTGTTTTTTTTTTTTAATTCATAAAAATGTAACTGGAGATAAGCTAAAACCAGGTCAATCTTATCAGTGTGAAACGATCAAAAATCTTTCTTGGCTCCTTTCCCTCTCTCATTTAGGGCAAAATCAGAGCTGGACCATCCAGCTTCTATGCTTCCCCATATCTTTGCAGCCCATTCCTTCTCCTGTTCAGAGAAAAATTGAACAGCAGTTTTGTGAAGCATTTTGATAAAAGGTATCATCTCCATGCACAGCCCTTTGTGGGCTATGTCATGTTCAGAGTTGCAGATTCTGGAATTAGATTGAATTCAAAATTTGACATGACCACTAGCTTTCTTGGGTAAGTCACAAAAACTTTGAAACAATGCATCTGTGAGAAAGAGATAATAATAGTACCTACATCATGGGATTAAGTATGATATAAAAAAATAAGGTGAATTTGATTTGAACCTTATATCAGGTTTAAATGATTTAAGTTGTGTTTTTCAGGTGTTTAAAAAAACAAACAGATCTCTAAGTTAAAAAAAAAAAAGGAAAAAGGACCTGATTTGTAGCATTATGATGTCACTGAAATTTGAGATGAATGAATATGTACCAGATTAGATTTTGTGCACAGGTTAGAGTCTGCTTTCCCAATGGCTCAGCAGGTAAAGAGTCCACCTGCAATGCAAGGAGCTGCAGCAGGTGTGGGTTTGATCCTTGGCTCAGGAAGATCCCCTGGAGAAGTGGCAACTCACTCCAGTATTTTTGCCAGGAAATCCCATGGACAGAGGAGTGTGGCTGGCTACAGTCCCTGGTGTCACAAAGAGTCGAACACAATTGAGCACAGATGACAAGAGTCAGTTCTAGCACACTGATGTGTCACTGTGCTTCACATATAATATCTGGTCATAAATATTACCTACATAACACTTAGGACCCTGTATTTTGTTGTATATTTATGTGCCAGTCTTTTCTTCTATATATGTACTTCTTAAGAGCAGGGATTATGATTATAGTTTGGAAAAACTAGCAAGATACTCTGACCTCTTTCCTCGAGTCTTTCTCATCCCATTTCAGGAATAAAGACTCATGTCCTTATTATTGTATTTGTACATGACCACTCTGTTACCTCCATCTCTCTTGAGGCTGAACTAGCTGAGTCATCTCTGCTATCTCCTTGCCTCACTTCTTATCTTTAACATAAGCCTTCTTTGTCTTACTTCTGTTTGAAAAATATTAGCTTGGATAAATGAATTGTTGAACTAATGAACTCAGATGGAGGAATATTGAAAGAGCAGTAATTCTGAAAACTGGTCATTAGTTTGGGTGAGACAGAGGTACCCATCACTTGGCCTTTGAAGATAATGCCTGCAAATAGTTAATATCAATATGGCAAAAAATAATACTATGTATGGATATCACTAACAAATATAAAAACTAGAGATATATTAATATTATGAGAGTTATTTGCCTAAGTATTTTCTCTCCATTTTAAAAATTAATCATCACAGTGACCCCATGGGATATATAGTGCTATTTCTATTTTACAGAAATTAGCAACAAGCAATGCCTGGGAGAGAGTAATGCCTGGACCCTTAACAATAAGTCTAGGACCATAACAATTCATCATAGCCCCACTGGATTCAGTGGGAATTAAGGAGAGGATATTATGGCTGCAATGGAAATATATTCTGGGTCAACTGGGATTAATTCACGAAAGTTGGGGATGCTGAATCTTCACATGGGAAATCACTGGATCTATAGAGAGTTGAGGAAGATAGAGAAGAGGAAGCAAAAGACAAGAGTGAATATAACGATTCCAAAGCAACACAAATATGAAGAATGGAACTGGGATGGAGAAAGGCTTTACCTACACCCAGTATACAGTGATGACCTTCTCTTTTCAAAAAGATACCTTCTTGGATGTGAATTCTTTTATATTAACAACATAACCCTGATAAGTGGGTATTCTTCTCTCATCTCTCTCTCTCTGTGATGTTTGGATTTCACTATTACTTTCTCCCACTAGACTGTGAGTTCCATCTTCAGTGTTTGCTGCATGTTAGCTGCAAATGATTTTGAATAACAACAAGCAGGGGGAAATATCACAGAACTTGCTCTGCAAAAGAAATAAGCAACTCAAGGGACTTCCCTGGTTGTCCTGTGGTTAGGACACTGCACTTCTAATGCAGGGGGTGTGGGGTCCATCCCTAGTTGAAGAATTGGCCAAACATTTTTTAAAGAATTTAAAAAAGAAAAATAAGCAACTCAAATCTCTCCATTTTTAATTTTGCATTTATATTTTTTTTGTGGTCATCCAACTAAGTTTGTACTAATTTGTATATAGAAAATTTATGAAGTTCCTGGTCAGCTGGAATAAAGAGTATTGGTTTAATATCCTCTATCTGATGTAATCACATTATAAAATGAATAAAATTGTCTCTACTGATATGTGTCACCCTTAACCATTAAAAGCTCTGCAGCATTATTTAATCCCTGAAATATAGTTTACATAAATAATTTTATTAGGAAAAAGTTGGGGTCAGCTCTAGACACAAATATTGCACAATAATTTTTTTTTATATACATCATAGTTATTTTGTAACACTCCTTCTCTTCAGGATCTGAAAACTATTGACCTTCCTTGGAAATTATATCAGTACTTCTGGTTGTAATTACAAAATCCCAAGTCGAATTAGGTAAAACAAGGAATGTTTTTACCTCAAGAAATAGAAGGTAGAGATGAATGTCTGATGTATAAGAAATTTAGGAGTGCAGATGAGGCTTAAGAACCCCTAGAAACAGGACTTAAAGGACCAAATTAGCTGCCATTTGTCTACTCAAATCATTTTTCTCAATATAGACAAGCTATAAGGCCTTTGGACATGGAACAACAGACTGGTTCCAAACAGGAAAAGGAGTACGTCAAGGCTGTATATTCTCACCCTGCTTATTTAACTTATATGCAGAGTACATCATGAGAAACCTGGGCTGGAAGAAACACAAGCTGGAATCAAGATTGCTGGGAGAAATATCAATAACCTCAGATATGCAGATGACACCAGCCTTATGCCAGAAAGTATAGAAGAACTAAGGAGCCTCTTGATGAAAGTGAAAGAGGAGAGTGAAAAAGTTGGCTTAAAGCTCAACGTTCAGAAAACTAAGATCATGGCATCTGGTCCCATCACTTCATGGGAAATAGATGAGGAAACAGTGGAAAGAGTCACTGACTTTATTTTTTGGGGGGGCTCCAAAATCATTGCAGATGGTGATTGCAGCCATGAAATTAAAAGACGCTTGCTCCTTGGAAGGAAGGTTATGGCCAACCTAGATAGCATATTGAAAAGCAGAGACATTACTTTGCCAACAAAAGTCCGTCTAGTCAAGGCTGTGGTTTTTCCAGTGGTCATGTATGGATGTGAGAGTTGGACAGTGAAGAAAGCTGAGCACCGAAGAATTGATGCTTTTGAACTGTGGTGTTGGAGAAGACTCTTGAGCGTCACTTGGACTGCAAGGAGATCCAATCAATCCATCCTAAAAGAGATCAATCCTAGGTGTTCATTGGAAGGACTGATTTGAAGCTGAAACTCCAATACTTTGGCCACCTCATGCGAAGGGTTGACTCATTGGAAAAGACCCTAATGCTGGGTAGGATTGGGGGCAGGAGGAGAAGGGGACGACAGAGGATGAGATGGTTGAATGGCATCACTGATTCGATGGACATGGGTTTGGGTAGACTTCGGGAGTTGGTGATGGACAGAGAGGCCTGGCATGCTGCAATTCATGGGGTCAGAAGGAGTTGAACACGACTGAGCGACTGAACTGAACTGAACTGAACTGATAAGGCCTTCCTTTGTAGGGCAGAAAAACATGGTTTTTCATAGATTCTGTATTTTCCATCTTAAGTTTTCAAATCTCAGAGAGACAGACTTATCCTGATTAGTCTGATAGGATGGAATTCCCAATCCTGGACTAGTGACTTCAACATAAGGGAATTCTATTTTTACAGCTTTGTTCAGGTTCTTACCCTTGGGCCAATAATGGTGCTTAAGAGATGGAATCATGAAAACATAGCTACTACCGAAAGAACCATTAACAACAGTAGGTAATCAGTACAGTGGTATAGAGAGAGAGTTCCCAGTTCTTACATTAACTGCTATGGGGGACTCAGTAACCTCTTTATTATGGTTTAAAATAGACTTTGGGTACCAACCCTTGGGTTTCAGTAGGTCTGATCTACCAGGCACCACTCCCTGCCTGTCGTTTGTTATTCCTTCACAAAAAGAATCCTGTTAGGGCTTCCCTCATAGCTCAGTCAGTAGAGAATCTGCCTGCAATGTAGGAGACCCAGGTTCAATTCCTGGGTCTAGAAGATCCCCTGGAGAAGGAAATGTTACTCACTCTAGTATCTTTGCCTAGAGAATCCCATGGACAGAGGAGCCTAGTGAACCACGGTCCATGGGGTCACAACGGTAGGTTACAACTTAGTGACTAAACCCCCACAGTATGCACAACACTTAATAAAATGAAATTTCCTATTTACTCAATACCAAAGGCAGTGTTGGATATTAGATAACCCTCATTGTTGCTACAGAAAAGTAACAACAGTCCTTTACTCTTTTATTACTAAGGTTGCAATTTAGTGGCAGTCTGTTCCTCTCTTTTTCTTTAATAAGCACTGACCTTTAACAACTATCTACAAATAGCATTAATATTTTCCTTCTCGATCCTCACCCTCTCCACCCA
Source organism: Okapia johnstoni (assembly GCA_024291935.2). NCBI lineage: Eukaryota > Metazoa > Chordata > Mammalia > Artiodactyla > Giraffidae > Okapia > Okapia johnstoni. Next base: position 31,255,731 of record CM044311.1, read on the forward strand.
CTATCTCCATTCTGTCTTTCAAATCACAGTGGGTCACACAGAGGACACAAACTCCATGTTTGGATTCCAGAATTACAAGCTTCACAGCCAATTTATATTTGCATAAAAGCAGACTCCTTTTTCAGGCATTAGACACACTTTGCAGCATTCAGCCTGCCAACTTTATTACTGTTCATTTCACCATCCTATAGTAGCTCTTGCTGAATAGAGTACTATAAATCTCAGCAGTATAAAGGTAGTACACCATAATCACTCATCAACGAAATAAGATATTATCTTATTCTATGATACACATCAATGATATGGTATTTGTCAAACAATTTATGATTTGGAAACAAAGGTGATAAAATCCAATTGAATATTTGAGCCAGACATCTTGAAGGATAAAAGTAGAACTCAAGGAAAAAATATATCTATTTTTTATTTTGGCTGGGAGTGCTATGCCAGCAGTGCTATCCAAATACCTGGGTATAAATGTGGCAGTATAATAAAAATGCTTGCATAAGAAGAGATTGTCCCATATATTTTAAAACACAGACACACACACTCCAGATGCCATGTTTCACATTATAAGGTCCATTCTGTGACTTGCTGAACCAGCTAATGGATTATTCCATATTCGAAGAATTTACACTAAGCTTTTTCTTTCCAATTTTCCTTGTACTGCAGGAGTTACTGATGCTGATTGAACTCAGTGGCTCAATAAACAACTCTGCTATCTCAAAAGATACACCCTCTTTGCCAGCAAGATGTTTGGAGACATTCCAAGAGAAAGAAAAAAAAAATTCTGATCAACAGAGAAAAGAGACCACATTGAAATGTATGCACTCCTAACTTTACCCTGGTCATAAATCATTATCCACTCTGGCATTGATTAATTGGTCTTCCTCAAATCCTCCAGAATCCTTATGAAAACCCCAGGATAAAGAACGATTACAATATTTGCAACAGCTAGAAAGGGATACATTTTCGAAATGTTGTGTGAAGATAACAGTGCATGGACAAAAATGTGTCACATAGGAAGCAGCTTTGGGTTATTTACATTTTTTAAGTGATTTAGTGCTTTTTGTCAAAGTTTGCATTCACTCCCTTTCTTATCTCAGATCCACAACCAAGTCTGAGAAAGGTGAGGATGACATGCTCCAAGTATGCCACCTGTCACGGTGACACCAAGGCATCTGGGATCTATTGACAATTTCTGTGTTATGATGTCTAATTCTTCAGGGTGTACTGCTAATGATCAAGTTTTGCATTGGTAATTTAAGGTACTACCTTTAATGGATGATAAATGGGCTAAAACAGCTGTCTGAATGTCACATGTGGTCAGCCTCGTGAAGATTAGACATGTAATTCAAACAATAGCTTCAGTTTGAAAATTAATAAGCTTTTCATTTAAGTACTAATGTCATCCACATTCTTCCTGACTTACTCATTCCTCAGTGACTGGATTTCTTCCACTTTTGTTTCTTTGTTTTAAAATAGGTTTCTCATTATACTCTACAGTTTGTAATTACCATCCTAAGTGATACATATTTCTCAGCAAAGAATGACTATTGTTATATATTTATAAAAGTTAAAAGTATGGTAAAGCTCAGGAAAAGAAAAAGAAATAGACAACGGATTATATTCAAGAGTCCAGATGTAAAAGCGTAAATGTATGAGCACTTGGTGTATGATAAAGATGCTGACCATCTTGTACATGGATGGCTTAATCTCTGGCAGTGGGAAGATTGGCTAATTATATGGATAATAATAAATCTTGATGACTATTTTATATGCCACAAAGGTTTAAATATAGCTGGATTTAAAAGGAGTGAAAGGTAATATTGTAAATCTTGTGAAAATGTATGAACCATCCCTACTCCACCCCTAGAATGAGGCAAGCTTTCACAAGATCTCCAAAGCAAAGAACCTAAGGTAAAAATTAAATTTAATGAGAACAAAATGAAGTTGACAGGTTAGAGTAAGTTTAACTAGTTCTATGGTGATGGTAAACCATCTGAGTTCCAAAATTTTCGAGGGTTTTAAAAGTAGAAAGAAAAATAAATGGGCAGATTATTGTTATACCTCAGTAAAGTCTAAAGCCATTTATTCATCAATTTTCAAAGAAATGTCAGGTGTATAAATCTACAAAACTGAGCTTTGTAATGAATCATCACAAGAAAGAGGAGCACAAAGTATTATTGATTAACAAAGCTTATTAGGCACAAACCGTGTGCCAAAGCATTGTTTTAAGTATTGTTAATGAATTTTAATTCTTTCACTATTGTAACCACTATATAAATTTGGTACTATTATGATCACCCCCACTTTACAAATGAAGAAATTAGAGTTTTATGACTCAGCTTAAGTAAGACAGTGAAGAAACACACAGATTGAGATAGGAACTTAGGCAGTTTGACTACAGATCTGACCTGTCAACCACTACCCTGTATTGCTTTCCTCAAAATTTTTGATAGAAATGGCAATTAACATTAGACTGTTATTCCTTTTGAAAAATATTTGCCTTTTGCTTTGATTTTTTTAAACATCTCATATATTTTAGCTATAATGATGGGAAAAGAAGGCAAGTATTCTGTGTAGTGACAATTAACATATTCCCAGCTCACCTGTGTAGCCCTATAGTAAAAATTCTACCTCTTCCTATGATTATATTTTTGTTTTTAATGTTTCCTACTAACATATAATTGAATAAAATAGCAAAATATTCTTATCTTTCTCGGACATGTAAATATTAGCCCAAGAAAGATAGAATAAGGATAAAAGTTGAATCAAATGAAACTATACTTGAAAGGATTTGGGTTGGACGAAATGAAATTAAACAGCCTTAGTTCCTTAAATGTATAAAACATGAATCAGTGAGGACATAAACGCATGCTGTAGCTCTCAGTCTCTTTGACGGGTAATTAACTAAAATACTATAGTATTTCAAATTTTATATATATATATATATATATATATATATATGAATTATTAGTTTGAGAGACAGAAAGCCCCAGAAATGCATTGAGATATACTAAAGAAAAGACTGTTATTTCTCATAGGCTAAATTCGTGTTCTTTTTAAAAAATGTTTTTATTGTGTTTTATTGTATTTATCTTATTATATTTGTTTTTGTTGCTGCACGTGGACTTTCTCTAGTTTCAGTGAGTGGGGGCTCCTCTCTAGTTGTGGTGCATAGGCTTCTCATTGTGGCGGTTTCTCTTCATTCAGTGCATGGGCTTCAGTAGTTGTGGCAGGTGGGCTCTAGAGCACAGGTTTCGTTAGATGTGGTGCATGGGTTTAATTGTGATGCAGCCTATGAAATCCTCCCAGACCAGGAACTGAACTCATGTCCCCTGCATTGGTAGGCAGACTCTTAACCACTGGACAACCAGGGAAATGCCACCTGCCCTTTTTAAATCACAGAATTATAATATCTTGGTGTTTGAAAGGTGCTTCTATATCATTTGCTCAAAAGATCCATCCTACTTTCATACCACTCTCCTGACAAGTAGAAAATCATGCTCTTTGAAGATCTCTGGAAGTAGGGAAATCAAGGCTTTCCTAGAGCAGTAGTGAAAAGCAAACTGATTAAGATTCAGGCTTCTTTGGTTCTAGCTCTGACTGAACCATTAATAAGAAAAGTAAATCATTTTCCCTTGCTATGTCTAGTGTTAGTCACTCAGTCATGTCCTACTCTTTGTGCCCCTATGGGCTGTAGCCCACCAGGCTCCTTCTGTCCATGGAATTCTCCAGGCAAGAATACTAGAGTGAATTGCCTTTTCCTTCTCCAGGGGATCTTCCTGACCCAGGAATTGAACACAAGTCTCCTACATTATAGGTGGATACTTTACTGTCTGAGCTACAAGGGAAGCCCCTATATTTACTCATATGGAAAATTTAAAAAAAAAGTAAATATGCTCATTTTGTGATTGTATTTTTTGGATAGATTTTCACTATCAAAGTATATCAAAGATTTTCACTACCAAAGAATAGCAAGGAGAGTTAAGAAAGCCTTCCTCAGTGATCAATGCAAAGAAATAGAGGAAAACAATAGAATGGGAAAGACTAGAGATCTCTTCAAGAAAATTAGAGATACCAAGGGAATATTTCATGCAAAGATGGGCACAATAAAGGACAGAAATAGTATGGACCTAACAGAAGCAGAAGATATTAAGAAGAGGTGGCAAGAATACAGAGAAGAACTATACAAAAAAGATCTTCATGATCCAGATAATCACAATGGTGTGATCACTCACCTAAAGCCAGACATCCTGGAGTCCAAAGTCAACTGGGCCTTAGGAAGCATTACTACAAACCAAGCTATTGGAGGTGATGGAATTCCAGTTGAGCTATTTCAAATCCTAAAAGTTGATGCTGTGAAAGCGCTGCACTCAATATGTCAGCAAATTTGGAAAACTCAGCAGTGGCCACAGGACTGGAAAAGGTCAGTTTTCATTCCAATCCCAAAGAAAGGCAATGCCAAAGAACACACAAACTACCACACAATTGATCTCATCTCACGCGCTAGCAAAGTAATGCTGAAAATTCTCCAAGCCAGGCTTCAAAAATCTGTGAACTGTGAACTTCCAGGTGTTCAAGCTGGATTTTGAAAAGGCAGAGGAACCAAAGATCAAATTGCCAACATCCGTTGGATCATCAAAAAAGCAAGAGAGTTCTAGAAAAACATGTACTTCTGCTTTATTGACTATGCAAAAGCCTTTGACTGTGTGGATCACAACAAAGTGTGGAAAATTCTTAAAGAGATAGGAATACCAGACCTCCTGACCTGCCTCCTGAGAAATCTGTATGCAGGTCAGGAAACCACAGTTAGAACTGGATATGGAACAACAGACTGATTCCAAATTGGGAAAGGAGTACATCAAGGCTGTATATTGTCACCCTGCTTATTTAACTTATATGCAGAGTACTTCATGAGAAAGGCTGGGCTGGATGAAGCACAAGCTGGAATGCAGACTGCTGGGAAAAATATCAATAACCTCAGATATGCAGATGACACCAACCTTATGGCAGAAAGCAAAGAAGAGCTAAGGAGCCATTGATGAAAGTGAAGGAGGAGAATTAAAAAGTTGGCTTACAGATCAACATTCAAGAAAAAACTAAGATCATGGCATCTGGTCATCACTTCATGGGAAATAGATGGGGAAACAGTGGAAACAGTGACAGACTTTATTTTTAGGGGCTCCAAAATCACTGCAGATGGTGACTTGCAGCCATGAAATCAAAAGACACTTGCTTCCTTGGAAGAAAAGTTATGACCAACCTAGACGACATATTAAAAGGCAGAGAATTTACTTTGCCAACAAAGGTCTGTCTAGTCAAAGCTGTGCTTATTCCAGTAGTCATGCATGGATGTGAGAGTTGGACAAATAAGAAAGCTGAGCACAGAATAATTGATGCTTTTGAACTGTGGTGTTGAAAAAGACTCTTGAGAGTCCCTTGGACTGCAAGGAGATCCAACCAGTCCATCCTAAAGGAAATGAGTCCTGAATATTCATTGGAAGAAATGATGCTGAAGCTGAAACTCCAATACTTTAGCCACCTGATGAGAAGAGCTGACTCACTGGAAAAGACCCTGATGCTGGGAAAGATTGAAGGTGGGAGGAGAAGGGGATGACAGAGGATGAGATGGTTGGATGGCATCACTGACTCAATGGACATGAGTTTGAGTAAACTCTGGGAGTTGGTGTTTGACAGAGAGTCCTGGTGTGCTGCGATTCATGGAGTCGCAAAGAATCAGACATGACTGAGAGACTGAACTGAACTGAACTGAACTTCAACAAATAATTGCTCTTTGTTCTGGATATTTCTTGCTTCATAACAACCACTAAAAATGTTAGTGGCTACAACAAGATATATTTGGACCATGCATTTGCCAGTTGGTCAAAATTTGACAATCATCTGCTTATCTCTGCCCTACTCAGCTTTAGTTTGGGTTTCCAAATGCTGGTGGCTCAAGTATTGTTCACTGAGATGTCTGGTGGTTGATGATGGCTCTTGACTTGGACCTTAACTTGTGCCAGTGACCAAGATTACTTGTGGCCACTCCATGCAACCTGAGCTTTCTTCTTAGCAAAATGCTGGCTAGGTCCTAAGAATGATTGTCCAGAGAGACAACCACATAAGTTCTATCATCTTATGTTACTTAAGCCATATATCAGTTCTGTTCAGCTGCTCAGTCTTGTCCAACTCTTTGCAACCCCATGAACCGCAGCACTCCAGGCCTCCCTGTCCCTCACTAACTCCCTAAGTCCACCAAAACCCATGTTCATCGAATCAGTAATACCATCCAGGCATCTCATCCTCTGTCATCTCCTTCTCCTCCCGCCTTCAGTCTTTCCCAGCATCAGGGTCTTTTCCAATGAGTCAAGTCTTCACATCATGTGGCCAAAGTATTGGAGTTTCAGCTTCAGCATCAGTCCTTCCAATGAATATTCAGGGCTCATTTCCTTTAGGATGGACTGGTTGGATCTCCTTGCAGTCCAAGGGACTCTCAAGAGTCTTCTCCAACACCACAGTTCAAAAGCATCAATTCTTCGGCAATCGGTTTTCTTTATAGTCCATCTCTCACATCCATACATGACTACTGGAAAAACCATAGCTTTGACTAGACTAAACTTTGTTGGCAAAGTAATGTCTCTGCTTCTGACTATGCTGTCTAGGTTGGTCATATCTTGTCTTCCAAGGAGCAAGCATCTTTTAATTTCATGGCTGCAGTCACCATATGCAGTGAGCCCCCAAAAATAGTCTGTCACCTGTTTCCACTGTTTCCCCGTCTATTTCCCATGAAGTGATGGGACCAGATGCTATGATCTTAGTTTTCTGAATGTTGAGTTTTAAGCCAACTTTTTCACTCTCCTCTTTCACTTTCATCAAGAGGCTCTTTAGTTCTTCACTTTCTGCCATAAGGGTGGTGTCACCTGCATATCTGAGGTTATTAATATTTTTCCTGGAAATCTTTATTCCAGTTGGTGCTTCATCCAGCCCAGCGTTTCTCATGATGTACTCTGCATATAAGTTAAATAAGCAGGGTGACAATATACAGCCTTGATGTACTCCTTTCCCTATTTGGAATCAATCTATTGTTCCATATCCAGTTCTAACTGTTGTTTCCTGACCTTCATGCATATTTCTCAGAAGGCAGGTCAGGTGGTCTGGTATTCCCATATCTTTAAGAATTTTCCACACTTTGTTGTGATCCACACAGTCAAAGGCTTTGGCATAGTCAATAAAGCAGAGGGAGATGTTTTTCTAGAACTCTCTTTCTTTTTAAATGATCCAGTGAATGTTGGCAATTTGATCTTTGGTTCCTCTGCCTTTTCTAAATCCAGCTTTAACATCTGGAAGTTCACAGTTTACACTCTGTTGAAGCCTGGCTTGGAGAATTTTCAGCATTACTTTGCTAGCATGTGAGATGAGTGCAATTGAGCGGTAGTTCAAGCATTCTTTGGCATTGCCTTTCTTTGGGACTGGAATGAAAACTGACCTTTTCCAGTCCTGTGGCCACTGCTGAGTTTTCCAAATTTGCTGACATATTGAGTGCAGCACTTTCACAGCATCATCTTTTAGGATTTGAAATAGCTCAACTGGAATTCCATCACTTCCACTATCTTTGTTCGTAGTGATGCTTCCTAAGGAACACTTGACTTTGGACTCCAGGACTCTGGGTGACTTTGGACTTTGGACTCCAGGACTCCAGGACTTTGGACTCCAGGACTCTGGCTCTAGGTGAGTGATCACACCATCGTGATTACCTGGATCATGAAGATCTTTTTTTGTATAGTTCTTCTCTGTATTCTTGCCACCTCTTCTGAATATCTTCTGCCTCTGTTAGGTCCCTACCATTTCTGTCCTTTATTGTGCCCATCTTTGCATGAAATATTCCCTTGGTATCTCTAATTTTCTTGAAGAGATCTCTAGTCTTTCCCATGCTATTATTTTCCTCTATTTCTTTGCATTGATCGCTGAAGAAGGCTTTCTTATCTCTCTTGTCTATTCTTTGGAATTCTGCTTTCAAATGGGAATATCTTTCCTTTTCTCCATTGTGTTTCGTTTCTCCTCTTTTAATAGCTGTTTGTAAGCCCTCCTCAGACAACCATTTTGCCTTTTTGCATTTCTTTTCCATGGGGATGGTCTTGATCACTGCCTCCTGCAGAATGTCACAAACCTCTGTCCATTCAACCACTCTGTCTATCATATCTAATCCTTTGAATCTATTTGTCACTTCCACTGTATAGTCGTAAGGGATTTGATTTAGGTCATACCTGAATGGTCTAATGGTTTTCCCTATTTTCTTTAATTTGATTCTGCATTTTGCAATAAAGAGTTTGATCTGAGTCACAGTCAGCTCCTGGTCTTATTTTTGCTGACTGTTTAGAGCTTCTCCATCTTTGGCTGCAAAGAATATAATCAATCTGATTTTGGTATTGACCGTCTGGTGATGTCCATTTGTAGAGTCTTCTCTTGTGTTGTTGGAAGAGGGTGTTTGCTATGACCAGTGCATTCTCTTGGCTAAACTCTGTTAGCCTTTGCCCTGCTTCATTCTGTATTCCAATTTGCGTGTTACTCCAGGTATCTCTTGGCTTCCTTCTTTTGTATTCCAGTCCCCTATAATGAAAAGGACATCTTTTTGGGGTGTTAGTTCTAGAAGGTCTTATAGGTCTTCATAGACCCGTTCAACTTCAACTTCTTCAGTATTATTGGTTGGGACATAGACTTGGATTACTGTGATATTGAATGGTTTGCTTGGAAACAAACAGAGATCATTTTGTCCTTTTTGAGATTGCATCAGAGTACTTTGCCTAGGGCAAAGCAATGCTTTTCTGCAAAGCTGAAGGCCTTATTACTGACCATTGATATAGTGGATATGATCTGGTGCTCTAACCACAGTGACATGGACTCAATCTCTGCCTCGAGATCATTTCTGGTACTGATACCCCAGGAATCTGGAAAGTCAAAGTAAACCTCTGGCCTTGCCTCAGCTGCTGCTTGAGGCCCCTGACTTTAGCTCTTACCTTCTTTCTGTTGCTCTCCTCTTGGCTTTCAAGACCCAAAGGGCATAACCTCTGTTTGTTCACAGCATTATGCCCAAGAGTGCCAGAGGCATTCCCTAGGCCATGCAGATTCAAATAATGCTTGGGTGACAGATGACATTGTCCTTTGGGGCATGGTGAAAATGTGATTTCTGGTCATTTTGACCAAGCAGGAGCCCAAAAGGAGTCTCTGACTCTGATTGTCTCTGTCTCTCTCGCTGTCTATGTCTCACTGTTACTCACACAACAAGGTCTCTTTCTCACTTCTTATCTCTACGCCCTTCTAGGGAAAGGTTTCCTAGATATTATTCCTAAACCATGTCCCCGCTCTGTCAAACTCAGTGCTGTCTATGTCAGGTAAAATTGTCAGATGAATTCCAATTTTCTCTTAGCTGCCAGGAAGCTAAGGCAGAGCATTTTGGGTTCTTCTGCTGTCTAGTCCCATCACTCTATGACTAGAAATCTACTATGAGAATTTCTCTGCCTGCCAACCCTCAAACTTTAAACCCCATGCTGTTTCTCCCACAGTGCCCAACTCCAATTTTTCTGAGATTTCCTCTTTGCATCTCTTGGGCCTCCTTCACTCCAGATTTTGGCAGCCTCTACACTGCTATGGACAGTGTATCAGGCTGGCCGCTACCCAGAAGTCTGAATTATAAACTTTGTAAAATGCTCAGTCGTGAGGAATACACCCCAGTGTAGGACATAAGCTCTGGAGATGAGGGATCCCTCCTAAGGAAAGTCCTGGCAACCAGTCTACTTTTGTTAGAAAGACCTTCTCCAGCTGTGCTGGGGTGGGTAACCTGCACAGGGTATCATAGGGCCCAAAGGTGTCTGGTCAGAAATTAATGGGAGAGTAGAGGATGCTTAAAATTCCATCAGGTTCAAAGGGAATTTGGGGGTTGTCCTGAATCCCTTTAGGTTAAAATCTCCTGGTAAATGTTTCTGGGGTGCTGGATTCCATTATAGGAGCATGCTCTTCTTCTAGGCTCCAGATTTCTCAACATGGGAGGATCCCTCACCAAACCAGAGGGAACACTTCTGCAGTGTATCCTTAAAAATGGGAAATTCTTCAAATTAAGGGTTAAAAAAGGGGGAGAAACTTGTTTCTACTCTAGCTTGCCTGACCTTTGTAGAAGTTAGGGAATGGAGAAAAATGGCCTGAAAATGGGTTTCTAAATTGTAATGGGTCTCCTGCATTGCAGGCAGATTCTTTACCATCTGAGCCAGCAGGGAAGCCCCTAAATTATAATACTATTCTGCAATTAGATCTTTATTGCTGCAGGATGGGAAAGTGGAGTGAGAGTCCCTGTTTTCAGGCTTTCCAGGTTCTTTACCAAAATCCTGCCCTATACAGCTCTTGTAATTTAAAATCTGAGAACCAGAAGTCTCTCCTGACACTGGCTCCTAGATATGGTCTTTGGGGGTATTTAATCATTGAGACCAAGCTCAGGAGGAAGAGAGAACCCAACATGAGAAAAGACAGTCCAGGGCTCATGCACAGCTGAGCATGACTGATGCTGTCAGCCATGCCTTGTGGCCCCAGACAACCCAAGTTGGCCAAGGAAGTCCAACTGTCCATCTTGAGGTAAGCCCAGCAAGAGGGAAAGCAAGTCAACTGGCTACTGGGTCTGAGATTGCCAGAAAGAGCCCCCAGATCATGCCCAGCCTGTAAACAAACAGGTCATTGGAAGAGGGACCACTGTCAGTTCCTAAGGGGAAGAGGGCTCCCATGCCCTAGATGGCCATGCTGGACCATGGAGGCAGCCTGGGGATTCTGGTGGCTTCCCCCGAATAAGACATCTATCTCCATTGAGGAGCCCCGGTGGCTAGTCCTTGATGTAAAAAGATGGATGATTTTTTTTTTTTAAAGATGGATTTTTAAACTGATACAAGAAATGCTTACTCTGTCTTAATTTCTCACACTGGACCTCTCTCCTCCAAAAGCCGTGCTGTGACTGGTGTCAATGAAACGTCTCACACCCATAATTTCACAGGCCTCCTCTCGCTTGCCAGTTCAAGCAGTGGTTGATTTCACATGTCTTTCTGGTTGTGACTCAGTGTCCTACCTCTCTCCTTGGGAGGCAACTTCTGAGCTCCACTTGGGGCCATACTCTGATTAGGAGGCCTTGAGCAGCTCTTTGTCTTGACTCTGACTAAGACAGACCAGCCAAAAGAGCAAGATTCTATTCCTGGCCTTATTATACAAGCAGTTGACCCTTTAGCATAGGACAAGGAATCCATGGAAAGGCTATAAATGGCCAACCTGTAAGAATTAGCTTTAGGCCAGAAACTGCTATCCTACCAAGAGACAAGATCCTATAAATTTGGAAGCGAAGAAAGGTTTACAACCACTGGTGGATAAATTCCTAAAGCATGGCCTCTGATGAGAGGCATTGTGCCCTGCCAGTCCCCATGCACCACTCCTATTCTGCCATTTGTTAAGTCACATAGGGAATATAGGGTGGTTCAAGACCTTACAGCAATATACAACGCGGTGGTCCCTATACATCCCCTTGTGGCCAATCCTTATATTAACCCAAATCCCTGAGGATGCAAAATAGTTTCTCAAACTCCATCTCAAGGATGCCTCCCTTTGCATCCCAGTTCATTCCTTGTCAAAATATCCATTTGCCTTTGAGTGGGCAAGTCTTGACTCAGGCCAAATGCAGCAATACATCTGGACAATATTGCCTTTAGAGGTTTGGGGATAGCCCACACCTGTTAGCCCAGGCCCTAGGAAAGGAGCCAAGGGAAACACACCTAAAAGAAGGTGCTATTCTAAAGAATGTAGAAGATAATATTAATATGCAGTCCTCCCCCATGGAGGCCTCAGATCAAAATACCATTTTGATCTGATAATATTAATATGCAGTCCTCTCCCACGGAAGCCTCAGATCAAAATACCATTGAAGTCCTTAATTTCCTTGGGACCTGGGGTTACAATCCTCTCAGAAAAAACCACAAATCTCAAAGCTGCAAGTTAAGTATCTGGAATATATTATAAACCCCAGAAGTAGACAGTTATCTGCAGATAGGAAACAAGCTATATTAGGCCTAAGCACCCCAAAGACTAAAAAAGCATCCCCACACCTTTTTGGGCATGGCAGGATTTTGTAGAATTTAGATTCCAGGATTCAGGCTAATGGCTAAGCCCCTATGTGAAGTGAAGTGAAAGTTGCTCAGTTGTGTCCAACTCTTTGCAACCCATGGACTATACAGTCCATGAAATTCTCCAGGCCAGAATACTGGAGTGGGTAATCTTTCCCTTCTCCAGGCGATCTTCTCAACCCAGGGATAGAACCCAGGTCTCCTGCATTGCAGGCAGATTCTTCACCAGCTGAGACACATGGGAAGCCCCTAAGCCTCTAGATGAAGCCACAAAAGACCCAGATACAGAACCACTACTTTGGAATGGGGAACAGGAAAAGGCTTTAATGATACAAAGCAAACCCTCACCGGAGCCCATATTCTGGGTCTCCCCAGTTTGAAAAAGCCACTCATCTTCTATGTGGCTGAAAAGCAGGGAGTCCTTATACAGAAGCTAGGGAAAGTTCCTCATCCTACCAGATACTTTTCCAAGCACCTAGACTCCGTGGCCTGAGGCTGGCCTGGCTGCCTCTGGACAGTAACTGCCACCACTTTATTGGTGGAAGAAGCTAACAAGCTTACCTTGGGACAGCCTTTGGAAGTCCAGACCGCTCATCAAGTACAAGGGATTCTAGAGATAAAAGGCCACAATTGGCTTAACCAGAGGCCACCTTATCCAATACCAGGCTTTGCTCCTTGACTCCTCAGAGCCAACCTCAAAACCTGCCACACTCTTAACCCTGCTACACTCTTAACCCTGCTACCTTAATGTCCATGGAAAGCCCAGAGCTAGCACATTCTTCCCTCAAAACCCTTGACCAGGTCTATGCCTGCAGGTCTGACCGAACAGACCAGGCCGTAGAAAATCATGAGGAAGAATGGTTTATTGGTGGTAATAGTTTCGTTAAAGATGGAGTCAGGAGGGCAGGGTATGCTATTGTTAGCACTCATAGTATCAGAGAAGCAAAACCTTTGTTTCCTAACACCTTGGCCCAAAAGGCTGAACTGATAACTCTAGTGTGTCAGTCATTCAGTCATGTCCGACTCTTTGTGACCCCGTGGGCTGTAGCCTCTATCCACAGAATTCTCCAGGCAGGAATACTGGAGTAGGTTGGCTTTTCCTTCTCCAGGGGATCTATGTGACTCAGGGATCGAACCTGGGTCTCCTACATTTCAGGCAGATTCTTTACTGTCTGAGTCACCAGGGAGAAGGAAAGATTGTAAATATAAACACAAACTCAAAATCTGCCTTCCTTGTTTTACATGCTATCTGGAAAGAGAGAAGATCTATAAATGCAAGAAACTCCTCTATAAAGTATGGGACTGAGATTTCACATCTCATAGAAGCAGTTCATAAACCAAAACAGGTAGCATTCACCCCTGCCACAGGCTCCAAAAGGGAACTTGTTAAATTTCCCGAGGAAACAACAGGGAGGGTCTGGAAGCAAACAAAGCAGCTCTGATGCCCATAAATGAAATGGACATGACTGAGTGACTAACACACACACACGCACACACACACACACACACACACACTGATATGTGACAAGAACCTGGAGACCCACGTTCCAATCATCTCTATGAATCCATGCCTTTCTCCAAATCTCCACAGGATGCAGAGGATCCAGGACAGCCTGAAAATCCCAGGTGGAAGAGTGAGCCAGTACAAGACCCGAAGCTTCTATTCAAAAGGACAAAAAAATTTCTTCGACTCTACGCTAAGTACCCATAGCTAATATCTTCTTTCTGCCTCCCAGTACTCCAGTTCACCTACAGAGTAATTGATATGCTCTGATATGTGTGTTAGTAGCTTGGTCTTGTCTGACTCTGTGACCTCATGGACTGTAGCTCACCAGGCTCCTCTGTCCATGGAATTCTCCAGGCAAGAATACTGGAGTGGGTAGCCATTCCCTTCTCCAGGTGATCTTCTGGACTGAGGGATTGAACCCTGGTCTCCTGCATTGCAGGCAGATTTTTTAACATATGAGCCATCAGGGAAGGCTTATGTTCTGGAAAATTTAGATAACTATTGTCTTTTTTGCTCTCACCCTTGCTCTCAGAATTCCCTGAACTTCTCTGCCCATGCTGGGTGATTTAAATATGATCATGACCGAAGCTACCATGAAACTACTAATTGTCTTAGCTTCTCTATGCCTGTATCTACAGGATGATCAGACAACTCTCTGGTTAGGACTGTGCAAACTCTTGCTTCTTCCACTCGGTTGAGGAAATGCTGAGTTTATTTACCCCAAGCTAAATCCACCATGGGCAATAGTGATGGGAGGTTTCCATTTTCTTATAACCATCCTCTTCTTAGCCGTACTGATTTATGTTATATTTCACCTAGAGCTTTAGTGTTTCCCATACTGTTTCAAATCTACAACTAAGACCTTTCAGTCCAAGAAGGAGGCCTTTGACCAACAGGTTTGGATCTTCCATTTTAGAAATAAAGAAAGATACTAATTTTTAAACCTGAGATTAACAAAGATATGCTAATCTTGCATACCCAGATACTTACCCTTACTTGAGCTGCTAATTATAATGGTCTTTTTTTTTTTGATATTTAGTCCTTACTTCTCTACCTAATTATTTAGTTTGTTTTCTCTAGGTTATCATGGGACAGTGATAATGCAGGGATTCCAGCCATTCCCCACAGCAGATCATATTGAAAAAACAAAAGAAGCCACCCCTAGGGCCCTTTAATGAGATAGGGCAAGAGTGCCATAACCACAACAAGGTAGCATCTATGAGCCCCTTGCTGGCCCCTGAAGAAGAACTGTATTTTTTCATCTCCAGTCTTTTGGAACTTTCATTTTTTGCTTCTTTTATCAATTTACCACCAGTGGTCCAATTATCTTCCTGATTTCAGTTAATTTCTACCTTTGTTTTTAAATGTAGTTTTCTCTATTGTCAAAGATTATCCTCAAGTACTTAAAGATTTAGTGTATAATTTGGTTTACTTTCGGCATTACATTTCAATCTTGTCTGTAATTTCTAAGGCTTACTGAGGTTTCCATCCCCGTGTTTTAGATGCTTTTAGATCTGGACTGTTACATTCTCTATCATCTCCTGCGTCTCATTTTATAAGGTCTGTGGAGTTCTCCTTGAACCCCTAGAATAGTGTTCTTTGATGTATGCTCCAATTATCACCCACATCAGAATCTTTTGTTTGCTAAAAAAGATATGCATTTCTAGACAACAACACATTTTCACTCTATCAGAATTCCTGCTTTGAGTTGAATTGCTGTCATTTGCAATCAAAAGATTTTTCACTGGCATTTTTAGAATATTAAACCTTTTAGGAGTTTTAGCTATTTTACTCATTTAGTCTTCATAAAACCTTATTAGCTCTATTTTATGGTTGAGGACACTGAAGAACTAGCTCAAGGTCACAAAGCTAGTAATTGTCAGAGCTGGGAATCAAATCAGAGCCTTGTTTATTTGTTTTTCTCCTTCCTAATGTCTCAGGCTGAGTAAATACCTGAGGGGTACTGGAAAGGGCTTGGTAACAAAAGCATAATTCTCATTGGCCCTGCCTCACAGTCTGAAATCCTCAGCATTCTCCAATTCTTTCAGTTCAAGGCGGCTGTTTAAATGCAAATTATATCTGTAAGGGTGTCACATTAATAGCTACTACCAGCTATTAACTCCTAAACACAAATCAATGTTCTTGTTCTCTAGAGTAGACAGGACTCTTAAAGAATGTAAGGTTTGTAGGAAAATTTTAAACTGAGAGGGAAGGGACTAGGTAAGGTTGGGAGCAGAAGGATGCTGTCACGGTGGGGACCTTGGACAAGTGACAGGCTTCAAGTGCTGGGGGGTGGGCAGCCCAAGGCAAGTGAGGGGTGGACTAGGACCGAGACCTGGGCTCAAAGGGCTATAGAAGGGATGAAAAAAGGCTAGACTACCGCCTTTCCATTTTTGCATAGAACCATTTCAAATTCTGGCATCCATTTTGATCCTGTTTCAATCTTTATGATGAAACACAGGAAATTACCACCCAAATGCATAGTGTGTGTTAAATATGAAGAATTAATCCAAGACTGCCAAACCTAATTCACAGAAGGTCCCAGCATGAGCTCACATTCAATAATCATTAACATCTTTAACCTATTCTTCAATTTCTTTAATGAATAAATGCATCTTATTTCCTTAGAATGTAGGACAGTTGGATGGTTCTTCTTCAGTGTTGTATACCCACGCAATGTAAAATATGACATTAGAGGGATTAAATCAAGTAAAAAACATTCCCATGTTGCTTTGTCGTCAGAATCATCACTAAAGGAATTATGTCTGAAAGGTACTGCAGAAAGAGCTGTAGATTTATAATTTTTCCCATGAATTCCTCATAGAAGGAGAGTCCACAAACCAATAAAGTAATTCCAAGCCTGCATAAATGACTAAATTACTTGTTAACTTAAAAAATAAGTGACAGAGCTTTTTGTGTCATCGTGGCTAAAGTCAGTGCCCAATATATTTGTTAGAAAATGTTCCAGGATTTTTAAAAAAAGATGGTCATCACTTAGGCTTGGATTAACAATAAAAAGCAAGAGGCTTTCCCGAGGCTCTAGGTGAACAATGGCACTTGAAAATGAAACACTGGCAAATTGCCCATCTCCTGTGGGAAACGGAGGAAGGAGGCGGTAGCATCTTTGTAAGAAATCGCACTAGAGAATGCAGGCTTCTTCCTGGGGCATTAACAACATCTCAACAGGACTCAGAGATTTTTGTCAAGAGCCACAATTTACACAATAATTACACTCATTGGAGCAAACACTGATCCCAAATTGCCTCCTACTTCTCCCCCTCTCCCCAAATGGAATGTTTTGTCCATGTACAGAGTTGTTTTAGAGGATTAGCTTATTCATGTATTCATCTCGCAAATACTAGCTTTTGTGTGTGTGTTTTATTTTTCCAAGCAATCAATTCATAGTGCAGACACCCTTTTCCTTTCTATTAATGTACTAAAAGTGGGGGGGGGGGGGGGGGGGCGGGGAGGAATACATCTAGGAAGCTTCTGACATACCTAAGCCATGACTCTCTTACAAGCCTGAGGAAAATAGGCATGCTTAAAACTGTGTCTAGGCATGCTAATCATAATTTATTAAGAAACAGATCCAAAGGTAATGAAAGACAACGTGGATTTATGTGGAAACGGCAAAGATGATATCGTGCATTTTACAAGACAAAGGTAGTTTTTCCAGACTATTAGTTGCTGGTTTTTCAAGGACAAATGCAAAGCTATCATTTTTTCCAGATGAATTGCATGAGAAAGAAAGGTGCATTTGTGGTGGTGTATGCTCCTACGCTTACTGTTATTCACAAAATATTCACCCGTGTCTGTTTGCCTTGACAACATGGGAATTCACCGATGATCAGATTCTGCCCTCACGGTGCCATGAAAGAGAAGAGTCATTTTAATCCACTGCAGCTTAAACTATTGATGTCCAAGCTCATTATGCATTATTAACTTCGTTATGGTGTTGGGACACCAAAGAGAGACCCTGTTAAGAAGCAGAGAGTGCAAAACAGGATCAGTGAGATATTGTAATCAGGTGGAAGGGCAACCAAAGTGCCTGGGAAAAGACCTCCAGATGGTGATGAAAAAAAGATGACCTCCAGTGGCGAGGCTACACAAACTCCTGGAGGGGAGCCTCTGACCACACGCTGGGAAGGAAGCTTGAAGAAGAAGAAAGAGCAGCCAATTTTTCCTTCTAGGTAGAGATCACGGCAAAAGCCTCCTTGGGGATAAAGCACAAACCTTTTGAGCAAAAGAAGCTTGTTGATTATCTGTGGATTTCCATCACTCCTACACACCCCCACTCCTGACCAGCAAGAATTAGGTGTTGCATATATTCAGGAAAATATCCGTGCCTATCCAGTCTAGGAGTGTTGATACTTCTATATAATACAGCCCAGCTCTGCTGTTTCTTCAAAGCTCCAAAGAAGCAGACCTAATTCACACTCCAGGAACTCTCAATAATAGGCAAAATGAATGTTCTGCTATGAGAAGTCTTTTCACTTCTGCTGGTGGGAAAAACAACAATGAATGATTCATCTATTAACATTTTTTTTATCCACTCTTACGTTTCTCTTCTCCGAGAGTTGTGAGAATCAAAGAAATTAATATTTTTTTAATATTTAAAATCCTGTGAAAATGTGAATTATTTTTGTTATCCTCCTGTTAACATTGAAATTTGGGCATGAAGCAATTGATTAAAAACCTCCTATGAAATGATGAGGCAACTGCTTAATATTGGATCCTACCACTATCCTCCAGATTTTTATTCTTGTTGACATAACTATGAAATATGATTATCATTTTTAGAGTGACATTTGTTGTTGTTGTTCAGTCACTGTCGTATCTGACTCTTTGCAACCTCATTAACTGTAGCACACAAGGTTCCTCTGTCCTGGACTATCTCCTGGAGTTTGCTCAGATTCATGTCCACTGAGCTGGTGATGCTATCTAACCATCACTATCTGGTGCCACTCCTTTCTCCTTTTGCCTTTGATCTTTCTCAGCATCAGGGTCTTTTCCAATGAGTTGGCTCTTTGCATCAGATGGCCAATGTATTGGAGCCTCAGCCTCAGCAACAATCCTTCTAATGAATATTCAGGGTTGATTTCCTTTAGGGTTGACTGGTTTGATCTCCTTGCTGTCCAAGGGACTCTCAAGAGTTTTTTCCAACACCACAATTCAAAAGCATCAATTTTTTGGCACCCAGCCTTCTTTATGATCCAGCTCTCACATCTGTACATGACTACTGGAAAAAAACATAGCCTTGATTATAGTTTTTTATAGAGTGACATTAAGAAGAGTTAATATGTGATGGTCAAAATTATTTGCATTGCCCCAACTTAAAAGGAATAGGTGATCTATGGACATGATTCCAATATTCTCTTTGAAGCTATGTATTAATTTTTTTTACTAGCTGAAGCTCTAATGTAACTGATTCTATTCAATCACAAATATAAAATCATATGCAAATGTATAAACAAGAATAAACTCAGAAATACATTTCAACAGGAGATGAGTTTCAAATGACAAAATCAGAACAATGTAGTAATGCGTTTGAGGTCCTATATTCAAGGTAAAGCTCTCCATGCATTGGGGGAGTCAACTGCTTTATAAGCAGTGGAGCTCTGTTCCCAAGGTATTTAGGGCAAGAGTTTTACAGTGCATTAGAAGCACCAATACTCAATTAGAGCATGGTTGGCCAGGGTGTCAGGGATTTCTGTGTAAGATGAGCAGGTCCTTTTTTCTAGGATAAGATAAATTAGCCAAGGCTGAGTTGGAGGATTGTAATTGATGAATGTTAATGTTCCTTGCCAGTGAGGTATTTCCCCTAACTGTAGCTTACGTTTTTGGACTTGGTTGGACCCCTGAGGTGGCCTCCATTCTGGGGGCCTCATCTGATGGAAGAAATATAGAGGTGTCAAATTTAGAAATCAGGAGTTCAGATAGTAAGAATGTGACTTGGTAACACACACAATGACACACAGAGATGGTCCCTAGATCTGGCAAATCTAACCAGCCATATAAATTGAACTGGGCTGAATGATCACATTACTTACTCAAAAAAACAAAAAAACAAAAACAATCCAGAATAATGTGGTCTAAGTTTCTGCAAAAAGGACTAGCCTATGTGGTCCTCACCAAGTGCACATCATGAGCCCTCAGAGAAGAGAGTTAGTGAGAGAGGGGTATGTTTGTGTTTTTAGAAGTGGGAAAATGGTGGAGGGGAATGTTTGAACGGAGTCATTTTGTCCATTGCATTGTCTAATATTTTCTGGAAAAATAAAACATGCAAAGAATGAGAGGTGTGAAATGCCCCGGTATGTTTGGGAGAATAGGAGCACCCTGATTGGGCCAGACCCTTAGCTGTGAGGTATTCTAACAATGCAAGCAAGGAGGAAGGAATAATCCTTTTTCTGGCTGGAGAGGCAGGTGGGGGAATCTCATCACCCTGCAAGCAATCTTGCCTTTCCATTCTCACAATATCTCCTTAATATTTACCTTATGTTATTGATGCACAATTACAACTGTTTAGTTGTTCATTTAATGAGGGCAGACATTTTCTTACTCATCTCCAAACCTCTATCCTTAGCTGGGTACCTAAAAAAATCTGTCACTCAGGAAATACGGAAAGTGAGAGGGGTGAGAATATGGAAATATGGAAAGTGAGAAGGGGAAGAATCACAAACTATGAGACTAGTATTTGACGTGCCAAGGGAGTCTGACTCCCTCTACCAGGATCCAGGAGATTATTCTCTATCTTCACCATTAAGGCAGGTGGTTCTGTGGTCGAAAGTGGAAGCATCTGAAGATACATCACAGGAGCAGATATAGGATTAGTTGATGTTGTGTGTGGCTGTTTAATGTTAATTCACAGAAACACCACATCTGGAAGCTAAGCTGAGGGCATGTCTACCTAACCGAATGGTCCTATGTCTCTAAACTCCTGCCATCATTAACATTCCACGACTACATCCAATTGCTTATTGGTCAGAGGCAGATAGCATTATTGATGCCTAATGATTTCATTAACAACAGAACTCTCGTGAGAGCAAGGTGTTAAAAATGAAATACACTATTCCTTAATAACCAGTAAAAGAATCTGAAATGGGCTTAATTTAATTTCGCTCTAAGGAACAGTAGAGCTCTATAGCAAGTTGTGAATAATCTGCCTCAGATCACTGCAGAAAATGCTATGTATTCAAGGAAGGAAGAGAGGACATTTGAGTCTTTTCAGTGGCTTTAGATTAGTGTGGTCATTAGCACAAATTTATAAATCCACCTGCTTAGAATTAGAGAAGGTCATAGGCTGAAATTTCTCAGAGCACAGCCCATCAGAGACATTTAAAAAACAGTTTTATAATTTTCTCCTTGAGCTCTTGTGCTTTCTGTATTAGACTATTTACATTGTGACACACATTGTGTCAGTCAAGTAAGAGAAGATAGACATCAAGTGCTCCAGGGCCCTAGTATACCATTTAGGAGGGAGCCGCCAGCTGTGGCAAGGGAAATGTGAGGGAAGAATACAATCTTTTTAAAGAACCCTTTGCAACATAAAAGAAAAATTACAGTGTGCTTTGCTGCTTGATTATCTCCTGTACAAAGGCAACTGACACTGACTAGAATCTGTGGCCTTGCAGCCCACATGCCTTCCAGATGATCTAAATTACTCAGGCTTGAAATGAGAAAACTTGAGGCCTCGTCTTGTATGTAGACACATGCAGGCACTTGGTTGGTTTCAATCAAATTTCGATATGAAGTACCCCTCCATCTCTTCTCCCCCTACTCTCTTAAGACAAAAACAAAATCAAAACCTGACATGAAAAATGTCGTCTTGATGTCTATTGAATGTTGTCAGTTGAAAACTGCATCATAACCTTCATAATGCTGTAGGGAAGAGCCGATTCTGACTCCATGATGGATCTGTTTCTTTGACTTTAACCTTTGTTTTTCATTTGCTTTTGTCATTATAATCATACATAATGACCTGCCTTGGGGAACCCTACCCCTCTGCCTGAAGAGATTAACACATCCCCTCCCTAATGGTGGCCTGCCTCAGGGTACCCTGCTCCTCTGCTTGAGAAGATTAATACATCTCCTCCAGGTGGTGCAATGGTAAAGAATCTGCCTTCCAGTGCCAAAGATGACTGAGCATGCACATGCGTGCGCACACACACACACACACACCCATCCCTGAGGTTGGCTATTCCAGGAGATATTTGCAAGATAATGGTCTTTACTTCTTCAAGTCTTCCCCCGCTCTGTTCTATAACAGAACATGGCATTCAGACCCCTGACAAGATGGCTATTTTGAGACATTACTCATCCATCTTCTAGGTCAGCCGACTTTCTGAATAAAGTCATATTCCTAGCCATTGCACCCCATCTCTAGGTTAATTGACCTGTCCTGCAGTGAACAGACAGAGCTTGGATTTGGTAACAATAAATAAACAGGTACCAGTCTATTCCTGAATGATCATAATCATATCATACTGAACCTTGATAGTGTCATTTCCAAGCTAGTCAATGGAATTTACCATCTTTTACATTTTCAGAATGTCATCAATTCTGAATTTGGGGTTCTATATAATTAAGTGCTGAACATTCCTTGAGGATCTGACCATTCCCGTCTGATTTTGACTAGGAGGAAATAAATATCATATTTCTTGAGAGCCAATAACTTCAAAGCACTGTTCAAGTTACAGGGGACACAATGTGTGTGATTAGTCAGTCATGTTTGACTCCTTGCGACCCCATGGACTGTAGCCCGCCAAGTTCCTCTGTCCTTGGGGATTCTCCAAGCAAGAATACTGGAGTGGGTTGCCATGCCCTTATCCAGGGGATCTTCCCAACCCAGGTCTCCCGCATTGCAGGCAGATTTTTTAACGTCTGAGCCGCCAGGGAAGCCTATATAATTAACTTGCTAGCTGATGTTTCCTTGAAGATCTGACCATCCCCATCTAATTTTGACTAGAAGGAAATAAATATACTCCATCCTGTTTAATGTTAGTTACCAGCATCTCTGAAGAAATAAGATGCAACAGTTGATTTTGATTTAGTGCACAGCTTTTATAGGATGAGAGCTAATTTGTGTTTTCAGATCCAATATTCCATCTATTGCTTCATTGACTAAATAGATTAAGGAAGTTTTACATGTTATTTATTTATTTATTTATTTTTCTGGCAAAGTCTCAGTGTTAATATCTGAACTAGAGATACTGTGGATGCTTTCACGGATATGTATGGGAAGCAGGCAACCAGAATTGATGGAGCACCTGCACAGTGATCCAAGGCACCATGCTGTTGGCAGTGTTCTCGGACTTCAGCGTGCATTAGGTCCCCTGGGTGGTTGTCTGTTAAACATGCAGATGCTAATTCCATATCTGGGTTTCCCAGGTGGCGCAGTGGTAAAAAATCTGCCTGCCAATGTAGGAGATGAGGGCTTGATCCCTGGGTCTGGAAGATCCCCTGGAGGAGGAAATGGCAGCCCACTCAAATATTCTTGCCTGGGAAATCCCATGGACCGAGGAGCCTGGCAGGCTACAGTCATAGGGTTACACAGAGTCAGGCACAACTAAGTGACTGAGCACACACACAATTCCACACCTACAGAATCAATCTCAGGATGTATGTCTGAAGCTATACTGTAAGAAAGCATCATAGATAACATAAGTGAATCTGTATTTTGAAAACACTGGTTTATAATCTAGATAGGATCTCTTAGAACAGTAAAAAAGATACTGGACTTAGAAGCAAATTACCTTAATTTCATTCTTAGTTTCTTGGTTTATTAACTGTTTTTGTCCTATTAAATTAGTATCTCTAAGCCTTAATTTTTTTAATCAATAAAAGCAAGGAGGGGCTAAGATAGAAAGCCTTTATTCTTCCATCAGCACAGTCCAACTCATTGCTAATGCTGTGTTTTAAAGGGATTTTAGTTTATTTATTCATTAGCTTTAGAAAAAAAGAAATCTAAACTAGGATAATATTGACAAAATTTTCATTGAAATAATAATATTCACCATAAAATACTTTTTGAAACTGTGCCATTCTAAAGTAGCTCCATTTTATTACAGGGATTTGAAGTTGATTAACATTAGCCATTAGCCGTTAACATTAGCCAATGTGGCTAACATTAGCCACAAAAGAAAACAAACCAACTCAGACCTCAGAAAGTATTACGTGGCCAAAGGAAGAAAACAAAACTGAGGACTTAGTAACTGCACACAACACATTTGGGGTGTAGACCCTGTTCCAGGATGTAGATCTTGGTCATTTATACCATCCACCCTCAATCTCTAAGTTAAATGTCAAAAGAGAAAGAAATTTACAAAAATGTGCCCTTCCCTTCCAAAATTACAGTCTTTAAACTATCCCAAAATAATATTAGCTCTGCAGTTAATAGCTTATTTTATTTCCTTACTGTGAAGAAATTATTATTATGTATTTAGCTACTAGGGTTGTTGCTAGGGTGATTGTCATGCACACTGCATTTCAAGGAACTAAGCTTCTTGAAAGCTCCCCATTTGTAGACACTCTTCACTCCCCCATTAGTTACACAAAAAGAACATTCTGATGAAAAACACTTGTGTACTATTTCTACTCCTATCTATAGCAGGAGATTTAATCTTATGGATGGAATTTTATGTACTAACCTTGCAAAGGTGGCTTTATATATGCAACTTGGCAAGAGTGGAACTAGGAAGGAGGGGAAGACATCAGAATAATTTATGATTTTCCAAGAGCTTATAGATTAAAAAAGTTTTTGGTTCTATAATATTGCTCTAGTCTTTATTTCTAATTAGATCTTATCAAAAGTTAGTACAAACCAGACTGATGACATTGTCTTCAGAATTGGAGGAGTACAAAATGAGGCATCTGGCAATTCATCTGTGAATCCTTTTTGCACCTGCATAATCCTTTTCTGAGTTATGTACTTCAAGGCCTAATGCCATGCCTCAAGGGTAGATCAAGGTGTGCCCTGGAATCAACCATCTAAGTAAATTTCCTAGCACCTGCAAATATTAATTGTTAGTCGAATTTAGACAGCTGAGATAGGCAAATGTTTTTTTTCTTTTTTTTCATGTGGTTGCAATCACAATTACAGGTAACTAGATGATGTTTGACATTAATAAATGCAAATTTACTTCTAGGTCAGGTTAGATTTTTACAATATTGAAGAGAGGAAATGATATTCTCTTTAACTAGTGATTAAAATTAAAATTTATTGTAATTATCAAAGAGAAAAAAATTACTGGGTTAAACATAACAATGAAACAGTGTATAAAAAAGAATTAAATACTAAAATACACATATAAATCTCTAACACTGCTAAGACTGTCAAGTTGGGAATGAGACTGAGGTGAGGAAACAAAAAGCAGATTCTGCAGGAAACAGAAGACTGGAAACATGGCATTTGTTTCCAAGGTAAGGGTGAGACCTGAGTAAAAATGCAGTTTTACAGGAGGTTGGATGA
Organism: Okapia johnstoni; assembly: GCA_024291935.2. Taxonomy (NCBI): domain Eukaryota; kingdom Metazoa; phylum Chordata; class Mammalia; order Artiodactyla; family Giraffidae; genus Okapia; species Okapia johnstoni. The sequence goes on from CM044311.1 coordinate 31,280,851, forward strand.
AAATAAACCTCTATAACCGACAGAGTAAAGTTTTCCAGTGCTACACACAAAGCTGGGCTTCCTTGGTGGCTCAGTGGTAAAGAATCCCCCTGCCAATGCAGGAGACTTGGGTTTGATCCCTGGGTTGGGAAGATCCCCTGGAGTAGGAAATGGTAACTCACTCCAGTATTGTTGCCTGGAGAATCCCATGGACAGAGGAACCTGGTAGGCTACAGTCTATGGGGTTGCAAAAAGTTGGACATGACTGAGTGACTGAGCATGCCCGCACACACAAAGCCTTCAGACTATACCACTAGAACACCCTGTCTTGCCACTTTAATTTCAGACATCTTAAAAACACAAACTTTGAAGATAAGGTGTTACAAAATAGAGCAGGGTCAGTTTGCAGAAATGTCTTCCCATTTTGTTCATGCATGATGCATATTTTTCATTTGCCCCTCCAGACCCACTTCTCTTCTTCCCCAACTCCTGCCTCCCTTTGGTGCCCTGTGAGGTTGGTCTCTGTTTATAAACACTCTGACCCTCTGTGCCAAGATGAGTTTATATGTCCCCAGATTGACACCACTGCACTGCTGGCTCTCTGACCGATGCAGCTTCAGCAAGAGCTAACATTATTTGGAAGATCATGGAGCTAGGGCTTTCCTGCCACTTCTAGCCAAGAGTACCTTTTCTTGGTGGTTTCTTCAGATGGCTCACAGGCATGATCTCACAGAACCCTGACTCAGGCTTCACAGTTTTTACCTTGCACCCTGCAGCTTCTTTATTGCTCTTGAGTGGGAAACACCACAAGACCACTCAGTGCCCATACATGCCACCATCCAGAAGATCAGAGGAGCTGACACTTTGTAGGGTCCATAATGGGCTTCCCAGGTGATGCTAGAGATAAAGAACCCCTTGCCAACGCAAGAGATATAAGAGATTCCAGAGACACTGTTTTGATCTCTGGGTCAGGAAGATTCCCTGAAGGAGAGCATGGCAACGCACCCCAGTATTCTTGTCTGAAGAATCCCATGGATACAGGAGCCTTGTGGTCTTCAGTCCATAGGGTCGCAAACAGGACACAACTTAGCATGCATGCATGCAAGCAGGGTCAGTAATAGCAAGGGGACTCCTCAAACTCCTGACATACATCATAGCTTCATACCATTTTTTCTGGAGATGTTTTGTGAAACCAGCACATCTGCTTGTTGTGAAGATGGAGCCAATTTGGTAAAGTGCTTTTTATATTTGCTTTCCTTTTGTTCCTTTACTCCCCTTTCCCTCAATTTTCCTTCCCCAGGATGGTACTCCCAAGGAATATGTTACCTTAGGATCTGTTTGAAATACACTTGGGCTAGTACACCATCTGGATTCAGGTTTGGGACAATGGGAAGCATGGCATGATGTAGGTTGTTCAGAAGAAAGTGAGTTTAGCATTTTTGTTTTCCTGTCTTCATTCTTGCCAGTTCCACTTCAGCCCTCTCCTCCAGCGATTGAGTTCCAGCATCTGCGCCCTCTATTGGCTGCTTCAGGCCCAACGAAAGACAGTGACTTCAAGGTATTTCACTGTCTCTTACTGCTTTCTCCTAACCCTGCCCACACCTTTTTAATTAGCCCATTTAGAACATATCTTCAATTATCCTTCTGATTTGTTCAACATCTTTTTTTGAAAAGTTGCAACAGATGCAGAGAATAAACCCCCTGAGTAAAGCTGGAAACTGACAATGTTGATAATCTTAGAAGATGAACAATGGAGTCTCCACTGTTCAGTCCACACCGCTTTGAACACGCCTCATCTTGTCTGATCTCAGAAGCTACGCAAAGTCAGGCCTGATTAGTATTTGGATGTGAATAATGGAGAAGGTCTGTGAAGTTTATAGATGTTATAGGTGAAAAAAGAACTTGGCAAACATGGTATGGAGTTTGAACTACATTTATCACTAACATCTTTCAGATCTAACATTCTGTGATCCTTGCTCAGGGAGCAACACAATTCTTTTTTTTTTCTATAAAGATTTCTTTTTGATGCAGACCATTTTTAAAGTCTTTTTTGAATTTGTTACAATATTGTTTCTGTTTAATGTTTTGGTTTTATGGCTGCTGCGAGGAATGTGGGATCCCTGACCAGGGAATGAAGCCGCACCGCCTGGATCGGAAGGTGAAGTCTTAACCACTGGACCGCTAAGAAAGTCCTATAACACAATTCTTAATTAATGTTAGTAATATTAATAATTAATATTAATCTTTATTGATTAATATATTTGATAAAGATATTTAATAATCAATGTTAATCTTATCTAATGAATGAAATAATAAAGGGGAAAATTTTAACAGCTTTTTTCTATTTTCAGTTATGTCAGTAAATGGTACAAAGCAAACAGGAAACACGTTCTGATCTACTAAAATGTAAAACAAAACCCACTCAGTTTAGAACCAAGTCAGGTGAGATAGAGCCGTCAATGAGATAACTTACTTACTAACCATGTGACACTGAACATGTCACTCCTTACATTGAGTCTTAGTGCCCTAATTTGTAAAACAGGGATTCAAATGCCATGCTACACGGGTCACACGGTTGTTATAAAGATTAAAAAAGGTGAGGCATGTGAAAGTACATTATTTTTCTAGAGCATTAGAGACATTATAAATATGGATATGAATGTCTGTTCTCTATAAAATTAGCCCAATATGCATAAAGGATTGCAACCTAAAATTATGAAACTGAAAACATTGGAAAACATCAGACATGCTTATTTCTTTGAGAAGAAAACAAGCTCTGGACTTGTCCATGGTAAAGTTCACATTTTGATAGCAATTTATAAATCTTTGCCTGGATAATGCACGTGTGCATGCTAAGTTGCTTCAGTCACGTCCGACTCTTTGGGGCCCCATGGACTCCTCTGTCCATGGAATTCTCCAGGCAAGAATACTGGAGTGGGTTGTCATGCCCTCCTCCAGGGGATCTTCCTGACCCAGGGATTGAACCCATGTCTCTTCTGTCTCCTGCAATTTCCTTACCACTAGCACTATCTGAGAAACCTCCAGTTAAGGCCTACTCAGATGTTATGCATCATGTAACTTTTTAAAAGCCCATTTTATATTATTTCCAAAAATATTTCATTTTTCTGGCCACACTCTTACAAAAAGATATCTCTGCGGTCAATATGCCTGAATATCGTTTTCTGTCATTCTTTACCATTTTTGCAGCATAGTGAAACAAAACATGTCACCTTTCCAAAACAAACAAAATGTGTGCCTCCCAGGAAGACAGCATAAGCATAGACCCCAAGCAAACCCTGGTCCGAAGATAAAGCTTAGAGCCAGTTCCTCCAGCCCTACAGGCTTTGCCTCATTCTGTGGAGAAAGCTCAGCTGCTCTCAACCCTGGCTTCTTTGCACAGACTCTGCCTGAAACCACAGGATATCTTACCACAGGCATTCAATTTGCTCCTATTTCTGAGACTGATTCAGGAAGAACATTTATCAACTGTTTCCACTTTCTTTGGTTCACATGTTGAAGTTTTGCTGACATCCACTGTAGAATTGAAATCAGACTCAATATTCCACCAAATTTCAGCATAGAAAAGCAAACACATTTCAGCCATGTCACTGTATCAGCAGTATTTAATCAGCAGCATATTTAATAATATCAATTACTGACTTCAACACTTTCATGATTTGGAAAAACATACAGCTACTTGGAGATAGAGCCTTTTGCAACTAAGCGAAAAATGTGTTTATTATAGAGTATGGTGCAAACAATTTTCAGTGGGTACTAACATTGTAGCTACAGGAATAGTGTAATCTTTTGTGATTCTTTATTTTAGGGAGTAGAAATCTAGGCTAGCTAAATGCATGGGTACGTGCTCAGTTGCATCATTCCTGTCCAACTTTTTGCGACCCCATGGACTGTAGCCCGCCAGGCTCCTCTGTCCATAGGATTCTCCAGGCAAGAATACTGGAGTAGATTGCTGTTTCCTCCTCCAGGGGATCTTCCTGACCCAGTGATTGAAGCCTCGTCTCCTGTGTCTCCTGCATTGCAGGCAGAATTTTTTTACCGATCAAGCCACCCGGGAAGACCTAAGATGCTAAATAAATCATCTAATTCCTTCAGATATTGTTCTTTAAGAAATCATTGGATTCCTTTAGAGGAGTTATTAATTCCAGAGAGGCCAATTAAGTTGATTTTTTTTTAGCTTGAAGGAAATTCCACAGTGACTCTTGTAAATTACATATAGCTGAATTCAACATGGAGATGAATAAGTGGGGTTCTGTTGTTTGTTATGATGATAATAACCATATTCTTGTTAGTTGTTTTATATGTTTTCTCATTTTACTATATCAAAAAATCATGTGGAGTAGAGATTAGCATATCCATTTTATAGAAGAGAAAATAAAGGCTCAGAGATGCTACATGATTCAGACCAGAAGCTAGTAAATGGGAATGACAGATTTTAATCCATTTTCTACTAATTTAAGATTAAGTACTTTCTACTGCCATTTGTTTTATTCAAGAAGTCATTAGAAATTGATTTACTTAAAATTCTGATTTCTAAAAACCGACCAATGACTTCTTGAATAAAACAAATGGCAGTAGAAAGTACTTAATTTTAGTACTCCAGAAAAGAAGCAGTATTCTCTTCTTGAAGTAGAAAAATTTCCACTGCTCTCCTTATAGTTTTGTACATAGTATGCTACTCTATAGACATAACTTTCTTTGTGATACTTTCTTATGCTTGTAATTTGAAAAAAAGTGCCTACCCACACATGGTTTTTTGTAGGATGTGCTTAGCTGATTGTGAACATCCGTATTGTGAACATCTCACCTTACAGAGACAATTCATGTGTGTGTGCTCAGTTGCTTCAGTTGTGTCCGACTCTTTGTGACCCTATAGACTATAGCCCACCAGCCTCCTCTGTTCATGGGATTCTCCAGGGAAGAATACTGGAGTGGGTTGTCAATTCCTCCTCCAGGGGATCTTCCGGATCCAAGGATCGAACCAGCATCTCTTACATCTCCTGCATTGGCAGGCAAGTTTTTTACCACTAGTGCCAGCTGGGAAGCCCAACGGAGGCAATATTCAAGTGAAAACTCCAAAACTTAAGAAAGATTTAAAAAATAAGAGTTTTTAGAAGAATGAGAATGGGATTCTAATTTTATAAACATTTATCCACCAAAGAAGGAAAGACAGACAACCCAGTTTCCTCTTTCCAACCACCTGCCTTTTATTAGCAATTCTCTGGTGGCTCAGATGGTAAAGATTCCACCTGCAATGAAGAGCACAAGTTTGATCCCTGGGTCAGAAAGATCCTCTGGAGAAGGGAATGGCTGCCCACTCCATTATTCTTTTTTGGAGATGGAAACGTGCTCCCATTAACTGAATAAACACATTGGCACTACTCTAGCAATGGTGGTGTCCTTTAGATTCTTGCAGCCAAGAGTGCGAGAGCCAGTTAAATACCCCTAGATGAGGAAACCACACACATGGACTACTCCTTGAGGTCCACAGAAATGATAATAGAAGCTGCTTGGTTCAACTCCAGGTGGCTAAATAGTCAAGGAAAATCTCAATCTACAAGTATCAGATAGGCTTGAAAACAATAAGGCATTCTAACACAATGCAGAGTTGATCCATCAGAGGCTGGACTCTCTTGGAACCCGTAAAGCTTCAACATGAGAAAACGACCACCAACGTGCCAAGGAAAACAGGGCTGGAGGGAGAGAGTGAGCCAGTTCTCCTCCCTGACATGACCAGAGAAGGTTGCATCAAACTTCAGGGCAAAATCTCACGTGGATAGCCACAGGTATGGCAGTCCTTGGGTGGGGGTGGGGGGCATCTTTTGGAGACCATAAAAGCAGGAACTTCTCCCGGACAGAAGCGGATGTGGGAGCAGTGGCATCAAGACAGAGGATTAGCACAAAGCCAGTGTGCCTGACTACCCTGGGTTGGCAGACTTGCTGATTTGCCTTTCTTTGGCAGGATGAGGTTTCCAGTTCCCCCTCACACTCTGCTTTTCATTTTTTCCTTACTCTTAACATGTATTATCAATTAATTTAATCCTCAACCAATGTTATGAGGAAAGGAAAAATGTTAAATAATATCAGAGCAATGTTTCAAACCCAAGCAGTCTGGTTCCACAATCCATGAACTTGATGTTTTTTGTTTTTTTTTCATGTTACCAGATTTTACCCATCAATGCTGGAACAATTTTATATAAGGGAACTTCACGGTATAGTATGGGAAATCTTGGTGCAGAAGTACAATAATAAAGAAAGACATGTGGTAGCTTCTTCATTAGGATTCTTGGGAATCCTAAGGACTACAGCTTCCTTGTATGAAGATCAATAAGGCTCTATCACCATCTTTCCAGTTCAGTACCAGTACCCTGCAGAAAGATCGAGGAAGTTTGAAAAGACCCTGAAAAATACAGGCAGAAAGAGGAGAGGGAGAGAACAACTAGGGAGAGATGAGACACCTGATGGCCACCTGAAAAGGACCCTAAAGGGACTGAACTTTTTCTAGTTAGAGGAAGAAAAGAAAGATTTGATATCATGTCTTTGAATTCCCAGGTGGTGCTAGTAGTAAAGAACCTGTCTGCCAATGCAAGAGACATAAGAGACAAGGGTTTGATTCCTGGGTTGGGAAGGTCCCCTGGAGGAGGGCATGATAACCTGCTCCAGTGTTCTTACCTGGAGAATCCCATGGACAGAGGAGCCTTTTGGGTCCATAGGGTTGCAAAGAGTTGAACATGACTGAAGTGGCTTAGCACACATTGTTCACAAGTGATTAATAATAAGGTTGATTTCTTTCTACTAATAGACAATCTTTCTTGCTCCTCCAGGCAATTCACACAACAAAGGAGTTGCATTTATTAATGACTCTAATTATTGTAAAATGTTTGTGTCTGCATCTGTCTTCCTCAATGGACCACAAGTTCCTCCAGGGTTATTCCATGTTCATTTCAACCCTGTTCGCTGCACTTAGCTCACAGCGCTACTCAGGAAAAAATGAAACCATAAATAAAATGAAAGGACCACCTATGGAAAGGGAGAAAATATCTGCAAACGAAGCAATTGACAAGGGATTAATTTCTAAAATTTACAAACAGCTCATACAGCTCAATATCAAAAAACAAACAATCCAATTGAAAAATGACTGGAAGTTTTGAATAGACTTTTCTCCAAAGAAGACATACTCATGGCCTAAAAGCACATGAAAAGGTGTTCAGCATTGCTAATTATTAGAGACATGCAAATCAAAACTAAAATGAGGTATCACTTCATAACAGTCAGAATGACCATCATCAAAAAATCTATAAACAGGAACACTGCAGAGGGTGTGGAGAAAAGGGAACCCTCACACACTGTTGGTGAGAATTTAAATTGGTGCGGCGACTATGGAGAACAGTATGGAGGCTCCTCAAAAAACTAAACACTGAGTTACCATTTGATCCAATAGTCTAGGTCCTGTGCATGTATCTGGAAAAGATGAAAACTCTAATTTGAAAAAAATGCACGTACCCCAATGTACCTAGCAGCACTGTATACAATAGTCAATAGATGGAAGCAACCTAAATGTCCATCAATAAATGAATGGATAAACACACACACACATATGCACACAGTGGAATATTACTTAGCCATAAAAAGGAAAAAATAATGTGATTTGCAGCAACCTGGATAGACCTAGAAGTTATCATATTAAGCAAAGTAAGTCAGAAAAAGAAAAACAAACACCATATAATATAACTTATATGTGGAAAATTTTTAAAAATGATACAAATGAACTTATTTACAAAAAATGTCTCACAGATATAGAAAGCAAACTTATAGTTACCAAAGGGGAAAGGTGGGGGCTAGGGACAAATTAAGAGTTTGGGATTAACAGATATACTCTACTATATGTAAAATAAACAGCAAAGAACTACTGTATAACATCGGAAACTGTATTCAATATCTTGTAAAAACATCTAATGGATAAAAGTCTGAAAAATAATATATATATTTCTTTTCATGGCTTCCCTGATGGCTCAGTTGGTAAACAATCCACCTGAAATGCAGGAGAACCTGGTTCAATTCTTGGGTTGGGAAGATCCGCTGGAGAAGTGATAAGTACCCACTCCAGTATTCTTAGGCTTCCCTTGTGGCTCAGCTGATAAAGAATCCGCCTGCAATGCAGGAGTCCTGGGTTCAATCCCTGGGTTGAGATGATCCCCTGGAGAAGTGAAAGGATACCCTCTCCAGTATTCTGGCCTGGAGAATTCCATGGACTGTATACTCCATGGGTTTGCAAAGAGTCAGACACAACTGAGCAACTTTCACTTTCACTTCACTTTCATATATATATCTGAATCATTTTGCTGTAAACCCTGAAACTAACACAACATTGTAAATCAACTATACCACAAAAGAAAAAAAAAGAGAGCAAAGGAGAGAACAAATGCTATATTTGTGCTAAGCTGTTTGACTTGTGTATCTAAGCTATGGAACTCTTGTTAATTAACAATTCTACATAGCAACTCTCTGGCTATGGAGTGATTTCAAATCTTATAAGAAGTTATCCATGACCATGTTCTTTACCAAGACTTCTCTCACTGGACAGACAGAGAAGGAGAAAAATTACGTGACATTCCATATACACAAAATCTAAAAAGAAATAATACAAGTGAATATATTTACAAAACAGAAACAGACTCACAGACTTAGAGAATGAGCTTATTGTTACCAGAGTGGAAGGATGTGGGGAAGGGATAGTTAAGGAGTTTGGGATCAACATGTACACATAGCTATATTTAAAATGGATAACCAACAAGAACCTACTGTATAGCACATGTAAATCTGCTCAATGTTATGTTGCAGCCTGGATGGAAGGAGAGTTTGGGAGAGAATGGATGCACATACATATATGGCTGAGCCCCTTTGCTGTGCACCTGAAACTATCACAACACTGTTAATTGGCTATACTCCATTATGTAATAAAAGGCTTTTTAAAAATGAAGGCCCCCCAGAATACAAGCACACACTCACAAATATGAGAAAAATAGAGATTAGAACATTTATCTGTGGACTGCAACCTCTTAGGACACAATCCAGTCACTATCAGGCTTGGTAGGAGATTCATATCTTCCAAAGAAACAAAATTGACCCCAGTTTCACTTCAAAATGAAAGTGAACATTGAGGGATGTCAGTAGAGACAAAGAAAGTCACAATACTGAGAGATAAGAGCTTCCATGGCTTCTGCATTTAATGTGTGTGCTCAGGGATACTAAAGAGTTGGCATATTTAAAAGTCAAGTAATTAGTATGGATGTTTCTTTAACTTTTAAAAACCAACCTTATCACTTGAATTTTAAACACACTGTGACTCCCCAAAATATAATAAACTGCTCCAGTTTTTCATATTTTATTTTTAGAATGATGTGCAAACATTGAGGTGAGAAAATGCATTCTGTGTGTTTATTTAAAATTCAGACCTGTTAATGGTTTGTGTGTGTATCAAATATTATTAAGGTAAACAGAAAAAGTTAGCCACTTTAAAAGTTGTCAAATAATCAACTAGAAATATTTTTAAAAGTTAAAACTCTAAAATGTCAGAAGCAGAATAGTTTATTATTTGCTCCATAAAGGGGAAAGAGAATGAGTGGCCATTTAATATAGTTATTGGGATAATATCTTGCTATAGTTTTTCCAGTTGATCCAATAGTCAACCTAGCAATATAGTATTTTAATAGTTTTAATTTTAATTTTATTTTGTATATGTGCACATGTATTTGGTGACGGGGGGTGAGAATTTGAGAAAACTTGGGTGAAATAGACTCTCCTTTTTCATTTTCTTGGTTTCCAAAATCACTGCGGATGGAGACTGCAACCATGAAATTAAAAGATGCTTGCTCCTTGGAAGAAAAGCTATGACAAACCTAGACAGTGTATTAAAAAGCAGAGACATCACTTTGCTGACAAAAGTCCATATAATCAAAGCTATGGTTTTGCCAGTAGTCATGTATGAATGTGAAAGTTTGACCGTAAAGAAAACCGAGTACCAAAGAATTGACACTTTCGAACTATGGTGCTGGAGAAGACTCTTGAGAGTCCCTTGGACAGCAAGGAGATCAAGTCAGTCAATCCTAAAGAAAATCAACCTTGAATACTCATTGGAAGGACTGATGCTGACGCTGAAGCTCAGCCACCTGATTCTGAGAGGTGACTCATTAGGAAAGACCCTGATGCTGGGAAAGATTGAAGGCAGCAGGAGAAGGGGGTGACAAAGGATGCAATTGGCAAGAGTTTGAGCAAACTCTGGGAAAGACAGAGGAGCTGGGTGCCAGAGTCCAGCTCCAGCAGCCAGGGAATCGGCCTGAAAGGATGAGCGGTGTCGGCGGAGAATGATGCAGCCTCTGACTCAAGGTGCGGGACTGCAACTTTATTTCAAGCATCAGGTTTTCTTTTATACTTTGACAAAAGCCTTAGGTCAGAGGTTTGACATCTTCAGTTTCCTCTCACCCAGATTTATTGTCTCCATAAATCATTGTTGCCCTTTAACCAGAGTTCCTGCTTTAGTGATTCTCTTTGAATCAGGTTTACCATCTACTATCTACTTTCTCTTGAGTGTCCTATATTTAACTTGTGATTACATTGTAACTCATGCTTATCTCTGGGCTGCATACCACATTCCTCAGTTTATTCTTATCTTTCTAAATCCTGCTAGCCCCTAGTATCCTAAGCTCATTATCTCCTAAAAAGGCTTCTAGCTATTAGTATCTCTAAAATTCCTAATCTCTATAAGCTATAGTAAAATATGCCAACACTACAACATTCCTTAAACTTTTAGCTTCTAACTATACTTAATTATTCCTAAACCCTAAACTCAGCAAACTTCTTTTGCCATAAACATTTCCCTCACAAGCAGGTCTCAGATAGCAATCTTTCCCATGGCCTCAAGCTTCGGCCTAGGTGCTCATCCTGGAACATTCTTTGTAAAGATCCTTGAACAAATGTCAATAGTTAACTTTATGGATTATTTCCTGGGCATAACTGCAGAAGGCTTTGTGCTTTCTCATTCTCCTGGCAAGAACAATAAGCACCTTAACATTCTTTCCAGCCAACTAAACCGGAGGAAGGAAAGGACAAGTCAGAATCACAAGACCTAACTCCTTCATCCCGGAACCATGTCTGCGGGATGAGGAGAGGGGGTTGGGGACGTGCCTCCATTTTGTCAGTAATGCCTAACGCGGCTCCTGACAGCCAGGTGTGCTGCAGTCCACAAAGAGTTGGACAGAATTTAGTGACTGAACAACAACAACAATGTGGGGGGATATCTATCTCCTGCCTCAAATCCCCCCCAAGTTTGGCTCAGTAATACTGATAGCCAGGGAAAAGTCATGAAAGGCTGGTAGTTGGACCAGAACCAGAAGTTAAATGTTGAAAGACTATTTTTAAATGTTGAAAACCTATTCATTCATAGGTTTATGAATCTAAAGAGACATAACCCTCCCCCCCCCCCAAAAAATTATTGTTTTTGGGGACACAGTAGATGAGTGAAAGTGGAAAAAGGGATAAAATGTATGAATAAATAATATAAAAGAAAACAACTTATATGGATCTATTTTGATGGTGTGCCATGAAATGTTAAATAAGATTACTCAACTCTTAGCAACAAAATATGGAGAAGGCAATGGCAACCTACACCAGTACTCTTGCTTGGAAAATCCCATGGATGGAGGAACCTGGTGGGCTGCAGTCCATGGGGTCGCGAAGAGTCAGATACGACTGAGAGACTTCACTTTCACTTTTCACTTTCATGCATTGGAGAAGGAAATGGAAACCCACTCCACTGTTCTTGCCTGGAGAATCCCAGGGATGGTGGAGCCTGGTGGGCCACCGTCTATGGGGTCGCACAGAGTCTGACAGGACTGAAGTGACTTAGCAGCAGCAGCAGCAGCAACAAAATAAAAATACATATTTACATGTATCCCTGACCCAGGAAGATCCCACATGCTGCAGAGAAACTAAGCCCATGCACCACAACTATTGAGCCTGTGCTCTAGAGCTGGGCAGGTGCAACTACTGAGCCCATGTGCTACTGAAGCCTGTGTACCCTAGAACTCGTGCTCTACAACAAGAGAAGCCACAGCAAGAGAAGCCACCTCAATGAGAACACCGTGAACCACAACTAGAGTGTAGCCCTGGTCACTGCAACTAGAGAAAAGCCCATGCAGCAATGAAGACCCAGTACTGCCAAAAATAAAGTAAATAAATTCATTAAATTATTAAAAAAATAAATAAAATGCAACTTAGGAATTCCCTGGATCACCAGTGGTTAGGATTCTGTGCTCTCACTGTCAGGGATGCAGGTTTGATCCCTGGTCAAGGCTATGCAGTGTGACCAAAAATAAGTAAACAAAATTTAAAAAACGCAACTTAGAGAAAGAAGGGAAATGTCTCTCTCTGTATAAAACCACAGTAGTTATGCTAAGACAAGATTGCTCAGAAAGATGTAAATGTCCTGTTGGTGCTTGAGCCTGAGACTGAAACAGTCGTTCTTTCCTTCAATATTTTCTCTGTTCTCAGAGATCCAAAATTTCTCCATTCATTTTAATAAAAACTAGACCAAAGGAAAAGCTTGTCAATCATAGATAAAATCTGAAGAAAAGAAGCAAGACAATCAGGCAGGAATGAGGGAGAAAAATTCTTTAAGGGACTCTGGGATGAATGGGAATTTGCTGTAGGGGACAGACTCCCAAATGTACTTGGGAATTGAGAGTAAGAAAGAATGAAGTTCTGTCACATTCAGGAAGTTACTGGTATGTTCACTGAGTAGCTGTTATAAGCTTCTTCTCATCCTCCACTCACTATGGTATCCTGTGTGGAGAAAACTTGAACCATAAGTAAAGAACTTCTTGATATATTGCTCTGATTCTGGGTGCTTAATTAATGGGCCAACAGAGCCAGGGGACTTGACTCTATAGAGAGCTGTGCTCATGTCTCCTTCTGGTGTTAATGACATTATATAAGAAATAAGATACTGCTTACTCCCTCAAGGAACTACAGCCTACTGCAGAGGGACAATTCAAGCAAACAGTTGTAACTAAATAAGACAATTGCTTTAAAGATGTGTGGGCCAAGTGCGCTAGAGGGGGAAGCACCTAAATCAGCCTAGGGGTGTCAAGTTCAATATCACAGAGAATACAGCATTTGAGCTGAGAGCTTTAAGATATAAAAAGTTGATTAGACTCCCAAGAGAAAGGATACCAGGCAGAGGGAAGAGTGTGTACAAAGGTATAGAGGATAAAGGATTGTTCTGGAATCCATAGGCAATTCAATATTGTGGTATTAAAAGTAGGTGATAATATAACCAAGAAGGACCCTATATGCTCTTTTTGACACAGGCTCCCCATGTCCTGTGTATGCCTTTTGTTTGTAGAAAAACTTTAGGTTCCTAGCCTTTCCTGGAATTCCAAATAGTAGCTTTAATCAGAGAAGTGAGAAAATGCAGAAACAAAGGAATACAGTCAAGAAAGATAAAATAATAATAATAGTTTAGCCATTCAATGAAGTCAAAGACATTAACTTCCTCCTCAAGGGCTATAGGTAATATTCTGAGCCATGTCCTTTGAACTGTTTTGTAGATACTGAAACCCCTACCAAGTGGAAGAAATATGCTGCCCACAAGCACATAGGTCCCAGACCAGTTGGAACCAGAAGGTTGATGATGTTGACTCCCAGTTACTTCACCATCAGCCAGTCAGAAGAATGCCCACGAGCTGATCACATACCCCACAACCCTAGACTGCTTGCTTGGTAACCTGCCATAAATGCTGCACTTTTCTTCACCAAAACCCAGTGTCAGTAGATGGCTTTACTGCATGTGGGCAAGCAGACCCAAGTTTGGCTCAGTAATACTAACAACCAGGGAAAAGTCATGATGGGCTAAGTAGTTGGACCCGAACCAGAAGTTAAATGTTGAAGACTATTTTATTTACTGGCAAGGAGTTTAGATTTTTTTGTAGGCCTATGGAAAAACAGTGAACATTTTTGAGAAGGGGAGGACCATGGTGAGATTTGAGTACTGGCAATGTCAGGTGAGTGTGTAATTTCCTCGCTTCTGTCTTGCCACAACAAAGATTTGAAATGGTGGACCAGTGCTATGGCTCTCTGTTACAGCTCAGCGTTTTTATTCAGTAAACAAAGGATAGTACACCATCAGGGTGTGAGGGTGGGCCAGCCCCAAAGGAGAGGCCTCGGTCCCTCTTGCTTCCCTCTTTTTATATGTTTAGTTCCTTCCCCCATGAGCCCGCCCTATGCAAATTAGGGCTAGCCAGGAAGGAGACATGTTTGTTTCACCTGAGGTTCTCACTCTGGTCCATGGATTTTTTCTTTGTTTCCTTTTTGCAGGCTTTTCCCTTTCTTTGTATGTCTTTTCATCACTGCCATTTTGGACTCCTTTTCCTATTATAACTACCTGCCAGCAAGGTTACTCTGTCTTACTTGTGTCAGGCAGACCAGAGAAACCCAAAACATTTCTCAGTCTTGCTGGAATAGGACTTATATGTGATATTCCTCAGAGTAAGTATACTGTAGTCAAATACATTAAAAAAATAAGAAAAAAGAACTGCCTACCTTATATCTTTGGAGGTTTATAATGCACATTTAAATACCCTAAAGTTGTCATTAGTTAAAAAAAAAAAAAGCATAATAAAATTAGCCCTGAGTTGTGTGTGCGTGCTCAGTCGCTAATTTGTGTCTGACTCTTTGCAACCCCATGGACTGTAGCCCATCAAGCTCCTCTGTCCGTGGAGTTTTCCTGGCAAGAACACTGGAGTGGGTTGCCATTCCCTTCTACAGGGCATCTACTCAACCCAGGGACTGAACCTATGTCTCCTTGTGTCTCCTGCATCGGTAAGTAGATTCTTTACTGCTGAGCCACCTGGGAAGGTAGCCCTGAGTCTCCCAAGTTTATTTGATGTGTTGGTCAGTATTCCTTTTTTTTTTAACCTTAAACTTTTTATTTTGTATTGGGATATAGCCAGTCAGTGTTCTTAATCATCAGAAAGACAAACCACTTCAGAGTACTGGAGGAAGTGTAGTGTGTTCTGTTTGGGCAAGAGAATCTGGAAGGCACATTCCTTTCCTACTTTCTTTTCCCCACAAGTAATCCTTGGATGTTAATGCATGAAAAATACAACCTAGCAGGCTCTAGTGGACCTGAAGGAAGAGCCTGAAGTCTCTCAGTGAAGTGATGGGCTTTAAGACCTCCTGGGGGTTCAGCACTTGATGCTGACAGAAGTCAAAAAGAGAGAAGCTGAGGATCTTCCAAAAGCTGGGCAAGTGGACATGATATTTGCCAAAACCAATGTAACAGCAGAAATCATGAAATCAGATCATATTTAGAATTCCAGTATCTATCTGCTACTCATCAATGGACTTCACCAGCACCAGGGACCAGAGTGAAAAAGGATACAGGTAACAGGAATCAGCTGTGAAAAACCTCTTCCCCTCACCCAGTATGCATGCACCCTATATCCACCATGCGTATCTTCCTCCCAAGACAACAGACCCCACTCAGAAAGGAAAAAGAATCTTGAATGTGATGAAACTTTCATCCAAAGGAAATTCAGTTTCCTTTCACTGTAACATTAAGATTTTGCATCAATCACTGAAAGCTGAGGTTAGTTGTGGAGGTATGTTGCGCTTAGTCTCTCAGTTGTGTCTGACTCTTTGTGATCCCCCACGGACTGTAGCCCACCAGGCTCCTCTGTCCATGGGGTCATCCAGGCAAGAATACTAGAGTAGGTTGCCATACCTTTCTCCAGGCAGTCTTCCCAACCAAGGGATCAAACCTAGGTCTCCCACATTACAGGCAGATTCTTTACCATCTGAACCACCAGGGAAGCCCATGAATACTCGAGCGGGCAGCCTATCCCTTCTTCAGGTGATCTCCCTGACCCAGGAATCAAACTGAGGTCTCCTGCATTGCAGACAGATTCTTTGCCAGCTGAGCTACCAGGGAAGCCCATGGAAGTGTGTTACCTACTTAAATTTCAAATATCACATCAACAGGGAGGACTGAAGCCATTCAAAACTTTGTTCTAGATATGTTTCTTGACATCAAAAACAGTTGTTATAAATTGTTAAATTAAAAAACCCTTCAAGTTGTAAAATAGATATATAATTGGGTATCATTTTTTTTCTATAATTAAAGCTATAATAAAGGATACACAAAAAGGCTGGAAAGGCAAACTATAGAAAGATAGCTTGGTTATCTCTGGGTGATGCACATGTAATTGAATTTTATTTCCCATTTTCAGGTTATCTGAATTCTCTAGATTTTCTACATGAAAGTGAAAGTAAAGGTAGCTCAGTTGTGTCCAACTCTTATTCGACCCTATGGAATTCTCAGTCCACGGAATTCTCTAGGCCAGAATACTAGAGTGGGTAGCCTTTCCTTTCTCCAGGGCATCTTCCCAACCCAGGGATCAAACCCAGGTCTCCCATATTACAGGTGGATTCTTTACAAGCTGAGCCACAATTCTCTACATTTTCTACATGAACAACTTCTATATTGGTAATTATAGGAAACAAAATAAATGGAAAATCATTGCCCTCTTGCACATGTCTGGATGCAATCAGTACACTGACAGTGAACTCTAATATTTAGTCCCTTTTGAATTTGCAAAGGATAAACATTGTTTTTGAATTTAATCACTGCTTGTGAATTGATAAAATCAATTCTCCAGATGTGATCAAATATTTTCTAAAACATCTGCTGGTGATGAATAAACCGAACCACCTACAACTCATAGAGGGAAATGCCAGCCACAAGAAGCATTTTTCAAATTCTATTTCTAAGGCTCTGTTGCACATATCTGAGCAACCATATCCATATTCACCAAGTCCCATAAGCCTTCGCCTGGGATGAAGTTGAGTCTGAAGACTGCTGAACTGTAATTTTTTGAAAGACTCTTTGTTGTGCTTAAAATTGCTTCCCAGTTTTTAGCAGTTCCATTTTTAAGATATTTAAATCTTTGATTTAGTATATCCTCTTGCAAGTTTTATTTTCATAGCTGTTTCCTATATTAATGGCTATTGCATTTTTCCCCCCATTTTTTCTTAAGCTCCTGTTAATGATGGAGCTGTATGATCTATTGTTCCTAGGAATGACTTCAAATTTTCTCATTACTGCAAGACATTAAGTTGCCAAGATATGATTTACTTTAGTAGGTACCTTTTATGTTGTCTATGTTAGAGAGTTTTTGTGACTGTTATTTAAATTTCATTTTCCTGGTAATCTGTCTTGGAGTTAAAAAACACAGGATAGACTAGATTGTGGACTTCAGTAAAATATGTAAAACGTCAGATAACTACCACTGCCTCATTAGGCAGATACCACCACCACAGAATGCACATCCCATGAAGCCAGAGCAGCCCCCTGGAAAAAAGTAGAGGAGAAGGGTACTCTTTAGCACTGCCTTTCAAAATGTGTTCTTATCAACTGCACACATTTCTGAATATGTTGAAGCAAAGAGAAGACCACAGAAGTGGAAAATTGGAAGGCAGGAATAAAAATCCCCTCAGGCAAAGATTTAAAGTTAATTTTCAAGAATGTTTAGGTGGAGGATGCTGGCTGGAGTAAGGAGTACAATGGAAGGCTTCTGTTCGGATGCTGAGGGACTGTGTTGAACTGGCTGATAAGAAAATGAAATTATGTAAACAAATTTAAGGTGACAATGAAGACGTTCAATCATGCTGAGTACTTGCTAAGCAGAGCTCAGAAAACTGTCACCATATTCATCTGAGAAAGTGTTACTTCCCATATTTGTACCCAGTGCAAAATTTGGAGGAAAAAAATATAAGATTGATAGAGATGATCTAAATCACTACTGCATAGGATGGGAGAATATTATAATATTTTTACTGACTGCATTAAGCAAGAGAAATAATTTGAAGTATTGAGTTAAAGCAAGTGTTTAGTAGGAAAGCAAAATAATAACACATTATATTTAAATATTACTCTAAAAGTCACTAAGAAAATTTAGTAGTCATATTTTATTTGCTGATAATATCTAAAGCCATTATTATTATTCCTTTGATTTATAATGTGCACTTAGTTTTAAGACCTCCCAGTACATGTAAATTACAAAATCCTACATGATTTAAACAATGGCATAACTAACAATGGCACTTAAGAATTGTATTAGCACTGCAACACCCCTGTTACTCACAGCAGCATTAGGTATATTATCTCAGAAATGACGTTATTGAATTATTCCCCCTCTTGTCACCATATATATTCCTGTTCAATAGCATTAACCTGAAAAAAAATTCAATGTTAAAAATGAAACTTTTAAGTCATGTTTTCTAGACTGATTCCTAATAGTAATTTTGTAGCTATTCTCAATTATCTTTCTCCCAATGCCACCATCTTCAGATATTGCCCCTATCAAAAATAATAATAATTGCAAGATACTATGTGCTACATATGCACTTTACACATCAACATCTTATCCTGTAAGACTATTGCTGTATCTGTTTTTACAAAGAAAGGCACGAAGAAGTTAAATTCTTTTTTCCAGTATCCCATTGCTACTAGTGTAGCAAGGCTCAAACCCAAGCACTCTTGGCTCAGTTTTGAAACAAAGGAGAAACACTTCCCCTTTTATCACTGATTATTTTAGGTTAATTTAATATATGTTTTGTTCTGATTTTTTTAAAGCAAATAATAATAAGTATAAAATATTCATTGGTGCTACCCAGGGTATGTGAATCATCAGTTGCCAAACATGTAAATATTTGGAAACATTTGTATTTTGGACCAATTTTTAAAACTTTTTGTTTCTGTTGTTATTCTTTTCTGCTAGACTCCAGTTGGTGGTTGGGCAAGAGAGCCTGAACAGAACAAAAATGATGAGGCAGAAAGTCTGGAGAAGTTCCTGAAGCAGGCGATGGAAGAAATTTAGGCAGCTGAGATATCCTGCTATTAAAACAGGCTGATGACCTGTCAGGTGACACAGTTTGGTAGCAGAGCCCCGTGAAGCCATTAGCATGAGGAAGATACATTCAGAACTAGTGTGATCCCAGCCAAATGGTGCTCAGCAGCATGTGCCTGGTATTGAGAAATGAAACAGAAGATCAATGCAAATGATGAAAAATAAAAACAAGTAGGATAGTGGAACAAGTGCATAAAATAAGAAGCTGAAGTTTGAAGCATGGACCCTTTTGGAGCAGAAACAGGATTTGCAATTAAAAACCATACCTGACTCTGCTGTTCCTCAAAGAACAGAGACCGTTTTCCAATTAATTAGGGACAGTGCTGGCAAAGAACAGGAATCATACCGAGGACCACACCACAGTTCTTCAGAGAGATTCCTACATTCTTATCAATGACATCCCCAGCCATTTTTCATTTCTCCCACTTCTTGAACAAAGATTACTGAAATAACTAATAGCTTTAAAATAACTAATTATTGCTGAACTGTTTTACTTCTTGAATGCATCTGGCTCAAAAGTGGCCCCTGCTTTCAAGTCCCTACTTATCAACCCGTGCAAGCCAGAGACCCCCTTCTTCCCCTGCCCTCTTTCAATGTTCCCCGATTCCCCCATAACAGCTCTTTTAAGTGTTTTCTTTTGCTTTGGGAAACTGATAGCTCTCACTTTGTTTCACACATTTGTGTTCTTGGTCATCTTTAGTTAGTGGTCTGCAGCAAATAAAGTAGGCCAGTTTTTAGAATGAACATAATTGGACAAATAAAGTTTGTTGTTTCAATGAAATGAGCATATGGTAATAAACCTGACTAGATTCAGACTTCACTCCAGAACCCTGGGAGCATGCTAAGTTGTTACAGTCATGTCTGACTCTTTGCAACCCCACGGACTATAGCCCACCAGGCTCCTCTGTCCATGGGATTCTCTAGGCAAGAATACTGGAGTGCATTGCCATTTCCTTCTGCGGGGAATCTTCCCAACCCAGGGATCAGACCCATATCTCT
Organism: Okapia johnstoni; assembly: GCA_024291935.2. Taxonomy (NCBI): domain Eukaryota; kingdom Metazoa; phylum Chordata; class Mammalia; order Artiodactyla; family Giraffidae; genus Okapia; species Okapia johnstoni. Next base: position 31,300,812 of record CM044311.1, read on the forward strand.
TACATCTTGGCAGGTGGGTTCTTCACCACTAGAGCCATGAGAATGCCAGAACTTTAAGGGGAGCTAATTCATGAAGTTAAGTGGCCCTAGCTACAATATTCAGGAAAACTGAGGGCCAGGGAGTTAAGAACATAGCTACAGCTGGAGGTGAATTGTAGCATAGTTCCCTAATTTATTTTTAACCCTAGAATTATAGAGATTTGAGATTAAGGTGGTCTTTTAGGTAATAGAGTAAGGGAGTCAGACACTTGCTCATTTATTTGAATGTTTAGTCTTAAATGTCAATTTTGTGATAACTATATTTTAAAAGATCTAAGACTATATTATTATGTCTTGGAATTTGTCTGTTTTCTTCTATTAAAAAAATTCAGAGCTTGTAGTCATTATCTGAAAGATCCTACCCTTGACACATGGGCATTTGTGTTTAATATAAATTTCCTTAGCAAGGTTCTCTTGAACTGTTTAGGGTTGCTTTGAAGACAGTATGGAAAGAAGAGATGCATTGCTTTACCTCCAGAAAATTTCACTGTGAAACATAAATATTCTACACTATTTTAAACATAGAATGTAATCTACTGTATAGTCTTAAGGATGTTTCCAAGCCTCCCTGTTTATTTACCAGAAAAAGGGAAAAGAAAAGAAAAACCGCACCTAAACCTCATTATAAATTCCTGACTGTGCACTAAAGGTGCAGCTGCTAGCTATTCATCACCTAAACTTTGCTTTGTTTCTATTGACAGATCATTTTAATAACCCCAATTCTCCAGTTGATATAAAGTATTCTGCATTTCTGTGCTCGAGCAATTTATTATCTAACTGCCTAAAATAGGAAATTTTATTTCTGCACTTCTCCTCAGTAATTCTTCTTCCCTGCATATTTATTTCTCTTAAAAGTGCAACTGAATAACAGCGTTCACCTTTTCAAAAAAATTTTTTTTGAGTCTGACAGTTTAGCCAGACTTGAGAGATATTGTGAAGCTATTTAAATAGAAGGAACTCAGCATCATGTGACTGACCAGACTTGAGAAATGTTTTCTGTGCCAGTCCACCCTACAGTTGAACTATTCGGTCTGCATTTAGAGAATGTTTAAGTGTTTAAAAGAAAAGAGTGAAAAACTAACATATATAAATCAGGGATGATGTTTAGTGTTGCATAGAATAGAAAGACAGACATGTGTCCATGCTTTATGTTCTCTAGTTCCTCAACCACACTCCCAAGCCTTCCATCCCTTCTGCTTAATGAAAGGTGGGAAACAGTGCTGCTTCTTTCCATCAGGATTGGTCTAACAATCAATACTGTAATAACATTATTTTGAACAGTAAACTAACTTTCCCATATTGTATTCTAAGTTAATGATGTGACAAGATACTGGAGAATATGTAATCCAATTTAGTTTATGACAACAAATGAGCCTTGGGTTGTTCATTTTCTCAGTTTATGTATTCAACTATGAAGCTGAAAAATACTTATCCGTGAAATAAGGAACCACAGTGTTTTGTAGAGATGAACTTCAGCACATCTTTTTCATGCCATTAACTAGCTGAGTGCAAGCTGATTAGAGAACAACTGATAAAAGTTTGTATTTTTAGTCTGAAGGAAAAGTAAATGATAGCTCAAAAGGCTATTTTCATTGCCCTTGATGATTTTGCTCTTCATGGCATTTCCTTATTTCTTGCTGAAGCTATTTTGCTAAAGGCTACAATAGACCGAGAATTAGAGCTAGTGGAGTGGAAGTAAGTTGGCTTTGAAGCTAAGTGGCCAGACTGCCTCCCTCTGGCAAAAATCTCCTTGTGATAAAGCAGAATTCCTTTATAATAGCCCTGGTGAACTTCTAAGAGATTATCTAAGTGTCAGACCCAGTTTAGAATGTACTTTAGGATGCCATTTTGAGGAAGAAAATACCACGTTTGTTCGAGTAAGCCTGAAAAATAACACTCAAGCTTCACTTTTCTTTCCCTCCTGCAGACAGGGCAGGATGAAGTTCAGGATAAGAAAAACCTGTAATCAGCATCAGGGAAAGGGTTCATGACAATACACTGTTGCAATTTAAGAAAGAGGTTGGAGAAAGGAGCCCAAATAACCAATATGTCTGGCTTCACCAACTTCAGGTTCATTGCAAGGTTGTATGACTTTTCATAGTCACATCACTATGGCTTTGAAACTGCATCCTATAAATTGATGAAATCTTATCTGTTCCTCAGCTTCTCTGCTTAAGATATTCTCCAAAGCCCACTAGAGTTAGTTTTGAGAGAGGATAAAACAGTCTTTGTTAGGGTCATTGGAAAGTATTGCTAGCCTGAAGTAGAGACCATTGCCACATTATCTTGCTGTAAGAGATGTGATGAACTAAGTACTTTGGATCAATGTTTAATGACCGTGTCTCTGTATCCCATCATAATTCCTCAGATTGCAAGGTCACACGGAATTTAAAATCTGCTACATATTTTGCTGCTTTTTTCAATATGTAGTGTGGGTTCCATCCTTTCACAGGGAAATTCATCCAATGAACTGGATAAACCAATAGTGCACATCAAATTTTCCCTCAAACCTCTGCTGTTTCTTTCCAATAATCTATTGTAGAGGCCATCAACATTCAATTATTCATTTCCTTCAAGAAAAAATTTTCATCATTTATAAGATTGCTGTCTGGTTATAGATGAATTCCATTTATATAACCATATAGAATCCATTAATATCTCCATTCCAATTAAGAAGACTTAAAGTTTTATTCCTGAATGATAGGGTGGTATTTGTCTTATATATCTGCAACTGAAAGTCCCTTTCTGGAGTCTTTTGCAAAGTAGAGGAAGTTTAGTTCAAAGATAATTATACCTTCTAGAAATCCATGGTGTCAGGCAGGGAAGAGAGAGCCTCTACATTAAAAATCAAAACAATAATGTACACTCAAACAAACATTTTTAAATAATTTTAATGGTTGTTGTTGTTGTTGTTCAGCCACTAAGTTTTGTCTGCATCTTTGTGACCCCATGGACTGTAGCCCAGGAGGTTCCTCTGTCCATGGGATTTTATAGGCAATAATACTAGAGCAGGTTGCAATTTCTTTCTCCTGGGGATCTTCCTGACCCAGGGAATGAACCCACATCTCTTCCTTGGCAGGTGGTTTCTTTACCACTGAGCCACTTGTGAAGCTCAATTTTAATGGTACCTACCTATATAATTCAGCTTCAACATCAGTCCTTCCAATGAACACTCAGGACTGATCTCCTTTAGGATGGACTGGTTGGATCTCCTTGCAGTCCAAGGGACTCTCAAGAGTCTTCTCCAACACCACAGTTCAAAAGCATCGATTCTTCGGTGCTCAGCTTTCTTTATAGTCCAATTCTCACATCCATACATGACCACTGGAAAAACCATAGCCTTGACTAGATGGAACTTTGTGGGCAAAGTAATGTCTTTGCTTTTTAATATGCTTTCTAGGTTGGTCATAACTTTCCTTCCAAAGAATAACGTCTTTTAATTTCATGGCTGCAGTCACCATCTGCAGTGATTTTGGAGCCCAGAAAAATAAAGTCAGCCACTGTTTCCATTGTTTCCACATCTATTTGCCATGAAGTGATGGAACCAGATGCCTGAGTGTTCATTGGAAGGACTGATGTTGAAACTGAAACTCCAATATTTTGGCCACGTGATGCGAAGAGCTGGCTCACTTGAAAAGACCCTGATGCTGGGAAAGATTGAAGGCAGGAGGAGAAGGGGACGACAGAGGATGAGATGGTTGGGTGGCATCACCAACTCAATGGATGTGAGTCTGGGTAAACTCCGGGATTTGGTGATAGACAGGGAGGCCTGGTGTGCTGCAGTCCATGGGGTCGCAAAGAGTTGGACACAACTGAGCGACTGAACTGACTGACTGACTGACTGACCTATATAATTGACTTGGATAACCACGATGGTGTGGTCACTCTTCTAGAATCAGACATCCTGGAGTGTGAAGTCAAATGGATCTTAGGAATCATTACTATGAGAAGAGCTAGTGGAGGTGACAGAATTCCAGCTGAGTTTTTAAAACTATAAAAGATAGTACTGTTAAAGTCGTAAATTGTAAAAACAGATGCACTCAATATGTCAACAAATTTGGAAAACTCAGCAGTGGCCACAGGACTCTGAAAAAGGTCAGCTTTCATTCCAATCCCAAAGAAGGGCAATGCCAAACAATGTTCAAACTACTGTACAATTGCACTCATTTTACATGCTAACAAGGTTATGCTCAAAATCTTTCAAATTAGCTTTATCAGTGTAAACTGAGAACTTCCAGATGTACAAGGTCAAAGAGGCAGCAACCATAGTTCAGAAACATTCATTGGCATCTTGGAGAACAAAGGGACTGGTTCATTGACGATGCTAAATTGGTGGAAAACAAACCATGGAAAATTCTTAAAGTTGGGAGTTACCAGCTGTATATTGTCACCCTACTTATTTAATTTTGTATGCTGAGTATATCATGTGACATGCTGGGCTGGATGAATCATAAGCTGGAATCAAGATCAACAACCTCAGATATGCAGACAATACCACTCTAATAGGAGAAAGCAAGGAAGAACTGAAGAGCCTCTTGATGAGGGTGAAGGAAGAAAGTGAAAAAGTTGGTTTAAAACTCAACACTAGAAAAACTAAGATCATGGCATCCGGTCCTATCACTTCATGGTAAATAGAAGAGGAAAAAAATTCAAAGCTGTGACAGCTTTTATTTTCTTGGGCTCCAAAATCACTGCAGATGGCAACTGCAGCCATAAAATTAAAAGGCACTTGTTCCTTGGAAAGAAAGTTATAATAAATCTTGTGTGTGTGTGTGCGTGTGCACACACATGGGTATGCACTCAGTCACTCAGTTATGTCAGACTCTTTGTGACGCCATATACTGTAGCCTGACAGGTTCCTTTGTCCATGGGATTTTCCCAGCAAGATTACTAGAGTGGGTTGCCATTTCCTCCTCCGGGGGATTTCCTGACCCAGAGGTCAAACCTGTGTCTCTGGCATTCCCTGCTTTGGCAAGAGGATTCTTTACCCCTGAGCCACTGGGATGCATGACAAACTTAGACAGTGTATTAAAAACTAGAGGCATCACTTTGCTGGCAAACATCCATATAGGTAAGCTGCAGTTTTTCCAGTAGTCATGTACAGATATGAGAGTTGGACCATAAAGAAGGCTGAGCCCTGAAGAATTGATGCTTTTGAACTGTGGTGCTGAAGAACTATGGTGCTGGAGAAGACTTTCAAATTATGGTGCTGGAGAGTCCCTTGGACAGCAAGGAGATCAAATCAGTCAATCCGAAAGGAAATCAACCCAGAATATTCATTGGAAGATATGAAACTGAAGCTGCAGCGCCAATATTTTGGCCAACTGATATGAAGAGCCAACTCATTGGAAAAGACCCCGATGCTGGGAAATTTTGAGGGCAGGAGGAGAAGGGGGTGGCAGAGGGTAAGATGGCTGGATAAGATCATCGACTCAATAGACTTGAGTTTGGGCAAACTCTGGGAGATGGTGAAGAACAGGAAGCCTGGCATGCTGCAATCCATGGGGTCCCAGAGAGGTGGACATGACTTAGTGATGAACAACACCAACAATAGTGTAAACTTTATGGAAACTCTGCTTAGGATTGTGTTACTTAGCCAACTGTCTCCACACATATTCACAACTTTTTGCTAAAATTACTTTAAGTGCTTTAATGCTATGATAAGTGAAAGCCAATATTCTTTATCTTCACTATATATTCAGCATCAAGCTATAGGTTAGTAATATTTGTGGACTATTAATTAATATTACACAAAGAATATGCACAAAATAAATAGCAACCATACAAAGACGTGCTTTACTGGTACTTGAAACACAGAATTTCCAGAAGGGATCTAATTATTCTTTCTCAAATTTTCACTTTTGATATTGAAATGCTACCATGCATCTCATCCTCTGCTCACAATATTGTTCTCTGGGAGTAGAATCAATTTCTGCTCAGTTTACTCTCTCAAGAGTCACAAATCACCTACCCTGCTTTTTAGCTGTACTCTGCACCCTCACAATCATCAAGTCATATCAATTTACTAATTATATCTCCACGTTCACATTGCATTTTCTTCCTTTTCCTTTGTGTTCTAATTCTAGCTCATCATGTATTTTCTTGTGATCAACCATCACACATTTCTTACAGTCTCTAGACCCCACCCCTTTTTCATCCACACTGCAGACTTCTTCAGAGTGAACAGCTCAATGGAGACATATGACAGCATCACTTTCCTTACATAAAAATGTTAGCGAGGGACCCATTGTATCAGTCAGGGTTTGTGACTACAGGCTCAGAAAACAATCTTATTTTTCTAGCAATGAAAATGGAATATAATGACAGACTTAACAGGAGGTTGGAACACCAAATTTGAAAAAGCGTGTGTGGGGAAAGACCAGTTGGGAAGGTTTTCCTGGAAATATAATAAGTGTATTTTAGCAGGAAATACTTGGGCAGGATGCTGCTGTTTCTGCTACAGGTGCTGTCACTAGGAGACAAGAGTGGAATCCTTGGCTTCCACAGCGTAAGAAGAGGTATCCCATCACATCGACACCACATGTGGTGGGGATGCCTCAAATCAGGAGGGAAGTAGGGCACTGGGCAGGCACTCCAAACAAGATCTCCATGCAAAACAAAAAATAAATGACAAATGTCAAGTAATTACTTGAATAAGACCTAAACTTTTTAGCATTACACTTAAACTTCTCAAGCTGAGTTCAAACTACATTTAAAAATAGTTTGCTGAGATACCACTTCCATTATGAACTGATTATTTGTGTACCCCCTCCCCAATTTATACATTGAATCACTAGTTGCCAATGTGATGGTATTAAGAGAAGGGACTTTTGGAGATAAGTAGATTTAGATGAGGTCTTGAGGGTGGAGCACCCTCAAGGAGATCAGTGTCCACATAAGAAGAGCAAGAGAGACTAAAGTTCTCTCTCTCCATGCACACAAAGCCAAGGTCATGCGAGCACACAACAAGATGGCAGCTAGCTGATTCCTGACCAGAAAGTTGGTTCTCACAAGGAACAGAGTCTGGCAGCACCTTGAATTTGGAGTTCCCAGCTTCCAGAACTGTGAGAAATAAAAATCTGTTATTGAAGCCACCCAGTCTGTGGCATTTTGCTATAGCAGCCTATGCTGACCAAGATGTCGGCCAAAATGTCAGTTGTGCATTAGTCATCCTGGACAACTAATTATTCTTTCAGATTGCTGCACACCTTTCACGTTTATTTGTGTACGTGCTATTCCCTTAAGACTGGCTTTCCCAACTCTGACATTCTTGATATTATGGGCTGGATAATTCTCTTAGGGGGGTGTTCTTTGCCTTGTAAGAAGTTTATTAATGTCCCTGTCTTCTACCCACCAGGTGCCCTAGTACCTCTGTAGTTGCAAAAAGTAAAAGTATCTCCAGACACTGCCCAATCTTCTCTAGGGAGTAAATTTACCCCAGGTAAAGAAAAAAAAAACTGAGAAGAAATGATTAGATATAAGTTTGGATCCTAGAAAAAGAAATTTGTGAAATTCAAATTAAATCTTTAATTAATAGTGTACTATCAATTTAATTTCTTTGTTCTGATCATTATATTATGTTCATGTAAAATGTTGCTTTAGGAAATAAGTGGGAATTTCTGGTTTCCAGTTCTCCATGTAAGAAGCCTGAAAGTTGCCACTTTGTCCTAACAACAAGTGAAAAAATGGATGGACTGAAAAATTAAGCTCTTCTTGATTCATACAGAGGGAAGTATGCAAAGCATCCTTCCATTATGAACTGAATATTTATGTATCCTCTCCCTAATTCATATATTGAATCCCTAATTGCAGTGGTTTCACTGCCCCCCAAATTAGAGACAGATATGCAACCATAAGAAGTCACAGTTCACCACAGCAGAGACTTGATAGCAGAAACTCAGTTGCAACAACTGCTGGCTAGGAAAACTGAACTCCAATTGACTAATTCCTGTAGCTTCACTGTGGAGGAGTCTAGAATTAAAAACTCCAGGGTGGCCTTGTCAGAGGGTGCCCCCCCCCCCCCGCAATATTGTTAAGTGTACCTCTAGGAGTTTGGCCACATTCCCGCAGTAAATATTGGAGAAAAATTCCCTCACCCTTCCAGCAGGGAGAGGAGGAAAGGGACCATTTTGAAAGGGACCAGAGCATTCTGCTCTTATCAAGGACTGCCCTCAAGAGAAAATAGTTAACTAGGGTCTAACTGCTGGGTATTTGCAGAGTTAAACTGACCTGGGGAAAGGGAAATACCCAACTTCAGTTAGCTCTAGCCTTTCATGTGGGAGAAGAGAAGAAATACGTATTACCAGCCCACTCTAGCCATCCTGTCCCACTCAAGGAAAGAACAGAAACACATGGAAGGTCACAGCCCAGAGGCAGGCATATGCTTCCTAAAAGACTGAAATCTAATCAAAGGGCCATGAAACACTCTCTTTGCCCACCACATCTCACCTCTACATTACTAAAGGCCTATTTTCAGGATTTGCTTTCATTCATTATAGTATGTCCAGCTGTCAAGAAAAAAATTACAAGTCATACTAAAAGGCCAAAAATGCAATTTTGCATCAGAACTTGACATGGTTAGGTATTTTAATTATCAGACTGGGTGTTTCAAACCATTGTGATTAATAAGTTAAAACCTCTAATGGATAAAGTACACAGTATGCAAGAACAGATAGGCAATGTAAGCAGAAAGACGCAATCCAAAGAATGAATCAAGAAGAATTGAAAAACACTGTAATGTCAAAGGCACTGTAATGCCTTTGATGAGCTTACTAGTAGACTGGACATGGCTGGGGAAAGAATCTCTGAGCTTGAGGACCTATGAATAGAAACTTCAAAAACTGCAAAAAAAAAAAGCACAGACTGAGAAAACCAATATCCAGTGACTGTGGGACAACTACAAAAGTTGTAGTGCATGCATGCTAAGTCACTTCAGTTATGTCCAACTCTTTGTGACCCTTTGGACACTTTGTAGCCCACCAGGCTCCTCTGTCCATGGAATTCTTCAGGCAAGAGTACTAGAGTGGGTTGCCATTTCCTCCTCCAGGGGATCTTCCCAACCCAGGGATCAAACCTGTATCTCTTATGTCTCTTGCATTGACAGGCAGGTTCTTTACCACTAGAGCCACCTGGGAAAAGGTATAACACATGCATAAGAGGAAAACCAGAAGGAGAAGAAAGAAAGAAACAGAAAAAATATTTGAAATAATAACAACTGAAAATTTTCCCAAATTAATGTCAGACAACCTAAGACACTTGGAGAACAATTAACAGGATAAATGCCTGTTAATTATATTGTGGCATATTATTTTCAAACTACTGAAAATCAAAAACAAGGAGAAAGAGAGTCAGAGGAAACATTGGGTGAGGTATATGCAAACACTCTCTGCACTATCTTTACAGCTGTTTTAAAGTCTGAAATTAGTTCAAAATAGAAATTAAAAGAAAAAAAATTCTCCCAGTTGGTCTCACTAATTCTTCTGGACCAGCGATTCTTAGAGTTTTTTTTTTTTTTTCCTTTGTCACTGTACTTCCCTCAACCAGCCAAGAAGCTTCAGAAATATTTTTTCCTAATTTTCCCCCCTTTGAATTTTGAGCACCACAGATAGACTGTACATGCTTATGTACTACATGTATATCTCTGTTTTATATATAAAAAAAAGTGTGTTTTCCTATTTTCTACCCACAAGAACCATTTTTTTTGTTCCCTTTAAGAATGCCTGCTCCAGTCAGAAATACTGACACTCTCCTCTGACCTTCCATAACTCCTTACATCTATCACACAATTGCCAAGTATTGCTTTGCATTTTAATTGAAAAAAAAATGCACGTGTGTGTGTGTGTGTGTGTGTGTGTGTGTGTGTCTTTTCTACCAGGTCCATTAACTTCTTAAGCTCACAGGTACTATAACGTTCACCTTATACTCCTCCGACAATGGCTGACATACAAGGCACTCAAAAAATTGAGTTGTGTTAAAGCAGAGATTAAATTCAGCTGAGATGACTTGTATATCTAATAAATGTGGTAGAATTAAAACAGGCAGAAAATACAGGAGGTCAAATTTAAGTAAAGATAAATTTAAAAAAATAAAGCAAGTGTGGAAAGGATTATCTTTATTATTTGACTAGAAGTTTATTTGGGGGAATTGAGATGAATTAGGCATAAATGTATGTGTACGGATTTGCAGTAAATTCACTTACAATGTCATTTATTGAAAAGAACACAAGACTTGTGAAATAAAAATTTAAAAAACATAGTTACTGGCTGTGTGACTGGTTTAGAGATATCATGTGTGTATCCCAGGGTGTAAAATGACTTGGTCTCAGTAGAATAACAGAAAATGATTGCAGCCCCATTCCTTTGTTATTGTTTCCTTCTCCTGCATAAAAGTCATTCAAGGCCAAAGTTTTTCTAGAGCATTTCAGGTAAATAGACAATCTTTTTTTCCTAGTATTCAAAATCAACTCCAGTACCGTCTTAAAACTCTAAACATCAACAATTAATATTTCTTCTCTTAACTTCCTGAGCCTGCCTTGGGCTGAGAAACTTGCTATGGGAAGAGTCAGAAACTCCCCTTCTTTAAATTTGTCTTGGGTGAATCAGAGACCAAACCTTTTGTCTATCAAAATCCAGACAACATACTGTCTCTAACTGTCCCCAGGAAGCCATTCTCTTGTAGCCTGAGAAGAGGGCTCCCCTGCTGATGCTGCACCAAAGTGGTGGAGGTGCTGAGCACAGTGACCACTCACTCCAAGTGAGTCCTAGCCACCAGCGCCCTCACTTCCTTGATACCCTTGTCTCCCATATGTAGAGGCTGGAGGTAAGAGATGGGTTATTGCTGGCTGAAACAAGCCCTATGCAGGTCCTGTTCAATGATAAAGGAATTAATTCAAAACAGGATCTATGATAATTTTTCTGATCTCAGAGATGTTGGTTAAAAACTCTCAGATCTAATCTGGTTATATTTTGAAGCATGAGTTTGTATCTGGCACATAATATTAATAGATACCCAGTTAATTTCCTTTATTTCCCATTTCTCTCTCTCTCTCTTAAATCCTTTTCTGATCTGAATTCCCTCCCAGTCCACAGTTTTATTTCTATAACTGTTCTCTTGTGTAAATACATAATATTACAGAATTCTATATATTTTTATCAATCCATCTGCTTCCCATATCATAGAAAAGAAAAGAGAATGGGATTAACAAGTAAACATCATTGACAAATGTAAAATATTGAATATATGAAAACTTAAAAATTATACCATGCATGGATAGCAACAGGATATGTTATTTTGTTCTCACAGCAAATTGAGAATAAAATAACAACTATACTAAATATTGTCAGAGATATCTCTTTGTCCCTCAGTTTCCTTAACCACCATGAGAGTTTCCTTTACCACCTTGACCACTTAACATAGACAATGTTATTAATTTGTGACTGAGAATGAAAAGATATCACACAGGGTGGAAATATATTCCACTCCCCAGTGCTTTGTTTCCACTCAAGAGTATTTTATAAGAGGTCTTCCAACATATTAACAAGGAATATTTAAGCCTTCTTTCCTCCTTTGAATATCTATATGGCTTTTAATAATGCTATGGATTTATGGCTTCCCAAGGACGTAAGGGTACATCAAACCTTCTTAAACCTACTTGTAGTTCTAGAGTTCACCACTTACAGGATTCATGTACTATTATATGGGCTTCTCTAGTGGCTCAGATGGTAAAGAAGCTGCCTGCAATGCTGGAGACCCGGGTTTGATCCTTGGGTCAGGAAGATCCCTTGTAGAGGGGAGTGGCAACCCACTCTAGTATTCTTGGCTGGAGAATTCCAGGGAGAGAGGACTCAGGTGGGCTACAGCCCATGGTGTCACAGAGAGTAGGACAGGACTGAGCAACTAACATTTACTATTATATAGAGAAATACCATCGTTTGAATGATGTCCAAAGTGTTTCCGCTATCTAAGAATCCTAAATCACCGGGTGGCAAGAGCTGAGGCAGCCTGAAGAAATGTCAGGAGCTGATAAACTGGGGTGCCTGAACAGCTGTTAGTAAGACATCAGATAAGCAGCAGATGTCAAGAGAATGGGCTTCCCAGGTGGCTCAGTTGTAAAGAATCTGCCTGTAATTCAGGAGCTGCAGAAGACTTGGGTTTGTTCTCTGGGTTGGGAAGATCCTCTGGAGGAGAGCATGGCAACTCACTCCAGTATTCTTGGCTGGAGAATTCTATGGACAGAGGAGTCTGGTGGGTTAGCTACAGCCCATAGAGTCGCAGAGCCAGACACGGCTGAAGCGACTTAGTGCATATACGCATCATAAGAACATCCACACCAGTGAGCAGAGAGGGAAAGAGAGTGGAGTCATCTGGTAAATCGTCTGAAACTATGGTCAGGCAGCAAAAGTAACTGCAGAGAGCTTCCTCTGGGAGGAAAGCCCATTGGGAATGGGGAATGAAGCCAAGAAGCTGACACAGAGCCAGCGCACTATCTTGACCTCCACTGTCTGTATATTTCTTGCACTTGGTTGAGACTCAGTCCTGACTGAACCTGGCTTGGACGTAAACTGCTGATAACTACAAGCAGCTGCCTGGCTGTTTGAGCAGCAGACACTTCATCTACATCTGCTGAAGTGGAGGACAGATGTATTTCTCTAGCTTTGGCAGTTCCCTGACACCAGTATCAGTGAACTCGCTCTCTGGGCCTTTCTGATTTTATAAACTTTGATCACACACTTGCTTCATCTTTCACCTTTGCAGTCTGATCAAGCCTTTAGCCCTTCCATATGTGGTAACCCCTCTTTCCCCTCAAATTTATCATTCTCCAGACTTTCTTCAATTCCATTATTTCTTGAGGGGAATCAAGGAGATTTTTTCAGATGTGGATTCTCCATTGGTTTGAACAAGAACAGGACAATACTTTGTTTTATTCCTAAGCATTTTTTCCATATGCCAACATGTCTTGGGCTCCAAATGCTCTTTGAACAGTTGTATTCATAGGATGCTGCTGCTGCTAAGTCGCTTCAGTCATGTCCGACTCGGTGCGACCCCATAGACAGCAGCCCACCAGACTCCGCCGTCCCTGGGATTCTCCAGGCAAGAATACTGGAGTGGGTTGCCATTTCCTTCTCCAATGCATGAAAGGGAAAAGTGAAAGTGAAGTCACTCAGTCGTGTCCCACTCTTAGCGACCCCATGGACTGCAGCCTACCAGGCTCCTTCATCCATGGGATTTTCCAGGCAAGAGTACTGGAGTGGGGTGCCATTGCCTTCTCCATTCATAGGATAGTACTGTACATTTTCCTGGAGGAGGAAATGGCAATCCACTCCAGTATTCTTGCCTGAAAAATCCCATGGACAGAGGAGCCTAGTGAGCTACAGTCCTTGAGGTTGGAAAGAGCTGGACACAACTGAGTGACTAAGCACACGATGTACTTTTAAAAATTATTTTATTTTATATTGGAGTATAGTTGATTTACAATGTTGAGTTGGTTTCTGTACTTCCTAATATTTATGTGCATAGGCATCACCTGGGTTCTTCTTAAAATACAGATGCTGATGAAGTAGGTCTAAGTTGGAGTCTGCAATTCTGCATTTCTAGGAAGTTACCTTCCAGGTGATGCTGCTGCTAGTGTGTGGACCACACTCTGAGTAGTGAGGGAAGCTTTCTTTGTGGCAGAAGAAAGAGTTTTGAGTAGAATGTGGATCATTCTCTCCATTCTTCCTCCCACTCCTCCCCCCAAATCATGGCTTTCTGTTTCTTTCCAAACTGGCATACAATGATCGAATTTCCTATGGAAACAAAGACATAGGATCTCACTGAAATTTATTTATGTAAGTTTAACATGATAAAATTTGGAAGAGTTTAATGTTTGCCAAATATGTTTCAATTTAATTATATGCTTCTCCTGACACCATGGAATTTGTCATCAAGACACGAATATACACAAAGTGGAGCAGATGGCAAAGAAGAACTGGGATGATCCCCAATAGGGAGTGACACCAGCTAAAAACAAGGCTATCTGATGCTACAGTTCATCCAAAATGACATGAATGGTGACTAAGGAGTTTGACTGTCTCTAGTCATAAGAAGAAAGTCATAGCTCCAGTAAATATTGGTATCAGGAGCCCAAATTCTGTGCTATCTTATTATAAATCAATAAAAAGATGAAGAATTTGATTTACATTGAACAAACTCAGTCCCAAGGAGTGAAGAGACTGGGGTATAAGACCTGTTACTATATCAGAAATGCAAAACTAGGGACTAAGGTAAATAAACCCCCTCTCCCAGGGGTGGCAGGAGGAAGGAGCACAACTCACTTAAAGCTAGCTCTAGTTGGGAGATAACACTAAGCCTCATCTAGGTTGTTTTCATAGCTGCACATTCTTTCCTTCCATCAGTTTAAGACAGTTTAAGACAAATCAGGTACAACCCACCTTTAGCTCAGTTTGGTTGCTCAGTCATGTCTGACTCTTTGTGACCCCATGAACTGCAGCACACCTGGCCTCCCTGTCCATCACCAACTCCTGGAGTCCACCCAAACCCATGTCCATCGAGTCGGTGATGCCATCCAGCCATCTCATCCTCTGTTGTCCCCTTATCCTCCTGCCCTCAATCCTTCCCAGCATCAGGGTCTTTTCCAATAAGCCAGCTCTTCACATCAGGTGGCCAAAGTATTGGAGTTTCAGCTTCAACATCAGTCCTTCCAGTGAACACTTAGGACTGATCTCCTTTAGGATGGACTGGTTGGATCTCCTTGCAGTCCAAGGGACTCTCAAAAGTCTTTTCCAACACCACAGTTCAGAAGCATCAATTCTTCGGCACTCAGCTTTCTTTAGAGTGCAACTCTCGCATCCATACATGACCACTGGAAAAACCATAGCCTTGACTAGATGGACCTTTGTTGACAAAGTAATGTCTCTGCTTTTTAATGTGCTGTCTAGGTTGGTCATAACTTTCCTTCCAAGGAGTAAGTGTCTTTTAATTTCATGGCTGCAATCATCATCTGCAGTGATTTTGGAGCCCAGAAAAATAAAGTCAGCCACTGTTTTACTGTTTCCCCATCTATTTGCCATGAAGTGATGGGATCGGATGCCATGATCTTAGTTTTCTGAATGTTGAGCTTTAAGCCAACTTTTTTACTCTCCTCTTTCACTTTCATCAAGAGGCTCTTTAGTTCTTCTTCATTTTCTGCCATAAGGGTGGTGTCATAAAAATACGCTGATGGTGACTTCAGGAATGCCACTATGTCTCATTTGAATGAAATAATTATTTACTTAGGTAGTAGGACTTCTTATTTTCATTAAGTTTTTGTGGAAAATACTGATATTTTATAAAGTTTTTTTAAGGACTCTTTTATTTTTTTAAATTTTGGCTGTGTTGGATCTTCATTGCTGCTCTTGGGTTTTCCTAAGTTGTTTTGAGTCAGGGCTACTCTTTGTTGGGGTGCATGGACTTCTCTTTGGGGCATGTGAGATCTTCTGTGACTGGGAATTGAACCTGTGTCCCTTGTATTTCCAGGTGGATTTCTATCCACTGGACCACCAGGGAAGTCTCAATACTTTATGAATACTTGAAAATCTAAATAGCATTCACTCATATTTCTTTTTTCTATGATTATTTAACATGTACTTTAAGATCTAATTTTAGAGAGAAGATACAATTCTTCTCCACCCCTGTAGGAGGTGCTCCACTTTTTCCCACCCCTGCTCCTCTCTACCTACTCACTCACCTAAATGTCAGTATTGGAATAAGTCGTGCCTGGGAAATCTGACCTTGTCTCCTTTCCTTGTGGATTCTGCTTGCCTATGGAAGTCAGATACTTTTGGTTATGAGGTTACTTTACAAGCAAAGGCTTTATTTTACTTGGAAAGGCTTGTGGTGGCACAGGGCTGTGGATAATGTGTTAGTTGCACAGTAGTGTCTGATTCTTTGTGACTCCATTGACTGTGGCCCACCAGGCTCCTCTGTCCATGGAAATCTCCAGGCAAGTATACTGTAGTGGGTAGCCATTCCCTTCTCCAGGGGATCTTCCTGACTCAGGGATTGAACCTGGGTCTCCTGCATTGCAAGCTGATTCTTTACCCTCTGAGCCACCAGGGAAGCACTGTGGGTAACTGGAACATTCTATCTTTCCAATTTTATGGGATCAATAGTTGGAAGTCTATTATTGCCATTTGTCCAAACTACATTCTCCAATTCCAATGTTAGTAGTGAAAATGATAATATTTTGGTCCATAGCTGTATAATCTTTTGTTTTACTTCTCAGTTATTTTAGATTTTGGCAGAGAGGAGAGGTAACATTTACTTGGTATACCTTTGAACCCAAACATTCTGTATCATCATTCCTTCACAAAACTCCAGAAGGCATGTTATAACAGGAAATGTGTTATTTCCTTTTTGTGATTAGTGTTTGTGGATTCTAATACTTATGAATCAGTTCAGTTCAGTCGCTCAGTTGTGTCCGACTCTTTGCGACCCCATGGACAGCAGCATGCCAGGCCTCCCTGTCCATCACCAACTCCCAGAGTTCACCCAAACTCATGTCCATTGAGTTGTGATGCCATCCAACCATCTCATCCTCTGTCGTCCCCTTCTCCTCCTACCTCCATCTTTCTCAGCATCAGGGTCTTTTCCAATGAGCCAGCTCTTCACATCAGGTGGCCAAAGTATTGGAGTTTCCACTTCAACATCAGTCCTTGCAATGAACACCCAGGACTGATCTCCTTTAGTATGGACTTGTTGGATCTCCTTGCAGTCCAAGGGACTCTCAAGAGTCTTCTCCAATGAATAACTGTCTCAAAATCAAGACTTTGGGAGTTTAACATGAGAAAATTTGAATTCAAGCTCCAACTTCTACTTTACTACAGTTGAATAAGCTTTGGAACGTAATCTCTTCAAATCTCAGCTACCTATTTGATAAAATGGGGATCAGAAAGTCTGCTGTCCACTTTAGAATATGTCTGTGAGATTAAAACTGATGCATGTGAAAATGTATTGACAAGAATAAAGCTCAGAACAAGTGTGTGTTATTGTAAGAAGTTTCTATATGTGTATATAGGCAAACATACATTGAAAATATATACTACATTGCTTTTGATTGTAGTTAAATTGCTTCTGTTTATAGAAAGTTGGAAATTAAAGCATTTATTTTTCTCTGTATACTATTAACTTTTATTCCTTGAGTCTGAATCTTACTGCATACCATAATCTCTGCTTCTTTATAGAGTTAATTTTTGCTATGTACATTAAGAATGTTTCATTTAAAAATCAAAGCACTGTGATTGGCTGAAAGTATTTCCTCATCTCATAAAGGTGTTTAAAAGTGAATTATGCTTGTAGCACTTCTGCAGTTTTGTTAAATGATGTAAATATCACCTCATCTTGTTGAACAGTTTTAGATTTATGACTTTCAGTTACATGAGGTGTCAAATAACATTTGTTACCTTTATTTCAGTACAGGCACCTTTAAAATGTCAACCGAACAGATGTTCTCCTATAAATATGAATAAAAATGAGGGCATAGTGAGACGAAATATAGGATATTATACTATGTTAATATTAATATTACTCAAGATTCAGTAGCAATGAAATTTATGTAATTAATGAAGATGACAAGAAAAACTCCCCACATTATAATTCTTTAAAATAATGCTGTGCTTGTAATTTTTCAAGGTTAAGAAGTGACTTAATAATTTTTTAAAAGCAAGATTATGGGAATAAAGTTAGGTATTATTTCTAGTATTATTTTGATTTACTTTTCTGATTCTGATTTTATTTCTGATTCTGATTTTAATAGTGCTAAACAGCAATATTACCTCTAGTTCAATATTCAGGTGGATGTTCTACACTGATAATATATGGATACCACTTACTTCATAAAAAAGACATGAAGGAGAATGACCCATGATATCAAAGAAGAGAAAATATAAATGCCATTTTTTTCAATTTTGTATGCATCATAGCACCTAAATAATTTGAATTTAAAAAATTGTAATTATTTTAAAAAATAAATATATTCGATTTAATTTAAAATGTCATAAAACAATTACTCTGTTCTTTAAACATTTAAAAACTGTTACAAAGTACCTTTACATAGACTCAATCATTTATATGAAAATGTGCATATAACACTTTCAGTCAGTCAGTTCAGTCTCTCAGTTGTGTCCGACTCTTTGCGACCCCATGAACTGTAGCATGCCAGGCCTCCCTGTCCATCACCAACTCCCAGAGTTTACCCAAAGTTGTGCCCATTGAGTCGGTGATGCCATCCAACCATCTCATCCTCTGTCATCGCCTTCTCCTCCTGCCCTCAATCCTTCCCAGCATCAGGGTCTTTTCCAATGAGCCAGCTCTTCACATCAGGTGGCCAAAGTATTGGAGTATCAGCTTCATCAGTCCTTACAATGAACACCCAGGACTCATCTCCTTTAGGATTGACTGGTTGGATCTCCTTGCAGTCCAAGGGACTCTCAAGAGTCTTCTCCAACACCACAGTTCAAATGCATCAATTATTAGGCGCTCAGCTTTCTTTAGAGTCCAACTTTCTCATCCATACATGACCACTGGAAAAACCATAGCCTTGACTAGATGGACCTTTGTTGACAAAGTAATGTCTCTGCTTTTTAATATGCTGTCTAGGTTGGTCATAACTTTCCTTCCAAGGAGTAAGCATCTTTTAATTTAATGGCTGCAATCACCATCTGCAGTGATTTGGGAGCCCCAAAAAATAAAGCCTGCCACTGTTTCCACTGGGACCAGATGCCATGATCTTAGTTTTCTGAATGTTGAGTTTTAAGCCAATTTTTTTACTCTTCTCTTTCACTTTCATCAAGAGGCTTTTTAGTTCTTCTTCACTTTCTGCCATAAAGGTGGTGTCATCTGCATATCTGAGGTTATTGATATTTCTCCCGGCAATCTTTATTCCAACTTGTGCTTCCTCCAGCCCAGTGTTTCTTATGATGTACTCTGCATATAAGTTAAATAAGCAAGGTGATAATATACAATCTTGATGTACTCCTTTTCCTATTTGGAACCAGTCTGTTGTTCCATGTCCAGTTCTAACTGTTGCTTCCTGACTTGCATACAGGTTTCTCAAGAGGCAGGTCAGGTGGTCTGGTACTCCCATCTCTTAAAGGGTTTTCCACAGTTTATTGTGATCCACACAGTCAAAGGCTTTGGCATAGTCAATAAAGCAGAAATAGATATTTTTCCAGAACTCTCTTGCTTTTTTGATGATCCAGCGAATGCTGGCCATTTGATCTCTGGTTCCTCTGCCGTTTCTAAAACCAGCTTGAACATCTGGAATTTCATGGTTCACATATTGCTGAAGCCTGGCTTGGAGAATTTTGAGCATTACTTTACTAGCATGTGAGATGAGTGCAATTGTGCAGTACTTTGAGCATTCTCTGGCATTGCCTTTCTTTGGGAATGGAATGAAAACTGGCCTTTTCCAGTCCTGTGGCCACTGCTGAGTTTTCCAAAGTTGCTTACATATTGAGCACAGCACTTTCACAGCATCATCTTTTAGGATTGAAATAGCTCAACTGAAATTCCATCATCTCCACTAGCTTTGTTCTTAGTGATGCTTCCTAAGGCCCACTTGACTTCACATATATAACACTTTGATCGTTTCTATATTGATAACATTAATAATGATATAATAATCTAGTACAGTTATAATATTTTATATTACTACAGCTGTTTCAACTTTTTGAATCCCTCTTGTATGAAGGACTTTGGTAGGTATTTTCCATTTGCTATCCTATTTATTATATTTGTTTGAATTGAAATCAAACTGATAGCAAATCATTTTATCTTATAGTTTATTTTTCCTAATTCAAGATAGGAAATACTTAAAAAGAGTTCTTAAATTTTGAATCGTATATGTAAGAAATGGGGCTTCCCAAGAGGCAATAGTAGTAAAGATCCAGCCTGCCAGTGCAGGAGCATGAGAGGGGAGTTAGATTCCTGAGTTGGGAAGATCCCCTGGAGGAGAGTGAGGCAACCCACTCCAGTCTTCTTGCCTAGAGAATCCGATGGACAGAGGAGCCTGGAGGGCTTCAGTCCATAGAGTTGAAAAGAGTCAGATATGACTGAAGTGACTGAGCATGCACACATGTAAAGAAAAATTTCAGCAGTATAAAATTAACAACTCTAAATTTATTAATAATTGCATTCTTGTGAATATTCATGCTGATAAAAGCAGCCCTTGTGTACATGGTAACACCTTGTTCTAAAGTCAAAGGAAATGTATAAACTTGGAAGAAAATCACTTCTGTTCTAGAGAATGCTCTGTAAGCTCAACCAAGCTATTTAAAAATTTTCCATTGTATATATTTTATACTTACATGTATAGTTATTTCCTCTTTGTGGCTAATTCAAAGGAACCCTTAAATGATTCCTTTTAAACAAATAATAGCTCCCTAAAACCTTGTGTAAATCTAAGTTGTTGTGAACTACATTTCTTAAAATAATAACTGAATCTAATCTTAACTGTTCTCAGTTCATATATGAAATAAAATTATGCCTTTAAAATATAAGATTTATTATAATTTGAAGCAACTTTGAATTATGCAGAAATAAATTAGCTTTATAAGTCATAGCTCTAGACATATAAAAAATAAATCCCTAAGTAAAATAAAATGTCGCCTTTTCCTTTACTGATCAACAGGGATTTAAACAAATATTAAAATAATAATAAAATGATGAAGTAAGGTGAAAATAATAAAAGATTCACATTGCAACTACTTTAGAATTTACATAGGAGGTCATTTGATCCCCATGGTTATCTCATAAACTTGGAATTATTATAGTCCTTCCTTTACACATTAGCAGTCTGAGCCTCCGAAAAATTAGTAGCTTGCCCAAGACTGCTGACCTATGGGAATATAGTGAGGTTAGAGTTTTAAAATAATCTTCTCATTCAAACAAAGATGAAAATATATCATGTAAGTCAGAATGTATTTACTGACTTCCTACAAATCTATAACTGTGCTTTCCTAGTAGCTCAGCTGGTAAAGAATTTTCCTACAATGCAGGAGACCCAAGTTTGATCCCTGGATGGGGAAGATCCCCTGAAGAAGGGAATGGCTACCCACTCCAGTATTCCTGCCTGGAGAATCCTATGGACAGAGGAGCCTGGTGGGCTACATACAGTCCATGGGGTTGCCTAGAGTCGGACATGACTTAGCGACTAAACCACTTTACTTACCTATAAATTTTTCCACTTCTCTGTCACAACTTTTTTTTTTTTTTTTTGCTAGGAAACCTTGAAAACTTCTGACAAAGTTCCATTGAAACTAAGTTCTTCTACTTTTACTTATTGTTTGGAGAGTTTACCAAATGCAAACACTACAATTTTTAAAAGTTTGAATTCGGGAGGCGGGGCTAAGGGCTAAAGATTGGCGGAGGAATAAGGACGGAGAGATCACTCCTCTCCCCCCAAAACTTATCGAAAGAACATCTGAAAGCTCAGCAAAGTCACATAGACTACTTCTGAATGCTGGCAGATGACGTCAGAACATTAATCAAGTCAGCGCATTATCTTCAGAAGGAGGTAGGAGAAATTATAAAAGATAAAAAGAGAGACAAAGAGTTAGGGACGGAGACCCGTCCTGGGGAGGAGTCCGAAAAGATGGAGAAATTTCTAAGCACCCAGATACCTTCTCACCGGCGGGTTTTGGGAATATTTCGATTCTCGGGAGGCAACATAACCGGGAGAATCAATAAATAAAACCCACAGATTACGGCCTAAAGGCAACTTCCCAGTAAAGAACCCCAGACTCCCGCATAGCCGCCACCAGCCAGTGTGGGCTGGCGGTAGAGGACGGAGCGGCACTGCTTAGGGTACAGACCCGCCGCTAACGGTGAGATAGTAACCTAAACAGGTGTGACAGCCAGAGAGATAAACTATCCTGCAAAAAACCAAAGCTAAGGCACTTGCCGGCCCGCTCACAGAACAAAGGACTGAGCGATACAGGGGAAGAGCTACCGGCTGCGACCGCCCATCCCCCCGTCGGACACAGCGATTTCAGCGGGACCAGCCAAGAGCCAAAGGGGCGAACGTCCGGGCTCCAGGAGGCACCCCCTACCAAACAGCAAACAGGCTCCCAGTTTCTTCTAAGCAAAGACAGCCTGAGATCCCGGATGGTCTCCAATGCCGCCGGGATGTCGCAAGCCAGAGACCAGCTCCCCAAACTGACACAATGCAACACAAGCCGGAGCCCGGGCGCGCCCAGTAACCGTAAACCGAGGCGGGGACCCAGGGAGGTGATAAGCCGCACCTGGGCGGTGCGCTCGCCAAACTCCTGGCTGCCTGAGCTGCTCCGACTGGGAACGGCGCAAAACCGCCCGGACCCAACCGAGTCAGCGCCTTGTGAGAGTTACCACGTAAGCGCGCCCGCTAACCGGCGGGGACCAGGGAGGTGAAAGCCGCACCCGCCCCGACAGGGGAGAGTGCCTCGCCAAAACTCCCGGCTGCCTGAGCTGCTCCGTACCGGGAACGGCGCAAACCGCCGGCCCATCCGAGTCTTCGCCTCGGTGGAGTACCCGGTAAGCTCGCCCGCGAACCGAGGCGGGAACCAGAGGTGATAAGCCGCATCGCCCCAACAGGGGGAGTGTGCCATCGCCAAACTCCCGCTCCTGAGCTGCTCCGACTGGGAAACGGCGCAAACCCGCCGGCCCAAACCGAGTCTGCGCCTTTGTGGAATAACCCGGGAACCTGACCCTGAGCAGTTTTAAACCTGGAAGTGCGCGCATATCTGGGCCCACCCCCGCAGAGTAACCAGAAGCCTGAGCGTGGTAGACGGGGAAAGCACACACGCCTTGAACGGGGTGAACCCCATTGTGGCCGAGACACTGTAAGCTCTCCCACTACACGCCAGTGAAATTTGGTTGCAGTGGTCCCTCTCTCCCCACAGCATGACTGAGCAAGTGAACCAAAGAGACCCACCTCCGCCTCCTATGTGCAGTGCGGTAAAATTTAGACATAAATGAAGAAGACCACCAAACAAAAGCCAAATAAACAGAGGAAGGGCATTGAAGGGACAGGCCAACAGATTAAAATCCCTGATAGTTAACACGTACTTTGGCAATGAAAGGTGTTCCTATAGATCTTGAAAAGTATAAGCAGAACAAGGATTTATCTGAAACTGAAGAGACCCCATCAACGGCTCACACCAAACTGCTCCAGAGAAAGTCCGGGATATATATTTTTACTATATCATTTATTTTATTTTTTTTATTATTATTTTTTATTTTTGTTCTTTCTTTTTTCTTTAAGACCTCTATTACACCTTTAATTTTTCATTTTCATAACCCACCACTACCTTGATAAAAAAAAACCCTAATTTTTAAAACAAACTGTGTTACATATATCTTATACTTTTTTTTTGCGTTTTTTCTTTTTTTTATTTATTTTATTAATATTTTTTTTACTGTTTTATTTCCTGTTTTTCTTTTTTTTACTGTTATTACGTTTTACTGTCTTTTTTTCTTTTTATAACGGTTAATCGTTTTTTCTTTTTTTTATTAATTGTATGATTATAAGAGATCTAACCTCTACTCCAGATTTTAATTTTTTGTTTTAGCATATTTGATAATCAATTTTGGCATTTAAAGAATACAATCTTTAGATACCCATTTTTAACTCAAGAGTGTGATTATGGCCTTATTACTCTCTCCCTCTATTGACGCTCTTATCCTTCTCCCCAAGAACCTCTATCTCGCCACCCTCCTCTCCTCTCTCTCAACCCAATTCTGTGAATCTCTGAGGGTGTTCTGGTACCGGAGAAACACCTTCGTGGACAGAAACTGCCAGATCTCCTCTCCCTCTTGATTCCTCCCTTCTACACATCCTCACCTCTACTGCCTTCCTCCCCCCTCTCTATGTAATCTCCGTGAACCTCTCTGAGGGCTCCAGACGGTTGGAAAGCACAGAGGGAAGTGCTTACTGGATAGACTGCTCTCCCCACGTCTGAGTCCCCTCCTCTCCTCCTGGTCACCTCAACCTCCCTCCCCTTCACCACTTCTCATGTAACCAGTGAACCTCTCTGGGTACCTCACTGTGGAGAATCTTTTCACCATTAACCTAAAAGTATGTAATTTATGATGCTGTATGGATTTAGTAGTCTTGAGGCTGACTGCATGAATAAGACTGAAAGCCAGATGAAACATTAAATAATAAAAAGATCTCAAACCTCCACATATACACTGAAACCAAGCCCACCCAAGAGCCAAATAAGTTCCAGAGCAAGACATACCAACCAGCTCAAACTCTCCAGCACGCAGGAACATAGCCCTGAGCATCAATATACAGGCTGCCCAGGAGGCACACACCAAATCCATAGACATCTCAAAAACTCAATACTGGAACACTCCATTGCACTCTAAAGAGAAGAAATCCCAGCTCCACCCCCAGAACAACCGACACAAGCTCCTCCAACCAGTAAACCTTTACAAGCCACCCATCCAACCCCACCCACAGTGAGGAACCTCCACAATAAGGAGAACTTCAAAACTACAACTACAGAAAGACCACTAACACAGGCAATCTAAACAAGATGAAAGGCAGAGAAATACTCAACAAGTAAAAGTAAATGAGAAATGCCACTTCAAACCAATACAAAGAGGAGGAGATATGGAATCCTATCTGAAAAAGAATTTGAATAATGATAGTAAAAATGATCCAAAAATATTGAAAATAAAAATGGAGTTACAGATAAATAGCCTGGAGACAAGGATTGAGAAGATGCAAGAAATGTTTACCAAGGACCTAAAGAAATAAAAGGAGGTTCAATATATTTTGAATAATGAATAAAGGAGATAAAAGACACGCTGAAGGGAACCAACAGTATAATAACTAGAGGCAGAAGATAGGATAAGTGAGGTATGAAAAGAATGGTGGAAATAACCAAGCAGAGAGGAAAAAAGAAAAAAGAATCAAAAGAAATGAGAAAAACCTCATGCCTCTGGGACAAAATAAACAGCCCCACAACATTCTAATCATAGGAGTCCCAGAAGAGAAGATAAAAGGAAAGGCCATGAAAAAGATATACCGAGAGATAATAGTTTTGAAAATTTTACCCTAAAAAGGGAAGGAAATAGTCACATAAGTCAAGAAACGCAGAGATCCCCCAACAGGATAAACCCAAGGCGAAACACCCCAAACACAAATTAAAAAAATAACATAACGATCAAACACAAGTAACAAATATTAAAAGCAGCAAGGAAAAACAACAAATAACACACAAGGGGATCCCCATAAGGATAACAGCTGATCTTCAATAAAACTCTTCAGTCTAGAAGGGAATGGCAGGACAACTTAAAGTAAATGAAAGAAGAAAAATCTACAACCCCAGATTACTGTACCTCGGTAAAACAAAAACAAGGTTCTCATTCAGATATGAAGGAGAATTCAAAAAGCCTTTACAGAACAAGCAAGAACTGATGGAATTCACACAACCAAAACCAGCACTCCAACAAATGCTAAAAGGTATCTTCTCTAAACGGAAACACAAGAAAGGATGTTTAAACACGAACTAAAACTACAAAGTATATGACAACGGGACCAATACTTATCAATTAATTTAAACCTTAAATGTAAATGGTTGATGCCCAACCAAAAGACAAAGGTTGGCTGAGTGGTGATACAAAAACAAGACCCCACATATGCTGTCTACAAGAGACCCACCTCAAACAAGGGACTCTTACAGACGAAAGTGAAGGTATGGAAAAATATATTTCATGCAAATGGAGAACCAAAAGAAAGCAGGAAAGTCCGCAATACTCCATTTCAGATTAAAATAGACTTTAAAATCAAGGCTGAGAAAAGGGACAAAGAAGGACTCTACATAAATGATCAAAGGGTCAATCCAAAAGCAGATGTAACAATTAATAAATATATATGCACCCAACATAGGAGCACACCACCAAAAAATATATAAGGCAAATACTAACAAGTATGAAAGTGGGAAGGTTAACAATAACACATTAATAGTGGGAGACTTTAACACTCCACTCACACATAACCTATGGATAGATCAACAAAACATAAAATTAACAAGGAATCACAAACTTTAAATGATCCACTATAGACAAATTTAGATTTAATCGATATTTTCATGACTTCCACCCCAAACAAGCAATTTCCACTCTTTTCTCAAGTGCACATGGAACTTCTCAGGATAGAACACATCTGGGCCATAAATCTAGCCTTGGTTAATTCCAAAAAAATTGAAATTCATCCCACCAGTCTTCTCTGACCACAATATGCAGTAAGATTAACCTCAATTACAGAAAAAAACTATTAAAAATTCCAACATATGGGGGGCTAGAACAACACGCTTCGAATAACCAAACAAATCACGAAGAAATCAAAAAAGAAATCAAAATATGGCATAGAAACGAATAATGAAAACACAACTACCCAAAACCTATGGGACAACTGTAAAAGCAATGCTAAGGGGAAGGTTCATAGCAATACAGCGTACCTCAAGAAACACGAAAAACTCAAATAAATAAACTAACTCTACACCTAAAGCAACTAGAGAAGGAAGAAATAAGAACCCCAGGGTTAGTAGAAGGAAAGAAATCTTAAAAATTAGGGCAGAAATAATTGCAAAAGAAAACAAAAGAGAACCATCAGCAAAAATCATACAAAACTAAAAGTTGTTTTTACAGAAGATAAACAAAAATTGACAAGCCATTAGCCAGACTCATCAAGAAACAAGGGAGAAGAATCAGATCAACAAAATAGAAATAAAATGGAGAGAAATCACAACAGACTACACAGAAATACAAAGATCATAAGAGACACTACCAACAGCTATATGCCCAATAAAATGGTACAACTTGGAAAAAAAAAAAAAAAAAGAAATGGACAAATTCTTTAGAAAAGTATAAAACCTTTTTTTCCCAAAATTGAACCAGGAAGAAAAGAAGATCTTAACAGACCCATCACAAGCACGGAAAACGAAACTGTAATCAGAAATCTTTTTTCCCAGCACAAACAAAAGCCAGACCCGACGGCTTCACAGCGGAATTCTACGAAAAATTTAGAGAAGAGCTAACACCTATCCTACTCAAACTCTTCCAGAGAATTGCAGAAGATGTACACTTCCAACGCGATTCTATGAGAGCCACCATCACCCTAATTCCAAAACCAGACAAAGATGTCACAAAAAAAGAAAACTACAGGCCAATATCACTGATGAACATAGATGCAAAAATCCTTAATAAAATTCTAGCAAACAGAATCCAACATCATATTAAAAAGATCATACATCATGACCAAGTGGGCTTTATCCCAGGAATGCAAGGTTTCTTTAACATCCGCAAATCAATCAATGTAATTCACCACATTAACAAATTGAAAGATAAGAACAATATGATTATCTCAATAGATGCAGAAAAAGCCTTTGACAAAATTCAACATCCATTTTATGATAAAACTCTCCAGAAAGCAGGAAATAGAAGGAAATACCTCAACATAATAAAAGCTATATATGACAAACCCACAGCAAAACATTATCCTTCGAATGGTGAAAAAACTGAAAGCATTTCCTCCCCGAAAGTCAGGAACAAGTGCAAGGATGCCCACTTTCACCACTACTATTCAACATAGTATTGAAGTTTTGGGCCACAGCAATCAGAAGCGAAAAAAGAAATAAAAGGAATACGAGATAGGAAAAGAAGAAGTAAAACTCTCACTGTTTGCAGATGACATGATCCTCTACATAGAAAACCCTAAAGATTCTACCAGAAAACTACTAGAGCTAATCAATGAATATAGTAAAGTTGCAGGATACAAAATTAACACACAGAAATCCCTTGCATTCCTATACACCAATAATGAGAAAACAGAAAGAGAAATTAAGGAAACAATACCATTCACCATTGCAACAAAAAGAATAAAATACTTAGGAATATTTCTACCTAAAGAAACAAAAGACTTATATATAGAAACTATAAAACACGGATGAAAGAAATCAAAGAGGACACAAACAGATGGAGAAATATACCGTGTTCATGGATTGGAAGAATTAAATATAGTGAAAATGAGTATACTACCCAAAGCAATCTTACAGATTAATGCAATCCTATCAAACTACAATGAAATTTTCACAGAACTAAGAAAATATCATTCTCAATTTGTATGGAATATAAGAAACCTCGAATAGCCAAAGCAATCTTGAGAAAGAAAAGAATGGAACTGGAGGAAATCAACCTGCCTGACCTTCAAGCTCTACTACAAAGCCCACAGTCATCAAGACAATGTGCTGACTGGCAACAAGGATAGAAATATAGATCAATGGAACAAAATAGAAAGCCCAGAGATAAACCCACGCACCTATGGGCACCTTATCTTCGACAAAGGAGGCAAGAGTATACAATGGAGAAAAGACAATCTCTTTAACAAGTGTGCTGGGAAAACTGGCAACCACTTGTAAATGAATTAAACTAGAACACTTTCTAACACCATACACAAAAATAAACTCAAATGGGATTTAAAGATCTAAATGTAAGACCAGAAACTATAAAACTCCTATAGGAAAACATAGGCAAAACACTCTCCGACATAAATCACAGCAGATCCTCTATGACCCACCCCCCAGAATATTGGAAATAAAAGCAAAAATAAACAAATGGGACCTAATCAAAATTAAAAGCTTTTGCACAACAAAGGAAACGTAATAAAATAAAAAAAAAAAAGCAAGTGTGAAAAGACAGCCTTCAGAATGGGAGAAAATAAATAGCAAACGAAGCAACAGACAAACAATTTAATCCAAAAATCTACAAGCAACTCCTTCATCTGAATTCCAGAAAAATAAAACGACCAAGCCAATCAAAAAATGGGGCCAAAAACTAAACAGACATTTCTCCAAAGAAGACATACCGATCAATGATACTATGCGGCTAACAAACACCCACATGAAAAGATGCTCAACATCACTCATATTAGAGAAATGCAAATCAAGGGAACCACAAAGAGGTACCCATTACACCCCAGTCATAATGGCGCTATCAAAAAGTCACAAGCAATAATGCTGGAGTAGGTGTGGAGAAAAGGGAACCCTCTTACACTGTTGGTGGGAATGCAAACTAGTACAGCCACTATGGAGAACAGTGTGGAGATTCCTTAAAAAACTGGGAATAGAACTGCCATATGACCCAGCAATCCCACTGCTAGGCAAGTATACACCGAGAAACCAGAATTGAAAAGAGACGCATGTGCGTGTACCCAATGTTGCATCCGCATACTGTTTACAATAGCCAGGACATGGAAGCAACCTAGATGTCCATGTCGGCAGAACGAATGGATAAGGAAGCCTGTGGTACATATACCACAATGGAATATTACTCAGACCATTAAAAAAGAATACATTTGTAACCGTTCTATTTAATGGATGAAACTGGAGCCCATTATACAGATTGAAGTGAGCCCAGAAGAAAAGCACCAATACAGTATAATCAAATGCATGTAAATGGAATTTGAAATAAAGATGGAAAATTGTAACCTATAGTGAGACAGAATAAGAGACACAGATTGCATAGAACCTCCTGTGGACTCGAGGGAGAAGGTGATGGTTGGGTCGTTCTGGGACAATAACATTGAAACATGTATTTGTCATATGTGATGCCAGAACACCATTCCACTGTTCTATGCAATGTGACGGTTGCTCAGATGAGCGATTGGATTGACACTATGGATGGGAAGGGGGAGGGAATGGGAGGAGGGTTTTGGGAGGAGGAGCACATGTGAATCCATTGCTGATTCATGTCGATGTATTGGCAAAAACTACTACAATATTGTAAAGTAATTAGCCCCCAACTAAAATAAAAAAAAAAAAAAATAAATAAATAAATAAATAAATAAATAAAAATTAAAAAAAAAATAAATAAATAAAAGTTTGAATTCGTTTCTTATTGCTGCCGAAGTAAGTTAATATAAAGATAGTGGCTTAAAACAAGACATTTTCTCTTACAGTTCTGATGGTCAAAAGTCCAAAATGGTCCCCACAAATCAACAGAAGGAGAGGATTTTTGCTCCAGGATGGATTATATCTAGAACTTCACTCATCCCTAATTTAGATAACTTAAATGATGAGATTTGGGAATTTTCAGCTGATAAGAATTCTATAAGATTTTGGACTTGAATTGATGTTATAATGCTTTGAGAATTTTGAAGATTTTGGATGGGGTAAATGTATTTTGTATGTGGGACAGACATGGATCTTTGAAGATCAGCGTGTGGTGTCTGCTGTGATGGCTGAGGAGTACTAAGTCATGCATCCAGTCTCTTCAAGGGCCCCCCTATATGAGTGAATAATTTGCCTTTTGATATTTCAGAGGCACTAGCAAAAGGTTGTTAATACTTGGCTACCTGGTTATCCCTAGAGCACGCTTCCTGACAGTGACCCGCCAATGTAGTACTTTTTGAGAATCTGGATATGTTAAAAATTCTCCCGATCATTTACTGCTGGCTTATTTTTGTTATTGTTTAGTCACTAAGTCATGCCTGACTCTGCGTCTCCATGGACTCTAGCCTGCCAGTCTCCTCTGTCCATGAAAGTTTCCCAGGCAAGAATACTGGAGTTGGTTACCATGCCCTCCTCCAGGGGATCTTCCCAACTCAGTGATAGAACTTGTGTCTCTTGCATTGGCAGGCGAATTCTTTACCACTGAGTCCCAAGGAAACCCAGTTCATTTTTTACTTAACAGTTATTACCTCTTTTCATTTGTATTTCACCAAAAGTAGCAAGAGTAAATCATGCTGAACCAACAACCCATTCTCTGGGAATTTTTGCAGCTAAATTTCCAAGTTCATCACTTACAAGTTTCTTTTCTACAAAACTGCAGAATCTAATTCTGGAATTTTCTGTCACTCTATAATAAGATGTCCTTTCCTCCAGTTCTCAATAATACGTTCCTCTTTTCCTTATGAGATCTCATGAACAGCATGTTTACCCCCCATATTTCTATCAGCAGTCTGTTTATGATGATATAGGTATTCTCTAAGATGATATAGACTTTACCATATTGTTGACTTCCTTCTGAATTCTCACTAGCTATAGTCATGAACATCCATATTGCTTCAAATATTCTTTTCAAGGAAATTTACATTAAAATTTTTTCATTTGGAAATGTTTAAAAATATATTTATTAATTCTACCACACATATTTGTTAAGAAGCAGTAATTTCAAAATACTGTTCAAGGTACAGGGGACATAATAACCATTAATAAAGAGAGGAATTTTTCTCTGAAGGAGCTTGCCTTGCATTTAGAGGAATGAACAATAAAAAAAGTTATAAGGAAATATCAGGTAGCTATAACGCTAGCATAATTTGAATTGAATGCTTTAATTGAACTTATAGTTACATAATGTTCCTCATAATTCTTCCAGTCTTTTCCCATTACCCAATTTTAAAGCCACTTCTACAGTTTGGAGTATTTGTTACAGCCACATCCCACTTTCAGAATAAAAATCCATATAGTTTCCTATTGCTGCTCTAATAAATTACCACAAACTGAGTTGCTTAAACTGGAGGAGGGTATGTCAACCCACTCCAGTATTCCTGCCTGGAGAATCCCATGGACAGAGGGGCCTGGCAGGCTAGAGTCCATAGGGTCTCAAGGAGTCAGACACACAAGAAAAAGAGTTGCTTTGTTGTTGTTCAGTTGCCAGTCACTTTCGACTCTTTGTGACCCCATGAAGTGCAGCACACTAGGCTTCCCTATCCTTCACCATCTCCCAGAGTTTGCTCAAACTCATGTCCATTGAGTCAGTAATGCCCTCAAACCATCTCATACTCTATCATCCCCTTCTCCTCCTGCCTTCAATCTTTCCCAGCATCAGGGTCTTTTTCAATGAGTCGGCTATTCACATCAGATGGCCGAAGTGTTGGAGCTTCAGCTTTATCAGTCCTTCTAATGAATATTCAAGGTTGATTTCCTTTAGGATTGACTGGTTTGATCTCCTTATAGTCCAAAGGACTCTCAAGAGTCTTCCCGAACACCACAGTTGAAAAGCATCAAATTGCTTAAAACAACACAAATTTATTTTACTGTGGTCCTGAAGATGAGAAGTCCAAAATGAGACTTTCCTGGCTAAAATCATCGAGTCAGCAGGGCTGGTTCCTTCCTGAGGCTCCTGAAGAGGTCTGTTCCTTGACTCTTCCAACTTCTAGAGGCTGCTGGGACCACCTGTCCCCATCTCTACTTCTGGTGTCACATCACCTCTACTTCATCCAGTCTGTCTCTGCCTCTCACTCATAAGGACACCTGTAATTGCTTTGGAAAGATTCTGATATCCCAGTATAATCTCCTCATCTGTCTTTTACCATAAAATAATATATTCGCAAGTTCCATGGACTCCAATGTTGACATCTTTAAGAACAGTATTCAGTCTGCCACAGTTTGATGTTTTCCCTTATTGATTTTTGTTTTCTGATTTTAGACAACTCTGAAATTTAATCGTGTTTTAATAGTCCAAAAGTTTAAATTAGATGTTTATTACTGGTAATTTATCCAAACTTTCTATTATTCTTTAATAATACAATTGCATGTAATAATATACACGTATGTAATATGGTATTGTACAACACAGATGATTTGGAGTTTAAAAGAAGTTATGATTTTAAGATTATGCAGAAATGTTTCTGTGATAGTCAAGATATGAAATCATCATATTAAAGATGATTTGTTGTGTAGCTTTTCCAAGTGTGACCTGGCAAATACATCGTATTTTGTTAGATAAGAGAGAAGAAAGATGTGGCCAAGGATCATTTTTTTGGAGACAAAATTGCTTGCTCACTGTTTATCATTAATTTTAACTGATAAAGATAAGACCATTGTGTATAGAAGCTTTATTTTTTATAAATATATGACTTATATTCTGCATATATGTCTATGTTGAAAAAAATAAATACTACCTGTCTACAAAGGAGACATTTAAAGATGTGGTTTATTTTTTTCAGATTATAGAAAATCTAAAGTGAGTTTCAATAAAGAGATGAAATGAACTGTTGGCACTACCCTCCCAACAAGCCAGTTTTCTCACATACACAGTACAACCACAAAGTTATGAGTCTCGTTACACAAACTATAAAAGAATAGCAGTTTCTTCAACCTAGACACTTAGTATTAGAGGTAGTTTAAAGCTAATTCTTTAATTACATTGGTGACTGAATGGTAACACAATACAGTCAGCATTCTACCCAGCATCCTCAAATTTTGATCACCTATGATATTCAATTAACCACCAATATCTGTTTTATCCATATTCACTGCCACTAAGCTAATTCCGTTCGAAAAAACTGCTCCCGGGATTTATTCAATAGCTTCCCAATTAGTCTCATAATCCCGCTCAGCTCCAATCCATGTTCTATTTAGTGACCCAAACAAGTTTTTCCTTAAATGCTAAGTTTCTCATGTCACTTCCCTCCTCGGAATCTTGTGCAATAACTTCAGATTTAAGTCCAAATTTCTTAATTTAGCATTCAGGGATTTCAGGGTCTGGCTCTTTCCTATCTTTATGAGTCATCTCTTTGTAGATCCTCCTCTTCTGAACATCCTCTGGGAGAATTAAATGTTTTTCTCCTGGCTTTGTGTTTTGATAATTACCATAGCTGACCAATGATTTAGGAAAAATTATAATTACTCTTTATTACAAAGAGAACCCAAAGAAATGAGGTAAATATTTTAATTCATGTTTTTGTAGTTTAGTTGCTAAGTTGTTGTCCGACTCTTTGCAACCCAGTGGACTGTAGCCCACCATGCCCCTCTGTCCATGGGATTTCCCAGGCAAGAATTCTGGAATGGGTTGCCATTTCCTTCTCCAGAGGATCTTTCTGACCCAGGGCTTGAACCAGCATCTCTTGTATCTCTTGAATTGGCAGGCAGATTCTTTATCACTAGTGCCACCAGTTGAGCCATATATTGTCTAGCTAGTTCTACTTTTGTTGAATGCCTGAGAGGCTTTAAGAAGACCTTTGTGCTGTAGGTAAGAGTTTGTTATGTGCAAAAGTGTTCTTTTGATCTTGCATGCTTGAAAGTATTTCCAGGTACCTAAGAAGCCCATTGTTTCTCCCTAATAACTTGGCTAGAATTAGATGTCAATGATTAATCATGTACTTATCTATCATATATCTTGTGTCCTATTCTACTGGTAAGCACCTCTGTCCAGAAGGAATTTGGGAGTAGAAAATGGGTCAGGGCTCATTCTCTTTATGCTTCCTATAAGTGGGTTTGTGGTGAGAATTACTGTGAAGTCCAATGCTTTTTATTACCCAGAAAATTAGGAACCACATAGAGTGGGTAAAAGGTCTAAACCAGGGAGCCAACAAAGGCTTATTTCAAATTAAGATCAGTTTGTCATTGTTTAAAATAATCCCAGTTTATTTTCTGTGCCTAATTTAGATCCAAGTCTTGGAGCCAGCAACCATCCAGATGGTGGTAGTTCTTTGGGACTTGACATTATTTTTAAAAGGTCTCCGTAGGCAAATTGTAACTGGAACTTCATTCTTATCAGAAACCAAACATCTGTGAATTTGCTCCAGTTTTGAATCACCATTTGAGCACTTTCCCATGGTAGCTCCTTGCTGAGTTTCTTTCTGGGTGAAATATGTGAACTATTATTTTTCCTATTAAAACCTGTCACACATATTATATACACAGGCACATTATGTTCCTAAAATCTTGTCATAAAATTTTGAGTCAAAAGATAATAGGTTTCTCATTTAAGGCATGCTGAAGATTTACTTATAGTAACATCAGTGTTTCAGAAATGATCCCTAAGATGTATTTTCTTCCCTGACATGTCACTGTATCACAGAAAACATACAACTTTTACTCCGGTGCTTCAAAAGTACTGTATAAATTAATTGTGTGTATATGTAATATATGTGTTACATATACATGTTTAGGGGCTTCTCAGTGACTCGGTGGTAATGAATCTGCCTGCCAGTGCTGGAGATACAGGAGAGGCAGGTTTGATTCCTGGATCAGGAAGATCCCTGGAAGAGGAAATGGCAACCCTCCCCAGTATTCTTGTTGGGAAATTCCATGGATAGAGGAGCTTGGTGGGCTATAGTCCATGGGATCACAAAGAGTCGGACAAGACTGAGCAACTGAGCGTGCATGTACACATGCATACATATTATAAAACTTAAATACATGTTTTTAAATTTCCTCTTAAAATTAGACAGTAAAAATGTATTAAATTTTGAGTCAGTTGTACATTTTCTCATATTATCCTCATGTGTTCCCATCCACAGACATGGAGAGCTTTGGACTTTCTGTTATATGTTGACATATATTACATGTGCATTTTATGGGAAGAGGCAGATTGGGGAATGGAAAAGTACCTTTGTTTCACAATCTTGTTGTATTTGCTACTACTTTGCCAAGCCAGTAAAACTGATAATTCTTTTTTTTTTTTTTTTCCCTTTTGGCCATGTCATGAGGCTTGCAGAATCTTAGTTCCCTGACCAGGGATTGAACCCAGGACGTATCTGTGAAAGTGCTGAGTCCAATCACTAGATTGTCAGGGAAATCCCCAAAACTGATTCTTATACTGATGATACAGAGACCATTAATTAGGAATGAAAATTTAAATTATGCTCACTGTAGTTTTATAATTTAGTGAACTTAATTCTTTTTTACCTCCTCATATACCAACTTGGGGTTTCCCAGGTGGCCCTAGTGGTAAAGAACCTGCCTGCAATACAGGAGACATAAGAGTCATGGGTTAAACCCTGGGTCAGGAAGATCCCCTGGAGGAGAGCATGGTAACCCACTCCAGTATTCTTGCCTGGAGAATCTCATAGACAGAGGAGCATGGCAGGCAACAGTCCATAGGATCACATAGAGTTGGACATGACTGAAGTGACTTAGCACACATGCATTCACCTACTTGAGAAATTATAAAAAAAAAAATTCTGTTCAGTAGTAAGCTCTTGTTCTGAATCTTAGCTCTATACCTAAAGTTTAGCTTCTTTTTGATTTGTGCTAATAAACTCATCCAGGCTTCCCTGGTGGCTCAGGTTGTAAAGAATCTGCCTGCAATGTGGGAGACCCTGGCTTGGGAAGATCCCGTGGAGAAGGGAAAGGCAACTCACTCTAGTATTCTTGCCTGGGAAATCCCATGGACAGAGGAACCTGGTGAGGTACAGTTCATGGGGTCACAAAGTGTCGGATACAACTGAGCAACTAACACTTATAACACCAATTTCTGAAGAGATGTTGTGACTTTATACTAGGCTCTTGCCCTGTAAACATATTCCCTTACTATAGTAAACTCAACCACTTGGCTTTTGGGTATAACTCTTGTGGGAAGATCAGGCTCTGTAGTTTTTGGATATATATCATTGTTCAGTTCAGTTCAGTCACTCACTCCTGTCCGACTTTTTGCAGCCCCATGGACTGCAGCACGCAAGTCTTTCCTGTTGATCAGCAAATCCTGGAGCTTACTCAAATGCATGTCTATCGAGTCGGTGATGCCATCCAACATTCTCATCCTCTGTCGTTCCCTTCTCCTCCTGCCTTCAATCTTTCCCAGCATCAGGATCTTTTCAATGAGTCAGTTCTTCACATCAGGTGGCCAGAGTATTGGAGTTTCAGCTTCAGCATCAGTCCTTCCAATGAATATTCAGGACTGATCTCCTTTAAGATGGACTGGTTGGATCTCCTTGCAGTCCAAGGGACTCTCAAGAGTCTTCTCCAACACCACAGTTCAAAAGCATCAATTCTTCATTGCTCAGCTTTCTTTACAGTCCAACTCTCACATTCATACATGACTACTGGAAAAACCATAACTTTGAACCTTTGACGGACCTTTGTCGGCAAAGTAATGTCTCTGCTTTTTAATATGCTGTCTAGGTTGGTCATAGCTTTGCTTCCAAGGAGCACGTGTCTTTTAATTTCATGGTTGCAGTCATTGTAGTTTGTCTGAAATTAAAGTTACCAGAGGAAACCAACACCTGACTATGGCAAATATTACAGTTTTAGAAATCACCTGGATGTGTTGGGAAAAATATATAGATTATTGAGTGGGGTTTGGCACTCATTTTCATTTGTACAGTCTATGTAGTCTCACTTGAGAGTCACTAGCTACTCTTAGAATACAAGGTCCCTAAAGTTTCACACATCACCTTCCCAGGAGGCTCAGTGGTAAATAATTCACCTGCCAATGCAGGAGAAACAGGTTCTATCTCTGGGTTGAGAAGATCCCCTGGAGAAGGAAATGGCAACCCACTCCAGTATTCTTGCCTGGGAAATCTCAGTCAGAGGATCCTGGAGGGCTAGAGTCCATAGGGTGGCTACATGACCGAGGGACTAAACAATAACACCAGAAGTTTTACATATACATATTCATGTTACCTCCTGATAGAACTCGGTGACCATCTACTTCCTCATTCATAACTCCAGTCTTAAAGACATAGATAGGCCATAGTGGTAAGTTATAGAGTTTTCAGACTAAGAAATTAGGATGCCTTCCACATCAACTGGCCATTTTCCTCTTTGGAACACTTTGCTTTTCCTTCGCTCTTGGAACTCTTGGAAATGTAGATGGGATTTTCTCCCATTTTGAAAAGGATCTTCAAACCACAGTTAACACAGGTTATCAGAAGAAAGATTTGGCAGAATTATAGTAGATCAAGATGGAAGAAAGCAAGAAGCAGATAAATTAGGTCTTCGAATTTTGAGGAAAAAATGCTATTTTCTTCCTTTTATTTGTGATTGACTGTACTCATTAAAACAGTAAAATTTTGAGGATCAAAATTATGTTGAGGGATGAGAATGTTGGTCTCTTTCTGGCTCCAATCTAGGCTCACAAATAGTTAAGTAGAATTTATTAGAGTAGGAGAGCGCAAAGAGAGTTCAGGCCAAACCCTGGTCAATAATCAAATGTTCCCTAAAGTGCTTTCCACACAATGATACCCATTGGGAACTACCTCCATCTTTACAGTTTAATGATGATTTCCAGAAGGTGGAATTTAATCGTCTTTGTCTCTCTTAATTAGATATTAAGTTGATATTTAACATTCTGTCTTATACTCATCCTATGATTTAATAAATAATTTTTGAATGAATGAAAAGATAATTTTCTTTATTGACTTTTTAAAA
Organism: Okapia johnstoni; assembly: GCA_024291935.2. Classification (NCBI taxonomy): domain Eukaryota; kingdom Metazoa; phylum Chordata; class Mammalia; order Artiodactyla; family Giraffidae; genus Okapia; species Okapia johnstoni. The sequence goes on from CM044311.1 coordinate 31,338,971, forward strand.
AAGTGACTTCATTCACTGAAAAAGTTTGACATCATAATTTCTTCCCTAATTGGGCTCATCCTATTTGTAATTTGCAGACAGGTAAGTTTCTGAATAAGATTATGATTGCTATGCATATACTTGGGGCTTCCCTAGTAGCTCAGTTGCTAAAGAATCTGCCTGCAATGCAGGAGACCCTGGTTCAATTCCTGAGTGGAAAAGATCCCCTGGAGAAGGGATAGGCTACCCACTTGTGTTCTTGGGTTTCCCTGCTGGCTCAAACAGTAAAGAATCTGCTTGCAATGTGGGAGACCTAGGTTTGATCCCTGGGTTGGAAAGATCCCCTGGAGAAGGGAACAGCTACCCACTCCAGCATTCTGGCCTGGAAAATTTCATGGACAGAGGAGCCTGGAGGGCTACAGTCCATTGGGTCGCAAAGAGTCGGACATAGCTGAGTGACTTTCAATTCACTTCTTCATGCATATACTAAATCTCTTTTAATGTTTGGACTTCCCCAAATAGATTTCCAAATCTGATTGAAGAAAACATGCCATATAGCTAGATAACTATTTATAGAGTTTAACCTCCTTAACCTGGTCATAGTATTATCAAAAAGATATCTGAGAATATTCTGACAGAGTTCAGACTCTTGATTAAAAACAGACATATTTTGTATTTATGCATTAGTAATTTTATTGTTCATGGGAAAAAAAATGGCTCGCCATTATGTTTAATTGGTAAACAGATAAGGAGAAATGTTATGTACTTCTTTTCTTTGTTTGTTTTCTTTTTAAAGAAAGACCAAGCTCATTTTCTTGTCCAACTTAAAGCAGTTGAGACCAGTATAACAGGTGTGACCAATTTCATCTTTTGAAATGACACTTTTTATAATGCAAAGGGATAAAGAAAAAACATTAGACTTACATTATTCTCCTTCTGTATAGATTTTGGCCAGAATTAAAAATAAAATATATTTAAAAAAACAGGAATATAGACCATTGGAAGAAGACAGAAAGCCAAGAAATAAACCCATGCACCTATGGGTACATTATTTTTGACAAAGGAGGCAAGAATATACAATAGGGCAAAGACAGCCTCTTCAATAAATGGTGCTGGGAAAACTGGACAGTTACATGCAAAAGAAAGAAATTAGAACACTTCCTAATACCATACACAAAGCTAAACTAAAAATGGATTAAAGACCTAAATGTAAGACCAGAAACTATAAAGCTCTTAGAAGAAAACCTAGGCAGAACACTCAATGACATAAATCAGAATAAGATCCTCTATGATCCACCTCCTAGAGTAATGGAAATAAAAACAAAAGTAGACAAGTGGGACCTGATTAAACTTAAAAGTTTTTGCACAGCAAAGGAAACTATAAGTAAGGTGAAAAGACAACCCTCAGAAAGGGAGAAAATAATAGCAAATGAAACAACTGACAAAGGATTAAATTCCAAAATATACAAGCAGCTCATACAACTCAATGCCAGAAAAACAAACAACCTAATCAAAAAGTGGGATAAAGACCTAAACAGACATTTCTCCAAAGACATACAGATGGCTAACAAGCACATGAAAATATGCTAAACATTGCTCATTATTAGAGAAATACAAATCAAAGCTACAATGAGATATCACCTCACACCAGTCAAAAGGGCCATCATCAAAAAGTCTACAAACAGTAAATGCCAGAGAAGGTATGGAGAAAAGGGAACACTCTTGCACTTTTGGTGGTAATGTAAATTGATACAGCCACTAAGGAAGACGATTGGAGATTCCTTAAAAAACTAGAAATAAAACCGCCATATGACCCAGCAATCCCACTCCTAAGCATATACCCTGAGGAAACCAAAATCAAAAGAGACACATGTATCACATCATTCATTGCAGCACTATTTACAATAGCTAGAACATGGAAGCAACCTAGATGTCCATCGACAGATGAAGGGATAAAGGAGTGTGGTACATATGCACAATGGAATATTACTCAGCCACAAAAAGGAACACATTTGAGTCAGTTCTGATGAGGCGGATGAACTTAGAACTATTATACAGAGTGAAATGAGTCAGAAAGAGAAAGATAAATATCATATTCTAACACATATATACTAGAAAAATGGTACTGAAGAATTTATTTACAGAGCAGCAATGGAGAAACAGACATAGATAATAGACTTATGGACATAGGAAGAGGGGAGAAGAGGGTGAGTTGTATGGAAAGAGTAACATGGAAACTTACATTGCCATATGTAAAATAGATAGCCAATGGGAATTTCTGTATGGCTCAGGAAACTCAAACAGGGGCTCTGACTCAAGAGGCATGGGATGGGGTTGGAGATGGGAGGGAGGTTCAAAAGGGAGGGAATATATGTATACCAATGTTTGATTCATGTTGAGGTTTGACAGAAAAACAACAAAATTCTGTAAAGAAATTATCCTTCAATAAAAAAATAAATTAAAAAGATAATAAATAAAAAATAAAATATATTTTAAAAACTTTAAAACCAAGAATTTGAATATTTAGGACCTTTATCTCATCAATTTGTAAAAAATGAGTAAATCAGAGTTTCACGTGTATTTTCTGGAAATATCATTTTTAAATGTATCAATAGGTATTATTTAAGACAGAAGATCTGCGATCAAATACACTTGGGAAAAAATGATTTAAACAAGTCAGACACATGTCTTTATGGTAGTATTTCTCATAACCTTTAAATTGTCAATTTGTACTATGACTATGTGTACATGCATATTTATATATTTACATATTTACACACTTATACTCTACATACTATATATATGGACCAGTTTTCAAATGCATCTATTTCTTTTAACCTTAGAGTATCTTGGAGTAAATTTCAGTGGACCACAATGATGAAAACTCAACTAAATGTTCCTCAATTCATCCACTAACTCATCAAGATTACAATCATGTAATTGGTATTCACTAATGGTATTTACCTGGCTGGTCTGAAAATGTTAAACAATCTCAGACAAATGAATGATGTGCTGGTTTCTATCTAAATTCTAGTTTACCTCTCCCTTTTGTCTAACCTATGAAAGAAGGTCATGATTAAAATGTGCTTTAATTTTAGCCTAAAATGTTTATCTGTCAGCAGGAAGAGAGAAAAAGAGCCCAATTTTTACTTGAAATTATACTAGGCTGTAACTCTAGTTAATAAAATACTTAGAAACTTGATGAAAGAAATCATGATAATAACAAGATTCATCATCACTATTATTTCTTCAGAAGAGAATTGGCTTCTAGGTATTCTTAGACTAATTCCATCTGCCACTACAAAATTTGGACTTTGAAGCAAGTGTGTTAGGTATTTCCTGGATCATATCCCCAGATAATGAAGAACTTCATTAAATATAGAAAGCTCTCTATAGCCTCTGCCTCCCACTGGTTTAATATATAAATCCCTGCACTAGATTCAGAAATTATATTTACATGATCCAATCCACAAAGTTGTATAGCATTTCGTGTGAGAGAGATTTGAGACCAGTCTCTACCTAGCAGCTGGCAAGGGCTAGAGTTTGCATTTGACTTGCTCCTTTGCCTGATTTCAATTAAAAAGCAACAATGGCAACAATCACAATGACACAAAATGTTTCAAATGCTCTTTTCGAGTAATAATAGCTTGCATTTCTGCAAGAAAACAAACGTGTTCCAACTGAAATCCATGCTGATATCAGCTCTGGTGATTTTTCACATTTATGCAAGGGAGGCAAAAACACTTAAGGAGGCATATGCTGAAAAATAAACTAGAAACCGGGACAAATCTACTGTGGAAAATTACTGGATTACATAATAGTAGTAATACATAAATATTGGAATTAAAGTAGAAAATCAGGCCAGGCAAAATGCTATTCTGGCTGTTTCTGCAAGTCCAGTCTTAGTTCCAAGGCTCTGGGACTTGAGGCCAAGGAAAGGTAGATTCCTTAAAGTCATCTTACTTGACAATGATGAGTATTTTGTTATGTATCTTTTAATGATAACTTTAAAATTGATTTTTATAAATTTTCTAATAACCAATGAAACAGTTAAAATCTAGTGTGAAAATTCAAATTATCTGAATGAGAATTTCTAATAACCTATGTAAAACTATGGGCTTTCCTGACGGCTCAGTGGTAAAGAATCTGCCTGCAATGCAGGTGACCCAGGTTTGACCCCTGAGTCAGGAAGATCCCCTGGAGAAGGCAAATGGCTAACCCCTCCAGTATTCTTGTTTAGAGAACTCCATGGACAGAGGAGCCTAGCGGGCTACAGTCCATGGGGTCACAAAGAGTCAGACATGACCGAGCAACTAACACTTTCACTTTTCAAAACTATAAACCTTGAGAAGATTCCATCAAGGAATCTGAATAACTGGGTACGTGAATTCCAGACTCTCTGAAAATGTATGTGATGATAAATATTTGGGTGTTATGCTGCTGAGTTCTGGGCTAAGTTGTTATACAGCAATAGATAACTAATACAGATTTTTCTACCAGGTGTGTGCTGCTATGTAAGGATCATCTAAAACTGTGGGAGTGGCTTGGAAACTGAGAAGTAGACAGAAGCTAAGAGGACCTTGGAGACTGTTACCAGAGATTTAAATGTCTCATGGCCTTTGAAGAGGCTGCCAGTGTGAGAGGATGAGTATCTTATAGGAAACCAGTGAAAAGGGAACTTTTATTATTTAGGGACAGAAAGTTTAGCAACACTGCTGCTTCCTAATAGAGTAGAAAGTAGAAATACATCTGAGGAACTGGGTGATTTAGATCAGGAGAACTGCACGCAGAGGGAAGATGCTGCCTGCTATATGTTCTTGAGCTTATAAAAATGCAAGAGGAGAAGTATAAGTTAAAGAAAAGAGCTCTAAACATGAAGGGAACGAGAGTTATTAGCTATGAATGCTCACAGCCTTTCCAGATGATGCTAAAATTAAGAAATGATTTTGTAGCAAGGAGCAAATTCAGTCACTGTCAGAAAAAAATTAAGATGAAGCTGAGGATATGCTTGTTAAATCCATTGCTAAGATCATAGAAAGACATCGGTTCAAATTCCAGAGTACAGTCATGTCTTCATTATGTGAGAGGGACAGGTTCAGGATGCCTTTGGATACCAGAATCTGGGGATGCTTAAGTTCCTTATGTAAGATGGTGCAATACTTGTACGTAACCCATTCACATCATCCCACATACTTCAAACCATTGTCAGATTGCTTATAATATCTAACAAAATGTAAACACTAAGTAAATGTTGTCATTGTGTGGGAAATTCAAGGTTTGCTTTTTGGAACTTTCTGGGGTTTTTTAACAATATTTTTTTCTGTGGTTGACTGAATCCATGGAGGGCCAGCTGTGCTGTTGTGTCAGAGGAAAGATTCTCTGAGGGTGTTAATAATAAGACTCACAAATCCCTTTTGTCAAAAATAGGCCCTTTAAGAAGTTAAGGGACTTGTCCTCTCAGCTATTTTAACAGGATCCAAAGACAGAGATGGAATTATCTCAAAGCAGTGTGTGACTGTGGCTTTTGTTTGATGGAATAAACCTTAATATGATTTAAGGAAACCAAAATATTTTTAAAGAAAATTATATTTGAAGAATTGCAGAAAGCTTGACCCAAGGGACAGAGAGTAGAATATGAAAGTTTTGGATTTCCAAACTTCTACAAGCAGGAAGCAGCTGCAGACACACATTTCCTTTTGTGAAAAAAAAATGATAGCAGTGCAAAACCAAGATACCAGAGTGTGGCGGCCAGAACTATGGTAAGTCATTTGCAAATAGGAATTGGACTGAGTCTTAATTGAGGAACTTTCGCCAGGTGCCTGGATGGATTTCAGAACTGCTGTGGGTCAGGGTGTGTGTCTCGTGTCTTCCTTTCTGGAATAGGAATTCCTGTAGCAGTTCTCCTTGCCTGCCCCAACAATGTATGTTGGCTGTGTGTGTGGGTGGGGGTGAGGGGGTGGGGGACAGATCACTTGACTCTAGTTCACAGGACACCAGATTGAGAGGATCTGGACTCAACGAGCTTTCCTTTAGGAATCACAAACAAATAGACTCACCTGCATGTGGACCTGATTGGACAATAAGACTCAGGTATCACACTGAAGATGGAATGAGGTCAGACTTTGTGGTCCTCAGGAGGGGTCTAGAATATTTTTGCATGTAGGACAGATAGGAATTATTGGTAGAGAGGACAGACAGCCTCCAAAACAGTCCCCATGTCCTGGAATGCAGACTCTATTGTAGTCCCTTCCCACATTGTAATAGAGTTAGGCTCTGTGACTAATTTCTTAGATAATGATATTTCAAGGCTTCCCTGGTGGCTCACTGGTAAAGAATCCTGCTAATGCAGGAGATGTGGATTTGATCCCTGGCATGGGAAGATTCCCTGGAGAAGGAAATGGCAACGCACTTCAGTATTAGTGCCTGGACAATCCCATGGACAGAGGAGCCTGATGATCTATAGCCCATGGGATTACAAAGAGCTGGACACGACTTAGTGACTGAGCTCAAACAGGAGAGTGATACTTCCTGTCTAACAGAGATTACAAAAGATACTATGACTTTCATCTTGATGCTCCCCTCTCCATCTTTAATCCTTACCTTGGATCACTTTTCTGGGGAAGTCAACTGTCACATTATGAGCAGCATAACAGAAAGATCCATGTGTTAAGGAACAAAGGCCAGTAAAAAACTGAGGGCTACCATCAACAGCTACATGAATGCACTTGAAAATGGATTCTCCAGTCTCAGGCAAGTTTTCTGCAGACTTCAGCCTAGGCCTCAACTATAACCTCCCAAGAGAACCTGAATCAGAACCATCCAGTTAAACTACTCCCCGATTCCTGACCCTCAGGAACTGTGTGATTAAATAAATAATCCTTGTTTTCAGCTGCCAGGTTTGAGGATGATTGGTCATCCCTTTTGTTTGGCTTCCCTGGTGGCTCAGTTGATAAAGAGTCTGCCTGCAGTGTGGGAGATGTGGGTGTGATGCCTGGGTCAGGAAGATCCCCTAGAGAAGGAAATGGCAACCCACTCGAGTATTCTTGCCTGGAGAATTCCATGGATAGAGGAGCCTAGTAGGCTACAGTCCATGGGGTCACAAAGAGTTAGACAGAACTGAGAGACTAACTTTCAATTTGTTATATAGCAACAAATCACTCATACAACCATTCATATATCTGTTGATGTCTTACGAGGTCTCCTACTTTGTATGAGCTGTCAGAGATACTAATGAAACATAATATCCAATCTCTGTACCAGTCAGGACTCAATGTTGAACATAGAAATCACTGTAAGAATTATTAACTGGAAAAGTTTTAATAAAGGGAAATAGACGCTTAGAAATATTGAAAAATTTCAAGGGCATGGTCAAGGCAGGGCCTTTAGGAATGTTGATCTACCACAAATAGATTGCCAGTTATTTCTCCAGCAAAAATGGGTTTATTGAAGATCAGCAAAGAATTGCAATTTAGTATTTTCACATGGTGAGCTACGTGCACAATTCCACACAGGAGGACAGGAGAATCTTTTAAAGGGGAGAAAAGGAAGTTGGGAGAGATAAAGTAAACAGAATTCACTGAAAGAACTGAAAATTCAAAGTATAAATGTTTTCAATTGGCTGAATTGTGATAGTCTTGTTAGCTGAGCTCTTACCAGGCAAGAAGAGGGGTCTTTATCAGATTAGGGCATGAGAGCTCCTTTTCTATTGCCTCCCAGCTATATTTTAATTGAAGTTTCTGTTCATTAATTTTCACTGGAGCCACTGGTCATCACTATTGTCAGGAGTTCAAAAACACATCCCTGTAGCTGAACGAGGCAGAAGGGGTGAAAAAGCCACCTCAGTAATAGCTGCACCTACTGATGCATGTTTCTGATAAGGTGGAGAAAGGACCCAAGAACATTACTGCAGAAAAAGAGCCCATGGCTATAATGTTGCTCATCAGCATAAACAATAAGGTGCAAGAGAATGTTGCTGCCTCACTTCCTGTCTTCCAGTTCATCTCAAAGTAAATCTAATTGATGGAACCTGATTCTCTTTGGGAATCTTATTTTGGCTAGGAAGTCTAGGCTTCTAATTTCTTCAACTTGAAAGGAGGTGGAACAGAGGTTGAGAGAACCAATTCTTATTCTTCCCCATGGTCTGTGCTCACAAGGGGTTTACAATGACAAGATTAACATAATGTGACAAGATTAGAGATGGGGAATGTGCTAAATGGAGTGTTACAGCTTAAGTGCAATAGAAGATCTGAGAGCAAGGGGATTAGAGTGCAATGGAGAATTCAGAGAATGAAACTTCATAGGAGAACTTGGCTTTAAAGGATGGTAGGAATTGAACAAACAGAAAAAGAAAAGGTATTTAACGCAGATGGATGGTAAGAGTAAAGGCCTGAATTAAGGCAGATAACAGCAGATAGTTTGATTCTTGCAAAATTAAATAATAAAAGGTGGTGATAACAGGACTTTGAAATATAAAGAGCTTTAGGAGTTAAAGCTTAAATATATTGCATGTGGATATACACATATTGAATGTCCATAACACATTTATATAATTATGTAAAATATTGGATATCATTGAGCAAATCTGTGTCTTTGCCAGATGATGATGGATCTAGAGTGAACTGTAGAAACACAGTGTACGTGCCCACAGAGATAGCAACACTTTCTTCCCCCTAAATTCAGTCATATTTGTGCAGTCACTGTGATGGTCTTCAGCCTTGTATTAATTCCCTTATTATGCAAAGAAGCTTTCCCTGAGTCTCCTACCTCTTGGTGCTTCCTTCCCTACTGAGGAGCTATACTTGTCTTCATATCTTACTAGCTACTGCCAGTGGTCTTCTCAATGGACAATTTGGGCAGTGTCATGTGAATCTGTCTAATTTTGAATAGTCCATATACCAGAAATTGCTTGCTACTGTGCCTCCTCATTTAGATCACATCTTCATCCATTTTGATATGTTAATAATATTGAGCAGGTGTTATATATATTTCAGGAAAAGAACTAGATGCTTTCCAAATAACATTTTAAGTCCAAATATGTTTTTTTTTCTTCTTATTTTGTACTTGAGGAATAAATGAGATTGATTTATTCAACTGCAGAGCCTATAGGCCTGGAGAATCCCTATGGACAGAGGAGCCTGGCGGACTACAGTCCATGGGGTCACAGAGAGTCAAACATGACTGAGCGACTAAGCAGCAGCAGCAGCAGAGCCTATAGTCTTTCCACTCTATCACAAATATCAAACAAAAAATATTTCCTTTAAATTAAAGTATCTCAGATTTCAGCTTGCAAAATGTTGTTGATGTTCAATATCTCAGTTAATCCTCAGAATAAGCCTGCAAATGAGAATAGTGGTGAATTATCTTTCTTTTTTTATAGATTGGAGAAGCACTAACTTCTAAGTCACACACCTTAACAAGTTGAATGTTTGATAACCATTATTACATTTTGATAAAGTCTAGGATAAAGAAAAATTTTATACCATATACATTATTAGATAGATGGATGGGCTTACTTGGTAGCTCAGCTGGTAAAGAATCCACCCACAATGCAGAAGACCTAGGTTCGATTCCTGGGTTGGAAAGATCCTCTGGAGAAGAGAGAGGCTACCTACTCCAATATTTCTTGGGCTTCCCTGATGGCTGTTGATTGACCTTGATGGCAATTATTCATGACCCCCACCTGTGCATAAATGTCGTACTGCACATTTAGACAAGGGAAGCAAACCAGACATTAGTCACCTTTCTGGGTCTCTAGCCAATCTTTAATGTCCTTTGTTAAGGAATGCATTATTTTCAACAGTGAAAGAGTCAAAAGAAACTTGTTGGTGTCTGTTTTGACCAGTTGACTTTCTATTGCTAAATAACTCAGAAAGGTGTTCTTCAGCCACCTTATACATACATGTTTATATTATGGTGGAAGATGAGTTTTCTATCGAGGTTCACTATACATGTAGATAGCTGTTTTTGAAAGTGCTAATACAAGAGGTAACCTCAGAAAATAAAGCTTAACCTCAAATTTTTAAAAAATGAAATTTTAGTTATTTGTAAGGATGTGGGAAAGAATTATAACTTCAGAATGACCTTCGGTTCTCAAATTTCATCTTTCAGCAATTAGACTCTACAACCAGCCTGCCCATTTCTAATCAAGAAACACAAATTTATGCCTATGTAGCATCAAAAATTCCTTGGTTATAATCAAGAGGAACAGAAAGGTGGACATTTGCATTAGTGCATGTCATGAACATTGTAGGAAAAAGAATTATAACCCACCCCAGTCCAATTCATCTTCCCTGAGGAGCCGTTTAAAGCAAGAAAAAAAAAAACACAAAGAAAGAAAAATCCTTAATCTTTAGTTTTTCAGTTACTACAACTCCTTGAAATAAAATTTAAAGTTACACAAGAAAGTTTTCAAGGAATAGCATAGTCTGCTTGATCTCAGGTGGAGCCATGTTAAAGAAAAAGCAACCCTCTAAGTTAGAGACTAATGACTTTACATTGGGAATAATGCATTCAATTCTAAAATGAGCGCTATTGATTGAAATCCAAGAGATAGATGTGAGTCTTAAGGTGGTGGGAAGAGAGTTAATACATTTTTCCATATATTTAATTAATCATGGTCATTACAGGATGAAGAATGAAATATAATGCATCATTGTGTGCTCAGATGCTCAGTCGTGTCTGATTCTTTGCAACCTCATGGACTGTAGCCTGCCAGGCTCCTCTGTCCATGGAATTCTCCAGGTAAGAATACTGGAGTGGGTTGCCATGCCCTTCTCTGGGGGATCTTCCCAACCCTGGGATCAAATCTGCTTTCCTTATGTCTCCTGCATTGGCAGGTGGATAGGCACTAGCACCAATATTCTGGGCCTTGTGAATACTTTATATTTACATGAAATTTATATGAAAATTCAAATGTTTCCTTTTCAAATCCCAGGGAAAGATCTGTGCCTCTATCATTGCCATGAGAAGAAAATTTTCAGCCAGTTCCTGGTTCCAGAAAAGATGAGAGACATGAAGAGCACAACCTCCCTAGTTAAACTGCCCTAAGAATGCTGGAAAGAACAGAGAACTCTCCCAGAGAAGAAAACTGCAGATTGCAAATCCAACCAAACCAGCTAAGTTCAGCCTAGACCAAGGCTGAGATCTTTACAGATGTGTGAGCTGAAAGGACGATGTTTGTTTCTAGTGGAGGGATGGTGTGTTATGCTGCAATTGATAACTTTTACAAAGTTGTATGCAGATAACAAAATGAAACAAAATACATGACAGAAATTCATAGAAGTGTTGAAGTAGTTTTGCTATCCTTGTGTAAGAAAAGTTTAACATGAATGTTAAGAAGCAGGAGAGAGACCAAAATAGTGACATTTGTTGTTCAGTCGCTAAGTTGGGTCGTGCATGTTTGACTCTTTGCAGCCGCATGGACTGCAGTATGCCAGGCTCCTCAGCCCTTCACTATCTCCTGGAGTTTGCTCAGATTCATGTCTATTGAGTCACTGATGCTCTCTAACCATCTCATCCTCTGTCACCCCCTCTCCTTTTGCCTTCAATCTTTCCTGGCATCAGGGTCTTTTCCAATGAGTCGATTCTTTGCATCAGGTGGCCAAAGTATTAGAGCTTCAGCTTCAACAACAGTCCTTCTGATAAATATTCAGGGTTGATATCCTTTAGGACTGACTGGTTTGATCCCCTTGCAGTCTAAGGGACTCCCAAGAGTCTTCTCCAACACCCCAGTTCAAAAGCATCAAGATTGCGACATAGGAATTTCCTAAACTTTTCTTTTCCGTGGAGACACTGAATGTACAGTTACACATGGAACAATCACTCGGAACAAAATCCCCAGACTAGCCAAGTGGCTCCTACATCTCAGGGAAATGAGAAAATAGCCACATTGAAATGAATACAAAAGGCTGAGACATATCTTCAGACCCAGATGATCTAGGCTGAACATAACTTGTGTGACTGGATTTACTCATCTCAGAAGAGGAGAAAAGAAGGAAGGAGGGCACTGGGCCAAATATAATGTAATTACTTTCCCATATACTCCTGAGTGGACACCTATCAAGAGAAGATATTCCTGATTGGCTCTTTCACTCTCTTTGTAAGCAATGATGGGAGAGGTGCGATTATTGGCCTGACTCACATTGTACTTAAACTATGGAGAATTTGGATGCGCCACCAGGGATTGGCAAATTATAGCCCAAGATCCAAACTAGCTCACTGCTTGTTTTTATGAATAAAGTTTTATTATTAATAGAACATAGACTTTATTCATTACAAATTGTCTGTTGTTATTTTGCTCTACAAAGTCAGAGTTGAGTAGCTGAGACAGATATGTGTGTGTGTTAGTTGCTCCATCGTGTTTGACTCTTTGTGACCCCATGGACTGTAGTCTGCCAGGCTCCTCTGTCCATGGAATTCTTCAGGCAAGAATACTGGAGTGGGTTGCCATTTCCTTCTCCAGGGGATCTTTCTGATCCAGGAATCGAACCTGGGTGCGTCTCCTGCATTGCAGGCAGATTCTTTACCACTGAGCTGTCAGGGAAGCTATTTTGAGACAGATATTAGCGCCTGCAAAACTGAAAATACTATCTCTTTCCTGTTACAAAAAGGTTTGCTTGTTGTTGTTGTTTACTCACTAAGTTGTGTCTGACTCTTTTGTGACCCCATGGACTGTAGCCTGCCAGGCTCTTCTGTCCATGGGACTTTCCAGGCAAGAATACTGAAGCGAGCTGCCATTTCCTCCTCTAGGGATCTTCACAACTCAGGTATCGAACCCATGTTTCTTATGTCTCTTGCATTGACAGACTGCTTCTTTACCACTGAGCCACCAGGGAAACCTTGCTCTAAAGTGCTATAGAAGGTCATGGCTGGAAGATCAAGATATGAGAAGGAAAGTAAAGCTAAGAATGTCAAGAAAGGGCATTTTTAGGTGTGGTTGTCATTGTGGTTGAGACTGTAGTCATTGTAGTTAACAGCATGGGAAAGGAGATATGATTTCAGGGAATTCTCATTGGCATCCACTGTGAGACTGGAGGCCAATTCTGTGTCATTTGCTTGTTGCAGAAAATTATTTACTGGCTTATCTTCTTTGAAAAAATCTTACTTTGATGCAGCATATTTTCAATATTGGTGTTTTTGGAAAGACTTTGTTTTCTAGGTAGAAATTTGGCCCAAGACCAAGAGGACACTCTTAAAAGGTAGCCAGGTCCAGATATATTTTCTTTAAAATATCTTGTGCCTGTATGTGAGTGCAAATTTTTTAAAGGTATTTCTCAGACACTGTCCCAATAATACACACATCTCCATTTTGATGTAGGTTAGATTATATATACTATTGCGAGGTACATGCAATCTGACCATATTTGGGGGCACACTGAATTATTCATATATTAAGTGCATTTTTTAGTCCTGACAAATCCTGGAGGACCAGATTCTACTCTTTTGTCCACTTCAAAGTTCCTCTGAGTTCTTGCAAATTACAGTGGTGGCTAAATTCCCCCTTTCCATTTGCCTGTCTTTTGTCTGTTTTCACAGTCCTCCTGACTGTGTAATCACTCATTCTCTCATTTATCACAGCCTTTCCTGGTCCTGACTACACTATCTCCCTATTTTTGTCATGGTGCACTGGTACATTACAAATACAATTAAGCCTCTCACAATACTGCTGCTTTTGGCCAACACATCCCAGCTTCAAGGTTGAAAGATTTCTGATATTACCTTCGATATCACTTCTTTTCCATTTATCGGCAGTGTCCTGACTAATGCAGTAGTGTTGCATTAATTAAAGGAAGCATCTAGTAATACTGCTGTTTTTGCCAGTCCGACACCGAATTGGGAGCCTGATGCCTGCTCATGTTTTAAGAACCATTTATCACCCATGTCATCCAAAGCAGCCAGCTGTCTGAGCCAAGCCTCATTTGCATTTCATCAACCACAGGCTCTCTTTCCCCATCTCACTCTCAAGTCTTTGTACAGCAGCTCTAATTTTTTTTAAAGCACATTTTTCAAAGAAGGAGCTTAGCTAAAATTAGTATGCTACGTAGAAAGATTATTTGAATACCAGACACAAGTCTCTGTACTGGCTGTGGCCAAAATAAGTAACAGAGATTATGCATGAAGTTTGCTCTTTCTTTTGTCGATGGGGAGAGTTGTGACCATTACTCTACTGCCCAATATTATTATAGGACCTTCATCAATATTGGTACTCAAACATAAAGGTTCAATGTCATTTCTGGTGATGAAAACAGTTTTTAACAGTAATACATGAAATGCATTTGATTCAATTTCATCTTTCATTTTGTACTTGGATTACTGTTTACCCACTTTCTCCAATTCCATATTATATAACCAGCTCTACCCACCAAAGCTTTGAAAGACAGAACTTGATTCAAAATTTCTTAAACTGGAGGAAAATTAGCTTATGAAATTGTGCAATTTGAAACTATTTTGTAATAAGTTTTGCACTTGTCTTCATAATTTTAAACCTGTGTAATTAATGCACACTTTTTTCATTTGCAAGTCTGATATATCATCCTTTTCTATTGACCCAAATCTTTATACCATTTGAGAAAATTTAATCTCTTCCTTTCCAAATCAAAGTGATAATTCCCATTTCCTTGAAGCATCTTCTCAATAAATACTTTTCAGTGAAGTTCATGCAGAGCATGTGTTGGGGGAGTGGGGGAGAAAGAGAGCATGAAAGAGAGAGAGAGGTATTATGTTAAGTCATTGTGCATGGAGTTGTCCACCCTCAATGTTTTGCTTAAACCAAATCTCTGGAGATCATTTTTAGGGGCAGTCATACCCTTTTATGTTCTTGCTTCTTAACCCAGATGGTCAACAACAGTGGACACCTGTCTCTCACCGAGACCATATGATAAAGGTCATTTAACAGCCTTTCCTGATAATGCCTTTTAGTCCCTGTGGGCTTGGTTTCAGATTCCAAGCAGTGACCTAGAAATTTGAAAGCTCTGTATCCATAGCTAATCCCTTGGGATTTCTAATCCTCAATAGGTAATTACTTCAACAAGTTTCTCTCTGAAAAGAAAGTGGTCTTTTGGAATTTCTATTAACTTAAGTAGGAAAATAAGAACTTTGTATGTATTAGACTTAGTTTATATCCAAAGCACATTCTAAGATTAATATAATTTCCATTTTCATCAACCACAAGCCATTTAGTGCAAAAGAACAAATGCTTTTGAATGAACTCTGCAAAGATAGGTTTTAATTTGATTTTAGGATAACTGTTTGTAATTTATTAGTATGTATTTTATAATCTTCCCAATCCATTCTCAAAACACCTTGCACTTTTAAAACAGCAAAATGTGTTTCAGTAGGGAAAGGTATGTTCCAGAATCCTTTTTAATTCAACCAGGACACTATAAATTACTGCATAAACAATATGAGTTTATTTTTTATTGACTTGAAATTCCATGTTGATACTTCTGAACTCACATTCATCCTTCAAACAGTAAATTGGTTTTCTATAGCTTGTGTGTCACTGCATACTCACAAAGATTCATGAAAAATACGTTTACTCTTTTGCATTTTTTCATACCTTCTTCTAATGCCTTTATTTTTTTCCTATTTCCCTTCAGATTTACGAACTAAGATTAATCCCTTTAAAAAATGTAAATATGAATGTAACAATGATACCTCTCGGACAATGGCAGTGAGTATTCAATTAAAGGCTGCAGATAAAGTTTTTAATGCAGCATCTGAAACATATGGCCTGCCAGGTTCCTCTGTCCATTGTGTTCTCTAGGTAAGAATACTGGAGTGGGTTGATATACCCTCCTCCAGGGGATCTTCCTATTAAATTTGAAGCCTAGGGAGAAAGTAGCCTGGGCGTGCTCAGAATGGCAGAATGTTACTATTGCTTCAGGCTGATCTGGATGTTCATGCAGCCAATATTCACCACACTTTCAGGTATAGCTCTCCAAAGAATACACCTGATCTGCCAAAAAGCACGTCAGGTATCCAGCATTGAAAACTAAGTCAGAAAGGGAAAATTCTATTCTATTTGGTTTGGCTATAATTGTGGCTGAATTCTTCATTTTTACTAAGATAATAGTGATATTCTGATTTTTGAAGTTTTGTTTTACCATTTCCAAAACATCTGGGGATTATTGCAGAACAAAAACTTAAAATCCTGATGAAATAGAGAAAGAATTCTTTTTTTTTTCCCATTAAATACTTTGCATTATGCATGGAGGAAAATGTGTTCCAGGCCTTCCCCCAAATTTAATGTAAAATGAACAAGGCTTTAAACTTCCTACTATCCTCGTATTTGTACCATAAAGGCTCAAAAGATTCATTCTTTAAAAAACTACACTTCTTTGAGGAAATATAAGAAAATGGAAATAAAAAGAAACCAAAAGAAAACTTTTGGAGGGTAGAGTTTTCACAATGGGATGGTAACAGACTGAAGGCTGCAAACGTGGATTAGTGTCAGTCAAAAATTAAAGAACAGCTAGAGCTGCAACAATGAACCACAGAATTGGTGAGCACATTGGGGAGAAGGAATCTGACAGGGATTTGATACCCATTTAGACATTTTTCCAACAGTAAGACTTTACACATTTTGCATTGGAAACAAAGATTTATAAATTAAGAAACCAATATGCAGTCCACCGTAGGTAAATGCAGTTCTGTGCACAGAGATGGCTGTTTGAGTGCGTCTTGTGCTTTGTCAGTGAAAACAATAGGTGATAGAAATAATAGAGTATGCATGAGGCACTGTGCTAATGATAATGTGTTCCTGGGGTAAAAGCAAAAGGAAGACCATTGCTTTTAAGTAAAATCTGATGTAATGTTAGTCAAACATTGAATGGGCTTATTCGTATTTATATTTTATATACATTTGTGGCTGCAAAAGAAATTATTAACATTTATGCAGTTAAAAAACATTTGTTAATCTGAATTTCTCTAGCTTGTAAATTGACTTCATACAAGTTAGTTTTTTTGACAACATAAAGTAGATTTTTTTGTAAACAGAAATAAGGGTGCTCAGATTAAACTACAGTGTGAAACCCATCCTTTCTTTGTATGTGTATCCTTTTTCTGTTCTTTCTCAGAATAATCTGTCTTTCATGAATTGATATAAATCTCTTCTACCAACTTCTCAGAATACTGGATATTCAGTCAATGTCCACAAGCCTCAGATAGAAAATGTTGAAATACGACTATCATTGAAAACCAGTATGAGTTATTCAATGTTAGAAAGAAATTCAGGAGCACCACATGGACCAAATGATTATTTGCACAGGTAGTACAAATTGTCAGAATTTTGTCTAATTTATGATTTCATGAGTATTTTGTTAATAGATATGAACACCTTATCACTCTGATCTATCCTAAAGAAAACCAGTCCTGAATATTCATTGGAAGGACAGATGCTGAAGCTGAAACTCCAATACTTTGGCCACTTGATACGAACTGACTCATTTGAAAAGACCCTGATACTGAGAAAGATTGAAGGCAGGAGGAGAAGGGGATGACAGAGGATGAGATGGTTGGATGGCACCACTGACTCAATGGATAGGAGTTTTAGTAAGCTCCAGGAGTTGATGATGGACAGGGAAGCCTGGTGTTCAGTCCATGGGGTCGCAAAGAGTCAGACATGACTGAGAGACTGAACTGAACTGGGAAAACAAAAAATTGAAATGATACAATACTAATATGCTCATGAGCACTTTTCATTCATTCTTTGTAATTTTCAGAGCACTTATCCTGTTATTATTTTGGGTGAGTATATGGTTAATTACGAGGCCAGGACTTCAGATGTTACATAGAAAGGAGATCTCTTTCTATGCTCCATTCCACCCTTAGTTTATGTGTACATAGCTTCTCATTTTCCTTCCCTCTCCCCTCACTACTTAAAAATCTCAGTCCTGGGTTTTTTTTAAATCACACACAGTTTTATTCAAGTGTACTTGTGCCAAAAAAAAGATTTATACCACATAAATTCAGCAATCAAAGGTGTGGGCAGATAGACACAGAATCCTTCATATTGATTACCTAGGTGAAGGTGGGATTGAAGAAGGAAAACAATGAGGGAAAAGTGATTATTTTACTCCTTATACTATTTTGCATTGTTTGTGGTGTTTCAAGACTCATGTATTATTTGTAAGGAAACACCAAAAAGTACTAAAAAGCTCATGCATTTTATGTATGGTAAAGGAAGTATGAAATCACAAATGTAACAATTGACTTTATCCCTCAGATTATTGATCCTGAAAAAGTCAGACCATTCTGAACTTGAGTGGAGATACTGAAACAAAAATCTATAGACAAAGGGAAAATTTTTAATGCATTTTTCTTTATTACTTAATCATCACTGATAGATTCAAAGCATCTAATTTACAGGTCCTGAATAAAATCTGATTTTTTCTTGGAGAGTAGCGAAGCGTGCTGAGGGTGGATAGGGAACAATTAAAAAATTTTAAAATAAGAAGCTACATTTAGGCAAATAGTGATGGACCGATAGTTTCTCCAAATGACAAGTAAAATACATTTTGTTTAAATTTTTGTTCTAGATGAATTTGAATATACTGATGCAAAGCAAATCAAACAGTGCTGCAAACAGAATATGAGTTGTGTCAATAATTCCTAACATTGAATAATGTGCAATGAACTTCTACGCATGCTTTTGGTGATCCATTATAAGACTAAGAAATGAATGCACACTTTTATCTTTTTACTCTTTGTTAGTTTCTTTTGCTTTCCCTACCTAGACTAAGTAACTAGATTGTTCTTGCTGTTTAGTCATTAAGTTGTGTCCAGTGCTTTGTGACTCCATGGACTGCAGTACACCAGGCTTCTTTGTTCTTAACTATCTCCTGAAGTATACTCAAACTCATGTCCATTGAGTCAGTGATGCTATCCAACTATCTCATCCTCTGTTGCTGTCTTCTCCTCCTGCCTTCAATCTTTCCCAGCATCAGAATCTTTTGCAATGAGTCAGCTCTTCACATCAGGTGGCCAAAGTGTTAGAGCTTTAGCTTCAGCATCAGTCCTTCCAATGAATATTCAGGGTTCACTTCCTTTAGGATTGACTGGTTTGACCTCCTTGAAATCCAAGGGACTCTCAAGAGTCTTCTCCAGCACCACAATTCAAAACATCAATTCTTCAGGGTTCAGCCTTCTTTAGGGTCCAATTCTCACATTCATACATGACTATAAAACCATAGCTTTGACTATACAAACCTTTGTCAGCAAAGTGATGTCTCTGCTTTTTAATATGCTGTCTAGGTTTGTCATAGCTATCCTCCCAAGGAGTAAGCATCTTTTAATTTCATGGCTGCTGTCACTATCTGCAGTGATTTTGGAGCCCAAGAAAATAAAGTCTGTCACTGTTTCCATTGTTTTCTCATTTATTTGCCATGAAGTGATGGGATGAGATGCCACGTTCTTAGTTTTTTGATGTTGAGCTTGAAGCCAGTTTTTTCCCTCTCCTCTTTAACCTCATCAAGAGGCTTTTAGCTTCTTTTCACTTTCTGCCATTAAAGTGGTAGCTAGTTATCTAAATTAACTATATACATATGATTAAATACATTTTTTGGTTCCCAATTCTTTTCAGCAAATTTCCCCTTTTGTCATTTTAATTATGTAGAATTTTCAGAGGCCAGTGAATATAGATCCTATTGTGATACTCATTTGAATATTTGGGAAATAGAGAATTATTGCCTTTAACTCATCAAACAACAAATATACTGTCAGGTAAATTTTATGAACAAGGCCAGATTTTAGCCTACGAATGAGAATTCTCTAAGAAGTACAAAATACAGGAAGCTAGAAGGTGAGAAATCAGTGTAGTGTAGTTTATACTATACAAGTAGACCAAAGTAGTATTTTAGATAAATTCATGTTGGATAAAGACATGGTCACATGATGTATTTCCTTTATCCTTGTTTAAGCAATGCATGGATCTGTATCTTTGAAAGAAAGGGATGGAGTGCAGTAGGTTGACTACCTTCTATTTCTGTTGGACTGTGGAGAAGGTGAATTGAATCAAATGGATGTATAACTTTCCCAAGAGATATCTTGGCTTCTGTCACATCTATTTATTATTTAAAAATTTATTTATTCTATAAACAGTCATTGATTACCTGTTATGTACTAGATAGTATTTTAAGAACTGGATGTATGAATTAACAAACAGATCAAATATGTTTCATGTTGATGTGACAGTATCGCTCAAATCTAAAATTTTTCATTCTCTTGGGTCTGCCTTAGGATCCTTTTCCTGGGTTTCTTGGGTCTCCTAAATTGCAATTTTATTTTTAGTGTCACCTTCTCCAGTTGAACCCAAATACAAACATCATCTTCACAATCTGAAAGCGTGACTCTCCACTTAAGAAAATTTCAATAGTTTACCTTCACATCTAAACATGCTTATAAATACTTATATTACTTACTTATAAATACTTATATACTTACATTTTAGGCGCCCCCCCTGCATTTTCAATATAATCACTGATAAACTTACTTTTCTCAGCTCATATTCTCCAACATCCTGCTCTCTTCCACACCTACACCCCAGTTCCTGCTGCACTGCACAAGTCTGTAAACTTCATGAACACGAGACTAAGCTTGTCAGTTTCCTCCCTAGTTATGATGGGCTTGGTACAGTCCTCGTATGTTGGTAGTTGTTCTGTTACCTATTGATCTTGTAACATATTAATATTACCCCAAATTTTAAAACAAAACAGTACACTATTGTGTACTATGGCTTACAACAAAAACAGTGCACTATTTTACTAATACACTATTTTACTAATATGCATTATGAGCATATTAAGAATTGATGGGGTTGGCCATCTTTGATCAAGATGGTTCTTTTTGCCTAGGGCTGGAGAATACATTTCAAAGATGGCTTTCTCTTATGTCTTGTAGGTGAGTACTGGCCATCAGCTTGGAACTCAACTGGAGTTGTTGTGCCTTGATCCCTCTCCACATGGCTTGGGCTTGCTTATAGCATGGGAGCTAGGTCTCAAGTATTCCAAGAGATAGACTAGAAGCTGCCAATCTCTTAAGGCCTAGATCCTGAAACTAGCACAATATAAATTCTTTTACATTTATGCTATATAGAGTATAACATGAAAACAGAGCCCTCCTAGATTCAAGGGAAGTCATATCAAAGATTTTGTGCCTATCTTTATTCTGTGAAGGAAGTGCTTGAAAAGCATTGCTTGAATGGTTATTTAATGTCTCTGAATATTGATACTTCTAACATTTCCCACATTGTTGTGCTTCTGCTCCTTTAGTTGTTCAAAGGATGACTTTATATAACTCTTAATTCTTCAAGAAAAGCCTTTCTACCAACTTTATATGCCAATGCTTTATGTAGTATCCCTGTGGAATTTGCAATATTCCCTTTCCTTTATTTTTTATTGTTTCTTCATGTTTAATTACTTTATAAACAGTAGTCACAGTCTGCTTTGCTGAATTATTGAGTATGTGCCTGCCTCTCCCATTAAACTGTAGACTTCATGAGGTTAATAACATGCTTAAATCAATGGAAAGATTGGACTTCTCCATACTGAGTACAGAGGAATAGATTGAGTCTGTACATAACATATTTGGACTTCTATCCATTTAAAAGAGGTAACCTGGCCAGGCAAATTCTGAAGGCTCTTCTAATCTTTATGACTAAAAAGTGAATTGCCAATAAATATGAAATGTGAGATAGGAATAAGCATTTTAAAAGATATTAAATGGTCTTGAATACTTTCAACCAAAATCTTAATGTTTTCTAATTCTCATGAAACAGAGCTAAGTAGGGAGACTGAAGAATATCTCATGTTTTCCTTTTCTCCATTGCTGTAATGTTTAAAATATTACCTCTGGAAATGGATTGTCCCAATCCAGGTACTCACATGCTTTCCTAGGAAAGCTGATCTAATCCCATTTTTCTCAGGTGAAGGAAGATCCGTCACATGGTAAATAGCCAAGGTGACTCTTTCACCTGGAAGGCAGCAATTTTCAAGAGCTCTCTGGCACAATCAACCATTTATAGGCAGTCATTCCCTCACTTGTATTATACCAGTTACTGGAAGAAAAGACTCTAAATCTTGTAACTGAAAGGAATCGGGGTGCCGAGTGGGGATTAAGTTAGATCTTGGTGAACACAGGGATGGGAACCAAAGGAACACACAGGAACAATTATTCTCTTCTTATCTTAAATTTGAAGTAAGGTGTTTTACTAACTAATAGAGCTGAGAGTGGATTCTCACTGAAAATGAAATATCTTAGTTGCAGATGAAATGCATCATGAAAAACTATTGGAAATTAGCAGCCATCAATTCCAATAACATCCATGTATCATCTACCTATCTCTGTACCTATTTATCAAACATTTATCTATCTATGCATGTATTTACCTTAAACATAGGGAAAAAAAGAAAAGAGCACTGCAATTTATTTCTTCAAATTTTCTGATTTAATAGAGATACTGCAACAAATGATCTTTGCACAGTGAGCTTTACAGATTCATGTTGGTAGTCTGTCCTACAATTATGCACTTTACTATGTGAGGATTATTTGTTTCATAATAGCAAGGAAAATCTGTATTATTTCCAATTTTTAAGTCCATATTTAGAAAAAGTGTGTGTGCTGCTTCAAGTGCATTAATCTAGGATTTAAAAAATTGTCCCTGACTCTGCTCTGGATGTTTTGGATACAGTACAATGTTTTAAAACACATGGACTCAAGCATAACAAATGAAACCATGAGGTAATTGGTTAATTGCAGGTGAAATTGGCCACTCACCTCTTTTATTGAAAGCTCAAGTGACTAATTGCATTTTTGAATGCTCTAGGAGAACAAATTGTTACCTAATTATGGAGTAATGTGGGTTTGGTGAGCATGCAGAGGCTCATGTAGGAAAGAAGTCATTGACATATATACATGTGTGTGTGTGTGTGTGTGTGTGTGTGTGTGTGTGTGTGTGTGTATTCCCTAGGTGTGTACACTGAGAGGAATTAGAAACAGTAATAATCCAAAAGAAATGACAGAAATGTGGAAATGATACCAGGGCAGCGAAAGTATAAAATGAACCTGAAATAGCTACTACGCCGGAAAGCAATGACACACACAAAAAATGGTGTGACCATCCAAGCAACACAAAAACGAACTCAAAGAGCTCCCACTGGACAAATCAAGAACACACTGAGTATCAAACAAACAATGGCAGTAACAGATTATGCCAAATGAATGTATTCAGAAACCATAATCCATATTAATAGATTAAATAAATGAATGAATTGAAACTTTGATGAGAAACTTGATTAAGATGTCTATATGGTTTCACAACACCTACCCTACTCCTAACTCAAATTACTGGGAAGAAAAGGAAAATGTCTGACTTGACAATGGAGAAGTTGGCAGATGTCCTCTTAAACAAGTGATCAAATCTGTCATTAACAGTTCAGTCAGTTCAGTCGCTCAGTAGTGTCCGACTCTTTGTGACCCCATGAACTGCAGCACGCCAGGCCTCCCTGTCCATCACCAACTCCCGGAGTCCACCCAAACCCATGTCCATCGAGTCGGTGATGCCATCCAACCATCTCATTCTCTGTTGTCCCCTTCTCCTCCCGCCCCCAATCCTACCCAGCATTAGGGTCTTTTCCAATGAGTCAACCCTTCGCATGAGGTGGCCAAAGTTTTGGAGTTTCAGCTTCAACATCAGTCCTTCCAATGAACACCCAGGATTGATCTCCTTTAGGATGGACTGACTGGATCTCCTTGCAGTCCAAGGGACTCTCAAGAGTCTTCTCCAACACCACAGTTCAAAAGCATCAATTCTTCGGCACTCAGCTTTCTTTAGGGTCCAACTCTCACATCCATACATGACTACTGGAAAAACCATAGCCTTGACTAGACAGTCCTTTGTTGGCAAAGTAATGTCTCTGCTTTTAAATATGCTATCTAGGTTGATCATAACCTTCCTTCCAAGGAGTACAAGAATGGGACTAATCAAAATCATGTTATACTTGATGGAATGCAATGAGAAGAAAATAGCTTTTTCACTTCTATGTTATTCCTGCTGAAGATTCATAACCTGTTTTAATCACAAAAAAACATTTGACAAACTCAAAAGAGAGACATTATGTGAAATACGTGGCCTGTATACTTCAAATGTATCAAGGTCAAAAAAACCAATGAAAAATGGAGGAGTTGTTTCAAATTAAAGAAACTAGGCATGGCAACTAAATTAAATTCCTGATTCTAAAATGGATCTTCATTTTCTAAAGACATTTTAGGGTCATGGATTAAGAAAAACAATGTTTAGTCTACTGTACTTTTAAATCTTCTAGAAATTTGAGTTTATATGAATTTCTCATCTGACTCAATATTTGTCATTTCTTTCAGTACTTCTTGGCATCTAAAATGGGTCAGTGGATTTGAAGGTATTCTCTTGTTACCTAAAAATCTTTAAATATTTTAAGATATAGTGAAACAACTAAATGGTTTCTACTCTGTCCTACTTTATTTGGGAAAATGAAATTATAATTTCAAAAGATGTAGCATTCTTTTGGGAAAAATCTTCACAATTTAGGTTTTTAGCTTTGGAAATGACTTTACTTGAAGATTTAAAAATTACTCATTTTGATTTTGGTCAAATAGTTTAATTAAGACTTTGTTTTATGTGTCTCAAAGCCCAAGATTCATTCTTTCATTCATTCAAGAAATATTGATTGAATATTTTGCTTCAAAAAACTAAGATCATAGCATCCAATCCCATCACTTGATGGCAAATAGATGGGGAAAAAATGGAAACAGTGACAGACTTTATTTTCTTGGGCTACAAAATCACTGCAGCCATGAAATTAAAAGACACTTGCTCCTTGGAAGAAACTATGACAACCTACACAGAATAATAAAAAGCAGAGGCATTACTTTGCCAACAGACATTTGTATAGCCAAAGCTATGGTTTTTCCAAAGTTATGTATGGTGTGAGAGCTGGACCTTGAAGAAGGTTGAGTGCTGAAGAATTGATGCCATTGAACTGTGGTGTTGGAGAAGACTCTTGAGAGTCCCTTGGACTGCAAGGAGATCAAGCCAGTCAATCCTCAAGGAAATCAGTCTTGAATATTCACTGGAAGGACTGATGCTGAAGCTGAAGCTCCAATACTTTGGCCACCCAATGTGAAGAGCTGACTCATTAGAAAAGACCCTGATGCTGGGAAAGATTGAAAGCAGGAGGAGAAGGGGATGACAGAGGATGAGGTGGTTTGATGGCATCACCGACTCAGTGGACATGAGTTTGAGCAAGCCCTGGGAGTTGGTGATGGACAGGGAGGCCTGGTGGGCTGCAGTCCATTGGGTCACAAAGATTTAGACATGACTGAGCAACTGAACAACAACAATTTTGTTTCAGGCTCAGGATATAGCAGTAAACAAAATTGATACGAATCTCTGACCTCATGAAGCTCATGTTCTAGTGGGGCAGATAACAAACAAGTAAAGTATGTCATATGTTTAAGATAGTTGTGCAGTGAGGGAATTAGGGGGGAAGAGAAGGAATTGTGGGATTCTGTGCCACTGTGTATGAAGTGGTCTGGGAGGACCTTGCTAAAGAGAAAGCACTGAAGCAAAGAGCTGAAGAAGGGGAAGCACTATGCCACACATGTGCTCAGGCACAAATGTAAGTGTAAAGAATGTCCTATTTTAGTTAACAGAATGTTCTGTTTTAGTTAACGTGGTATGGTTTAACATGTTTCAGGTTTAGGTGAATGTTGAAATGTTGACAAGAGACAGCTGTTTGAATTTCTCCATATGTGTAATAAGCAAACAAACCTCTGCTTATGGGAATGAGTGCCATTTTGGAAAAGAAACAAAACAAGTACTTGGCCAGAGTCTTGACTTGAGTCTAATGTATATAAAGAACCATGCACTGGACATAAACATATGTAAAAGTCAAAGGGAAAGCTGACGGAGTAGGTACTATAAAAAAGAAAATTTGTGAGAGGAACAAAAGGAAGAAATGAAGAAGGAGAGAGAAAGAGTGTGGTGGTGGGGAGAAGAAGAGGTAGATAGGGCAAGGAAGGGAAGGACAATAGATAATAAATCAAAGGGAAGAAAAACCTAGGCTAGGGTAGAAAGGCTTTTCCTCTAAGGAGCAAGATGGTAAATATTTCAGACTTTGTGGGCCAAAAGGGAGCTCCTTCACAACTACTCAATTCTGCCTTTACAGTGTGAAAGCAGCCTTGGAAAATGCTTGAAAGAAAGAGTGTGTCTATGTTCCTATAAAACTTTATTTATAAACATTAATATTTAAATTTCCTATATTTCAAGACATGTCACAAAACATTTTTCTTTTTCTTATTTTTTTCAACCTTTTAAAAATGAAAAGAAACTTTCTCATTATGAACTTTATAAAAACAGAGGGCAGGGCTTGGTCCCCTGGCCATGGTTTGCTGACCCCTGACTTAGAGCCATGAGACTAGTCTTGTGAATCGATACGGTGCATTGGGCAGTGAAGAAAAATTGGATCAAATTCCTGAGTTCTTATCCAGGCTTGACATTTTGTTAGCTCTCTGATTCTGAACAAGTTTCTGCCTCTCAATACTTTACTGTTTTAACTAATGCAATGATAGTGTTGAAATATATGAAAATCAAATTCTCTTCTTGCAATAAATTTTGTTTTATTACTGATCAGAACTAAGAATAGATATCCATAAAAGAAAGAGCATTTGATTTCAATTAAACTTCATTTTTTTCAATTCTATTCTTTTCAAAGAATTCTACTTAAGACCAATTTGTTTTTCACTCTCTGGGTGTAGAAGTTAATTTTTAAGATCCTTTAGAAAATTGGTATCACCATGATTTCAATGATATCTGGCTAGAATATTCTTAATGTGTGTGCATGCTAAGTTGTTTCACTTTTGTCTCACTCTGTGCAACCCTAGGGACCATAGCACACCAGGCTCCTCTGTCCAAGGGATTCTCCAGGCAAGAATACTGAAGTGGGTTGCCATGCCCTCCTCGAGGGGATCTTCCCAAACTAGGGATCAAACTGGTGTTTCTTAAGTCTCCTGCACTGGCAGTCATGTTCTTTACCACTAGTGCCACCTGGAGAAGCCCATTCTTAATGTAACCATTCTCAAATGTTGTGAACAAAGCCACAGTGTGGCCCCACAAGATGTTAGTAGTTTGTTTCAAAATAAAAGCTATTCTTATGTGGAGTAAAAATTCTCACCCATAACAATTTATCTCATTCTTTCCAGTTTAGATTAGAGCGGCCAGGTGCATTGAGGTTTGGTTTCATAATGGTGAACATGTGTGTCTTATTGAAACAGCTCTTGCCACACTGCTTCAGGGCAATGAGGGTACAGATTTTGATTTCCTATTTAACTATTTTTCATAATGATTTCAAATTTATATGTGTGCCAAGCAATTATTTCAAGATCTACCTCACCTCTCTTTTGGAGACAATGTCTGTGAGGTCTGACATACTTCTAAATCTTATTCTCTAAAACATATGACCTTTTTGGATATCAAATGAAAAGATATTCAACTGATTTAGATTGTGTTTCTAAACAGGGACACAGAAGCAGCTCCCATTCTACTGTCACATCGAGCTTTAGAATCTATTTTCCCCTCCCCTTGAGTCTAGATGATTAGTAAACTGGTTTTGATCAACAGAATTTGGTAAAAATGACACTGTAACCATTGAACTCACACCCGATGTGCAGCTTGCTTTTACTCTCCTGGAATCCTTGACTGCTAGACAAAAATGTCCAACTACTTTATAGATGACATGAAGAGAGAAAGAGATATATACCTAGGCAGCCTCCAACTCTTCTAGTCTTTCAAACTGAGACACTGTACAGGTGAATGACTCCACCTTGGGCATTCCAGCTCCCACCAGCCACCACTGACCCAATTTCTAGCTAATAACCCAGCTGAGTGAAGGCAAATGAGTAATCCCAGATAATGGCATAAAAAAGGGGAAAAATAAAAAATGTCTAGTCAAGCATACCCACTTCCTAAATTCCTGACCTACAGAATCTTGAGCAAATAAAAACAGTACTGATGTAAAACCACTAAATACCAGGGTAGTTTGTTGAGCAACAGAAGATAACAAAAACATACTTAACTTTAATTGAATTTCATAATTATACTGCCACCTACACTTTAGGGGACTAGACATGGTTTATCATCAACTAGCTGCTCTATAGTAAAACATGCTGAAATCTGTAATAGTCATGCCATATGTCTTCCTTACTGTAAACAGTCATTGTTCTTTAGGCAACATTTCTTACTGGTTAGTATTATTAGTTAAAAATGAAATATAACTAATAACGCAGTAGCATACATAAAATTTAAAATAACCTGCAATACATTTAACATGAATTAATTCTGATTTATCCTTATTAAAATTAGTTATTTGATCATAATGCCAATAAAAATGCAATTACATTGCTCTGTGGAATGTCATGTTCGTTCCCTAAATAAATATATTTAAAAAATAACTGTTAAATCAGGGAAAGATGGAGATTTATTCAATTCATATGCTATTGAAATTAAAATAATTTTTCTTAGTGTGTGGGTAAAGTCGCACTATAAAAACTATTCATTAAAATAGCATGGTACATCTGATTTTCATTTTAATCATAGCTTATTTGAGGTTGGTCTAATGTTTTCTTGATGCTCCCTCTTCATGATTAAAAAAAGAGACTAACTACTTAAACAGTGACACAAATTGATGTTAATAAATTAGTACATTCATACAAGGACTCCTAATTTTACTGCTAAAAGCACACCATTATATGCAGCATTATGTAGTTTAAAAGGCACACTGATAAGTGCCTGTATTCAAATCCATTTCTGTGCCCTTTGTGTTCTTATCTTCCCCGGGCCAGCAGACAATCCGGCTTTTCACTAACCTTTGGCACTCTACCATCAGCAATAAACTGTGCTCCTTCCGGGTCTCTGGGCTGCTTAATTAGCATCACCTGTGGTATGTTCCATTCTGAGCAGTCCCGTGAACGCACACACCTGCTTTGGTGCCTGCAGGTAGACTAAGACTCCGTGTCTCAGGACGCTAGGGAGTCCATCTGCGTGCCCTAAAGCAATAACTAAATACCTATCATCTTTAGCAAGCTTACCGCAGCCTCTAACCCTGGTAATTGTGCCTCAATGAGGTAGAAGTAAAATGATAAACAAGAACCTGAACAGACCCACACATCCACATCCTAGTGCTCCAGCAAATGAAGTAAAACATTTGTCCTCATTTTCAAAATGAAGCATACTTGCTTTTACCCCCAAATTGAGTAAGATCGTTTATGCCCTTTTCAAGAAAAAAAAATGTGCTTGTTTTTACATTTAGATTTGTTCTAAGTTTTCCTTCATAAGCCCTGGAAGTTGCAAATAATTACAGTTTTATTTTGTCAAAATATGTTTTTAAGCACAAATTTTGAAGTACAGCTTCAAAAACATTCAAGGTCATATTTTCCCTTAAAATATTTTAATGGTATAAAGCATTTCACATGTATGTTAGAGGGTAAAATTGACACACTTAAGACATTTAAAACAAAAAAATTTATAACAATGAATCATAAAAAATGTAATGAATGTCTTTTGCCGAACAATGATTGAAACATAGGTTGTTAAACCAAAGGCATTTTAAAAGGCTTAATTTGTGTTCTTCTCACGAAACTACAGTTTTCTCTTTTCATACCTTTTTTTCTTTGCCAAGAAGAATTGTCTGTGACACTTAATGCGTATATTTCGTTGAAGCTAAGTTCTTTTAATGTCAAGCTATTATATCTTCTACATACAGAAGAGAAATGGTGCCAAGATTTCTAACAAGTAGGTACACATTCTTCTTGAAACAGTAAGGCACTAAAAAAGCTTTGTGTTGGTAGATTGATGAGTTGAAAGATACTCAATTCAATTCTGAATCTATTAGACTAAAGACTGCTTTTTGAGAAAAAAGCCTATAGATTAACACTCATGCTAAAAACAAAAGTCTCTGATCTTACCCAATTTATAATAAAAACATACTTATATCTATAAAAATTTGACGACAAAAGTAGCGCAGGAAAGTCATCCTAATTGTACAAGGTTTTACTAAACAGAACATCAGAGTCTATTTCTGTTTACATATTTTAAGTTAAAAAAAGAAGTATAATTTTAGTTTTCAATGACTTCCTGTTGCAATGCCTAATAAATGTTAGAAGAAGTCATTATAATTTAATACTTACTGAGTTTTTCCATTCCATCTTCAGAATGAAAGAATCAAATATGTGAATCGTAAAGTCTTTGTGTTACATATGAGAAACTGAGATCCTGAAAATGACTTGCCCAGGGTTATACTGTTGTTAGTGATTAAACTTTGGTTCTTTGAGTCTCAGTTTAGTGCTATTTCCACTAGATTATTCCACTTGTCTTCACTGACTTTGAATCTCTGAATGTCAAATGAAAGGAGGGGTGAATTTTAATAGCTATCAGTTTAAATTAAAGCTCAAAACTGCATATACCTTACAATTTGTTTTGGGCTGAATTTTTCTTATAAAGTGGGCAGGAAATGACCCAGAGTTTTAGATTATTATACAAAACATGATCCTCAAAGCTGTAGTTATAAGGAGTTAGTTCTTTCAAGGTATTTCAGTTTAGTTACTAACGGTCATCAACATATTTAGAAGTTTTTCAGAATCAGAAATAGACTGTATCCACAAGGTTTTGACTCTATAAAATAGCAGAAGGAAAAGAAAATATAACACATAAATGAGGATTTTGTACAGGTCATAGCATTGCATTGTATCAGAATACTAACAATCATGATTGAAATATAAGATAGAAGATTACTGGTTGTACTTATGAATGCAACATGAAAGTATCATTTTTCAAAATATGCTGGGCATAATGTAAGTTTCTCAAGATATTAATAAGTTTTAAATGAGAATAAAGCTTTCAAATTAAAATATACTTGAGAAAAATTGCATACAGTATCCCTTTTTAGGTATTTTTGGTGTATATGAGCACATGAAAGCCTCTACGAAGGTATACAGTAAAGATACCTATTTAACTTGGTTTTATCAAGTGTTTCCCAAATGTATTTGATGACAGAATCCCTTTTTACAAATAATATCATTTTATAGTATGTGACAGGAAAGAGTGAGTTGTTTCTGCTCTGAGAAACTGAAGCAAAGAGTTTTATTATCCATTCTCAAGCAGAAGTAGTGTTTCAAATCTTTCCTGAGAATAAAATACATATACAATATCATTTAATGATTAATATCTCTCCTTTAGTTTCATTTTTTTCTGAGCAAAATAAGTTAAAAATCCACAAAAGTTAAAAAATTAACATGAAATGTGACGATCTCGATAGGGAAAAGATGAAGTCCACATTCTGGTTTCATTCGCTTATGAAGGTCACTGCATCACCAGGGCTAATCATTTTATGTATAATTATGGATTATTTCCCATTTGTAACACACATACATACACACTCATCGCCCCCACCCCCCACCCCCTGGTGCCCGCCACTGTCCTCTGTCCATGGGATTTCCCAGATAAGAATGCTGGAGTGGGTTGCCATTTCCTCCTCCAGAGGATCTACCCCACCTACAGATCGAACCCGCATCTCCTGCATTGGCAGGTGGATTCTTTACCCACTGAGCCACCTGGGAAGCCCAGGAGAGCAGGTTACTGTGCATAAAGCTTGAAAACAAACAGAACAACCTCCAAACAGAGTATCCTATGGAATGAAAGTTTTCAAATGAAATCAGACAAAGAACTTGGCAAAGCAGATCAGTAAATTGACTATAAGAGCTGGCCAAGAAATTTTTCTTGCTAATTGCTGCTAACTTGGAGGAATTGCTAACAATCACTCTTATTCCTTGCTGATAAGAACTCCTCCTGAAGGCCTATCAGGATATAAACATTTAACCTTATTCTGTTCAGAGCAGATTTCTATTAGATTATGTGAGAATGTGTACAGTATGGTTAGTTAGAATTTGTCTTTCCTATGAAAACTGCACTGAAAAGGATGGAAGTGAACACATCGGCCTGTTATGGTCTGGAAATTCAAGGCTCCTTTTGTTAATTTGCTAGGTATTGTTTCACATCCTAATTTTTTCAGTTAAAATTTAGTATTGACTCATACAAATATGAGCTTCCCAGGTGGCGCTAGTGGTAAAAAACGCAGATTCCATCCCTGGGTTGGGAAGATCCTCTGGAGGAGGGCATGGCAATCTACTTCTGTGTTCTTGCCTGGAGAATCTCATGGACAGAGCAACCTGGCAGGCTACATTCCTTAGGGTCTCAAAGAGTAGGACACTACTGAAATGACTTAGCACACATACAGAGAAATACAAATATCATATGATATCACTCATGTGTGGAATCATAAAAAATGATACAAATGAACTTATTTACAAAACAGACTCACAGATATAGAAAACCAACATGTTCACCAAGGGTGAATGGGGGCGTGTTGGGGGGGATAAATTAGGAGTTTGGAATTAGCAGATAAAAACTATTGTATATGAAATAGATAAACAATAAAATCCTATGGTTTAGTACAGGGAACTATATTCAATATCTTGTAATAAACTATAATGAAAAATAAATTGAAAAATATATATGCAATAAAACAAATCACTTTGCAGTATACTAGAAACTAACACAACATTGTAAATCAATAATAATTCAATAAAAAATTAGTATTTACTTATGAAGAGATTGAGAAGTGATCCTAAAAATGCGATTTAAGAATTACCAAGCAGTTAGCATTACTTTAGCATTGAATTATATACAACCTTCATAGTAAACTAAGTTTCAGTGATAAAACCCTAGGTTCCTTCTGTCCACATATATATATATGTATGTATTTATAAATATATATATACATATATATATATATATATTTTTAACAACTCTGAGCATAGAGCTGGAGCTTTGTTTAATGCAAAATCTGGCCATGTGAAAAACTCGAGCGCTGAAGTGGAAAACATTTTTGCATTCTTTTATGCCAGTGTTGCCCTTTTCTATCAAGTTACACATGCATGTGTCCACAAAGGGAGCAATATTTACAAGCTGTATTTTACATAATTCCCAGGAATGCCTATCTACTCTTCCACTGGAGAGAATTCCCTTGGCACCCACGCTTGCCATTCCATCCTGCTGGTTCGTTTGTTCTATTGTACAGCCTGTGGAGTGATACATTACAGCACCTTGCCAGTGGTAGCTGAAGTGAAGTCATCCATCAGCCCAATCACTGGAACTGAGGACCTTGTGGACTGGGAGTAAATTATGAAGCTATGAGGAAGGAGGTCATTTTTTGCAGAAATAGCTATTTTATGTTCCTGCTCTCTATACCATCCTTCCTTTCTTGCTTGGGATAATGAAAGAGAAAAAGCCACAGGACCAGTTTTTGTCCTCTGGATTCACGCTGAAAGAAGTAAATACAGTCAATAAAAATGCACTTAACAAGCCTGAGATTGACTGGCCTTTTTCTTGTTTATTTTGAGTTTCAGATGTGATTTTCAGTTGAACTGCTGTTAATGTCATGCAGCCGCGGTTTCCCCAGATGTAAGTGTGTTATAAATGGATAAACTTCACCATGTAGGATGATTTAAACGAACTGATTTGAGATCCAGTTTGGGCACTACAAAAGGAAAGTTGTCAATTATCTTAGTGAATTTCAGCCACTAAGTCAAACTAGATAAGCTATTCCTTTCCTAGCCTCTCATCCCTTCTCTCCCGCAAGTGGAAGTGTCAATTAATGGCTGAACACTTGCCATTTTGCTTCATGTAATTTACATAAGTTTCTATTTTATCCTAGTGAATTTAGAATTTGTTTAAATTTCAAAATATGGAAAGAATACTGTTAGGCAGTTTCAAGAAAAGGTGGACTTGCTTTCCAAATATTATTAAGGAAAATTGAAATAGAAGATTATTAAACTTTAAAATTGAAATATAAAGTTCTAATACATGACCAATATGGCTATTTGTTCTTCCTTCTTATTCTGTAGTTATATAGTTTGACCTTATAAAATCTAAAAACTAATCTGCTTTAGTTTATCTTTATTGGTTTATCTTTATTATACATATATTGACAATTTTCTAAGAGAAGAGTCTATATTGCTATCATGGACACATTAATTCTGTGAGAAAACTTTTAAATCTAAAAAGTGATTATTTTATTCATTGTGTGTGTGTGTGTGTGCGAATTGTGTGCTCAGTAGCTTAGTTGTATCGGACTCTTTGCAACCCCATAGACTGTAGCCTGCCAGATTCCTCTGTCAATGGAATTTTCTGGGCAAGAATACTGGAGTGGGTTGCCATTTCTTTCTCCAGGAGATCTTCCCAACTTAGAAGACATTTTCTTTCATGTAAACAATGTGATGCTACTTCAGTGTAATTCTTTTGAAATGGCTTGATAATAAAACTCTTTGCATATAAATCTACAACACGATAAATGTAATATAAAATGATATTTTAAATTTAGAAGCTGCGGTGTCTTTTATGGACAAAAGGACATCAAAGGAAGCATTCTAATTACAAATTAAATGCAGGCTAAAAATTAATCCTAGGTTACATCTGGTTGCTGTGTATGAGAGATAAATATTTAACACAAATTAAACTACTATTTTTGAAACAAATATTTACTTTTTATTTAGGATGACCACACACATACTTTTCTGTACTATAGCTACTGAATGTTTATGCAAAATACCAACAGACATAGAAGTAATAAAGTCTAATGGAAATTAAAGTCAAAAAAGACATTAAACTTCCTTTGTTCAGGAAAAAGTGTTTTTTATAGGAAACATAGCAAAGCAAGCTAATCTTACCATGTTTAAATGCAAATTTTATTGAGACAAATCAAAGGCAATGAAAGGCAGGCATAGTAGTTTCTTTCTATTTTAAACTACTTTATTGGCTTCAGCTGCTATCTTTGAATGACGCCAGTCTCTCATACTCAATTGACAATATCCTGTGCTCAATTTTCCACTTCAGAAAAGAAGTTTCACTAACATGAAGAACCTTTCCATTACCTTTTCCTGCCAAGTTAGTAAATAATGAAAAAGACATATATATATTTTAGCTTAAAAATGGGAAAGTTTGAGTGCTTTATAGGAATTATATGAACACTAAGTAAACATAGATTGGTTGGAAGCACTTTTAAATGTTGCATTCATAATTTTCAGTTGGTGGAGGAGGCTGTTCATCTAAGGGTACTTTAGATGGGGTGCTTTTACAGGTTCTACAATGAGCCAACTTAAGGCCCTAGATGAACAAGGTTCTAGAATTTCACTAGTCTCTGTAATAAAATACTCAAACTCTTATTTCAAAGATAGATTTATAGACTTGTATGTAACCTAGCTTGCTCAAATTTCACATGAATATCCAAAACCAGATTAAATTCATATGGTTTTCTGTATGAGATGAAAAACAGCTTTGGTTGTACCACCTTCTTGTGTCTGAATTCACTAAAAGCTAAATCACATAATCCATAGTTAGTAGCCTCTGATGCTTAGGAAGTGTCTTTACTGCTCTTTCTAAGCCCATTTCCAGTCTATAGTATAACTGAAAAACAATTTATGTCATTGACAGAGCAAGAGATTCTCATGTCATACCTTAGAAAATCATTCTGCTGATAAGCACTCTAATATGACTAAACTCTTTCTAGTGGTGCATTAATTCACCGGATAAATAATTAATAAAAGTCACTGTTGAACCGGTTAGAGGAAAGGAAGTAAATTTATTCCCTGGTGTACATAAATTTCAAATATATGGGATTACAAATTATTGCACCTACATCAGATAATATGATATTAAATATTACTAGTTTTGAGGCCCATCATTCACTTAGAAAGTAATTCCCACATGTAAACTAAAATAGCTAATTTGAAATATGTTTATAGATACATGGCAGAAAATACATATTTATATTCATATCAGAGTCAAACAAATAAAAACCTGCTATTCCTCAGCATTATTTGACATTATTTTACTTTCTATTTACTATCAAAATTCAGAAGTTTCACTTAGTAAGTTTCTGTGCTCAATATCTTTATAATGCAACATGATTACTTTGATATAAATCACAGAAGCATACACATCTTCCATCATCAACCCATTTGAAAATATCTTCACAAGAGTAGCCTTTAAATGTTGCAAAACCTGGTTTTATATTCCCAAGAGTAACCTCATTTTCTATCAGAGGTACATCAGCACTATTATTTCATAGGAAGGCAATCCTGATCGCGCCTTTAATACCGGTGACTGATTTTCTCTGTTTCCATGTTTCTACACATTGTTAGTCCTTCCCTTGTGTACTGAAAAGGCATATGGCATCAGTCAGTGGTGAATTAAAGATCTGTTTGCTTCAAAGATAACTTTAAGGCCCTATATTCATGATGTACAAAATGCTTGATTACTCATTTTTAAAGGCCATTATATAATTTTCCTGGGATTTTTTTTCAAAATTAAAACATTATGTAAAATGTAAACTAGGGAATAAAATTAACTCATATAGCTGCACAGTAACAAAAGACTTCCACTTTCTATTAAGTTGAAATGATGCTCATTCGTGCATTTTACTAGACACACATTCTATCCAGCCTATTTTTGCATTTGATACAATCATCAAAAACTAGAACTAAATATGACATTTGTACTGGGATCCCAGACAAAAGTATTGTAGAAAAATAATGTCAGAAGCTTAGAAATAGCTTTAGTACATCTATGGATGATGAAAACGTTTCCAAATACCCTATGTCCAACAGCATACACAAAGAGTACCTGGTAACTCACAGTGCTTAGAATTCCGAGCTAAAACTTTCTCTGGACATGTCTTGGTCTTTTCATGTGGTTTTCTACCTCTAGTACTTTTTAGCTGCACCAACTCTGGTGAGACACAGAGTAAATTTGCCTCATGTATTAGGAAATGGCTACTCAGCACTTCTTTAGTTTTCAATTCTGTGCAGTAACTTCTGCAACTCACGGAGCTGCAACCAGTATCAAGATTTTGGTCAGCCGTTCTCATTTGCTTGCAGTAGAGAAGGTTAGAAGGCATAGTGATGAAAGCCAAAGAATACATTAAGAATTCTGGTAAGAAAATAAAATCAACAACCATGAAGAAATCGAGGGCCTAGCAATCTTGTCAGAGTCTAGCTGTGCAGGAATTTCTATGAATGCAGGGGTTTATGTCTATTTTGTTCACTGCTATAACCACAGTAGAACATATTAGGCGTCCAATGGAAATTTGCTTAATGAATGGATGAGTCAATATGTACCACACAAGAGCAAACAAAAGACAGAGCAGGTAGTAATAAAGAGGAAGAAGTAAAAGAAGGCAGGAGCTACTGGTAGAAAGCAAGCTAATCAGTGGAATATAAATTAAGCAGGGATACAAACAGGTGTAGGAAAATTCCAAATTATGAGAGTAAAGAAGGCAATAAAGAAATTGCCATTTTTCAAATTTTGCAGATCCCTGGTGGCTCAATGATAAAGAATCCACCTGCAAAGTAGGAGATGTAGAAGATGTAGGTTCAATCCCTGAGTCAGGAAGATCCCCTGGAGGAGGACATGGCAATCCACTCCAGTATTCTTGTCAGGAAAGTCCCATAGACAGAGGAAACTGGGGAGCCTGGTGTGCTACAGTTCATGGGGTCACAAAGAGCTGATCACAACTGAAGCGACTGAGCAGGCATGCATACACTTTTAAAGTTTAAACAACAAATACATCGAAAATATCACTCTATTTTTAGGAATGTTTACTTATTTATTTATTTACTTCACAATCACTAGATCAAGTATTAAAATATAAATACTAAGCTTTCATAATTTGTAAAATTGTTTAATGTTAAAAATACATTGAATTATTCGACTAGGAAATTAAAATAAATGAGGCATGACAAAAAAGATGTAAACTACTTCCTATCCTAGTCTGCCCATGTCCTGCCATGTGCTTCCAACGTGCCACTCTAACTCAACATGGCCTGGGTCAGCTAGGCTTCAGGGTTGGTGTCTGCCCAAACAGTAATCCGATTTATTAATTTTCCTGGCTGGCCTAAATGTTTGGCTTCAAATCAAGTTCTCTTCCTAATTTGTGCATCCACTGTGGTGCTTGATTTGCCAGATCCCATTTCTTATTTATTATCTCAGGGAATCCAAAGAGAGGCAGTAGAGCAAAGTGTTGAAGAGCACAAACCCTGGACTCCAGTGTGAAATCAAGATCTCGGACAAGATGAAATCCTCTTGTGATTTATTTTCCTGTATCTAACATGATGATACTAGGGTAATGTGAGGGGCAAGGAGAGGTAATGTATGTGAAACATTTAGAAAAATACCTGGAACATAGTAAATACCAAAAAAAAAAAAATGCCCGTTGAAGAGGCTCCCCACCCCTTCTTTGTCCTTGGAATGTAGATTTTACCCACTATTCCCACAATAAGAGCCATTTTAAGGACACACATTGGAGAGAGTAACATGTTGCTTAGATTACCTGGACTGAATATGTGACTGAACCCCATTAAGGCCTTTATATAAACTTTGAAGATTCTGGTAGAAGGTTGGACATGATGGGGAAATCTAATCATCTTGTGTCCACCCAGGACAAGCCTCCTATGTCAGTTTCCTGGCTTATTAAATCTGCTGCCTACCAATATGGTGTGATCTGCCTCTTTTTTCGATCTCTCCTTGCTCTCTGTTTACAGGGGCCAATTTCCAATGTCACTCCGGAACTTCTGAAGTTATGAACCAAGAGGGACCCAAGTTCCTTCTGTGAACCAACATGGAGGACCCAAACCTCTCCATCTTTTAAAGCCTCT
Source organism: Okapia johnstoni (assembly GCA_024291935.2). Lineage (NCBI taxonomy): Eukaryota > Metazoa > Chordata > Mammalia > Artiodactyla > Giraffidae > Okapia > Okapia johnstoni. The sequence continues at coordinate 31,377,743 of CM044311.1, forward strand.
TGTTTTCTGTGATCAGTTGTAGAAGGGGAAACAGAACATGGAAAGAGAAAAATACTCTTCTTGAAAGTTGTGTCCCGAATGCTAAATACTTTGTCTCACATTTCACTGACCGAAACATATGTATGTCAAGGAAAGCTGAGAAATGTTGTCTAGCTGTGTGCCCAGTTTAGAGAGAAAACATAAACTTAATGAACAGTTTGTACATAGACCCTAGAGAACATAGAAATAGTGTTTGTGAAGATAAATGAGAAAGACACACTCCTCCAAAAACCTGAAAAAATTCAAAATCATGTTGACAAAAAATAAACTGGGATATATTCATACAGCTAGACCCAATGAAGCAGTAAAAGGAAATGAACTACAGTAAGCATGATAACAGGACTTCATCTCTGGGACTATGTCAGAGCAAGATAGCAAGTTCTGGAAGTGATATACAGCTAAGAGAAATTAAAGCAATCCAACACTGAATCCACATCATAAAAGTAGAATACCTAGAAAGTGGTGGACACGGGTTTGGGTGGACTCTGGGAGTTGGTGATGGACAGAGAGGCCTGATGTCTTGCGGTTCATGGGGTCGCAAAGAGTCAGACACGACTGAGCAACTGAACTGAACTGAGCTGAATCCACATCATAAAAGTAGAATATCTAGAAAGGGGTGAACACAAAATGTAGAATAGTGGTTGTTGCAAAGGAAGTTGTGATAGAAAAATGGCAAAAAAAAGTAGATGGCAGTTATAGGAAATGCCATAGGAAATTTCAGTTGGAGGGTTGGGTGGTGAGTTCAGAGTAATTCTTCAGACTCTTATTCTTTATAACTTACATATCATTCATGTGCTAAATAATGCATTACAATGTAAAAGGATAAAGCAAAAAAATCAAGATAGAAAAATCACATTCACATTTGTTTATTATTGAGAATTATCTATTTGTTTAGCACTGAAAAGTGGAGTGAAAATGTTAATCTCTCAGTCCTGTCTGACCCTTTGCAAGCTCATGGACTGTAGCCCGGCAGGCTCCTCTGTCCATAAAATTCTCCAGGGAAGAATACTGGATTGGGTTGCCATTTTCTTCTCCAGGGGACCTTCTTGACCCAGGGATCAAACCCAGGTATCCTGAATTGCAAGCAGATTATTCACTATCTGAGCCACCAGTGAAGCCCTGCTAATTTAACCAGATTGTTAAAGCTTTAAGACTTGCATAGTGGCTTAGTTTAGAAACCTTAAGGTAGGACAAAGCAGCTAATTATACTGCTGTGAATTTCTGGTGTTATATTTCATTTTTGCTTTAATTACTGTTATTTTGTGATTTATTTTGATTACAACACATTAGTTTTAATATTGAGGTTTGTTAGTACTCTATTTTAAATAACTTGGAGGAAATTGTTTTCCACTCTATTATGCGTTTGAAAATGTAATTTTATTATTTCAAGGAAGAGTTATTTTTTTTCAATATTTTAAATTTTTAATGGATTCCAAGAGCAAGTGAGATGAAAATATGGAAATATGTTTCATATTAAACTCCATTAGTAAAATATATTTCTTTAGATAAGGAATATTAAAAGGAGAATAAAAAACCTCTTTAGAGCATGTTGTTAAAAACAGCCTATCTATGCACTGGAGAATCAATTCATATTGGAATGAAAAACCTAGAAATAATCTTTTGGAATGCAAATATGGAGAAATAGCAACAATTTACCAAAATTACTGTTGCCTGGTCTGGGACCCACTTAATTGACAGATTATAGTTATATTCAACTACTCTCCTGTGTCCTCAACTCAGAGGCAGAAAATTAAAAGATAGGCTTGGAAGATGTCTAAATTTAGGACTCCTGTCACTGCTTCAGATTGCTATTCTATGTATTTTTTAACCCTCAATCGGGACCTATCTAGATGTTAACCATAGACAGTAATATAAAATCGGGTCCTGGCAAGAAGGAGAAAAGATATAAGCAATTCACTCAATCTTGCTTTTCCCTTTTCTCTTTTAATATCATGTGGATGATTCTAGGAATCCATTTAAAATTCAGAATCAGAGAAATATCTCATAATCTAATTAGCAATGGATGATTGATGGAACCATACTAAGGGATTAATGTCTGTGAAAAAGTAATTTTTTTAATATTTGACATAAAGCCCAAAATGCTAACATATACACTTTTACATTTAGTTGTCATTTGGATTTGGGTATTCATGCATATTGTTTAAATGTCTTATTTTGGCAGAAGTATGTAGAAAATCTCAAGCAAATATATTTGCCTAGAGATGGTTGTGATATTTTGACAAGTTTAGGATGGATAAACATAAAACTGACGCAGAAACTGATGTCTGACAGACGTTGGTGTTTGCTTCATTATTGTCATGGAAATTTTGTATAAAAATAAATTTGACAAGCTTTGTTATGTTTGGTGCAATTGAAAAAGTTGTTTGTATAATTTCTTTGATGATTAACTGACTGGAGTTTTAATGATGCCATTGAAGAGAAAAACAATGAAGCATCATTCCTAGCAACTGGTACCCGGCAGCATAGAAAATGATTCACATTTGGCAAATTTACCTTGAATACAGCTGTTGGATGAACAAAAAATTTGAATACTTGGAAGAAAGATGAGATATGGAGACTGGTATTTATAGTGAATTATCAAATGTGAGTAATTGCACTCAGTTGAACCAAAACACTGAACTTTTGGAAGCTGACTCATCACTTTAATAGTATCCTTTTAACAGTTATTTTATGCCTTATGTATCCACATAACATCAAAGGGCTATAAAAACATAACCAGTGCTATTTTTTTCATTACATGAGGAAGGATAGAACATTAAAAGAAAAGTTTTTTCCTGAAAAAATCTATTTCTTGATGATGTAGTGATTACCAACTCTTGATTCTACCTGTTTGGGTTCTTGATCTGGCTAGATCTACTACCGTTGCTACTCCACATAGCAACTGTGTAACAATAATGTAGTTATTTGAGCAAAAATTGATTTCTAGAGCCAAGAAATTTGCCAAAGAGAAAGAACTTGAGAACATCTGCAGGATGATGGTTGGACAGAGAAGGAAAATCCTGTCTGTTTTTTACCTTTGCTAATAAGCTGGTTGCTCAGGGCCAATTATCCAGAGCCCACGGTCTGTGAACTTAAACCCAATTGACATAAATCTCTCCATCAAGAATAATCATGGTAATATTTAGAGGGGAAAAATAACCCCAATACTTACAATTGTCCAAGAGGATTACTGGCATTTGCAAGATTATTACATTTTCCCAGAGTATACAATAAGATAAAGAAGGCTTATTTAATGTGACTTCTTAATTTTGATTCCTTCCTTGTGCCTAGTGTTTATTGGAACAATTATATTCCATCAAGTGAGAGAAGAGAGGTCTTTTAGGACCTCAAAATTGTCAATTCCAAAATAAATTTCGCAACCATTTTGAGGTCCTAAAAGATAGGGGAGAGAAAGCTTTGCTTGTTGCATTCTTGGAGTAATATTGTTTCCATAACCTCAGCTACACCCTCTTCCAGCAACACAAGAGACGACTCTACACGTGGACATCACCAGAATGTCAATACCAAAATCAGGTTGATTATATTCTTTGCAGCCAAAGATGGAGAAACTCTGTACAGTCAGCAAAAACAAGACTGGGAGCTGACTGTGGCTCTGATCATGAATACCTTATTGCTAAATTCAGACTTAAATTGAAGAAAGTAGGGAAAACCACTAGACCATTCAGGTATGACCTAAATCAAATCCATTATGATTATACAGGGGAAGTGAACAAATAGATTCAAGGAATTAGATCTGATAAACAGAGTACCTGAAGAACTATGGACTGAGGTTCGTGACATTGTACAGGAGGCAATGATCAAGACCAACCCCAAGAAAAAGAAACGTGAAAAAGGGAAAATAGTTTTCTGAGGAGGCCTTACAAATAGCTGAGAAAAGGAGAGAGGCCAAAGGCAAAGGAGACAAGGAAAAATATACCCATTTGAGTGCAGAGTTCCAAAGAATAGCAAGGAGATATAAGAAAGCCTTCCTCAGTGATCAATGCAAAGAAAAAGGGAAAACAATAGAATAGTGAAGACTAGAGATCTCTTCAAGAAAATTAGAGGTATCAAGGGAACATTTCATGCAAAGATGGGCACAATAAGGAATAGAAATGGTATGGACTTAACAGAGGTGCAAGATATTAAGAAGAGGTGGCAAGAATACACAGAAGAACTATAAAAAAGAACTTCATGACCCAGATAACCATGATGGTGTGATCACTCACCTAGAGCCAGACATCCCAGAGTGCAAAGTCAAGTGGCCCTTAGGAAACATCACTATGAACAAAGCCATTGAAGGTAATAGAATTCCAGTTGAGCTATTTCAAAACCTAAAAGATGATGCTGTGAAAGTGCTGCACTCAATATGCCAGCAAATTTGGAAAACTTAGCAGTAGCCACAGGACTGGAAAAGGTCAGTTTTCATTCCAATCCTAAAGAAAGGCAATGCCAAAGAATGTTCAAACTACCACACAATTGCACTCATCTCACATGCTAGCAAAGTAATGCTCAAAACTCTCCAAGACAGGCTTCAACAGTAGATGAACTGTGAACTTCCAGATGTTCAAGCTGGATTTAGAAAAGCAGAGGAACCAAAGATCAAATTGTCAACAACCCTTGGATCATTGAAAAAGGAAGAGTTCCAGGAAAATATCTACTTCTGCTTTATTGACTATGCTAAAGTCTTTGACTGTGTGGATCACAGCACACTGTGGAAAATTCTTAAAGTGATGGGAATACCAGACCACCTTGCCTGTATGCAGGTAAGATCTGTATGCAGGTCAAGAAGAAACAGAACCAGACATGGAACAACAGACTGGTTCCAAATCAGGAAAGGAGTACGTCAAAGCTGTATATTGTCACCCTCCTTATTTAACTTACATGCAGAGTACATCATTAGAAATGCTGGACTGGAAGAAGCACAAGCTCGATTCAATGTTGCCAAGAGAAATATCAATAACCTCAGATATGCAGAAGATACCACCCTTCTGGCAGAAAGTGAAGAGGAACTAAAGAGCCTCTTGATGAAAGTGAAAGAGGAGAGTGAAAAAGTTGGCTTAAAGCTCAATGTTCAGAAAGCTAAGATCATGGCATCCAGTCCCATCACTTCATGGCAAATAGATGGGGAAACAAAGGAAACAGTGACAGACTTTATTTTCTTGGGCTCCAAAATCACTGCAGATGGTGACTGCAGCCATTAAATTAAAAGATGCTTGCTTCTGGAAGAAAAGCTATGACCAAACTAGACAGCATATTTAAAAGCAGATACATTACTTTGCTAACAAAGGTCCATCTAATCAAAACTATGGTTTTTACAGTAGTCATGTATGGATGTGGGAGTTGGACTATATAGAAAGCTGAGCGCCGAGGAATTGATGCTTTTGAACTGTGGTGTTGGAGAAGACTCTTGGGAATGTCTTGGACTGCAAGGAGATCAAACCAGTCAATCCTAAAGGAAGTCAACCCTGAATATTCATTGGAAGGACTGATCCTGAAGCTGAAACTGCAATACTTTTGTCATCTGATGCAAAGAAATGACTCATTGGAGAAGACCCTGATGCTGGGAAAAGTCGAACACGACCGAGCATGGACTCACAATGCCATTTTAATGCCTAATTTGTATCCTTGGGGGGAAAATTTTATCTTTCTAGTGTTTATTAGGCTTTTTTAGTTTCAAAACAGATACAGGCGCTGGTTTAACAATGTGTGGTATTTGTTTTAATGATTCAAAACTATCTCATAGAACTGGAAGGCTAGGTATAAATCTAGTTCTTATGAAACATTTGGGAATAGAAAGGGAAAGTATTATGCCTTTCTTTGTGTCTTCTTCAATTTTTTCTCTCCCTGAGATAAGCTTACTCTTATTTTCTTGATCATATAAGATAGAAAAACAAACAAAACACTGATGAACAGCACATGCAATAAAACAAAACAAAACAAAGCATCCATGGCTTCTGATGAATACTGAGCTGAACTTTTCTTTCTAGGTCCCAATTTTAAATTCCAACACTTCAGCTGAGAATAGCTTGGGCTAAGAGATCATCTTGGGGGAATGGAATCAGATGGTCCCTCCTGGCTTCATGAGAAACACAAGGTACATTTTTCAAAACAGCTGCCCAGACTAACCCCTGCCATCCTGTGGTAAAAAAGGGAAAGAAAGTGAAAGTGAAATGTTAGTCGCTCAGTCATGTCTGACTCTTTGCAATCCCCACTAAGCTCTTCTGTCCATGGGATTTTTCAGGCACCAATACTGGAGCAGGTTGCTATTTCCTCCTCCAGGGTATTTTCCCAATCCAGGAATCAAGCCCAGATCTCCCATATTGCAGGCAGATTCTTTACCATCTGAGCCATCAGGGACTCAAAAGCAGCCTCCAAATGAGGGTGACATGGAGAGACAGGGCCAAGTGACTTCCTCTGAAGTATAAATAGTGTATTTGAAGCTCCAAAATGATTTACTTAGAGAGACCAGTGAGTTAAAAAAGAGTCTTGCTGTGCCCCTTACATACATTCAGTACCGGAATGCTGCACAATGCATCAACCATTTACACCGATTCCTTTGAGAAGCCTCAGAATAACAGCCACCTCTGTATTGATCTTGTCATGTTCTGTTCCCTTTCTGCTGACTCCACAGTTGATTAGCAAAGGATCACTGCCAAGCAGCCTATGTGGTGACCAAGGGGAGAGCCCCAAGGATGAGGGACATACCATGTTGGATTGTGGTGGTCAAGACATCAAGGTGTTTCTTTCTCTGTGAGTTTGAATGAAATCACTGGTCCTGACATTAGAGTCAGTTCAGGGGTAGCCGGCTCTGTGGAAGCTGCTGTGTACTGAATAGGCAGAAGCATTTTCCCAGAGCCCAGACAATACCTGTTTCTGCAGAAATGATCAGTAGACATATGTCTGAATCAGTACCAGCTACAGCTGGACCAACAGAACCACGGGTTATGAGGAACAGCAAGAAGTGATATTTTAGTTCTGAAATGGCTTCTAAGACCACTTTCTATTTTCCCAAGCTTTCCTATATATTTTAAAAATAAACCCTGATCATCTGAGCATAACCAAATGTGATTCTGTGCCTTGGAAATTAAAAGAGCCTAAGTGACACACTTTTCATGACATAGAAATACCGACAGTGAGTGAAACAGAAACAGCATGGAGGTTAACAGGAAATAACTTTGAAGGGGGTTTTATTAGTAGCAATAATGAAAAAAAGTGGTAGTAATAACAAAGACAATAATACTAGCTACTTTTTATTGAGTGCTATGTTCCCATGGAAAGCACTTCACAGTTATTATCTTAAACTAAACAGCACAATGGTCCTATGAGGTAAGTTTAACTGCTCTTCTTCTCACTTACAAATGATGAATTTGAGACATAGAGAGGTGAAGTTTTCCAAGATCCCATAGCCAGAAAATGATAAAGCCAAAAATGTGACTACAGAATCTGGGTTCTTAACCACTTGGCTGAACTACTTCTCCTGTGGGATTTAAAAAATATATATATATAGTATTGAGAACAGATTGTAATTTCTTTTTGAGAAACCAAGTAAAGTATAACATAAAGACACTCACATAGAGGACTCCCAGTAGCAAATATGTGGTTACCTTTCCACATAGTTTCTAAAATATTTGTCCTTAGATACTAATCCCAAAGTATTTCGACATCTGGCTCAAATTATGCATTTTGCTTTATCTATAAAACTGCAAAAAGTTATGTCATTAGCACCAAGCAAACATGTGTTCTTCATTATGTTTTATTCTATTCATATTGAAATAGTTATTAAAATAACATGACACAGTTTCTCTGTTCTCTTTATTTGTACTATTTTAGGAGCAAATAAAATGTTTAATTGTTAGCATAAAGAGGCATATTGAAAACTTGGGGAATCTTATTCTCTTATTTTGTATTTGCAAATTATCAGCTATGATAAAATATTAAAATGCTGTAACCCAGATTTTATTAAAAATATCTCCCACTCTAATAACACTGTACTTTCAAGTGTAACAGTTATTAAGAGAAGTTGAAGAGTTTTTTTAAAGAGCAACTTGTCTTTATTCACCATTTTAGGAATCTTAACCCTGTGGATTGCTTCCTTTTTTAAATCAAAATTTCTCTTTTTGAGGTATTTGATGTTTTATTCTGACATGTCCACCTCTTTGACTGCTCCTCTAACTCACTCTACCTTAACGTAATTGTCTTTCAAAACACAGTGTGTTTTACTATAGTTTTTGATATTTCATATTCATCCAGGAAAACAATGTGTTGCTTACCATGGTTTCAAACATTGCATGTAGTTCCAAGGAGTCTGTGTCCTAGACTTGTGCTTCCTAGATTCACATCTCTCTCCAGTTACTAGATTGTGACCTTGGGTGGGAGATCTAATATCTTCTCAGTTTTTTTATCTGTAAAATTTGGAAAGTCATAATCCTTTCCCACTGGGATACTGAGAGTATTAAAATGAAATAATATGAAATAATAAATACATGGCACATTGTAAGTATTTACTCAATTAACACGGCTGTTTATTTCAGCCCTCTCAACCATACTCCAATTCTGTATTCCTCCCACTTTCTAGATACAATAATTTGTAGTTAATGATATAGACAATGACTAGAAGTCGATACAATTTAAGAAGGGTAGTGGAATAATATTTTGAGTCTGGGGGCAAGACTGACTGATAGATGGTTGCCATGGTTATTCAGGAATATGATCAGGGAGGGTCTGCACTAAGAAATAGTAGTAGGCATGGATAGAATGATCTTTTGGAAATGGTTCTAATATGACTTTAAGACTGATTACATGTGTAGGACAAGGAGAAAATAAATAAAAGGGATTATTTCCAGTGAGTGAAATACTGAATGAATTGTTTGACAACCCCTTAATACTGAGAATAGAGATTATGAGAGTGACATGAGGGTGACAGTGAAAGGGGGTATTGAATTCAGTTCCGGACATCGTAAGGGTAACCTTTCTGTTAAACATTCAGTTAGAACTGCTCAATACGTGTGTGTGTGTGTGCATGACTTATGTATATATACATACCTATACATATATATGTATATATGTACACATACACACAGATGCACCAGTCTAAAGCTCTTTCAATTATGATAAATACATTTAATCTTATTGGTTATCAGCTCATGGATATGCATAAGATCACTTAAGGAGAACTTGAAGACTGTGAAGAAAATTGGACCAAGAAATAAATACAATGCAATACCAACTAAAAATAATATATGAAAGAAGAGCCCAGAAAGCTAACTGAGAAACACTATCCAGAATCTCTTCAGAAGAAAACTCTTGAGATACTGTTTCATGAGACACGAGTTCAAGGTAGCTTGGGATGAAGGCATTTACGAACTGGAATGTAAAGCAGTCTAACAGCCCTATATGTTGTTGAAAGAAGATCTCAGCTTGAATGTGTGCCTGAAATTTGGCAACTTGGGGACACTTGAAATTTTCTGAGAATATTTTCCTTTTGACTAGTTGAACTGGAAGCCATATACACTGCAGTGAGTCAAAAAACAAAAACAAAAAAAACAAATGAGAATGGAAACATGAAATAGAAAGAGGAAAATCCAGTGTTTAAAACCTTGGCTGTGAAGGGAAAAGATGTAGCAACAGCAGATTATAGGTATATAAAGGTCAGGTAAAAACACCTTGTGTGTTTGTTTATCGGAGAGGATGAAAGGTGGAAATGTTTACTTTTTGAGAGGAAAGCAGTAATAGAGTCATAAATTTGAAGCCACAGATGAGTTAGAGGATGACCTATGAATCAACTATGAAGCTATCAGGGCTTCCCTGATAGCTCAGTTGGTAAAGAATCTGCCTGCAATGCAAGAGACCCCGGTTCAATTCCTTGGTCAGGAAGATCCGCTGGAGAAGGGATAGGCTACCCACTCCAGTATTCTTGGGCTTCCCTGATAGCTCAATTGGAAAAGAATCAGCCTGCAGTGCGGGAGACCTGGGTTCAATCCCTGGGTTGGGAAGATCCCCTGGAGAAGGGAAAGGCTACCCACTCCAGTATTCTGGCCTGGAGAATTCCATGGACTGTATAGCCCATGGGGTCGCAGAGTCGGACACGACTGAGTGACTTTCACTTTCACTTATGAATCAATAGCCATGATAATAGAGGAGATGGGACAGTATCTCCTCACCCAAAAAGTCAAGTATTAGATTTGAGAATGATGTGACATCCCTGCAAATGAAAGAGGGTAGAATGTAATGCTTGATGCAAACACAGGCAAGTATATAGGCTGAGACAGAAGGAGAGTGAAGCAAAGACCTTTCTTCTGATAAACCACTAAGGCCATCGCCACCACCACCATGACCACCACGACCACACTCCAACTACTATCACCAGTACCACTAGTACTGATACCAACACTATTCCTCCTCTCCTCCTGTCCTTTTTCCTCCATGATCTTGTTTCTATTCTTCTTGGTCTCCCTTTCCCCTTCTCCCTATTCTTTCCCCTCTTCTACTCCTTTTGCTCCTCCTTCTTTTTCTTCTTCTGCTCTTCTTTTTGAATAAAATGATAATCCATGGAGTGAAACAATCACAGATATGCAGATAATACCATTCTAATGCTTCCATTTCATTGCTCTCTTCCTCCTTCTGAGTTCATGTGATCGTACCTGCTTAGAAGAACCAGAGCTGCACAGAAATTCACTTGAAAAGGGATCTGAAAATATTATTTTTCTATCTAAATTTCTCATTTATTTTTAGTTCAACAGCTTTTGCATTATAGGAAATTTCACTGGGATATAAGCCTTTCTGTGGCCAAATTGAGCTAATAGGTTTTGTTTATTTTGTTGTTGTTGTTCAGTTGCTAAGTAGTGTCCAAAGAGAGCAGTGAAATGGCAGCAAGTGTATTCAGGGATGCTGGGTCTTTTTGAAAGCATATGGGCAGTGGCTTAAGGGGTTGATGCTTTGTGTTTAGCGCTAGTGGAAATCCTAGTACATGGTTCCTAGTACCTGAGTGCCTAGTGCTATACTGAGTAGTGTTGGAGCTTTCATTAGAAGATTAGTTTTTCTTAGTTTCCATTGTTGCTAGACTTTTTGGAGATTCTTCCAATTCACTAATAAGTCTCTTTCTACCTAAAGTAAGCTGGAGGAAGATAAGTAAAACACAGATTCTAATAATGCAAATGGAACATATTTAGGCTAACAACTACATTTGGGTAAAAGGAGAACCCCAAATTGGTCCCTAGGGCCATGGGGATGGAGCACAGGAAGCCCAAAGTCTAGAATAAAGAGGATGTCAAAGAAGAGAAAGAAAAGGCTGAAAACAGTGATAGAGAATGTATGTGTTGTAACAGAAATATCAATGAAAAATTTCCAGATACTTAGTATTAACTTATGCTGATGATAAAAGCAGCCTGGCTTTAAATTTGAGGCCACACACTATTTGAGTTTAGATGCAGCATCCAGATACCAACCGGGCCACTTCATTCTGTATTACTTCCTGTGGTGTCAAATGTCTAAGTACCTTACCTAGCTCACCACTATGCTGTCTCAGTGACCTAGGACTCCACAAGGATGCTTATTCTTGTTTGAGCAACAGCAGTTCAAGTGTAGTCAAATCTTCATACTAAATACTGTATCCCTTAAGTTTTACCCATTTGATAATATTCTCAAACATAGATATCTTTGAGACTAATCTATAGATGCATATCTCATCAAGTTAGAGGAATAGTCTGTCTTCATTATGTATGCCATCCTATACTAGTATCATTCTGTCTCTTTAGCAGGACTTTCTTCTTTCCCTTCAGCAATTTTGAATGTCTTTCCTTCATAGAACTGCCTCTTCATATTCTCCAGGAAGTGTTTCAGGATTACTCCAGCAGCGAATTTCTATAATTATTTACCTGCAGTGTAGCACCTACTGTCTGATTCACTTTTTTCTTAATTTATGTACATAGGTTGCTTTTTCTTTTCTTTACTGTTTCCTTTTTTGATATATCATCTCATCAGTTAGATCTTAAGCTCTTGAAGAGCCGGGATAAACAATATTTTGACTTTCTTTGATGCAACAGCTTCATAAATAATAAATGAAATACAATATCAATGACAAAACAGCCCATGTACATGGAACTCATCATGACACTACAAACCCATAGGCCAGAAGCATGCTACGTTTTTGACAAATGCATTGCCAAAGAAATCCCAAACCTTTTTCTCAATGAGGTATAAGAGTTTGGTTTACAAAGCAATCTCTAGGCATTTAAAATTACAATGGTAGGAGGTGGGATGAGAGGGCATGCTGTATAGGTGAGTGTGTTATACAACCCCCAAGAAGCTTTAGTGCCCACCTCAGACATAGCCAGGAGATATCAGATAAAGAAGATTCTTCCAAGAATCAAAGCCAGGGCCTCAGAGGAAGATGAATAGAGGGTACCACCTGAATAAGTGCATCAGGGTCTATCCCATTGGCTAATCATAAAATTATTCTACTGCCAGGGCTAGACCTCAAAACTACTCCTATTAGGTAGCATAAGATTATCATGCATTTTTTATTCTCCTCTTATTGTATTTTAATCTACAGGTCACAGGAGCCACACTGAAAAATGATATACACAGATCTTGATTTAGCTCAAAGATCCTGGGACTTGAGCTCCATGTAGAAACTCTCTGAGACACTGGGATTGTTTCCTATGAGGGAGGGTTCTGCTTCTTCCATATGTGGGGGGAAAAGGTGCACAGTGATGTTTGGGTGGGCAGCAACTCTGTTGGTTGCCTGCCCGATATTCATTCTCTTTTTCTTGCCAATAGAATCCTGGGCATTGTGCCCAGATGAAAATAAAGATAAGGGAGCAAGTCGAGATTTAAACAGATGTTGTGTGAAGATTCAAGGTAAGTTTTCTTTCCTCCCTCTGTGCATCTTCCTTTCTGATGTCCCAAATGAGAATATGATAGTGTGTCAGGAGTTCCCAAACCACTTTCAGATTTGCTGATTTGCTAAAAGGATTTACAGAACCCAGAAATTCTTGTTTTCATGGTTTATTAAAGCAAAACTATACAACATAAAATTACAAAGGGAAAAGATGCATGGGGAAAAATCTGGAGGAAACCAGTCTCAATTTTCCAAAATTCTGCTCCCAGTGGAGTTGAAAAGGATGTGCTAATTTCTCTAGCAACTGTGTGTGAAAACACAAGCAGCATGTTTTCTATCAGGGAAGCTTACCTGTGCCTAAACCTAGGTGTCCAGGTTTTCATGGGGATCAGTCAAAAAAACATGCAATGCCTGCAGGATTTACCACAGTTCCTCCAGACCCCAAAGGAAGGCAGGTATTCACCATATTCTCATTTGTACAACTTATCTAACAAAAACTGATATAGCATTGTGAAAGATCCCAAGCCTACAAAACACTCTTATCAGAGCATTCAAAGACCTCAATTCCTAGGAATGGTCAAGCTAATTCAGTCACAAAGACAGACCCACTATTGGGAATACAGAAAGCTTGAGCAACTCAGGCCTGCTGAGCTAACGCCTTCCTGTGCAGATGGCTGGTGCACTAACAGCCATCTTATGATTTGGGGAGTAGAACCTAGGGCTAACTTAGATGTCTTTGTGTATCCACTAATCCAACCCTAGCCTGCTTAGCTCTTCACTTCTTTGTGTGTGTATGTGTGTGTTTTCTGAGAGAGAGGAAAGTGAGAGAGAGAGAAATATCTACCATATACATGAAGGCTATTGTTAATACTCATCTTAATGACTGAATCCAATTAACTGACACTAAAATGAATGCTCATGGTACTTTATTTCCTTTGCTTAAAAATTACTAGTGTAAAATATTCTTTGAATAAGGTTTTACTTATTGATAGTTATCACTGAGTTACAAATTAATGACACATTTGGATTTTCTAGAAAGCATTCTATCAGTACAATCTTTTAGGACTCATGACTACTTGCTTTGAGTTGTAAGAGGATAGAACAAAGATCAGGAGTTACTCCATGAGAAACTGTGAAAAGGTCAAATTTTCAAATTTGCTCTAAGGACCAATGCTGGCTAGTGATGACTTCATGTAAAAGAGAATAAAAATAATGATGTTTATATGATCCTGAATGCTCAATCATTATAATCCACTCTCTCTCTCTCCTCCTTCTTTATTACATACCACAAGTTCTTAGGTTCTACTTTACTTAGGGAAGTTTGATGACTACAGTGATGATTTGTCTGTGTCATTTTCTCATTAATATCATTGAATCTTAAGGCAACTATAAAATTCAGTCTCCAGTGAATTGTCCATATCCGGCTCCTGTTCCCTTAGATTCTACTCTGTAAGAGGATCATTTTGAATATGAGCTCAAATGGCATTGGAAATAATTCAGGGAAAAGTAAGAAGAATACCAGGTGGTTGAACAGTAATGAACTGCAAAATATGACTTTTAGTTCTGAAATGGCCTGGTTCCTCAGATGTAAAGGTCAAATTATAATGTCATGCCAATATATTTTGTCTAGTATACGAGGGTACTGCATTTAGACAAGCTAATTTGTGTGACAAAACTTGTGACAAGAACAGAGACTGGCACAAAAATCAATACATTCATGCGACAGGCACTGCAATTAATAATACAGATGAAGAACTGGGTGAATTTAGTCCAATTTTATTATGAAGTCAAACTAATATCCTGTCTTATTGTCTAAGAACAGCATGCCCAGGAAAATGCAGACAATTATGAGCTATATTTTACATTATTTTAGCACTTAATCAGGCTCAAAAATAGCAATTGAAAGATGTTTCTAACCTTCACTTTTATATGTGAAGCACAATGCTTACACAGATCTGTAAATTAGCTAGTTTTTACATAGCGTGAGCATAATCGGGCCATAATGTGCATAGTGAGGACTCACTCAGCATGTACATCACACTCTATCATCCAAACCCACAACAGCTCTTTCCCCTGGGACAAGATTTATTTTCATACTACATTTCACAAATAAGGAAACTGAGGCATAAAATGATTAACCTATCTGATGTAGGTCACAAGGAAAATCTGTGTCAGATATCAAATGATGACAGCGGCTGGAAGCAGGATTCAAGACCATCGAGTCTTTAATCTCCTGAATTTTTATTTCTTGTGTCATGTCACCATAGATATAATTGCTGATGTACATAGGCTAAGGGATATTGTCAGGATGATTTTTCCCACTTTCTCAAAGAATTGCAGCTATGAGAAACTAACTTCAGTCCCAAGAATAGCCTGGGGCCTGGGGACATATGGGTATGTACACAAATATTGCATGTGCATTTTCAAACCTAAAGGAAGTTAAGTGTGTGAAAAAGAAAGCTTACCTATAAACCTAGGGGATAAAATTCTTTGTGTGGATATGCAGTCATTATGACCTTGTCAGTGACTCTCCATGAAACTGGAATATCTAATTAGCCATAAATATAATCACTGTATGTTCTGAATTGTCTAGACCAACCTTAATTTAAAATAGTTATACTCTTTTAAAAAGATTGTTTATCACATATATAAACATGTGATTTATTAACATGCAAATGCCTTTTTGAGATATTCCATTTACATAAATGCATAAATATTGAAAATGTATTTGACAGTCGTTATGGCTAAATTGTAAGTTTATTATCAGTGGAGAGCCCTGAAGTCAGGGAAATTATATATTGTATTTTTTAAACTCCCAAATATATTTTAAGTGCTTTGAGTAAAATCAGGACAGCTTCAGAGAGAAAATATAGCCACATGAAAGGCAATTTAAAGAGGATATGGGTGGTAATAAGAAAGGATTGCCTCGGTGATTTTTATCTTTTGCAAGATATTGTGTGATAATTTTATTTAGCATCTGCTGCCTCTTAAAATATGATATGATGTCAGAAATAATGGGCCCCATACATTCCAGGAAAAAGATATTCAACTGCAATATGTTACCAAAAATGGTTCTGTCCTGAATTTGAAAACCAGTTTTGGGACATTGTCTTCCATATATTACTGATAATGAAATTTTAAAAATATTCATGTTCTAAAATTTCCATATGTATATGATTTTTCTAAAAACGATCTATACATAGATAAGCATGGATAAATGTGATTAGCAATATAGATAATTCTGTACATTTGCATATTTGAATATATATGTATATACATACACACAGAATCTTATTTTAGTTGTCATTTTTTTGTTGTTCAGTTGCTAAGCTGTGCTGACTGCGACCCCATGGACTGCAGCACTCCAGCCTTCCCTGTCCTTCACTATCACCCAGAGCTTGCTCAAATTCATGTCAATTGAGTTGGTCATGCCATGCAACCATCTCAACCTAAATCACCCCTTCTCCTCTTGCCCTCAAGCTTTTCCAGCACTGGGGTCTTTTCCAGTGAGTCAGCTCTTCACATCATTTGGCCATAGTATTGGAGCTTCAGCTTCAGCATCAGTCCTTCCAATGAATATTCAGGGTTGCTTTCCTTTAGGATTGACTCATTTGATCTCCTTGCAGTCCAAGGAGCTCTCAAGAGTCTTCTCCAGCACCACAATTCAAAAGCATCAATTCTTCAGTGCTCAGCCTTCTTTACAGACCAGCTCTCAAACCATAGCTTTGACTATACAGACCTTTGTCAGCAAAGTGATGTCTCTGCTTTTTAATATGCTCTCTAGGTTTGTTGTAGCTTTTCTTCCAAGGAGCAAGGGCCTTTTAATTTCATGGCTGCAGACACTGTTCGCAGTGATTTTGGAGCCCAAGAAGATAAAATCTGTCACTGTTTCTACTTTGTTTGGCTTTGGTATCACAGTAGTCTTGGCTTTATAAAATGGATTTGGATATATTCCTTCCTTTTTAATTTTTTGGAAGAGTTTCACAATTAGTGGCATTAATATTACTGTAAATGTTTTTTAGAATTCACCAAGGTAGCAACATGGTCTGTTCTTTTCTTTGTTGGGAGATTTTTGGTTACTGACTTAATCTTCTTATTATTAAAAGGTCTTTTTGCCTTTTCATACTGCTGGACAGTTAAAGTCAAGTCCAATGATGTAAAGAACATTATTGCATAGGAACCTGTAATGTTGGATCTTTGAATCAAGGTAGACTGGACATGGTCAAGCAGGAAATGGCAAGATTGAATGTTGACATCAGACTCTCCCCTGGACTGCATAATTTCTGTTGAGAAATACTCTGATAGTCTTAAGGGTCTTCTTTGTTTTTTGTTTGTTTCCTTTCTGCTTTCAAATTTCTTTTTGGTCTTTTTGATTTTTGACACTGCTATTGTCATGTGTCTTGCTGAAGTTTTCTTCTGATTGAATCTGTATGGAATCTATGAGTTTCATGTACTTGCATATCCATATCTCTTCTCAGAGTTGGAACATATTCAGCCATATTTCATTATATATGTTTTCTCTCTTCGCTTTATCTCTCTTCTTCTGTGACTTGCAAAATGTGAATATTGTTTCATCCAATGATGTTCCATAATTTACACAAGCTTTCTTCACCTTTTTCAAATGTTTTTTTTTTCCTCTGCTGACTACCTAATTTCACCTTTGAATTCTCTGAGTCTTTCTTTTGCTTAATCAAATCTGTTTTTGATGCTCTCTACTGTGTTTTTTGACCACCTGATGTGAAGAGTTGACTCACTCGAAAAACCCTGATGCTGGGAAAGATTGAGGGCAAGAGGAAAAGGGAGCAAAAGAGAATGAGATGATTGGATAGCATCACCGACTCAGTGGACTGAGTTTGAGCACATTCAGGGAGATGGTGAAGGACAGGGAAGCCTGGTGTGCTACAGTTCATGGGGTTGCAAAGAGTCAGACATGACTTAATGACTGAGCAACATTGTGTTTTTTTTTTTTTAATTATTCATTTTATTTTTCAGCTCTAGAATTTCTGTCTGGTTCTCTTTTTATAACAAATCTCTATTTTCAACTTCTCATTTTGCTCATATTTTTTGCCCCTGATTTTGTTGTATTGCCTATATTCTTTTATAGACCACTCTGCTTCCTCAGAATGATTATTTTGCATCTCTGTCCAGTGATGTTTAGGTCTCCATTTCCTTAGAGTTTGCCACTGGAAACTTATTGAGTTTCTCTGATGGTGTCATATTCTGTTCATTTTTCATGTTTCTTGTAGCCTTGTGCTGGTGTTTGCACATTTGATGAACAAGTCACCTTTTCCAGACTTTATGGATTTGCTTTTATAGGTAAAGACTTCACCTGTGGGTGAAGGTGAGGGTGCTAGCTAGGGGATGTATTAGTTGTGGCTCCTGGGGAAGTCCAGCAGCACAGTCTTACTTAGCTTCATCAGCTGAGGTCTGTGTTGGTGAATGTTTCAGGGACCCTCCATGACAAATGCTGAGGGTAGGGAACCACCTCATCTCTTTTTCTCCCATGATGGATGTAGCCAAGGAGTTCCCTGCTGGTGTCAGAACCAGCTTGTGGGCACTCTTGTGGTGGTGATGGCACTGGTATCTGATGTGCAGATGCCTGTGGAGCAGCTGTGAAACCAGGTTTGAAATCCAAGTGTTTGCAGAGTCACAGTAGCACTAGGATCTGGGGTACTGGCTAGTCCACAGCAGCACTGATGAAAGAGACACAAGCACACACCAAGCTGCCACAATGGAACACAGGCATGCATGGGTGACAACAGCTCTGGGGCCCAGGATACTCACAATACAACAGTGATGTTGGTTCTGATGCTTGAGGTGTATAGGGAGCAGCCATAGTGCTGAGTCCAGAGTGGGGATGTGTGCAAAGCAACCTCAGAGCTAAGACCTGGAAAAGAGGTACCCATGGAGTGTACTTGGAGCTCAGACCCAAGATGTAAGCCCACATGGAGCCTTTGCAGCTCTGGGGTGAAGGGCGTGTCCAACATTGGGGGGTGCTGTATCTCAGGTCTGCGGGCAACACAGTAGCAGCTCTTTCTGGGGCATGGGACGACAGCATCTGCCTCTCTGGTGACTCTACAGTGACTGTGACTGTTGGTTACTTCAGTTGCAACAGCTTCCAGTATCCTCTGTGGAGCAGGCCTCTGGGGTCCATGCTGACAAATACTATGGGGTCCTCTGCTATGAAAGTTGTGGGGAGTCCACAGCTGCCATAAAGTCTGTAAAGACTCCCAGAGGCAAAGGCTGTTGAATCCTCCACATTGTGGAGACCACTGAGGCCCCAAATGGCACCCAGCCTGTGCTGATAATGTTAGCCTTACCATTCTCCTTCATTCCTAGATACCACCAGACATTTCCTCTGAGCTGCTTTCCCTAGTGATCCTTTAAGTGTGGCAAGTCTCCATTTTTTTACTCTAAGGTTTTGCTATAGGTTCTTAATTGGACCCTTGAACTCTCCCAAGGCTACTTTTGTTTGTAGATAGCTCTCTAAATATTGTCATTTGTTGGGGGATGGGCAAAGGCTGGTATCTCTTACTTTGCCATCTTGCTGGCATCCTGAAGATAAACTGGAGAGACCAAAAGGGGAAGGAGCAATATAGAAAAAAGAGTATGGGAAAAGGATCACTATGGGATTATATGAAACCATGTGTATGAAACTTTTGAAAATTGTAAAGCACCATAGAATTTAAAGAATATTTCATTCAATAGAGTTTTTAAAATTTCATTTTTAATGACCTCCAGGAACAAATATCAATATTGTGTGAACACTCCTTCCCAATGTTAAAGCACTAGCAGACATTCTTATGCCTAAGTTAAATTTCATTTGATTTTATTTAAGCCATCTTGTCTCTAGTGTTTTCTTTTCTAAAGGGAGGGAAGGGACTGTCGGTAAATCCCCTAGCAAAATCCATCATGTGTCTTTGCCAATTCTCCTCTCCTGCTGCCACCCCTCCCACACTCATACTCATATACACATAGAGTTATTCATACAAACATACACATATGCACCATTGTTAAGAATAACTCATCCTCTAACTTCAGTTCAAGCAATTAATTATTCAGATTTTATCTTGGCCAGATCAGTGTTCCTGCCTCAGTATAGATAGCTTCGTATTCTCTATTGTCTTATAATGTCCTGATATTTATCTCTTATGTGATTTGATTTACCACATACCATTGTATTTCTTTTCTTTTTTTTTTTTTTAAACTGGCTGCTTTCTCCTTCTAAGCAGGCTCAGTGACTCACTTATTACTGTATTTCCAGTGCTGAGCACATATCTGTAAAATAGCAAAAGAACAATAAGTGCCATTTAAATGACTAAGGCTCGGATGGTAAAGAATCCATCTGTAATGCAAGAGACCTGGGTTTGATCCCTGCATTGGGAAGATCTCCTGGAGAAGGCAATGGCAACCCACTGCAGTATTCTTGCCTGGAGAATCCAATGGATGGAGGAGCCTGGTGGACTACAGTCCATGGGGTTACGTAGAGTCAGACAGTTCAAGGGTCCAATTAAGAGCTGCATAAGTCATATGACTTAGCAACTAATACTAATAGAAATGAGTGACTTTTACTTCAATCATAATCTAATGTCTGTTAAGTTCTTTCCTCATGTCATTTATTCATTTAATAAATATAGCTTGAATCCTTACTATTTGCAAAAAAGGATATGAAGAATTATTTAAAATAAAAGAAATCTGACATATCATATTTCATCAAATGACATTTCCTGGATATCTCTTTTCCTGGAATCCTTTTTTAAAATGAGAAAAATAAACAGAAGAGAAATTCTCCAGCTAGGACATAGTAGGCACTGTGAATACTGTTAACAAATTGGATTTCTGTTTTAAACTGAATGCGGTCAATAAGGGAGTTCTCTAGGGGTTATGCTAGAGTGTTAATGCTTATACTCAAGTAGCTAGTGTTTATTCCCTAAATATAGAGGGTGTATCCCTATGGCTTAATTCACACTTTTGATGGACCAATTTCCAATTAGCCAGGGACATTTGAATTCCATTTTTGTGTCTTGTAGTGCTGGCAGTCTTCCCAGATGGGAAGAGATAGTGTACTCACTAAGCTGAGGGTGAGGCTATCTTCCAAATCATTAATAAAATGTACGAAAACACTGGACCTCAGAACTGACCACAGTGGGGACCACTCTTAATATATGACCCCAGGTTGTCACATAATCATTGATCATCACCTATAGGCATGAGCTTTCCTGCAGTTATCCATTGACCTCACAAACTAATCCAAATTTCTTGATGAAAAATGGCATATAAATCCATATCAGAGGCCTTGATGAAAACCCAGATATATTACATGTCTTATTCTTTCCTAGGCATCACTGTCATGGAGAAATTAAATTGTTCCAGGGTGACTAGCTTTCATAAAATAATAAGTTATGGTCAAATACCTGTCCTTTTCTAGGAATTTGCTAGTTAATGGTTATATCTAGTAACTATAAATATTAGTATCAAAATTAGTCTGACTAAACTCTACTTAGAATAAGTTTTTCTTATATTTCTTCAATTCTATGCTTTTAATCTCTATTACAACATGTCCATCCCATCTCATCATACTTTCCAAACCACTGGTTTCCTCTTCCTGCTTTAGATGACCCCTCTTCCCCAATATTGTCTTCCTACTTGATCACAACTAGCACAGACCTACTCTCATTGAACTCATTGGATCTGTATCTGTTCCTTTATTTGTCTCTTAATTACTCCCTTTGGAAGGCCTATTATTTTGAGAACAGAAATTTTTCTGCATCCACTGTACCTGGTAAGAGGACTGGCACAGTATTGACACTTAATCAGTATTTGCATGCTCGAGAAATTTGTTCTCAGACTTTCCTTTAAATGTTACTTCCATTTCTTTGTCTTTCCCACAGAACAGACTGCATCGGCTATTTATTTTGCTCTCCAGGCATTCATATCGATAGAACAAGGCATTCCTTTCTCCCTATATGTGGCCAGAAAACAGTCATTTCACCCTCTTCTTTTTGTCAGTTCATATTGACAAAGCTCCTTATTGTCTTTGCTGGGCTTGGCTTGGATTATTGTTGGATGAGTTAATTATGCTTATGGTTATTACATAGGTGAACCCAGAATGTGGAAACAGGCAGCCATGAGTTTCATCACCCTTACTGGCCTGAGGGGCCTTTATCTGGCCTAATGGGCTTCATCACCCTTGCTGGCCTGATGGCCTGATCACCCTTGCTGGCCTGGGTACTCCACCTTCCAGCATCTTGGTTGGGTTAAAACTTGTTTGAGCAGTGATAATCCAAGAGCCGCCATTAAAGAATTATAGGGTGCTTAAAACTCTCATTCTTTTTGAGTGAATGACTTTTGTTTTCAGTTACTATTTTTTTTTCCTAAATAAAAACTTATCTGACATCAGCCTTATATCTAAAAAATGAAAAAAAAAAAAAAAAAGGGTCTGGGTACTGAGCTACCCAGACCTTCTTTCCTCAGCAGTTCCAGCACTGCTGCTGCTGCTGAGTCGCTTCAGTCGTGTCCAAATCTGTGTGAACCCATAGACGGCAGCCCACCAGGCTCCACTGTCCCTGGGATTCTCCAGGCAAGAACACTGGAGTGGGTTGCCATTTCCTTCTCCAATGCCTGAAAGTGAAAAGTGAAAGTGAAGTCGCTCAGTCATGTCCGACTCTTCGTGACCCCATGGACTGCAGCCTACCAGGTTCCGTCCATGGGATTTTCCAGGCAAGAGTACTGGAGTGGGCTGCCATTGCCTTCTCCAAGTTCCAGCACTAGGTCTATATTTTCACTTTTTGCCTTGTCTTTTGCAAAGTGTATGGTTATAAGATATAATTCAATCATCTTACAGTTCCACAACTTTCCCTACCCTAGTAATTTAATTCTTACCAGCCACAAGCACAACCATAGAGCTCTTTAGGTTCATGAACACTGCCATTTATAGTTTCTCACATAGGACATGTTCTAACTCTGCATCTAAGAATGCTGATCTTAACATTCAGAAAGTGACTTTGGAGATCCCCTTAACTTGAGGAGTGTTCCAAGAGGGCTTCAGTTGTCCTTGCTGTCAGGAGGACTGTAGTGGGTGGGAGAGTTGACAAGTGAGAACTTAACAGTTGGATGCCAGAGAGACCTTTAAAAGGGCTTCCCCAATGGCTCAGTGATAAAGAATCTGCCTCCAATTCAGGAGACAGAGGAGACATGGATTAGATCCCTGGGTTGGAAAGATCCCCTGGAGGAGGGCATGGCAACTCACTCCAGCATTCTTACCTAGAGAATCCCATAGACAGAGGAGCCTGGTGGGCTACAGTCCATAGGGTTGCAAAGAGTCAAACATGATGAAGCGACTGAGCATGCACATACTAGGCCTTCAAAACTTTCTTCAGACAATCCTTCTGAATCTTTTCTCCCAGTCTAACTCTCATACCTAAGAATGCAAATTTATCTCCCTGAGATGTAATTCAATTCCACACATCTTTCCTGAGCATCTTTTATTGATTTACTAGATACATTTCTAGAAACTTGTTGTATATCAGTGAACAAAACAGGTAAAGCTGCCTGCCATGGTGGCATTAACATTCCTGGCTTGAATACTCTCACAGAATGTATTTTGTCTTGTCTTATATATATTGTTTAGAATTCTGTAAGTTGCTTTTCAACAGACTCTTGGATCCAGATAAATCCTACCACTTTCTAGCTTAAGTAATATCGCTAAGTTACAGTGTCCTCGGCCATGACAGGTACATGTAAACTCATAGACTTGTGGACAGGTTAACCAAAATAATGTTTAGAATATTTTGGATGGTGCCCAGAGAATAGTAAACATTCTGAAAATATTTATTAGCATTGATATTATGTAGAATGTTTACTAGTATTGATTAATATTAGCATTGATATAGGGCTTCCCAAGTGGCACCAGTGGTAAAGAACTCACCTGCAAATGCAGGAGACATAAGAGACATAGTATTGATTTAGTGGTAATAATATTAATAGTATTATTCTTATAAGTGGGCAGTAAATTATAGCTATTATCAATATTTTTTTCATGATACCTCCTTCTCAATGATAAGCTCTCTAAAGCCAAAGATTCTCTTATTCCCCTCATTGCTATCCACAGCCCCCCCAACCCACCTTCCCTTTCTCTCTCGGTGAACTTCTTTGTGGATAGCATATCAGCATTCAAAAAAAAAATTATTATATTGAATTGAATTAAAAGCTGCAGTTTCATCTTAATAATGTCCAAGTTTTTCTTAGTTCTCAAAATTTTCCAAAATAGCCTGTTTTTAATACCTAACAGTTCCCTAAAATAAACCTGGAGAACAAATTTTAAGATAGTGTAGATCTAAATGTTGCTTGGTTTAGAAAGGAATTTCAAATTTCACTTTCCTCTTAGGAGTGTTGAAATTGATTTTCTGAGCATAACTGAGATTAATCCCAAATATAGACATCTTATGATACTTAACGAAAATTTCAGCACTGCTCACTGAAATGGGGTATAAGACATCTTATTGTATAGACCTGTATGGGATCATTGTGCTTAGTTGCTCAGTCATGTCCGACTCTTTGTTACCCCATGGATTGCAGCCCACCAGGCTCCTCTGTCCATGGGGATTCTCTAGGCAAGAATACCGGAGTGGGTTGCCATGCCCTCTTCCGGGGAAATCTTCCCAACTCAGGGATCGAACCCAGGTCTCCCACAGTGCAGGCAAATTCTTTACTGTCTGAGCCACCAGGAAAACCAAAGAGGGTCATTACAGGGAGGCAAATCTGATACATGTACCCACTGGAGGTCATCATGAATACATTTTCCCAAGGAGATACAATTAATCACCCAGTTTGAGGATAGTGAATCTAGCCTCCAACCTTTCCAAAGCTCGGATATTCCATATTTGATATGCTAATGACTAATCAAATCACAATCAGTATGCATTTTAACCCGCAATGCAAATACAGAATTTCATTTGGTGATGTAAATACATGATAATAATTATGGAAATTTCCTTGGGTGAAGGGCAGCAAATATTAGTACAACTAACATGATACTTATTAGGTCCTAACTGCTTCAATCTGCCAAATGCTGTTTTGGGAGCTGCCTTCTATTGTCCTGGTTTTTATTCTCATTGCTGAAAAACTAGAAAGGAACAGCATCCATTGCAAATGAGCCAGCCTACTTTAACACAGTCCTTTCAGTTTAGCTATGCTTTTCCAGATAACTTTATGATGATTAGATAATTTTATGGCCCAGACTGTCTTGGTTCAGTACTCTAGACCATCAATATGAATATCTGGAAGTGATTTACATATGGAGAATAATGCATTTGAATAAACAAAGAAAGAATCAGATGGCCGTTTTGCACGGGGCTAATATAATAATAAGCAGGAGCTTTTTTTTTTATTATTATTGGACTTTTTCGTTTTGAAGTGTGAGATTTACTTTGCTCTACTAACTGATGAGGATAGCCTGGTCTGAAGGAGTTAAACCTGGGTGCTACAGAAGGCAGTGTCTATCTCTGTGAGAGCCATTTACTGCACTGTCTTCCACCTGGAATTAGAGGTGGGCAAGATAATCTTATCAATAGTTTAAAGCAAATTCATCTTCAGATTTCAAATTATGAGATAGAACTATGCATTGCAGACTGGTCTCCCATGCATTATTTCCAATTATTTCCACAAATCTATAAAGTAGATTAACTGAGGGTTATAGAGTTAAATTACTTTGGTTATTTGCCTTAATGGACAAGCTTTCAAGTTATTTTTAGTTAGAAAATCATATTTTTTTTTTTACAGAAGATGTTATATACTGAAATATGCAAAGAAATGCAAAGTCTAAACATTAGAAAGATATGCAATATAAAGAGAAAGAACTTCATAATCCATCTCCCCATCTCAAGAACTGTTTTCAATTCACGTTCCTCTAATAGTTGCTACATATGTACTCTACATATGTTTCCATTTTTTTCACTTTAAAAAAAAAGCAGCAATAAATTGATTCTATTCACAACATATTATGAGAAAAGATTTTTACTTCTCTTTTCCAATAATTCATTTAAAAAATTGGGGTATAGTTGCTTTACAATGTCGTTGTTTAGTTTCTGCTATATAATAAAGTGAAACAGCCATAGGTACACATATATTCCCTCCGTCATGGACTTCCCTACCCTCCATCTTACTCCTCTAGGTCACCACAGAGCATGGAGCTGAGCTCCCCATGCTATACAGTAGGTTCCCACTAGCTATCTGTTTTACACATATCAGTGCACATATGTCAATCCCAATCCCCCAATTCATCCCAGCTCCTCTCTCCACCACCGTGTTCAACAGTCTGTTCTCTATATCTGTGTCTCTATTCCCAACCTGCAAATTCTCTGGGTCTGCATAGTTGGAGTAGTTTCCTTTTTTTTTTCTTTACTGCTAACAAAAACACTGCAGGAAAAATTCTTAAAAAAGAAGCCTCATGTGCATTTTTCACTCATTTACATACATTTTTGTCTAATTTAAAAAACATGATTCTATATAAAAAATAATATTATATATGTTGAATAATTTTATATATATATACACATATACACAAGCACAGGTGGTCTTTTAAAACAGTATCACTAAATGTATACATATATGTATATGTGCATATATATACATATCATTACAATCATTTTACTTCATTTAATTCCTGACAATACACAGTAATTATTAACTAAATATTAGGAGTTGATTTGAAAAATAAAAATCACATTATTCTAAATTATTTTGCAAAAATGCCTTTATAATCTAATTGAAATAAATTGGCCAATTCATGTGTATTCACAATGGAAAACACAGATTATACACTCCAGAAAAACGGAAGACAAGAGTAAATAAGACTTATATAATCTCTTTTATGATCTAATCACTATTTTAGACACTTTTTCTGCCTTTTAAAGATCTACAAACAAATCTGCACATTATGCATTATTAATGGTTTTTATAGATAAATAATCTGATGCTTAAATTGGTTCAATATATAAATAAACAAACAGACATACAAAAGCCAAGATTACAAATTTTGTTTGTGGTAAAGTTAGATTTGGGCTTCCCTAGTGGCTCAGATGGTAAAGAATCCGCCTGCAATGTGGGAGACTTGGGTTCAATCCCTGGGTTGGAAATATCCCCTGGAGGAGGGCATGGCAACTCACTCCAGTATTCTTGCCTAGAGAATTTCCACGGACAGAGGAGCCTGGCAGGCTACAGTCCATGGGGTGGCAAAAGGTCAGACCCGACTGAGCTACTAAGCATAGCACAGCACAGCACAGCAAAGTTAAATTTAAATCAAAACTTCTGATGCTAAGGTTAATACCATCCTCATTACACTGTGCTATACAAGATGTAAGGCTAAGACTTTAAGTATTTTCTGAGTATACAGTCTATGTTCTATTTGTTTGCTTGTAAATGGTATGTCTATACAGAGAGATATGGATATGATACATGATTTCTTTTAACACAATGGAGTCTCATGAATTTAATAATATATTTTTCCTGTAAAGAGGAATATAATTCAGCTGATTGATTGTTTCCAGGGGATAGATTAGATAAAGGTATCAATATTGCACATTTTGACAGAGACATCTTCTTAGAATCCAAATATTACATTTCTATAAAAAGCTTAAAGCAGAAATGGAATCTTTTAAAATAAAGTCTAGGTTGCTACCAGCAATGTGGAGACCGTTAAAAGAGACATTAATAAAATGCTTTGCAGAGCAAAATAATCAAGAAGGATTTGCCAGGAATTAGAGCAACATGATGAATCATAACACAGATAAAAATTACTGGAGTTTATTTATTACAAATAGCTCAGAGTGGTTAATGAGGACTCCCGTCACATTCCAATAAATTTTAAATCATCAGCTCAGCTCCCACATATTCTAATTGTAAGTGTATCTACCCTTACAAGTACAATTGTTGCTTTTTCTCCCATACTTTGAAATGACTAACATTATGGAGAATTTATATATGACACAGAAGATCTTCTTGGAAACAATGTATATTTCATTTTAGGGGTGGTATAACTCTTGGGGATGGTTTGGCTATATGGTACATAAACTCTTCCATGACGATAAACTGCCTGTCCATATCACATGTACTAACATATCCCAGATGCTGCAAACCCACTGAGGGAAGTTTTCTGTTCAAGCATGATTCATTGCAAAGATGAGAACAGCTTGTTCCCCAGGAAGTATTTACTTGCAACAACATCAGGCATTTTATCGTACCACCTGCACATTTATTAGAATAAAACCCTGCACTTAAAGGAAATGTACCCAAACAACATAAGGTAGAAGAAGTTAACCACAAGTGGCCTTAACCAAAAAAAAAAAAAAAAGGCATTGAATATCACTAAACTAAGGTAGAGTCATGTGCATCTGATCATGACTAAATTGTTGAACTTTTGATAATCCTTCCCTTCTATAGTTTTTGGAAAATACCTCTATACATTGAAAGCAAAGGAACTGATGCCTTGGTAAAGTTAGCCTGGATCTTTGTTTCTTGCTTGTACCTCCTATTAACTATGAACTGTTAGACCAATTTGTATTCCTTTCAAAAATGAGTTTACTCTGCTTGCCTGTAAGTATCTTGCATGTATTGGCAAGGTCACCAGATTTCAATAGAAACTCTTTTCACCCCATCTTCTGGACTCTGGAAGGCCTGAGTATGATAGAGATTTAGGGAACTTCTTTTTTTATTTTTTTTTTTTTTTTTTTTTTTTTTTTTATTTTTTTTATTTATTTTTTTTTATTTTAGTTGGGGGCTAATTACTTTACAATATTGCAGTAGTTCTTGCCATACATCGACACGAATCAGCCATGGGTTCACACGTGCTCCCCCTCTCAAACCCTCCTCCCACCTCCCTCCCCCTCCCATCCCACAGTGTCATCCCCACGCTCCATCCCTGAGCATCCGTCCCATGCATAGAACATGGAATGGTGTTCTGCTTCACATATGAAAATATACATGTTTCAATGTTATTGTCCCAGAACGTCCAACCCTCACCTTCTCCCTCAGAGTCCACAGGACTGTTCTATGCATCTGTGTCTCTTATTCTGTCTCACATATAGGGTTACCATTACCATCTTTCAAATTCCATATACATGCATTAGTATACTGTATTGGTGCTTTTCTTTCTGGCTCACTTCACTCTGTATAATGGGCTCCAGTTTCATCCATCTCAATAGAACGGATTCAAATGTATTCTTTTTAATGGCTGAGTAATATTCCATTGTGTATATGTACCACAGCTTCCTTATCCATTCGTCTGCCGATGGACATCTAGGTTGCTTCCATGTCCTGGCTATTGTAAACAGTGCTGCGATGAACATTGGGGTACACGCGTCTCTTTCAATTCTGGTTTCCTCGGTGTATATGCCTAGCAGTGGGATTGCTGGGTCATATGGCAGTTCTATTCCCAGTTTTTTAAGGAATCTCCACACTGTTCTCCATAGTGGCTGTACTAGTTTGCATTCCCACCAACAGTGTAAGAGGGTTCCCTTTTCTCCACACCCTCTCCAGCATTTATTACTTGTAGACTTTTGGATAGCGGCCATTCTGACTGGTGTGTAATGGTACCTCATTGTGGTTTTGATTTGCATTTCTCTAATAATGAGTGATGTTGAGCATCTTTTCATGTGTTTGTTAGCCATCTGTATGTCTTCTTTGGAGAAATGTCTGTTTAGTTCTTTGGCCCATTTTTTGATTGGGTCGTTTATTTTTCTGGAATTCAGCTGCAGGAGTTGCTTGTATATCTTTGAGATTAATTGTTTGTCTGTTGCTTCGTTTGCTATTATTTTCTCCCATTCTGAAGGCTGTCTTTTCACCTTGCTTATAGTTTCCTTTGTTGTGCAAAAGCTTTTAATTTTGATTAGGTCCCATTTGTTTATTTTTGCTTTTATTTCCAATATTCTGGGGGGTGGGTCATGGAGGATCCTGCTGTGATTTATGTCGGAGAGTGTTTTGCCTATGTTTTCCTCTAGGAGTTTTATAGTTTCTGGTCTTACATTTAGATCTTTAATCCATTTTGAGTTTATTTTTGTGTATGGTGTTAGGAAGTGTTCTAGTTTCATTCTTTTACAAGTGGTTGACCAGTTTTCCCAGCACCACTTGTTAAAGAGATTGTCTTTTCTCCATTGTATACTCTTGCCTCCTTTGTCGAAGATAAGGTGCCCATAGGTGCGTGGGTTTATCTCTGGGCTTTCTATTTTGTTCCATTGATCTATATTTCTATCCTTGTGCCAGTACCACACTGTCTTGATGACTGTGGCTTTGTAGTAGAGCTTGAAGTCAGGCAGGTTGATTCCTCCAGTTCCATTCTTCTTTCTCAAGATTGCTTTGGCTATTCGAGGTTTCTTATACTTCCATACAAATTGTGAAATGATTTGCTCTAGTTCTGTGAAAAATATCATTGGTAGTTTGATAGGGATTGCATTGAATCTGTAGATTGCTTTGGGTAGTATACTCATTTTCACTATATTAATTCTTCCAATCCATGAACACGGTATATTTCTCCATCTGTTTGTGTCCTCTTTGATTTCTTTCATCAGTGTTTTATAGTTTTCTATATATAAGTCTTTTGTTTCTTTAGGTAGAAATATTCCTAAGTATTTTATTCTTTTTGTTGCAATGGTGAATGGTATTGTTTCCTTAATTTCTCTTTCTGTTTTCTCATTATTGGTGTATAGGAATGCAAGGGATTTCTGTGTGTTAATTTTGTATCCTGCAACATTACTATATTCATTGATTAGCTCTAGTAGTTTTCTGGTAGAATCTTTAGGGTTTTCTATGTAGAGGATCATGTCATCTGCAAACAGTGAGAGTTTTACTTCTTCTTTTCCTATCTGTATTCCTTTTATTTCTTTTTCTGCTCTGATTGCTGTGGCCAAAACTTCCAGAACTATGTTGAATAGTAGTGGTGAAAGTGGGCATCCTTGCCTTGTTCCTGACTTTAGGGGAAATGCTTTCAGTTTTTCACCATTGAGGATAATGTTTGCTGTGGGTTTGTCATATATAGCTTTTATTATGTTGAGGTATGTTCCTTCTATTCCTGCTTTCTGGAGAGTTTTTATCATAAATGGATGTTGAATTTTGTCAAAGGCTTTTTCTGCATCTATTGAGATAATCATATTGTTCTTATCTTTCAATTTGTTAATGTGGTGAATTACATTGATTGATTTGCGGATGTTAAAGAAACCTTGCATTCCTGGGATAAAGCCCACTTGGTCATGATGTATGATCTTTTTAATATGATGTTGGATTCTGTTTGCTAGAATTTTATTAAGGATTTTTGCATCTATGTTCATCAGTGATATTGGCCTGTAGTTTTCTTTTTTTGTGACATCTTTGTCTGGTTTTGGAATTAGGGTGATGGTGGCCTCATAGAATGAGTTTGGAAGTTTACCATCTTCTGCAATTCTCTGGAAGAGTTTGAGTAGGATAGGTGTTAGCTCTTCTCTAAATTTTTGGTAGAATTCCGCTGTGAAGCCGTCTGGTCCTGGGCTTTTGTTTGCTGGAAGATTTCTGATTACAGTTTCGATTTCCGTGCTTGTGATGGGTCTGTTAAGATCTTCTATTTCTTCCTGGTTCAATTTTGGAAAGTTATACTTTTCTAAGAATTTGTCCATTTCTTCCAAGTTGTCCATTTTATTGGCATATAGCTGTTGGTAGTAGTCTCTTATGATCCTTTGTATTTCTGTGTAGTCTGTTGTGATCTCTCCATTTTCATTTCTAATTTTGTTGATCTGATTCTTCTCCCTTTGTTTCTTGATGAGTCTGGCTAATGGCTTGTCAATTTTGTTTATCTTCTCGAAAAACCAACTTTTAGTTTTGTTGATTTTTGCTATGGTCTCTTTTGTTTCTTTTGCATTTATTTCTGCCCTAATTTTTAAGATTTCTTTCCTTCTACTAACCCTGGGGTTCTTCATTTCTTCCTTCTCTAGTTGCTTTAGGTGTAGAGTTAGTTTATTTATTTGAGTTTTTTCTTGTTTCTTGAGGTACGCCTGTATTGCTATGAACCTTCCCCTTAGCATTGCTTTTACAGTGTCCCATAGGTTTTGGGTTGTTGTGTTTTCATTTTCATTCGTTTCGATGCATATTTTGATTTCTTTTTTGATTTCTTCTGTGATTTGTTGGTTATTCAGAAGCGTGTTGTTTAGCCTCCATATGTTGGAATTTTTAATAGTTTTTTTTCCTGTAATTGAGGTCTAATCTTACTGCATTGTGGTCAGAGAAGATGGCTGGGATGATTTCAATTTTTTGGAATTTACCAAGGCTAGATTTATGGCCCAGGATGTGATCTATCCTGGAGAAAGTTCCATGTGCACTTGAGAAAAAGGTGAAATTGCTTGTTTTGGGGTGGAAAGTCCTGAAAATATCGATTAAATCTAATTTGTCTATAGTATCATTTAAAGTTTGTGTTTCCTTGTTAATTTTCTGTTTTGTTGATCTATCCATAGGTGTGAGTGGAGTGTTAAAGTCTCCCACTATTATTGTGTTATTGTTAACTTCCCCTTTCATACTTGTTAGTATTTGCCTTATATATTGTGGTGCTCCTATGTTGGGTGCCTATATATTTATAATTGTTACATCTTCTTCTTGGATTGACCCTTTGATCATTATGTAGTGTCCTTCTTTGTCCCTTTTCACAGCCTTTATTTTAAAGTCTATTTTATCTGAAATGAGTATTGCGACTCCTGCTTTCTTTTGGTCTCCATTTGCATGAAATATATTTTTCCATCCCTTCACTTTCAGTCTGTATGTGTCCCTAGTTTTGAGGTGGGTCTCTTGTAGACAGCATATGTAGGGGTCTTGTTTTTGTATCCACTCAGCCACTCTTTGTCTTTTGGTTGGGGCAGAGATTTAGGGAACTTCCAACCTTGACTAACACTGTAAAATTGGGCAGCATTTAGCCTAGTTTTTTCCTCTTCAAATAAGGAACTGGATGCTATTGATATCTCATGGACATAATCTCATACTCTTTCCTTTTGTTAGCATCTTTCTACTTAAACACACACACACACACACACACATACACACACACTGAGTGCAGCTTAGTTTACAATGGAAGACAGAGGGCATGGGAAAGAGAAGAGATTTCTGTAGTAAAAGACCTGGTTCTGCCTCTTTACTAGCTGTTTGACCTTAAATAAATCCTTAACCTCTGGAAGGTCAGTTCAGCACCACTGAGCGTTAAACATGACAATGCATGTAAGGCACCTAGCACACAGTGGACTAGTTCAGGTAGATACTTAATTGTAAAAAGTTATAAACAAGTTTCAATAAACCGATTTCATATTACACTGTTGTAGAGGTTGCCTAGGGTATGATCCTGTGGTTGTGTTGTCTAAGAAGATGCTCAATGTGAAAGGTGTGAGTTAAGTTTTACTTGGGGCATAATGAGGACTGCAACCCAGGAGACAGCACCTCAGATAGCTCTGAGAGATTGCTCCAAAAAGGCTGTAGGGGAAGGTCAATATTTAAGATTTTGGTGAAGGGGGAGTTCAATGCAATCAAGCACTTACTTTACAACAGGTTTTCTGCTAGTCACAAGAAGCTGATGTCACCAAGAAGGGATTAGATGCTTTTCTGGATGGAGAAGCCTGGTAGGCTACAGTCTATGGGGTCCAAAGAGTCAGACAGGACTGAGAGACTTCACTTTCACTTTACATAGGAGGAGATGCAAGGATTAGGATCATGAAATCAGTTCCTGAAAATATCTATCTAAAGACCTGTTCCACCAGTTTCCCTGGAGCAGAGAGTGCTTCACTCTCCACCCTGAACTCCTTCAGGGCATGTCAAAGGTCAACAGCTACAGCAGCACAGGTTTCAATCTCTGTAGAGGAAGATGGCAAATGCCCTTGTCCAGTGCCAATTTGTAGTTGACAGTTGTTTAGTTGTTAAGTCATGTCCCGGGATTCTAAGGTAGCAGAGTGGCAAAGAATCCACCTGCAAATGCTGGAGACTCAAGAGCCAGGGATTCAATCCCTGGGTTGGGAAGGTGCCCTGGAGAAGGAAATGGCAACCCGCTCCAGTATTTTTACCTGGAAAATTCCATGGACAGAGGAGTCTGACAGGTACAGTCCATGGGGTCGCAAGGTTTCAGACACAACTGAGCACACAAGAAAGAAAAAAATGTTGTGTCCAACTCATGGGGACCCAACAGACGGCAGTCTGTCAGGCTTACCTGCCCATGAGACTTCCCAAGCAAGAATACTGGAGAGGGTTGCCATTTCCTTCTGCACGGCATCTTTCTGGCCCGGGGATCAAACCAGCATCCCCTGAATTGGCAGGAGGATTCTTTACCACTAAGCCACCAGGGAAGCCCAAGGTATGATCTTAGTGTATTACTAAAATATATACTAAGATGGATACATGCACATCACCAGATGGTAAATACCAAAATCAAACTGATTATATTCTTTGGAGCCAAAGATGGAGAAGCTTTATACAGTCAGCAAAAACAAGACAGGGAGCTGACTGTGGCTCGGATCATGAACTCCTTATTGCTAAATTCAGACTTAAATTGAAGAAAGTAGGGAAAACCACTAGACCATTCAGGTATGACCCAAATCAAATCCCGTATGATTATACAGTGGAAGTGACAAATAGATACAAAGGATTAAATCTGAAAGAGTGCCTGAAGAACTATGGATGGAGGTTTGTAACATTGTACAGGAGGCTGTGATCACAATCATGCCCAAGAAAAAGAAATGCAAAAAGGCAAAATGGTTGTCTGGGGAGGCCTTACAAATAGCTGAGAAAAGAAGAGAAGCTAAAGGCAAAGGAGAAAAGGAAAGATATATCTATCTGAAAGCAGAGTTCCAAAGAATAACAAGGAGAAATAAGAAAGCCTTCTTAAGATATAAGTGCAAAGAAGCATAGGAAAACAATGGAATGAGAAACACTAGAAATCTCTTCAAGAAAATTAGAGATACCAAGGGAACATTTCATGCTAAGATGAGCACATAAAGGACAGAAATCATATGGACCTAACAGAAGCAGAAGATATTAAGAAGACGTGGCAAGGATACACAGAAATGTACCAAAAATATCTTCACGACCCAGATAACCATGATGGTGTGATCACTCACCTAGAGCCAGACATCCTGGAATGCGAGGTCAAATGCATCTTAGGAAGCAGCACTAGGAGGAAAGTTAGTGGAGGTGATGGAATTCCTGTTGAGCTGTTTCAAATCCTAAAAGATGATGCTGTGAAAGTGCTGAACTCAATGTGCCAGCAAATTTGTAAAACTCAGCAGTGGCCACAGGACGTGAAAAGGTCTATTTTCATTCCAATCTCAAAGAATGTTTGGCAATGCCAAAGAATGTTCAAACTACTTCACAATTGCACTCATCACACATGCTAGCAAAGTAATGCTCAAAATTCTCCAAGCTAGGCTTTAACAGTATGTGAACCGAGAACTTCCAGATGTTCAGGCCAAATTTAGGAAACGCAGAGGAACCAGAGATCAAATTGACAATGTCTGTTGGATCACAGTAAAAGCAAGATAATTCCAGAAAAGCATCTACTTCTGCTTCAGTGACTGTGCTAAAGCCTTTGACTGTGTGGATCACAGCAAACTGTGGAAAATTCTTAAAGAAACGGGAATTCCAGGCCACCTGACTTGCCTCCTGAGAAATCTGTATGCAGGTCAAGAAGCAACAGTTAGAACCGGACATGAAACAATGGACTGGTTCCAAATTGGGAAAGAGTACGTCAAGGCTGCATATTGTCACCCTGCTTATTTAAGTTATATGCAGAGTACATCATACGAAATGCCGGGCTGTATGAAGCATAATCTAGAATCAAGATTGCCGGGAGAAATACCGAAAACCTCAGATATGCAGATGACACCACCCTTATGGCAGAAAGTGAAGAGGAACCAAAGAGCCTTTTCATGAAGTTGAAAGAGGAGAGTGAAAAACTGAAGGTGGGAGGAGAAGGGGACAACAGGGGATGAGATGGTTGAATGGCATTACTGACTCAATGGACATGAGTTTGAGTAAACTCCAGGAGTTGGTGATGGACAGGGAAGCCTGGTATGCTGCTGTCCATGAGATCAGAAAGAGTCGGACACAACTCTTTGAGTGACTGAATTGAACTGATAATATGTACTGGAAACAATCTTTCACCAAGTTTTTCCTTGGTGAAATAACAAAAAAGCCCTTGTAATGCTCTTTAGAAGGTCATTCTGTTAGGCCTGGGGACTGTAATACAAGTTGCTTGAAATCATGATGCCAATTATATATCACAAGCATTCAATGTTTATGTGTTATTAAATTAATTGATTTTAAGAGAGTGTCACTTTGAACTGATGCAATTAACTGTGTTAGTTTTGCTCCTTGGAAAAAATATCAGCTAGAAGGATTTTGAATACAAAAAATAGATTGAAATGATTGCTAATCATTTGATTTTAAGGGACAGTGACCAGGAGGCTCTGTAGCCTTTGGTATGGCATCATGCTCTGAGGATATGGAGTTAACACCCACAGGTCCATCATAAGGAGCCTCGGCACTCAAAAATACCTGATGGCCACTTTGATCAATCTTCTGAACTGAGGTTTTGGGTCATTTTCTGGTATTACTTTTCTTTCCATCCATAATGACCACCTAGTCAGTGCCTGAGATCTTAAGAGTCTAGAAAATTTCTCCCATTTGTACTGCCTGCTGAACTGATATCCAGAGATAACTATATGAGAGGATGTGCATTATGCCCAAAAGCTTTGTTTCTTTCTTGAGTGTTTAGGAGTGGCAGGTGGTTGGTTGCTGACAGTGAAGAAGGTGTATGTTCCTGAGGATCAGCATGGTTTGTTGTAGACAATACCTTATAGTGCCTGGCATGCAGGAACAGACAGCACTTAACACAGAGGAAATGCCTGTTTCCACTTTTCCATTGTTATCTTAAATATTTAGGAAGCTAAAATCTCTTTCAAATTGTTGAATTGAAATTATGTTAATATAAACAAAGTAGTATTTGATGTCTGAGCCACTGCAATGTAAGACAATGATAAACCCAAGAAAATGCACTCAGAAGATGTCTGGTGCAAGATCAAGTCATTTAATATTTATCTCTTTTGTTGTTAAAATGTTTAAGCTTGGGAAGGACTGATTAATCAGACCAGGACAGGGTCTATATAATATAGATACATGATCTGTCACTGCAGTAAGTGATTGGATCATAATCAGAAATAAAGCCCTCAAGTACCTCTAATCATGTTACTTTGCAGCTTTGGAAATGCACAGGGAAGGCAATATGGAAAGAGAAGACGGCATCCATCTCAGGAGACCAGAGATGGCACGGGAACAACCTGGGATTAAAAGAAACACAAATCAAGTGAGAATCCTGGTGTGAAGGAAATGTACCATGACACTGGGAAGTCAGCAGGCTGTGTTCCGCAGTATGAAACATTCCACTTGGTGCTTTCAGAACTTATCATGAAAAATTAAAGTGATCTGAGCGTAATTTTAGTGTGGATAGTAGTCTCTAGAAAAATGTTTTTTATTGCAACTGCTATAGAAGATATAGAAACTATATAACCAGGAAAAAAGGGGCAATAATATTTTACTTGAGTGGTTACACAATGATTTGAAACAAGGAGAGTTCTAAACGTATGACCAATTATTAATTGCTAAAAACTAAGACTGATGTATTCTAGTAACATGGACAGTAAAAATAATTTCAGTTTTCCTGAAATACCCTGAAATACTTATATAAAAATATGTCATTTGAGTCCCTATATCTTATAAAGTATAACTAGGAAAATATTGATTTGATTTTTGATTTCCTTTAAAATCAATCTGTAAAAATGTTCTATTGAATCTACTGCTGATAATCTTGTAAATTTGTATAATCACTTAGGTTAGTTTTAGAAATATTGAAAATGAACATAATATGCAAGTTTCACTTGCAAATATACTAGTAAAATATCCCAAATATACTTTCATACACTTTTAAAATATTCCAAATATAACACAGGCCTTACCAAGTGGCACAGTGGTAAAGAATCTGCCTGCCAATGCAGGAGATTCAAGAGATGTGGGTTCAATCCCTGGGTAAGGAAGATACCCTGGAGGAGGAAATGGCAACTCGCTCCAGTATTCTTGCCTGGAAAATTCCATGGACAGAGGAGACTGGCAGGCTACACCCATGGGGTCTCAAAGAGTCGAACATGACTGAATGACTGAGCACTTACAGGCAAAAATATGATACAAGAATGTTCCCACCAGAATGTTCATTTTAAGTATTTTTTCTATAATAGTGAACAACTGGCAATCACTTAAATATCCAGCAACAAGAGAATGGGTAAATACACTGTGGTACATTTGTAAAACTGGATAGTATATAGAAGTTAGATTAATAAACAAAAACTATATATAAATTACAGATAAATATTTAAGGAAAAAAACGAATTGTAGAATTGTGAATATAGGCTTTTACTATTCACAGAAATTTAAAAATATGACCCAAAGAATATGTATATGCTTATGAATGCTTGTATATGATATCCAGTATTAAAAAATTACCTATGGAAATGATAAGCAGAAATTTAAGGGAGTGTTTACCTCTAGGGAGGAAGAGAAAAATAGGAATGGAATTCATTAGGGGTACATAAAGGATTTTTATCTCCAGAATTTTATTCACGAAAATTTTTATGTGAGTATTAGAATTTGAAAAGTTTGAAAGAATTAGTAGGTGGCTTTTATTATAAGAATAGTAATGTTTAAAACTTCCTTTAGTTTAAAATATTTCAAAGTAAAAAATGTCATTTAAAAATTCCCTTCACCCAACAATTTTGGTCTATTCCCACACATTCAGTTTATTTCTCCATAAAATCATAGACACTAGGCAAAACACAGACACATTTATGTAAGAAATTTTAGTTTTCATAGATCTATATTATTTCACCAGTTAAATTTCTATGAAGATCACATTAAGTTCTGTATAAAATCCATTCTTCATGGCTGAAATTACAAGATGTGAGTACCTGTTTTTTGTATATCAGGTTCTCTTTGCTCATGGCAGATAGCAGATAATCCAGAACAATAGATAACTTGTAATAATAACTATATTCAGTAATATTTTGGTAGGATTTAATATGTTGAATTTAAAATAATGATCTATATCTATCTATACTTTTATGTGCATTACCAGCCAATGTTGTATAAAGTATCTTAGAAATCAGTTTCAGGGTGGAAAGAAATCAACTTCTACCATTTAAAAATGCTACATATAGTATACAAAGATGAAAATTAAGGGAATATTATATCAATATAAAAGAATAGCAAGGAGAGATAAGAAAGCCTTCCTCAGCGATCAGTGCAAAGAAATAGAGGAAAACAACAGATTGGGAAAGACTAGAGATCTCTTCAAGAA
Source organism: Okapia johnstoni (assembly GCA_024291935.2). Classification (NCBI taxonomy): domain Eukaryota; kingdom Metazoa; phylum Chordata; class Mammalia; order Artiodactyla; family Giraffidae; genus Okapia; species Okapia johnstoni. Next base: position 31,417,006 of record CM044311.1, read on the forward strand.
AATTAGAGATACCAAAGGAACATTTCATGCAAAGATAGGCTCGATAAAGGACAGAAATGGTATGGACCTAACAGAAGCAGAAGATATTAAGAAGAGGTGGCAAGAATACACAGAAGAACTGTACAAAAAAGATCTTCATGACCCAGATAATCAGTATGGTGTGATCACTCACCTAGAGCCAGACATCCTGGAATGTGAAGTCAAGTGGGCCTTAGAAAGCATCACTACGAACAAAGCTAGTGGAGGTGATGGAATTCCAGTTGTGCTATTTCAGATCCTGAAAGATGATGCTATGAAAGTGCTGCACTCGATATGCCAGCAAATTTGGAAAACTCAGCAGTGGCCACAGGACTGGAAAAGGTCAGCTTTCATTCCAATCCCAAAGAAAGGCAATGCCAAAGAATGCTCAAACTACCGCACAATTGCACTCATCTCACATGCTAGTAAAGTAATGCTCAAAATTCTCCAAGCCAGGTTTCAGCAATACGTGAACCGTGAACTTCCAGATGTTCAAGCTGGTTTTAGAAAAGGCAGAGGAACCAGAGATAAAATTGCCAATATCTGCTGGATCATCGAAAAAGCAAGAGAGTTCCAGAAAAACATCTATTTCTGCTTTATTGACTATGCCAAAGCCTTTGACTGTGTGGATCATAATAAACTATGGAAAATTCTGAAAGAGATGGGAATACCAGACCACCTGACCTGTCTCTTGAGAAACCTGTATGCAGGTCAGGAAGCTACAGTTAGAACAGGACATGGAACAACCGACTGGTTCCAAATAGGAAAAGGAGTACGTCAAGGCTGTATATTGTCACCCTGCTTATTTAACTTCTATGCAGAGTACATCATGAGAAACGCTGGGCTGTAAGAAACACAAGCTGGAATCAAGATTGCCGGGAGAAATATCAATAACCTCAGATATGCGGATGACACCACCCTTATGGCAGAAAGTGGAGAGGAACTAAAGAGCCTCTTGATGAAAGTGAAAGAGGAGAGTGAAAAAGTTGGCTTAAAGCTCAAAGTTCAGAAAACTAAGATCATGGCATCTGGTCCCATCACTTCATGGGAAATAGATGGGGAAACAGTGGAAACAGTGTCAGACTTTATTTTTTTGGGCTCCAGAATCACTGTTGATGGTGATTGCAGCCATGAAATTAAAAGACGCTTACTCCTTGGAAGGAAGGTTATGGCCATCTAGATAGCATATTTAAAAGCAGAGACATTACTTTGCCAACAAAAATCCGTCTAGTCAAGGCTATGGTTTTTCCAGTGGTCATGTATGGATGTGAGAGTTGGATGGTGAAGAAGGCTGAGTACCGAAGAATTGATGCTTTTGAACTGTGGTGTTGGAGAAGACTCTTGAGAGTCCCTTGGACTGCAAGGATATCCAATCAATCCATCCTAAAAGAGATCAATCCTGGGTGTTCATTGGAAGGTCTGATGTTGAAGCTGAAACTCCAATACTTTGGCCACCTCATGCGAAGGGTTGACTCATTGGAAAAGACCTTGATGCTGTGTAGGATTGGGGGTGGGAGGAGAAGGGGACGACAGAGGATGAGATGGTTGGATGGCATCACCGACTCGATGGACATGGGTTTGGGTAGACTCCGGGAGTTGGTGATGGACAGGGAGGCCTGGCGTGCTGCAATTCTTGGGGTCGCAAAGAGTCGGACACGACTGAGCGACTGAACTGAACTGAACTGATATCAATATATAAAGAAGATGAAAGGAATGACAAATCAATAGACTTTTATAACATTTAGATAATTATTCATGAAGAACTTGTGTTAAAATTGAGAAAAATATTATAATGTTTAAGACCCAAATTTGAAAAAATCTTTATGACTTCCCTGGTGGCTCAGACGGTAAAAGCGTCTGCCTACAATGTGGGAGACCCTGGCTCGATCCCTGGGTGAAGATACCCCGGAGAAGGAAATGGCAACCAACTCCAGTACTCTTGCCTGGAAAATCCCATGGACGCAGAAGCCTGGTAGGTTACAATCCATGGGGTCACAAAGAGTCGGACACGACTGAGCGACTTCACTTACACTTTTCATTAATTACATGTGATTATAGTACTCCTCTTAATAAAATTTTTACCACAAGATTTTTAATATAAATTCTACCAGATTATTAATATAACTGAGACTTTAGTCTGCTTATCTAAATATCATATAAGAAAAGAAGTTAATTTTTAACATTTAAGTGTATGCTTAATCATTTAGGAATTGGCTGCTAGCAATTCTTAGTCACCATCTTACCCTGTAATGTTGTAGGTATGTGTCATTTTATTTAAGAAATGCTATGCTTCCTTCGCTTGTATTTCATGGATGGAGAAACTGAGATTTTTATCCACAGTGTGGCTCATATTTGAAGTATGTAGATAGATATGTTTTTTGTCCCTAGAGATTTTTACAAATGCATCTTGATGACAAATGCCATTTCTACACAGGCAATACTCATTTCACTTTGAATCATAAAACTGAATGCAAATGGCTATTCAACTTGTAAAGGGATATCACAAAGAAATAAGAAAAGTATTATGTCTCGCAGTCACTACATTAAGGTGACTATAACTATAGACTAAATACCACGTATGCAACAAGTCAAAGGATAAAAATATATAGAAGAAATTCAGCCATGAATAAATAATAGTACCAGACATATCACCCCAATGTAAACAAACAAAAAACTGGGCAAAAAACAGCTCTATTCAGACATTAAAAAGTAGCATAAAACTGTGTTCATTAAGAAAATATTACACTTTAAATTCAAACACACAAGTTAACAGTAAAAGAATGGAAAAATCGAAATCATGCAAACTCTACACATAAGAGAACTGAATTGACTGTGTGAATGTCAGACAAAATAAAATTTAGTAAAGGAATATAGTCAGGGATAAGGAGAAACATTTTATAAAAATAAAATAAATTAATTTTTCAAGAAGACGTAACATTCCTAAAGAATATGCAAGGAAAAACAGCTTCAAAATACTTGAAGCAAAATTTGACAGATCTGAAAGAAGAAACAGATATAGCCACAATTAGAATTGAAGACTACAGCACTCTTATTTCTGTAATTGACAGAGGAAGCAGGAAAAAAAACAAAAACAGAAACAATCTAGATGTGACCAATGTTATTACCTAACATGACCTAATTGACATTTAGAGAACACCCCATCCAACGCTGACAAAATGCATGTCCTTTCTGAATGTGCGTGGAATATTCACCATGATAGATACATATGAGGCTATAAAACACACCACATTTAAAAGGAGGGAAAGTGGAAATTATATTGAATGTGTTGTATGACACTTACATAAGAGGAATACAGATTGGAAAGGATGAAGTAAAACTACCTTTATTTGCAGAAGACATCATATAAACACAGAAGATATTAAGAAATCTACAAAAAAAAAAGACTATGAGAACAAATACTTGAGTTTAGCAAAAACGGTGGAAAAAAGTTCAATATATAAAATTCAACTGGATATTTATATTCCAGTAATGAAGAGCTAGAAAACAAGCTTAAAATAACACTGCTTATGATAACATCAAAATACTAAATTGATATAAATAATGCAAAAGACACAGGAAATTAAATATTGCAGCTCTATAAAATTTATGTGTAAGAAGATAGCTCTATTAAATTAAAAAAAATTTTACAGTGAATAATATTGAGAATGGTTTGGTGGATTAATTGCTCAGTTGTGTCTGACTCTTTGCGACCCCATGGACTGTAGCCCACCAGGCTCTTCTGTTCATGGGATTTCAGAGCATAGCAAATTCATGGAACAGACCTAAAGTAATGATTAGGATAAATTTATAAGTACTTTATTAGGGGAAAATGCTTTGGCATTTTCAATATTCAAATATCAGTATTCTATGATTTCACTTCAAGAATTAAAAAAAAAATCAAGCTAACTCCTATATAAATAAAAAGATGGAACTTAACATGTTCAGTCAGTTCAGTCACTCAGTCATGGCCACCTCTTTCCAACCCCATGGACATGGACTGCAGCAACCAGGCTTCCCTATCCATCACCAACTCCCAGAGCTTGCTCAAACTTATGTCCGTTGAATTGGTGATGCCATCCAACCATTTCATCCTCTGTCATCTCCTTCTCCTCCTGCCTTCACTCTTTCCCAGCATCAGGGTCTTTGCCAATGAATCAGTTTGCATCAGGTGGCCAAAGTATTGGAGCTTCAGCTTCAGCATCAGTCCTTCTAATGAATATTCAGGATGGATTTCCTTTAGGATGGATCCTTTATGGTTGGATCTCCTTGCAGTCCAAGGGACTCTCAAGAGTCTTCTCCAACACCACAGTTCAAAGGCATCAATTCTTTGGCACTCAGGTTTCTTTATAGTCCAACTCTCACATTCATACATGACTACTGGAAAAACCATAGCTTGGACTAGATGGGCCTTTGTTGGCACAGTAACGTCTCTGCTTTTTAATATGCTGTCTAGGTTGGTCATAACTTTCCTTCCAAGGAGTAAGCGTCTTTTAATTTCATGGCTGTAGTCACCATCTGCAGTGATTTTGGAGTCCAAGTAAAGAAAGTCTGTCACTGTTTCCATTGTTTCCTCATCTATTTTCCATGAAGTGATGGGAGCATATGCCAAGATCTTGGTTTCCTGAATGTTGAGTTTTAAGCCAACTTTTTTACAGTGTCACTAAATATTAACTTTAATGTCTAAAAAATTAAAAGTGTTGATTAAGATAGGAAGTAATTTAAAGTATTAGACTTTTCTCTCAGTAATTTTCATTGTTTCCACCTCTCTGGAAAGTACTTTTACATTTTCTGATAAAAGTAAGCTTATACTAAGGCCCAGTAATTTCACTGGGCCTCCCTAGTGACTCAGTGGTAAAGCATCCACCCACCAAAGCAGAGACGTGCACTTGATCCCCTAGGTCAGCAAGATCCCCTAGAAAAGGAAATGCCAATGCAATCCCATATTCTTGCCTGGGATATCCCATGGACAGGGAACCTGGTGGGCTACAGTCCATGGGATTGCAGAAGAGTCAGGCACAACATAGTGACTAAACCACAGCAGTGAATAATTTCACCGCTAAGTTAGTTACTCAAGAAAATAATAACCTATGATTATACAGAAACTTGAACTAAATATTCTTAGTAGCAAACATTGTAAACAACATACTTGCCTATCAACAGGTGGATAAACACATTGCATTATATTCCTATGAGGAATAGCATTCAGCAGTGAAAAAGAATGAAAGAATGATAACACACAATGTGAGTGGTTCCGAAAAGCATTATTCTGACCGAAAGAAGTCAGACATAAAACAGTACATTTAATTTCCCTAGAAAGAAGAAATCTAATCTATAGTGACCAAGTAAGTCAGGTAATAGCTGGGCTGGAAGAAGGTCAGACACTGACTAAAATGAAGCTTGAGGGAACTTTTTAGATAGATAGAAATTTTGTAGTTTGTGTTGGTGATTACCTAGCTGTATACACTGTCAACACTCATAGAACTGCACTTTTAAAATTGGCTCACTTTATTATAGGTAAATTATACCTTAATAAAATTGATTTGAAATTATAGGAGAAAAATTTTAAAAGATGTTTTTAATTAAATAGAAATAAAATTATCTTTGATATGTAAGACAAATGGAGTATTCATTTCTTAACTTCCTATATATAAATATTATTATATTTATGTTCTATTATATCTCAAAAGATATTTGACTGTTTGTAGTTTGTAACTTTATTAAAAGATATCCATAAACAATTTATCTTTGATATGTATTATAATAACACTGCTGAACATAAGCCTGTGGCCATTAATTTTCAGAAGGTTTTTCTTTGGTAATTTTTCAGTGGATTTCTAGGATATGAATTTAGTATATGAATAGGAATTACAGAGATCACTGTCTTATGAAAAATATATCCTATCACCTGAAAAATGAACCTTGCACTGGCAGGGGTGCAGTTGCCCTTGCTAAAACAGGTGAGAAAAGGCATTATATCTAAGTCCATCTATGGTTTTGGCTTTGTTTGCAATATGCAAGGAATCGAGCAACCTTATGAAATCATGATAATTTCCTGGAAATGAAAGTAGACCTGTCACACAATATAAATCTGTTCACAGCTTTAGCTTTGTTCTGAAGCACTGTTAAGTTTAGAAGAGTGCAAAAAGGCTATGACTTTTAAAATGTCTTTGAACTTTGGAGCAAATCAGTGTGGCCAAAAGATAATTGGTTGTGCAAGGTTAGAAAAGTAATTGCTTTAAGAAATTAAGTAGTGAAAACAAACAGGATAGCTTTCAAGCTAAAGCTAACCTTAACAGTGGGCTTGGAAACAGAAGGGTTCATTTGAATTCTGGGCTTTTATACTTATGACAGATGTGTCTGCATTAAATGCAGGTTGGTCACTATGCTTGTGAAAAAGACAGAAAGTTGTGCTTCTTTCTCATCAAATACAAATCTCATCACATACAACAGAGTTCTTATAAATAATGGAAACAAATAACAGAAAGGAAATCAAACATAAGAAGCAAAGCTTAGAGAAATGAAGAGATAATATAAGGGATGTGTATGTATAGTCTGTGGGGTTGCAAAGAGTTGGACCCGACTGAGTGACTTTCACGTTTTTTTTTATGGATGGAAAACAAGAACCACATTCATGATGAGAGCAGACATTGCTTTAAAGTAGGGGTCTCCAAACTTTGGGATCTAATGCCTGAGATCTGAGGTGAAGCTGATGTAATAATAATAATAGAAATAAAGAGCACAATAAGTGTAGTGGACTTGAATCATCCTGAAACCACCCCCCCCCCAACTCTAGTTTATGGAAAAATTGTCTTCCATTAAACCAGTTCCTGGTGCCAAAAAGGTTGGGGACCACTGCGTTAAAGCACAGACTATATGCCAGTTATTCATGCATTTTATGTAACTAAACAATCACCCCAAGTAGCCTGTGTGTTATCATTTCCATTGCACAGAAAATTAAGTCATTTGCACAGAAAACGAAGTCATTTGCCCAAGGTCACATAACCTGTAAGTTGTGAAACTGGGACATGAATCTCAGTAGTATGGCTCCAAAGACCATAGCAGGACCACTAGGTTGTCTTTTCTTACATCTTTCTACTCTTATCTTCCTGCACAGTGGGTAATGGGTCCTTTCAAAGGCCTCCTAGAGTGACAGCACACTCTGAACAACCAGAAGGGGATTGAGACCCCGACAGAGTCAGCATCAGAGATGAGAGGATGGGAGAGAAAATTCTGTTCCAGTGAAGGGACCTACGGAGAAGGCAATGGCATCTCACTCCGGTACTCTTGCCAGGAAAATCCCATGGGCGGAGGATTTTCCATCCATGGGGTCGCTAAGAGTCGGACACGACTGAACGACTTCACTTTCACTTTTCACTCTCATGCATTGGAGAAGGAAATGGCAACCCACTCCAGTGTTCTTGCCTGGAGAATCCCAGGGATGGGGGAGCCTTGTGGGCTTCCGTCTATGGGGTCACACACAGTCGGACACAACTGAAGCGACTTAGCAGTTAGCAGTGAAGGGACCTACAAGGCGCTTCTGACAAATGATGGGCAAAACTCTTCTGGGCATCAGGGTCTTGCTGGGAAGTGGAAGTTGAGCTGTTGCCACAGCCAGCAGAAAAAATATACATTATAATTCACAATGATTTGCTGTGAAAACAGTATATAGGGTTATAGTTCTAAACTAACATGATCAAGGACGAAGGTACAGTCTAAGGGGAACACATTATCTGAAATGGAAGGCAAGCATCCTTACTTAGACTTCACTCATCCTCTACTAATCATTTATACTGATTCATAATGGAAACAGAAAAAATGGCAGAAGAGGTCAAGATTTTATCTATAGGGATTTTGAAGACGAGCAATAAAATAACATCCTTGAAACCTAGAAGGAATTTCTAATGTTATAAAAACTGATTTCTGTGTAATGGTTTATAAAAAAATGATTAATGACCAGGAAAGAAAATGCATCTCCTTAGATCTATTGAAGAATATTTTTTCTTGGATATTAGCTTACTTCAGTTAGACTATAACTAGAATATATTGACTTAAAAATATGCTGTTTAAAAACCTAGATCTCTTAAGATAGAAGGTCAAGAATTATAACAGGTCAGATAGAGATAATCCTATATCTTTTCTAAGATTTAAGGTGCAAGAGAAAATATGGGTGATGTTAAAGTGAGATGATGGAAGGAATAGATGGAGTATTTATTCCTGAAAATAACAAGAAAATAGCATTACCTGGACACTTATTTGAGCCATGAATTTTTCCAAATAATTTACAAACATTATCTCCTTATTACTTTTCCAGTTATCTATTGAATAACAAACAACTTCAAATTTAGTGGAATAAAAATATTTTTTGTTTTATGCTCATGCATTTGGCCAGTCTAAATTTTGAACAGAGTACAGTGAGATTGGCTTATCTCTGCTCCAATATGTCTGGGGCCTCAGCCTGGGGGCACAGATGACTGTGGACTGCAGCCCATTGAAAGCATTTTCACATACTCCACGATTGGGCACAGTTAGAACTGCCAACTGCAGTGCCTACACAAGCCCTTCCTTCACAGCATGAAAGCTTCAGGGTTGTCAGATTTCATTCTTTGTGGTTAAGAGGTCAAACAAAGAGTGTTCAAGCAAATAAAATCATGACCTTCTACTCAATTCAATTAAATCCCGAATGTGAATGCTTAACAACATTAAGTGTTTTCTAGAATATACCCATCTCTTCTGACCTCAATTCTTGTGTTCTAGAAATATCTCAGAACTTGTAGTAAATATATGGAAAGAGAAAGTCATTCCATCATGTCTGACTCTTTGCAACCTTATGGACCACAGAATCCATGGAATTCTCCAGGCCAGAATACTGGAGTGGGTAACCTTTCCCTTCTCCAGCGGATTGTCCCAATCCAGGGATCAAACCCAGGTCTCTCGCATTGCAGGTGGATTCTTTACCAGCCAAGCCACAAGGGAATCTCAAATACAGGGAAAGCTTCTAGAAATTTTAGTGGGGAAATCCTTTTCTATTTTATGATGATTTTAAATATAAATGGAGAGGTATCATGTTGACTATGAAAACTTATCTTTAGAATTTTCACTTCCAACGTTGTTCCTGAACAACATTGCATCTTGTCTGTGTTAGGTCCTCATTAAATGTTAAATTTCATTAAGTTTCTTATTGTTGCATTACTTTAAATGTCACCTGGAAAAATCTTATCCTTCATGACGCCACCGTTAAAATGTCACTTATTTTGTGACATTCATCATCCCTTCCCAGCAGACGTAGCTCTGTAAAGATGGCTCTGTTTTGTGCTTGATGTGTGTGTGTGCTGAGTCACTTCAGTTGTGCCCAACTCTTTGCGACGCTATGGACTCTAACCTGCCAGGCTCTTCTGTCTGTGAGGTTCTCCAGGCAAGAATGTTGGAGTGGGTTGCTGTGCCCTCCTCCAGGGGAATCTTCCTGACCCAAATATTGAATCTGTGTCTCTTACATCTTCTGCATTAACAAATAGATTCTTTACCACTAGCACCACATAGCAAGCTCATTAAAAACAATAAAATGATGTTATTCATCTTTTATTCCCAGGATGAAGTATAATGCATAGGACATATTCATTTATATCTAGCTTACAAACTCATAGAAACAGAGAATAGGATGATGACTGCCATGGGTTGTGGGGGATGGTGAGGAAAACTGGAAGATGTTGATCAAAGGGTGCACACCTCCAGTTATAAGTAAAGCACAGTGATTATAGTTAACAACACTGTATTATATACTTGAAAATTGCTAAGAGAGTAGATCTTAAATGTTCTCACTACACACACACACACAAACATACACATATATACACACAAAGTGGTAATTATGAGAGGTGACAGAATTGTTAAATAATCTTATTGTGGTAATCATTTAGTAATATACACATATATCAATCATCATGTTGTATATCTTAAGTTTATACAAAGTTATATTTCAATTATATTTCAATAAAATCTAGAAAAAAAAAGATCTCCCAATACATCAGGATTAAAATCATTAACATAGTTAGAAATGAAAAAATAAAATAGCTTGCAAATCGAAGCCAGGAATTCTTGAAAAGCAGATTGACAATGATATCAACAACAAGACCAAAACCCCTCTTTTTAAAAGGGTAGATTCCAGCCATATTTCCTTCATGTCAAATATACCAAATATTTGATAAATATCTGAGTTATAAACTATATTCTGTTATGAACCCTGTCAGCAAAATTGAGTATGTCTTGAAATACAATCAAAACTATGGAAAGAGCTGGAGAGAAACCAAAATGCATGAAGGACATGTAACAGAAAGAGAAGTAGAGAAATCCATGGAGAAGTGGATTGCTCAGACTAAGTGTTGCTAATGGTGCACCTGCTATCACCTCTCCTGGAGCTTGTCAGAAATGCAGAAACCCAGGCACCAATTCAGACCTACCTAGTGAATGAGAATCTTTCATTCAGCAAGACCTCAGAGTGATTCATGCTCATTTATTTCTGATAAGCACTGAACTAGGGACATCAAGCCCTTTATCCCAGAGCTGTTATCATACTTTCCAATGAGGAAGCAAACGTACAATCCTACATCATTTTTTTTACTCGATCACATTAATCTAGAGAGAAGAATGACAAAATTTCCAAATCTAATTCACTCAGAGTTATAGGTTTAATAGTTAGTGAGAAATTCAAACAAATTTGAAGAACTTTTATTTTCTTTAATTTCTCAGTAACAGTTTCCCCAAATGGGAAATGTTGTGTCAGACTACAGAGTTTTTCAGACTACAGTGATTTGGTTGCTGGATTTTGATCAGTTTCTGTGTTACCGTTGTTCAGTTTAGGCATCTGGTGAAGCAATCTAAAAGACCTTTCTTTATCACGACCAGTCAGCTGCAAAAAAGAGCTGTGGACAGGTTGAAAGGTGTTATTTGCAATGGGCATAGCATAACAATTGTGGCTGCTGCATTTTGCCTGAAGATAGAAGTTGCTTGGAGGGAAATTCCCAGCTGTAACTGAATGCCTCCATAATCCTTTTAAGCAACTTCAAAATTTGTGACAAATCTTATTTCTTGTTATCAGTTATATTTGTGAAGTATATCACCGTTAATGAATATTATTTTGAATATTAAAAGGATACTCTCTCTTGTCCTAGAGCACAACTTAAATTTAACTATCTCATTTGCTTAGAAGAATGACTGACTTTAACTTTATCCTTTTTAATGTGTCATAAATACATAAATCAAATAGATTTCTTTTTTTCTCCTGAGGCTTGCTGAAGTTAAGGTCAAAAAGAGAGAAAGAAAGAAGCTTTATTCCTCACCTCTTTTTGATCTGATGAAAGTTTCAAATGAAATTAATATTGATTTACCCTAAGAAAGGACAGATGTTTTAGGTGGGTATGTATGTTTATAATGGGCCTATTATTGATAGACAGTAAATACAAGGGCATCACTAGAAAGTGGAATTATGATTCAGTCACGAAAGAAGCAAGAGGGATTTCAATTTTCTAAGGCTTCAGGCCATGACTAGACCAAATTGTTTTTCTCAGCAATAATTCAGACAGCTTAAACAATCAGTCTGAATATTGGAATCACATATCTGACTTTTATTTGCAGAATCTAGGCATTGCTTGTATCTGAAGCCACTATTGTAGACAAAATAATGGCCCCCAGAGACGTCCATGTTCTAATCCTTAGGAGCTGTGAATATTTTAGGTTATGTGGCAAAGGACAACGAGAGATGCAGTTGGAATGAAAATTGCTATTAAACTGATTTTAAGTAGGGAGATTATCCTGGATTATCTGGGTGGGCCCAATATAATCACAAGGATCCTTAGAATGGGAGTAGGAAGTAGAAGTGAGAAGTGGAGACACAGTAGCAAGAAAAGAAACTCTGCCAACATTGCTGGCTTTGAAGACCAAGGAAGAGGGCCTTAAGCCAAAGAATATGGGCAATCGTCAGAAATTGGAAAAGACAAGTAGACAGACTCTCCCCTAGAGCTTTCAGAAAGAAATATACTCTGCTAGTACTCTTTGATCGTAGTCCTGTGATATCTGAGTTGAACTTCTGATATTCAGAATTAGAAGATAAAAACTTGGGTTGCTTAAACAACTAAGCTTGTGATATTGTCACAGCAACAAGATGAAACTAGTTCACTCTCTTGCCATCATTCCTACTTCCACACTTCAACAACAAAATAACTGCAACCACACAATAATCATGACTCCTATGTAGTATCTATTGAATGCCCGCTACATGCTAGGAACTTAAAATTTACTTACTTTATTTCTTACAAATCTCTGCCAAAAAATAAAACAAAAACCCTTAAATATATCAGTGCAGAAATTAAGCCATACACAAAACAACCTGTCATTAAGTTAATGGTTGAGCAAAGATTTGAACTTTTTTACTTATTTGAAGGTCTGAACACTTTCTACTATATGCAATGTCTCTAACATAGTAAGTATAGTATTGCTTCGGTTGATTCACTCTTATATCTGAAACATTACTGGATGAGAGCTAAACTCAGGAACTATGTGCATACAAGCTAAGTCGCTTCAGTTGTGTCTGACTCTTTGTGACCTTATGGACTGTAGCCCGCCAGGCTCCTCTGTCCATGGGATTCTCCAGGCAAGAATACTGGAATGGGTTACCATTGTCTCCTCCAAGGGCTCTTCCTAACCCAGGGATCGAACCCTCATCTCTTACATCTCCGGCATTGATAGGCGGATTCTTTACCACCAGAACCACCTGGGAAGCCCCAAGCAGTGTTTCCTAGTCTTTTATCTTCTGGTAGTCTATTACCTGGTCAACCTGCAAACCTTGCTTTACAACCTGTGATAATACTTTGTATTTTCCCTTACATTTTTTTGCCTACTTGCTGGGGATGGGGTGAGGGACCAGCTGAGAGTGATACTAGTGCAGTCTTTACTTCTTCTGAAAGCAGGACGGATAGAGATGATTAAAAGTCAGGTACTCATGTTTCCAACAGAATCACTATTTTCTGACAGCTTACTCAATTGCTCAGCAGGCATTTTTAGTGCCATCTTGCCAGGTACGTGATTTTCAGTGGATATGTAATTTGGATCTTAGCCTCCCACTTCTTTAGCTGTCAGAACATGGGCCCTCCTAGAGCAGCAGATTGCTCAGATCCTAGAGGGAAAGGACTGAGTCCCACTCTTCAACATACTGTTAAAGGAGGAGTCCCATCTGGTGGACTCCATGGCTTTCTGTGTTTCTGTATAAAGCAGGATGAGAAGACATAAGAGTGGTGACAAAATTAATGAGAATGTAGTGAAGTGAACAAGTCTTTCAATGACCATTCAGAAGTAACTAGAAATACTCTCTCCTGTTTCAGAAATAAAATAAAAGTTTAGAATGAATTAGAATTTAAATTAAAATAAAATTCTTATTCTTGAATAGGTAGGTTTAAGGAATATGTTTGTGGCATCTACATTTTTCTATCCTAACGGGCCAAAAGAAACACATTTTCTAAATTATTTTCTCAATACATTTGATCCAAAGTTTCTCTTTTTACTTGAATCTAGAAGGCTAAAATTTTATTATTCAAAGGTAAATGTTTCATGAATGGGCTATATTTAAAAATGCAAATGAAATTTAAAAAAGCTTTCTGTGAACCTGAGGAAGGGCTGCCATTTTTTGTTAATATAGAATCCAAGAAATAAGACCAACTCTCTGTGTCTTGTAGACAAAAGTATTTTTTATGTCCCATAATGTTTATATAGGTGTGATAATACCCAAGTCCTTCTTTTCACAAGACTTTAGCTATATGTGAAGAAGATCAAGATACATTGGGAGACATACACATTCTTCCAGTCACCCCTGCTCAAATACACTTTTGCAAATGAAGAACAAACATCTCTAACGCTATAGAATACTCATATAGCTTACATTTACCAAGATTAATTTGTTAGAGAGGAACAGCTAAATTGTATTTTAATGTTGACTTTACCGATATTACATAAATGTACTTTCCAACAGACTTGTCAAATCAGAATTCAGTCTCTCAAAGCATAGGTCTCACTCTGATATTTTCCTACTGACATGGTTTCCTTGCTTAAGGAGTCAAAAAGAAAAAAATAAACCAATGTCTGTTCTGCTGCTCACCCATAAGTACTTCTAAATCTCCCAAGCCCAAATACTTTTGAATCGATATCAAAATCCCAGAGCTATGTGCTAGATGTTTTCCACATTCTGCTTGGAAATCACCACTTCATCACTCAGTTCAGTTCAGTCGCTCAGTCATGTCTGACTCTTTGCAACCCCATGAAACGCAGCACGCCAGGACTCCCCGTCCATCTCCAACACCTGGAGTCTACCCAAACCCATGTCCATCGAGTCAGTGATGCCATCCAGCCATCTCATCCTCTGTCGTCCCCTTCTCCTCCTGCCCTCAATCTTTCCTGGCATCAGGGTCTTTTCAAATGAGTCAGTTCTTCGCATCAGGTGGCCAAAGTATTGGAGTTTCAGCTTCAACATCAGTCACTTCAATGAACACCCAGGACTGATCTCCTTTAGGGTGGACTGGTTGGATCTCCTTGCAGTCCAAGGGACTCTCAAGAGTCTTCTCCAACACCACAGTTCAAAAGCATCAATTCTTTGGTGCTCAGCTTTCTTTAGAGTCCAACTCTCACATCCATACATGACCACTGGAAAAACCATAACCTTGACTAGATGGACCTTTGTTGGTAATGTAATGTCTCTGCTTTTTAATATGCTATCTAGATTGGTCACAACTTTCCTCCCAAGGAGTAAGCGTCTTTTAATTTCATGGCTGCAATCACCATCTGCAGTGATTTTGCAGCCCCCAAAATAAAGTCAGACACCCTTTCCACTGTTTCCCCATCTATTTGCCATGAAGTGATGGGACCAGATGCCATGATCTTAGTTTTCTGAATGTTGAGCTTTAAGCCAACTTTTTCACTCTCCTCTTTCACTTCCACCAAGAGGCTCTTTAATTCTTCTTCACTTTCTGCCATAAGGGTGGTGTTATCGGCATATCTGAAGTTATCGATCTATCCCCTGCCAATCTTGATTCTAGCTTGTGCTTCCTCCAGCCCAGTGTTTCTCATGATGTACTCTGCATATAAGTTGAATAAGTAGGGTGACGATATACAGTCTTGACATACTCTTTTTCCTATTTGGAACCAGTCTGTTGTTCCATGTCCGGTTCTAATTGTTGCGTCCTGACCTGCATACAGGTTTCGCAAGAGGTAGGTCAGGTGGTCTGGTATTCCCATCCCTTTCAGAATTTTCCACAGTGTGTTGTGATCCATACAGTCAAAGGCTTTGGCATAGTCAATAGCAGCAATAGATGTATTTTTGGAACTCTCTTGCTTTATCGATGATCCAGTGGATGTTGGCAATTTGGTTTCTGGTTCCTCTGCCTTTTCTAAAACCAGCTTGAACATCTGGAAGTTCACGGTTCATGTATTGCTGAAGCCTGGCTTGGAGAATTTTAAGCATTACTTTACTAGTGCGTGAGATGAGTGCAATTGAGCGGTAGTTTGAGCATTCTTTGGCATTGGAATGAAAACTGACCTTTTCCAGTCCTGTGGCCACTGCTGAGTTTTCCAAATTTGCTGGCATATTGAATGCAGCACTTTCAGAGCATCATCTTTCAGGATTTGAAATAGCTCAACAGGAATTCCATCACCTCCACTAGCTTTGTACATAGTAATGCTTCCTAAGGCCCACTTAACTTCATATTCCAGGATGTCTGGCTCTAGGTGAGTGATTACACCATCATGATTATCTGGGTCGTGAAGATCTTTTTAGTACAGTTCTTCTGTGTATTCTTGCCACCTCTTTTTCTGCCTCTGTTAGGTCCCTACAATTTCTGTCCTTTATCGAGCCCATCTTTGCATGAAATATTCCCTTGGTATCTCTAATTTTTTAAAGCGATCTCTAGTCTTTCCCATTCTACTGTTTTCCTCTATTTCTTTGCACTGATCCCTGAGGGAGGCTTTCTTATCTCTCCTTGCTATTCTTTGGAACTCTACATTCAAATGGGTATCTCTTTCCTTTTCTCCTTTGCTTTTCACTTCTCTTCTTTTCACAGCTATTTTTAAGGCCTCCTCAGAGAGCCATTTTCCTTTTTTGCATCTCTTTTTCTTGGGGATAGTCTTGATTCCTGTCTCCTGTTCAATGTCACGAGCATCAGTCCATAGTTCATCAGTCACTCTGGCTATCAGATCTAGTCCCTTAAATCGATTTCTCACTTCCACTGTATAGTCATAAGGAATTTGATATAGATCATACCTGAATGGTCTCTTGGTTTCCCCCACTTTCTTTAATTTCAGTCTGAATTTGGCGATAAGGAGTTCATGATCTGAGCCACAGTCAGCTCCTGTTCTTGTTTTTGCTGACTGTATAGAGCTTCTCCATCTTTGGCTGCAAAGAATATAATCAGTCTGATTTTGGTGTTGACCATCTGGTGATGTCCATATGTAGAGTCTTCCGTTGTGTTGTTGGAAGAGGGTGTTTGCTATGACTAGTGCGTTCTCTTGGCAAAACTCTATTAGTCTTTGCCCTGCTTCATTCTGTACTCAAACGCCAAATTTGCCAGTTATGCCAGGTGTTTCTTAACTCCCTACTTTTGCATTCCAGTCCCATATAATGAAAAGGACATCTTTTTTGGATGTTAGTTCTAAAAGGTCTTGTAGGTCTTCATAGAAACATTCAACTTCAGCTTCTTCAGTGTTACTGTTGGGACATAGACTTGGATACCGTGATATTGAATGGTTTGCCTTGGAAATGAACAGAGATCATTCTGTTGTTATTGAGATTGCATCCAAGTATTGCATTTCGGACTATGATGGCTACTCCATCACTACTATCTGCGTGATAATCGTCCATCATAAAGCTCTCATGCTTATTTTCAATTCAGGAACTGTCATTTTGCCTAGCCTGGTTTGGGTTGGAGATTTGAAATCTGATTGTTTACCTGCTTCCAATCTGGCACCATTTGGCGTGTTGCATGACATTTGGCTCTCCCATTTCATGCTACTCACTCCAAGTTTGAATATCCCATGCACCTCCCAAACCCCTGAGGGCACTCAAATATCCAGATTCATGCCTGGTGAGAAGAAACCCGAGTACTGAAAACTCATGTCGATGTTTTCATTCGCCTTAATGACTTTACGAGTGAGTAAACTGGAAAATAATGTTCCTAAAGCACTGTTGCTAGGAGGATGTTTAATGGTGTAACAGAAAATATCTCAGGAGAGATTCTATGTGCAGGTTAGGCCTCAGAGTGTAAGTGGCTCTTTCTGCCAAAGACATCAGAATAAAACACCATTATTCCTAGCAGCCAAGAGGAGGCAGATTGTTGTCAGGACACCTGTGCACAAAGAAGGCATAGATTTTGAAAAGGAGAAAGCCATTCCTGCACTAACAATGCAGGCAGACAACAATATTTTTGCACGCCCTAAAGAAGAACATAATTAGTGAGATTTAAGTTTCTAAAATGCAGACTAAGGATGAGAGGATTGAAAACAAAGAATTGCCAATCAATGCTTTGAAGGTTTGAGGCCACAAAGAAGGCTATAGAGTTCCCAGAAGAAGGGAAGTTTGGATGCAGATTCTTTTATCCACAATGGTTCATGTTTGCCATCATTTCTCTAATAAAATATCTCCACAGTTTTAAACCAGATTTTCACAGCACATCATTTTTGTGCTTTGTATATAATTATGTTCAGTTTTTCTGTGTAGCAAAAAATATAGAATCCACACTCTGGGTTGGATTCAGCCATTTCCCACCAATCCTTTTCTCATCACCATGGAGTTGTAGTTCGAGAATAAATTCTTGTGATATTAGGTAGTGGTGTCGGCCTCAGTGATCCCTCCTGGGGGATCACAGTGCAGATTCCAGGGCTCATAATTGAAAAAGGGGGAGAACAGTATAAATGAACAAAGAAATGACCCTCCTCAGGGAAAGATACTTTTATAAAAGCTTCATTTTCTTTGTGTCTAGAATACACTGCAGAGGGAGTGATCCTGCTTTTCTGCTCTCAGCAAAAAAGTCACCTTACATAATCACAGCCAAGCAAGTCCAGGAAGATGGAAACACTGGATGGTAGCTTCACATACACTTAGTATGTGCTTAGTGAGAGCTTGGACTTTGAAATGAGAATCTTAGATTGGAATCCTTGCATTGTGTCTTCTCATGCTTTTCATTAGTGAGGATAACTTACATCTAGTTTGGTGGTAGATGTCATCAATCTGTTTATTTTTACAGGGATGCAGGAGAGGTTCAAATAATGACCTCTCCACAGCTACCATCTTTTCAGAATGCTCTTTGCTTATTTTTGGAAAAGAGAAATTATCTGTATTATATATGTTCTTTCTTGTCTAAAAGAGCATGTTGATTATTTTAAGGAAAACTTGTGGGGGAGGTTAAGTTTGGGAAGCAGACTAGGCCACATGGTACCTAGTCTCAGATTTAAACACACATAACATGGAACATTCTTACCTAATTTTGAGTTAAGGTGTCTCATAAACATTTGAATTAATTTATGCTCTTTCAACTTGTGCTGTGCTTAGTCACTCAGTCATGTCTGACTCTTCGCAACCCTGTGGACTGGCCTGCCAGGCTCCTCTGTTCATGGGGATTCTCCAGGCAAGAATACTGGAGTGGGTTGCCATGCCCTCTTCCAGGGGATCTTCCCAATCTTCCCAACCCAGGGATCAAACACAGGTCTCCTGAATTGCAGGCAGATTCTTTACTGTCTGAGCAACCTGGAACTTTAAATGTTTGAATACAAAAGAGTTTTGTTGAGCCACCATTTTGTAACTTATTCTAAGTTTAGACTTCTGTTTACAAGCATACTATAATGAGTATAACAATAGATTTACTCTAATCTATAAGTATTATTAGGATGAAAATGTCCCAGACATGGTCTCTTGTCACTGGGATGTGTGTGCATGCTTACTTAGTCATATCCGAATCTTCATGAACCCATGGACTGTAGCCCACAGGGCTTCTCTGTCCATGGAATTTTCCAGGCAATAATACTGGAGCAGGTTGCCATTTCCTTCTCCAGGGGATCTTTCTGACCCAGGGATCCAACCTGCATCTATTGCATCTCCTGCATTGGCAAGCAAGTTCTTTACCAGCTGAGCCACTGGGGAAGCCATCATTGGGATAAAAGCAGCCAAGTAGAAGGCAACAACAAAAAATTTTCACTTACAAGGAAATAATAAAGATTATGAATTTGTGATATCAGAGAAAATTCAAGATTGATACCTCTATTGGAAAAGCTTATAAAATAGGTATCCAGTAGCATAAATCTCCCCCAACAATCATGCATTATCAGCAATGTTGAGATTTAGATAAGTCCTTTCTTAATTTTGTTTTTCCTTAAAGTATAGCAGAGGTAATTTTCTATTGAATTGAAATAAGCTATTGGCACTTCTTCATGGATCATAGTACACTTTAATAATAAGGCCTATTATTGTTAAACGGGGGAGAGTGATTCCACCAGACGACAAAACTGATGCATCCCTTGGTGCTCATTTATAGAGGTTAAATAGGATTTAGTGAATTGCTAACAAACTGATATAATTGTATAAATGCATTTTATTGCCACTTTTGAGATAAGAATATTTCTATAAATTGAATTTCTAATATTTTAATCTCCTCTAATTCAAATATTAGTATTTTGTCAGTAATTAACTTAAGAATAAATGGGCAAGGTTGAAATGCAGTAGATTTTGATGCATAACTGGGAAGAAACTACTAATGATTCAAGCTTACTGAGATGGAATACCGTCGTTAAAAATAGAGTGAGCGTCCTGTTAACAGAGTCAATAAATCAGTGTTGACAAATACTTTTGTGGAAATGATTCCCATATTTATATAGTGGACAAATTGACTTTAATACTGCGTATGAATCTGAAATGCTGTCCTTTCACAGTCAGGTTTGTATCCATATCAAAACAGTGTGTCTGGGACAGTGCAACATACTTTATCAAAATTATTATAATTGTAAAGTTGTTACTTTTTTCTATAAAAGTAGTACATGTAAAGTAAGACATTCACATGGTTAAAAAATTAAGCATTAAAGAGAGGAGTAAGCAAAAATAAAATATTGTCTCCTCTTCATTCCCATCTCCTAGATGCAGTCAGATTTAACCATCACTATTTAATATTTTTAGTTAACCAAAAGCAGAGTGATATGTTTATGTCTAAAGTTTTTCTTTATTAAATTTAGATACTATCTATTGTTTTCATGCCAATAAAAATAAGGAATTCATCACTATTACCTGTCTCTTGCTCCCAATTGCCCAAGTAAGTTATTATAATTTAATTCTCGTATTTACTACCTTCTGTTCTAGTTCTAACCTCTAGATAGTGTTCCATTGATTTTAAACAGTTTGCTCTCCACTTCTACACTTGGATAAACATCTTAACTTCCCTCTTTTTACCTGTACTCCGTCAAAGTTAAACTATTTATATTCTATTACTGTGATTAATTCCTCTGTATTTTGCCTGTAGTCTAAAAAATGAAATTCAATAAACTGATTTCAATTTGGTGTTTATTTATATAACATACACGGCAACTAAGCAGAGTGATTGGACCTGAAGAGAAAATTATGCTATCCTATGTGCCATATAAAGGAGAATGTTACAAATTTCAAGGTCAGATATATTTATCTTTATAGTTGCTTAAAATAATGCCTGATTTAGGAGATTCAAGTTACAAATATTAATTATAATTAATAATATTTTTCTTTCTTACAGGAGGTAAATTGGATTGGAACTGAAAATCATATCTATTTTTAACATGTCCCAGTAAAGATCTGCTTACTCCCCTTCCAGAAGAAACATACATTTTGTAATGAGGGGCAAGAAGATAAAATGTATGTGGAATTTATGTATAATATCTTGTTCTATTCAAATATTATTCTTGTATTCTCTCTTAATTTTCTACTAGAGAATAGAAAGGGATCTGCACAATCTCAAATGAAGTCATAGAGATGTAACTGGGTATCATCATGGCTCATAATATATGCTCTAGGGATTAACCAAAGTTGGAATAATCTCTCCATTCTAAGAGAGTTCCTTGTTGATTGTAGAAAGCTCTGTGACAAGTTGAATACAAGCTCCTTGGTGTCCCTTTGAGACCAAGTGAACTGCGCCATTTGGTATTTTCTCTTTAGGTGACAACACAGATAATATCATAATGTTGTTTGGCATTTGTGGCTGAAACTGTCATGTTCATTTTTATCCAAGTCCTCCCCCACTTTTGTGAGCCATGGGATTGAGTGGCATGTAGATATAAGTAGATGGGTGTCACCTGTAGGCCCCTAAAATATCCTGCCCAGTCTATTTCCCCTTTTAGTCATCTGGAAATCAAGAATTATGAGACTTGAGAACCACACAATGGAAGCACCATGGTCAATCTTTGCAGGAAAGCACACAGAATGGTAGCTTGATTAAAACTGATAAGCCAAGAAATAAGTTTTCATTTTGTTTAAAGTCATGAGATCTAAGAGTTCATTTCAGTGGCATAAGCTGGCTTATTCTGACTTTATACCATTGCTTTATGACAAAATTATGGTATATTTTATGGGTCTCTGTTTATTAGTGCCTTAAAATTTCTGTCCTGTTCATTAAAAAAAAAAAAAAGCTTAGCTCAGAAAGTTGGTTATACACAATTTTAACACCAATTTAATTTACTTCATATTTAGAACAAGACTTCATGGCAATGGTTTTCTAGAGTTTGTAAAATTTTTTCTTTTTTGTTGACAAAAATATATTATGATTTCATCATGTTGCTAAGATAATCCATCTTAATCACAAAGTTTATTAAACAAAGTTTATTTTCTGAAAACCTACTTCTCTGAGTCTTTGGTTATAAATTGTAGCATTTCACCCTAAGCCAAATCTAATTCTTCTATGTTTCTTGCAGAGCTATCATTTTAAGTTTTCTTTTCAAGGATTAGATCCATACTATTGCTCTATACTATGCTTTCTTACTTTGGTATTTCTTTAGCATTTCTCCAGATAATATTCTTTAGTAATTAAAAAATATTCAAAGGATATAAACTTTTTGACTTCTGTATTTCTAAAATTCCCCTTCACAAATTGTGAAGGACTGACAAAGGTGTAGAATTCTAGGTTTAAAATAATTTCCCTCTTTGGCAACACTGTTCTACTGACTTCTAGAATCCACTGTTGCTAGTCAGTTTATTATATTCTTTTTCTTTCTTCTTTTGAAGATAAATTGTTTTTGTGCTCTAGAAGATTTTCAGACCTTCTCTTTAACATTAGTATTCTATAATTTCACAATGATGTGTCTAGTATTGGGTAATTAAAAGTTTATTCTGCTTGACTTTGGTCAGTTCTTTTGGTCAAAACTTCTTTTCTTCATCTCTGGAAAATTCTCTTTCACTTTTCATGGGTCATTTCCTTTTCTCCATTTTTCAGTCCCCCTCATAGCCCACCACCTTCCAGAACACCTTCTAGATATGCTTAATATGGTTTGATGCTTCATTTCTCATTTTCTTTTTCTGTAAATGCATGCTATCAGCTTCTCTGGTGGCTCAGAGTGTAAAGCACCTGCCTGCAATGCAGGAGACCTGGATTCGATCCCTGGGTGGGGAAGATCCCCTGGAGAAGGAAATGGCAACCCACTCCAGTATTCTTGCCTGGAAAACCCTACGGATGGAGAAGCCTGGTAGGCTACAGTCCACGAGGTCACAGAGTCGGACATGACTGAGCGACTTCACTTTCACTTTCTTTCATGCTATGAAATAGGATACAATACTTCCTCCTAAAGTTTTTTTAGTTATATTTAAAAAAATGAGTATGGACATTGTATATTCTTGCTTTCGCATCTCTAAATAAATTGGAATCTTTGAGATCTTATGCTATCTTTCAAAGTATACTTTAAAATATATAAAATTACTATCTTTATAGCTATTTAATATATATTTAAAATACTTCATAAATAACTTTTTGAAAAGGTCAAAATAAATTGATTTTAGGTTTTATCTTTACAATCTATTTTAACTACACTTTAATCTTTCCCTTTAATACTCAAACTTCACATTATGGGGAAAATGTGTATGGGACATTTACACCTGTGGATAAGGTTCTTACTTTACTTGATCATAAAACTTTCTGAAACTGCAACAACTCCCTCAGGCGACATTACTAGATGAATCCTATGATAAATATCTGAAAGAAAATCGATGCTTAGATCCTATTTTCCTCCTGGAATTCCCCATTGATTCTATAAAATGGGGAAAATTTTATATAAATTTTGGGTGACTGTAGAAGGAGGAACTCTGATGGTCTTCAGTGTTAACCTGTGGTAAAGGAACTGTTGGGTATACTCTATTAAGTTGGGTCAGTTTTTAGTAATACAGTGTAGTTTCAGGCTTACTGTGTGCCACTGGACTCTATAATATGCAAACAGCTATATCTTTTTAATTGATTTCTCTCTGTTCTTTCTTTCTCCCTGCAATATCTCTTTGGGTCTTGAGAGCATCTGTGCCATCTGGACTTAGTTGAGTCAGTTTTTTGGCTCGTTTCCTCTTTAACACTGACAATCTCTAACTTTTTAAAATCTATGTTATCACCTTTGTATTTCTCCAGTAGCTTTCATTAAAGCAAAGAGTCTTAAAATTTACATTTACATTTTAACATAAATAGCTACATTTATACAAAATAACCACTCATATCCTCGTTGGACAATAAGGATACCTCTGTTTGGTTGGGAATCTTGCCTGGGAAATTCCATGGACAGAGGAGCCTGATGGGCTACAGTCCATGGGGTCACAAAGAGTTGGACATGACTGTGGGACTAACACTGATGATGATAATGATGATGGGAGGTAGATGGATCTTCGGTAAACATTTGAAACTGATTAACTGGCTAAGAGCATAATTTGTGTTACTTCAAGCCCATATTTTAAGTTCATCTTATGATGAATTTCTGCATTATGCTCTGTAAGATAAAATATGGAGTCATTAAATAGAAAATAAAAGATGACATAATTTTCATCAGGCTGTGCTTAAGTGGAAATTCTACCGAAGTCAAGTTTCCTAGGTCCACAGATTACAGAAACACCTGTTTATTTAAAACAATGCAAATGTTATGTGAAATTTAGAACACGGACTGTAAAACATCCATAATTTGAAATATTCTTTTTACTAATAGCGGACATTTGATCAAAGAACATGTCCATGGTTTTTAAAGCAAGAACTATTTAGCACTTATTAGCTACAAAACACACACATAATAGACCTAGAAAAAGGAAACTCCAAAGCTCTTATTTACGTGCATTATAGATGAGAGTGTAAAATCTGTCTATAAATCAGGTTTTGAATTTTACTATAATTGTGCTTTTCAAAGTAGATAATTAAATTGCTATGTCTTTGGGAAAAGGTCAGCTTGTTGTGATAGCACAGATTAATCTCTCTAGGGCATTTGCTCTTAATAACCATGAATCGTTTTTTCATAAGCTTGAAGGCTTGGCAAGGTTCCATCCAGCCTAAAATACTTTGAAAATGACAGAAATTCACTAAGAAACACTCTAATAGTTTTACTTAATCACCAGTTAACCTGCATAAGTACCTTTGTGTTCTCATCTATCTGTTAACCTACACTATGATCAGATATTGGGGGAAATGAGAACATGAAGACTCCTGGGTTTTTGCTGCTGTTGTTCATTTGTGTGTTTGTGCCCTGGGGTAGATGTAAAGGGCAAACGGTATGAACTCAGGTTCAGGCATAACAAAATCTCTAATTTTATAAATTATTACTGAGTACCTGTCAGCTGATTCTACACCGTAATGTTCCCATGCATTACTTTTATACAAATTATTAAATATACTTTCTGGTACAACTTTTAAGAAAGTATTAAAAGGAACTTCCTAAGATATAATGACAAAAGTCTATGTCTATACAAGCAAAATTAGAGTCCTTTATCGAGACGATCAGTCTCAAGCTATTCTAATGAGAAAAAAGCAAGCAAACAAACAAAACAACCCAGCTAACTTGATCTTGAATCATCTCACATCAATATTCTCATGTTGATGGGATTATCCTACAACTCATTTACATAGCCTAAAAGAGAAAAACAAACTGATGATAAACACATGAAATATGCTGTTTTCTCTGGCGTAACTATTAGAGACATAAATTCATACATAATTTTTAAAGTTGTGAACCTATATTTTGATAATTCTATCAATATACACTTAAATTATAAGTAGAATATCTAGATCCCATTGGAAAAAAAAGATTTTCATATGGTAATTATTAGTGTATGCTTGATAATTGTTTTTCAAAAGCTTATGTAAAGGAACTGGGGTCTTCAGAGCTTAAAATAAGGGCTCTTCTAAAGTGAACACCTATTTCCAGGTTATCCTTCCTGGCCATTCAGCACCCTGTGCTCTCTAGTAACATCCTCTGACTTCTCTGGGGTATTAAAGCAGATTTTCCTTGTCTTGATATTTGAAGAAAGGAGTCTTCCCCTCATCCTACTGCCTTCAACATGTGTGTTCATATCAACAGTTTGGATTCCTTAGTCAGTTCAGTTCAGTTCAGTTGTTCAGTCATGTCTGACTCTTTGTGACGCCATAGACTGCAGCATGCCAGGCCTCCCTGTCCATCACCAACTCCTGGAGTTTACTCAAACTCATGTCCATTGAGTTGGTAATGCCATCCGACCATCTGATCCTCTGTCATTCCATTCTCCTCTCGCCTTCAATCTTTCCCAGCATCAGGGTCTTTTCAAATGAGTCAGTTCTTTGCATCAGGTGGCCAAAGTATTGGAGATTCAGCTTCAGCGTCAGTCCTATCAATGAACACCCAAGACTGATCTCCTTTAGGATGGACTGGTTGGATCTCCTTGCAGTCCAAGGGACTCTCAAGAGTCTTCTCCAACACCACAGTTCAAAAGCATCAACTCTTCAACGCTCAACTTTCTTTATAGTTCAGCTCTCAAATCCATATATGACTACTGGAAAAATCATAGCCTTGACTAGATGGACCTCTGTTGGCCAAGTAACATCTCTGCTTTTTAATATGCTGTATAGGTTGGTCATAACTTTTATTCCAAGGAGCAAGCATCTTTTAATTTCATGGCTACAGTAACTGTCTGCAGTGATTTTGGAGCCCCCCCAAAATAGAACCTTTCACTGCTTCTCCATCTATTTGGCATGAAGTGATGGGACCAGATGCCTTGATCTTAGTTTTCTGAATGTTGAGTTTTAAGCCAACATTTTCACTCTCCTCTTTCACTTTCATCAAGAAACTCTTTAGTTCTTCTCTTTTTGCCATAAGTATGGTATTATCTGCATATTTGAGGTTGTTTATATTTCTCCTGGAAATTTTGATTCCAGCTTGTGCTTCATCAAGTCCAGGATTTCTCATGATATATTCTGCATATAAGTTAAATAAGCAGGGTGACAATTTAGAGCCTTGATGTACTCCTTTCCGGATTTGGAACCAGTCTATTCTTCCATGTCCAGTTCTAACTGTTGCTTCTTGACCTGCATACAGGTTTCTCAAGAAGCAGGTCTGGTGGTCTGGTATTCCCATCTCTTTCAGAATTTTCCACAGTTTGTTGTGGTCCATACAATCAAAGGCTTTGGCATAGTCAATAAAGCAGAAATAGATGTTTTTCTGGAACTCTCTTGCTTTTTCGATGATCTAGCAGAAGTTGACAGTTTGATCTCTGGTTCCTCTGCCTTTTCTAAAACCAGCTTGAACATCTGGAAGTTCATGGTTCACATATTGCTGAAGCCTGGGTTGGAGATTTTTGAGCATTACTTTGTTAGCATGTGAAATGAGTGCAATTGTGCGGTAGTTTGAGCATTCTTTGGCATTGCCTCTCTTTGGGATTAGAATGAAAACTGATCTTTTCCAGTCCTGGGGTCACTGCTGAGTTTTCCAATTTGCTGGCATATTGAGTTCAGCATGTTCACAGCATCATCTTTTAGGATTTGAAATAGCTCAAATGGAATTCCATCACCTCCACTCACTTTGTTCATAGTGATGCTTCCTAAGGCCCACTTGACTCCATATTCCAGGATGTCTGGCTCTAGATGAGTGATCACACCATCGTGATTGTCTTGGTCATGAAGATCTTTTTTGTATAGTTCTTCTGTGTATTCTTGCCACCTCTTCTTAATATCTTCTGCTTCTGTTAGGTCGATACCATTTATGTCCCTTATTGTGTCCATTTTGCATGAAAATTCCCTTGGTATCTCTAGTTTTCTTGAAGAGATCTCTAGTCTTTCCCATTCTATTGTTTTCCTCTATCTCTTTGTACTGATTACTGAGGAAGGCTTTCTTATCTCTCCTTGTTTTTCTTTGGAACTCTGCATTCAAATAGATACATCTTTCCTTTTCTCCTTTGCCTTTCATTTCCCTTCTTTTCATAGCTCTTTATAAGGACTCCTCAGACAACCATTTTGCCTTTTTGCATATCTTTTTCTTGATGATGGTCTTGATCCCTGCTTCCTGTACAATGTCACAAACCTCCATCCATAGTTTTTCAGGCACTCTGTCTATCAGATATAATCCCTTGAATCTATTTGTCACTTCCACTGTATAATTATAAGGGATTTGATTTAGGTAATACATGAATGGTCTAGTGGTTTTCCCTACTTTCTTCAATTTCTGTCTGAATTTGCCAACTAAGAGCTTGTGATCTGAGCCACAGTCAGCTCCCAGTCTTGTTTTTGCTGACTGTATAGAGCTTCTCCATCTTTGACTGCAAAGAATACAATCAACATTATTTCGGTGTTGACCTTCGGTGTTGACGTCATCACACATGGTGATGTCCATGTGTACAGTCTTCTCTTGTGTTGTTGGATGAGAGTGTTTGCTATGACAGTGTGTTTTCTTGGCCAGACTCTATTAGCCTTTGCCCTGCTTCATTCTGTACTCCAAGGCCAAATTTACCTGTTACTCCAGGTGTTGCTTGACCTACTTTTGCATTCCAATCCCCCCATAATGAAAAGGACAGTTTTTTTGGGTATTAGCTCTAGAAGGTCTTGTAGGTCTTCATAGAACCATGCAACTGCAGCTTCTTCAGCATCACTGGTTGGGGTATAGACTTGGATTACTGTGGTATTGAATGGTTTTCCTTGGAAATAAACAGATCATTCTGTCGTTTTTGAGATTGCATCCAAGTACTGTATTTTGTACTCTTTTGTTGACTATGAGGGCTACTCCATTTCTTCTAAGGGATTCTTTCCCACAGTAGTAGATATAATGGTCATCTGAGTTAAATCCACCCATTCCAGTCCATTTTAGTTCTCTGGTTCCTAAAAAGTCAATGTTCACTCTTGCCATCTCCTGTCTGACCACTTCCAATTTGCCTTGATTTTGGACCTAACATTCCAGGTTAGGACTCCTTAGGGAAGTGTTTAATATCCTGTTATGGCAATATTTAAGGAGCAGCAGCAAAAGTGGAGACTTTTAGGAATAATATTACATTTTTATTAGTCTTAATTAACAAAGTTCATAACAACAAAAAATACTTGTAATTACTTTCTTCTCTGGGTTAGTAAGGGCTTCTTTCTTGGGACACTTAAGTTATAGTTTAATGTTAAAAATAATTTTGTACAAACATGTGGCTACCAAGAGGGAAAAGAGGAGTAGGATGGGTTGAGAGACTGAGATTGACACACATACGCATGCGTGCATACACCTACACACACACACACATATGTGTATAGATAATTAATGATAAGCGACTGTATATTAACAAGGAACTCTACTCAATGCTCTGCGGTGGCCTCTATGGGAAGAACATATAAGAGGGGATATATGTATTTGTATTGTTGATTCACTTTGCTGTATAGCAGAGATTGATACAACATTTTAAAGCAACTGTACTCCAATAAAAATTTTAAAAGAATAATTTTATTCCTTTATTTTGATTTAATCACCATTTCCTGTGAGTACTGACTGTTGAGCATTTTGTGTTATTATCAAAGTTCAAAATGAGGACATTATTATTGTTACATGACTATATCAACTGAAAATATTTACAGTTGAGTGAATTGCTACCAAAATGTCTGTCCTGAACCACCAAAATATCCATGGGACAAAGGATAGACTAGTGTTTTTCTTATCAGGGATAGTTCAGTTCATGTCCTTTTAGTATTTACTACTTATTATTAGCTAGCCATTTTTAATCCATTGCTAACAGAAGGATTTTTTATTTTTTAAATTTTATTTATTTATCTATATATTTGGTTGTATTGGATTTTCACTGCAGCATGAGCTTTCTCTAGTTGTGGTGATGGGGGCTGCTCTTGTTGTGGTACTTGGGCATTTCAGTGTGGTAGCCTCAGCTGTTGCAGAGTACAGGCTATAGGCAAATAGGTCTTAATAGTTTAGCACATGGGCTCAATAGTTGCAGTGTGTGGCTCTAGGGATTGCAGGCTTCAGTAGTTGGTGACACACAGACTCAGTAGCTTTGGTACATGGATATAGGTGCTCCACAGTATGCGGAATCTTTCTGGACCAGGAATTGAACTCCTGTTCCCTGCCTTGGCTGGCAGATTCTTATCTACTGTGCCACCAGGGAAATCTAGAAGGCTCATTTTTTTTTTTAAGTTAACATTTATTACTTTTTGAAACTGATTTCTTAGTTGCCAGTTTTTTGAAAAATATTCTAAGTAAACATGAGAACAGTTTCAGCATAAATATACAAAGCTAACTGACAGAAGATGTAGCTGCAAATAAAGTGTTGAATCATATTTTTTAAATCTACTTACTGGGATCCTAAAAACTGCTGACTAATATTTCCATAGTCTTCTCTTAGCATATATGTTTTCCTACAGTTAGCAAGAGACATTTATTCTGCTTTTCAAGTTTAGTAACACTTCAAAATTTATTCGTGCACCAGTTCAGTTCAGTCACTCAGTCATGTCCAACTCTTTCCGACCCCATGGAGTGCAGCACACCAAGCTTCCCTGTCCATTACCAACTCCCAGAGCTTGCTCAAACTCGTGTCCATTGAGTCAGTGATGCCATCCAACCATCTCATCCTCTGTCGTCCCCTTCTCCTCCTGCCTTCAATCTTTCCCAGTATCAGGGTCTTTTCCAATGAGTCAGTTCTTCGCATCAGGTGACTAAAGTATTGGAGTTTCACCTTCAGCATCATTCCTTCCAATGAATATTCAGGACTGATTTCCTTGAGGATTGACTGGCTTGATCTCCTTGCAGTCCAAGGGGCTCTCAAGAGTCTTCTCCAACACCACAGTTCAAAAGCATCAATTCTTCAGTGCTCAACTTTCTTTATGGTCCAACTCTCACATCCTTACATGACCACTGGAAAAACCATAGCTTTGACTAGACAGACCTTTGTCGGCAAAGTAATGTCTCTGCTTTTTAATATGCTGTCCAGGTTTGTCATAGCTTTTCTTCCAAGAAGCAAGAGTCTTAATTTCATGGTGGCAATCACCATCTGCAGTGACTTTGGAGTCCAAGAAAATAAAGTCTGTCACTGTTTCCATTGTTTCCCCATCTATTTGCCATGAAGTGATGAGACTGGATGCCATGATCTTAGTTTTTGAATGTTGAGTTTTAAGCCAGGTTTTTCACTCTTCTCTTTCACTTTTTTTAGGTAGCTAGAATAGGAAAAAGGAGTCCAAAATGGTGGTGGCTAAAAGGGGAAAGCCTTTGAAAATGGAACAAAAGAAAATCCATGGACTGGAGTGAAAACTTCAGGTGAAACAAACATACCCCCTTCTTGGCTAGCCCAATTTGCACAGGGAAGGCTCAGCGGGGAGGAGAAAATGAATAAAAGCAGGAAGCCAAGACAGATTGAGGCCTCTCCTTTGGGGTCCGTCCACCCTCAGGCCTCGGGGGTGTACTATTCTTTGCTTGCCAAATAAAACTGAGCTGTAACCAAGCTGTAACACTGGTCCACCATTTCAAATTTTTGCTGCGGCAAGACAGAACTGAGGAAATTACACACTCCCTTGACAGTTTCATCAAGAGGCACTTTAGATTTATGCACCAAAAGGAGGTTTTCTAAAATAAAATGATCATAATCCCCATTGAGCTTACAAATCATGTGTATTATAATGTTATACATGTGTTCATGTGTGTTGTTAAAAACTACAAAGGATTCCAATTTTTGAGAAGATTTTATATATTTATTACATTTATATAAATATATATTTGACTTTAATGTCAAGAATAATTTTAAATAACTCTTACTTCTGTCCATCGTTATTTCATTAACTGAACAGTTACATTTATACTAATCTATAATTTCTAATAACAGAATGAAAAGTTACTACATTTCAAACTTACCTGGATCTGAAATTAATTTTATTTCTTTGCTAGATCATTTAATGTAGTTTTTTTATATCTCGTCACCCTGTTTCAGACCATTTGTTTCATATACCATTAATAAACTCATTAGTCTAAAAATGTTTATTGTTTAAATAGTGTTTTCATGTGATGATAAAAATCTGCAAAATCATTTGTTCCTTGTTATGACCAAAATTCAGTTATTGGCATTGAGGTAATCACTCTTCTTTAATTATGCTGCCTACAAAGGCGTATAGTACCTTCAATTCTGAACAGAACACTCATTAAAGCAATTCACCTCAAACTATTAAACTAAGAAATTAATTGCTCTGTCTACTGTGGCTCTTTCTGGTAGATTACTTGAATAAGATAAAGTTTTGTGTAAAGCACATTCTTTTTCCTTTGTCCTTGGTTTGCAATCTATCATGAAGTTTGATGGCCTTCCTTCCAACTCATCATTTTAATCAACCTTTCTCACTTGTAATAGCTACTTCCTGTGGTGTGTATTTTATTTGAGTGAATGTGTGTGTGTGTGTGTGTGTGTGTGTGTGTTTGTATGTGTGTGTATCTATTTAGGGCAGAGAAGTTGTCACATGAAAAACGGTGTCTTAAGGAGTCATATGACAGGGTGAAAGAGTATAAACATTAGTGAAGGAAAAATAAAATGGCTTCCTCCTCCGATCCCCTGGTTTTCAACTTCGTCTTTTGGACCAAGAACTTACCTAATTTTTCTTGCCTGGTACAACATATAAGAACTTGCTTTTAGAAAGGGATTTGATTTGATGAATTGCTTCTCAGCCTTTGGGCTAAGATCAAGTGTAAGTATCTGCTTTTATCAGTTTGCTATCTGATACATCCTCTATCTGACTTTGCTTGTGGCTCAGCTGGTAAAGAATCCACCTGCAATGTGGGAGACCTGGATTCAATCCCTGGGTTGGAAAGATCCCCTGGAGAAGGGAATGGCAATTCACTCCAGTATTATGGCCTAGAGAATTCCGTGGACTGTATAGTCCATGAGGTTGCAAAGAATTGGGCATGACTGAGTGACTTTCACTTCACTTTGATGAATTCATTCATACTGAGATGTAAATGATGCCTTCATCAAATATTGCTAAGGGACAGGGTTTTTAAATTTTAAAATAAATACCACTATAATTATTAATATAAATCTTCATGCTGAGTTCAGTGTAGATTAACATTGTTCTTCAAAGATGCTAACAACATGGTGATTATAATGTATAGTTTATATTAAGAAATACAAGGGCAAGACTCATCCCATTAGTTTGACAAAGCATTTTCTTTTATTTGAAGACAATTCTTTGAGGTGGGTAATATTATTCCTGTTTTGCATATTTGCATCCTTAGAGAAGTCTCCCTGAAATTTTTGACATCACATTGTTGAGGTAATTAGTAAACGCTTTTAAATCACTTAATCACTGGCGGGCAGGGGTAGTGGTGCAGAGTCCTTGCATTCATAGTTCGAACTGTAGTTAAAAATAAAATATATTCCATACAGAATACATGCATACTCTCACTTACTTATATTTTGAAATATAATAACACCTGTAAACTCTGAATGGAGTAAATGAGGTAAGTGGGCCTGTATGGCTATGAGTTTCTTAAGTTTCTTAAATTTTACATGAAATGGTACAAGTTTAATACTGAACAAACAATGAAATGTTAAAGATATATATTGAAATCCCTAGGCACTGAATATATTGCAAAAAAAGTTTGTTGTTGTTTAGTTGCTAAGTCATGTCTGACTCTTTTGTGACCCCATGGACTATAGCTTGCCAGTCTCCTTTGTCCATGGATTTCATAGGCAAGGATACTGGAGGAGTTATCATTTCCTTCTCCAGGGGTTCTTCCCAACCCAGAGATTGAACCTGTGTTTCCTGCATTGGCAGGCAGATTCTTTACCATTGATCCACCTGGGTTAGCCAAAGTCAAATAGTTAAATAAAAATGGAATTCTAAACAATGCAAATAACACAAAACTGTGGAAGAAAATTGTAGATAGAATGAAAAAAATCCAATAAGAATCAACATATCAAACATTTATATAAGATTAGTAGAAAACTTTAATATTCCTACATATATTAAATAAGCTAAATTTATTATCAAAACCTATTCACAAAGAACAAAGACTCTCAAGAGTCTTCTCTAACACCACAGCTGCAGCCCTAGGTAGACTCACAGGTGAATTCTAGCAAATATTTGAGGGATACATAATACAAATCCTACACAAACTGTTTCAGAAAATTTAATAGAAAATACTTTCAATTTGTTTAATAAAACATTAATTTCCCTGATAACAAAATTAAAGAAAGTCATTACAAGGAAAAAAAAAACTAGAGATGACTATCTTTTATGAAAAAAGATGCATATGTTCTCTACAAAATATCAGCTAATAAAATTCTGCAATTTTATACTGACCAAGAGGGTAATAATAACAGGAATGCTAAGTTGGTTTAAACACTTTAAAAATTCAAAGTAGAGCTAGAACCCATTCCTCTCTTACCACTCCAACATTCATGTCATGGGTAACCTGTGAAAGAAACAGTTATCAGTCACCCATGATTGCATATGCACTTGGCACAAGATGCAGAAAAGCTGAAATGGAGATCACTGGAGAACTAGAGAAGCTACGGTTCTCATTGCTACCCCACACTCACAAAGTAAGCCATCAGTAATTTAAAAATAATAATAATAATAATGCAGCTTACCCTATTATCAGGATAAAACTCATATTATAATTTCATTAAGTTAAGAAAACCTTTAAAATATTCAATGTCCATTCATTATAAAAGCTCTCAGCAAAGATGAATAGAAAAGAACATCTTTGATTTGATGAAAAGAATATACAAATCCCTTCAGCTAACATGACACTTAAAGATCAAAGACAAACCACTTTTCCCATAAGATCAGAAATGAGACGAGTGTTTCTGTCTGCACCACTTATATTCAATATGGTATTGGAAATCCTTCCCAATGCAATCAGTTCAGTTCAGTTCAGTCGCTCAGTCATGTCCAACTCTTTGCAACACCGTGAACCGCAACACTCCAGGCCTCCCTGTCCATCACCAACTCGTGGAATTTACCCAAACTCATGTCCGTTGAGTCGCTGATGCCGTCCAACCATCTCATCCTCTGTCGCCCCCTTCTCCTTCTGCCCTCAATCTTTCCAAGCATCAAGGTCTTTTCAAATGAGTCAGCTCTTCCCATCAGGTGGACAAAGTATTGGAGTTTCAGCTTCAACATCAGTCTTTCCAATGAACACCCAGGACTGATCTCCTTTAGGATGCAGTGATGCATCTCCTTGCAGTCCAAGGGAATCTCAAGGGTCTTCTCCAACACCACAGTTCAAAGCATCAATTCTTCTGGTGCTCAGTTTTCTTTATAGTCTCACATCCATACATGACCACTGGACAAACCACAGCCTTGACTAGATGGAACTTTGTTGGCAAAGTAATATCTCTGCTTTTTAATATGCTGTTTAGGTTGTCATAACTTTCTTCTCTTTTTATCGACGTACAATTGATTGACAATGTTGTGTCCCTTTCAGCCGTACAGCACCATGAATCAGTTATATATATACACATAAATGTTTTTCGATTCTTTTCCCATATAGGTCATTACAGAGTATTGAGCTGAGCTCCCTGTTCTATGCTGTAGGTTCTTATTTGTCATTAAGTGTTTTTTAATTTCATGGCTGCAATCACCATCTGCAGTGATTTTGGAGCCCCCCCAAAATAAAGCCTGCCACTGTTTCCCCATCTATTTCCCATGAAGTGATGGGACCAGATGCCATGATCTTAGTTTTATGAGCTTTAAGTTGAGGTTTAAGCCAGCTTTTCACTCTCCTCTTTCGCTTTCATTAAGAGGCTCTTTAGTTCTTCTTCACTTTCTGCCATAAGGGTGGTGTCATCTGTATATCTGAGGTTATTCATATTTCTCCTGGCAATCTTGATTCCAGCTTGTGCTTCTTCCAGCCCAGCGTCTCTCATGATGTACTCTGCATATAAGTTAAATAAGCAGGGGGACAATTTACAGCCTTGACATACTCCTTTTCCTATTTGGAACCAGTCTGTTGTTCCATGTCCAGTTCTAATTGGTGCGTCCTGACCTGCATACAGATTTCTCAAGAAGCAGGTCAGGTGGTCTGGTATTCCCATCTTTTGAAGAATTTTCCACAGTTTATTGTGATACACACTGTCAAAGGCTTTGGCATAGTCAATAAAGCAGAAATAGATGTTTTTCTAGAACTCTCTTGCTTTTTCGATGATCCAGCAGATATTGGCAATTTAATCTCTGGTTCCTCTGCCTTTTCTAAATTCAGCTTGAACATCTGGAAGTTCCTGGTTCACATATTGCTGAAGCCTGGCATGGAGAATTTTGAGCATTAATTTACTAGCATTTGAGATGAGTGCAATTGTGCGGTAGTTTGAGCATCCTTTGGCATTGCCTTTCTTTGGGATTGGAATGAAAACTGACCTTTTCCAGTCCTGTGGTCACTGCTGAGTTTTCCAAATTTGCTGGCACATTGAGTTCAGCACTTTCCCAGCATCATTTTTGAGGATGTGAAATAGCTCAACTGGAATTCCATCACCTCCACTCGCTTTGTTCATAATGATACTTCCTAAGGTCCACCTGACTTCATATTCCCGGATGTCTGTCTCCAGGTGAGTGATCACACCATCGGGATTATATGGGTCATGAAGATCTTTTTTGTACAGTTCTTCGGTGTATTCTTGCCACCTCTTCTTAATATCTTATGCTTCTGTTAGTTCCATATTATTTCTGTCCTTTATTGAGCCCATCTTTGCATGAAATTTTCCCTCGGTATCTCTAATTTTCTTGAAGAGATCTTTAGTCTTTCCCATTCTATTGTTTTCCTTTATTTCTTTGCATTGATCGCTTAGGAAGACTTTCTTATCTCTCCTGCCTATTCTTTGGAGCTCTGCATTCAAATGGGTATA
The DNA here is from genome assembly GCA_024291935.2 of Okapia johnstoni. Classification (NCBI taxonomy): domain Eukaryota; kingdom Metazoa; phylum Chordata; class Mammalia; order Artiodactyla; family Giraffidae; genus Okapia; species Okapia johnstoni. The sequence continues at coordinate 31,453,334 of CM044311.1, forward strand.
TCTTTCCCTTTCTTCTTGCTTTTCCCTTCTCTTCTTTTCATAGCTATTTGTAAGGCCTCCTCAGACAGGCATTTTGCTTTTTTGCATTTCTTTTTCTTAGGGATGGTCTTAATCCCTGTCTCCTGTACAATGTCATGAACCTCCATCCACAGTTCATCAGGCACTCTGTCTATCAGATCTAGCCCCTTAAATCGATTTCTCACTTCCACTGTATAATCATAAGGGATTTGATATAGGTCATACCTGAATGGTCTAGTGGTTTTCCCTACTTTCTTCAATTTAAATCTGAATTTGGCAAAAAGGAGTTCATGCTCTGAGCCACAGTCAGCTCCCATTCTGGTTTTTGCTGACTGTATAGAGTTTCTCCATCTTTGGGTGCAAAGAATATAATCAGTCTGATTTCGGTGTTGGCCAACTGGTGATGTTCATGTGTAGAGTCTTCTCTAGTGTTGTTGGAAGAGGGTGTTTGCTATGACCAGTGCGTTCTCTTGGCAAAACTCTATTAGCCTTTGCCGTGCTTCATTCTGTACTCCAGGGCCAAATTTGCCAGTTATTCCAGATATTTCTTAACTCCCTACTTTTGCATTCCAGTCCCCTATAATGAAAAGGACATCTTTTTGGGGGCGTTAGCTCTCTAAGGTCTTGTAGGTCTTCATAGAACTATTCAACTTCAGCTTCTTCAGCATTACTGGTCAGGGTATAGACTTGGGTTACTGTGATATTGAATGATTTGTCTTGGAAACGAACAGAGATCATTCTGTCTTTTCGGGGATTGCATCCAAGTACTGTATTTTGGACTCTTTTGTTGACTATAATGGGTACTCCATTTCTTCTAAGGTATTCTTTCCCACAGTAGTAGATGTAATGGTCATCTGGGTTAAATTCACCCATTCCAGCCCATTTTAGTTTGCTGATTCCTAGAGTATCGATGTTCACTCTTGCCATCTCCTGTTTGACCACTTCCAACTTGCCTTGATTCACGGACCTAACAGTCCAGGTTCCTATGCAATATTGCTTTTTACAACATCAGACCTTGCTTCTATCACCAGCCACACCCACAAGTGGGTGTTGTTTTTGCTTTGGCTCCATCCCTTCATTCTTTCTGGAGTTATTTCTCCACTGATCTCCAGTAGCATATTGGGCACCTACTGACCTGGGGAGTTCCAAGGTAAAAGAAACCCAAGTAAGATGGTAGGAACTAAGAGAGGTCATCAGAGGGCAGACAGACTGAAACTACAATCACAGAAAACTAGCCAATCTGATCACATGGACCACAGCCTTGTCTAACTCAATGAAACTAAGCCATGCAGTGTGATGCCACCCAAGACAAACAGGTCATGGTGGAGAGGTCTCACAGAATGTGGTCCACTAAAGAAGGGAATGGCAAACAACTTCAGTATTCTTGCCTTGAGAACCCAATGCAATAAGTAAGAAAATACACTATAAGGTAAGTAAACCTTAAAGGATGTAGTAAAACATTCATTTTCACATATGACAATTTTTCTTTTTTAAATGTAGGATATGTTAAGGTATCTATAAAGGAAATACTACAATTACTAAATGAATTTAGCAAATTAACTGGATATGGGATCAGTATATACAATAATAGTTTTTTAAATAAAAACAATAAACAATTGTAAAATAACACTGACAATTAAAAATTGCATTTAGAACTAGAAAAAAAAGAATAGGATCAAAGAACAAAATATTAAGAATAAAATAATAAAAGTACAAACTTTTTACGCTGAATACTCCAAAATATTGCTGACAAAAACTAAAGGACCTTTAAATAAGGGATGTACAATATTCATGGATCAAAAGACTCAATATTGTTAAGTGTCACTTCTCCCCAAATTAAACTATAGATTCAATGCAATTCCAATTCTGATTACCCCAGGATTTTGGGGGAGAAATTTGCAAGTTGATTCCAAAATTTAGGTAGATTTTAAAAGACCTGGAATATCCTAAACATTCTTCTAAAAGAAGAGCTAAGTTGGATGACTTACACTAGCTGACTTTAAGATTTGCTATAAACATAGCAAATAAAGTATGCATGCTGTCACTACAGTCATATTTGACTCTTTGCAATCCATGGACTATAGCTCATGGAGTTCCTCTGTCCATGGGATTCTCCAGGCAAGAATACTACGGTGGGTTGCCAGGCTCTCCTCCCGGGAATCTTCCTAATCCAGGGATTGAATCCAAGTCTCTTAATGTCTCCTGCACTGGTAGGTGGGTTCTTTACCACTAGCACCATCTGAGACTGATTTAAAGCTAAATGAGATCAACTTGTTTCATTGACTAAAGAACTCAGAAATAGACCTATTTTAAATTAATTTTTATTTAGTTCCATCAGTGTTTGACAGAGGGTTAAACATTCTAATGGGGAAATAATATCAATAAAGAAAAAAAAACATAACAATTCAAACTAAAAGTCATACCATACGTAGAAATTAATTTAGGATGAATCATAGACTTGACTGTAAAAGTTAAGACTATAACGCTAAATCCATATTCTATAGGAGAAAATTTTTGTGACTAAGTGTAGAGAAAGGTGTATTATAGAAGGCACAGAAATTAACAATTATAAAAGACAAATGATAAACTTTATCAAAATCTAAAATCTTTGGCCCATTAAAAGATTCTCTTAAGAAAAGGGATAAACTACAGACTGGGAACAACTATTCACAAGTGTATTATCTATCAAAGGATCAATATTGTAAGGGCCTAGAATGATTCCTCCCAAAATGTCACTTCTGCATGTTAGCCAAAGATAATCAAGAACCTGTGGATTCAAGAGAAACTACTACCCCTCCCTTAACTAACTATAAGAATTTAAATTGGGGATTTTTCCCAAGAGAGAGAGTTATAACTGGAGATAAATTGTATCTAAATTGCCCCATCTATGTGGCAGAGCAAACATCTAATTATCAAACAGTGACTTTTATTTTTATCATCCTGTGAATGATCCTCCTGTCCCGTCCTTAGGCCCCTATCTCATTCTTTACTTCAGGATAGTATATGTAACTCATTTCACCTTTCTCTTTTGGGATGATTCACATACATGAGGTTCCTATATGCATAAATTTCATTTTCTCCTGTTAATCTGTCTCATGTCAATTTAATTCTTAGACCAGCCAGAAGGACCTAGAAGAGTATAGGAATGTTTTCTTCCTCTCTGACAGTATCCAGAATTCATAATGAAATCTTACAATTCAATAATAAAATATCAAGCAACTCATTTTAATTGGGAAGAGTATTTGGACAGACATTGCATAGAAAAAGCTACATAAATGGCCATAAACACATGAAAAAGTGCTCAAGATCAAATCATTGGGGAAGTTCAAACTAAAACCACAACAGTATATTACACAGCTACTGAAATAATTAAAATTCAAAGGAATGAAAACACTAAATTTTGATAAGGCTGATGAGCAGCAAGAATTTTAATACATTATTTGTAGTATTACAAAACGATACAACTACCCTTGGTATTTTAAAATGATACAACTACCTTTGGTAACTTCTATAAAACTAAACACACAATAAAACCCTTACTTTTCATTGCTGGTTTGGAATACTCTTTCATTACTGCTGTTACCTCGTCTTTTGAAGTCCATGATAGCCTCCATGTTCCTTCATTTCTAAATCCTGTGGCTAATGAAATCCTGTGGCTAATGTTTACTGTTGTACAGATGTATCTTGATGATTTTAGTGGCAAGTTTTCTTTCTTAGATTGTTTTATGCCTTTCTGCTTAGTGCTTTTATTGACTGCTTTGATAACCTGTATGGCACAAGAGTTCCTTGACCTCAACTGCAATGACTTATAATTAGAGAGTTGCCATCTGGCAAATCCCCATCTCAGAGTTTGCCTGTAGTTAGAACTTGAATGATTTTTCTTTGACTTATAGTTTTTAATTCTTTCCATTTTCCACTTTTACATCTGCTCTTAGGCTTTTTGACTCTTGGCTCCCATTGTGACCTCTGATCCTTCACCACCTGGTCATTTTCCTGTTTTTTTTTCCTCTTTTTTCACTATTGGGACCTAGCACTGGCCTTGAAATTGGAGACCTCCCATAAATGTTAAACTGAAATGAATCCACTCACTTCTCTGGTTTGGCTGCATACTGTGATCTGTCATCTCAATATCTCCTTTAGGGCACCCTAGAATCACTCATCCCCTTGGCCTGTACTGTATTTCTAAACTCTTTATCACTCTTACCTGTGGTTTCTTCTGTTTTCCACCTTGTTGAAAGTCGATGTAAAAAGTCTATAAAAGTGACTGATTACATTTAATAATTGCTATTGTTATCACAGAGAGCTCTATCTAGCTGTACTCAACAGCCCTTATATTCATTTTGTGCCCTATTCCTATCCTACCCTCTACAGTAGCTATTCTAATATTTTTAAATTTCTTCAAATCTTTTATCCCCAATCTTTTTTCTTTTCTGAGGAAAATAATGACTCTCCTGCTCTCCAGCATTAAGAATTCAAAGTTTGATCCCTTTTTATCCTCGCTTTCTCACAGCTCAGTTGGTAAAGAATCTGCCTGCAATGCAGGAGACCCCAGTTGGATTCCTGGGTTGGGAAGATCCTCTGGAGAAGGGATAGGCTACCCACTCCAGTATTCTTGGGCTTCCCTTGTGGCTCAGCTGGTAAAGAATCCTCCCGCAATGCGGGAGACCTGGGTCCCATCCCTGAGTTGGAAAGATTCCCTGGAGAAGGGAAAGGCTATCCACTCCAGTATTTTTGCCTGGAGTAGTCCATGGACTGTATAGTCTTTGGGGTCACAAAGAGTCGGATATGACTGAGCAACTTTCACTTTCACCACAAAAGAGAGTTTTAACAGGAACTGCCCCCTTCCCCTGTAGATTACATTTTTTATATTATTTGCATTACTCTCCTTTCCCACTTTGTATAAAATTACTCAGATCTCCTTTCTCAAAAAATAAATACACCTCTGCCACTCAAATGTTTTTTCCATGGTACCCCCCCCCAACACTATCAACTCTAATAAGTTAAAGACAAGCTTGCACTCATTATTTCTACTTCTTCAACTGTAAATTCTTAGCCCCTTAATCACTTAAGTCCCACCATTTGTGGGAGCTGCTTTCAGGAAGGCTACCTCTGACCTTTTCACCAAAAGCAATGTTTTTTTTTTTTCTCTTTTCTTATCTTTGTACTATCAAGTCATATGATGTTCTTATTCTGTAGTTCAAAATTTTATCTTTGACATGTACTCTGTACTTGAACTCCATTTTATCTTGTATTTTATTTTTGAACATCTTCTTCACTGATTTATTTCCTTCTCTGCTGTCCTTTCAAAATTCTGTTTTGCCTTGCTCTCTTTTTTGAAAAAGTTAATGGCTAGCCATAGCGAATGGGCTCACCTGCTTCAAAAACATCACTCCCAAAATAAATAAAATGCTTCTTTTTTTTACTAATTAGAATTTTCTTTAAAAATGTTCTCTGTTTATTTATTTATTTTTTTGCTGCCCTGGGTCTTTGTTGCTGTATGCAGGCTTTCTCTAGTTGCAGTGAGTGAAGGCTACTCTTTAGTTGCAGAGCAAGGGCTTCTCATTGCAGTGGCTTCTTTTGTTGTGGAACACGAACTCTAGTCAGGCAGGCTTCAGTAGTTGAAGTGCATGGGCTTAGTTGCCCCGAGGCATGTGGGATCTTTCTGAACCAGGGATCAAATTTGTGTCCCTGCCATTGGTAGGCAGATTCTTAACCACTGGACCACCATGGAAGTCCTGAAATCCTTCTTTTAATAAACTTATTTAAAATTCAAGGAGAAATCAATTCATGATTTAAAATAAGTTACATTCTGTTTACTGATGGTTAATACCTCTGTTTCTTTCTTTCTAGACACCCTCTGTCTCTAAACACACACACACACACACACACACACACACACTCATGTGACAATAGAAACTGACTACATTACGTGTGTCCCTGACAACCAAGTACTTCAATTAACAATATATATGTTCCACACTGGTACCGGTGAGGTCCTTCATAACTAGTATCTGTGGCCCAATTCTTCTGTATCTCCATCTTCAATTATCCTGTTTCCTATGTCAGTTCCACTTTGTCCACTTCTGGGGTGCATATGGTCTAACTCATTTGGAGCACTATGTGAAATTTCTAGAAATTCAGTCCATAAAACAAAGAGAATTTTCCTCTGCTGCCTCATAGAACCCAGTAACTATACTCCTGGTAGCACAACCATTTCTGTTTATAATTGCTATTGCACAAGTCCAAGGAATTTCTTCACTACGGTTCTCCTCCTTCACCTCCAAATCTTCCCCAGCAGTGTGTGTGTTAGTTGCCCAGCCATGTCCAATTCTTTGCAACTCCATGGACTATAGCCTGCCAGGTTCCTCCATCTATGGGGTTTTCCAGGCAAGAATACTGGAATGGATTGCCATTTCCTTCTCCAGTAAAGCTATCTACTCTCAGTAAATGCTTCCTCACTTGCTATTTGCCAACAATATAAGGATTAAATTATAATCAAGTTACTTTCTGCTCAGTGAATTTGCTCCCATCATTATATCACATCAGCTCTAAACTGTTTGTTAAAGCTTTCAAAACAATCTTCCATAAATTTGACCAAATTTACATATCAATCTTATTTTTATTTCAACACACCGTTCTCCTTTCTTCACACAGATCCATAGTGTCTGACACAGCATGGCGATCCTTATCAGAACACCTTAAATGGGGTGTGTTTCACCTTACCTTGATGACTCTTCCTTCTTGCTTGCACCGTTTTTAATTCTACATCTATTCATGGCTAAATTCAAGTCACAATTCATCAAAGAATCATTCTCCAGTGATTATACCTTTTTTGTCTTCTCTTTCTCTAGTAACATTTACTCTGTACCATCGCTGAGTATTTCGTCACAGCTATTATTATTTTGAAACTACATTGTGAAATTCCTGCTGTCAGGTGTTTTATTAAATAAAAATATTTATTGCCAGAAGGGAAGTAGATTTATATTTCAATTGCCCATTTACAGTGCCTGAATATTATATATTCAGAGAGTTTGCTGGGTGCCAGATGCTGCCCTAAATTCATTTAATTCTCACCACCACACTCTGCAGTTGTTGTTATTAAATCCATTAAATAAATGAGAACTGAGGTTCAGAGAGGTTAAATCTCCAAGGTCAGAGAGCTAATCAAAACCAGCTATGTTGTATTGCAAAGCCCCATAATCCTTCCATTATACCTGGAAGATTCAAAATACTTGTGAAATGATTATTTTAAATGAAAAGACTGAATTGGTTTAATATGACATCTAGTATTTGTTTATAAATAATCTGCCTAACTTTGAGCCTGTACTCTGAAAAGAACTCTCATTCCTTTGATATTGTTGTTGTTCTTGTTGACAGTGAATGTCTTTTCTGGCCTGCTCTAGGTCTGTCCAAAAGTGCCATTTCAACCTGCGAAATTCTGTATTCAGTAACAACAACAACAACAAAAGAAAGTTCTAATGATTGAGACTAAAAAACTATCAGAAAATACTGGAAAAATTTTATCTCATAATGAGAAGCAACAGAGTAGTAAAACTAGAACATCTTGAAAACCTGCTAGTATTGTTTAGATGACCTGAATAAATTGTTGGTATTTTAGAAATAAGCTCTTTTTAAAGGGAACATTACAATATTTATCTCATAGAAAATGTTGTGAAAAATAGCAAATGGAAAAACGGTTAAAAGAAGTCATATAAAAGCTTCCAATTGTACTTCGTGCAAATAAAATATATGTTTTCACCCTTAGGGTGGAGAAAAAAAATGAGACAACTTCACAAGATAAAAGAAATATCATGTAAGTAGAAAAACTGGGTCAATGAGGTAGTATTTATTTTACTGCATCAGCTATAACCATTCCTGAGAAATATATATGAAAGAAAAACCATGTAGAATCGAAATAGTTTGACCATGAAGTTATTAGGTTGAAAACCTTCGAAGTTAATCGGAATATGTCAGTATATCTGAACAACATTTTAACTCCAGAATGTTAAAGGAAAGTGCAATGGATAAGCAAAGGAATTTAGAACTTTGCGGAGTCTGTGTTTAGCTGAGGAAACCCAGGAGTCTGTCATTTTCTAAGAAAGGTTGATGTCATTATGCAAGGCCATCAGAATAAGCTCTTTTCCTTAAGGGCTTATCACTTGTGTTATTAGTGAGTCAGTCTGAATTTTATTTTCCTAGTCACAGTCAAGGATCTTAAAACTGTTTGCTTGGTTTGGAAACATCTCAGATTTGAGGGCCTATGAGGTCTCCTAACACCTGAAACATTTGCCTCTAGCTGGTGGCACCAGGGTACATCACCAGACCCCTACCGTGTTTTTTGTTTCCTATGACTTTTGCGGCAATCTAGACAGGAGAAGCTGTTTATATCCATCATCCTTTATCATCTACAATCATTTTGTTGGCTACAGAAGACACTCCTGTTTTCTTTTTTAAGGAAAAAAAAAGAGAGACGGTCTCAAGTTAGAAAAGTAAAAGAAAAGCAACTTTGCTGCTATTAAGGGGCTTTGAGGCAAATAAGAACCTTCTCTATGAGACTAAGGAAAGAAACCTGACAGAAATGACAAAAAGACATCTCTTTCTGTCAACAGTCTTACTTTAGTTCCACTGAGATCCATTAGCAGCTGTGAAGTGTGAAAATTAGGAGCTAAAGCATAGATGATACTTTAAGGCTGAGAATGCAGTAAGCTTTCACATTTCTTATCATACCCCCTTTTATTTCATCCAACATGTTATTCGTACTATTTTTTAATGATTTCTCAACAGATTCACAATATTGCCTCAGAACTCTGCTGAGGGAACAACCTGGTTTGGAGCGATAGCATCCGTGCCTGTTGCCCAAGAGAATCTTTCAAGGGGATGCGGAAGAAAGCAGATGTTTTCCATCAACAACTGATGCTGGAGAGCTACCATTCCTCCTTTCCTAACCACATGCTCTCGGCCGTAATCATGCACTCCCTTCTTCTGCTTTCATAGACACAGCAGCGTGTCATAATTCAAACCCCATCTTGTTGACACAGCTTGCTTCAGCTGTTCACATAGCAAATTGTTTGTTCACTGAAACCGAAGACACGGCAGCTCTTTGCGGAGTGACTAAAAGGAGCTGCAGATTTCTGGATGATGTTTGCAGTCAAGTATACTGCTGTGTGGGGGTCCAGGAACATCACACAGATATGTTTACACTCTTTCAGTCCCAGCTACATATGGGGCATTTCCATCGCTGCGATTCAGATAACACACGTTAGCTAAAACAGAGCCTGCACGTTGTTTGGTGAGCCTCAAGCCACTGCCAGAGCGACTTGATCAAATTTCTCTGTACACCAACAATGCAACCTTTATAAATCAGGGAGCAAATATGAAGAGGCAAAGGTGACAGGAACTATTCTACGGGAGATAAAATCAATCTCTTATTAGGAAACTGTCAATCACAATATCCTATCGGCATCCTCTTTGAGGAAACTGAACATTTCCTGTATCATATACGGTTACTTATTACTAGGGACAACCTATTGGTATTTTACCAGCAATGTGTTATTTTATTTAGCGTGTTTGCCCCATCAAATGTAGTTTGCATTAGTTAGTTCAGGGCAGCAAGTTTTAGCGGACAGAGAATTGATGTAGAAATTCACATGCCCGGGCTTGTTCCAGCTGTACACAGATGATGTTACTTGAAAAATTCACTTCAAGACTCACTTTCCTTATCTACAATGTAAGAACTAAGATAACCTAAAACCTCATTTAAGTTTTGAATGCCATTTTCTCCAAATTAATGCTTAGTAATAAAAGCTGCAAATCAGCACAATTGCAATCTAATTATTTTTCCAAATGACTATAAATACTTTTCGAAGACAAAGTCCATATGCCTAATTTTCTCTGCTCTTCTAAAGGTTGTACATGCACAGAGGAAATTTTTCCAAGAAAAATGGGTTATTTTGCATAATAAGCTCACTTCTTTCTCTCATTCCACTCTGATTATTCAGGTCTGGGACTCTACACATTTTCTGGGTGGTATTTTTGGTCTTTAGTCAATTTGCTTTTGCTCCCTGCCCTCCCCCACCCAACTCGTTTACATCGCAGCCAGAATAATCTTTAAAAAACTACTGCATTGTTTCATTCCTCTGTTCCGGAGTATGAAATACTTCTCTGTTACCTGTGAAATCAAGTCTAAATTATTTGGCCTAGCTTTTAAGACTTTCATATTTTATGATTAAATTTTATAAATGTCCCAGAATAATCACCAGAGCCAGGTCAGTTCCCTAACTGACTGAGCTATACCACCTTTGTTTCTCAGTGGTCTTTCCCCTCCACCATGTCATTTGCATGCCTGAAATCTCTTTTCTTCTGTACTTGATTTAATTGGGTTCTGCTCATCCTTTAAAGCCCAGTTTAAAATCTTTCAGGCTGCCTCCTCCCAGAATCTCATCAGGCTGCCTAGTTTCTCTTCTCTTTGTGTTAATAGTCAAAGCAGCATTTTCGGAAGACACATATCAGTGCTTCTCCTTCCCAAACAAGTTTGAAAACAGATGAGGAAAATGAAGGTTGAAATATGATCTTTATGATAAGAAAAGGCTGAATTGGAAGTTGTGAGCTAAGGCTGCAGGGAGTTTGACATCCATTACATCAGCCCCAAATTGAACAATCACACCCTACAGTCTGGCAGATGGCTGCCTGGGCCCCATGCTCCCTGCAGGCAGACAGTTGGACAAGACAAGGCAAGGAGGAGGAGGCTGAACTCCTTCCCCTAAATTCCTCAAACAAATGAGCCTCTCCCCTTCCTCTTGGGTCAGAGAGAAGCCAGAAGCCATGAACATAATCTACATGAAGTTACTCTGTGTTGAAGCTTGATGTCTCTACTTCTTGATCAGTATAAGAAATCAAACACATATTGAAGCAACTTGTTGCTGCTGCTGCTGCTAAGTTGCTTCAGTCGTGTCCGACTCTGTGCGACCCCATAGACGGCAGCCCACCAGGCTTCACGGTCCCTGGGATTCTCCAGGCAAGAATACTGGAGGGGGTTGCCATTTCCTTCTCCAGTGCATGAAAGGGAAAAGTAAAAGTGAAGTCGCTCAGTCGTGTCCGACTCCTAGCGACGCCATGGACTGTAGTCTACCAGGCTCCTCCGTCCATGAGATTTTCCAGGCAAGAGTACTGCAGTGGGGTGCCATTGCCTTCTCCACTGAAGCAACTTAGCACATGCAATTTAGCACATACAAAAGAACAAGAATAACCACAGTTAATCCATCTTAAAATAATAAGCTGGATGTGTTTTAAGGACAAATTGCTCTTGACTACCTTTATAACATTATAAATATTTTTTCTAAAGTTTCTATTATAAAATTAAAAAATTTTTATCCCCTTTCAATTGTATTTTACTGAATTTTTCTGATATTTGTGGAATACCTAGTAAGTGAGAGACAGATAAGATATAAAAATTTATATCTATGATATAATTTGTATAATATACATTATACATTGAAAACTTACATATTATGATATATATGTATATTAATGTTATATATATGTTTATTACATAGTATGAGATATAACATGTGTTATATATTATATATAATTTTTGCCTTGGTGACATTCTTTTATTTTGGGTAAGCGGTACAGTTGTGTTTTGCCTTCCTTCATTGTTTTGTCTGTTTACTCAGGGATATTATAACCAACTAAAGTCTGAGATGCCTACTGGTAAGACACACAGGAAGTGGCTGGATGTTGAATTCCAATAGGTACTTCTCCAAAAGAAACTCAGGTGTCTTGTGCCCTCATGCCTTTCTCATACATAATAAAGGGATCTCTAGTGTGTTATCTTCTGGCAAGACTAACTTAGTTTTAGGCTGTCCTATTGAAGAAGAGAACACAAAATGGAATGTTGAGCCAATTAAATATACCAATATATTCAAGGTGTTGGTGCCCTAAAAAATTGAGGATTGAGATGGAAGATTATTTAACTGGGTAGACCCAGTTCAGATCAGTTCAGTGGCTCAGTTGTGTCCAACTCATTGTGTCCCATGGACTGCAGCACGCCAGGCCTCCCTGCCTAATACCAACTTCTGGAGTTAACTTAAACTCATGTCCATTGAGTCAGTGATGCCATCCAACCATGTCATCCTCTGTCATCCCCTTCTCCTCTTGCCTGCAATCTTTCCCAGCATTAGAGTCTTTTCTAATGAGTCAGTTCTTCACATCAGGTGGCCAAAGTATTGGAGTTCCAGTTTCAGCATCAGTCCTACCAATGAATATTCAGGACTGATTTCCTTTAGGATGGACTGGTTAGATCTCCTTGCAGTCCAAGGGACTCTCAAGAGTCTTCTCCAACACCACAGTTCAAAAGCATCAATTCTTCAGCACTCAGCTTTCTTTATAGTCCAACTCTCACACCATACATGACTACTGGGAAAACCATAGCTTTGACTAGATGGACCTTTGTTGACAAAGTAACATCTCTGCTTTGTAATATGCTGTCTAGGTTGGTCATAACTTTTCTTCCAAGGAGAAAGCATCTTTTAACTTCATGGCTGCAGTCACCATCTGCAGTGATTTTGGAGCTGAAAAAAATAAAGTCTGACACTGTTTCCATTGTTTCCCCATCTATTTGCCATGAAGTGATGGGAGAAGATGCCCTGATCTTATTTTTCTGAATGTTGTTTTAAGCCAACTTTTTCACTCTCTTCTTTCACTTTCATCAGGAGGCTCTTTAGTTCTTCGCTTTCTTCCATAAGGGTGGTGTCGTCTGAGGTTATTGATATTTCTCCCGGCAATCTTGATTCCAGCTTGTGCTTCATCAAGTCCAGCATTTCTCATGATGTACTCTGCATAGAAGTTAAATAAGCAGGGTGACAATATACAGCCTTGACATAATCCTTTCCTGATTTCGAACCAGTCTGTTGCTCCATGTCCAGTTCTAACTGTTGCTTCTTGATCTGTACACAGATTGGTCAGGTGGCCTGGTATTCCCCTCTCTTTCAGAACTTTCCACAGTTTGTTGTGACCCACACAGTCAAAAGCTTTGGCATAGTGGATAAAGCAGAAGTAGATGTTTCTCTGGAACTCTCTTGGTTTTTCGATGATCCAATGGATGTTGGCAATTTGATCTCTGGTTCCTCTGCCTTTTCTAAATCCAGCTTCAACATGTGGAAGTTCATGGTTCACGTGCTGTTGAAGCCTGGCTTGGAGAATTTTGAACATTACTTTACTAGTGTGAGAGATGAGTGCAATTGTGCGGTAGTTTGAGCATTCTTTGGCATTGTCTTTCTTTGGGAGTGGAATGAACACTGACCTTTTCCAGTTCTGTGGCCACTGCTGTGTTCATAAGTGTCCTTGTAAAAATGAGGGAGAATGGTCAGAATTGTAAGGAGAGGTAATAATGGAAGCAGAAGATCAGAGTCAGAGAGTGACTTGAAGATGCTATGCTGACTTTGAAGATGCAGAAGCAGACCACCGGCCAAAGAATGCAGGTGGACTCTAGAAGCTACAAAACGCAAGGACACATATTCTCTCATAGAGCCTCTAGAGGGAGTACAGCCCTGATAATATTTTGATCTCCACCCAAGAAGAACCCATTTCAGACTATTGATCTCCAACAGCATAAGATAATAAATGTGGATTATTTTAAGCCACTAAGTGTGTGGTAATTTGTTACAGGAGCAATAAGAAAATAACACACTGACACCTGTTTAGAAATGAAGGAAGAATCAAGGATAAGCTAACTTTACATATATTAGAATATTTTATATTTAAAAATCTTATTAATCTTCACAAAAGTCTTAAGGCCTTGTAGAAACAAAAGTTATAGCATCATAAAACTTTCCTAGAACTTTTGTTTTTACCTTTTATAAGTTTCAGAAAAAATTTTCAAAGCCAACTTGAATATATGATATTCTGATCTGGATGATCCCTAAAGATTTAGAGCTATGTCAAAATAAGCCTTGTAACCTTAGGTTGGAATACTTCCTAATACTGATCAGCAGAACTCATCCATGTTTTGTACTTGGAATCATTCATCATCTCATTGGCACTCGATTAAATTTAATGCTCACCAATATTGGCACTAGTGGTAAAGAACCCATCTGATAATACAAGAGATGTGAGACGAAGGTTTGATCTCTGGGTTGAGAATATCCCCTGGAGAAGGAAAAGGCCATCCACTCTAGTACTCCTGCTTGGAGAATTCCATGGATAGAGGGAACTGGTGGGCTATGGTCCATGGGGTCTCAAAGAATTGGGCAAGAGTGAAGTGACTTAGGACAGACAGACTGAATATTTGGTCATGTGTGTTCCAAAGCACTACTGATTTAAAGTTTTAGTTTTTAACTTACCTGGTACAAAAGCTACTCTTTTTGGTTCTGTGAGTTTTGAGAAATGCATATATCTGTGTGTTCACCATCAGAATCAAGATACAGAATGTTCCAACAGCTCTCAAATTCCCTCATGCTATCCTTTTGTAGTCAAGCATCTTCTCCAGTCCCAGGCTTTGGCAAGCACCTGCTTTCTTCCTACAGTTGTATGTTTTCCATAATGCCATATAAATAGAATTATACAATAATTTGTATAATCCCCATCTGGATATATGTTCTTTTGCTTTGTAAAATGCAGCTGAGGTTTAAACATGCAGTGAAGTATATCAATAGTTCATTCATTTTTATTGAGTAGCTTTCTATTGCATGGATATACCAGAGTTTGTTTATCCATTTCTAGTTAAGAGAGTTTAGAGTGGGTTCTAAATTTTTATCACAAATAAAGTTGCTATAAATATTTACGTGCAGGTTTTCATTTCTTTGTAGGAGTGGGAATGATCGGTCATACATCTAATTTTATAATAAAGGGTCAGTTGTCTTTCCTAAAGTGGCTGTACCAGTTTTGCTTTACTGCCAGCTATATGTGGCAGTTCCATTTGCTCTATGACATGCCAGCATCTGCTATTATTTAGAAAACAATTGATTTTTGCTACTTTCTTTTTTTAAAAAAGACATTCAAATAGGTATGACAATGTTGACAATTTCAGTTTCTCTAAATATCATGTTAAGCAGCTTTTCACATTATTTGCAACTGACTTAACTTCCATGGTAAAATATCCCTTCAGATCTTTTGCCCATTTTTAAAACTGAGTTTTTGTTTCCCTACTTTTGTGTTATATGTTCTGGATATAATTACTCTCAGATAAATCTTCTGCAAAAATTTTCCACAGTCTATGGTTGTGTTCTCATTCTTTTAATAGTGTCTTTCACAGAGCAAATTTTGATAAAGCCCTCTTTTTGGTTTAAGAATTATACCTTTTGGGGATCATGTTTAAGAACTCCTTTCCTAACCAAATGCTCCAAATATGTTTTTATAGGTGTTCGGGGAGCTTTCTAGTTTTAGCTTTTATATTTAGGTCTATAATGTATCTTGAATCAATTTTTGCATAAGGCACGAGATGTACATATTTTGTTTTGCTTGGATTTTTGCAAATTTGCATGTTTGCATATTTGTCCACTTGTTCCAGTATCATTGGATGAAAATACTATATTTTCTCCCTTCAATTACCTTTGCAACTTTATCAAAAGCCTATTTACTATATTTAAGTGGGTTTATATATTGACTCTCTGTCCTATTCTGTTGAAATGTTTCTGTTTGTCAGTCCCACATTTTTTTCATTGTAGACTTAAAGTAAAACTTGAAATCAAATAATGTGAATTATCCAACTTTGTTTTACCTTTATAAAATTGTTTTGGCTATTCTTAATCATTTGCCTTTCTATATGAATTTTAGAATACACTTATCCATTTCATAAATGTCATGCTGGGATATTTATTGAGATAAAAATTTCCAATTTAAGAATAATTAACATTTTAACATTATTGAGTCTTCTAATATGTAATCTTTGTATAACTTTCTATTAATTTTAGTTTTCTTTGATTCTTTTTTTATAGTGTTCAGTGTAATGACTCTGCAAATATCTTATTGTATTTATATCTAAGTACTTCTTTTTCTTTGGTACTATTATTGTTAATAGCACTTCTTTTTCTAAGGGATGGTCTTGATCACTGCCTCCTGTACAATGTCATGAATCTCCATCCATAGTTCTTTAGGCACTCTGTCTATCAGATCTAATTCCTTGACTCTATTTGTCACATCCACTGTATAATCATAAGGGATTTGATTTAGGTCGTACCTGAATTGTCTAGTGGTTTCCCCCACTTTCTTCAATTTAAGTCTGAATTTGGCCATAAGGAGTTCATGATCCGAGCCACAGTCAGCTCCCAGTCTTGTTTTTGCCGACTGTACAGAGCTTCTCCATCTTTGGCTGCAAAGAATATAATCAATCTGATTTCAGAATTGACCATCTGGTGATGTCCATGTGTAGAATCTTATCGTGTTGTTGGAAGAGGGTGTTTGCTATGACAGTGAGTTCTCTTGGCAAAACTCTGTTAGCTTTTCACCTGCTTTGTTTCGTACTCTGCCGCCAAATTTGCCAGTTACTCCAGGTATCTCTTGACTTCCTATTTTTGCATTCCAGTCACCTATAATGAAAAGGACATCAGTTTTGGGGGTTAGTTCTAGAAGGTCTTGTAGGTCTTCAAAGAAACATTCAGTTTGAGCTTCTTCAGCATTACTGGTCAGGGCATAGACTTGGATTGTTGTAATATTGAATGGTTTGCCTTGGAAACAAACAGAGATCATTCTGTTGTTTTTGAGATGGCATCCATGTACTGCATTTCAGACTCTTTTGTTGACTATGATGGCTACTCCATTTCTTCTAAGGGATTCTGGCCTATAGTAGTAGGTATAATTTTAATCTGAGTTAAATTCATCCATTCCAGTCCATTTTAGTTTACTGATTCCTAAAATGTTGATGTTCAGTCTTGCCATCTCCTGTTTGACTACTTCCAATTTGTCTTCATTCACGAACCTAACATTCCTGGTTCCTATGCAATATTGCTCTTAAAGCATCAGACTTTATTTCCATCACCAGTCACATTCACAACTGGGTGTTGTTTTTGCTTTGGCTCTGTCTCTTCAATCTTTCTGGAGTTACTTCTCCACTGATCTCTAGTAACATTTTGGGCACCTACTGACCTGAGAAGTTCATCTTTCAGTGTCCTATCTTTTTGCCTTTTCATACTGTTCATGGGGTTCTCAAGGCAAGAATACTGAAGTGGTTTGCCATTCCCTTCTCCAGTGGACCCCATTTTGTCAGAACTCTCCACCATGACCCATCCATCTTGGGTGGCCTTACATGGCATGGCTCATAGTTGCATTGAGTTAGACAAGACTGTGGTCCACGTGATCAGTTTGGTTAGTTTTCTGTGATTGTGGTTTTCAGTCTGTCTACCCTCTGATGGAGAAGGATAAGAGACTTATAGAAGCTTCTTGGTGGGAAAGATTTACTGAAGGGGAAACTGGGTCTTGTTCTCGTGGGCGGGACTATGCGCAATAAATCTTGAATCCAATTTTCTGTTGATGGGCTGTATTCCCTCCCTGTTGTTTGACCTGAGGCCAAACTATGGTGGAGGAAATGAAGATCAATGGCAGCAGTGGCTGCAGAACTGGAAAAGGGATTTATTCCAATCCAAAGAATGGCAATGCCAAAAAATATTCAAACTACCACACAATTGCACTCATCTCACATGCTAACAAAGTAATGCTCAAAATTCTCTTAGCCAGGTTTCAACAGCATGTGAACTGTGAACTCCTAGATGTTCAAGCTGGTTTTAGAAAAGGCAGAGGAACCAGAGATCAAATTGCCAACATCCATTGGATCATCAAACAGCAAGAGAGTTACAAAAAATATCTAATTCTGCTTTGTTGACAATGCCAAAGCCTTTGACTGTGTGGATCACAACAAACTGGAAAATTCTGAAAGAGATGGAAATACCAGACCACCTGACCTGCCTCCTGAGAAATCTGTATGCAGGTCAAGAAGCAACAGTTAGAACTGGACATGGAGCAACAGACGGTTCCAAATCAGGAAAGGAGTACATCAAGGCTGTATATTGTCACCCGGCTTATTTAACTTCTATGCAGAGTACATCATGAGAAATGCTGGGCTGGATGAAGCACAAGCTGGAATCAAGATTGCTGGGAGAAATATCAACAACCTCAGATATGCAGATGACACCACACTTATGGCAGAAAGTGAAGAAGAACTAAAGAGCCTCTTGATGAAAATGAAAGAGGAGAGTGAAAAATTGGCTTAAAACACAACATTCAAAAAACAAAGATCATGGCATCTGGTCCCATCATTTCGTGCCAAATAGATAGCGAAACAATGGATACAGTGAGAGTTTATTTTTTTGGGTTCCAAAATCACTGCAGATGGTGACTGCAGCCATGAAATTAAAAGACACTTGCTCCTTGGAAGAAAAGTTATGACCAACCTAGACAACACATTAAAAAGCAGAGACATTACTTTGCCAACAAAGGTCTGTCTAGTCAAAGCTATGGTTTTTCCAGTAGTCATGTATGAATGTGAGATATAGACTATAAAGAATTGAACCCCGAAGAATTGATGCTCTGAACTGTGATGTTGGAGAAGACTCTTGAGAGTTCCTTGGACTGCAAGGAGATCCAACCAATCCATCCTAAAGGAAATCAGTCCTGAATATTCATTGGTAGGACTGATGTTGAAGCTGAAATTCCAAGAATTTGGCCACCTGATGTGAAGAACTGACTCACTGGGAAATACCCTGATGCTGGCAAAGATTGAAGGCTGGAGAGAAGGGGACGACAGAGGATAATGATTGGATGGCATCACTGACTCAACGGACATGAGTTAAATAAGCTCTGGGTGTTGGTGATGTACAGGGAGGAAGCCTGGAGTGCTGCAGTCCATCGGGTTGTAAACAGTGAGAAATGACTGAGCCACTGAACTGAACTGACCTGATTGTAGATTGCATTTTTGTCTTTTGCATTTTGAATTTCAATTGTTCACTACTACGATGGAGAAATAAAATTGATTTTTAAAAATATATTGATCTTGCATACTGCAACTTTGAATGGGATTAAATTCACTCAACTTTAGAATTTTTTGTAGAATTTTCATGAATATACATATATATTGTCTGTGACTAGAGAGTGTTTTGATTATTATTTTCCTATCTGTATGCCTTTATTTCCTTACATTGTTTTATTGCATTATCTGTGAATTTTAGGAAGATGTTGAGTAGGAAATGTGAGAGCAAATGCCCTTGTCTTGTTCCCCATCTTGAGGGGGAGATATAAGTCATAAGTACGATACTCTTGGGGTCTTCTCTAGAAGTGCTCTATCAGGCTGAGGAAGTTCTTTCTATTCCTATTTGGCCGAGAGTTTTATCATCAGAATGTAGAATTTTGTTAATGATTTTTATGCATTTAAAAAAATGATCTTGTTTTTTCTTATTTAATCTACCAATATGATGATGTACATGAATTGACACTCAGTATGTCAATCTTACATTTACAGAATAAGCTTTTGCTTGCTTGTGATGTGTTATACATTTGTGGAATTGATTTCATCATAATTTTGAAGACTTTTATATCTCTTACAATGAAAGCTATTGGTCTGTAATATGTTTCTTCTAATTTTTTAGATTTGACATCAAGTTAACTATGGCTTCATAAGCACTTCTCTTGTGACTCAGCTGGTAAAGAATCTGCCTGCATTGCAGGAGACCTGGATTTGATCCCTGACTTGGGAAGATTCCCTCGAAAAGGGAAAGGCTACCCACTCCAGTAGTCTGGCCTAGAGAAATCCATGGACTGTATAGTCTGGGGTCACAAAAAATCTGACGTGACTGAATGACTTTCACTACTACTACTACTTCTATGGCTTCATAAAATATCTTGAGAAGCTTTCCTCTTTTTCTATTTTCTAAAAGGATTTCACAGAATTTGATTTATTTCTTCCTTGAATGTTTGATAGATGTAACCAGTGAAATTATCTGTATCTGGAATTTTCTGTTATTAGAAAATCTATATTAATCCAAGTTTTTGATCATTGTAGGAACCTTAAGATTATTTCTTCTTGGGAAATATTTGGTAGTTGTTTTCCCCCTTTTCAGTTTGGTAATTTCTACAAACCTATTTCACTGATTTATTCCTTAGCTGTGGTGAGTTTACTAATGAGTTTGTTGAAAGTATTTCTCATCTTTACTGTGTATTTCATTTCTATTATTTCCACTTGTTTTTTATAGTTTTATCACTCTGCTGAGAATACCTTTCTGACTTTGTATGTTTTCCATCTTTTCCACTGCAACATTTAACTCTGATGCTAATCATGTTAGTCTCAACCCCCTGTGTGGTATTTCAACTTCCATGTCATTTCTGAATTTGGTTCATAGATTTCTGTTTTCCTTAAGAGTAACACGTTGTCTTCTTTTTTTTTTTTTTGGAATTTCAGGTTGGTTAGTCACTCTGCAAACTCAGCTTTCTGATTGACTTAGGAGAAGTTGTGAATTTGAAGTTTATCAGTTTTGTTGTTGCTTTAATGGTGGAAGTTTTACTCTTTCCTATTTTCTATATGCCAAGTGGAAACTAAAACCAGTACTGCATAGTTTTAATGGATAAGTAAAATTATCTCTGCTTGGAGGTGGCATATAAATCTCTATGGATATGTGTAGCAGGAGTGAAGTAGGGGGATCAGAAAGGCACTGATACACAAACAGCTATAAAATGATTCATTAATTTTATTCAAGACATATTGATCATTCATTCATATTACCAGATCTAGTAAAAGTTTAAGTAAAATAATCAATGTGAAATTAGAGGTTTTTATAATTATTAGTAGGTTAATATTTTATAATAGCTTATAATATAGGTGTTATTATTTGTGTCAATACTGAAAACACAATGGAATAAATCATTTCTCCAATGTCACATATGGTACTTATTGAGGTCAGGATTCAGACCACTATTTGACATGCCAAACCTCAAGTACCTATCAAATTTTACATTCCATTGGAGTCTGGTGACAAAATGAGAAGAAGTCTTATAAAGGGTACATTATTTGTGATATTACAGGTTGAGAAATATTAAGACCAGATAAAGTCCACTGAAATAATTCAGATTAAAGATTAACTAGGGATATGGCTATGGAATTAAGACAGACAAATGAGCCTCAGAGCCATATGGAGGTCAAGACTAGAAAACTTGGATATGGAGTTAAATAGAACTCAATCAGTGATGAGAAATACTGATGTCAAAAGATAGAGGTTTTGAGCAAGGGTAAGATAATAAAGAAGCAGATGAGGAAAGTGATGAGGTAGATTTAAACATTGTCAAAAACATGTACAGGGCCTCATGTCTACTAGAGAGTTAGGAAGTACTAATATGGGAGAGGATTGAAATGGAGAAATAGACTTGGTATCCATCTATAAAGGAAAACCATTAAACTTATGGGAGCCAATGATATTATAGAAGTATTAGGATACTTATAGGGAAGAAAATTATGTCAAAAACAAGTCTTAATGGATACCTGTATACAGAGAATGGGAATAGAAATGGAGTCCAAAGAAGATAGTTAAAGATTCAACGTGTAAGTGATTAGACAGGAAGAACAAGCATTTGTCATAAAAGTCAAGGAAAGAGAGATAGATTAAAAAAATAATAATAAAGCAAGTATAACCATGACAAATGTTCACTTTGAACAGAGTTGAGGAAAGTAATACATGAAAAGGCTATTGAACTTGTGGTTGAAGACATTGTTAGTGAGCAATCATTTGAATAGTCTTTGGGGCAGAAGCTATAATACAGGAAAAATGTATTCTCATTTTGATTTTTATTAAATACATATGTTCAATTTATAGCTTCCCTGGTGGCTCAGCTGGTAGAGTCTGCCTGCAATGCGGAAGACCTGGGTTCAATCCCTGGGTCAGGAAGATCTCCTGGAGAAGGAAATGGCAACCCACTCCAATATTCTTGCCTGGAGAATTCCATGGACAGAGGAACCTGATGGCTACAGTCCATGGGGTCACAAAGAGTCAGACACAAGTGAGTGACTAATACTATGTTCAATTTATAAGACTTTATCCAAGCATCCTTTAATTCAACAACATATGCATTGCTTTGGAAAAGGTTTACATTATGTGAAAGTGTATAATAATTGAAAATTGATATGAAAATTTAAAACATTAAAATTTATTATTTAGATCCACAGACATAGAAAACAAACTTATGATTACCAAAGGGGGAGGTAAGTAAGTAAGTGTTAGCTGCTCAGTCGTGTCCAACTCTTTGCAACCTCATGAACTGTAGCCTGCCATGCTCCTCTGTCCATAGAATTTTACAGGCAACAGTACAGGAGTGGGTTGTCATTCCCTTCTCCAGGGGATCTTTCGACCCAGGGATTTAACCCAGGTCTCCTGCATTGCAGGCAGATTCTTTGCTCAATGAGTCACCAGGGAAATGGGGAGTTATAAATTAGGAGTTTAGGGTTAATATATACACATCACTATGTGATAACCAGCAAACACCTATTATATAGCATAAAGAACTATACTCAGTATTTTGTAATAACCTGTAATGACCTATAAGGGAAAAGAATCTGAAAAAGAACATACATACATATATGTGTGTTTGTGTGTGTGTATGTGTATATGTATAACTGAATCACTTTGCTGTCAACCTGAAACTAACACATTGTAAACCAATTATACTTCAACAAAAATAAAATAAAAAGAACTAGATCTTAAATAATAAAAAAAAATATTTTATTTTTGCTTTTTGCATGCATTTCAAGATTCTTTTCAGATTATCTTTTTATCTTCTCTGTTACTATTTTCCAGGAATTCATCAAAACATGGGCACAATTACACTATCCATTTTTTAATTTTTTTCTGTGCGTGAGATAAATACCTTTTTCAAAAAATTTAGTTTAGGTTCACTTGCTTGGTGCTTTATTTGCATAGGCTCATTTCACTTCCTTTGGTTAGCCATGCACATCTCTAATTTCAGTGGGAATATTGGCCACTCAGGATCACATTACATTTCAGTGTCATTTGTATCAATTCTTTTTTGTTACAGGATTGCTTATACTTAATTTGCTGCAAGCCATGACATCTTCAGCACTGTTACACCAGAAACAGTTAATTTTCAAGGCTGAACTGTTCCCATAGTTCCCACTGTAATTGCTGCTGATTATTTTTATGTTGTAATGAAGCAATAATGATCAAAACACAGGGTATTTCTTAGGGATTCATGACTGGATGGCTTTGCATTGGGCCATTAACCCCAGTCATTAATTCCCCTGGAAATGCATTGTGCTGAGGTCATTACTGTTAATAACAGAGCTGTATGAAAACATTTGCACACACTCTGGAGTAAAACTGTTGATGATTTTCTGCCTGTAAAGTTTTGTGATTGAGAAAACTAAGAGTAATGAAATTTGACCAAGAAAGAAAAATAAATTGCTGCTCAGTGGAGAGGAATATGATATATATTTGACATATATGTACTATGATATCATGTGGATGTGTATATTTGTCTAAACATTTAATGTGTACACATGAGCAATCATTGGATCTTTATTTTTTGTCCTTGGACTGTATTAACATACATAACATATGTATGATTATTTTTTATAATTTGTGAATATATTACATATCAGTTAAAAATTTTGAAGATTGTCATTCCTAACTATAGTTACATTCTTCACTTTGCAAAACAAATACTGGGCAATTTTTTTTCTACTATACATCTGTTCCTTCTTTATACCACTTAGAGAATTAGCATGAACAAAAAGTTCTTTGAAAATTAATTCTGTGTTCAGTAACAAATCGAAAATCCCACTTTTGTTTTCCTCATTATAATTTTCTTAAAATAATGGCAATGATGAAACTAATTATCACACTCAAAATGTCTTATTTTATTGTTTTTAATACCCACTTCCCTGGTGGCTCAGATGGTAAAGCGTCTGCCTGCAATGTGGAAGACCTGGGTTCGATTCCTGGGTCGGGAAGATCCTTTGGAGAAGGAAATGGCAACCCACTCCAGTACTCTTGTCTGGAAAATCCCATGGACGGAGAAGCCTAGTAGGCTACAGTCCATGCGGTCGCAAAGAGTTAGACACAACCGAGCAACTTCTCTCTCTGTCTAATACCCAGTATGCTTATCACTAAATTCTTACCAAAAGAGTAGCCACAATGTGAGATTTCAGACTGGCTGGTTTCCATAGCTCAGTCGTGTCCGACTCTTTGCGAGCCCGTGAACTGTAGCCTGCCAGGCTCCTCTATCTACGGGATTCTCCAAGCAAGAATAGTGGAGTAGGTTGCCATTTCCTTCTCCAGGGGATCTTCCCGATCCAAGGATCAAACCCCCATCTCCCGCAATGCAGGCAGACTCTTTATACTTTGAACCAGGGAAGAGATTTAAGACTGGGGAAAATTAAATAGCAAAACAATCTACACTCTGCCTTAAAGTTCAAAGACCATTCCTAATCAAAGAACCATAATTAAATCTTCCCTTTAAGCTTCAAGTTAAGCTTCCTTAAGGGCAAGTGGTTGCCCTCAGAAAGAGATTAGAAACAAGGAGACACCAAATGGTCAAACTGGAATTGAGCAAAACTCAAGAAATTCTGTCCTCCCTTTGCTTCCATGTAAGTGAATTTGCTTCTGTGACAGACGTCAGTCAGTCGCTGTTGAAGTTTAACTTAGGGAGACAGATAATTTACAGCATTTATTAAAGTTTTAAATTTGTACTTTTAAGACCATTACAGGCAATTGCTGTTTAGTTTTTAACTTTTATATTCTCATATATTTAAAGCAAAAAGTGAGAAAATAAACAAACAAAAGGGAGTGGGATATAGCTATGGAGGATTTCAGATATTTTCCTTACAAAATTTGCTCGATCTAAAGCAAGAGAGCTCCAGAAAAACATCTATTTTTTGCTTTATTGACTATGCCAAAGCCTTTGACTGTGTGCGTCACAATAAACTGTGGAAAATTCTGAAATAGATGGGAATACCAGACGACCTGACCTGTCTCTTGAGAAACCTGTATGCAGGTCAGGAAGCAACAGTTAGAATTGGACATGGAACAACAGACTGGCTCAAAATAGGAAAAGGAGTACGCCAAGGCTGTAAATTGTCACCCTGCTTATTTAACTTATATGCAGAGTACATCATGAGAGATGCTGGGCTGGAAGAAGCACAAGCTGGAATCAAGATTGCCAGGAGAAATATCAATAACCTCAGATATGAAGATGATACCACCCTTATGGCAGAAAGTGAAGAAGAACTAAAGAGCTTCTTAATGAAAGTGAAAGAGGAGAGTGAAAAAGTTGGTTTAAAGCTCAACATTCAGAAGACTAAGATCATGGCATCTGGTCCCATCAATTCATGGGAAATAGATGGGGAAACAGTGGAAACAGTGTCAGAGTTTATTTTTCTGGGCTCCAAAATCACTGCAGATGGTGACTGCAGCCATGAAATTAAAAGACGCTTACTCCTTGGAAGGAAGGTTATGACCAATCTAGAGAGCATATTTAAAAGCAGAGACATTACTTTGCCAACAAAGGTCCGTCTAGTCAAGGCTATGGTTTTTCCAGTGGTCATGTACGGATGTGAGAGTCAGACGGTAAAGAAAGGTGAGCGCCGAAGAACTGATGCTTTTGAACTGTGGTGTTGGAGAAGACTCTTGGAAGTCCCTTGGACTGCAAGAAGATCCAACCAGTCCATCCTAAAGGAGATCAGCCCTGGGTGTTCATTGGAAGGACTGATGTTGAAGCTGAAACTCCAATACTTTGGCCACCTCATGCGAAGAGTTGACTCACTGGAAAAGACCGTAATATTGGGAAGGATTGAGGGCAGGAGGAGATGGGGACAACAGAGAATGAGATGGCTGGATGGAATCACCGACTCGATGGACATGGGTTTGGGTAGACTCCAGGAGTCGGTGATGGACAGAGAGACCTGGCATGCTGCGATTCATGGGGTCGCAAAGATTCGGACACGACTGAGCGACTGAGCTGAACTGAACTGAATGTAACTGAAAACATTAGGTACCATACAGAGTTAAATTTTTAGAAATTAACAAGCAGAAAACAACTTGGGTTTAATGTTTTTTTCAAGCCCTAAATATAGCAGGAAACTAGTGATTCAATCTCTATTTCTCCAATAGGTACAAATCAGTGAAATGTGAATTAGTGGAAAGATCTATCCTCATTTTACAGATGAAAAAGCATGACTCAAGTAACTAATTTAGTTGAGGTAAATCACCTATAGAACCGCAGAACTAGGATTTAAATTACTCTCAAGGCCTATTTTTCTCCCTTGTTCCACTTGGTTTTATCACAGAGAAACATTCACTAGTGTGTCATTTTTAGACACTTTCTAGAGACACACAGATATCAATAGTAAGACAACTATTTTCAGTAGTTGGTATGATGGATAATCTTATGAGTCAACTTAGCCGGATCATGGTGCCCATATATTTAGTAAAACACACTTCTGGATATTTCTGTGAAGGTATTTTTGGATTAAGTTAACATTTACACCAGGGGATGTCGAGTTACGCATATTACTCACCCTAATATGGTGAGCCTCATTCAGTCAGGTGCGGGCATAAATAAATCTTTCTCCACCTCTACCTGTATGTATGTATATACACATTCTGTTGATTATGCTTCCCGGAAGAATCTTGACTAATACGGATAGGAAAAAATGAAATAGGAAATGTTGTGATGAACCAAGTGTATGTGGAAAGAAATACAGATGTGTAGGACATATTATGAATTTGAAAATATCTTTGATTGTAGTTTCAAAGAGATACCTACCTCTTTCCTACCTCCATAAAAAAATAATAACAAAAAAGTGAACACCATTACAGAAACCTCTGAATAGAGTGTGGATTGATACGATGATTTACTGATATTTTATTCATATTTTCTAATACAGCACAATGCTAAAGCCACTTATAATTGGTATATCTAAACTCTGATTTCCCTTAAAAATCTAGGTTCATTTGGTAGTTTAAGATGAAAAAAATACTTAGGAAATGCTCTTTTCAGTATAATTTTCTAAAAAATTATTGGCGTAAAATTGGTTTACAATGTTGTGTTATTTTCAGGTACACTGCAAAGTAAATCAGTTATTCATATAAGTATATTCCCTTTTTTTTTAGATTCTTTTCCCATATAGGCCACTAAAGAGTATTGAGTGGAGCTCCTTGTGTATTTTATATATAGTAGTGTATATATATATCAATCCCAATCTCCCAATTTATCCCTCCCTTGCTCCCTGGTAACCATAAGTTTGTTTTCTACATCTGTAACTCTACGTATGTTTTGTAGATAAGTTAGACAGAGAAAGATAAATAGCATCTGATATTGCTTACATATGGAATCTAAAAAAAGGGTACAAATGAAATTATCTGCAAAACAGAAATAGAGTTACAGGTGCAGAATAATTTTTGAGTAAGATATATATTTATAAATCTATGTGCATGTATGCATATGTATATATATATGGAAATGATAATTAGCCAAATAGATAAAAGTGGAGGCTGGGGAAAATATATCATTTGAGATATATATTTCACAAAGACTTCTATTTCCTATAAAATTAATTTGCTGAAGAAAGAAAAAAGCTCTGAAAGCCTTTTAATAACGTCTCTCCCAGAAGCTTCATATTATTTCAAAATTACATGTAATTATATACATATATATGCTGCTGCTACTGCTAAGTCGCTTCAGTCGTGTCCAACTCTGTGTAACCCCACAAATGACAGCCCACCAGGCTCCTCTGTCCCTGGGATTCTCCAGGCAAGAATACTGGAGTGGGTTGCCATTTCCTTCTCCAATGCATGCATGCATGCTAAGTTGCTTCAGTTGTGTCCGACTCTGTGAGACCCTATGGACAGCAGCCCACAAGGCTCCTCTGTCCACAGGATTCTCTAGGCAAGAATACTTGCATGGGTTGCCATTTCCTTCTTCATATATATATATTCATGTTTTCATGCAGAGTAGCCTATCTCCAAAGAGCTCTATTTTATACTTCATTGTTTTAACAGACCACCCACACATACTTCAGAAATACTCATGCCTGTATAGCTACTTAAGGGTCTTTATTCTGTGACAGTCTTGCTTAGTCACTCAGTGGTGCCTGACCCTTTGTGAACATTTGAACTGTGGCCCACCAGGCTCCTCTGTCCATAGGATTTTTCAGGCAAGAATATTGAAGTGCAAGAATATTTCAGGCAAGAATAAGGAACTAGTTTCTTCTCCAGGGAATCTTCTTAACCCATAGATCAAATCTGCATCTCCTGTGTCTCCTGCATTTCTGGTGGCTTCTTCACTTGCTGAGCCACTGGGGGAGCCCCAGTGGTGGGGTTGGGGGGTGGTTTCCTCAAAAACAAAGCATCACAGGGAATTGTTTGGAATGGAAGCATGTAGAGGAGAGTCAGTGTTCCCTGTTCCTTGACTCTGCAATTAGTAAAGATGATTCCTTCTTTGGAGAGAAATGATGTTTGCTATTCCTCTGTATTTAATCTGTTATACTGTTAAATAGTATCTTTAAATATCATTTCCAGTGGAGGCAGTGAGGGAAAGATAAATGAAGAAGAAGGCAAGAACTTGGAAAAATGATTGCAGATTCTTTTTGCCATAGATGTTTACAGCTAATTTTGCCTGAATAGAATGTTTCCTGTATTTAAGGGGAGATATGGACTTCCCTTCTGGCTCAATGGTAAAGAATCCACCTGTCAATGCAGGAGACATGGGTCTAATCCCTGGGTTGTGAAGATTCCATGGAGAAGGAAATGGCAACCCACTCCACTATTTTTTTCCTGGGAAACCCCATGGGCAGAGGAGACTGGCAGGCTATATAGTCCATGCGGTAGCAAAAGAATGGGACACAATTTAGAGATTAAACAGCAACAACTTTCACACCCACATCTGTGGGCCAGAGATAGAGAGATGGCTCCCAGTTTTAGACAGTTACTTTGGATGTTGCTCCCTGGCTTGCCATCTCTGAAATCTCTCCTGCACTATAGCATTTTCAAAATGAAAGGTAAGAAAGACCTTTCTCTTTAGGAGTAAATACAAATGAACAGTAAAAATCTGCAGATAGATACCTTCTCTACAATTGTTTCATAGAATAGAAAAGCGGCAGGGCTCATCTTCATTATTTTATTTTATGGAGTGCCTTTCACAAGGAGAGCTCAATTTGATAATTTGATGATGAGTTATGATGATGATCAATTAAAAGTGAAGTATTATTCATGATAACTGAGGGGTTAAAATGAAAAGTTTTCATTTCAGAATGGTGCCAAAAGCAAATTTTTACATAAATAGTATTATCATCCATCATGAGCTTAACATACTGGCATTCCTTCCAGTGAGAACAATTTTTAGGTGATATTTGATGATTGCTATTCCACTTACAAATGTAACAAAACCATCCATAATTCTACCCCCCAAAATTAAGTGTTTTTTCTTCTTTCCAAATTTACATATTCATACATAATAAAAATGGTCCTATGAAAACACACAACTCTTTTAGACATTTATTTAGTTAGACATTATTTAGTAGAATAATGATATTCAACACAGAATACGAAAACCCTTCTACTAACATGTTTCATAAAGATGCTACAGAGATAGAGATTCTGTTATCTTATTATGGCCTAGATTGTTATTACATAACATAGAATCACAGATATATTATTTACTTCTTCAGAGAAATCTGTCTTTATCCAACTTTCCCTAGTATTACATTCCTGTAAAATTCTTGCTGAAATATGAAGAATATCTTATAAAAATTTTATACTGTTTGCAGTACTTTCACACTTATCTCATTCTTCTGTTTCTGTATTTCATAAAGATACTAAAAGGTAATTATTTCCTATTTTTCAGATGCATAAATTAAGCTTCATACAGATTTGTTGAAATTTTCACAAGAAAAATGTAAAATGAGTCAGGATTAAAACGTTAAATTCTAGTTCACAAAGTTTTATGTTATATCATAGATTCCTAAACATATTTATATCAGTAATCATCATCAGTGACTTAAAAATCAGAGCAGGATTTAAAAATCATTATTTTGGGCCATTGTTAGGTCTTTCTGCTTCATCTTTGTTTTATTGGCTAATATGGGACTTTAGTTCCAGGATTCTTGTTCCACGCCCACCATATTTGTGTCATTACTTTAGTGCTCCAAGTGAGCATTACAGTATGAGTAACTTTTCTCTTCCAAGTTAAATACAATCACTTATCTTCTTACACATGCATTTATTTAGTGCAGCAAAAGTTCCACCAGTAGATCTTAAGCTGAACAGCCACTGGAAACCCAAACTAGTCATGAATGGGCTGAGCTTATAGGAAGCACGTAGACAGCAAGGGACAAAAGCATAAAAGAAAGAGTACATATTGGGAAGCGATTAATACATTAATTAATGTATTGATACATTAATTCAAAACCATAGGCTTCCTAACTCCTTGGAACAATGGCTGGGCATGAATTCCAATCCGGTGAATCAAATCCTGCTTATTGTGATGCTTGATTATCTTCATATTGTCTTCTGGCCCATTTCTTTTAGAACAATGCAAGAGCCTTGATGGTAGAGACCATAATAAAATTGAGTCAAATAAAATGTTTCATCAGTAGGGTTTCTGTTTAAGATTAAGATTACAAGCTTTGTGTCCAGGCAACAGGGTGTAATTCCATGAGAGAAAGCTATTTCTCATTATCAATGTCAGCATGAGGATTTCAGAAAATAAAGGCAAATGGGGATAGATGGGACACAAAAGTCAATAACATATCTTGCCAGGAGTTCTTGAGAAAGAAATTTTGAGTAGTGGATTTACCCTCTAAGTGATGGTTATAGGACTAAAAGTTAAACCATCTTGAGAGTAAATGAAACACTGCAGTCTTGTCAGAGAGGGAACTTTCGAAAAATTATTGAAGTATATATAGTTGACTTAGAACATTATATTACTTTCAGGAGTGCAACATAGTGGTTCAATATTTTTATAGATTGCCCATCAAACAAAGTGATTATAAAATATTGACTATATTCTGTGTGCTATGTTACATACAGTTACTTATTTTGTAGTTGGTAGTTTGTAGCTCTTTATCCCCTTCATCTCTTTTGCCCCCAGCACTGCCCCTCTCCCTGTGGTAATTACTACTTATTCTCCATGTCTGCGAGTATGTTTCTGCTTTATTTGTTCATTCATTTTGGTTTTTAGATTCCCCATATAGGTAAAAACATAACCGTATTTGACTTTCTCTCACTTATTTCATTAAGTATAATACCCTCCAGGGCCATCCATGTTGTTACAAATAGCAACATTTTATTCTTTTTATGCCTTAGTAATATTCCATTGTGTGCATATATATATATATATATATATATATATATATATATATATATGAACACACACATATATACTACATCTTCTTTATCCATTCATTTGCTGATGAGCACTTATGTTGCTTCCAAATCTTGCCTATTATAAATAATGCTGCTGTGGACATTGAAGTGATGTATCTTTTTGAACTAGTGTTTTTGTTTTCTTCAAATAAATGATTAGGAGAGGAATTGTTGGATCATATGGTAGTTCTATTTTAACTTTTTGAGGAACTGACAGTTTTTCAGAGTGGCTGTACCAATTTACATTTTCACCAACTGTGTGCTAGGGTTTCTTTTTTTCCACATCCTTATCAACACTTGTAATTTCCTGTCTTTTTGATGGTAACCCCTCTAACATGTGTGAAGTATTATCTCATATTGGCTCTGATTTGCATTTCTGTTATAATTAATAATGTTGAGTATCTTTTTACATACATGTTGGCCATCTATCTGTCTTTGAAAAATGCCTATTCAAGGTTCTGAGAGTGAGAATTTTAGGTTTTAGAGCAAAGATCAGTTGTGGGAGTAAGTGATTTCATGCACTATATCTATTCTGGTGTGGCCTGGGATTTTCTTACGTGGGAATTAGGTGTTTAATTCTGTGCAAGGCTCTACCAAGCTTTGGGGGGATATAAGTAGGGATGAAGCAAATTCCTTCAATTCATTTATCTATTTTTTTAGCTTTCAAGCTATCATATTTATTTTTAATATTAAATTTATTTATTTTTTTAATTAAGGATAATTGCTTTACAGAATTGCCTTGGTTTCTGTCAAACATCAGCATGAATCAGCCATAGGTATACATATGTCCCCTCCCTCTTGAACCTCCTTCCCATCTCCCTCCCCATCCTAACCCTCTGGGTTGTTACAGAGCCCTAGTTTGAATTGCATAGGTGCTTAGACCCTACCAATTATCAAAGAAAAGGAATCGAGAACCAAAACAGGAAAATTTGTATGTAGGCTTGAGGGGACTGTAGCCTGCCAGGAATTCTCTTTCCATGGAATTCTCCAGGCAAGAATACTGGGGTGGGTTGCCATTTCCTTCTCCAGAGGATCTTCCAAACCCAGGGATCAAACATGGGCCTCCTGCATTGCAGGCAGATATTTTACCGTTTGAGCCACCAGAGGCCCCCGCAATAAACATGGAAATGGTAATATTTAAGCAGGCTAGTGAAAGGGGGGTCAACTTTATCTACTAGGCTTCTGAGTTGAGGCACACGGACCCCTGGCATTAATTGTATCGAGATATGAGTAAAACTCTCAAATTATATGAAGGGCAACTATAAAAATTACCCTATGAAATATGATACTGAATCTATTATAGAGTGTGGTCAATGATTTTGTTCTTTATCATATAGGATCCTAAGAGAAACTTCTGTGTAGTCCAAGTTCCAGAGATATTTCTGCTTAATAATTGGTTTTGTTGTATGGATTCTCTAAATTGTATAATGGACCACGTTTGAATTTTAACCCAGTTTGTTAAAAAGGAAATGTGTGGCTCAGTCATAGTTCTGTGTTCATTTGATAGTTTTGTTCTTGTTCTCCTTCATTCTTTTGCCCCATTCTTCAATCTGCTTATTGTATTTCATGTCTTGCCTTTAATCCTTTTTAGATGAAGTAGGTTCAGTAGTATCCCAAAGAAATGTTGAATCACTTGTGGTTTTCAACACAGTGCATGCAGAATTAGAAAAGCTATTTTAGTGTCTCAGGTTGTAGTAAGAGAATGAAGACAATGGGAATATGTACTAGTTTCCTGGAGCTTCTGTAACAAGTCTCACAAGTTGTGTAACTTAAGAAAACAAATGCATCTTCTCTCAGTTCTGGAGTCTAGAGATATGAAATCAAGTTGTCTCTGTATAACCATGCATACATTGAAGACTAAGGTGCATCCTTCCCTGCCTCTTCCCAGGCTTTGGTTGGCATTCCTTAGTTTTTAAACTCATCACTCAAATATCTGTCTCCATCTTCACATGGCATTCTTCCTATGTATGTGTCCAAATATTCCTCTGATTTCCAGATCTGCTACCATGAGGATAATATCTCTCCAGAAACAAGCAAAACTTTATGTTTTAAAAGTTGATTACAGAATGTTACAAACAGCATCTGAATTCAGAATTTTGTTTATCTCTATGCTAAAATCTTCCCTACCTCCCTGCCCCCCACCCAGGCCCACTATGATTCACTATTATCTCATCTTAACTTGATTATATCTACAAAGACTCTATTTCCAAATAAGGTCACATTTAATTCAACTCACAGCAAGTAGTATCAATAGTAGTGATACAGCAAAAATTATACTACAAGCCAAGTGTTGGCCTCCATCCCCAATATGTTTTGTTACAACTCCCTACTACTCAGCTCAAGTAGTTGTACAAGTTTGTATTTCTACATTCATCTCCCAGTCTTTTCACTTTCAGTGATATCTGCTCTGTCTCTATATTTGTACCTGAATTCTCCCTCACTGTATGCTTGTGCTAAGTCTCTTCAGTCATGTCTGACTCTTTGTGACCCCATGGACTGTAGCCTGCCAGGCTCCTCTGTCCATGGGATTCTCCAGGAAGGATACTGGAGTGGGTTACCATGCCCTCCTCCAGGGGATCTTCCTGACCTGGGGATCAAACCCTGTCTCTTATGTCTCTTGCATTGGCAGACAGATTCTTCACCACTAGCACCACGTGGGAAGCCCCCTCAGATGAATAATTCATGGACTGAAACAACCATATGATTATTTCAGCTACTTAAAAGCATCCTCCTTCCAGGTGACCCACCCTGGACTCCAGTGAGCAAGTGATACCACGTTTCCTCATAGTCTCAAGCTCCTATAGACAGAGGATCTCAGACAAGGCACCTGGCTTAAGGCAAGTAAAGAGTCTTCACTGACCCCTGTTCCAATATGAAACATTTATCAACTTAACACTCATGGGATTTGAAGCCAGACTGAGATGAGTTCAAACTCCAATTTTGCAAACACTGAGGCAGACTGTTCTATTTGAGTTTGGAGAGGCACAACCATGCATAAAACTGTGTCCCAGTTTTCCTGACACTCCAAAGCTTCAAGTGCATTAAGAGTGAGCTCCACAACTCTCATAGAAAACATGATGGTTCATCAAGAAAGACAAATCTTGTTTACATAAAACTCTAGAGTAATTGAACACAATGTACTTGTTGGTTTTGCCAGTTCTGAGGTATGTGAACTCACGAATTAATTCAACCCCTAAAATAAAATTTCTTTATGTATAACATGAAGAAAAAATAGCTTATAGTTTGGTTGTGAGAAATAAACAATATTTAAATTCTTGTTACTGCTCTGTCACACAATAGGTGCTTAATAAATGTTAGTTCTCACACATTCCATACAAATATCAATAGATCTTATGATATTATCAGTATCATTGTATTATGCTCTGCTTTGGGACAGGTTTTCAGAACATATTTAAATTTATTTTGTTAAATATTTATGCCCATGATACTCCTAGGAATTTGGTTTAACTTCCTTTGCAATAGATATTTGTTTACACTTACTTTTTCTCCACTACCCAAAATTATTCACCTATGGTTGCACAGCTTTTGCAAGCAAGATCTCTGAGATTAACCTTTTCCCACCTAACTAACCTCAAATTTTTTGCGTTAACAGATTGAGATGGTGCGTAGAATTATAGTCGGCATTTTCCCTCCTTTTAATGTTTAGGTCTCCAAAGGCTACATGAACACCTAGTGTGAACTGCAAGCAGAACATCATTATTTACAATATGCAGAATCTCTCCAATTGTTGACCAAATCTCATTTTAAGACAAAGGACTAAAGCAAAAAGTCCATAGCTAAATGCAAGAAAAGTTCATCTGAAAACTTTAATTAAAGAAACACTGGTTTTTTTCAGCCATTATCAAAGGTCAACTAAGGAATTCACAGATTACATATAATTTCAAAATACATATAGAAGTGAAATGTGGCTAATTTGTTATAATTTATGAAAATAACATAATTACAATAAAGTAGTTTGACTCTTGCTTGTTTTTAATTTTTAAAAAAGACTAAATGTCTATTCATTCACATTTGAAAGCAGATAATCTAACAGATTCCATTTTAGGGTTGGGGGAGGAAGGTGGGAAGAAGAAAGAAAACTTTTCAATATAGAGACCATTTAAACATCACTGCATTGTTTGGATAAAATTTGACAATAGAAGGAAAATGTCATACCATATTTATTTCCTCATAATTTCCCCTCCCTAATGGATATCAATCTTCAGCTACCATAAGCTGAATATAGTACCCAATAAGAATTCTATAACTCTCTTTATGTTATGTTATCATTAACACAAGTGTGATCACAGACTTTATGTATCTTGAAGTTCATATTTTCTGCTTTGTGAAATCAGGATAAAATCTGCTTTCACTGGTAAATTTGAGATATTAGGGTCAAGGCAAGTGGAGACTCAGAATGACAGCTTTTGAAGAGTTAAAAAAATATATATATATATATACATGTATATATATGTATATTTAAAATAACTGACCTAGGCATATGTGCTTGGGAAATATTGGAAAATGTCATAATATCGATACATATATAATATTTATACATACTTCCTTAATGTGGAATTATTATATTATTATATTTTAGTAACATCCTCAAAAATATTTTCCTTACTTAAAAGTAATTGGCATTATTTCTATATTCTGTCTTATGTTTTATCTAAATAAACATTAGTCAAAGTTCTTATTCTTTTATGTAAGTGTGCTATATTTTGAGTACACCATGTCTGTGTATCTACTCATATTTTTTTACCCTTGACTCTTAAATGCTTCATGGTAGATTTCCAAAGAAAAATAATATTCTTTCATAATCACTATATAGTTTAAATTTTTAGGGGATTTAACATTAATTCACTCTCTATCTTTTCTGCTCTACATATTCCAGTTTTGCCAATGACATTCTTTATGACAATTTTCTGCCTCCAATCTCAGATCTAGTACAAAATTACATATTGCATGTAGTTTCCTTTAATCTAGAACATTGCTCAACTGTTGTCTTTCATGACAGTAACATTTTGGAAGACTACAGACCGTCTCTTTTTTTTTAGTAATGTATCTTATTATGTTTGTTAGAACTTTCTTCACATTTTGTCTTACATTTATATATGTATCCTGGCTCTCAATTCTATGTAAAACACACTGTGCACTATTTGAAGTGTCAAGTTAGGAAGTTCAACATATATCTGTCTATCCCTCAATGGCGATGCAATTTAGAACATATCAAAAACTGTCTTGTTCCTCCACTGTAGAATTACCATATATCCCTTTGTATCTTAAAAACAATCTGTAGAGAGACCCTCTAAGACCATGAAAATTCTGCTGCACATCAAAAAATCCCCCTCCGTATTTAACTGGAAAAAATATTCTTTATGATGAATGCAAAATGATTTTCTAACTCCCGTCCTTTCTCTACCTTTATTGATTAGCATTCTATTTTTAAAGAGGAACCCTTCCTTCTTTTTCCTTATTTACTTGTTGATTATCAATATGGATACATGTGTTTCTACTTTTTACCAATGGTTTATAATTCATTACTTTCCCTGCTTAATTATCTTGTTCTAGGCTTGGTTAGTGGGATCACCTTCAAACTGTGATGATTTCTTTTTTGCATTTTTTTACGTTCT
Source organism: Okapia johnstoni (assembly GCA_024291935.2). Classification (NCBI taxonomy): domain Eukaryota; kingdom Metazoa; phylum Chordata; class Mammalia; order Artiodactyla; family Giraffidae; genus Okapia; species Okapia johnstoni. Next base: position 31,490,334 of record CM044311.1, read on the forward strand.
GTCATAAATAAATTATTCCAGACTCATCTCACCCTGTTCTAGACTGCGAGTTGGTAAGTTACCTGAAGATTCCGGTTTTATTTTTCATGGGGAGAGTTATAGAGATATGTAGGCTCACACATGTTCACTGACACTGGAGTGTCTTTACTCACTGGCCTTTGCAACAGACAGAAATAATATTTACAACATAAATTCATACTGATAATTCCAGCTGTAGTTTATCTCAACATAATTATTCCTTCCCTCCTTGCCCTCCAACCATGTTTATATTTTCCTTTAACTAGAGTTTAAGGACCCTGGCTTCTGGCAGTGTCACTACTCATATTCATTTGCTCACACCTACGCATCCTCTGTAATAACCTGAACATTGTTTCATCCATACCACTACAGAAAGGAATTCCACTAAAAGAATTCAAGCCTTCTTTGCCTTTAACCCCAAATCCCAGTATCCTACTCTTAAATTGGTGGTATATAGTCACAAACTGGGGCTTCCCTGGTGGCTCAAATGGTAAAAATCTGCCTGCAATGCTGGAGACCCTGTGTTATAAAGTCACTTTGATTAAATCTTTTGTTTTATTTACCTTTGGTTTGCTTTTATACCTTTAATACAATATTGAAACACAGCTGAGTTCATTTATTTCAGCTTTGATTTTTTTTTCAAATTCTCATTGTTGCTGACTTATTTTGAATTTTGAATATGTAAAACATTAACATGCTTCCAAGCACGTTCCTATAAGAAAGGTATTCTCAGAAGAGGGTAATTCTCTTTTTTCTTTTTCTCTCTTCTCCTTTCACTTGTACCTCGTCTGTAATAATTTCATTGCTTCTTTTTTATACTTTTTCTTCAAAAAGAAGATAGATGCATGCTTTCTTCACACACATGTATATTTCTTCTTATGCTCTCTGCTTTAAAAATTTTTTTTTACAATATATTCTTAGGGGAAAAAGTGATGTTTTTAGAGACAACAATATCAGCTACATGGAATGTGGAAGTAATAATACAGAAGAGTATACAAAAAGGAGAATGAATCTACAGAGGGCAAACATTGCATTCTCATGTTGAGGATAGTAAGGTAACTTATCATTCCGTCACATACAGCTTGTGACAGTCCACACTGAACTATATGCCTCTCTCAACTTCTCACTACAAAACTAAAAATCCATCTTTTCATTTTTGTCTCCTATTCTCTGTGGAAGAACTGTCCCTTCTCTCAAAAGCTAGTCTTTACTTCCTTTTAAGATGCTATTTCTTCCATTTCATTCTAGATTTCCTATTTTGTCAATATGGTTTTCTTCTTTAAATTATTTGCCTCATAATAGAAACATTTCTCACCATATTCCATGTCTTAATTACCTCCATTATCCTTTATCTCTTTCTCGGCATTTCACTCTCACTCTTTATTGTAGAATTTCTCAAAGGGTTTTATAGTTCTTAGACACTTCTCTTTCATTCACTCTGCAATCCATTTCAGTATTAATTCTTCCCAAGCTTTCCAATCAAATTTTCCTTTCTAACACAAGATGGCAGAGTAGAAGTACGCATGCTCATCTTCTCCTGCGAGACTTCCAAAATTACAGCTCAGTGCTGAACAACCATCAACAGGAGAATGTTGGATCCGACCCAAAAAAGATACCCCACCTCCAAGGGCAAAGGAGAAGCCCCAGCAAGATGGTATGAGGTGCGAAATCACATTTAGAATCAAACCCCATACCCACCAGAGACACTTGGAGGGCTCATTATAAACCTTATGCACACAAGGAGACCCCACAGAGACCAAGCCAGACCTGCCTTTGAGTGTTTGAGTGCCTCCTGCCGAGATATGGATCAGCAGTGGCCTGACCCAGGGGCAGGTGCTCTGGGTGCAGCAGACTGGGTGTGGCATAAGCCCTCTTGGAGGAGGTCACCATTAACTGCACCATAGAGTTGCCAGAACTTACACAGGACTGGAGAAGCAGGCTCTCGGAGGGAAAAAAAAACAAAACCTTGTGTGTAACAGGACCCAGGAGAAAGGAGCAATAACTCCACAAGAGACTGAACCAGACTTGCCTTTGAGTGTTCAGGAGTCTCCAGCAGAAGCATGAGTCAGTAGTGGCCTGCTGCAGTGTTGGGGGCACTGAGTGTAGCAGTGCATGCACAGGACATTTTGAAGGAGGTTGTCATTATCTTCATTACCTCCACCATAGTTTGCTCTCAGTTGAAACAAAAGGGAGGGAACACAACCCCACCCATCAACAGAAAATTGGATCAAAGATTTATTGAGCATGGCCCCACCCATCAGGACAAGACCCAGTTTCCCCCACAGTCATTCTCTCCCATCAGGAAGGTTTCATTCTCTCAAGAGAAGGTTTCTTCTCTCAAGAGAGAGAGAATGAAAACCACTTGATCACAAGGACCACAGACTTGTCTAACTCAATGAAACTATGGCCATGCCCTGTAGGGCCACCCAAGACTGAGGGGTCATGGTGGAAAGTTCTGACAAAAGATGGTCCACTGGAGAAGGGAATAGCAAACCACTTCAGCGTTCTTGCTTTGAGAACCCCATGAACAGTATGAAAAGGCAAAAAGATAAGACACTGAAATATGAACTCCCCAGGTCCATAGGTGCCCAATATGTTACTGGAGAAGGGCAGAGAAATAACTCCAGAAAGAATGAAGAGACAAAGCCAATGCAAAAACAGAGCACAGTTGTGGACGTGACTGGTGATAGAAGTCAAGTCCGATGTTGTAAAGAACAATATTGCATAGGAACCTGGAATGTTAAGTCCGTAAATCAAGGTAAATTGGAAGTGGTCAAACTAGAGATGGCAAGAGTGAACACTGACATTTTAGGAATCAGTGAACTAAAATGGATTGGAATGGGCAAATTTAACTCAGATGACCATTATACCTACTACTGTGGGCAAGAATCCCTTAGAAGAAATGGAGCAGCCCTCATAGTCAACAGAAGAGTCCGAAATGCAGTACTTAGGTGCAATCGCAAAAACAATAGGATGATCTCTGTTCATTTCCAAGGCAAACCATTCAATATCACAGTATTCCAAGTCTATGCCCCAGCCAGTATCCTGAAGAAGCTGAAGTTGAATGGTTCTTTGAAAACCTACAAGACCTTCTAGAACTAACACCCAAAACAGATGCCCTTTTCATTATAGGGGACTGGAATGCAAAAGTAGGAAGTCAAGAGATAACTGGAGTAACAGGCAAATTTGGCCTTGGAGTAAAAAATGAAGCAGGGAAAAGGCTAACAGAGTTTTGCCAAGAGAATGCACTGGTCATAGCAAACACCCTCTTCCAACAACACAAGAAAAATTCTACAAATGGCCATCATCAGATGGTCAATACCAAAATGAGATTGATTATATTCTTTCCAGCCAAAGATGTAGACGCTCTATACAGTCAGCAAAAGCAAGACTGGGGACTGACTGTGGCTCAGATTATGAATTTCTTATTGACAAATTCAGACTTAAATTGAAGAAAGTAGGGAAAACCACTAGACCATTCAGGCATGTCCTAAATCAAAACCCTTATGATTATAGAGTGGAAGTGAGAAATAGATTCAAGGGATTAGATCTGATAGACAGAGTGCCTGAAGAACTATGGAGGGAGGTTCATGACATTGAACAGGAGGCAGGAATCAAGACCATCCCTAAGAAAAAGAAATGCAGAAAGGCAAAATGGTTGTCTGAGGAGGTCTTAGAAATAGCTGAGAAGGGAAGAGACACTAAAGACAATGGAGAAAAAGAAAGATATACATACCCATTTGAATACAGAATTCCAAAAAATAGTAAGGAGAGATAAGAAAGCCTTCCTCAGTGATCAGTGCAGAGAAATAGGGGAAAGCAATAGAATAGGTTAACTAGAGATCTTTCCAAGAAAATTTGAGATACCAAGGGAACATTTTATGCAAAGATGGGTACAATAAAGGACATAAATGATATGGACCCAACAGGAACAGAAGATATTAAGAAGACATGGAAAGAATACACAGAAGAACTGTACAAAAAAGATCTTCATGACTCAGACAACCACAATGGTGATCACTCACCTAGAGCCAGACATCCTTTAATGTGAAGTCAAGTGGGCCTTAGTAAGTATCACTATGATCAAATATAGTGGAGGTGATGAAATTCCAGTTGAGCTATTTCAAATCCTAAAAGGTAACACTGTAAAAGTGTTGCACTTAATATGCCAGAAAGTTTGGAAAACTCAGCTGTGGCCACAGGACTGGAAAAGGTCAGTTTTCATTTCAATCCCAAGAAAGGCAATGCCAAACAATGCTCAAATTACTGCACAACTGCACTCATCTCACACAGTAGCAAAGTAACGCTCGAAATTCTCCAAGCCATGTCAACTGTGAACTTCCAGATGTCCAAACTGGATTTAGAAAAGGCAGATGAACCAGAGATCAAATTGCTAACATCCATTGGATCATCAAAAAAGCAAGAGAGTCCCAGAAAAATATATATATTTGCTTTATTGACTATGCAAAAACCTTTGACTATGTGGATCACAACAAACTGTGGAAAATTCTTCAAGTAATGGGAATACCAGGCCACCTGACCTGCCTTCTGAGAAATCTGTATGCAGATCAAGAAGCAACAGTCAGCTGGACGTGGAACAATAGACTGGTTCCAAATCAGGAAGAGTATGTCAAGGCTGTATATTTTCACTGTGCTTATTTAAGTTATATGCAGAGCACATCATGCAAAATGCTGGGCTGGATGAAGCATAAACTGGAATCAAGATTGCTGGGAGACTATCAATAACCTCAGATATGCAGATGACACCACCCTTATAGCAGAAAGTGAAGAAGAACTAAAGAGCCTCTTGATGAAAGTGAAAGAAGAGATTGAAAAAGTTGGCTTAAAACTCAGTATTCAGAAAACTAAGATCATGGCATCCAGTCCCATCACTTCATGGCAAATAGGTGGGGAAACAATAGAAACAGTGACAGACTATTTTGGGGGGCTCTGAAATCACTGCAGATAGTGATTACAGCCATGAAATTAAAAGACACTTGCTCCTTGGAAGAAAAGCTATGACCAACGTAGACAGCATATTAAAAAGCAGAGACATTACTTTGCCAACAAAGGTCCATCTAGTCAAGGTTATGGTTTTTCCAGTAGTTATATATGGATGTGAGAGTTGGACTATAAAGAAAGCTGAGTGCTGAAGAATTGATGCTTTTGAACTGTGGTGTTGGAGAAGACTCTTGAGAGTCCTTTGGACTGCAAGGAGGAGCTCCAACCAGTCCATCCTAAAGGAAATCAGTCCTGAATATTCATTGGAAGGACTGATGCTGAAACTGAAACTCCAATACTTTGGCCACCTGATGAGTAGAATTGACTCATTGGAAAAGCTCCAGATGCTGGGAAAGATTGAAGGCAGAAGAAGGGGACAACAGAGGATGAGACATTTGGATGGCATCATTTCCTCGATGGGCATGAGTTTGAGCATTCTCCAGGAGTTGATGATGGACAGGGAAGCCTGGAGTGCTGCAGTCCATGGGCACACAAAAATTCAGACATGACTGAGAGACTGAGATGAACTGAAATCACTGATGGTAATACTGATGAGCATTATTGCATCTTTGCTACAAAAAAATGTTGTCAAAACACCAAGTAATCATCATTACTTAAGAATTTATTAGAAATGAGCCTATTATACAGAGTGAAGTAAGCCAGAAAGAAAAACACCAATACAGCATACTAACGCATATATATGGTATTTAGTTAATCGGTAAAGATAACCCTGTATGCGAGACATCAAAAGAGACACAGATAAATAGAACAGTATCATGGACTCTATGGGAGAGGGCGAGGGCGGGATGATATAGGAGAATGGCACTGAAGCATGTAAATTATCAAATGAGAAATGAATCGCCAGTCCAGGTTCGATGCATGATACAGGGTGCTCGGGACTGGTGTACTGGAATGACCCAGAAGGATGGGATGGGGAAGAAGGTGGGAGGGGGGGTTCTGGAAGGGGAACACATGTACACCCATGGTGGATTCATGTCAATGTATGGCAAAACAAATACAATATTGTAAAGTTAAAACATAGATAAATAAACTAATTTAAAATTAAAAAAAAGAAATGTAGCACAAATAGAAGGAAAGAATAAATAGGTCTTGGTAGAAGAAATGTCAATGTATTTGGTAGTCTTTAACCCACCAATGTCTAAATTAGGAGAGAAATAAAGGAATCAGAAGAGCATATTCCTTCTATTTAACATAGTTCCCAAGCTTGAACTCTCAAAACTTATGACTACATTTCAAGTCACATAGTCACATCTATCAGAGAGTTTGGGAAATGTAGCTTTTGCTCCATATGGGCACATGCATAGCTAAAAATTGAGATTCTATTAATTTAGGAAAAAGGAGGGAGAATGAAAATTCAGGACAACTAGCAATAAAAATGCTGAAGTGTTTAAAATGGAAAGCTTTAATCTTCTTTCTCCACACAATTCAAAATAAGAAAATTTTCCTATCCCAATCTTTCCCATATCAGAATTTGCATTGTTATTCAAGCAGTTATTCATCCTTGATCATTTCTTCTCACCTATCTCAATTTGTCATGAAGTCCTACTCATATTTGATGTGTTTCTATGTCCATATCATTCCCTCTCCACAGCTGCCTTCTCACTCCAAGCCAATGTCATCTCTTTTTTGCTGTTGTTGTTGTTCAGTCACTAAGTTGTGATTGACTCTCTGTGACCCCATGAGTTTGCACAAACTCATGTCCATTGAGTCGGTGATGCCATCCACCATCTCATTCTCTGTCACTCCCTTCTCCTCCTGTCCTCAAACCCTGCTGTCTAACGGACTCTCAAGGGTCTTCAACACCACAGTTCAAAACCATCAATTCTTCAGTTCTCAGTGTCCTTTATGGTCCAACACTCACATCTGTACATGACTACTGGAAAAACCATAGCTTTGACTATATGAAGCTTTGTCAGCAAAGTGATGGTTCCGCTTTTTAGTATGCTGTCTGGATTGGTCATCTCTTTTTGGTTTTCTGTATTCTCTTCTATCTGATCTCAGTGTCAACACATTTGTCTACTCAGCATCCATTCTCCTTAGAGATAGCAAACTGACCTTTTAAATATGCGGATTATATCATTCTTCCATGGAAAAATTCATTGAAGTCAGAATAATATCAACAATCTCTGACCCGAGTTTTCTGATCTGCTTACTTGCTCACTTAATGTTGTGTATCATTGTCCTTCTTATTGACCAGACTTCAGCCATGGAGTTTTTTCGTTGTTGTTCTGTTCCTCAGGGATATAGGACACTTTTCTTTGAATTTATTTTTCTCTCTTTTCTTTTTATTTTTATCTTTTTCGTACTTTGCGTGATGAGATCCTTCTCATCTTATTGGTGTTTCATCTCAAACACCTCAAATTAGCTGCTCAGAAAAGTTTTTCTGGATCAACATTTGTAGACTAGTTCACTCTAGAATTACTCTATATAATAGCAAACTTTGGATTTTTTTTTTTGATATTTATCTGATCTGTAAATAGTTCATGTATTGGTTTATTTGTTTACTGTTCATCTCACCCTATCTATAAGGCAGAGTTCCTTATCTGTCTTATTTCCACTTTATCAACATCACTTAGAACAGTGCTTAGCATTTAGAGAAGCTCAATATATATTTTCTGAGTGAATAATAAGTGATTGAATGGATGGTCTTCTAAAAGAACTCCCAGTTAAGATACTATTGTGTGGCTTCAGTTAGAAATCCTGTAGCAGCTGGACAATTGCCAGTTGAGGAAGATAGGCTTAAACTGCTCACAACCCTTTTCTTTTGGCTCAGCAGGTAAAGAATCCATTTGCAATGCAATGCCCTAGGTTGGGAAGATCCCCTGGAGTATGAAATGGCAACACACTTTAGTATTTTTGCCTGAAAAATCCCATGGACAGAACAGCCCATCAGGCTACAGTACAAAGGGTTGCAAAGAGTCAGACATGACTTGAGTGACTAAGCATGCAACACTTTTCTTTAATGAATTAAATCTAGATTGCAAAGAGGCACTTGATATTAATAATAATATATTTAACAAGAAGTATATCGGCAATTCTCAAAATTGTTTTCCAGCTCATAGTATCTCTTCTCATTTTTCTATCACTGCTATAATACGTTCCTTCTTCTACAACCCTAAACCACTTCTCCTTTTCCTCTTCTTTATCATCATCATCATCCACACCTTCCCGTATCTTCTCTTTTATTCCATGGATTTCTATCACCAAAAGCAAAATTTGATATTTTATTTTAAACTCTAGTTGAACAGCTTTGGGAAAAAATTTTAAGAGAGAATTAAAGATCTTTGGGAGTTCAAGCTCTGAAACACATATTTAGAATGGAATACTTTCATTGCTCTGGTTACAGAAATGACCAAATTTGTCCTTTTATGCACGGAAGCTTTCTAAATTCTGATTTTGACAATTTGTAGAAACATTAATTAAGGAAAACTTTTTTTTTTACCATTTCTAATCTAACTTGGGCTCTCTAGTGGACCCTGAATTTCAAAATGTCAAATTTTTATTTGAGCAAACAATGTAACAAATTACTGCTCTTAAATATTTGTTTCAGGGTACATATACATAGGAATAATTCTTTAATCTTGGCAAATAGATTATTCCTATGGCTGCAGTATCAATTAAAGTCTAAGTAAAACAACAAGTCCCTCCAGGAGAATACTTTTACTCAACACTAGTGTTTCTGGATTAACTGTAAAAATATCACTGCAACATTTTCCAGATTATCTCAACTTTATAAAAAGAGAAAAAATGGTTTTTAAATAGATATTACAGATTCTAGTTTTTCCTTGAGTTTTCTTGATACTTATTGCCTAAATGTCCTGTCAAAAATTAAAAACTGAAAATGCCATCTTGTAAGGGTTATATTACATTAAATAGTAAAAATCTTTACCATAGTTCTTACCTTATAAAACCATGATTTTTTTTATAATTAAAGACATGAGGCTACAAATACATATTTGTCCCTCTCAAGAAAATAAATACATTCAAGCTTCCTAGAGTTGTTTCTTTATTTAGAGATAGATATTAGATGTTAACTGATTTAGGATGTTTGCCAAGGTTACTTGAAACTCTATAATTTAAGCTAAAGAAATTTGCTAAGCAGAATATGGTTTAACAGAAGTTAAATTAGAGAAAATTCAATTCATAAATTGAGTTTTCTTTCACTTAAGCTTTCAGACCTAGCTAACAAACATCCAAGTCTTGACAGTTCAGAATGAGGGGTCTTATTTTCAACAGTACTGCTTTTGTGTGCCTTGTAATACAATTTTTAAGAAGGAGGTAGACAGTGTTCTGTCATCAGACTCACAATCTATATAGAAATGTAAATGTATTCTCTTCTCTTTTTTGAAAAAATTAATACATTTTTGCTGAGTCATTTCAAATTAAATATTAGCTTTGTCTATAGACAAACTTTTAATTATATCATATTAACGACAATCTCAGCTCTATAAAACTATACAAAGGTGTTTGATAAAGATCTGATATTGCATTGTTAATTAATTTTCCATGATAAGCATACAAATGGATATATCTCTCCCTGGCATGTTGATTCTATGTTAAGAGGCCAACCTTCCCTGAAAACTGTGCAACTTTGAACACCAAACTTTGTCATATTCCCTGAGTTTCTACTACTAAATTTTTCAATTTAACTGTCTATTGAGAATACATATTCTAATTTTGAGGTGGATTGAATTATGATACTATTCCTAAATAAGAGGCAAACTGGTTATGAAATCTTATCTATTTTAGTCATTATATAAGAATTAAATGGAAGGGATTATGATTCTGCTATTGAAAATACTTCATCTTTTTTTCTATTATGGACTAGAATACTGCTGTATATTTGAATGAGAAACGGGTGAACCAAAATCAAAGACAAGTTTTCCTCTTACGATGAAAGTGAAATTGAGCAAGGGGTTTTGTTCTAAGTATTTTCTTCCTTTTCAATCTTAATATTTTGTAAATCTGAAGTCAGGACTGAGGACCTTTTGTACAAGGCTCATGGTTTTAATCTTCTATGCTCTAATATTTCATGTCAAAAGTGAAACATTTAAAGGAAATTGAGGTTGCCAAAAAATTTCTGATTGCCTATTCAGGGTAATAGTTATTATGAGATACATTGAGAGGAAGAGAGTCTTTAACTTCAATATGAACATCCATGCCAATACTTAAATGTATATACATCAAATTAAGCTTCTCATTTCTGTAAGAAATAGCCTAAAGCATATATAAGGTTAAATTACAGCATGAAACTCTAAAGCAATGTGAGCTTTAACATTACTGTCTGTCATGGAGCTACCAGATAGGAAATACACAATAGAGTTTGTTTTTTTTTTTTTTTTTAATTACAATGACATTAAAAAAATAACTGTGTAGCTAACTGTATCATTAAAAAGCAAGAAAGTCTGATTCTAGACATCTTAAGCATATATGCGTTTAAGAAAAATGTACAACTTTCAGTTCCTGGTCCAGCATGTAAAGAGCTTAGAAGTTGCCACATCTTCCTAACAAGTGTAAAGCTGAAAACAACTAAAAAGTTCAACAGTTCTTCCTGTTTCCTTCAAAAAAGTGCAGTTGCTCAGTCGTGTCTGACTCTTTGCAACCCCATGGAGTGTAGCCCACCAGTCTCCTCTGTCCGTGGAATTCTCTAGGCAAAAATACTCAAGTGGGTTGCTGTTCCCTTCTCCAGGGGATCTTCCTGACCCAGGGATGGAACCCAGGTCTCTCACATTGTAGGCAGATTCTTTACTGTCTGAGCCACTTTACTGGATCCCCATTTCTTTCCAAAAAGTGAAGTCAAAAATTGAAGAGACAGGAAGATAAAGAGAATTAGAACTTACCAGAGTAAACACTCATAAACTGGTTTTTTAGGAACTCATACCACAGTAGGAAAACCTGAACTGTAATTGACAAATGCTGAAGGCTCAGTGTGGGAATGTCTAAGAGCTGGAAATTCCAGAAGGACTCAGTCACAGTAGGGTCCCCATGATTTGAGGAATTTTATTTCCAGGAGCTCTACAATGTCCTTACAATAGATACTGGAGCAAATTCCCCTTGTGCTTCCAGTAGAGGTAAGGGAAAATTAGCCATTTTGACTAAACACTATTTCTTCTCAGGAAGCATGATACAATCAGTGTAATAAGCTAGTGTGATATCTTGTAGAAGGAAAAGTCAATCAAGATCCTTATGAACTACATCATGACATACGGCTGGAGAGTTGATATATCCATGAGGTACGACAACAAAGGCGGATTTCTGGCCTTGTCAGCTGAAAGCAAACTGCTTCTGGTGAGTCTCATTGACAGGGATGGAGAAAAATGCTTTTGCTGGGGCATGGAAACTGGGAGCACAACATTGGATATTATGTGTATGAAAACACTCTGAATTTCATCCTGAAGGGAAAGAAAAGGAATGTACCAGAAAAGTTCTTATCTTTTGAGGAAATAGTGTGACTTTACAAAACAAAGACTAGATTTCTTTCTTTCCTCAACCTTCCTTCCCCTCTCCACCCAAATTTGTAAAGAAGATCATTCAAGAACCTCAATTTCAATTAAAGAGTTAATGAGTGGCTACTAAATTTTAGATTACTCTTCAAGCCAGGTGAAGAGTCAGTTTATGGGGGTGGGGGTGGGGAAAGGCAGCAATAAAGAGATTGATCAGTAGGCAATAATCTAGGGGAGATGTGACAAGAGTATGATATAAGAAAGAGGCAATGTGAACAGAAGAACTTATAGTGGATGTTTTTGATCAAGTAATTGAGGTAGAAGCCAGATTGCTATGAGGATTGAGAATTTAATAGTTTGTAAAACAACTAAAGCACAAGAGAGACTGGAAGCAACTCAAGTTTGAAAGACACCCCTTTGTAGTACATCAATGCTCATACAGTTGAAAGTTGGCAGAGATCTCACGTTTCCAGTCCAGAGAACTTTTCATTGCATTACTTGTCTTGGCTTCTGCCTCTACAAGGAAAATGTGCTCTTTGAAGGAGAAACGGAGGTGAATCATGTAATGGTTTCTTTTACAACCGAATACGTCTGTGATCAGAGGCTACACATAAGAATGCTATTTGAGATGGTGTTTTCACTCTCAGTTAGAGGCTTTCAGTTAATCATAAGTTGGTCTACTTGACCACTGATAGATACCTGCTTCTGAATTCACAGTTCTGTCTTGACCAGGTCATAAACAGGTTATTACTTATTATCCCCAAAGTAAATAATTTTCTTCTTGTCTTGTGGCTCTTTTGTTAACCAAACCCTTAGATGCCCTGCTATTTCCTGTTATTGCTGGGGGAAAAAATGTGTCCATGTGTTTTGTTTGGTTATTCTTATTTACTTCCTTGTAACATCTTCTCATTCTTTCAATTAACACATATTTTAATGCCCTATGTGATAATTGCTACAACTTTTTAAAAGTATTCTAATATTCTTCTCCTACTAGGTGTGGTAGAATTGCACTCCCCTGACCATTTTGAAGTTATGTGAGACCATGTGATTTTCTTTGGCTAATTAAGTGTTAGCAAAAGTGATTCATCTTGATCCAGGAAGACACTTTGAGTCAAGCAGCAAATCTACCCCCTACCCCATTCTCCTTTTTGCCACACCATCCACAGAAGTCCATGTGGAGATAGCACCTAACTCTGCTTAGATTAAAGGAAACCTGCCCTGGGTTTGTGAGCTAAATAAACAATATCCCTGAGACTCGAGCAATTTATTATTAAAAATACTGAATTTTTCACTTCAAGTTATGGTTCCAATGTAACAAAAATCTAAAATATATAACATTGTTCATAATGGTCATCTGTACATGACTACCAGAAAAACCACAGCTTTGATTAGATGGACTTTTGTTGGCAAAGTAATGTCTCTGCTTTTTAATATGCTGTCTAGGTTGGTCATAACTTTTCTTCCAAGGAGCAAGTGTCTTTTAATTTCATTGCTGCAGTCACCATCCACAGTGATTTTGGGTCCAAAAAACAAAATCTGTCACTGCTTACACTTTTCCTCCATCTATTTGCCATGAAGTGATGGGACCAGATGCTATGATCTTAGTTTTTTTGAATGCTGAGTTTTAAGTCAGCTCTTTTACTTTCGTCTTTCACTCCATCAAGAGGCTCTTTAGTTCTTCTTCACTTTCTGCTATTAGAGTAGTATCATCTGCATATCTGGGGGTGTTGATATTTCTTCGTACAATCTTGATTCTAGCTTGTCCTTCATCCAGCCCTGCATTTTGCATTGTGTACTCTGCATATAAATTAAATAAGCAGGGTGATAATATATAGCCTTCATATACTCCTTTTCCAGTTTTGAATCAGCCTGTTCCATGTCCAGTTCTAATCATTGCTTCTTGACCTGCATTCAGATTTCTCATGAAACAGGTAAGATTTGGGCACAGACTTGAATTAAGAAAGCAAAGAAAAATCATGAATGATATTTAGAAAAAAAATTGCTGTTGAGAAAAGGACATGGAGTCATAAGTGTGGACTCTGACACACTTAGGTCACTGGAATCAACTAGATAAGAATATTAGAAAGTTTTTGACAGTTGTCTTGCCAAAAGAACCGGCAGCCTGTACAAAAAGTGACTGTGATTGTTCACCAGTTAGAATAACCTGTGGGGGCCCATCCAACTACCAGAAGGGAGTGGGCTGATAAAGAGCTCAGGGCCAGAATGAGTACATGCATCAGTATTTAGTTCAGTTAAAGCAAGGAGAATAATGGAAAAGACAGTGTCTTGTAGGCAGAGCAAAGCACTGTAGAGGCCCTGGACAAAGGGAGAATGACCAAGAGTGGACTCAGGGTCCACTGGAGACTTTCTCCATACAGAGGATATGGTCCCTCACTATGTCTAATAGTCAGGATATCAGAACTGCTGCTGCTATTGTCTGTAGTGTGTCTCCCTTTCTTCCTCTTTCTGATTGGAAAAGTTTACTTTGGTTATTTCTTCTTTTATTGAATGTTTCTATTAAGTACAATCTGAATTAGGCTATTAAATCTATCTGCCTACTCCATGTCTCTACCTAAACACTTAATATCAGGGTGCAGGGGAAAAAATTTGCTGACTGATTTTAACTTTAAAATTCAAGACTACAAATTTCAATAGGATTACAATTTCAATACCTGAAAAATATACCCTTCTTCTTTTTTATGCTTAATTTTGCATTCTATGCAAATCTTTATTCTTTCTCTGGTCCCCTCAAACATCAGCGCCCTCTAACCCAGACCCTTCCTACCATCTTCAGACTGATATATTCTACTAACTACTTAATTTCTCTATGTGTATTTCTAACTAGTATTTGAAACTTCTGGTTGATAAACCGAATTTTATTTTCTCTCCCAACCAAGTCTGCTCTTCCTAAACTTTCCCAACTTGGTAAACAGTACTACTATCCAGAGAGTGATCTGAGGAGCTTCAGCTTCAGCTTCAGCATCAGCCCTTCCAATGAATATTCAGGATTGATTTCCTTTAAGATTGACTGGTTTGATCTCCTGGTAGACCAAGGAAGGGACTCTCAAGAGTCTTCTCCAACACCACAGTTCAAAAGCATTAATTCGATGGAGCTCAGCTTTCTTTATGTTCCAACTCTCACATTCATACAAGACTAATGAAAAAATCATAGCTTTGACTAGATGGACATTTGCAAAGTAATGTTTCTGCTTTTTAATATGCTGTCTAGGTTGGTCATAGCTTTTCTTCCAAGGAGCAGGCATCTTTTAATTTCATTGCTGCAGTCACCATCCGCAGTGATTTTGGAGCCCAAGAAAATAAAGTCTGTAACTGTTTCCATTGTTTCCCTCTCTATTTTCTGTGTAGTGATGGGACCAGATGCCATAATATTCATTTTTCGAATGTTCAGTTTTAAGCCAGTTTTTTCAATCTCCTCTTTCACTTTCATCAAGAGGTTCTTCAGCTCCTCTTAGCTTTCTTCCATAAGGATGGTGTCATCTGCATATCTGAGGTTATTGATATCTCTCCTGGCAATCTTGATTCCAGCTTGTGCTTCTTTCAGCCTGGCATTTCACATGATGTATTCTACATATAAGTTTAATAAGCAGGGTGATGATATATAGCCTTGGCGTACTCCTTTCCCAATTTGGAACCAGACTGTTGTTCCATGTCTGGTTCTAACTGTTGCTTCCTCACCTGCAAATAGATTTCTCAGGGGGCTGTTGAGGTGGTCTGGTATTCCCATCTCTTTAAGAATTTTCTGCAGTTTGTTGTTTCCACTGACTTTTCTAGTCCTTCATAAAATTATCTTGTCTTTTAAGTCCCATCTCTTTCTCTGCTTACTATGTTCTATCCACACATTTTTTCCCCCTTGGGAAAAATCTGAGACAAGTATTCCCAGGGCCTCTGTACTTGCTGTTCCCTCTGCAGGGAATAATTTTCCATCTTCCTTCTTAACATTATTCCACTCTACTGAAATGTCAATTCCTCACAAGAGACCTTTCCTGAAGATTCATAATATAGCCCTAACATGGTGCTCTCTATTACATAAATGGGTTTCTAATCTATTCTTTTCATTAAAATGATCTCTTCCATTTATTTCCTCATATTTCATCTGACTCTACTCTTGAGTGTAAGTTCCAAGAGAACAAAAACCAGTCTTTTTCACTGAATTTTGTCAGTGCATATGTAGTTTGTATTCTCTCTTAGGTGCATATTTCTTAATACTTAACTGCTTTTCAGACATTCAGTGATGTGATCTGTCTCATCCCTTAGACTTTGCACAATTATTGGCCCTCAGCTATGCTACTGACTCAGACTTCCACACTGTTCCTCCATCTTTTCGCTTGACCTTTACTAACTAACTGTTCATCCCTGCATGGAAGTGTTTTTCATTAAGTATAATATAAAACCATCACAAGAATCCGTCCTGTCATTTAAAACTTGTGAGAAAAATATGATTTGATTCCCAGTCATTTTCAAGTGTTACCCTTATTTTCACTAATGTAGCAAATGGAAGAATAAAGCTGGAAGCCAAATGAAGGGATGGCTTAAGGAAAAAATCAACTAGAAGTTCAGAAAAAAAATTGAAAAAATTATTTAAATGAGTTTGTTTTAAATCAAATACTGTGTTTTATTTATAGTTCTTTTCTGCCAATGTTTCTGAATCTCATGATTATTATCTTTTATCTCCATGAAGTCAAGAATTTAAAAAAAAATGAATTCTGATTTCATGATGAAAATATATGCATATATGAAAGTATAAAACACATGAAGAAACTACTTAAATATGACTGTTTAAAAACTATTACATACACAAGATAATTGCATGAACATCATATACCTCTAATTTCCAAACACAGACATTTAGACAGGCTTATGTTTACATCAGAAAGTTATTCATAATAGTGTAGTTAAAATTTTTTTTGTCTTATTTTTTTTTCCTTCTGCATAGTAAACAAGCTACTATGGTAGGAGTAGATGTAGTTCCTCTACAAATATACCTCCATCTAAAAAAGTAGTAGGATACTTGTTTTGAATTAAACTGGTATCACTGTTTCTATGTCTTAAGTAAATTGCTTCTACACTAACCTCATAAGCAATACAAATACTCCAGTACAAATTTTAAGTGAGCCTAAGTTATTTATTTGAAACAAATATTTTCATTAAATACTATATTTTTGCCAATAAATGTGTACCAGCTTATTTCCTTACAGAGCATCTGTCCTTTCCTGTTGCTTTGGCTCCTTGACCAAATCAAGGGCATCTTGGCCCAGAGAGCAGCACACAGCTGTGTTTATAGGTGTTGTTGACAAAAGAAAATGCATCCATGCACCAGTATCGAAACAGGGTTGTTATATACAGAGACTAGGATATGCGGTGAATTTCACTACAAAGAAATTTCATGTAACCATTCTCTACTTCAGGTTTGTAATATTTTTTGTTTGTTTGTTTTTAGATATTAGAAAAGAAGAAGCCTACTATACTAAAGTTTATTTATTTAGAAAGTACTTTTCAAATGTATGTATGTATCTATCTGTATATGTTTTTAATTTGGATAATGTTTTAGTTTATTTAGAAGTACTTTTCAAATGTAGGTATATATCTAACTATATATATGTTTTTAATTTGGATAATGTTGCTGAAAAAAAAATCAACATTGACTGAAAATCATTGAACAAGGATCAGAGCAAGAATTGAATTCTGAAAGTAAATATAAGGAATAAAACAAAATTTGGGTTTGATATTAAATAAATTATTGGTCTATTGAAAACAATTATGCCAATATTTATAAGAAAGATAGATTATACATATACATCTATAAGTATGTATGATTATCTGAGACATTTAATATAAACAGTAAATGTGTATACACTATGTAGAGACATTTACTATATATGGTAATTACATTTACCAAATACATGTTTGCTAACTACCTTAAATGTTTCAGGTAATTAATTACACCAGATACATGTAAGGAATAAAGGTACAGTATATGTTTGTATGTTTGTAGAGTATATGAGACTAGTATATGTTTCACCAAAGGATTAGTGTTAATTTTTCTAAATTTAAGAAAGAAAAATTAATTAAACATCATAAAATTGAAAAAAGGAACATTCAACTTATAGCTGAAATAAAAACGGTGACGGAAATGATGCAATATTGAACATAGCAGTTCAACTTGAAATTGAGGTGGGGGAGAGAGGGAGAGCAAGCTGAGATGAACAAAAATGATAGTGGGATTTTAAAATGCTCATTAAAGAAAGTTATGTGTTATTTTGGTATACAGCTGATGGAAAAGAGATGTACAGTTTTGGAAGGTCATTGTGCAACAGTTATCTAGAGATGTAAAACAAAATTTCTTACTTTACAAAAAAAAAAAGCCATCAAAAATATTTGCACAAAGTAATCTCCTCAGAACAACATTTTCATCTTTGAGATGACAAGTATTACTTCAGTCATGATTCATCTACAGTATTAAAAATATCACCAAGCTTCCTAGTTGCCCAAGAGGGATGCAGAGAAGAATAAGCATTCTGTTAAAATTTCCTCTTTCACTACAATGCATCTTCCCTTTTAAAAACTATAGAAAACCATTACCATACAGAATGTACTTTGTCTTTCACAGACAAAAGAGAACTTAAGTGAAGGACTAGTTTGCCAGAGGCTATCAGGAAGAATGAATTAACAGGCATGTCTCCCTTCTCTCTTCTGAAGTCGGTGTTCTTTTTTAACTATACTATCCCCTGGTCTCCTCTGAACTGACTGGCCAAAATCTAAACTGGGTTGAATTTCTGTGGTAGAAATATATGCTTAGTCAATAGTCCAGATAAATGATATCTCCCATGCTTTTTCTGCTTTGTCCACAGAAAAGTACTAAACCAGTGCCTTTGCCACTATTTTCCTGAATAAACAAATAGGACAAGATAAGACGTGAAAAGGAATAAATTCCTAAATGTCATTGCTACATTTGGAACTCACTTTGTATTTATTCCTCCTCTCTCCTCTATCAAAACCACAATATCATATAGAAACTGGCAAACTTTCTCAATTTTTATTTCTCTAAAATATATTTCTCAGAGTAAGTTAGGAAATTTATGGGATAAAAATGGTTGATAAAAAAGTTTTGGGGCAGGTAATATTCAAATTAAGAGAATGAAAAGTAAGGAAACACTCTGAAGAAACAAGTTTCTAGAGTGGGAGCCCATCTTGTTTTTTAATTTAATTATCAGTTTTCTAAAAAACAAATATTTATTAATGGTCAGGTGCCAGGAACTATAATGGGAAAATATGCTTTTGGTTACTGAGTAGGTTTGGAAGGAGAAGTTAAAGAGTACTTAGAAACTAGTAAAATTAAGGGCTTAAATAAATAGTCAGAATGAAGCTTTTAAAAATTCTTGAGAAAGAGAAATAATAAGAAAAGTATTATATTGGACATTATAAGTGAATTCCTCAAACTACCCTTTACAGGCCTAAACTGGCCCTCTCAAGCAAGACATTTTTATTCCTTTTTAAATAGCTTTTAAAAAGAAAAAATATATCTAGTGACATAAATATTATATGAAATTCAAATATCAGTTTTCATAAATAACGGCTTGTTTTGGAACATAGCCACGATTAATGATTATATTAATCTGTGGCTGTGTTCATGCTGCAATGGTAGACTTGAGTAGGTAAGTAGTTGTGGTCTGAGGTGTTTAGTAATAAGTAGGGCCGATTTTTTTCTCAAGTTCTAGGCAAGTTAAAAAATGAAATGGAAGTGTAAATTAAGTGACATAAAAGTATAGCTCTACTAATGAATGAAGCTCATACTGGAAAACAGAGTTTATATCAGTGGGCTTGGGACCTCCTAATAGTGATTCTCATTTCAGAGAGATTCACCTCTTAAGTCAAAATTATTTCTGGAGTCTTGTTTGGGGACGGGGGGTGCAGGCTTCTTCTGCTATATGACAAAGGACAGAACAGGTAAAAGAGAAGTCATTTTAGAGGTAGAGAGAAGCCACTTGTGTTTTTTTCTTATGAACATTAAGGGACTAGGAGATGGGTGCTTCATACCAGCTACTGCCTAACATTACTGTTCTCTTCAACCTCTGGTCTTAAACAAGAAGTTAACCAGCACTATGATGATCCTCTTCAGGGAAGGCATCAGCACATGGACAGTCTTGCTCACACTTTTTGGAATACAAGCTACTGGTCCTTTGTGGTTCCACTTGGAATCACTGGTATGGCCCACAGATTTTGTACCTAGAAGGCCCTAAAATATCCCAGAACAGTATATAAATGAAACAAACTCCAGATCTACTCTGCAGCCAAAGATGTACACTCAGTACAAAGTTATTGGGTATAGCCTATCTGAGTTTCTATAAACAGTAAAATTATAGGACAACAGTATAAGATTGCCGTAATACAATGAATACCAGAATTTCACTAGTGTATGGTCAGTAGTAAAAAAGTACGCCAAACTTGAGTGCAAAGCTTCTCTTGTTATCAAATTCCCAGAATTTTCGGGAGACCCTGAATTCTGAACTTATCATTCCTCACAAGTTAAAGTCTAAAGAAATCAAATTACTTGTTGTTCAAATTCCCCAAATCAATATCCCTCCCGCTATCTGCCTGCTTTGCTTCCTGGATTCCATGTCTCAGTTATTGTTGCCCCTTACACTGTGGTCTGTCACACAGGAAACCTGAAAGTGGTATCCATCATCTACTACGCGTCTCCCAAATACATGATGGCCAAGTCCTGGTAATTCTGTTTCCTAAACCATCCTTACAGATGTCCAGTTCTTCTATTTCGGTTCACATTTGCCAAGAGCAAACACGACTTCTCAAGTGGATTATTGTAAAAGTGTCTTATAGGTCTCCGGCCACCAAGCACTCTCTCCTCCACTCACCATCCATTCCAGACAGGAACTAACCTAGTTTCAATCATATCGATTGACATAGAATATTAAGCATTTATATACAAAGAAAAAGTATCAGCCCACTCATAAGTAATAAAAAAGGGAATGATCTGTATGTATGCATTGTTGTTTATTTGCTACGCGTCTGACTGTTTTGTGATCCTGTGGACTGTAGCCTGCCAGTTTCCCCTGCCCATGGGATTTCCCAGGAAGAATACTGGAGTGGGTTGCCATTTCCTTCTCCAGGCAATCTTCCTGACCCAGGGATTAAACTTGCAACTTCTGCATTAGTAGGTGGATTCATTACCACTGAGCCACCAGGGAAGCCCTATATGTATGCATAAAAATAAAGTTGGTTGCTCAGTCGTGTCTGACTCTTTGAGACCCCATCGACTGTTACCCACCAGGCTCCTCTGTTCATGGGATTCTCCAGGCAAGAATACTGGAGTGGGTTGCCATTCTCTTCTCCAGGGGATCTTCCCAACCCAGGGATCAAACCTAGGTCTCCCTCATTGCAAGCAAACTCTTTTTCCATCTGAGCCACCAGGACTTACAAATGGATAGAAGAACCTTATAAGTATTTGGAAACACCAAATATTTAACAGTGGTTACCTTTAGGGAAAAAAGGTAAGCTAATTTGAGCAAGTAATTGGGAAGGTAGAATGCTATCTTTTATGGCACATAATTCTATATGATTTATTCTTAGAGCAGAGATATCACTGCTTATTATGTGTGCTATTAGAAAAAAGTAAAACAATGTTTGGAAATATATAAAGGAACAAAAGTATAATTAAAAAAAATGTAGCATCTATATGATAAAATAAAATCTGTATGATAAAAGCCTGATCACAGAGACTAGTCAGTGGGTTTTCAATTGCTCTGGGTCTGAGGTGGTAAACTTCTGGGAACGGAACAATAGATAAGGGGCCAGGATAGCAGAGAAAAGGGGGAAAAACCAAAACACAATGGGAATAGAGAAAATCCAAATAAGTCACCTAGCCTAGCAGATAAAAGAGAATATCAAAGGTAACTTCAATGTTTCCATCTTGACAGCTGTGATGATTCACAGCCAAAATAAACAGCTTATATGTGAAGGTGACATATTTTTCTTGGTGACATTTTTATTGCCATCTTAACAGGCTAAGTTTGGGGTGATGATAAGACAATCAGGTGGAGATATTGTCTATGTAGTTAGATTTGCAGGCTTAACAGCAAAACATAAGGTGGCAGATTTGATTGATTCATTATTATGGGTATATAGGAAATAGTTGGATCCATGAGTTCTTGTAAGAAAGGGATAGAGTGAACAGAAGACTTTGAACAGAGTCATGAAAAAAATAGAGTTCATAATAAGAACAGAATAAAGAATGCAGGATGCACAAAGAACTTAAAGGAAGAAAACATTCTAAGCAATACTGGGGGATCAGCAAACCCAGATTTTACAGTGATACCCAGTATGAGTGTGTGTGAGAAAAGTCCTTTGAATTCGACAAGCAATAATTATGAGAGACCTTGCAAAGAAAAGCTTCTGGAAATAGACCTTTCTCCTTTTAGGAAAAAAGAATATATATTAAAATAAGCTATATGCATTGTATGAGTAAATATACTATACCATAGTAAATATACATTCCATGAGAAGAAGCTAATATGGGGCAAATGATATGAACAGATGATAAACAGATAGTTAAACACAAATAGCTATCAAGTATATGAAGAGATCCTCAAGCTCATTTGTAATCAGAGAAATGCAAATTAAAGCAAAATAATTTACCACTTTACAACCATCTGATTGGCAGAAAGTAGAAAGATGAATAGTGATAATTATTAGTGGGGATGTGGAGAAACCAGATGAGCTTAATCTCATTCTAGAGCACTCCAGCAATACTTGGATTTAAACTGCATACACCCTATGTCCCAATATTCCTATCTGTGGATACATAGCCCCTAAATTTTCTCACATGGGTCTAGAAAGGGGCTTCTACAATGGTGGCTGCAATCAGGAGAGCTTAGATTTTGCTGTGGGAACCTCCAAACTCCAACACCTCTACTTGCAATAACAGAGTGGGTAGCCTGTCCCTTTCTCAGGACAGCTCTAAAGAGCCAACACAGCTTGGCAGGGGTTGTACTCCAAAACAGACAGGAGATATATCTTCTGATCCCTGAACAAGGAGAGACATGAGCCATCCTGGTGATGGAAATTTGGAGTTGGCTAATGCCCCTACTAGTCCTTGTTATACCATATTGATGCTGCTTATGATGCTCCATGTGTTATCAATTAATTGCCTAACCCATTCTGTCTCTGCCAGGGCAACAAGCTACAACATGCAGCGCCAGTTCAACAAGGATATATAAAACTAGAGCCGACCAAGAAAATATCACTCACCCTTAGATGGACACCGCTATAGGGACTCTGAGGCCTGAGACTAGCAACAGGGGGGAGCCCAATGCCCCTTGCCATCCCAATTCAGCAGGAAGTAGCCAGAAAGATCTCAATATCCCTATTCCCAAATAATTGGGCCTCCCATCTCTTGAGGGGGGAATGTAAGGTAGTTAGAATAGGAAAAAGGATTCCAGAATGGCAGTGGCTAAAAGACAAGGAAGGGAAAGCCCACAAAATAGAGCAAGGGAAGGTCTGAAGACCAGAGTGAGGACCTCAGGTAAAACAAATAGCTCACCTGGCTAGCCCAATTTACATAGGGCAGGCCCAGGGGGAGGAGAAAGAACATATGAAAAGAGGAACCAAAGGGCCAGAGGTCTCTCTCTCTCTTCGATTCTTTTGGGTCGTCATGCCCTCATGCCTCCAGGATGTATTTTCCTTTATTTTCTAAATAAAACTGAGCTTTAACACGGAGCTGTAACACTGGTCCATCCAAGAGCTGTGACACTGGTCTGTCTGAGAGTTGCAATGCTGACCCACCTGAGGGCTGTAACACTGGTCCATCGCTTCAAATTTTTGTTGTGACAACACAGAACTGAGGAAATTACACACTCCTCAAACACAAGGATACACACAAATATGAAGATATGTATCACATTTAATTTAGCTGACCATAAGGGAGAGGAAGGGGACTGACGGTAGGAAACGGATGAAGAAAGTTACAAATTAAATAAAGCAAAAAGGCATTCTCTATTGACCACTGATGATAGATTCCATGAATGGAGTAATATGGTTAGTTTGATGCTTCATGTGAGATTGTACATATGAAGTAAGCAACTTACATATGATAGAAGTCATGATAAGACTAAAGAGTGCATCTGGAATAGAATAGGGAAATTCAAAATCCAGCATAGAAGTTGAAACACATTCTAAAAAGTGCTACTTCCCTGTTGGAGTGAGATAACATTTTGAGAATTAAAGGGAAAATGTAGAATGTTGTGAAAGCAGTTATAGGCAACAATTTTGCAATCAAATGGATCCATCAAGTATTGACAGTTGATAAGAGAAAGAAAAATCTTAGAGCTGAAAAAGGGACAAGTTAACCTGTGTTTAAGGAAATGTGCCTCTTTTGTCACCATTGTGGAGGCTACCTAGAAACACGATGACAGGACAAAAAGTGCTAAGCATGATAGCTCAGGATAAAGCAAAATATTGAGACAAGGGCAGCAGAGGATGAGATGGTTATATAGCATCACTGACTCAGCATACATGACTGGGCAAACTCTGGGAAATAGTGAAGGACAGGGTAGCCTGGCATGCTGCAGTCCATGGGGTCATAAAGAGTTGGACATGACTTAGTGACTGAACAATGACAACAGTTAGAAATTTTAAATCAATGAAGAATACCAAATTGCTGTCTTTATTTTTAAGAGAAAGTATACTTGGGGACAGATCTGAAAGTTTAACATGCATCATTCATGCTCTCTATCATGTGCCAATAACTTTTCCTTTCAGACCCCATCTTGCTTACTGTTGAGCTTCTTTACCTTCAAATTTCTGATACTTCTCCTCCAGATAAGTCACCTTGCCTGTGATTTGGTTCATGTTAGCATTGGCCCATCTACTTCTCTGTCCCATGAGCAGTGAACAATCATATGGTACCGCTTGATGAGTTTCAGCCTGACCTTAGACTAGAAATGCCTGCCTTGTAAGGATTTGATACCTACCATCACTCCCCCTTAACCCTCTAGCCCTTCAAAACACACAACCAGCATACATTTAAAAATATGCTCTGTAATGACCTATATGGGAATAGAATCTAGAAGAGTAGATATATGTATAAGAATAACTGATTCACTTTACTGCACAGCAGAAACTAACATGACACTGTAAATCAATTATACTCCAATAAAAAATAATTTTAAAATGCCTAGTGATTTTTCTCTTTTTCTTGTTCCTCTTCTTATTATACATTCAGGTCAGAAGCTAAAATGAATATAGATATCAGGCTGATGGACTACCAGAAACCTATAACCACATCTTTAGAGAGCCTACTGGTCAAGATCTTGCCTTTATTACCTTATTTTTATATTATACTGGGACATTTTCTAAAAAAATGATTTTGCATTTGTATGTAGAATCTCCCTGAATTTCCTGATCATATGAAAGAAAGCTAAAATTAGTGGCTTGACAAAATCATGGTGTTAAAAAGGCTAGAAGTGATTTTTGTGGTTAGTCACAGTTTCATAGTTCTCTTTTGGGAAAAACACGACCTCTATTTTATAGATCCAGAACTTGATGCCACATTGGAAATATATTCAGACAAAGGAGAGAAACAGTACTAAGAGGAAGAAGGGCAAAAGGACAGAACACGGGTTTCTTATAAAGTACCTTATAACTTATTTGGATTTGTAATGATTCCACATTGTACTAAATGTTTGAAATAAAACTTAGCTGAGTTAATTCTAATATGCATATAACCTTAAATGATAATTTGTTAACACTTGCTTCTTTTCAGAACTCAAAATAACGTTAACATCAAAAATGTTATTGGCTGGAGATGAATATAGCTTACAGAGATTATAATAAACAAACATTGATTTTTGCTGAGGTGAAGATCAAGGTAAAAATCAATCGATGTTTTTCCACTTCAACAAAATCTTAGAATCACCAGCATCAAAATTCAATGAGTCTGATCCCTCACTTCCTCACTCTTTCCACTGGAAAGTTTATGGGAAATTGCAGTATCCCCTAAAGAAGTAAGAAAACTTTTTCTCCAGAACCTTCCTGTATCACTTTCGGGCCATCCCGTCTCTAGATGTGTGTATATATCTATATATAGATGTATATGTATGTGTATATATATAGACTTGTCCATATCCCTCATCCAGAAATTAAATGATGAGGTGACAACAGAGAGATCCCTCTTCTTTAAATGTTCCCAGCTCCAAATTATTATAGGATTAATTACTTTCCTCTTCAATAATTAAGAAAAAAGAGAAAAAAAGAAAACAAAACGGAAACAAAGAACTCCTTAATGAGTAACAAAGAGTAAGTTGTGTCATATTTTCATATACTTCACTAAAATACTCCAGAATTTTTAACAAACCCTTTTGTACACTGTTGTCTAAAAACTCTCGAGAATAAATTGTACAAAAATTGATATAAATTTTATTTCCACTGTCACTATGGTGATAACATTTAATCTTTGAAGCTAAATTTTTACTGATTTTTTTTATATATCTTTGAGTCGTAAATTGAGGGTTGCCTCCACCCTCCCATTAGATAACTATCTTAAATGCTAAAACACATTTTCTCTGTTCCTTAATCTTCACATGCATAAAGATCACTCAAATTTCCCCTCCCAAAAATTATCAAATTGAAAATATGTAAAATACACACATGAATACACCCAGAGCTGAAAAAAAAGACACTGCAGTGAAAAGATTAAGATGTCCTACCATGTGAAATCTGTTTTTCCTTCCTTACTCTTCCCTTCTCACCTCATTTTGAAGCAAAGAGATCAAACAGTTGATGGTGAAGGCATATGCTGTGACCAGGTGCTTCCTGCTTTATTAACATAAGAGATGAATCGAATCATAAAACATGAGAGCTGGGAATTTCCTTACATACCAGTCCTACCTGCTCATTTTATAGATAAGGAAATTGTTCAGAAAGGTAGCTATAACCAAGAAAAAGATGACAGAGCTAAGAAAAGAAAGGAGGTCTCTGATATGTAGCTTATAAAAATAAAGTCCCCAGGTTTAATTTTGTATACTTTTCCAAATGTGCCATTGAAAAGGATGCATGTTTTTATTAAAGGGAGGTTTGAAAATGTGGAGAAGCTTTAAGAAAAGAAACAGAAAGAAGCAAAAGTTGTTAAATCTTGATTGGAATTAAACTTTCTAAAATAGAAAAACCTTATTCACAGTTGAATTTACATTGGCCTATTGCTCAATCTCTGTCTCCCTCCTTTCTCCAGATTCTTACCAAACACCACTTTTTCTTAAAATTTACCTTTCCTCTACTCTTCTCTCTATTTTCAATTTTGGCAAATGATTTGAAGTGGCTGACACAACTGTGCTACAAATAACCCCAGACAACGTTTGCTAATAAGTAGAAAACTGGAAATTCCCTGTTCAGTGTTTACTTTGGCTCCTGGAAGCTATAACGTGAAATTGCTGTGAATAAAGGAAAATCAAACCACGCACTCTCCTCACCTACCTTACAAGCTCAGTCTAGTTCCATCAGGAAACAATGCCCAAATTATACCCTTAAGTTTGATTCATATTGAGATGAACTTAGACAGGTCTTTCCTGGCAGGACAGGCAGCAACACCAGTTGCTGATTCAGATGGGTTGGGAAGATTCCCTGGAGAAGGAAAGGGCAACCCACTCAGGTATTCTTGTCTGAAAAATCCCATGGACAGAAGAGCCCAGCAGGCTACAGTCCAAAGGGTCGCAAAGAGTTGGCCACAACTGAGTGACTGGACGCACAAAATGAATTAGTCTTAAGGTTCCCATTTATAAAATTCTGCATTTGGGGGATTTGGCACCTTTTCTCTTTTAGATGGCTAATTTTGTTATGCTGTCTTACCATTTATACCTATTAGAAGGAAGATATTAAACACAAGATATGGTCATTCATACTAAGGCACCATTTACTGGATGCATTTTTCTATATGCTATTTTCCAGACATTTAATTATTAATATCAACTACCAGTCCCACTTTATGAAAGGTGGAATGAAAACAGAACAATATTAAGATACTAATCTAAAGTTGTGTTGGAGAAGACTCTTGAGAGTCCTTTGGACTGCAAGGAGATCCAATCAATCCATCCTGAAGGAGATCAATCCTGGGTGTTCATTGGAAGGACTGATGTTGAAGCTGAAACTCCAATACTTTGGACACCTCATGCGAAGGGTTGACTCATTGGAAAAGACCCTAATGCTGGGTAGGATTGGGGGCGGGAGGAGAAGGGGACGACAGAGGATGAGATGGTTGGATGGCATCACTGACTCGATGGACATGGGTTTGGGAAGACTCCGGGAGTTGGTGATGGACAGAGAGGACTGGCGTGCTGCAATTCATGGGGTTGCAAAGAGTCGGACACGACTGAGCAACTGAACTGAACTGAACTGAATCTAAAGTTATGTCAATGGTAAATGTATTTGTTTGGAATCTGAAACCAAGTTTTTCCAACAGTATCTCCACCCAATGGCTTTCTGTGTTTCTCCAACCCAGGCTCTGTTTTGATTTCCAGACTCATGTATTCACTGTCTACTTGGCATTTTTGTTTGGCTGTTTGGTGGGAATCTATAAAAATGAGTCTCTTAATGTGTACTCTTTCTCTGATTCTTACTTCTACTTTATTAGTAAATGGTACCACTATCTACTGAGCTGCTTAAGCTAGAATCTAACAGATCTCTCTATGAATCTTCTCTTTCTTTTAGTCTCACTAAGCATATCCAATTAACCTGGAAATCTATCAGTTTACCTCCAAAAATATATATCTCTTATATAATTCCTCTAATTTTTACAATTCTCCCTAGATACCAAGACACCATCACATCTGTCCAGAACTATGGCATTTTAACTGGTCCCTGTGCTTTACTTCTTTCTTACAATAAACAATTGTTTTGCAAAACAGTTAAAAATATAAATCAATTGAAATCACTTTTTTTTTTTTTGCCTACAGTGTTTTTTTTTTTTCCATTCTGAAAAATCCAGGACTTCCTTGGTAGTCCAATGGTTAAGAATCTGTCTGCCAATGCAGGGAACATGGGTTCAATCCCTGGTCTGGGAAAATTCACAGCCTTGGGGCAACTAAGCCCATAAGCCCACAAGTGCTGAGCCCCTCTGCCCTAGGGTTTGTGCTCCGCAACAAGGAAAGCCACTGCAATGAGAAGCCTGCCTACTGAAACTAGAGAAATCCTGCATGCAGCAAGAAGACTCAGTGCAGCCAAAACTAATAAATAAATGAATAAATAAAATATATCTTAAGAAAAAATCCAAATTCTTTATTTAAGCCTTTAAGTCTGCATGACCTAGCTCCCACCTTTATCACAGACTTTCTTCTCTTTTACTGTTCTGTATTTACATGGACATCTTTTGGATTCTTTTTAACACCTAAAATCCTCTTTCAACTCTAAGTCTTTACACATACCTCTTTTCAATATCTTACCTCAGCTCTGTGAAGCCCTTTTTATTCTCATTTCTCAAGACTGGGTACCAAAATCATCTCAAGGTGGTCTTCCCTGACTGTCCTACAAAAATAAACACAAACTGTTATATTTTACCAAAATTACCTTGTTTCATTTCCTTCCTTTCATCACAGTCTATCACTAATTCATCTATTTTTTACATATCTGTTATTTCCCTCTTCTGGATCATAAATTTCATATAGTTTTCTTTAGTCTTGTTCATTGATATTTTAATAATTATTACGTTTTAATGATTAGGTTTAATAGTAACTGATATTTTAATAATGCTTAGCTTACTGGCTAGGACATAACTGTCATTCTCTAAGCAATTACTAATTGAATTACTAGAAAACCTACAATCATCCACTAGCTCTGCTGCTGAATCTTTAGGAGTAAAGGAAGCAGAAAACTGGATGGCTACTGTCCCAGGAAGAAAGTACTCTTTAATTAAGGGAAAGATTATATAAGCTATTGGACTGAACCTTACTTCTGCTCATTTCTGTATGTATCGGTCTAATTTCTGAACTACTCATAAAGGTAGTGAGTGGAGATTAATTATTTAGGGTCACTGGGCTTACTTTACAAAGAAATATTTTTTAACTTTTTCTACACCCTCTTCTCATATTTCTTAGATTTATTAGACAGATATAACATCCAAATGTTTATTTACAGTTTGGAAACTTGAGACCAGAAAACATTGTTAACTTGTCCAAAGGTAGAATAATGTCTTATAGTATCTGAGGCTTATATAAGGGGACATTTCTTAAAAGGAATATGCAATTATGAACATAAAATTAAATACATATCAAGAATGAGGAAAGATATGAGGAATTAGAAATTTTCAATATTCCAAATACTGGAAAAATCAAAAAAGTAAAATAATGTTCTTTAGTTAACTAGCTGACACACTATGCCATTATCTTAGATATATCAACATAGTGGGAAAGCTATTCCACTATGGGAAGGGTATTCCACTATTCTGGATTGAGAAGGGTATTTCTAAAAATCATTTCACACTGAGCTATCTACCTAACTATTCACGAATGACTATTCAAAAATTACATAAATATACCTTACATAACCAAAACTCACTATGTCAACTTAACTTCCTCATGCCAGATCCAAAAACTGTCAAAGATAAACAGAATGCCACGTGGTTGTGGCAGGTGGGGATGTCTCACAGAAGGAAATTTAGAGTGGAAAGAAATCTTAACCATTTATAGTTAAAATACCTCCGTCTGCAAATATTACAAAGGCATACAATCATGTGACCACATTGCTAAGGTCTCTTGTAGTCACGTGAAAGAAACCTATACAAGTGTTGGGTGTGGAAGCTTGACATCCATTGGTTTCATAGTAATTTGCCCTGTGTTTGTCCACAGTCACACAATTAGTGGACAGACCTTGACTAAAACCACAACTTCTTGATACTCAGTCTCATGTGAGCACAAAAATTATGGAGTAAAAAATCTAGTGGCATAGGTGTATGAGTTTATGTGTGTTTTTCCAGGTATGTAATGAAGAATTGATTGCCAGGCTCTGTCTAATGTATTTTAATCCTCAAAAAATGTTGGCAGTTAGCTAAAGTATGCAAAGGTAGCTTGTATTTATTAGAAAAAGTTATGAATAAATAAAGCTGTAATTGAGTATTATATTAGGATTATGTTGAAGAAGTAGGTTGGAACTTGTTTTTTGTAAATTAATTTGGCAGGGATACGCTCCTTGGGAAACCAGACATGTTTTGAAATAAAGCTGAGGCTATGAGTCATAGTCTGTTGACAAAATTTCCAAAATGTGGAATCAACTCGTTAATAAAGTCATGTACAGACAAGTATAGATGTTCCCTTTCTAACTCCCCTTTCCCCAACCCTTTCATTCTTGCTGCCCTAAATAAAAGAATATCTCATTACAGAAAACTGGTTATGTTTTGGTGATAAGAATTTATGAAAAGAAGCTAGGGAAAAACCTTGGGGAGTAGATTAGATCTTCAAATAGGGTAAGAATAGGAGATTAGGAAGGAGAATAAAACTTTTGGCCATATGTAATGGCCTGGAAAGGCTAAAATAGCATCTTTAGTTCATCCTGTTCTAAGGAAGAGGAATGGAAAAAAAAAAAAAAGGGATTAATCTGGATAATCCTCTAACACAGAAACTTCCACCTAAAATCATGGCAATCAAAGACTCTCTTCCTGGACTAGATGATGGACATTATAGAAATGGAAACTGATGAACTTATTTGCTCAGAATATGTTATAGTATCTGTGGAAGAATATATGCTCTCAATGTGAATCAACAACTTTAGAAATTTTGTTATAATTAAAGATATGATTTTATACCATTTCTGGGAATTTGAATATTGTTACAATCAGTCTCATTCTGAGTTTTATAATGCTAAATTGATAACTGAGAAACACTCTAATGGAGCAGCAGGAGAGTGACTGAGATGTCTGAGTTGTACTAAAGAGGAAAATTCTGTATTTTCAAGGAAAATCATAGCCTATTGATTGTTATAATTTTCCATTTGTTTCTCCTTGACAATATTCAGAGTACTTTTTTTAGTTATATCACTACAAATACAGAGTCAATTCTGGGTGTATCCAAAAAGGTCTGATTAAGAATTTGGTATATTTCCCATGTCTCATAGTGGTTCTTTTTCTTCCTGTTACCTGCATATAATTATTTTTTCAGTCAAAAAATAGCAACCATTCCAATACAAATAAATTATATTAGTGATTGTTAAAGACTCCCATACTTTAAGAGAGATTAATCTGTAGACTTTATCTTTTAAAATTTCTGTCATCCAACAAAGTAGATTATGTAGATTTGTTTCCATAGGAATTTTAATGTTATTTCTGTTATTAATTTCTAGAGTTCTTATTTTAAAATGATGTACAATGGAATAGTTTCAATATTCAGTTATATAATTTATAGTTAAGTCTATAATAAAGGGAGAAGGCAATGGCACCCCACTCCAGTACTCTTGCCTGGAAACTCCCATGGACGGAGGAGCCTGGGAGGCTGCAGTCCATGGGGTCGCTAAGAGTCGGACACGACTGAGCAACTTCAGTTTCACTTTTCACTTTCATGCACTGGAGAAGGAAATGGCACCCCACTTCAGTGTTCTTGCCTGGAGAATTCCAGGGACGGCGGAGCCTGATGGGCTGCCGTCTATGGGGTCGCACAGAGTCGGACACGACTGAAGCGACTTAGCAGCAGCAGCTATAATAAAGACATTATCTTTTCTTCTAGTATTTCATATCAATAAGTTAAATCATGATTGGATTTTTGTTACTTATTTTCCAGTAGTTTAAAACAAAAAGAAGAGAGAAGTAAAGTGAAGTTCAATCCATAGATGAGGCAATTTGTTGTAGGGAAAAAGCATTGGTTTGTGTCAGTCAGACCTACCTGTTTGACAGGCAAGAGGGTTTGAAATTACATTCTTCATTTTCTTACTTGCTTTTAGTGAGTTTTGACTTATTGATATCTAAATGACCATAGTATTTATTTTTAAGGCTTCTAAGTATGTTAAGGGCTTCCCAAGTATGTGGGAAGCCCTAAGTGTGTGGCTTCCTGCAAATGCAGGAGCCACAGGAGATGTAGGTTCAATCCCTGGGTCAGGAATAGCACCTGGAGGAGGAAATGACAACCCACTCCAGTATTTTTGCTGTGAAAATCCCATGGACCGAGGAGCCTGGAAGGCTACAGTTCACGGGGTCACAAAAAGTCAGAAATGATGTGACTGAACACGTACAGGAACACAAAGGGTACCATTGTATTGAACTGCAATACCTGAACCCATTGCCGTTCAGGTATGGGTAGCTTCTTAATCACTGATTTTTATTATCAGTAAAGAACTGTGGTCTATTTGGGAGTCAAATTGTAGGTTCATAATATATCTTCTTACTTCTAAATTAAAAAAATAAAAAGAGTTTTATTTCATCCCATATTCTTTCCCAATTCCAATCAAGTGATGTATCTAACTGTCTGGCTACAATAGAAGAACCACAGCTAGTATTTAAAGCTGTGTTAGTCTCTATGTTTCTTATAAGTTTCCATTATTTGAACAAATACACAATTTCTCACTTGTGTTATCAATCGCACACAATCCTCTAAAAGTGTTGAGATTTTAAATAAATTTACATGATTATTGTTTTGAATTAAAGCTATAATTTTTGAGCAATTATGCTTTTGTTTTCATCATGTAATACATGTCAGCTTTGTTAAATAAAAGTGGTTTGTAAAGTCTGCATCCTCTAGTCTTCTATTTTTATTCATACTTCCTTTCACTAATTTCTCTGATTTATAAAAAGCATTGTGTTTAAAACCCAGAAAAGAATAATTCTAAGTCTCAAAAAACTGTCCACTCTCCCCTAAATGTTCTAACATTAGAACATTTTGTCTACATTTAATGTAGAACATAAATTTTCTAACATAGAACAGTAAGTCTGAACCATTTTGCATGTTATTTTACATTGATACATTTCCTTCATGCTCAAATCACTTGGGACATTTATTTAAAATAAAGAGTTAACAGCCCACCATAGATTACTTCCCCATGTAATTCTCAAGATGAGCCAAATTTGGGAAACACTACTTCATATATCATTGTCTTATTTTGTCTCTTTGAACACAGAGACAAAATAAATTAGAAAGATACCTTTTATATATGCTGACTGTATTTGCAGAATCAATTTCATCAATAGTGACATTTGGGGACTTGATTTATCTAGAAAATTCACTCCAGTGATAGACCTTATTGAGAATGAGTTTCAGTGGAATCTATGATATTACTTTGCTACCCACTGGGAACACTTTAATGTAAAATCTTTAGCAACTAGAAGTATCCAGTATGGTGAGTGATTGCAACTGTGAATTATAGTTGCAGCAGCTCAGTATTGATACAAGAACTGCATGACAATATGCAGAAAAATTTTGATAACTTTCACTTAAAGAGATTAATTAGAAAATGTTGCTGAAAAATGTCCGGGTGTATTTTGACTTAAGTTAGATTAAGAGATTTAGAGGTAATATATGTATTTTTTAATTTAAGAGGTTTAAGATGAAAGAATAAAACATGGTGTCCCTGTTTATTTTTATATCTTGATGCTTAGGAGGAAACTGTTTCTTCTGAATTTAAAGAATATATTAAAGACTCTTTCTTGAGTTGTATTCAGATTATATTGCCACCCTTTGTACAGCCACAATCCCAAGATAATCTTAAGGCAATGCACGTTGAAATGTCCACTTTCTTTTCAGCTGAAGCAGAATTCAGACAACTTGCTGATGTTGATAAGCTCCCCAGAGCCCATATTCCTATCATTAATATCGTTTCTTTCTCTAGCACTTTCCTATTCCTTACTGCAAATCTGTCCCAAACCCCAATAATTTGAACTAAAATAACAATGCACAAATATTTGAGTGACGTCTCTCAAACACATCTTTAGAACAACTGCTTTAGTGGCCAGGACCATACAGGTGGGACCTGGGGTCACCTTCTTCTCATCTAAATAGATATATTCAGATATATATTTTTTAGATGCTTTTCCTTTATTACAGAGTATTGAGTTTAGTTCCCAAATTCCAACAATTTAGATATTACCTGTTTATCAACATAGACTTTTAGAACTTGATTTTATTTTTTTTTTGGTGTTTTACTATCACAAGATACTCTTCTAAGTACTTAACAAACAGTAGGTAACATTACATCCTTATTTTACAAATGAGGCAGAGAGGATTAAAAAAGCTGTCCCAAGTTACAGAACATCTAAGTGAGAGGGCCAGGATTTGAACCCAGGAAAAATGGCTCCAAGTCTGAAAATATAAAGGTGACACTCCACTAAGTTTGAGTGTCCTTACAAGCTCAAGGGGTCCTCTGGATATCAGGTTTTTAGGGTATAACATGATGTCTGCCCTCATCCATCCTCTACACATTGTGAAAGCCACACAGACTACTTGTCATGTCATAAAGATCCTCCTTTCTCCTCATGATCTTTCCCCATAAACTCCTTTTGAGAAAATCACATGCTGGAAGAAAAGGCTTTCCAAGCCACAAATCAACCAGCTAACCTTTAAGGAAATTGTCATAGGGACTTTATGGCTGCTTGTAGCACGCTGAAAAATGACTCATGATCATCTTGTGGGGTTTTGAAAGAAAATTAGAACAGGGGCTCCCCAGGAGTCATCTGGTTCCAACTAGAAGAGGATGCGTGCTGCTATTCTCTTGTCATTTGGTCCCTTCCTTATAGGTTCAAGCTGCCTTGCCACACCCTTGAGAACAGGACTTCTTGCCATTTCAGGGTCTACTTGAGAGACAGATTAAAAGTATAGATCCACTCTCCAAAAAGATGCATAATGTGGATAGAGAGCAAAAGTTGTCACGAAATTTACAGACACCACCCCTATTTCTCACTCTGCTCAGTAATAGAACCCTAGAGAGTCATGAACTTGCAGTTAAACATCTTCACTCAGAAGAACTGGATGATCTCCTTTTAAGTTGTGACTGCAACTTGAAGAATCATTTTTGATAACCTTAACTTCTTTTGTAAAGTAGTCATTGATCACTGGTGACTCTAGGGATAAACTCTCAATTGTTTTTGTGCTTTCATGGGAAAGTTAACTTTAATTTCTCTCTCTAAATATATATTTCTATATATCTCTACCTCATGATCTATATAAAGTGATAGAATACTATATATAAAAAGAAAATACTTATTTAACATTGGGTGTGGAATGGTGAAAAAATTAAATCTTTAAGTTGCTTACTTAGAAAATATAATCATGTTTTATATATAGCTGTCAAAGAGCATAGGGTTTTGCTCAACAGGGTATCAGTTTTCAGCTCTAATTCAAAATGAAAGTACTTTTTCTCTCTGGAAAGATTGGAAACAATTTAGAAATTGAAGAACTCAGATTAAACCATCTCTTCAATTAAAAAATAAATATATATGTATGCATCTGTATATATATGTATGTATATGTATCAGGTCAGCTCAGTTCAGTCGCTCAGGCGTATCCAACTCTTTCGACCCCATGGGCTGCAGCACGCCAAGACTCCTTGTCCGTCACCAATTCCCAGAGTTTACTCAAACTCATGACCATTGAGTCAGTGATGCCATTCAACCATCTCATCCTCATGAAATCTCAAGTGAAGAAACACGCTGTGTGTCATTACAAATGGATGTTGAAATGGGATAAACTCTTCTTAATGATTGCATTCAGTTTCTGGGCTGCAAATGAATAGAAGCGAACACCACTTCTAAGATGGCTTAGTTGTGCTTATTTCAACTTTCCTATGCCATGTAACCCGAGACCTAGATGATATATAGAATGTTCCTGTACAATTCCAAAACACTACCATGACATTGAGCTAGGAAAGTGGAGACAGTCATCTGTATTACAGGGACAAAATTGACTTTTGAGATCAATAGAAGTTATAATTAAGCTGTGGATATTTATCCCTCTTAAAGCCTTCCATTTCTCAAATATTTAAATGATGACTTTGCAATACGACTTTCACTTCATCAGCGTCTCCACGGAAATTGGAAATTGCCGTATGTGATACAATTAAAATGTATATCCACAACCACTCAGAATAATCATGGCTAATTAGAAATTATGAATCATTAAAATGACATGGTTTTCTGTCAGTATGTGTGCACAGCACATTCATGTCTTCTAACATCCCAATCCAATCTCAGTAAATCTAAGGAGGTACATTTGTTTCAATATTTCTATTAAGCTCCTCCATTAAGTAAATTACCATTACAGCCAAAGTTTAAAGGTTATCTGGGCTAGCAAACTACTCAACATAGCTAATACATATAATTAGCTGTGGTGAGATTTCACATTAAACTTTTCCACTGCTATTTAGTGAATTTTCAAAAACAAATCATATATTCATGCTTATCAAGATTGCTACAGTCCTCCTAATGCATTTCAAAATATCTTTATCATAATAAAGTCCTAATGTCTATTTTTCTCTTGTATCCATCATTCATTTTAAGGTGGGCTAGAAGAATCAGCTAAATACTGCACAATTTCTAAAATAATGCTTGGGATGTTCTATAAAGAGTGGGGAAGTATAAGAAAATAAAAGGAAAAGAAAACAAAGACTGTAGAACTGAATTAAAACTTTTTTTTTTTAACTCAAAAACCTTGGTTTTCTTTAACAAAAGTTCAGAATAAACTTAAAGGAAAAAAATTCCTCCCTAAAATTTTCTTTCAGTTCAATTCAGCTAGATTCAAGCAATAGTCTCAGCTGAAAATTCTAAATTCATAATCCCCCCCCAAAAAAGTTTCAGATACCTCCTTTACTGAAAAGGTGATACACACACTCCAAGGTCTAAGTAGATTATGATTCCAAAGATCTCTACCTAGAGCACAATGAACTTGATGTAAGAATATATGGTTTTAAGAAACCAGTGGGTGGTAAGACTAGACTGAATGCACGGAGATGTCCGGTGGTGATTTGCACTTAGTTGCGTATGTTTCTACTTAGTTGTGAATGCTTCTAGTTATTGGTGCATCTACAGATACAGACAAAACCCCACTGCTTGTGCATAAATATCCTCCAGCAGATGACTAATTGATACTGCCATCATTGATGTACTTGTTATTAAGCTGTTGTCTCTCAGCTTCAGATCCACCCTTCTAACCTCTTCTTTGTGATGCTGAGGCTAGGACTTGACACACTACATTTCTGCTTTGCCAGCAGGAGCCATGGTAGGCCTTGCTAATGGGGGACACTAGAAGAAGACTGGCAGGCTGGAGGATGGAGAGAGGACTTGCTCCTCCTTGTTCTGCTTTGTTTTCCTTTCATTGTCCCTTCAGCAAATGTTCTTCATTCAGAGTGGCAGCTAGTACCTGTTTCCAGTTTGTTTTTCCACATCCCAAAAGTGAACCTCATCGTGGCCCCTCACAGATCACTAGTGGGCCAATACTACCTCCTCAGAGGTCCGGCTCCTAGCACTGCAGGTACCGACATCCAACCTTCTGGGTTCTAATAATCCCACCTTCTTTTGGTGGGGGGAGAAAAGTTCCCCCAGACTTAGAGATTCTAACTGTTTCTTGCAGTTCACCTCTGGGATAACTCAGTGTTCCTTCATCTTTTAAGTCTCCCAGTACCTATTTAGGGCTTCCCTGGTGGCTCAGATAGTAAAGAATCTGCCTGCAATGCAGGAGACCTGCGTTGGATTTCTGGGTCAGGGTGATCCCCTGGAGAAGGAAATGGCTACCCTCTCCGGTATTCTTGCCTGGAGAATCCCATGGACAGAGGAGCCTGGCGGGCTACAGTCAGTGGGGTCACAAAGAGTTGGACATGACTGAGCGCCTAACACTCACCCACCCAGTACCTGTTTAACTAATTCTCTACAAAAATTCTCTCTGTTAAAGTAACTAGTGTTATTTTCTGACTGGACCCTGAAAATGTGGTAAGTAAACAACTTTTTTAATATTGACATATGAAGGCTTGCTCTGCATTTCCTGATTCTGGCTTGTGCATCAACCCTAGTGGACTTAAACTTTATGTTGAGTATCCTTTCCTTTAAAGACCACCTCATCCTTAATGCTTTGGTCCTTGTGAGCGTAGTGGTGCTGTCAGAGACAGTATCTCACTCAATGACAGGTGCAGACTTAGATCTAAGTGGACTCATCAGATCTCACTCATCTTTTGCTACAAGGATTTAGGGGTAGGTATGAGATGTAGCTGGGCCAATCACAGTCCCTCCTGGAGCTTTTCTATTTGAGTTGGTGACAAGGTCATATGAGGATAGAAGGAGTAGAAACTATTGCAAGAAACCCACTTGCAGAGGCTTTTAATCTACAGTAGAAGAATATGAGAGAATAAAAATATATTTTGAGAGAAAGAGTGAGACAAGGCAAAAAGAGAGAGAGAGAGAACAAACTTCATCTGAACCCTCAGATTCAGTCATTATGCCATAGAAACCTCCCCAGGCATTTCTATAATTCAAAAACAAAATTTACCTAACTAATGTGCTTCGGCAAGAATCACATGAAGGACTAAATAAACATTAGTATTGGACAAAACAGAGAAATATTTTTGCTTAAATGGCCAGAAAATACACATTTCAGATTTACAGAGCCTATAATCAAGCTGCTTCTATACTTTTTATTTAAAAGGGAAGCAAAACTTACTACCAGGGTTTAGGGGGCTGGTGTAGTTTTTTGCTCACAATTGAAATCAGCAGTAAATACAGCATCCACAAAGTGATTTTTCATCTCATTCTGTCAGCATCTGAAAGTTGTCACCCCGAGATCTTCAGCTTAAAAGCTAGGAAGGATTCTAGCAAACACACATTTTGTGTGACCCATGATATCCAAATGTCCATTCCAATTCTGTCTTGTTGCTGCTATTTCCAAGCTTATTTTATACAAACCTTGCAGTTCAATAGACAAAAGCGATGACACATTTCTCAATCTTGCGTTACGAATGTAAAGATCAGATCCCAGCTTTAGAATGTATTTATGATCCCCCCACAACGTATTGACTGTCTCAGATGCTTTTCCTCTTTGAGCATCCATTAAATATTTGTCCCACAATTTATTTTTAATCTTCAGTTTAATGAATATTTACATATGAAAGTAGACATCTATTTGTATCCATACAACTGTGGCATAATCAGGAGGAAGTGAAAGCTATGATTGTGTGCTTATATCTTCTGTCTCTGCTACCTGGGCCTTCATTCTTCACTTCTCTCCTGGGACACCCCCAGACCATAAACAAAACCCCAAGATGACTGCATTGAGCTAGCGTGACTGAATCTTATATTTTCAGTTTATGCCATGGTCCTCAAAAAATGGGATTTTTCTCTAATCATAAAGGTATTCATGCCAATTTTCTGATCTCTCGCGGGGTCATGAATATATTAAATTACTGATACCAGCTGTTTTATTTTAGTTCTTATTCTCTTCATTTTTTCTATCATTGCAGAAGAGTTGCATCATAGCTTGAACTTAACCTTACCATCATGATAAAAGAGCATTTCCTACTGATTTTGCAATTAACTGGGTGCTTAATATTTTTTTGGTTTTCAATTAAAAAATATTAGAGGTTTCAAGGAGACAGAGAGCTAACCACCTATGCACAATCAATTTAATAGGCTATATATTGCAGTTATATAAAATTTTCAAGTATCTGATAGTGTGTATCATCTTTTTTATGAACTAGAATTTTTAGCTATTGTTGGGAAGATAGAACCATAATCAGTTAAATTGAATAGTTCATGCAAAGTGCTTATTGATACTTGGTACATATTGTCTGTTAATGTCAATTATTAGTATTATTTGCATGGCTAGTCTTTATTTAGACTATCTTTAAAATGATTAAAAATATTAAACTTTTACTTACAATTAACAAGAGGGGATTTGTTTTTCATTTCATAACAAACATTTTATATGCAAACTGCAATTTAAATTTCCCACAAAATCTTCATAAATTTAGCATAAACCATTCTTAGCATTATCCCAAGACACCTCATTCCATGTATAAAGTAAAGGACATAGCTCAAATAATCCTTCACATTTTATAGAACTGATTTTTCATTTTCAAAAGAAGAGTACTTCTTAAGCATTCTGCATTATTTTCCTTATTAAATTGTATCCTTAATGGAGCAAAATTGCGTTTCTGATATGCACACTTAAACATTTGTAACAATGATTAAAGAAGTTTATCTTCTTTCTGAATAAAAAAGCATCCACTTACCTGTAAAGTTTATGCACACAATGTAGTGAGATTGTGTAGCTTACTTAGTAGGAATGATTAAAAATACACATCTTTAAGCATCATTTCCATGACTGGTGCACATATATAATCTAAATTTTTATTTAAAATAATTCATTTTACTTTATTGCTTCTTTTTAAGATATAAAATAATAAAGATTTAAATAAACAGTATATAATAAAATATATAAATAAGGATATAAAGGAGATTTGTATACAGTGAAAAAATGCAATGCTATATTGATTTTGCCAATAATCTTAAAATTGATTAAACCCTTATGTAGTGGGGTAGTTATATAAAATTTGAATAAAGAGAACAGAATAAATTTAGTACTAACAACATATGTTACAAGGAAATTTGACATTTTATTACAATTCAATTGTATTGTAAATATCATGCTAAAATATGTGAGTATTAAATATTGTCCTATCAGATATGAAAACTAAGAGAAAGTGCATGTATATAAAATTATATCAAAGATGAAAATCATTTTAATAAATCCTATTCATTTGTTTACTCTGCCAATAGTAAAACATATTGAGTTTGATGTACATAAGAATATTTTAATGCCATACTTCATAAACCTGCAGTTTATTTATATCATAAGATTTTATTTTACAATAGAACAAAAAACTAGTTTGTAAAATAAGGATAATCGATTTCTGTTAATAACACTGTTCGCAGAAAATAAGAATGTCTTACTAAAATTCTGTACTTCCTTTTTTTAACCTATTGCATATTGATGGATTTATTTAAACTATATGTGAACATGTTTTTATTTTGCAACACTTTCTGTTATAGTACAATGCATTTTGTCACATTTGATTACTACATTCTTAAACTACATGAGTGAGCACTTTTCCCAGTATATTAATCCAAACATGGATGAGATGTTTGGTCATCTATATTACTAATATGCATTAATTTTCCTTTATATCCTATGTAGCTGTCTACCTTAAGCTAGGATGGCTGTTTCTTCACTTACATGAAAATTGAATTCAGCCGGGAATTATATTGGAAAACTAAGCCATAAAAGAAAAATCCATTTATATGGAATACATAATTCAGTACTTAGAAGTCACACAAAGCTTTGGGTGCATATAAGCAGATGCCTTTGTTTTTATTTATTCAAAGCAAAAGAGATCAATAGTGACAACAGACCTATTCATCTAGTTAATGGAATATTTTCTAACTCAAAATTACAATAAATTCTGGAGCTTCAAATATCCTTTAATTAAGTAAGGATTTTAAATATTCCATAAGAAAGAGGAAAGTTAAGATAATTGTATTTACTGTTTATATTTAGAGTATTTTGTCACAAATTTATGAAAATAATCATCAACAGCATTTTAGTGGAAAACCACTTACGTTTTTGGTTGCATCTTGGGTGTGCTGTGGGGACAATAAAAAAATATGACTTTAATAACTACAGAAACACTAACCTAGCAGAAATATTTTAGAATCTAATAAGGATCATTTTGAGTCACTACTGTAAGACACAATTTTTTTCTAAAGGAAAACCAATCTAATTCTATCAGGAACAAAAGCGCTAAATATAAATGCTATAGCCTGTTGATCGGAAGTGATGAACCTGAAAGAAAACAATTTTAAAAAACTGCTTCATCAAAAATATGATATGAAAAATGATATAATTTTAATTCCTTTTTCTGAATCTCAGAGTAGAATAGGAAGGCAGTAGGCCATAATTTAGAAGGAAAAAGGACATGAGTTTGAGCAGACTCTGGGAGATGGTGAAGGACAGGGGAACCTGGCCTGCTGCAGTTCATAGAGACACGACTTAATGACTGAACAACAACAAAGGATGAAAAAGGATTAGAAACGAGGTTCCACTTCTATTTCTACTCTATGGAGAACTGATAGCAAACCTTGGCTCTTGGCATGTAGGAAGGAAAGACAAGAGTATTAAAGAAAAAAAATGAATAGTAAGTATTACTGTAAACATTTCTGTCTGTAGTTTAGTCTCAGTAACATTACCCTTAATGTACATTTTATTCATAAAATGATATAAAGGCTCTATAGATAGTGCATAATAACCGTCTTTACTGAACACTTCATATTAAAGAAATAAACCGGAAATTTAAAGCCCCTAAAATTGTTTTAATTATTCCCTCAATGGACAAAAACTGGTCTAGAAAAACATATCATTTCCACTCACGATGGCCAGCATTTTGTATCTACTCATCGGTTCTCAATAAAAATAACATTAGAATATGTATAGAAATTCATTTTATGATAACATTTTAGAAAATATATTTTTGTGGACTCCTTTGATGCAATTCTAAATATTCAATAGTTATCCTTCATGATTCTCCTAGAGAGAAAAATATTTTTAGCACTCTAGCTATTTCTATTGATTTTCATATATAAATATGAAAATTGACACTTTTTTCTTATTATTTAATGTTATTTTCAAACTTTGGCTGTTTTTTATAATATTTAGATATTGATAACTGATGTTTTTATTGTTTTTTGCTGTTTTATTAACCTCCAATTTATTGACTTAATAATAATCCAGTGGACAAGGTTTTAGCTCTCAATCATCATCCACATTATATGCACAAACACACATTCACAAGAGTGTAAGTGCATAAAATCCCATAAGTCCTACCTCCTACCAAATGTATTGTATTATTATTCTTTTCCAATAATAATTAGGATTTGTATTTCACCTTTGTAAATGTTATTTACAGATATTGATACATTTTCTTTATTTTATAATGGTTTTTTTGGAGTTGATAACTGCATTAATGTTCATATACTTAATCTTATTCACTTGTTAAACCTTTGTCATAAGTTTAAATGCCTTTAATTTCTCCATGAATTGATCCATTTCTTTTTGTTGGAGATATAATTCCCTAAATCTCCCATCCTTCCACTCCGATTTGAATTTGTTGATTTTCTGGCCTGACACATGAGTGTTTTACTACTTTTCTCTAATTTTCTGGGCACTCCCTTCATCCTTATCTTGGGTTGAACTACTCATTTCTTAACTTTTTTTTACTTTAGGGAAAAAAACAATGGGATTACTTTGGAAAAAACAAATGAATCATTAACCCAAATTATGTATAACTGTTTGAAAAGCAGGAAAAGGGTGCTATGTTACACAGAGTGGCAGTTTAATATACTGGTAATGTTTTCTTTTTTAATATGATGGCTAAGAATTTGAGAATTAATTATTGATTGTTAAGCTGTACACATGTATGTATATGTTTCATTCATCTTTTATGTATATTACACAATTTTTAAACAAAATTTGTTAAGCATAGTCATGCAGGCTATGTCAGAGAAACTGAAACGTTAGAGCTTTGGTTAATTTGCTCTCTATGTACATTTTTCCAGAAATAGAGACACAATAACTTCTCAATCCTCATACCACATCTGGGGTCCGTATCTTCTGGAAATTTACCCAGACAACTTTGGAGAGATAATCTTAAATGTTTACAATTCTAAGCAAGTTTACTTTGAAAGTCAACTATTTTGCAATTTAAATATTTTTTCAAGATTTTAAAAAATCGTATAATCATAGAAAAAGGAGTAGAAAAATCATAGAAAAATCTCTCTACAGAGATTAGACATTTATAATATGTTAAAGGTGATCTTAATTAGTTTGAAGATATGAATAGAATGCAATAGAAACTGAAGTAATACTATTTTAGATATGCAAACAACTCAGAAACTAAGTGGATTCAAGAGTATGAATACTAAGTCACACTAATGTAATATTGACACAATAAGTAACCAAAAAAGTAACCAAACAGCATGAAGCTTCAATTGGAATAAACCATCATGATTTTGACAGAGCCATAATTTTTAAATAATAATGAGTTGAATATGAAGTGTTGCCAATGCTTCCATTCTGCATAACAAATAATGGTAATTTTGCTAAAAATCACTAATTTATAACATATGTTTAGTAAATATTGCTTCTAAAATACAATTATTGAAAAGATGATATGGATATAATCATGTTGTATATAATTGAGATAATATTGGCTTAGGTAAAATATTTTATAAGTATAGT
This sequence comes from Okapia johnstoni, assembly GCA_024291935.2. Taxonomy (NCBI): domain Eukaryota; kingdom Metazoa; phylum Chordata; class Mammalia; order Artiodactyla; family Giraffidae; genus Okapia; species Okapia johnstoni. Next base: position 31,535,077 of record CM044311.1, read on the forward strand.
TATATACTATAAATATATAGTAAATATATAAATACATAGTATATATATATATATACTATAAATATATATAGAAAAATAACAAGGTAACTTGAAATTATCAAATGATCTATAATTAATGTGTACATAAATTTTATTAGATGCTTAAACTTGGAAACATGGCATATTATATATAGAAGCTATAAACTAATAAAATTAAAATAATTAAAAATTCTTATATACAAGTATTTACTGGGTTCATATTATGAACAAGTATGAACAGTATGAAAAGGCAAAAAGATAGGACACTGAAAGATGAACTCCCCAGGTCAGTAGGTGCCCAATATGCTACTGGAGATCAGTGGAGAAATAACTCCAGAAAGAATGATGGGATGGAGCCAAAGCAAAAACAATACCCAGCTGTGGATGTGACTGGTTATAGAAGCAAAGTCCAATGCTGTAAAGAGCAATATTGCATAGGAACCTGGAATGTTAGGTCCATGAATCAAGGCAAATTGGAAGTGGTCAAACAGGAGATGGCAAGAGTGAACGTCAACATTCTAGGAATCAGGGAACCAAGATGGACTGGAATGGGTGAATTTCACTCAGATGACTATTATGTCTACTACTGTGGGCAGGAATCCCTTAGAAGAAATGGAGTAGCCATCATGGTCAACAAAAGAGTCTGAAAGGCAGTACTTGAATGCAAACTCAAAAATGACAGAATGATCTCTGTTCATTTCCAAGGCAAACCATTCAATATCACGGTAATCCAAGTCTATGTCCGGACCAGTAACGCTGAAGAAGCTGAACTTGAACGGTTCTATGAAGACCTACAAGACCTTTTAGAACTAACACCCAAAAAAGATGTCCTTTTCATTATAGGGGACTGGAATGCAAAAGTAGGAAGTCAGGAAAAACCTGGCGTAACAGGCAAACTTGGCCTTGGAGTACAGAATGAAGCAGGGCAAAGGCTAAAAGAGTTTTGCCAAGAGAATGCACTGGTCATAGCAAATACCCTCTTCCAACAACACAATAGAAGACTCTACACGTGGACATCACCAGATGGTCAACACCAAAATCAGATTGATTATATCCTTTGCAGCCAAAGATGGAGAAGCTCTATTCAGTCAGCAAAAACAAGACTGGGAGCAGACTGTGCCTCAGATCATGAACTCCTTGTTGCCAAATTCAGACTTAAATTAAATAAAGTAGGGAAAACCACTAGCCCATTCAGTTATGACCTAAATCAAATCCCTTATGATTATACAGTGGAAGTGACAAATAGATTTAAGGGACTAGATCTGATAGACAGAGTGCCTGATGAACTATGGACAGAGGTTCGTGACATTGTACAGGAGACAGGGATCAAGAACATACCCATGGAAAAGAAATGCAAAAAAGCAAAATGGCTGTCTGAGGAGGCCTTACAAATAGCTCAGAAAAGAAGAGAAGCGAAAAGCAAAGGAGAAAAGGAAAGATATTCGCATTTGAATGCAGAGTTCCAAAGAATAGCAAGGAGAGATAAAAAAGACTTCCTCAGCGATCAATGCAAAGAAATAGAGGAAAACAACAGAATGGGAAAGACTAGAGATCTCTTCAAAAAAATTAGAGATACCAAGGGAATTTTCACACAAAGATCGGCTCGATAAAGGACAGAAATGGTATGGACCTAACAGGAGCAGAAGATATTAAGAAGAGGTGGCAAGAATACACGGAAGAACTGTACAAAAAAGATCTTCACCACCCAGATAATCACGATGGTGTGATCACTCACCTAGAGCCAGACATCCTGGAATGTGAAGTCAAGAGGGCCTTAGAAAGCATCACTACGAACAAAGCTAGTGGAGGCAATGAAATTCCAGTTGAGCTATTTCAAATCCTGAAAGATGATGCTGGGAAAGTGCTGCACTCGACATGCCAGCAAATCTGGAAAACTCAGCAGTGGCCACAGGACTGGAAAATGTCAGTTTCATTCCAATCCCAAAGAAAGACAATGCCAAAGAATGATCAAACTACCACACAATTGCACTCATCTCACATGCTAGTAAAGTAATGCTCAAAATTCTCTAAGCCAGGCTTCAGCAATACGTGAACCGTGAACTTCCAGATGTTCAAGCTGGTTTTAGAAAAGGCGGAGGAATCAGAGATCAAATTGCCAACATCTTCTGGATCATCGAAAAAGCAAGAGTTCCAGAAAAACATCTATTTCTGCTTTATTGACTATGCCAAAGCCTTTGACTGTGTGGATCACAATAAACTGTGGAAAATTCTGAAAGAGATGGGTATATCAGACCATCTGACCTGTCTCTTAAGAAACCTGTATGCAGGTCAGGAAGCAACAGTTAGAACTGGACATGGAACAACAGAATGGTTCCAGATAGGAAAAGGAGTACGTCAAGGCTGTATATTGTCACCCTGCTTATTTAACTTATATTCAGAGTACATCATGAGAAATGCTGGGCTGGAAGAAACACAAGCCGGAATCAAGATTACTGGGAGAAATATCAATAACCTCAGATATGCAGATGACACCACCCTTATGGAAGAAAGTGAAGAACTAAAGAGCCTCTTGATGAAAGTGAAAGAGGAAAGTGAAAAAGTTGGCTTAAAGCTCAACATTCAGAAAACTAAGATCATGGCATCTGGTCCCATCACTTCATCGGACATAGATGGGGAAACAGTGGAAACAGTGTCAGACTTTATTTTTTGGGGCTCCAGAATCACTGCAGATGGTGATTGCAGCCATGAAATTAAAAGACGCTTACTCCTTGGAAGGAAGGTTATGACCAAACTAGACAGCATATTTAAAAGCAGAGACATTACTTTGCCAACAAAGGTCCGTCTAGTCAAGGCTATGGTTTTTCCAGTGGTCATGTATGGATGTGAGAGTTGGACGGTGAAGAAAGCTGAGCGCCGCAGAATTGATGCTTTTGAACTGTGGTTTTGGAGAAGACTCTTGAGAGTCCCTTGGACTGCAAGGAGATCCAATCAGTCCATCCTAAAGGAGATCAGTCCTGGGTGTTCATTGGAAGGACTGATGTTGAAGCTGAAACTCCAATACTTTGGCCACCTCATACGAAGAGTTGACTCATTGGAAACGACCCTGACGCTGGAAAGGATTTGAGGCAGAAGGAGAAGGTGACGACAAAGGATGAGATGGTTGGCTGGCATCACCAACTAGATGGACATGGGTTTGGGTAAATCCAGGAGTTGGTGATGGATAGGGAGGCCTGGCGTGCTGAGGTTCATGGGGTCGCAAAGAGTCAGACACGACTGAGCAACTGAACTGAACTGAACTGAGTAGACTGAGGAGCCTGGTAGGCTACAATCCATGGGGTCGCAGTAGAGTTGGGCAAGATTGAAAGACTTCACTTTCACTTTCACTTTCAATAGACTAATTATTCCAACTGCAATGATTTCATGGAAACGAAAGGAAGACTCTCAATTTGGAAAAAGGCATCAGTGTCAAATGGAATAGAAGAACAAGAAGAGGAGAAATTTTTAAAAAATGACAATTGAATTTGGCAAGTAGATCAATGATGTTATTTTCCTAAAGCTATCATTAGAGTGATGAGATAGGAAACCTGATTTAGCCTCTTCTTTCTAATGGGAGGAGAAAAAAAATGAAGGCATTTGTATGATGACAAACACAACTTCAAGGAGCTTAGCCCTGAAAAGATGTAGGCATTGGGGTCATGAAGGTATTTGAGTGTTTTTTTGTGTATGTATATGTATATGATTTCAAGTAAGAGAATATTGAAACATGTACATGGACTGAATTTTGCCCCCCTACTATTAAATTCATATATTGAAATTCTAACCCCACAATATGACTTTATCTGGAGACTGGGTCTTCAGGAAGTCATTTAAAATTAAATGAAGTCACAGGGTGGAGACCTAACCCAACAGAACTGTGGCCTTCTAAGAAGAGGGAGGAAAAGAGATCTCTCTGCCCCTCCTCCTCATGTGAGAACACAGTAAGAAGGTGCCTGTCTGCAACCCAAGGACACAGTCCTTACTAAACACCCACCCTGTGGGCTTGTCATTAAACTTCCAGTCTCTAGAATGGTGAGAACATAAATTTTGGTTCTTTAACCCATCCATTCTATGGAATTTTATTATGGCAGCCCAAGTAAACCAATACAGCACTTTTTTTCCCCTTAATCTAAATCACAATAGAAATATTTGCATGACTTTTAAAAGGCATTTCTATTTCTAATGCCTTTCAAAAGGCATTCTTTTAATAATATTTGATGCAGGAATTTTTTTCATTAGTAAAAATGTTGTTTGATATGTATTTCTAGCTATCACACTTCTATAACTCAAACCAATTTACTATTGAGTGGTAACAAGATTAGGCACAGGATCTCTCTGATCTGTACCCTAACTTTTTTTGCTACTGAGACACACACATGCTGTGCTGTGCTTAGTCGCTCAGTTGTGTCTGACTCTGTGACCTCATGAACTGTAGCTTGTCAGGCTCTTTTGTTCATGGGGATTCTCCAGGCAAGAACACTGGATTGGGTTGCCATGCCCTCCTCAAGGGAATCTTTCCAACTCAGGGCTCGAATCCAAGTCTCCCACATTGCAGGCAGATTCTTTACCATCTGAGCCACCAGGGAAGCCCAGACACGCATATAGTAGAAGCTATATGCTTAATTATGGATTGTTGAATTGAGTTTAATTCAATTCAATTAAAATAAAATATAAAAGACATATGACCATTCTCCAGAGTCTTCCAATAAACTTAATAGAAATATCTTGGTAAGAAGTCAGAAAGTGGTAGATGATTAAGTAAAATGGTATAGTTTGTAGACAAATATGGATGCCAGATAATTGAGAGCAAGAGTCTCTGCCAAAATTTTGTTTTACTCAGTGTCTTGAAGCTAACATTTTCATCCCAGCATTATTTGGGATGATCTAATTCTATGTATAGCATTAAGAAAAAATTTGCACCACAACAAGAATTTTTCCCTCCTTGTAAAAATGAGTGATGTGGCAACTCAAGTTTTCTAACTATATTTAGTATCAATATAATTAATCTTTGTTATCCAGGAATGAAACTCAAAAGTCAAAGTTGAGAATGGGTATGAGAAAGCATAGTTCCTTCCTCAAACAATATCATCAATTTCAAATCAAAAGCTAACAAGGCAGGAGAGACCAGGGATGGTTTATTAGTTTACCACAGCTGTTGTTAACAAATTAATACTAAGCTGGTGACTTAAAATAACAGAAGTATATTCTTTCACAGTTCTGGAGGCTAGAAATCCTAAATCTAATAGGACTACATTCCCTTGCAGGGCTCTAGGGGAGAGTCTCTTATTTACCTCTCACCTGCATATGGGTCTAGGCATTTCTTGCTGTGGCCGCCATCATTCCAGTCTCTGCCTCCATGGACATCTGTTGCCTCCTCCTCTTCTCTGCATCCCTCAAAATTCCCTTTGCTTTTCTCTTACAAGGTATGTGCTAAGCTGACTCAGTCGTGTCCAACTCTTTGCAACTCTATGGAGTTGCAACTCAATGGAATATAGCCTGCCAGCCTCCTCTGTCCATGGGATTCTCCAGGCAAGAATACTGCAGTGGGTTTTGCCATGCCCTCCTCCAGGGGATCTTCCAGACCTAGGGATTGAACCCACATCTCTTGTGGCTCTTGAAAGGCAGGCAGATTCTGTACACTGAGCCACCAGGGCAGCCCCTTATAAGGTATATTAAATTGTATTTAACACCACTGGGACAAAAGAGGGGGAACGTCTCATCTCAAAATTTTTAATGTAGTTACATGGGCAAAGACCCTTTTTCCAAATAATGTAACATCTGCAACTTCCAGTGATTAGTACTTTCTGTCTTTTTGTGGCCATTATTCCACTTATTCCAAAGGGGACTTTAAAAAAAAAAACTTAGGTTAGAATTCTCAAAGAAGGCATGCACATAAATGTTCCTAGTGGTAACAGCATACTGGAAATAACCCAATGTCCATGAATAGGAGAATGGATAAACTATTATGATATAGTCATATAATAGACTATTAGCAAAAAAAAAAGGAGTGAACCATTGGTATACTTGGATGAACCTCATCAGATCATGCTGAGCATAAGTAGACAGACAACATAAGTACATGCTGTATACTTCTATTTATATGAAGTTCAGTAGAAGGCAAAATAAGTCAACAGACAGAAATAAGAATAGTAATTAAGTCTGAATTGAGGAGCAGAGAAGGGGACTTACAGGAAATAAGTTTGAGAGAACATTTGAGAGAACAATAGAAATGTTCTATATTTTGATGAGAGTGTTGATTCAATGGGAATATTTATTTTTTTAAAACTATAAACTTTTAAGATCTGTGCCTTTATTATATGTTTCTATACCTCAAGAAAAAGAGGATATGAACCGAACTGAGAAGTTGATCTCTGGAGAGATGTAGAACCTAGCATCCTACTTCCACTGAAAAAGGAATCTCAGGCTCCATGACTATAGGGACAATCCTCTATTCCAAACCCTGATGTGTGTTCTCTGGCATATGCTCAAAAACAAAATTATTACAGAATACAACTGAGTTTCTCCTATTCAGTATTTCACTCTTCTTTTTTTAAATGCAATATTTGCAAAATATTTCAAGAAATCATGTTCTATCGTTTTTATTGCTGGCAGTTTATAACACTATGAAGTAGCCAATATATGCCTAGAGCTTATCTGATCTATTTACAATTGATTTCAAGTTAACCACAGCCTCACTTCCCCATAATAACCTGGTAAATTGAGAGTCGACTGTGGTTGTCTCATTTCATCCTACTCCTCATATTTCCTTCAGAATTTACATAAAAATCCCATAGATTTCCAGTTCATAAAATTATGCTTTCACACTTTTGTACACAAATTTATACCTCTACTCCCTTCCAGGTCACCTTAGTCCAATGACCCAGAATATGTCTTTCATTTCCTTTCATTTATTTTTATCATATGATTTTCAATTTGGATTTAACATGCTGTCAAGTGACCTTTACTTTTTTCACCCTGGCACTGTTTAAATCAAATTCTTTTGTGTGTACAGATGCCCATTTTGTGATCTCATTGAAACCGTTATGATTTTTAGATTGGACAAATCAAGGCCTGGATTCTCTTTTTAAGAAAAAATAGAAAGAGGAGACCTGTACTGTTTTGCAAGGAAAAGAGGAATTACCACCAATAATAAAAGAATATTTAAAAACAGAGTATATTGGTTTTAAAGAAATCATATTCAGAGGTAAGATTCAGATAAATATTAGGGAATACAGCTCCAGAAACAGCAAGTGACTGAAAATTATTCCATGAAATGTGTGGAGTGGGTAGGGTGTTGGGAGTGAAAGCTGATAGAAATTCGGTTTGAGTTGCTCTCAATAAATGTTTTAGGGAGGATCTGGAGATCTACCACCCCATTAATTGTAGGAACGTAAAATCTGTGTGAGCTCAGAATTATACACAGAGGAGACTCTATGGGGATTTAGCTCGGGTTAATAAGTGTCAACTTCCTGGGACTATGAAATAAGCTGGAAATAATTTGCTAAGAAGTTTCCTGAATATGAAGTGGCTTTAATAAGATAGTTTGATGAGTAAATGAATCAGAAAATTGAGGGCTAAATTTTCCTTACATTTCCTACATATTTGCAGTGATGGTAAGGTCAAAACATTTGGATTATAATTTGAGAACCATCAACTCTTGAAGTAAAGACTATCTAAACCAAGTCATTGTCAGGCACTAAAATAAAATCATGAATCTCACTAATTCAAACGCAGTTTGTAGGCCTAGAGCTCACATTTGAGAAAGGAAAACTAGGCCACACTGTTCTACATATTATGCAAATATATAGTTCAGCTGCAACTGTCTGAGATTGTGAGGTATGTAGAAAATCATGTCTACTAATAATTAAGTATGCAAAATATTTTTAAGTAAAATCAAATGAATTTACAGTTCCTTTTATAAAACATCATATATATTTTTTTATTTAATAAAACAGGGTTGCAAGGAGCACTAGATATTTACACATAGTTGGAAGACTCTCTTATCTTCACCAAGACACTGTGTTGTTATGATTGCTGTGATCACACATTATTGTAGTGCTTTCTTTTTCTGAGCATATGTTTTGAATGACAATATAAGCACATATCCACAGCAAGGTAGTGCCCTTGTGAATGTCAACCATAATAGGTATTATAGCAGCAAATGACTTACCATCATCACATATAGACTTTTATATTATATTTATTCTCACATCCAAGTATATGGAGTATTTACTCTGTCCCATGCACTTTTCTAGGCACCAGGCATACATAGTGAACACAAAGGATAAGGATGGGCCCTTAACTTTCCACCTGATCAAATCACCCACCCACACACAAATGTACAAAATACATGAAGTAATGATTCTCATGAGGATGTTGAAAAACTCACAAATAACTTTCTCTTTACTCCTTTTAAAAATCTATTTATTGACTTACTTCTATCTGATGATGTTGTGAAGACAGCCCGTCATGGAGATAAGATACCTCAGAGTCATCATTGATTCTGAAGTGTACCATAATTGAGAAACATAGGTTTTGTTTGTCACATGAATCTGCATATTATTATCTTCTGTTTTCCTTCCAGATGGCTCTCGCAGTGTGTAAAACTAACCTCTTCACCATTTTGTCTTTTCCATGTTCTAGCAAAGAATACAATTTAGAGATTTCTCACCTAAAATCCAAAGTTATGATCAGATAATCTTACCAAGTACTTATTCTAAACATAACTCCGCTCTGATATAGAGTCCTGCCTTAACTCTGGCCCATTTCACTTCATTCCTAAATTTCTACTGGAGAAGCATTGGGGTGAATATGTCCTGAGTGGAAACACCAGGTTATAAAAAGGAAAGTGCTACATGTTCTAATGTCCATTTTTACATAGTTGAAGGTTTTATTTGGCTCTCTGCATATTTATCTATTGCATAAAAAGAAAAAATGAGCAAAGAATATTTTACATTTTACAAAAGAAAATGTTCAGGCCAAGGTATTTTGTAACTTTGAATTTTGTTTTGCAAAATGTGAGACGTTTACTCATTCTTTCCTTATTGGTGACTTAATCAATTTGATCTCATCAGAGTTCTCCTTTTTCATATTTTATAGTAAACATTAACAATAGGGGATATTGAGAAGCCTGATAATTTTAAAATCATCGATTATCATGCTATTAATAGTAAGTAAAGGTTTTCCCACGTGGTGTTAGTGGTAAAGAACCCACCTACCAATGCAGGAGACTTAAGAGACTCAGGTTCAGTCCCTGGAAGGGGAAGATCCCATGGAGGAAGAAATGGCAACACATTCCAGTATTCTTGTCTTTAAAATCCCGTGGACAGAAGAGCCTGGTGAGCTACACTCTATGAGGCCACAAAGAGTTGGATATGACTGAGCACACACGCACAATTAAAAGTACAAACATGTCTTCTCAAATCTTTAGATCTTATAAATTCAAACCAGCTACACATACATTAAAATAAAGCTTTCCACCAAGTTAATTTTCAAAATTAATCCACTATTTAAAAATTTATTGATATATTGCATACTATCAGAGAGTTTCAATTTATCAAGAGTCTATATCACAGTCAAGTTTCAGTAAGATGGAAGAGAGTACAGTCTCTCAAATCTGTTCATATTAATATTAGGTTTTATTTTACTTTCAAACCATGACATTTAAGTAGAGGAAAAGGAGAGAGGGAGATTCTCATAGCTTTGCAAAAAAGCATGTTACTATTATTATTGCAAGCATCTTTGGGAAAAAATATTATCTTGTGGGCTAAAAATTGATGCATGTCAGAAATTACATGGGCTTCCCAGGTCTTGCTAGTGGTAAAGAACCCACCTGCCAATGCAGGAGATGTAAGAGACTTGGGTTTGATGCCTGGGTCAGGAAGATCCCATGGAGAAGAGCATGGCTACCCACTCCAGTATTCTTACCTGGAGAATCTCATGGACAGAGGAACCTGGCAGGCTACAGTCCATGGGGTCACAGAGAGTTGGACATGGGTGAAACAACTTAGCACACACACTCATAAAGTACATATCTGTATATCAGTACATAAAGGCTTCCAGGTGAAAAGATTGTAATAATTTTCAGAACTTTCTTATTTAATTATTAACTGTTATATCAGTTGAGATGATTTCAACTGTAACTAACACGAAGTCCAACTAAAAATGCTTTAAAAGTCATTAGATCCCATAACAGTAAATCAAGAGGAAGACAGGTGTCATGGATTGTTGATTCAGTAGCTAATGATGTGATCAGGGACTCAATTCCCTCCAGCTCTTTACTCCGCTGTTCACATCATTGGCTTTTGGGATATAGCTCGGGGAAGAACATTTGACTGATATTGGTGGTGTTACCCTTGGGATCACAGAAAGTATCTCGGCAGCACATGAAAATGCACTTCTGTACTAAAATCCAATGGTAGGGAGCCTCTCCCTCACGCAGGGAATGCGGTCCTTTCCTTAAGGCTGAACAGCTAGGACATCAGTAATCAGGAGGATGGCACACATTTGTCAATTTCTTTAAAATCATACTTAAAAAATTCATCATGAATCACCATTAGAAATGAGGATGGATCCAGTTTCTCCAAAAATGTGATAGAGTGAGTAGTTTGTCATCAACATCTAAACAAATCGAGGTTTGGTTGTGAAGGAGAAAATGGGGAATAGATTCAAGCTGAGCAAATAGCCACGCTTTCTATAACTGTGTGTCTGTCTCTGCTGAGTGCTCTTAAACGCTCATATTTCCTCATCACAGCATCAGCACAAGAGCTTACACGTGGTTGGTGCTCCACAGATGTTTCATTGTCCTGTCTGATGGGAAATTTGAAGGGAGCATCCTCACTATAGATAAGAAATGAGGAACAACTGAGTAGTGAAGAGTATTAAAACGCTGGCAAAAGTGGACTTGTTATCTTGGATTTAATAATGACTATGCTGGGCATAATCAAAGTGCGTGTGAGAAGCCTAAAGAATGATGTGGTTCAGTCTCATAGAGGTGCTGTGGACCATAAAACATAATCCATGCAATCAAAAATAATTTCAACATATATCAAATCCTTTACTTACACTTGTCAAATACCATGAAGGAATCATAATCCTTAGAAATACCTCTTGGTTTTCTCTGCCATCCTCAGCCTTCATATACTTTTCCACTCCGCTGTCTCTGCCAACAAACTAACTGAGCACCCTACTCCTTTCTCTAGCCTGTAGCACTTTTGCTCCATTTCATCCTGTATGGTCCTTTACACGTGAAATTCCTGTTTGCTGTCTAAAAGGTGGGAAGAGCTACCCATTCTTTTACATTAAATTTTTGTCCTTAAAACAAAAGAATTAAAGGAATTGCAAGAATATGAATCACCAAAAACTTAAGTTTAATTATCTCAGGTCACTAAAAAGTGTTATCCTAAATCAGTGAAAGTAGATGTATTCTCTGAACCACTGTAAGTACTATGGGGTCAAATTATGCAGGAGGGACGTGATGTCATACTAGTGGAAACTGTTTAATTAGCCTTCACACTGGTGGCTCAGTGGTAAAGAATCAGCCCGCCAGTGCAGGAGATGCAAGAGACATGCCTTCAATGCCTGAGTCATGTCGGGAAGATCCCTTGGAGAAGGAAATGGCAGCCCATTCCAGTATTCTTGCCTGGAATATTCCATGGACAGATGAGCCTGGCAGGCTACAGTCCATAAGGTCGCAAAAAGCTTAACAGGACTGAGTGACTAAACACACATACATATTCTTTAACCACAAGTTTTGTTGTGTTTTTCCTTTTTAATAAAACTCAGTGCTGACAACAGCAATGTGAGATCAGGCAGCAGAACAGGTATTCTCATACACAGCAGCTGCTGAAAAGATGACTTTTTCTAGCCCAGCCCCTTAATTTTCTTTTATCTTTTGATTCTGTACTTCCTCCTCTCTAAGTTAAAGAAAAAAATACCGCAGAGAAGACCAGTCTGTATTTTCTCAATGCCATTCATAAGTACGAATTATTTGAACAATCTAAGTATATAATACTGATAAAATGAAAAAGTATATTCTAAGGCAAGTCAAGGAAAACTTAAACATAATTTTTTCTGCCTTTTGGCCTCCTCTCTTCACTCTATGGTGCATGGTGTCTCTGCACTAGGCACCCACCAAACCTCCCATCAACAGAAACAGCTATTCCACCATAAAAAGCAAAATTCTCCTAGCATCAGCATAACTCCTTGGGAAATAACATTTCTTCTTAATCATGTAAGGGGTCATGATGACCCTTTACTCACTACTTGCTTTGTATAGATCTGATTATACAATATATCATTTAATGTACAGCTGTCTGTCTCAAAAACTTACACAACTGGCCTTTGGCCCCTGATGGGTGAAAAAGTTCTCAGAGCTATTTGACAGGCTGTCCTCAGGTTACAATCTTCAATTTGCCTCAAAATTTTCCATTTCTTTTTTATATCAACATGATGAATTTCTTCATCAATAATACAAAGCTAATGATTCAATAAATTATATTTCACTTATGAAGTAGAAGAGAAGTTAGCTATTAAAATGGTGCAGGATAGCGCAGTAGGGAGATGAAAATAACATCAATTTTTAAAATTATCGAGCTCTTAACTCACCCAATCCTTAGCAAGTCCTACTGGACTTCCTAATTTGTTAGCTAATACATTTCCCTTCTTGTCTGAATCAATTTGAATTTGTTGATACTTTCACTTAAAATTTTAACTAATTCACGGGTCATACTCAATAGTATATTCGAGAAATAGCTCACTGCGATCAATTAATTTATCCAAGAATTTAAGAAAAGTTCAGCATTAATATATATATAATATATATATAAACTTTTATATATATATTAAAATATATAAATTTATATACGTATTCTTAAAGATTAAATGAGTATGGGTGAAATGAACATATGATCATCTTCCAACATATTACCATTTTAAATAATTATTTAAGGCCCATTCCCGAATAAAAAATTATCATCTGATCTACAAAGGAAATAATTTTTAACATCATAAAGATATCTATAGCAAATTAGACATATTTAAAAATATTTTAATAGTTGATAATTATTTCATAGTTTCTAGTTCTAATATTTGGAAATTTGAAAATAAAACAGGATGTCTGCTGTCATTTGAACTTTTGAATATTGCCTTTTAGCACCACCACTCAAATCAATAAATTAAAAAAAAAGGAATTCTAAAATTTTTATTCTTTGGCCACCTGATGCAAAGAGCCAACTCATTGGAAAAGATCCTGATGCTCGGAGAGATTTAAGTCAAAAGGAGAAAGGGAGAGCAGAGGATAAGATGGTTAGACAGCATCAGTGACTCAATGGACATTGAGCAAACTCTGAGAAATAGTGAAGAACATGGGAGCTTAGCCTACTGCAATCCACGAAGTTACAAAGTGTTGGACATGACTTAGCAACTAAACAACAGCAAAAATTTTAAGACTGAGATAAAACTATGAGATTCCTATAATATGATTTTAAGTTAATCAAATGAATAAAGAAAAAAAACAAGATGAATTAGGAAGAAGAAGCAAGTGTCCAGATCAAAATGCTTAACACACATATAAACAACAACAAAAAAATCAATGAATAAATTCAGGATATGTATGTGGGTAAGGGGGTGGTACATTCTCAACAGCAATAAAACTAGAATACTTTTTGTTCTACAAAATAGTATGTTTTAAGGTCTAAATAAAAAAGTAATTATCATTGTTAACATATAGGCCTAAAAAGGAAAGAAAGAATTGGTAAGATACACCATATTCTGGAAAGGGAAGATTTAACAGTATAAGGATATCTCTTTTCCAAAATTAACTTTCAAATTAAACACCTTCCCAATTAAAATCTTTGTGAAAAATTGAAACACAGACTCTAAGATTCATCTACTGAAAAGGTATAAAAACAGTTAGGTTTTTTTTTTAAGTATATATTAATTAGGTTAAATAGCAAAAGTAACAGAAGAGAAATGCATCATCATGTTAAAAGTAACAATCACTGAGTAGCAGAAGAATAAATGAGCCTCATTTTCCTTTTGAAATAGATAATTTACGTTTTCTATGGTAGATGTATAACTTCTACTTTCAACTAAAATGTTAATATCCTTATTTTCTAAAATAAGATACAGATTCAACAAATTAACAAAAGAGATTAATGGAATCACAAAATTTTTATAATGATTTGCTACTGTAAAAGATTGTGAAACATTAAAACTAGCTACCATATATAGAACATCTACTTTATGGCAGACAAGTCCTTATATTGCTTATATTGATACTATGCTTCCACTTACATTACAACATTGACAATAACTTTTTTCATAAAGTAGAAAATTACAGATTTTCCTATTAAGAGTGATTTCAAGTTTCAAAGGAGTTATATCAAAACACATCCACAGCAGTGAATAATTAGTACTCTCTTTGAAGGTGCAGCTTTACATAAAGAATTATTACATCTTTCTTGAACTCTACAAATATTTTCATATGGAAATAAGAAATGGATATTTTTTAAGGAGGCAAAGTTATAAAGCAAAGAGTCATAAAATCTGCAGGTTTTACAGATGTAACAGATTAACAGAATAAGCATAAGACTAAAACTAAAATTTACAGAGCCAATAGGCTATCAATAATACTCAGGGAACATTGAACTATTCAGATAACTAGGGCTAATCTATTTATTTTTTCTTAATTATATCCCAGTCTGACCTCAGGGTCTGGTCAGGTTCCCTTGACAAGCTATTAGATTTGTTTGCAGATTTTCCAAAGGGGTTTTTAAAATTACAAGAGAACAATGTCAGTATCAAGTACCAATAAAATCTATCATAGCAGAATCATGTCACAAGATTTAGGAAACAAGATGCTGACAAGAATGTTGGAAATTGGCAGCAAGGAAGATCAAATGCTCAAACTGAATAATCCCTAATTTCACCCAAAGTTCCCAAGAGAAGATGAGTAAATCCAGGGCAGAATCAACAGTCTCCTAAAAACTGATCCACAGCCCAAGTTATATAAGGCAGAAACCTCAAATACATTTAATTCAAGACATGGAACTAAAAAACAGGAACATAAACCAAGTTCTAGAGAATCTCTTACTCTCATTTTTTTCTTTTTTATACTTTTGGGGATTATATGTTGACCCATGGTTAAAATATCTCTTTTGTTCTCTATAGTTTAATCAAGGAAATAAAGAATAGAGCAGGTGAGAACCACAAATATTTCAGTCACCAATTATGAGGTGCTTCTCTGAGAACTGTGAATAAGTCATTTGTTGGGATTATAAAATTCCTAATTGACAAAGTTTTCACTGAATACTGTTGTGGGGAAGATACTATAAAATACATAAATCTGTTTATTTAATGTAACATTCAGTCATCCATTTACTCATTATGTCAACAAGTATTTTTCAGACACTTCAAGTACCGTGCTTGGCTCTGGGAATACAACTGAGAGCAAGAAGTAATACTGCTCCTCATCAAGCATGTAGAGGAACTTTCCAAGAGTAAGTAGGCAATTAAAATCAAATGATGATCATTATAATGACCTGAGACCACCAATCTTGGATCTAGTCAATCTTTCCAGAAGAGCTGATGAGTGATGCAAAATCTGTGATCTCAGTTAATGACCTTCAGCCAGGTAAAATGTGTTTTCATGTGTGATGCGGGTTAGAGTAGATGAAGGGGTGCCATCTGAGGTGTCTAGAAGCTGAATAAAGGTCGTGGCTCCAGAAGCAAAAGAGGAAGTGGCTTGTTTATGGAACTGAAATTCTTTACTCTGTCTGGATCTCAGAGTTTGATATGAGTGGAGAGAATTTAATCTGAAAAGAAAATAGAGGTCATATACAAAGCGTTTGTACACCCTCTTTGTCCATGTTGTACACGTCAAGAGTTTGAACTTCTGAGATCAGTGGGAAACTATGGAAATTTTACAGTCAGGTATGCTATGATCCATTTTACATTTTAGGTCAATTGCTCTGACTGCAGTATCCATAGATGTCTTTAAGAAAACATGGTTGAAGTCAGGAAGTCCAATAAGAGGGCAGTAGTACCATAGTAATCACAGCAGTAATGCAGAAAAGGTAGTCATTGAAATAGTGTAGATGATGGTGGATGCTCAGTCACTATCATAATTGCTGCAACTGGCTGTGCATGTGGCCAACAATAAGAAATAATTATTGTAATTTCTTCTTTCAGTAGATTATTCCCTCCCCGATCAATTACCAGCTATCTGATGGTCTTTAACTGGTTTCCCATATTTGTCTACTCTGGACACTGAAGCCAGAGTTACATTTAAAACTTAAGACTGCTTTACTTTATTTACTTATTTATTGCCATCCCATTACTCTTAGAGTAAAGACAATTCTTAACATCCCTCCATCTGCTGGATCACACCCAGCTCTTCAGGCTCTGACATTATCATTTATAATCTGCCCTCAGTACTTCAACCACACTTATTTTCCTACAGCCATTCTTACCCACTGGACTAATATCTCTCTCTTCAAAAATCCCATTTCATTTGTCTTTCCTAGTTTTTACCAAGTGACATTATAAGTAATTACTGGTACTTCAAAATGTAGCACAAATATATGGAAATACATATAAAAACAGATTCCACAGTGGCTCAGTGGTAAAGAATCTGCCTGCAATGAAGGAGATGCAGGAAGATGCGGGTTTGATCTCTGGGTGAGGGTTACCCCTTGGAGGAGGACATAGCAACTCACCCTACTATTCTTGCTGGGAAAATCTCATGGACAAAAGAGACTGGTGGGCTACAGTCCATGGGGTCACAAAGAGTTGGACATGACTGAAGTGACGAAGCATGCATATATAGAAATATAATGGGCTAAGCCTTTTTTTTAAACATACACACTGAAATGTTGGATAAATATATTTTAAAAAAAAAGTTTAATTGTATAAACAACCTTGAAATAAGGAAAGGTAAGTCCTGGGGTATCAACACTAAAGAAGAAAACCTTAAAACCAGAGGAATGAGCAGAAATTCACACTGTGACATTTTTTCACCCTAGTCTTTCATACACATAAATGGATAGCATCAGAAGACAAAAATAGCTAAAAATTATTTCTGTACATAAAGACTAAAGCTGCAAAAAATTGTTCTAATTCTGAAAAGACAACCAGCTATGGTTGTCTTCTGATGCTATCCATTTATGTGTATGAAAGATTAGGGTGAAAAAAAGTTAGTAGGAAAATGTTTATTTCTTCCTAGGGCTTCCCAGGCAGCTCAGTGGTCAAGAACCCACCTATCAATGCTGGAGAAGTGGGTTTAGTCTATGAGTTTGGAAGATCTGCTGGGGAAGGAAATGGCAATCCACTCCAGTACTCTTGCCTGGAAAATTCCAGGGGCAGAAGAGCCTGGTGGGTCACAAAAGCCCATGGATCACAAAAGAGTCAGATGCAACTTAGCAAATAAACAACAACAATCAACAAGGGCCTAAGTAGGAGGACAAGCAGTCACCAATGAAAAATAAAAACAAAGTCTCTAACTCCTTCTAAATGTAAGTATTGTATTGAAAATTAATTTTCATTTTTCTCATGATGCTGTAATTTCAAGCCAAGAAATTAACATAAAAGCTAATCTAGAACCTCTTGGACTATGGCAAAAGTCCACACAGAGACCTTCTTTGGGGACGTTTGCAGAACCTAGGACACATAGTGAAACTGTTCACATCAGAGTGGGTCTTGAACCCATGTGCTAGGACTTGAACCCAGCCAAAACTCAGTTTGGGACTTGAATCCACATGGCTAGGACTTGAAACCAGCCAAAACCCAGTTTGGGACTTCAACCCATGTGGCTGGGACACAAACCCAGTCAAAACCCACAGTCTTCTAACTGAGATCACAGACCTGGTTTCAAGACCTAATAAAGGTCAGGTTCTTGATGTCTCATTGCAGAAAGAATCCAGTGAGAGACAAAGTGATATGCAAGAAGTGGATTTATTGAGAGAGAAACACACTCCACAGACAGGGTGGGGCCATCAGAAGGGGTGAGTGTGGCCCTGAAATGTGATATGGTTAGCTTTTATGGGCTGGGTAATTTCATAGGCTAATCAGTGAGAGAATTATTCCAACCATTTTGGGAAAAGGACAGAGATATCCAGGAATTGGGCCACTGCCCATTTTTTTCTCTTTGATGACTGGCCTTGGAACCATTATGTCTCCTCTTGGTGAGTCATTTAGTTTGCTGCTATGTTACAATGAGCATATACTGAGGATCTAGGGCTAGTCAAAGTTGAGTTGTCCTCCATCTTGGACCATTTAATTCTAATCAGTTTACGTTGTGTCCTTGGGTTATTGCTGCTGCTGCTACTGCTGCTGAGTCGCGCCAGTCGTGTCTGACTCTGTGCGACCCCATAGACAGCAGCCCACCAGGCTCCGCCGTCCCTGGGATTCTCCAGGCAAGAATACTGGAGTGGGTTGCCATTTCCTCCTCCAGTGCATGAAAGTGAAAAGTGAAAGTGAAGTCGCTCAGTCATGTCCGACTCTTCGCGACCCCATGGGCTTCAGCCTACCAGGCTCCTCTGTCCATGGGGTTTGCCAGGCAAGTGTACTGGAGTGGGGTGCCATTGCCTTCTCCGTGGGTGATTACAGAGAAGCCAATTCTGACTCCATGTTGGAAATTGTTTCTTTGACTTGCTATTTATTGCTTTTGTTATGATAATTACACATAATAGCCTGCCTCAGAGGACACTGCCCCTCTGCCTGACTGCAACTAAAGTGCCTTTGTTCACCTCATAGAGGGAGAATCTGACTTTGTCCACCTGGGATGACCCCAGATGCTGGGAAAGACTGAAGGTGGGAGGAGAAGGGGATGACAGAGGATGAGATGGTTGGATGGCATCACCAACTCAATGGACATGAGTTTGAGTAAACTCCGGGAGTTGGTGATGGACAGGGAGGCCTAACGTGCTGCAGTCCATGGAGTCGCAAAGAGTTGGACATGACTGAGTGGCTGAACTGAACTGAACTGCCCACCTGGGAATAGCTACAACAAAAAGAAGAGATTAATAGACCTCTTCCAAAGGCTAGCCATTCCCAAAGTTGTTTTGAAAAATGGATGACTTTTTCATTATACTTCCCATTGCCTCTCCTTCCTCCTCAATTTACTCCCCTACTGCCTCTCCCTATTTTGCCTTTTGACTTTAATTCTTCATTGTTTCTCTCTTTCTGACTTTATTATAAAAACAAAAACGGGCATCTAGACGAGCTTAGCTATTTAAAATCCTAAAGGATGATGCTATTCAAGTGCTGTACTCAATATACCAGCAAATTTGGAAAACTCAGCAGTGGCCATAGGAATAGATAAGGTCAGTTTTCATTTCAGTCTCATAGAAAAGCAATGCCAAAGAATGTTCAAACTACCATATAAGGAGACCTTAAAAATAGCTGAGAAAAGAAGAGAAGCTAAAGACAAAGGAGAAAAGGAAAGGTAAAACCATCTGAATGCAGAGTTCCAAAGAATAGAAAGGAGAGATAAGAAAGGCTTCCTAAGTGAACAATGTAAAGAAACAGAGGAAAACAATAGAATGGGAAAGACTAGAGGTCTCTTCACGAAAATTTGAGATACCAAGGGAACATTGAAGGCAGGAGGAAAAGGGGAAGACAGAGGATGAGATGGTTGGATGACATCACTGACTCGATGGACATTAGTTTGAGCAAGCTCTGGGAGCTGGTGATGGACAGGGAAGGCTGGCATGCTGCAGTCCATGGGGTCGCAGAGTCAGACATGACTGAAAGACTGAACTGAAGGGAACATTTCACGCAAAGATAGGCACAATTAAGGACAGAAACGGTATGGATCTAAGGGAAGCAGAAGATATTTAAAAGAGGTGGCAAGAATACACAAAAGAACTATATAAAACAAGATCTTAATGACCCAGATAACTATAATGGTGTGATCACTCACCTTGAGCCAGACATCCTGGAGTATGAAGTCAAGTGGGCTTTAGGAAACATTACTGTGAATAAAGCTAGCAGACATGATGGAGTTTGAGTTCAGTTCAGTTCAGTTCAGTCGCTCAGTCGTGTCTGACTCTTTGCAGCAGCATGCCAGGCCTCCCTGTCCATCACCAACTCCCGGAGTTTATCCAAACCCATGTCCATCGAGTCAGTGATGCCATCCAACCATCTCATACTCTGTCGTACCCTTCTCCTCCTGTCCCCAATCCTTCCCAGCATTAGGGTCTTTTCCAATGAGTCAACTCTTTGCATGAGGTGGCCAAAGTATTGGAGTTTCAGCTTCAACATCAGTCCTTCCAATGAACACCCAGGATTGATCTTCTTTAGGATAGACTCGATGGATCTCCTTGCAGTCCAAGGGGCTCTCAAGAGTCTTCTCCAACACCACAGTTCAAAAGCATCAACTCTTCAGTGTTCAGCTTTCTTCACCGTCCAACTCTCACATCCATACATGACCACTGGAAAAACCATAGCCTTGACTAGACGGACATTGTTGGCAAAGTAATGTCTCTGCTTTTAAATATGCTGTCTAGGTTGGTCATAACCTTCCTTCCAAGGAGTAAGTGTCTTTTAATTTCATGGCTGCAATCACCATCAGCAGTGATTTTTGAGCCCAAAAAAATAAAGTCTGACACTGTTTCCACTGTTTCCCCATCTATTTCCCATGAAGTGATGGGACCAGATGCCATGATCTTAGTTTTCTGAATGTTGAGCTTTAAGCCAACTTTTTCACTCTCCTCTTTCACTTTCATCAAGAGGCCCTTTAGTTCTTCTTCAATTTCTGCCATAAGGATGGTGTCATCTGCATATCTGAGGTTATTGAGATTTCTCCCGGCAATCTTGATTCCAGCTTGTGTTTCTTCCAGCCCAGCGTTTCTCATGATGTACTCTGCAATAAGTTAAATAAGCGGGGTGACAATACCTAGCCTTGATGTACTCATATCAAATCTTAAAAGAGGATGCTGGTAAAATATTGCACTCAGTATGCCAACAAATTTGGAAAACACAGCAGTGGCCACAGGACTGGAAAAGGTCAGCTTTCGTTCCAAAACCAAAGAAGGACATTGACAAAGAATGTTCAAACTATCATATAATTATGCTCACCTCACATGCTAGCAAGGTAATACCCCAAATCTTTCAAGCTAGACTTCAACAGTACATGAACAGAGAACTTCCAGATGTACAGGTGGAGTTAGAAAAGGCAGAGGAATCAGAGATCAAATTGCTATCATCTTTTAGATCATAGAGAAAGCAAGGGAATTCCTGAAAAACATCTACTTCTGTTTCCCTGAATATGTTAAAGCCTTTAACTCTGTGTATCCACAGCAAAGTGTGGAAAATTCTTCAAGAGATGAGAATACCAGACCACCTTACCTGCTTCCTGAGAAACCTGTATGCAGGTCAAGAAGCAACAGTTAGAACAGGACTTGGAACAATAGACTGATTCCAAATTGGAAAAGGAGTACATCAAGGCTGTATATTGTCATCCTGCTTGTTAAACTTATATACAGAGTACATCACGCAAAATGTCAGGCTGGATGAAGCACAAGCTGGAATCAAGATTGCCCAGAGAAATATCAATAATCTCAGATAACCAGATGATATCACCCTTATGGCAGAAAGTGAAGAGAAACTAAAGAGCTTCTTGATGAAAGTGAAAGAGGAGAGTGAAAAAGCTGGTTTAAAACTCAGCATTCATAAAATGAAGATCATGTCATCCAGTCCCATCATTTCATGGCAAACAGATGAAGATTGTAGTCAGCATGGAGACCAAACCAATCAGAAGTACTAAAGGAAATCAAAACCCCTAAAAGAATCATGAATATTGGAAGGACTGTTGCTGAAATTGAAGCTCCAATACTTCGGCCACCTGATGTGAAGAGCCGACTCACTGGAAAAGACTGATGCTGGGAAAGATTGAGGGCAAGAGAAGAAGGGGGTGGTAGAGGATGAGATGGTTAGACAGCATTATTGATTCATTGGACATGAGTGTGAGCAATCTCTGGAAGATAGTGGAGGACAGAGGAGCCTGGCATGCTGCAGTCTATGGCGTCACAGAGTCAGACACAATTTAGTGACTGAACAACAACATCCAGACTCTGACAAAATGTTTACTCTGAGACATTGGTCTGCCATCTTCTCAGTCAGCCATTTCTGAGTAATGTTGTATTCCTTGCTTTAACCCCTCATCTCTTGGATTCATTGGCCTGTCATGCAGTAAGCAGAGCAAGCTTGGACTCATTAACAGGACTATGTCTTTCATTCAAAGATTGTGTCCTGCCCCCCTTATCTCCTGTTTCAGTGAGACTCTCAGGAAGTAAGCACACACATTTTTTACAGATTTAGTTTATGTATATCCCACGTTCAGTCTGGCCTCTCTGTTACTCAGGCCTCTGTTGATTGCCTCAATTCCTGGATGAATAACCCTAATGACAATTTATATTGTTATAGTAAAAAAATCCCTGCCCCTTAATAAGAATAGATCTAATAGACCACATGGACCAAAGATGACATGCACGCAACAGCAACAAATAAGGAAAACCTATCACACCAGCACATGGACTGAAAGGACGTGTGGAAACTCTGCCTAAATGTGAGGAATATTTTGCCCTGGGAGAAGACTTTGATCAGTTAGACAGAGGAAACAGAAAGAAGACATTGAGTGAATTGTTCTCTCTTAATCATTCCATCAATGTCCTCTTCCAAACGTATTTTTCCAAATTGCTTTCTGGAGAGATTATGGGTGACTAAGCACCAGCTCTGTTTTGTTTGCAAAGCTGTGGACAGCCTTTTCTTGCATTTCCTCCCATTCCTTTCCTGGCTAACTTTAATATTTTTTGTCACTCCTCCTTCCCCAGATTTTTTATCCTCCAATATAATTATAATTATATAAATATAATATATATAATATAATTATATTATAATTAGCATTATAGAGCTAATAACATAAGGAAGGCAAATGAGTAAAAGATATTAAAAAAAGAGCAAGAAGTCTCAAAAATGAATCTACAGTTATTTCAGAATAAAAAAATCAGAAAAACAGAAACAGCAAAATGTGAAATGATAAAGGTGGAGCATTTTCAAAATTGAATAAAGCTATTGTTCTTCAAGTAGAGGAAGCATACTAAGATTCACAACCACGGTAAATTTTGATGAAATTGAAAATGCTCAGAGACAAAGAGGAAACACTGAAAGCAGTAAGGAAAAAAAAAAGACAAACTGTAGACAAAGGAACAGCTATTTAATTTACAGGAGATTTCACTTTAGCAAGATTGACATGGGGAAACAATAGAATAATATCTTATCAAGTTGAGAGAAAATAAATGTCAACCATGAATAATACACTCTAACTATTGTTTGTCTAACTATTCTGACAAATTTTTAAAATTTACCATCCATAATCCTTGCTGAAAGTAATTCTAATATACTAAGCTAGGCTAATAAGAAAGAAGGAAAAAATCCAGATTTGAGAAGTTACTGGCAAAGCAATAGTACACAAGGAAATCAGTGTATTGTTAAATTTTTAAAAGATGTCAGTTATAAATAACAACTATAAGAAATCAAGATAATATTAGTTTGGGAGGATTTAAAAATGTAGAATAGAAAATAACAATGAAATATTAGAGGTAAGAAAACTTGAGATAAATTCTGGCAATGACTGATAAAATAAATTATGCAAGTTATAAATAAGGGAAAACAAAAACAATAGGACTATAGTGAATATATATTCTAAGATAATAGAAAAGTAAAAAGAATTCCAAATAGCCTATCAATGTATTAATAATAGATGGCAAAAAATCAGAGAAGCAGATATTAAAGGAAAAGTACAGTAAATTTTTAAAATGTAAGTATAAGGTAAAAAATATCAGTATCAAATTAATGTAAAAAGCTTAGACATACCTGTTTAAACAGAGTTTCTTCAAATAGATATAACCCAAATCTGGGTATACATTATTTACTTATATCTACATACACATATGTGCATTATAATAAGAGAAAAAATTGAAAGTAAAAATTTTGTACAAATACAATAAGTAATCATTAATCAAGTAAGGATGGCATTACTATAAGATATTACTATCAGACAAAATATTTTGGGGCCAAATGCATCATTTATAATAAAACATCATTTCCAATTAATTAAGGTATAATTTCACAAGGACAGTGTTACACTTCTGAATGTGTGTATACCTAACATTATTCTCTCAACCTGTATGGGTATTTATATATAGTATAAATATAAGTACTATGTTTATATATAATATAAATATAACATATATTATAAATGTACTGTGTAAAAATAAATGTACACAGAGATATGTGAACCTACATACACACAAGGCTTGAATTAAGAGACATGTCTTAGCATATATGAGAAAACTCAGCCTAAGAATTCATGAATATTCTTTATATACCTGCCCAAAATATTTATATATTATGATAAGATAGCCACTCAAAAGAGAATATTTGTTTCCATGGATATGATAGAAGTGAACCGAAAGGAAAGAAAAAGAGGGAATCAGTCAACCAGAAGACTCTGTGTAAATGTTATGGGGAAAATAAACTGCAAGACAGAAGGATGAGCCATCTGTATTCTATTTGTTAGAATTTGGTCATTCATTTAGAATTCACATTAATTATAAAAATAATAAAATGTGTTGTACAAATTGTCAAGGAACTATATGATTATTGTCAAAGTTAATTTACTTTGAAATGAGTTGCAGAAGTAACAAGGTGAAATTTGTATAAACACTGTGTGGTTATTTTCTGTTTGGAGCACTTCCTGAAGTACAGTGTACAAAGAACACCCAAGTCATCTCAATGTGTCTTTTAAAAGTTAGCTTTATTGTTGAGAAAACACTAACACACATAGGAAAAAAGTCATTATTCTAAAATAACATGTTTGAATGTTTCTAACAATTCTATGAATTGATTTTCAATTTCATGGTGCTTTTATTGGTAAAGTGAAAGTGAAGTTGCTCAGTCGTGTCTGACTCTTGAGACCGCATGGACTGTAGCCTACCAGGGTCCCCCATCCATGTGATTCTCCAGGCAAGGGTACTGGAGTGGGCTGCCATTTCCTTCTCCAGGGAATGTTCCCAACACAGGGATCAAACCCAGTTCTCCTACATTGCAGATAGACGCTTTACCATCTGAGCCACTATAACACACCTTCCAAAAATGCAATCATGTGCATATATTTCATTAAACAAGTATAATACATGTTAAAGCACTCAAATATATTCAACTGATTACCTGTCCTATTAGAACATGTTTCCTGTCTGCCCCTCTTAAATCCTAATTATGTATCAATACATTAAAAATTATGGAGCAACATTGCCATATTTAAAATAAATAACCAACAAGGACTTATTACAAAAAAAGAGTACTGCACAACTTAAGGCATTCATCTTGTTCATTTTAGCAAAAAAAGATACTTTTTTCTGGAATATAAGGTGGGCCAATAACATATCATTAAGTTCTATAACTTCTGAGTATTTGAGAAAGTTCTATTCATGTTACCTCTAGATAGTCAATTAGGAAAATAAGGCTGTACACAAATTAATAATGTAAATAAGTGGAATGTGGCCTGCTTCAGTTAAGGGCAAATAACATGTATTTGTAAACCCAACCAAGACAGAATATTTTTGTAGAATTAAGGAAAATATTATCATAAAAATATATTGATACATTATGTTATTAATATATTGGGTGGATGTAGCTTAACCCAGGGATTACATTGTTAATATTTTCATAATTCAAAGAGTAATTTATATAGTGTCTAGCTGTTGTTGCTATCACTTAGTCACTAAGTTGTATCCAACTCTACTGTGACCTCCATAGATTGTAGCCTGCCAGACTCCACTGTCCATGGGATTTCCCAGGAAAGAATACTGGAATGGGTTGCCATATCTTCTCCAGGGGATCCTCCCAAATCTGGAATGGAACCTGTGTCTACTGTTGGCAAGTGGATTTTTTACCACTAAGTCACCTGGGTAGACCAATTATTATTGGGCTAGATCAACAGAAGAAGTGAAAGTTGTTTAGTCATGTCCAACTTTTTGCGACCCCAAGGACTGCTCTGTAGCCCACCAGGTTTCTCTGTCCATGGAATTTTCCAGGCAAGAATACTGGAGTGGGCTTCCATGCCCTCCTCCAGGGGATCTTCCCAACCCAGATATCGAACCCAGGTCTCCCACATTGCAGGTGGATTCTTTACCATCTGAGCCACCAGAGAAGTTCATCTAGATCAAAATGCATAGTAAAGGTATTTGCATTTTTATAACATCTACTTCAAAATGCAAATAACTTTACTGTAGGTCTAGGATTGGAGACCTGGGAGGGAAGAGAATCTGCATATACACTGTGGTAACTGGTAGAGTGGAGTGAAAGTGAAAGTTGCTTAGTTGTTTCTGACTCTTTGTGATCACATGGACCATACAGTTAGTTGGTATTCTCCAGGCCAGTATACTGGAGTGAGTACCGTTTCCTTCTCCAGGGCATCTTCTCAACCCAGGATCGAACCCAGGTCTCCCACATTGCAGGTGGATAAGGGTTATATTTGCAGAGAAGTCAGGGTAGAGGAAAGTTTGGAGGGAAAATAGGAAAGAGTCTTTTTTCTCAGGTCTCAGGACACTAGGTTGAGACTATCATGAAGGAGAGCATAGAAGTTCCTTAACATCTCAGATGAAAAATGAATTCACTGGAGCAGAAAAGAGTCAGTGGGCATGAGATGATTTTTGAATGAGAAGAATAATTTTAGGTTGAAACTTGCTTTATGTTTCATCCATGTCTGAGGCAACTGGACACAAGTTTCTCAAAAGGAAGAAGTATTAAAAACTGAAAAAATAGGTAAATATAAATGCTGTAAGATTTGGAATATTGTTTAAAAAACCATGAACTTCTATTATTTCCATTACAGGGAGCCCAAGCATTATTCCAGCATAGGAAGAATTAGACCCTCCTTTCGGTAAAGCATCTGCCTGCAATGCAGGAGACCCAGGTTCGATTCCTGGGTTAGGAAGATCCGTCGGAGAAGGAAATGGCAACCCACTCCAGTACTCTTGCCTGGAAAATCCCATGGACAGAGGAGCCTGGTAGGCTACAGTCCATGGGGTCACAAAGAGTTGGACACAACTGAACGTCTTCACCCTCACTTTTTGTTTTAGTGAGAGAAACAGAGTCAGTGAGAAAGACATGCAGATCACTACCAGTAATTATGAAAGGGGTCATATCACTGTAAGAGCAAAACATCCCAAGATGGAGTAACAAAGTAGGAAGTGGCATCAATGGAGCAGAGTTTGGCAGTGACATCATGAAAGAAATTGATCCCATGGGATCACAGAGGCAAATATCTAAGGCTGATAAGGAGAACCAGCCACTCATTCAACTCCCAGCCAGGAAATGGGAGGAACTTGAAATCCTCACAACTCTGCTTGGAAAAACAGAGATAGAGTATGTCTGGTTGTTGTTGTTATGATCATGCCTTTCTTGTTGTTCTCTTGGATAATGCAGTAGCACATGTTATGCAACAGAGATGAACATTAAAAGTGCAACAAAGATTACATACAGTATCATTGGTATTAATTTTTAAATATTTTTTTTCAATTATTAAAAAGCAGACAAAAAACTGTTAAGTTATGTAAGTCACAAATCTTGTTAAAAAATCAGCAGGTGGATTCTCTGTGGTGCAGTGACTCCTGAGAATGTCATGCTTAATGCCTTAACTGACATAGCCCTTTGAAAGAAAAGATACTTCTCCGCAGGAAGGCCCTGACACATCCACCGTGTGACTGACATGGACCAAGACTCTTGCCCATCCTTTCAGCTGAGCTTGAATGTGTTCTGTCAAGTCTTACCCTTTCTAGCCCCCACACATATAACATCACATTCTAAATAGCATAAAAAATAGCACCACCTGTTTCTGTTTCCACACCTAGTCTTATTGGGTAGGGAAAAATCACAGTTAAATTTTCATCTTGGGTGGATATTGTGCCCAGATGCTTGCAAACAGAGTTAACAGGATTATGGAGAACTTTAAGTGCATGTATCAATCATTAGGTAAGCTGATTCTTTCAACCTGCATACTAGCATCCCCCCCAACTCGCCTGGATACCTGTTTGGTTAATTATTTCTCCCCATAACACTATAAATCTCACAAACTACAGCATTTTCTTTGGAAAATAAATCATTATCCTTTGTCAAAGGAGTGCATAATTGCAACAACACAACAGTTTAAAACTGCTTACAATTGGCTTTTTACATTTAACAAATGCAGAAGAGAATAATTGCCTAAAGACAATGTATAACCTTGATTTAAATGGCTTATTATGCACACTTATCCTGTATGCAGCGAACATCATCTTCCTCACTCAACAATTTCCCCTGCTGACAAATGAATTTGTTTAGGTTGAAAATTGTCTGTTTTAGAACTTTGTGGCTCTCATATCCACTTCCTTTTCACCTCATTGCCCTACTTTTTAATCCAAGAGATTGTTTTTCATCCATGCTAACTTTTAAAAAGTAAATTCAGTGCAAGTCTGAGGAAAATAAAGAAGCCAGTCACACAAATAGGGCAGATAAAATGAAGGTAACAATAGTATTTCTGACTTTCATTCCCACTCAGTGTATATGTCACTAACGCTGTAATGATGGCTGCAAAGAAAGGTAGGTAATAGTACAAACTGCTAGCAAATAACATTAATGTCCTATAAACCTTCAAATTATGTTTGTACTAAATAAATTAAACTCCAGTTCTGTGTTTTGTCTTTTTTTCTTTTACAACAGGCAATGATAATTCTTTGAATGTTTCGAGGGTTCTGTAGAGGCTTTCTGTTTGTTTGTTTGTTTTGCAATTTGCATGTAGTTTGGAGGGTTAGATGCTGCATGTGTTAGAGGCTCCATATACAATCTTATGGAAAAACCCAAATGAACTTTTTGGCCAACCAGGCAATGATAATGCTCTGAATGTAGAGATGTTTTTTTTGCAATTGACTCATAGTTTGGAGGGTTAGAATCCTCATATACTTTTAAGCCTCCTACCTTAGAGGTTGTCAGGTTACTGAATAAAATGAATCCAAAACCAACAGGGTTATAAGAGGAGGATGTCTTACTCCTCTTGAATAAGAACACCATTAAATAGGAAGGGAAAATGCAAATAAGAAAAAGGACAGATCAAAAGGACATCAAAATATCTGAGAATACCTATCATGTGTTTTGGTATTATTGGCTGCCTTTTCTTTAGTAAAATGTAGACTCCAACTGTTGTTCAGTTGTACTTAAAGCTTTACAGATGGTGGTCAATATTAATAGACACTTCCTTGTATCAAGCTGTTGGAAAGTCCAAAGTAAAAATTGCACAGTGATGGGATATAAGTAGAGAGGAAGGTTCCAAATAGTCTGAAAATTTTAACATATGCAGGAAAAAGTCCAAATAATTAAGGACCAGAAACAGAGGGCAAAAGCAGCTGCCCCACATGCAGTGCATCTGGTCCCTTTTTGGGAAAAGACACTCTGATATAAATATCATCTGAGCCTTGTAGCCTGACTCTTTCTGCTGTTTTTCAAACAGAAATCAGTGAATGAATACCTAGCAATCTCCAATCTACTCTGAATAAGAAGTTTTTAAGAAATATAGTAATTAAAAAATTAGATAACAGGAATGTATGTTTTATAGTTGTTTAGTCACTACATTGTGTCTGACTGCTTTGCAACCCCATTGACTGTAGCCCACCAGTCTCCTCTGTCCATGGAATTCTCCAGGCAAGAATACTGGAGTGGGCTGCCATTCCCTTCTCCAGGGCCTCTTCCCAAACCAGGGATCAAAGCTACATCTCCTGCATTAGCAGATGGAGCCTTTACTACTGAGTCACCTAGGATACCCAACAGGAGCCTATATTGGATGATTTAATCATTCAACCATAAAATGAAGTACATTGAGGTGCTTAAAACTGATATTTCAGTGTCACTGGATACAACCAGATCCAAATGTTCATGCATCATTCATTTATTCAATCACTGAGACACACACACACACACACACACACACACACACACACACACACACACACACACCTCTCTGTTATGTGTGTGTGCACTCAGTCCTGTCAGACTCTTTGCAGCCCCATGGACTGTAGTCCTCCAGGCTCCTCTGTCCATGGAATTTTCCAGGCAACAATACTGGAGCAAGCTGCAATTTCCTACTCCAGGTGGTCTTCCCAACCGGGGGATCAAAGCTGTGTCTCTTGTATCTCCTGCATTGACAAGCAGATTGTTTACTGTTGTACCATCCGGGAAGTCTCTTCTCTGCTATGCCAAGCACTAGTCTAAGACTGAACACACAGCAGCAAGAGGACAAAGTTCTTTTTCTCATGAGAATGTATAAGACACTCATGGGATCTGGAGAAATTATCAAGAGAATTAAATGGGGTGATGTGA
This sequence comes from Okapia johnstoni, assembly GCA_024291935.2. Lineage (NCBI taxonomy): Eukaryota > Metazoa > Chordata > Mammalia > Artiodactyla > Giraffidae > Okapia > Okapia johnstoni. The sequence goes on from CM044311.1 coordinate 31,565,503, forward strand.
TAAGAGCATGCCTAGGTATTGAATTCAATAAATCCCTCTATGATGAAATGGTATTTAAAGTAAATCATGCATGATAAGAAAAACAACATCATGCAGAAAAAAAAAAATGATGAGAAATCCAGGCAGACTAGTTAGTGCAAGGACCAGTGAAAGGATCATTGATACCTATTTTTGTGTGTTAGACAAATAGAGAAAGAACACTGTGACTGAGACTTGGTGAGTGAGAGTGCCGTTATTAAATAGGTTAATGGGAGCCAGATGATGGAGGGCTCTGTGGCCCAGGACAAAGAGTTTCTGAATTACTCTAATTGCAATAAAAAGGAATCCACATTATTAAGCTCTGATACTTTGACTCAAAAGATTGCTCTGCCTCCTAAATGAATAATGGTTTATAGTGAGGTTAAAAAAGAGACTTAATTAGTGACTTGTAGGAATATATTCAAGAAATGAGTATAGCTTGTACTCTGATACTAATAGTACATATAGGAAAGAAGTAGATGGATTCACTTGGTGAATGTGAGAGGTGAGAGAGATGAAACAAAAGTGAGAGAAGGGTGATGGGGCACTAGTAAGTTTCTAATCACATGGATAGGCAATGGCCCTATTTTTTTGAGTAGCCAACATTTAAGGTTAAGCAGTTTGATGGGAGATGGGAGTTGAGAATAAGAGGTTATGGTTTGGACATTTACATTTGGAAATGCTTATTGGTCATCTAAGTGAAAATGTCAAGTAGGCAAGGGAAAGGGGGCCTAAAGTTTCAGGGGAAAGTTCAGGGCAAATCAATGATAGAGAAAAAAATGATAATGCTGTGGATGCTATAGAATGGTTTAAGAGATTGAGAAATGCTCTTAGAAAAGTAAATGATCCACTTTATGACCATATTGCTACATCCAGTGTCAAGTGAAAGGTGCAATATCATCCTTTTAAATAGCTAACTCAGAGTAAAAATAAAAAAGCCCCAAACCAAAAGATACACTTGAATAATTTCTTATTCAATTACATCTGTGCATTTATAATTAAATGTTGTAACATATAATAATTTAAAAATTTTTATTTTTCTTCCTGGTATTTCCAGTCAATATTTTAAAAATAATGTCTTTTGACATTTTAGTACCCATGTATACAGGTTTAGCTGAAACACTACCAGAAAGATACCTTTTAAAATGAAAAATCTTTTTTTATGATTATTTTATATCAAAATATTATTATTCATTCTCCCTTCCCCCTCCAAAGTGATTGTAGTTAACAAATTTTTACCTGTTACTTTGTAGTTAAACTGTTCTCTTATAAGCAAGTTAGATTTATGCTGCTGATTTTATTTAAATAAATTCCTTTTACTTTTTTCTCCTTCGACATAAAATATGGTTTCATTTAGCTTTTTAGCTCTTCAATAAAGATGTTTGAAATGTAATTTACTTTTAAGAGTTGAATGCTTTGAACAAGTCATAGTACATTATATTCTTGTTCACAGAAGAAAAGATAGAAAAGAGATTCTTTTGCTACTATTTTTAAACTGTGATTTTTTATAAAAAATCAAATGTATGGTTGAGTCTGGGAAAAATAAATAGTTCAAGACACAGAAGATGACATTCTTTATGAATTTTCTATGATGATGTTAAAAGATGATTTAATGATAGTTTCCAGTAGGGAAAAAAAACTCTTTTATCAAATTACATGTTTCTTTGATTAACATTAAGCCATGGGTTTCTAACTAGTTCTTGCCAGTCATCTGCAAATGTCATTCGAGGAGGCTTCTTAGCAGAAAGTTGTCCATGTGAGTTGGTGGATGGTGTCACCTTCCCCATTGTTTCTCTCCCAGTCTCCAGAGAATCCAGGAAGACATTTTTAAGATAAGACATCACATTATCTCACTCCTCTGCTTTACATTTTCTAAGTTTTTTTTCCCCAATTTATTTAATATAAAATTCAACTCTTTACCAGGGTCTCTGAGGTCTTATACACTTTGTCTCTCCTCACCTCCCAGTCTCTTCCCTCACCAGCCTTCCCCAGGTTAACTAAAGCTCTGGACACATGAGTATTCTTTCTATTAATTGAAAATAAATTGACTGGATCCTGTTTGAACTTGCTTCCCCTTCTGCTTTGAACACTTGACCCCTGGTTGTCTGTGTCATTTAAGTCTCCATTTAACTGTCATCTTCTCAGAGAAATAGTCCTTGACCACCATATGCAAAGATCCATGAGCTTCTGCTATTTTTAAAAATCTATCCTTTGCCCAGATTTGTTTACTTAATGCTTATCACTACTTAAAAGTATTTTGTTTTGAATTTTATATTCACTTCTACTTGAAATTATTATTTATTTACTGTCCATTGTCAAAGAGTACTTTCCTGTAACTGATGCCAGAAACAGTGCTTGCAGCATAGAAGAGATTCAGTAAACATGTATTAAATCAGTTACTGATGGATAGCTTGAAGGACATTTTAAAATCTAGTAAATCTGGTAAAATGAGCTCTTGTCACGTTTAGCTCCCAAGAGCTAATGAAATTCTCCTTTGGTACCTTTTTAAAAACTGGTATTTAAAATGCTTATTTATTGATATGAAGTAGATGATGCTTTCTGATCACTCAGGTATTTACCAAGAAAATCTTGGAATAATTATAGGAAAGGGGGTCAAAATAGAATGTATCTAAAAATCTGTTACATTCTGGAATTTTAAAATGTTTAGTTTATCAACAAGACATTATTTGGTAAATAGATGTTACTACATTATGAGCTGCACACAGCTCCTCCTTGATGTGACCATTTAGGATACCTTGGGATGGTTTGGCATGCTGTCAATGTCCTCCAACAGGAAGCAAACTGCACTAGACAGGCCTATCTTAGAAGGAGGCATGTCTCCAAGGTGGACACTATTTCTCTCTAGAGATAAAGAAACTGAGGTTCAGAGGGGACCCATAACTTTTCTAGAGTTCAAGGGTGTGACTGTCAGAATGAGAATTCACCTCTTCAGACATGTCTTCCCCACTGTGCCAGGTTTGCTATCTTCCTAAACCCTCTTTGCACTTTTTTCTGAAATGTCCTATAGACAAATCAAAAACAACATGGCTAAAAACAAACTCATCATCAGTGCTCCTTTTTCATATTTTCTCTATTTCAGAAAATGAAGTTATTTATATTTTATGAATCATTCCCCATCTAAATATTCAACTAGTTATTAAGTCCTGTGTATCCCACTTTCTAGATGTCCCTTGCTTATGTCCTAAGCTTTCTTGGGGCCGGGCTCCATTCCCTTTAGTGCTGCCATAGTTTAGCCTTTCATCTTTCTTTCCAGATTCCTGAGTAGAACAAGAACTGTAGCACTCTCTCAAGTTCTACTCGCATGGCTGACACTGACCTTATTAAATGAAATATTAATATTCATTTTTAGCCTTAAAATACTCCTATGGCTTCCAATAGTCTTAGGAGAAAGTCCAAATGCCTGGCTTATCCTTTCAAGTTCTTCACTTTCAGGGATCTATATTTTTGCTCAAGCACCACAACCACCATTGTCTCCAGTGGCGTTGCATTCCTTCCACTTGCTAATATATTTAATACATTGTAAATCTTCATCCTTTCACCCATATTGCTGCTTGGCGTAGAGATCCCATCTCCTGTCCAAGTTTTACTCTTCTTTCAACTCAAATGTCCCACTTCTGGGGATGTCTTCTGGATCTCTATATTTTAATTAGAGGTTTCCTGTCTATTTCTTTTCCCCTCTGAATGCCTGTTTTTCAACATTTACATACTGCAATAAAATAAAGCAGTTGACTAAACTCTGAGGGCAGTGAATGGTTTTCTTTCAATCGAGCATTACCAAGATCCCGAGCATTTAGCACAATGTCTAGTATAGAGGTTCTTAATACATATTTGCTTGAAAGCATTAAAAAATTGTGAATAAAAAAACACTTTTGTATAATTCACCAATTTGCCTGGTTATTAACCTTAGTAAGTATCTAGGAAAAGAAAAACCACTAGATGAGATAGTAACTCTATTTCTGCAAAACCTAGTTATCTTTGCAGCTACCTTCTGGTTTAAAAGCAATTGGCTTCTGGATGGTCTATCTGCTTCTTCTCTTTACTTCCTGCTATGTTCTTCCTTAGGAATGAAGCTTAGCAGAAGCTTCATGTCTGCATTGTCACAGAGTCTCAGGAAAGTTGGGTTTGAAGGCATAATGAGGTTACCTAGTCCAGTCTTCAAAGGAGCCCAAATCATCTGTTTTGACAGGTATTCAATGATAATTCATTACCTATCTGGAAATGTGCTGTGACAAATTTTATGGGAGTAATGAAATTTTAGTAATCCAAGACAGCTCCACTATGAACTCTGCTACTGAATATGTTTTCTTGGTGATAAGAAACCCAGGGAGAAGAGAGTAAACTTCTATTTTAATGAGATTAAGGGTGGGGGGGTGTTCAGATTTATATGATAATAAATTGGTTGCAAGTGAAAAAAAAAGGAAGAGTATATTAAATTTCTTGTTATACAACAGAACTATAGCAAAAGATGCACTAATGGTTTTATGTTTAAGGTTTTGTATCAAGGGCTTTCTTTTTACTTAGAGTTATAATTCAAATTAAAGTGTGGCTATTCTTGCAAAAGAAAAGTAAATAGCACATTTAAATAACTGAAAGTTCTTAGTAAAGGTTAGGAGGAACGAAGTTGATAATGAGTTTCTTTCTTCAGTTCAAGACCCAGAGAGATAAATGTGATGACTCTATCCAATTATATGGACATATCATAAACTTTCTTCACCTTTATCATTTTTTGCTGTTCTTAACTCACCAAATTCTTCTTTCTAAATACCATACGAAAACTATCAACTAGTAAGTAATATGGATAAACTTTAGCAATTTCTTTTAATTTAGTGAGTACTGAGTTAGAAATAAAGATTATTGACAACTTATTAAAAGGGGCATTGAGTTATATGGTTAATGGCTTCAAAAAACCGTAAAAATATTCTTTGCACATTAACTTTTATGGGAGCATATTTGCATTGCAATGTTGTGTTAGTTTCTGCTGTACAGCAAAGTGAATCATATATACATATACATATATTCCCTCTCTTTTGGATTTCCTTCCTATTTAGGCCACCACAGAGCATTGAGTAGAGTTCCCTATGCTATACAATGGTTCTCATTAGTTAAATACTTTATACATAGTATCAATAGTGTATATATGTCAATCCCAATCCCTCAGTTCATCCCATGCTGCTCCAATTTGATTGCAAAGTAGTAGCTCCAATTCCATAGAATTTATATTTGAAGAAAGGAGAGAATAAGAGTAACACTGAAAGTCAATATAAAAAAAATTTCAATTACCTAATTTTCTCAGAATTTTCCAACATTACTGCCATTGTTAAAGCTCAGACTGCCATCATTTTTCACCTATACAAATAGAGTGTGGTATTTTCCATCCAGTGAGTAGATAAATATGTTAAAATAAAAAGACCTTTTGCTATAGCAATGATTTCCCATTTTCTGATCTCATTAACTCAACATTTAATATTGACTAGCAACTGGTAAAAAAAAAAAATCCTTAAAGCATTTTTAGGAAAGATTCAAAGAGAATTGGACTTCCTAGGTGCCATTAGTGGTAAAGAGCCCACCTGCCAATGCAGGAGACTTAAGAGATGTGGCTTCAACCCCTGGGTCAGGAAGATCACCTGGAGAAGGGCATGGCAACTCACTCCAGTATTCTTGCCTGGAGAATCCCATGGACAAAGGAGCCTGGCAGCTTACAGTCCATAGGGTCACAAAGAGTCTGACATGACTCAAATGACCTAGCACACACAAAGAAAATCAAGTCTGCAAATGGACATTTTAGTCCTGATTCTGGAAGGTTGTTCCCCTGTGATCATATCTGGTCATTTTACTTTTTTGTGGGCTTTAGACAACTTCTCTCATATAGAGAAACCTTAGGTGGTGCCTATGCTTGAAAACAGGTATCACTTTCATCCATTCTTTCACATATTCCAGCATTAATACATGATTTGGTTATCAAATAATATAAATCCTACATGTGAACTTGGAAAAGTTGAAGGAAAACATTTTTATAATCAAGGGAAAACAAGCTATCACTAATTTTGCCTGTCATCTCATAGTAAGATGTACAATGATAGAGGACAATGTAGCAGAGATGTGGGGGAGGGGAGGTTGCCCAGGGTAGATTTCATTTAAGGCCCCAGACCATCTCTGTTGATAATCAATTCCACTTACCTTAATTATAAGTACCTATGTTTTTAAGTCTCCTCAATAACGTAATTTCTTTAACAGATACTAAAAAAATCTCTGGCTTTTCTCATGAAATATATTTATTTCTTTGCTGCTACTGAGCTATAAGTCAAAAGGAAAAAAACAAGAATAAATTGCTAACTACTATAGAAGAAACAGCTATTTTGTTCACTTGTCTTTCTTTCTTCTTTCTTCATATGTCTATCAAGTAAATAAAACCAATGAAAAAGGATATCAGAAATTTCTGTTACAACATGTCCTTACAAGTCAAAGAACTGGGCACACATCCATGACCAGAAAGAAAAGTTTGCAGAAATGCCTGGTCACCTTGAGAGACCGTTTAGTTGCTCTTGCTTTTCTCATTAAAACTTTCAAGGCTAATGAATATGTGCTCCCAAAATATCACCATTTAAAATTCTGCTTGTTTGAAACATTTCACAGTCAACCCATTGATACCATCTTAGCAGATACACAGCTGGAACTTTTCCCACATGAGTCTAATGACTTTTTCCTTTAATACCTGACCTCCCTCAGTTCCGCCTTTCTAGGCAACACCGCACACTGAGTGTTGATTTATACCAGGATGCAGTCTGTTCTTGCCTCTCTTTGTCCAGATTGTATGAAGGTCACAGAGAACAACAACTTCTCTCATGTACTTCTGCAGTATTACATAAGTCAGGGCTTCTCTCAGCTTGAGCTTATTATTTGGAGATTTGAGCCCTGACTTCATTAACTGCTTGATTTATTTTTTGCCTTCCCCTAAATTAAAACTACTACCGGTGCCTACATATTTCACTGTGTGCTTTCATCAAGTTTTTAAGTTTATTTGCTTTTTGACATCACCTCTCCCATGATACTAAGAGGAATGTAAATTTCACGGGTTTTCTTTATCATATTAAATAAATATCAACTTTCTATTAAAAACAACTCTAGTTCTTCATCCATTGAGTTTCTTCCATCCTTCTCGTTAAGAATCATGGAAGTTCAGGATTTGGGAAAGAGCTAAAATTCATCCGCTTCAGGCCCATTTAACGCTTGAACATCTGGAGTTTTGCTCAAATATGTCTTGGTACTGTAGAATTCATTTCCGCACTAAGCAACACCATTTCATTTTCCAAAGGCTCTAATTGTTAAAAGGTCTTTCTTTTTATCAAAACCGAAACTGTTACTTTCTTTCACTGTGTTTTGTAACCTTTGAGTAACATGTGCTCAGTTGCTGGTTGGTGTCTGACTCATTGCCACCCCATGGACTGTAGCCTGCTAGGTTCCTCTTGTCTGTGGAATTTTCCAGGCAAGAACACTGGAATGTGCTGCCATTTCCTCCTCCAGGATATCTTCCCCACCCAGGGATCGAATTCATGTCTCTTGTATCTTTGACACTGGCAGGTAAATTCTTTACCACTGCATCACCCGGAAAGCCCTTGGAGTAATACAGAATTGCTAAACTCTTTTCCCAAGGACACTCCTTGACTGTAGTTTCTATACTTTGCCTACTCCTATACTTCGCACCTTCAGCACAGTTATCAAGAAGTCCTACCAATTGGAAAATCTTCTTTTAAATTGCTCCAGGCTGTCAGTCTTCCTGACACACAAAACCAACATTTTATAATGTTATATATAGAATAGAACATAATCCTACCATAATTTCTTGCATTCTGTATATTATTCTGCTATTAGTATAACTGAAGCTTAAAATAACCTTTTTGGGAAAGTCATATCATATCATATTGTAATTTCTTGCCAATTAAAATCACTAAAGTCAAATTACATAGGATATACCTTAGAGAATTTAAGTAAGGCCTGTACCCAAACTAGGATGTTGCATCCTTTCTTAAAAAATATTTCGTCTGTTAGGTTTGACCTAACGTTTCCCAGAGACCCTCACCAAAGCACCTGATCAAGAAACAGTGTGAACTTGAGTAAGAAAACTAGATCAAGCTGTGGTGCAGACTGAGAATGCTTTAAAAATAAGCAACTTGTGAAAGGCCCTATTTTTCATTTCATGATGGAAAATTTAAGAAGTGAATGGACTAAATGAAAAGAGGAAGAAAATTATTTCCCAGCCTTTAGACTGGAAAAATTCATGTTCTTCTGCACACAGTAAAAAACAGGCAAATATAGTGTGAGACACTGCAGTTTAACTATGGGTTAATTATTGATAAGCCTAATAAAAACTGAATTCTGACCCACAAAATAAACAGTTTTTATGAGCCAACAGCACCATTACTAAAACAAATCAAAAACTGTCATCACAGAGTTTGTTATTTCTATGTGTTGGATATAAATTATCAGAGTGAGGGCAGATTACATTAATTCACACAACACTTAGATAACAGAGGTCATTTGCAAACATTGGTCTTTCTGAACACTTAATATCAAGAAAGTAAAACTAGCATGACAGTATTGTTTTAAATAAGTAAAGGAATGCAAATTTTCTATTTGAATGAAAGATAGGACAAAGTGGACATGAATCCAATTATTTAACCAAGAGAAGAGGTACAGGAATTTTTATGTGAAAACAATTTCTTGAGCCCTGACCATAGAATGTACATTGTCTCTAGGCAAACAGAACAGACAGTAATTCCTCAGAAAAGAGAAATAGAAAAATTAGTTAACATGTTTAAAGTTAGAGAGTAAAAGAATCAGGAAATGTGGATCAAGAAAGCCAGGGGGAATATTCAGGTTTTTTTAAATAGGGTCAAAAAATAAGAGGGAACTTTCCTGGCTGTCTAGTCGTTAAGAGCTTCCACTGCAGGAGGCTCAGATTCAACCATTCTCAGGAAACTGAGATCCCACATGCCACACAGGAGGGACAGGAAAAAAAAAAAAAGAGTAAAAAGATATATTTGGGTACCATCTGAAAAAGATGATGGGACATGTCAAGCAAATATCTGGGAGAACAGCATTCCAAGCAGAATGAGCAGCTAATGCAAAGACTGGAACATTCCTTTGGTGTTCAGGAAATTGCAAGAAAGCAATTATCTATCAAACATGATGATCAAGAGGCAAAATGATGAGGAGCCATCAGAGACATGATGGTGGCTGCACTCACAGGACTTTATAGGCTTTTGAAAGATTTTGGCTGACATTTTGAGTGAGGTGAGAAGGCATTGAAGGGTTTTGACAGAGAAGTGATATAATTTGACTTACATTTTAAGAGGATTACCCCCGCTGCTCTATTGAGCTTAGAATGTAGGGGGGTATGGGCGGCATGAGAATGGAGTCAGCAAGAAAAATGAGAGTGCAAAATTCTATATGAGCGCTAGTGGTGTCTTAAAACAAGGTAGCAACAATAGAGTTGCTGAGGAGTTGTCAAAATTCTGAAAATATTTGGGAGGTAGCGCACATATTAATACAAATGACATTGGAAAGATTTTGAAGAAAGAATCAAATCCATGCAGGTCTTTACTTCCTTAATCTTATCCCCAGGTTAAATCCAAAGAAATCAATATATAAACTAGTAAAAGTGCCAAAAGAATTACAGAGCCAGGAATCCAGCTGTAGTTTTCACAGTATCAGTAAAACCATCTTTGATCAAACTAAGAGCAAATAGTTTGTCTCTAGTTTTATCCTGTGCATTATTTATAATACATTGTCCTGGTGTTATGTGATGGGTGAAACTAAATCAACCTTCAAATCTCAGGTACCATTAAAAGAGAGAGAGAAACAAACAAACAAACAAAAAACTTAATGCTTATAAAATTGCATACATGTCTCTTAAAAAGAAAGTTTCAGAGTTTTGTCCTTCCATGTGAGTCACAAGGTTGAAAAACAATCCCCACTTTTTTCTTTTCCTTCTGTTTTCAGTGCAGTAACATGTGTCTATTTGCTCCAATAAGGGAAACATTTATTATTGCTTTTTGTTGGTTGTGACTGACCTTATAAGCTTTACTTGTAGTGTGAGATTAAGAAAAAAGAGTGAAGAGGTAAAATGCAAAAAAATGAAATCAAGTTCTGTTTTTTCTGAAATTATAAACATATTGTCTCTAACAGGCAACCTTTCCAAATGGCTCCCAGTGACTCTCCTCTGCTTGGTGGTAACCACACTTTTGTGTAATTCTCTCACCTTGAAAGTTACCTAAACCTAGTGATTTGGTTGTAAAAATGGAACATAGCAAAAGTTGTGGATGACACTTCTGTGATTAGGTTACCAAAGGCTGTGACTTCCACCTTGCTGGCATTTGCTCTTCATGGTACTTCTTCTTGCCTTCTTGCTAACTTGCTGGTACAGTGTTGGAGGCTCCATGGAAAAGCTCACATGCTAAGTACTGAGGTGGGCCTCTAGCCAACAGGTTATGAGGAACTGCAACTTCAGTCATGAAAAACTGTATTCTCCAGTGACCCTCAACTAAGATCCTTCACAGAAGAGCCTTGAGTTGACTACATCCTGTGATATTTCTGGAACCCGAGGACCCAACTGAAAAGCACCTGGATTGCTGAATCTGTGAGCTGCTGTGAGGTAATGTATGTGTATTGTTTTAAGCTGCTGTTATTCAATGATAGGCAGCTAATACACAGCTCTTTTAGTTCATATTTAGGAGAACTGTCAAAAAAACAGTGAAGAAACACTTTGAAGTAGATTGCCTATTACTTTAATGTCTTGGTTTTTTATGCCATTTGCAGGAGGTAATGGTCAACTATAAATGTTATAGTAGCAGAAATAGGCTTTTCAGAATAATAAGCTCAAGTTCCCCAAGTTGAGACAATGATTCAACTAGAATGAGAACATACTCAAAGCTGAAATGTAAGCTACAACTCTCCATTTAACATAACAGCTAGAGCTCTACAATAAAATGAATGGCAGCAAGTGTGAATTCATTATGATTCTGTACTGTTAATATGTTTCATGATCACAAGGCTCATTAAAATCAGAAGTGTGCTACATCCTTTAAGAATTTGAGAGATGGAAGAAGTTTCTCTGTATAATATGTCTTTAATTCTCCCCCTCCACCCTTGTTTCTAAACCATCAATTGCTAAACTGCTCATATGCTTAAATTCTACTGAACAAAAAGAGTATCATTCTAGGAAGCCATAACTTTCTATATGGCAGGTAAAATTGTTTTTAGTATTATATTTTAAAGTTAGCCAAAGATGATCTCATAAGAGAAATTTAATATAAGTACTGAATAAACTTATTCATAGCATATCTTATGAGGAGCCTGGCACATGCCTGATTACAGAGATGAATTTATCCTAAGGATTTGATTTCTATAATTCAGTGAAATATTTTTGCTTTATATACAAGTCCTTCAAATGGTGAGTTCTTATGTAGGTTTAAATAGAATGCTATTCTCAACACAACTAGTTAGCATATATTAACAGTTAAAAATGGGATAACTTACTAGCCACTTCCCATGCTTGTTTTTTAAAGTCTTTCTTTCGCAAAACATTCATTTAGTACAGCTTCATTCTCCCATATTGGCACTTGCATCTACAATGCTCAGAATTTACAGGCCTTCTTTACACTATACACCACGGTGATTATTTAGAAACCTGCTATTGTCACTTGTTAGCAATGAGATTTTAGGGGAATTACCTGATACTTTTGAACTTAATTTCTTCATATCTAAAATGGGGGCCATAAACTGCAGAACATATGGCTTTATTTTTTTCATGATTGTGTAAAATAATAAAAGATGAGATTTAAACTCAAATCTTAATGTAAAAACATGAAAGTATTAGTGCTGTCTTACATCCTGCATCACACTACAATGGAATTGGGGTGGATATGTGACTATTTGCTCTCTCTTGAACTTTGAGGAAAGAGGAGAGATTATTATAATAGGTCTATAATAGAGTTAGTAATAGAAAGATCATTGTAAAATTTGTCTTCTACTAATATATTATTAAAGCATGTCATAGAAATTTAACTTATTCTAATAAAACTAGTGATACCAGTATCAAGAAATATAAGTTAATGTACCCTACAAATGAAAAGTTAACAATAAGTGGTCCAAATAAGTTGAATTAAAATAGCACTTTGTGTTCGTTGTATTCATGTCTTTAAATTCAATCTCAAAAGGAATTATTTGAAATAGAAATATTTGCAGTTTTCTCATGGAGCTCACTAACCCTGGGTTAACTATTGTCATACACCCTAGAGAGATATTTTCTCTGTATTTTATCATCATTTCACTGGAGATGAAAAGGCCCAGTAAGCATATTCAAAACATGATTTTTCTTGAGTGGATAGGGAAAAGAGACCTCTGAGATCCTTGTTCTTTCCCTTTCAGATCACCAAGAATAGGTATATATGGTCAAAGATTGAATGTGCTTAAGAATAGTAGCTAAGTAAAAATGACTACAATATGAATGACTCAAGGGTCAGCTAGTTTCTGGCACTGCAAGCTCATCAGGAATATTAAACCCATCATTCACTGCAGATGGTATGTGCAAACTAGGGCCTTCCAGATTGCTCACTGTGTTGTAATATTTTCTAAACAATACTATCATTTATTATGTCAATAAGAGGGCCATAAAAATAAAGACATTTTAGGTAAGATTTTTCTGCAAAAAAATTAGTTTTTTAAAAAAATATATGTGCAAGACTTATGTTTGGAGCTGCCAGACTAAAGGAATTTTTCCTTGACACTCTTATGAAATATATAAAACTATGAAATGCATAAAACTTGAATAAGAATTTTCTGTCTTCAGTGAAAATATGAAAAGCCAACTCAGCTTCAAACTCTATTCTATAAACAAGCTGCCAAGAACAGTGACATCAGAACCAATACATGGCATGATGCCTAGACTAGATCTGTCTATATATTTGTCTGTGTCTATGTCTAAGTCTGCATTGTCATCTATGTTTGTTAATACACACAAAACCAGATAACACAGACCTAAAGTGCCTGTGACCTATACAGTTGATGGTTGATGCTTATTTGAAAAAAGTTTAAGGATCTGAATGAATTAAGGGAAAACATATGAGCCTTATTCCATGCTGCAGAGAGTCAGTGAGGCTAAACAAGGAACTGATATTCTCAAGGACAAGGCTATAAGTGGGAGGGAGTGAAGGAAACAATCACACATATGATCATAGTCCATTGAAGAGACTTGTAAAAATACAAGATCATCAAAGACAAAAGCTATGAGAGAATGACTCGCTCTGGTTCAAGCTTCCTCCCTTTCTGTCCCAGGTGCTCAGAGCACTGAGTGGATGATACTGTATACATGTGCTCAGAGAAATATTTCTGTTCCATCTTATTTTTTCAGCAAATTTCCAATACTGACAGAATAGACAAATACAAATACACGCAGACCAAAAGAACTCTGTACACAAACTAGATAAAGATATCATAACACAAAAGGAACAAAGGAACATCACGAATGAAGAGCAAATGAAGAATAGCTATCAAAATAAGAACTAGTAAGAAAATTTTAAAACATTCCATATAAATACTCTCAAAGAAATCTTTAAAATCTTAGCCTAAGACAAAGTAGCAAAGAGGAAAAAAAAATAAAAAGCAATAAAACAAAGGAGATTAAAAAGTAAGCTGGAAAAAAGGCAAAGAAACAGAAAAGGAAAAGAAGCAAATGTGGACATAAAACCATCTTGCAAACAGCAAGAGTTATAATGGAAATAGCCGAAAGCATAGGCTTGGACACAGAAGAATTAAGAAGAGTGAGCCAAATAAAAGTGCATCCAAATATCCAGTAGCAGCAGGGAGATTTCGAATATCTTGATTTTGAATAGGACTTGGCCTTGAGTAAGGCCTCTGGCACAGGCCGGATCCTGGGAAAGTTTCAAGAATGGCTAAGGATGAAATTACCAACCACACAGCAAATTGTAAGCTCTGAGTCAAAGGCTGATACCGTAAGATTGAAGTATTTATTCATGCCATGTCACTTTAGATTTTCTACAGCTGATGTGATTTTTCTCATGTGTTTCCCAAGCTATTGGGTAAGGGAGAAACTTTCACTTATCAGTTTATTTCCTGACTGTCTTTCCTGGTTCTATTCAGATACACTTCAGCTAAATGCTGACTCTTCCACTTTGCTACATCCTCCCATCATGTCCTTCTCAAGATGCCGTCTTGCTGTGCAAGAGCTTGCCTTTTACCTTCATGGAGGTGGGACAGAGGGCCTTACTCGCTCATGAGAATCCCTCTGCTGCTCTCTGAGCCATTCTCTTCAGTGATGGTGGCCCTCGTCCTCCTGGTTATTTCTCACCCTAGGGCAGTGATATCAGACATGGCCCAAGTGTGACTTGGTCAAAGTTGTGGTCAATACTAATTTTAGACTCAGAATAGACCTCAGGTGAGAAAGGCCTCTGTCTTGGGTCCTACATCTTAAAGAATTTCACTCTGGCCTTATTCCGACTTCATGTCTTCCCTGGGAGCACTACAACATGGAACACTAATGTCACCTTCTAAAACATAGACCAAGTACATAGGATCCTGGTATTGCTTGCCCAGATGGGCTCTGAACCCATTTCCAAGTGGGCATAAGCCTCCGCTCTTGGTCTGTCTTCTTGGTATGCACCTGTGGCAGACAGACTTTAAAGTGGCCCCATGATCAATGCCTTCAGAAGTTATCACTTTCTATAATCCCAAATTATCACCCTTAAGTATAAGCAGAACTCGTGACTACTTCTAAACAATAAAAGGCAACAAAGCTAAGTTTATAGCTAAACTTTGAAGGTGTTCAGAAGGAAAGATACATGAACAAGAACAAAAACTGGCTTGATCCACCCAAATGAAACAAGAATTAGAGTAATACCATCAATAAATTTTCTTATTACTTAATAGAAATCTTATTTAAAATGTAATTTGGTGTGCTAAGTGCACTAAATGCAATCATTATAACTCACAATTCAGAAAACTAAGATCATCGCATCTGGTCCCATCACTTCATGGGAAATAGATGGGGAAACAGTGGAAACAGTATCAGACTTTATTTTGGGGGGCTCCAAAATCACTGCAGATGGTGATTGCAGCCATGAAATTAAAAGACGCTTACTCCTTGGAAGGAAAGTTATGACCAACCTAGATAGCATATTAAAAGGCAGAGACATTGCTTTGCCAACAATGGTCTGTCTAGTCAAGGCTATGATTTTTCCAGTGGTCATGTATGGATGTGAGAGTTGGACTGTGAAGAAAGCTGAGCGCCGCAGAATTGATGCTTTTGAACTGTGGTGTTGGGGAAGACTCTTGAGAGTCCCTTGGACTACAAGGAGATCCATCCAGTCCATCCTAAGGGAGATAAGTCCTGGGTGTTTGTTGGAAGGACTGATGTTGAAGCTGAAACTCCAATACTTTGGCCACCTCATGCGAAGAGTTGACTCATTGGAAAAGACCCTAGTGCTGGGAAGGATTGGGGGCAGGAGGAGAAGGGGATGACAAAGAATGAGTTGGCTGGATGGCATCACCGACTTGATGGACATGAGTTTGGGTAAACTCTGGGAGTTGGTGATGGACAGGGAGGCCTGGCATGCTGCAATTCATGGAGTTGCAAATAGTTGGACACAACTGAGTGACTGAACTTATAACCCACAATCTTAGCTAGCATTATACCAAAATATTATGAGTTTGAAACTACTGCACAAATAAATAACTTTGGGAAATGCCACCTCAGAATGTCATGAAAGCAAAGTTATCCTGGGTCTGCATGTACAGCAGTAACAATAAAAATATATCTAGTTATTGCAAAAGAAAAATGTCAGAATTAGGCTAAGTGATCTAAATGGCAAGAAAAGAAACATCATAAGGCTTAGCCAAAGGTGGGAAGTGAAGCTGGGGAGGAGTGGCCAAAGTTATTGTGGATTGTTCTCTTTTCCCCTCTTTCCAAATAGTACTGGGTAAGGAAACAGGAGAGGGAAGGAAGAGGCTGAGGCATAGGTTAGTAAAAGAAGGGCATTTGTATATGACATTTACAAATTAGGAAACTTAGTTTTTAACATAAATTGTGTTTAAGAAGTCTAGATGTGTCTAATGGCCTGATGAGGCAGTGCTTATTTGTATATAGAGCCTGTTTATGTGAGGGTCTATAAATCCTTCCTCACATCCCTGGCCCCCCCTCCTAAGGGGAAAGAGCATCAAGCACATAGCCAATGCCTAGCAGTGATGCTCTACATATGTAAGACTCTTCTAATTACAAAAAGATACCCCAAGTGCTGTGCTTAGTGACTAGTGATTGACTAAATCTGAAAGGTGTCCAGGTGGTTGTCAAACAGAGCCCATGAGGAACCAAATGGAGAACTGGTGCCTTTGTTGTTCTGTGGAGAACACTGCACATAGTTTGGCTATGTTGGAAATTCCAGAAACTTAACTTTACTCCAGAATAGTGGTAATGCCCAATAGCTGTATCTAGCAGCACCAAGGTCCTTACCAGGTCGCTGGTGTGGGGAAAGAGATGGACATAATTGTGAACAACAGATGAAATATCCAAATGCCTCACTCAGGCTTTCTGGGAGTTGACTTAAGTCTGCAGACACAGCTTCAGACATCACATACAGACTCCAGAAGATGCATGGAAAAGAAGTAAGGGAACCAAAAGCTCTGAAGTTTAGACTGAAGCAAAACTCCACAAAATAAGGTAGTTGCTGAATCTTAATGTGTCCCTATCAGAATACCCATCATTAATGTATTCTATGGGCGTGGGCTAAATAGCCAAATGTGAATCATACTTAAAACCTGGCTTACTCATCAAAATTAATTTTTATGTAAAAAATGCTACAGTTCTTTCATTTTCATTGGTTACAAATTTATATACAGGGTGATACCATGTACATATAGATGTATATGTTTAATGTATATGTTTGTTTACGCATAAAATGTCTCTGGACAAAGACACCAGTAGCTGATGAGAGTAAGAGCCTCTGGGGAACCTGGAAAGTATTTCAGAAAGGGGAAGTTGACTTATCTTGAACTTTTAATGAGCATGATTTGATCATTTTTACTGTGTACATATTGCCTATTCAAAAACCCCATAAAATGTAAATATAAATACAACAAAATAAATATTAGTTTTTAAAATCTATTTTTTATTCAACTAAAAGCTGTATGAAGTGAAAGTGTTAGTCACTCAGTCATGTCCGACTTAGTCATGTTGCAACAACATGGACTGTAGGCTGCCAAGCTCCCCAGTCCATGGGATTCTCTAGGCAAGAATACTGGAGTGGGTTGCCATGCGTTCCTCCAGGGGAATCTTCCCAACCCAGGGACCTAACCCATGTCTCCTGTATTGCAGGTGGATTCTTTACCACTGAACCACTGGGGAAAAACTTTTATCATGCAAAGATTTCCTATTCATAAACCCCATAAAATGCAATTATAAGTAGAACAAAATAAATAGCGTTGATTTCAAACCCATTTTTTCATCAAACTAAAAGACTCTATACATGATGTCAATAAATGATTTAGAGCACACGATTCCTAGGTTTTTTCAGATAGTAGTATGTATGGTAGTATTGGGCAAATCTACTGTTTCTAAACAGACAATGGGATTGCAATGATTCTAAAACTCTTATAGGCCAAAACCCATTTTCCCTTCAGCCTTCAGGAACCACCAAAAAAAGTTCTGATTATGATTCTTTCTTAATGCTTCCTTCTTTTCCTTTTATTTTTCTCTATTTGCCAGGAAACTCAGGTGGGCAATGTTCAATTATAGCTCCTGGCATTATTTCCCATTTTCTTTCTACAAATTCGTATCTATTTTGATCTTTGTGTTTATGTAGCTATGTTCCATAGTGGTTTTTATTATTCATAATCTCAAATGTGTTTTGGGAGCAGGGACTGCTCAAATTTAATCTGAACCAAAAAATAATGATTTGGGCAACCAATATAGAGTCAATATTTTCAAAAACTCTTAGATAAAATTATATATGTTTCTGGAATGAAATATGGAATGCATATCAATTCTCAAAAAAAAAAAAGCACATACTTGTCTGTAATCCAACTTCAGTGATTAGAGAAAAAATTACTTTGAAAGGCTTTGTTGATCAGTTTTAAGAGAAAGCAGAAGGCTTTCTGAGCAGGATAAAATAAAAGGCATATCATGAACACATATTCAGAGCTGGCCTACCTTATTAGAAGCTTGCCCACTGGGAAGTTATATATCAGTCTTAAACAGTTCTTGAGACATTAAATCAGGCTCAATATTCCAGTAGTCTGAGAACTGGAAGCTTGTACTGGGGCTGTCTAATCTGCCTAGTCCTACGTGGTCATATGTAGGTCTCAAATGAAGGTACTTCAGCTCCTCCACTCCCCTCCAGGTACATCTGGCAACTCTGGATGCATTTTTGGTGCCACAACTTGCAGAGGGTGATATTAATATCTATCGATTAGAGGGTTAGGATTTTTGCTACACAGCCCACAATGCATAAGACAGCCTCACCCCACAAAGGGTTATACATTCTAAAATCTCCATAGCACCCAGATAGAGGAATTTCAGTATAAATCTATTATTCTTGGGTTTTACTCTGTCAACTACAAATTGGCACTGGCCATCTGCCTCTATGAGGATTATATCATGTGCTGACTTTCAACATCCCTGGAAAAAAGCTCAGGGTGGATATCAGGAATGAGGCACTCTGTGCTCCAGGAAAAACTGACAGAATGGATCTTCAGATAGTTAGATATTTCAGAAGCTGATTTTAAGAACCCAATTTTTATATCTCCTCATAACTAGAAAAGTACTAAAATCTTTCCTAGTGACATGACTAGCTGAAACTGTCTGCAAAGATTATGTGCTTGATTGCATGTACACCCCCCTTCACCAAAGTCACATATATACTGATCTTCCCTTACCTCTTCTGAGCAGTTTCTCAGAGTTATCTGAGACTCTGTCTCCCAGGTTAGAGTCTTCATTTTGCCCCAAATAAAAGTTGACTGACAACTCTCATGTTGTGCATATTTTTAAGTTGACAGCTGCCACTCTTGAGTTAGTGCCAGACAATGGGGCACTGATCCTTGTCTTTGCTCAGAAAGGAGAGAGTGGTGGGCCAAGAGTGAAAATGATTCTTATTTTCACAATGTACTTTTTCTATTGCCCAGGAACATTCTGAGGCTGAATTATTGGAACGAAAAGGAAAAAAAAATTTTTTTTCTACATTGAACCCTTGCAGATTTCTCCTTTGAGGAAAGAAACTGACAGTAAATCATTTATTTGAACAGGGGTAAAGATAGAACACACTGCACAGGATACAGAAACAGAATAACAAATACTGTTAAGATATTTCCCTCCTCTCTTATAGAGATGTTAAAAGTATTTAGCGATAAAAGGTGTGAAGCAGTCTGGTTTCATCGAGCACATAAAGAGGGTGAAAATGCTATAATACAACAAAGGTATTTATTCTTGGTGGCAAGTTGAGGTGACCATGATGTTACTGAATAAGATATTGAAAACCCAAAATGTAGATAATAAAACCATGGGTTTGTTTTGCAAACCAAAGTTTTCCTTTAGACTTTACCTCCTTATTCAGATGTTTTATAAATGAGGGGAGAGGTAACATTGAGAGCAATATTTTTTTCCTGTTCTATACTTTTCTAGAGATGTGTATTGAAATATATAAGGAATGATAAACAGAAAAAGTAGGTATATGGGCTTAGCCAATTCCCAAACTTGCTGAAGTGTTCTCTAAATAATTGCTCACTAGAAATACATATCATCTGTTTCCAAAGATCAGGTAAAAATAAATACAAAACATAACATGAACAGATGTTGAAATTCTAAAATATTAGCAGTATACTCTCACTTAACTACAAGTATTTCATCTCTTTATAAATTTAATTTAAAATGACAAATATTTAGAAACAGTTTGACATTTACTTTTCATACAACATACATCTTTCTACAAGTAACAATAAACAATCTTTAGTACTATGTGTTAGAAAATGAAATTCATTTATGTGATAAATGGTGGACTCTTGAAGGGTAACTGAATATGCTACCATAAATTATGCCTTTTTGCCATAAGGATTATTTTGAAAAAGAGCAGACACAGGAGAAGCTCTGAAGACAGAAGTTATGTTACTGTTTTTGAAAGAGAAATTTACATTTGTAGAAGAAATCTCCATTTGTAAAGATGTCTCCCTCCTATGGATAGAGAACTTGTTGTTCAGTCCCAAGGTGCTATCCAACCCCTTGTGACCCCATGGAATGCAGCGCACCAGGTTTCTCTATCCTTCACTATCTCCCAGAATTTGCTCAAACTCATGTTCACTGAGTCGGTGATGCTATCCAACCTTCTCATCCTCTGTTGCCCTCCTCTCCTCTTGTCCTCAATCTTTCCCAGCATCAAGGTCTTTTCCAGTGAGTCAGCCCTTTGCATCAGATGGCCAGAGTGTTGGAACTTCAGCTTCAGCTTCAACCCTTCGAGTGAATATTCAGGACCGATTTCCTTTAGGATTGACTAATTTGATCTCCTTGGAGCCCAAGGGACTCTCAAGAGTCTTCTCCAGTACCACAGTTCAAAAGCATCAAATCTTCAGCACTCAGCCTTCTTTATGGTCCAACTCTCACATCTGTATATGACTACTGTAAAAACAATAGCTTTGAGTATTCAGACCTTTGTCAGCAAAGTGATGTCTCTGTTCTTTAATATGTTGTCTAAGTTGGCCATAACTTTTCTTTGAAGGAGCAAGTGTCTTTGAATTTCATGGCTGCAGTCAACATCCACAGTGATTTTGGAACCCAAGAAGATAAACTCTGTCACTGTTTCCACTTTCCCCCCATCTATTTGCCAAGAAGTGATGGGATTACATGCCATGATCTTAATTTTCTGAAAGTTGAGTTTTAAGCCAGCTCTTTCACTCTCCTCTTGCATCCTCAACAAGAGGTTCTTTAGTTCCTCTTTGCTCTCTGCCATTAGGGTGGTATATCTGAGGTTGTTGATATGGATAGAGAAGGAATTCTCTTAAATCACAAATACCTCATCAGTGGAGAAGTCAGCAGTTTAAACCTGCATAACAAACCTTACCTTTGTTTTTTTCAGGTAATCTCCTATAACTGGCCTCCCTGCCTCTTTCTCCCTCACAAACCCTTCTTTCTTTAGAATAGGATGTGTGTGCTTAGTCGTGTCAGATTCATTTCAACCCCATGGACTGCAGCCCACCAGGCTCCTCCATCCATGGAAATCTCCAAGCAAGAATACTGGAGCAGGTTGTCATTTCCTATTCTAAGGGATCTTCCTGACGCAGGGATCCAGTGTGCATCTCCTGCATTGGCAGATGGATTTTTTTTATTATTATTATTACCACTGAGCCACCTAGTCTTTAGCTGAAGATGGAATTTAAGTTGGTGACTTAGGGCACCTCAAGGAGTTACTCATTTCTCATTTTTTTTTTCTGGGTATCTCCCATGTATACATTAAGTGTATATTTTAATAAATTTCTGTTTTTCTCTGCTAATTTATCTTTTATCACAGAGATCTCAACTAAGAACTTGAAAGAATAGAGGGAAAATTATTTTTCTTCCCCTACACTCTAAAAATGAAAAAATAGTAAAGAAGTAGCACGTCACAGTGTTGATGGATTTTAACATTTCCTCCTTCTAAGGAAGATTTTTTGCAAGAAACCAATAGAGTCTAGATACTGGTATAAGTAGAGATGGTCTTTAATGTAGAAACACAAAGATAGAATATCGTGGGTTATGATACTTACAAATATTTCATCATAATCTTCTTTAGTTCAGTTGCATAGACACAAGGTTCATGCGCTAATCTGTTAGACATGGCACCCCTGGCTTCCAGAAAACCATGGCAACATGACTAGCTCATACTATTGTATTCAAGTTCTTCCTCTTCTATGTCCTCAATTTCTTTCCCCTCCAAAAAAGGGAGTATTGTTTTCTTTTAAGAGAAAACTTTCAAGGCAGCTGTGTAGGTATACATTTCCTGTACCTATGCATTTTCTTCTGACACAGTATGGGAACATAATAAAGATCCAATTTCAAATTTTATTATCTTTGGAAACAGTATTTATCTCCTGCTTTCTGAAACAGATTCTTCTAAATATAGGTAACAACAACAACAAAAAAAATGAGTTAGAATTTTCCACTAAGAAGTGGAAAATTTTATTCACGCCAAATTGAGGGTTATAACCCGGGAATAGCCTTTCAGAAAGTTCCCAGAACTGTTCTGCTAGTTAGAGGTCAAATTTCAGTTATATAATTTCTTGAGATAAAGGGCTATACATTAAAAGATGTATCATTGACAGTTTACACAATCCAAGTCTAAGCATACTCAGCAAGTAGTGGGTAATGGGTCCTCATATCTATGGAACCTTATATCAAGGTGTCAGGTGTGGAGCTCTATACAAAGATCACAAGACAAAAATCTCCAGAATTAACCAAGCCCCACAGCAACTATTACTATGAGCCTCCTGATCTAAATTGGCCAGTTCTGTGACCCCACTTTAGGTTGAATAACCACCCTGTTACTCACACTGTAGTATCCTAGTCAATCAGTTAATGCCACCCTTCTAGCAGGAATTTTGTCTTGAGCCTGTAAAAATTGGCTTAGGCCAGCCCAGTGTTTTATCAGTGTCTCCCACTCTAATAAACTCGATCCTCCTTTCTTTCTGCCTCTTGTCTGGAAATTCTTTTCCAACCTGTGCACAGACCATGACAATGGTCCCTTACAAGATTAAGAAGGAATCTGATATTTAAAGGAGTTGTCTTGTTAGTGCTAAAATTATGTTGCTCTTTACAGTTGAGCAGGTATTTTTTGCCAGTGAAGAGGTTTGGTCAATGCAAAGTGTAGATATACAATACACAGTAGAGGGGAGAAATGAGGTCAAAGAGAATATTTTGAAGTTTAAATTTTCTTGTCTTTCTTAAAAATACAAATTTTCTTTCACAATACCTTTCTAAATCTCCTCTTCCACTATCTCTTAAGTGTTGCTTTACAGAGATGGGTCCTAGGTTCTCATCTCTTTTTGAGCATCAAACATCCTCTAGAAAACCTCAACAATCATTATGATCATTATTAACATCCAAATGTCCACAACTTTCAAATTTAGACCTTTAATTTCATTACAGTTCCTATATCCAACTATAAAGTTTGATACTTGCACTTACAATCCATCAAGCTACCTCCAGACAGTGGTAAGGCTATTAATTTGTGTGGATTACAGAAAATGTAATATTATTCTCTCTTTCTAGTGAAATGTGTCAGCAATTTAAACAGATTCTAAGAACTATATTTTTCTAATTCTAATAACAAAATCATATTTGGTTTCTATATGAAATGGTGAAAGAAATACTCAAAGGAAAAAAACTATAGGAATTCACCAACCTAGGAACTTGCACAATGCTTGTGCTGTGCTTAGTTGTTCCATTGTGTCCAACTCTTTGTGACTCCATGGACTGTAGCCTGCCAGGCTCTTCTGTCCACAGGGATTCTCCAGGCAAGAACACTGAAATGGGTTGCCATGCCCTCCTCCAGGGGATCTTCCCAACCCAGGTATCGAACCCATGTCTCCTGCATTGCAGGCAGATTCTTTACCATCTGAGCCACCAGGGAAGCCCATACAGTGCTTAGCCTTGATTAACTTAACTTTATGTAAAAGCTATTTATTTCCCCATCAGTGAATTTAGTGACTTGCAAGAAGCTTTAGGTATTAGAATTCAGCACAGAGCTGGAAGCATAGGTTTGTCTAGTTCTTATACTTGCAATTCAATCTCCCTGAAGGCTTGTTATTTTCATCTTTATATTGAAAAGAAAAATTGCTTTTCTGTTACTGTTTCATAAAAAATCTACATATATGCATAAATCTAATAGCACTATTGAGTTCACACTGGAGAAATCACTCTAAAATCTTGAGAGTAGGAAGAGAGTGATGGACGAAGAGTGGAACTGATTCAGTCTCCATGCTCACAGACACATCATACCTTCCTGATACTTGAATGCAGTTTATAGTATTTAAGAGAACACATGGCATAAAGATTAAAAGTGAAATCCAAAATCAGAAGAACTATGTTTTCCCTAGAAGACAGAACAGCTTTGTCCCAATTCTGCCATATTCACCCCAAGATTTTGTATGAGGGCTGACTCATTCACTATTAACTCTTCTCAACACCACAATACCATCCTTAGAACCTAGAACAGTAACTAAAAATGAGTAGCTGCTTACAAATACTGCTAGCTAAATAATTAAACTTTGGAAAACTGAGTTGCTATCAGCATACCACAGTTTCATCAACTCATAAAAGGGAAAAAAGTATCCTCTAATTCAAAGAGTTAGTACAAGGATCAAAGGAGACGCTGTGTTTTCAATAGTTTTAAATTCTCAAATATTATAGCACATTAGGTGATACTATTGGGGCTTCACCAGTGGCTCAGTGGTAAAGAATCTGCCTGCAACGCAGGAGACTCAAGTTTGATCTCTGGGTCAGGAAGATCCCCTGGAGAAGGAAATGGTAACCCACTCCAGTATTCTTGCCTGGGAAATCCCACAGATAGAGGAGATGATGGGTTAGTCAATGAGGTGACAAAAGATTTGGACATGACTTAGTGACTATATAACAACAAAGGTGATGTTATTATTGATATTAATTAAAGAAGTGAGAGTGAATAACAATAAAATTCGAGAGCTAAAAATTCCACAACTAATTATATTTTGCCTTCTGTCCTTCTTAATCCTTCCCCAGCACATACCAACCCTGGATAAACTTAACCATCAGAGGCTGTCTCCTCTTGAAAACTGACAAAGAAAACCAAACAACTCAGCTCACAAATGTCCTGGTTTCTAACTCTGTCTGGTACAGCAGATAAAATAGGCTAGGTTGGGCTGAATAAATAACCTCAAAACTTTCGATAGCTTAAAGCAAAGGACACTACTTCTTCACACTGCATGTTAATTGGTGATGGGCTGGGGTTCTCCTTCATGTTAAACATGAGACCCAGCATGACAAAGTATCCATGCTTTGGGATATTTGTTTATTGCTTGTGGCAGAGGAAAAGAGTTCTGGAGGATTTTCCACTGGCAATTAAACCTTCCTTCCAGCAGTAACACTTGGCTCTTCTGTTAATTCATCAGCTGGAAATAATTATATGGAAACAAGATGAAAGTCAGCCATGGGCTCAGAGTTTGAAAAGCTGAAAATACATGATAAACACTGCTGCTGCTGGTGGTTACTATATCTGGACCCTCTTATGGTCCCAGAAATCCTACTAGCCTCATATTTTCCTCTTTTACTTCCCCATAACAAACAGTCAATTCCAACTTCTCTATATTTTCCAAACTTCCTACTAACCACCCCCAGGCTCTAAAGATGTCTTTTCCACTGACCCGGTAGAGAAACGGAAGCCATCAGCCCCTCTAGGGTGGTCAGCTCTGTGAAAACAGGGACAAGTAACTGTCTTGTTTGCAATTGCATCACTTCTGCCTACCGTAGTGCTAGCACATGGTAGTTGTCAAGAAAACATTATTACACAAATCATTTCCTGTTAATATGAGGTCTCTCCTGTTGATGTCTGTGGTAGGCTTTTAAAAAAATGCTCCATAAAAGATATCCATGTTATAATGTCTGGGACTATATGGGGGAAAGAAGTGTTTGCAGATGTGACTAAACTGATGACTGAGTAGCAAAGATTATCCTGGATTATTTGGCTGGACCCTACATGCAATTATATTTATCTTTATAATAAGGAGGCAAAGGAAATCTGACAGACATAGAACAGGAGACTGAAGATGAAGCCGAGAGAGTATTGCAGATTCTGACCTTGAAGATTAGTGTGTTGTGGCTACAAGACATGGAGTGCCAGCAGCCACCAGAAACTGAAAGAGACAAATGATTCTTTCCTACACAGAAGGGGCATGCTTTCCCAACATCTTGTATTCAGTCATTCAGTCCAATGGAACTTTGGCCTCCAAAGTTGTGAGAGAATAAACACAACTAAATGTCTGGAAATTCATTAGAGGAAACTAGCATACATCCAACTTAACTAGGATTTATATTTTCTAGCATGTATGCTTTGGGCAAAATATTCCTATATTTGAAAATGCTAAATATCACCAAAATTTTTTTAAAAATTAGTCATGATTTTTTTTTAATCAACATACGCTTGCTATATTTTGAGAAGCTACAGTACTTTCAGTATTATTTTACTTCCTTGAAATGAATTGATTTATAAACTATAGGGTAAACATTTCAAAATATCAAGTATATGTATCAAAATATACTCTGCTTTCATGTAGTTGACTGTCTCCAAAATTTGGATGGTTTAAAATATATTCATTATAATTTCTGTGGTCTGTGGGGGTAAAATTGTGTATGGTTAAATTTCAGTAGTTGTGGTAGCATTGAGGCTTACCAAAATTATGAGTTTGTTTATTGGGTTTGCTGCCATCTCTCTGTTCTCTTCTTCTCTTCTTACATGTTAATAATGTTCTCTATTTACTTTGCTTCTGCATCAGTTCCTAATTTGCTTTTTTTCAAAATATCCAAAATCTAATAGCCTTTACTTATATATGGTAGCTAAAGTAGAAATCCAATCTTCTGCAAAATATAAGGAATGACTATAACTCTAAACAAATTTTATAGCTATTCTTTATAACTCAGGCTAAAGTATAGAACATGTCTTCTTTCAGATATAAAAGCAAATGAGATTTTCACATTAAAATGACAGATGACATATGGAGTCTCATGAAAGCTAAAATACCTAAGAACAATTTTTTTTTAAAGAGTTGAGAGTGGGCTGAGGAGGACATCAAAACTCCTTCTCATACGTCTTTATACTTGTTTAGGTACCTAAATTTGATTTCAAATTCTCAAGGATGAGCATAAAGTAATATTTACCTCCTCAGTTCAGTTCAGTCGCTCAGCTGTGTCTGACTCTGTGACCCCATGAATCACAGAACGCCAGGCTTCCCTGTCCATCACCAACTGCCGGAGTCTACCCAAACTCATGTCCATCAAGTCGGTGATGCCATCCAGCCATCTCATCCTCTGTCATCCCCTTCTCCTCCTGCCCTCAATCCTTTCCAGCATCAGGGTCTTTTCCAATGAATCAACTGTTCGCATGAGGTGGCCAAAGTATTGGAGTTTCAGCTTCAAAATCAGTCCTTCCAATGAACACCCAGGACCGATCTCTTTTAGGATGGACTGGATGGATCTCCTTGCAGTCCAAGGGATTCTCAAGAGTCTTCTCCAACACCACAGTTCAAAAGCTTTTACCTCCTAGGAAAATTATTTAATTTATAATCCTCTTGTATGTCCACTTATGCTTATTTATTAAGTCTGCCACAATAGATTATTATTTTTTTTAAATTATCAACTACAATGCCTCTCTGGAATAATTGGGTGCAGTTTTAAGCTACTCCATAAAGTAATATGAAAATAATTTGCTATGTGATAGCTTGTTGGTCTATGACATTGTTATTGTCATTTTTTGAATGGTCTTGCTTACATTCTGAAAGTCACCAATGCAGTGGGAGGTGACAGCTCACTCTCCAGTTTCTGGCTGGTCCCAAAACCAGCAGCACAGAGATCATGCTTTTGTTTCTATTTAGATTGCAAATCCCTCATGCATTCTAAATATTAATCAGAGTTTATTTCACTTCTGGATCCACCCTTTTCTTTCCCATTCTGCCCTCTACAGTCTTTGCAGACTGTATAATGAGATACAGCTGATGCTGTTTGTTTATTCCTGTTGGGATATTTTTAACATCAGACTTTTTCTCTGTTATATTCAGCTTCACCCACTCTTACTAGAATCCAAATCTCATTTCTTTTTGGACCCTCAGGGAGTCTCATATACACACAAAACACTCTTTGAAGTGAAAGGGAGTTTCTTCTTCAGTGGTCTTTCTTATCCATGATACCAAAAAGAATTGGTCCCTCCCAAACAATGGATACAGGCCTTTGTCTTCTTTGTATTTGACAGGACCCCTATCTCTTCCAGAATGTAGAGTTTTGCCAATATCCCCACTGCCTGTTAGGTGTTACTTAAATGTTAAATCAATGGACGAATGAAACCTAATGTGAGACTATAAGAAACACATACACACACGGAGAACTAAAAGTTAAACAAAAGCATTCACATTTTTCATTTGTATCAAATGCAGGCTGTTTCTGAGTCAATACTCAAGCATTTAGCAAAAAGAAGTAATTACAGATGGAACCAGTAAGTGATCCCAGAAGAAACGACTGACATCAAAGAAAAGGGATCCTTCTCATTCTCAGTGGGTCTGTGTTTCCTGAGGGAGCAAGACCCTTACTTTATGTGGAAACATATTTAATTCTCCTGGATTCTTTAATGTGCTAGAAATCAAAAAAAAAGTTGTATCACAGAAAATGTACAGTGAACTAGGAAAGAAAAGGTGAGAGTGGGTGGCATGTAAAATAAAATGCCGAAGGACTGTTTAGCACAAACTGGCAACTGTGGAAGTTTTTTTCCACATTTTTGGTATGATAGTATTGCAATGCTTTGAAGTGAGTGAAGTTTTAAGAAACAGGTTCTAGACACCATAAATATTTCAAAAACTATCGAGAAAATGAAAGGTTAAAAATATGAGATAATACAGAAATAAAGCAAGAAACGAAAGGGAAAAAAATGCAAATAAACAGAATATCTGAAGCTACCACTTGAAGAATGAAGGTTTTATTGCTCCAAACAGAAAAACATTGAAAGGAAAAAAAATATATATATATCATTTGTGACATTCATATCTTTCAGTGCCCACACAGTGAAACCAGCAAAATGGAGACAATCAAACACTGGCCACTGTCACAAGAAAGAATATGATCAGCAAATCAAAATGCTCAACTTTTATTTCAAGAACACTGATGTAAAAATAATGAGCTTGCCAAAAGCACAGACAGCAAATCTATCAGTAAAGCAGGGGGCGAAATCTGGAGGTAATGGTGAGCACATGGAACACAGGTTAAATTTGGATTATAGAATCCTTGTCTATCAAGCTTTGTGGCTTTTGTTACCCTAATGGTTCATGTTAGGAAATCTCAGGTGCTTCCTCCCAAGGTGAGTAACTTAATAGGTGGTAGATGCATTCATAAAAGATAACAAGACAGCTCTGCCCCTGTTTGTCTGCACTCTTCTTAGATTGTCCAAGACTCACCCAAGAAAAGTGGTGAGTCTCTCCCTTATACCAACAACTGGGATAGAGGAAGCTTCTTTTTGATGTAGCAAAACTTCTTCCTATTTCCAGGTGGGGATTTCATTCAACTTTATTCAAGCGTGTTCTTCCAAGAGCACACTCTTTTGCAATTCTACCAAACGTATCATGCAAGTTTTTTCTATGTTTTCCACTAGTGATGATCCCTAAATTTTTGGAGTAAACCCTATTTATTGACACTTTTCAAGGAACTCCCTAATGTGGCATCAGTTTATCTTTACATATATACAGCTGATCCTCGAATAATGGAGGTTCAAACTGCACAAGTCCACTAATGGTTAGATGTTTTTTTATGGTAAATACTATAATACTACATGGTCTACGATTGGTTGAATCTGTGGATGCTGAGAAATGATAGATACAGGGGGCTGTCCATAAATGATTAGCAGATTGATGCCTATGTCGTTCAAGGGTCAACTGTATAATGTCCTCCTTTAATAGTCTTCTTGTCCCGTTACACCCTCTATATGCCAGACTGAAAAGCTGTTCTCTATCGCCTCTGAATGTCTTAGAACTGCCCATCCATTAAGACCAAATTCAATTAGCACTTCCCCCCAGGGACCTTTCCTTCTTCCAGCTGCCAGTCCATCACCACCACATCTTCCTAAGATTTAGCAACTCTAGCCTATCTCCATCTATGTATTGCACAACTTTGTAAGTTAGACAAGAGATACTGATGTTAAGAATTATTTTCCTCACTATGTCATAAGTTTCTTAAAAGAAGATCCATGAGTGATTCATTTTTACATGTAATTTATCAAAAAAATGAATAAATGAATGAGGAAGTGCTTATCATTCCCCTCACTTATGTTCAGTGATATTGTACCAACACATCACTACTAAAATACTAGGTCCATTGAAGACTGCCTTCAGCTTGGTCTAGTCATCTATTTCATTAATGTCTCCATAATATTATTCTATAATGTTTCAAAGTGGACTATCTGATTCTCCTTCTATGGAAATATCTAAATTTTTTCGTGGCTTACAAGAACCTGCAACTTCAACTTCAAATTTATTTGCACTCCTTCTGTATCTTCTAACATCCTTCCCTTTACTCTATGACTTTTATAACCACTGATGTTTTTTATGCCCAAATATATCAAATGGCTCTTGCAAATGGTCAAATATATCAAATGGCTCCTTCTCCCTGAAAAATACTGCCCACTTTGATTTGTTTTTCATCTATTTAACTCTTCCTCCTCCTTTAGATATCAATTATCATTACCTTGGGAAAGCCTTCCTGACCCCTTATTTTTAGTTCCTTTTTCCCCCTTTGTTTTTAATATTTACTTATTTGGCTGCATCTAGTCTTAGTTGCAGCATTTGGGATATTTTAGTTTCAGCATGTAGGATCTAGTTCCTCAACCAGGAATCGAACTCAGATTCCCTGCATTGGACTCGAGAGTCTTAGCGATTGGGCCACCAGCGAAGTTCCTCAGTTCCTTTTTAAATAACTCTTATATTAAGAGAATTTTATTCCATTCCTTAAAATTACATTTTATATTCAGTAATTACATATTGGGCTTCCCAAGTGGCTCAGTGGTAAAGAGTCTGTCTGCCAGTGCAGGAAACGTCAGAGATGCAGGTTCAATCCCTGGGTCAGGAAGACCTCCTGGAGGAGGATATGGCAACCTACTCCAGTATTCTTGCCTGGAGAATCCCATGAGCAGAGGAACCTGTGGGCCACAGTCCTTGGGGCCACAGAGTCAGACATGATTGAGCAACTAAGCATGCACAGTTATATATTACATGTAGCCAGAATCATTATTTGCTGAAAGTCAAACATCCAATTGTATCATAAGCTCCCAGGCAATAAAACCAGTTTCCAGTTTTTGTTAACCGATTTTACCTCTAACATCTTATAGAATACCTAGCAGATACTTGACACTCAATAAATACTTGTTGAAAGAAAAATAAAATGGATTCATGAACACTTTTACCATAATGTTGATTGTACCTCTAGGGTGATGCATTTTAATATTCTGGTCTTTGGCTCTTCAAACTTATGTGAGGGTTGAATTCACGCTCTTCTACTTACCAGCTTTGTTAACTTGAAAAATTGCTTAATTATTCTGTCTCCCAATTGGCTCAACTGAAAAACAAGAATGATAATACCTACCCTCATAGGATTGATGCATACACAAGGGTGCCCAATATTTATTGAGAATGGTAGATGTTTAATAAAAATCAATTCCCTTTTCCTTCCCTCAGCAAATTCTGGTATATGTGGCTATGCTTATTTGACTCCATATAATCAAATACAGGACTGAAAAGCAGATCTTTAAGTACACAGAAACCATAGTCAAAAGACCTTGTGTTTTGTTTGCTTTCATTCATTCAACAGAGAAGTAGATATAGGTTAGACCAGGTAAAGCTTTGTAAGTGATGAAAATGAGTTTTGATTTTTTTTTTTAACTTTGAGCATAATGGGAAGATATTGAAGAATTTTCCTTGGACATACAATGAATCTTTTTACTACTAGGTTTAGTTCTACAACATGGGAAAGACAATGATATGCACAGAACTTTTATGACATTAGACTTCTTGGTACAGAATCAAAGAATATATAATGTTTTATGCAGGTGAACCATTGCTACATTAAACCTTTAAGAGTAAATAATAGTAAAATTTGGCTAAATATATACCTTTTGTAAAACTAACTACAAAATTTTCCTGAAAGTTCCCAAGCATTTGGGACAAGGCCAGGTCAGTCGTGTAACTGTTGAGTACATTCAATTCACAGGCTTCCAAAGCTGAATAGGCCTACAGATTTTCATGATAATCCCAAGGATTCCCCTTTCCTGCTGTATTATTTCTTTCTTTTCTATCTGCCAATTGTGGAATTTCAGAACAGGCTTGCAAGTTTAGCAGAAATAGTAATTTTAAACTATAAAGGCCTGTGTCATGGGCTCTGAGGAATGTTGTGAAAAGCTATTTGCCTAAATTCTCTTCTCTTAGGATGATTAAATATATTGCCTGGATGAATTCAAATCTTTGAATAAGAATTTTTTTCTCCATTCCAAGAAAAGAGAAAACAAGCAAAAACCAATTACAAATGACTGAACTGACTAGAAGTCACCTCAGTCAATTGTTCAATACAAGGTTTTCTCTACCTCCAAATTCATCTGAGAAAAGAATATGTTTTAGGAGAGGAAAAAGATTTCCTTGACCCTTTTAGGGTCTCTGGCTGAATCTGAAAAGTAAACTGAAAAAGACAGACTAACAGGAGAAAAGCATACAAATTTATTTAATGTTAAGTTTTATGTGACACAGGAGACTTTGTTAGGAAATGAAGACAAAAGGAACAGATCTATGTACATTTATGCCAGAATTGATAAAGAGTGAGTAGTGGTAAAGAAATATGATAAGTTAAGGAGTATGAGGTTTTTGTAATAAACTAGGGAAAATTTAACAAGCCTGCTTGTTAGGATTCTCCTTGACATCCCTAGGTCTTCAGAGATAACGCCACTTCTTTCCATTAGGTATAGGGAGGGCACCTTTCACATGAAAGTTTTATGACCTCTTTGAGGGGAGAAAGGCAAGGTGTGGAGAGTGAGAACACAAGCAGAGTGGCCTTCTGCTTCTGCTGTTTTATCAAACTCTTTCAGCTTAAAATTTTCCATATATAAAGATACCATATTTTGGAGTAGCAAGTCCTGAATCCCATAAACATTGGTTGTCAAAACCAAAAATAAGAGACACACATATCCCATTGTTATTTGCAGCACTATTTACAATAGCTAGAACATGGAAGCAACCTAGATGTCCATCCACAGATGAATGGATAAAGAAGTTGTGGTAGATGTACACAATGGAATATTCAGTTCAGTTCAGTCACTCAGTCATGTCCAACTCTTTGTGACCCCATGGACTGCAGCACACCAGGCCTCCCTGCACATCACCAACCCCTAGAGTCCACTCAAACTCATGTCCATTGAGTCGTTGATGCCATCCAATCATCTCATCTTCTGTCGTCCCCTTCTCCTCCAGCCCTCAATCTTTTCCATCATCAGAGTCTTTTCAAATAAGTCAGCTCTTCGCATCAGGTGGCCGAAGTATTAGAGTTTCAGTTTCAACATCAGTCCTTCCAGTGAATATTCAGGACTGATTTCTTTTAGGATGGACTGGGACCTTGTGTGCACCAGGATCCAGGGACCCCACAGAGACTGAGACAGAACTGTGTTTGAGCATCTCCTGTGGAGGTACGGGTCAGCAGTGGACTGCCACAAGGACAGGGGCTCTGGGAGCAGCAGACTTGGGTATGGTATAGGCCCTCTTGGAGGAGGTCACCATTAACCCCACAATAGAACTGCCAGAACTTACACAGGACTGGAATTAGACTCTTGGAGGGCACAAACAGAACTTTGTCCACCAGGACCCAGGAGAAAGGAGCAGTGACCTCACAAGAGACTGACCCAGACTTGCCTGTGAGTATCCAGGAGTCTCCAGCAGAGACATGGGTCAGTGGTGGCCTGCTTCAGGGTTGGGGTCATTGAGTGTAGCAGTACATGCATGGGATCTTTTGAAGGAGGTCACCATTATCTTCATTACCTCCACCATAGTTTGGCCTCAGGTAAATAGCAAGGAGGGAACACAGCTCTCCCCATCAACAGAAAATTGGATTTAAGATTTACTAAGCATGGCCCCACCCATCAGAACAAGACCCAGTTTCTCCTCAGTTAGTCTCTCCCATCAGAAAGCTTCCATAAGCCTCTTATCCTTCTCCATCAGAAGGTAGACAGACTGAAAACCACAATCACAGAAAACTAATCAATCTAATCACATGGACCAGAGCCTTGTCTAACTCAATGAAACTATAAGCCATGCCATGTAGGGCCACCCAAGACCAACGGGTCATGATGGAGAGTTCTGACAAAAGGTGAACCACTGGAGAAGGGAATGGCAAACAACTTCAGTATTCTTGCCTGAGAACCCCATGAACAGTATGAAAAGGCAAAAAGATGGGACACTGAAAGATGAACTCCCCAGGTTTGTAGGTGCCCAATATGCTACTGCAGATCAGTGGAGAAATAACTCCAGAAAGAATAAAGAGATGGAGCCAAAGCAAAAACAATACCCAGTTGTGGATGTGACTGGTGATAGAAGCAAGGTCCCATGCTGTAAAGAGCAATATTGTGTAGGAAACTGGACTGTTAGGTCCATGAATGAAGGCAAATTGGAAGTGGTCAAACTGGAGATGGCAAGAGTGAACGTTGACATTTTAGGAATCAGTGAACTAAAATGGACTGGAATGGGTGAATTTAACTCAGATGACCAGTATATCTACTACTGTGGGCAAGAATCCCTTAGAAGAAATGGAGTAGCCATCATAGTCAACAATGGAATATTACTTGGTCATAAAGAGGAACACATTTGAGTCAGTCCTAATGAGGTAGACCTATTACACAGAGTGAAGTGAGTCAGAAAGAGAGAGATAAATACTGCCTTCTAACACATGTATACAGAATCTAGAAAAACGGTATTGAAGGATTTACTTACAGGGCAACAATTGAGAAACAGACATAAAGAGTAGACTTATGGACATGGGAAGAGGAGAGGAGAGGACGAAATGTATGGAAAGAGTAACATGGAAACTTACATTACCATATGTAAAATAGATAGCCAACGGGAATTTGCTGTATCGTTCAGGAAACTCAAATAGGGGCTCAATATCCACCTAGTGGGATGGGATGGGGAGGGAGATGGGAGGGAGCTTCAAAAGGGAGGGGATATATGTATACCTATGGCTGATTCATGTTGAGGTTTGACAGAAAACAGCAAAATTCTGTAAAGCAATTATCCTTCAATAAAAAATAAATTAATTAAAAAAAAACTAAAAATAAGGGGTGGGAGACTGGGATTGACACATAGACGCTATTGATGTGCGAATGTGCGTGCTAAGTCACTTCAGTTGTGTCTGACTCTGCAACCCCATGGACTATAGCCCACCAGGCTCCTCTGTTCATGGGATTCTCCAGACAAGAATACTTGAGTGGTTTGCTGTACCCTCCGCCAGGGGATCTTCATGGCCCAGTACTGTGTATAAAATAGATAACTGAAGAGAACATACTAGGAACTCTACTTAATGCACTTTAGTGACCTGAATGGGAAGGAAGTCCAAATAGGAGATGATATATGTATGGTTGATTCATTTTCCTGTACAGTAGAAATGAACACAACATTGTAAAGCAACTATACTCCAATAAAAACTAATTTTCAAAAAAGAGACTAAAAATGAGCAAGGAGTATATCAATTGCTGTTCTTTAACCATCTCTGAAGTCAGTTGAATGACCCTTCTTTGCAAAGTCTTAACTTACTTACCTGGGCACACATTTGAATAACATTTAGTTTCTTTAAGCTCTAAACCAGTAGCTCATATTCAAACACCTTTCCCACTGGAATAAAGTTGACTAATTTATAAGGAAAGATTAAAGTTACTAAATACGTAAAGTAAAGGTAAACAAGTTTCTGGATATTGATTGTATACAAGTATCTGAAGGTGTAAACACTACAAAGACAAAAAATCATTTAACATAGAATAGGACTTTGAAAAATTAAGAGACTAGCATAATACTGTCGGAGAAGGCAATGGCAACCCACTCCAGTACTCTTGCCTGGAAAATCCCATGGACGGAGGAACCTGGTAGGCTGCAGTCCACGGGGTCATGCAGAATCGGACACGACTGAGTGACTTCACTTTCAATTTTCACTTTCATGCATTGGAGAAGGAAATGGCAACCCACTCCAATTTTCTTGCCTGGAGAATCCCAGGGATGGCGGAGCCTGGTGGGCTGCCGTCTATGGGGTCGCACAGAGTCGGACACGACTGAAGCGACTTAGCAGCAGCAGCAGCAGCATAATACTGACAGTATCTGAACCATGAATAAGCTTCTGTGGAGTATAACTACTTTTGGAGATGAAAGTGTATATTTTCCTCCCCTTTGTCAAAAGGAATCAAAGAGCCTATTGATGAAAGTGAAAGAGGAGAGTGAAAAGGGTGATTTACAACTCAACATTCAAAAAATGAAGATCATGGCACCCAGTCCCATCACTTCATGCAAACAGATGGTGAGACAGTGGAAACAGTGACAGACTTTCTTTTCTTGGGCTTCAAAATCACTTCAGATGGTGACTGCAGCCATGAAATTAAAAGATGCTTGCTCCTTGGAAGAAAAACTATGACAAACCTAGACGGTGTATTAAAAAGCAAAGATGTTACTTTACCAACAAAGGTCTGTATAGTCAAAGGTATGGTTTTCCCACTTGTCATGTACGGATGTGAGAGTTGGACAATTAAAAAGGCTGAACACGAAAGAATTGATACCTTTGAACTGTGGTGCTCAAGAAGACTCTTCAGAGTCCCTTAGACAGCAAGGGGGAGAAGGCAATGGCACCCCACTCCAATACTCTTGCCTGGAAAATCCCATGGACAGAAGAGCCTGGTAGGCTGCAGTCCGTGGGGTCGCAAAGAGTCGGACACGACTGAGCGACTTCACTTTCACTTTTCACTTTCATGCATTGGAGAAGGAAATGGCAACCCACTCCAGTATTCTTGCCTGGAGAATCCCAGGGACAGCGGAGCCTGGTAGGTTTCCGTCTATGGGGTCGCACAGAGTCGGACACGTCTGAAGTGACTTAGCAGCAACAGCAGCAGACAGCAAGGAGAACAAACCAATCAATCCTAGAGGAAATCAACATTGAATATTCATTTGGAAGGACTGATGCTGAAGCTGAAGCGCCAATAATTTGGCCACCTGATGCAAAGAGCCGACTCATTAGAAAAGACCCTGATGCTGGGAAAGACTGAAAGCAGGAGGGGAAGGGGACGACAGAGAAGGACATGGTTGTATGGCATCACTGACTCAATGGATGAGTTTGAGCAAACTTCTGGAGATGGTGAAGGACAAGGGAGCCTGGAATGCTGCAGTCCATAGGGTGGCAAACAGTCAGACATTACTGAGTGACTGAACAACAAGTTAAAAGATAAGACATAACACAGAAGCTCATTTTGCAGGCAGAAAGCCCTAAGAAAATTGAGCCGAAGAAGTATTCATGAATATTTGCCTATGACTTGGCAACAAGCCATTCATTTCCTTATGATCAGGGATCCTACTCACTATTGTTATCCTTAATAGCTCGTGGATCCTCTTACAGCCACGTTTGTGAGGCAATAAAAAGACCACATCAAATAAAACAGCCTGGTACTATGCACTTGTCCCAATGGGAATGCATTTGGATACCAATTTTCCATCATGAATGGAGAAGACTTAGCTATACTAAAAATGTTTGGCCCTCTCCCAACATCACATTTTTGTAAAAATATAATCAGGAATGGAACTTGGAACTTCTTCATGTCTGAATACCTATTTTTAAAAGAGCAATTACAATTCTATGGCTCTATGATGTCAAACTACTAAGTAACCTTTAAAAAAAGTTACTGTATTTTTTATAGCAGTTGCACTTTAATTATACCCAAATCACTTCTGATGATAATGAATTATAAAGTTTGAATTTAACACAAAATATCATATTTAAAATAATGCATAATTTTATGGATTAGTGTATCTTACAATTCATCTTATAAACTACATGTCCATAAGTTTATTCTTTTTTAAAAAAAATAAATTTATTTATTTTAGTTGGCGGCTAATTACTTTACAATATTGTAGCAGTTTTTGCCATACATTGACATGAATCAGCCATGGGTTTACATGTGTTCCCCATCCTGAACCCCCCTCCCACCTCCCTCCCCATCCCATCCCTCTGGGTCATCCCACTGCCCCAGCCCTGGGCATTAGTCTCATTCATCGAACCTGGAATGGTGTTCTGTTTCACATATGATAATATACGTGTTTCAATGCTGTTCTCTCAGAATGTCCCACCCTCATCTTCTCCCTCAAAGTCCATAAGACTGTTCTATGCATCTGTGTCTCTTATTCTGTCTCACATGTAGGGTTATCGTTACCATCTTTCAAATTCCATATATATGCATTAGTATACTGTATTGGTGTTTTTCTTTCTGGCTTACTTCACTCTGTATAATGGGCTCCAGTTTCATCCATCTCAATAGAACTGATTCAAATATATTCTTTTTAATGGCTGAGTAATATTCCATTGTGTATATGTACCATAGCTTCCTTATCCATTCGTCTGTTGATGGACATCTAGGTTGCTTCCATGTCCTGGCTATTATAAACAGTGCTGTGATGAACATTGGGGTACACGTGTCTCTTTCAATTCTGGTTTCCTTGGTGTGTATGCCCAACAGTGAGATTGCTGAGTCGTATGGCAGTTCTATTCCCAGTTTTTTAAGGAATCTCCACACTGTTCTCCATAGCGGCTGTACTAGTTTGCATTCCCACCAACAGTGTAAGAGGGTTCCCTTTTCCCCACACCCTCTCCAGCATTTATTTCTTGTAGACTTTTGTATACATAAGGTTATTCTTATAAAATATTAGAGTTCCCAAGCATCCTGGTCATCCTAATGGTAAAGCCCATCCTGATGAGGTCATCCTGGTATTTTCTGCTTCCTTTTCTCAGGGATTACAAATTATCTGAGGTTAAATTTACTTATATTTACCATGCAAGCAATAGAAAATGCACAGAGGTAGGTGAATAAAATTGACTTGTCTTAGAGCTCTAGCGTCTTTCTCCAAAGGGTAAAGGCATTATGTGATTCTCTCTACTTTTGAATAAGTATGAAAATAAAGATATGTTTCTTGAGAGGTTTTTATAATCACAAATGAGATATCCATATATCTTGAGGACCAGCAGCGTAGCATCAAGTGCTTATCAAACCTGTATAGAAAAGAAGGTGAAATGGCAAGTGGAATCAGTTCCTAGTTTAAGAAACTGCTTTCCCTCAACCCCACACAATAGCCTAATTCCCACCAGAACATTTTCTGCAGCTTTGTAATTATATCAGTATAGTCAATGATGAAAAGAAGTAGGGAGCCTCAGAAATATTTTGAGCAACTTACATTGAAAAAATATTCTCAACTTGAAGCAAATGATTCTTTATATTTTAAAAACAATATGTACAACTGCCTCATTTATCCATTTTACTTTATGTGTACTGAAATAGCCTTCAAAAACACTTTTGCAACCATAATAAAAGTTTCAATTCTATTACTCATGAATTTTTTGTATTGGCCTCAGTTGCATAAGGCTGGAGTTTTAAAAGAGTTTCCATAAGTAAAGATGCAAATCTCAAATCTAAGTTTATATTATTTCCCCTTATACCACTTTAGAAAATAAATGTGATGTTCATTCCATTGAGAACTTAGCAGATATTCTAAGAGGACACCTAAAAATAAATATGCAGCTGTAATTATTTTGAAGACTTTGTTAAATGTCAGGCCAGGCAAAAATGTGATTTTAATAGTCCCCCTTTATCCACAGAGGGTATGTTCTAACACCCCTAGTAAATGCCTGAAACTATAAGGATTCCTATACGTATTTTTCCTATACACACATTACTATGATATAATTTAACTTATAAATTAGATACAATAAGAGATTAAAAAACAATAACCAAAAATGAAATAGAACAATTACATCAATATACTATAATGAAAGTTATCTGAATGTGGTCCTTCTCTCTCGCTCAAAATGTCTTTCTGTACTATATTCGCCCGTCTTCTTGTGAATATGTGAAATGATAAAATGCCTATGCTGCTGCTGCTGCTGCTAAGTCGCTTCAGTCGTGTCCGACTCTATGCAACCCCATAGATGGCAGCCCACCAGGCTCCTTTGTCCCTGAGATTCTCCAGGCAAGAATATTGGAGTGGGTTGCCATTTTCTTCTCCAGTGCATGAAAGTGAAAATTGAAAGTGAAGTCGCTCAGTCGTGTCTGACTGTTCACGACCCCATGGGCTGCAGCCTACCAGGCTCCTCCGTCCATGGGGTTTCCCAGGCAAGAGTACTGGAGTGGGAAAATGCCTATGGGATAAGATAAAATGAGGTGAATGATGTAGGCATTGTGATCTTACATCAGGTTATTATTGGTGATTACATTAGAAGGAGGATCATCTGCTTGGGTTATCCTGGATTATCAAGCCAGGACACTGTCAATATTAACAGCAGACCAAGTTGATGGTTGAGGGTCCATGTTGATGCATGGGGTGGAATGGAACAAGACAATGAGAGATTTCACCATGCTACTCAGAATAGGTCAAATTTAAAATTCATGAATTGTTTATTTCTAGAATTAAAAAAAATATTCTGGAGTGCAGTTGACCATTGGTAACTGAAACCATGAAGGTGGATCTCCCATGTTGCAGGCAGATTCTTTTCCATCTGAGCTATCAGGGAAGCCCATGGATAAGGAATACTACTGTATTTCTGGGTATATATAGTATTTTTCAGGAGCAGTCTCAAGACCAATTTGATTGATAGACATAAAACCTATCTAAAAGAACTGATGTAAAATTATCATGGCACTTCCTTAGTCAATCAGAGTTACATAACAGCTCTTCCAGCCCTTTCTGAAAATTAGTGATAAATACTATTAACATCATCCTGAAGATTTGGTGGAAAAATTTTTTGAATAATACAGATCCTGTCCATTCTCTAAAGTTCTTCAGTATTTTGATCCAAGATTATTCCTTTTCTGAGAGGTCTTACAACTTCACGAGAATCGAGACATCAGGGTTTTAGTTGAAAAGTTGTTGCTACCTCTTCTGTGCTCAAGTATTTTCTCTTGGGATTTTACAGGTTTTTTGAAGCAATGAAGTGTAACTTGTATATTTTCCCTGATCCCTTTCAGCTCTGTAGATTTCAACCACATGACCTATTCAACCACATGTCTGCAAAGAATAGGAAACATTTCCCTTATTTTGCTCGAGTTGTGTTTTCAATGATTGTTCTCAAAAATAAATATGGTTTCTAAGCACAATTTTTATTTGGTACATTTTGACAATTTTTAAAAATCATTTGCTTCTCTGAGTACCACCTGAGGTGCCCAATTAATTTGACTCTGCTTGTAATAAAACCTTCTTGTAAAAGGCCACAGAGAATTCAAGGGCTTATAATTTCCATAAGGTTGGGACTCACATGCCTCCTGTATTCAAGAGACTGTCCAATTAACAGAGGCTGATGGCTCAGCACTCTTCCTTTTCCTTTCTCTTCTCCTCTCCCTTCACCTGGTATATTTTAATGTGAAGCAAGGTATAGGTTCTCAAGCTTATGGCCCATGAGAAGAGTTCTTGCTTAAGCACCGACAGCTTTAAACTGAAATAACTTTAATGGATTGTTACGAGTCATCCTTTTACTCTTAAAACTGCAAATACTGTTAATAATTTTAGAGCACACATTTCTATGCTCAAGATCTTTGAGTAGAAATGTATTGACTCTGGAGCTTATACTTTACACTATTTTTATGTAAGCAACATTAAGTGAAATTAAGGACCAGATGTCTCCTTAAGAGTAGAAAGAACACTCCACAGATCAGATAAAGAGGAGCAGAACATCAAGAGAAGGTGGAGTATGGGTGAGAAATGGAAAGCACAGACTCACTTCAGAGACAATTGTGGGGAGTGCTGCTGCATTTTGAATATATTTCAATCCAAGTCATTTGCTGGAACCCCAGAAATAAACACTTTCCTCATAAGGGGAAGCCAGTAGTTCTGTAAATTAGCAAACCCCCCGAAGAGTAGTTAACCTGTCATTTACAATCTAGTAGACTAACAGACTGTACCATGCAGGATTTGGCAGCTAAATATAACTGTATCTCAATGTGTTGTCTCTTACGTGTAGACTGGAAGAAGTCATAGCAGTGAAGAAACTAACCACTCCTTGTTTTAGTCGCTGACTCATGTCCGACTCTTTACAACCCCATGGACTCTAGCCCACCAGGCTCCCTCCGTCCATGGGATTCTCCAGGCAAGAATACTGGAGTGAGTTGCCATTTCCTTCTCCGATGGGTCTTGCTGACCCAGGAATCAAATCCTCACCTCCTGCCGTGTCTCCTGTGTTGTCAGGTGAGTTCTTTACCACTGAGCCAGCTGGAAGATAGCTGCTTTTTAGTACTATTCAATTAAAACCAAAAGAAAAAAGCAGGGTGGTTAGTCTCAGATTAAAGAAGGTCGGATCAATAAATTAATCATCCATCTCCTATGTGGGCATAGAGAGAAATGGGTAGTAGTGATACATCTTTTGAGATAGATGTTAATGAACTCTGTGTGTGGGAGACAGAAAGTCCAGAACAACTCCTTGGTATTTGGCTTGAGCTACAGTATGCATGCTGCTACCATGTGTTGACATAGGGATAAGGCAATAAAGTCAAGAGTTCCATTTTGAACATTCTAAATATGAAATGTCAAATACATATTTATTGGAGATGTCAAGTACCATAACATCTGTAGCTCTAAGGAGAGGCAAATATGACAGAGAAGCTTGAGAGTCATCAACAAATATAAAGATTTAAAGTAAGGAGAATGAATGAGAACATGAGGAAGAGTTTAAAGAGAAGTGACATTTGCCCTTAATTTAAAGACAGGATATGAAACAAAGACCTCTTGAAGAGGAGGTAGGCACAAAGTGGGGTGGGCAGAAAGAGGAGACCATGTTGGCATAAAAACGAAATAGGAGCTGTTTTGTTTGTTTCCCCAGGAGGGGATGATCAGTTGTTTTAAACACTGCTGAGAGACTGATTATGATGAAACAAGACATAAAGATCACTGATGCATCATTGCATCTTAGTCAAAGGATGTGAAAAATACATTATTGGTTCTAAAGAGGGACAAAAGGGCAAAAAACTCACTTAAGGAGTTTTACTGTGAGAGATACCAAAAAACAAACAAAAAAAGCAGCAGTAGCCAGAGTGATGCAGAATAAATGATTTTTTCAAGTGAAGAGATATTAAAGACATATAGTATTAGAAATGTAATAAAAATATTAGTGAATTACCCTGATATGTTTGGGCTTTTTTATGAGGATATAACTTCAT
This sequence comes from Okapia johnstoni, assembly GCA_024291935.2. Taxonomy (NCBI): domain Eukaryota; kingdom Metazoa; phylum Chordata; class Mammalia; order Artiodactyla; family Giraffidae; genus Okapia; species Okapia johnstoni. The sequence goes on from CM044311.1 coordinate 31,608,762, forward strand.
ATTGGAAGAGGGCATGGCTACCCACTCCAGTATCTTTGCTTGGAGAATCCCATGGACAGAGAAGCCTGGTGGTTTACACTCTATGGGGTCGCAAACGGTCAGACACAACTGAAGCAAGTTAGCATGCACACACACAGAGAGCATCAGGTAAGTGTTAACTCAACAGGTGCAGCTGACTGAAAAAGAAATGGCTACCTCCTCCACCTTGGGTCTGTCAGATTGTCACTCCGAAACATTGTAAGTAGGGTTCTAAAATACCCACATGAGGATCTCTGTGAGGCCTGAGTGACTTTCTATCCTTATATGACAATGCTGCTAGTCTCCTTCCAAATGACTTTTTTGTTTAAATGAATTTGAGTCGATTTCTCTGTAACATTGAAAGACTACTAGCAACACTCAGTTAAATTTTCCTGAAATTTTCCAGATCTAATAATGCTCTTTCACATTGTTCAACTTCAAAGAGCAAAGAAAAACTACAGTGTTTTCCAATATATTTGACTTATAATTATTTTGTGAAGAACATTTCAGGGGACTAACGTAAACAATTTGAAGTATTCAAATTCAAATATTCATATGAAAACAATTTGTAATATTATCTAGTTTATACTTTTAACTCAAATCACTTGGAGGTGCATCTTCATATTTTACTTCTGGGTTCACTTCATTCTGGTTTTACCTCTGCATCATTTTTTTATCTTCTACTTATTTTACCAAAATTCTATATGTCAAACCTAGACTTTTCTTGCTAATTTTACTACTGACTCTCTCTGAAACTTTGGGAGACTCCAAAATCACTAACATTTGCCATTTGAAATGAGGATTTCATGGTCTCTCACAAATTCTTTTTTACGTTTTGAGGAGTATCTCATCAAAATACTTATACCAATTTTTGAATACCTAAATACTCACTATGTTTATATTTTCTTTACTAAAAAAGATATAGCAGAATACATTAACTTTCTAAATCAATAGTACTATCTTCAATTTTCTTGAAGCAGAGATTAAACATCTCCTGTTATGGAACCTCAGAATACTCTATTTTCACAACTTCCAGAAGCTTGGAATACTCATAAATATGGTACATGCCAAACACATATTTCTTTTAACTATGAGGTGCTGTTTGGCTTTGTACTGCCTGGTGACATGTTTCCATTTTAATGATGTTTGAATTTAGCATAGCAGTTGGATTCCCTTTCAAATCTGCTACATTGAAATTCCACCTGCTTATCCGCATCTCTTACTAAAAATTAAAATCTTAATGATCATGGTGAGGGAAAAATAATTAAGAACTTCCTAAAATGTTCTTTTTGGTACTTATATTTATATCACCCACGTGTTACAATGACGTTTTGCATTTCAAACCATTAACCCTGGCTTATATACACTTCCACGCATTTATAGCCTTAATCAAAACAGAAACCATTTGCTTTTTACATAGCAATTAAGGCACAGAAACAATTAAGGTTTTTGCTAAATAAACTCCTGCACTTTATTACAGTTGATCTTGGTTTTTTGTGAGGAGGATCTATTATTTCTGCTCCAAGCTCTTGATCTCCCCAGGGAGCAGAAATGAGCATCTGTTGTGTAACAAGCTGGGAGGGAAGTCCCAGGGAATGAGAATGTGGAGAGAAGGAAAATGGGAAACCAACTCCTGGAAATGCAGAGGAACTTTCATGCAGAAAGTTCTGCACCATTATCAGTTACATCTATTCCACAAGGTGTCCAGAGCTCATTCAGTTGTTTAGAACTTAGTGCCTTCAGGCTCTACAAAAGGAAGGAAAATGATGAGCCAGTTAAGGGAAAGGTGCAGAATTTAAGAGAGGAAATGGAGAGGGGAGGAAAGAATGAGAAAAGAGGGGAGAGAGGAGAAAGAAGAATAAGTGACAGAGAATCATGACATTTCATGGCTGTGTCTCACAGTGGACAACTAGGAAAACTGGTCACCTGATCGTCATCTGAATGATTACCTTCAGTTCAGTTCAGTTCAGTTGCTTGGTTCTCTCTGTCTCTTGTGACCCCATGGACTGCAGCCCATCAGGCCTCCCTGTCCATCACCAACTCCCAGAGTATACTCAAACTCATGTCAATTGAGTCAGTGATGCCACCCAACCATCTCATCCTCTGTCGTCCTCTTCTCCTCCCTCCTTCAATCTTTTCCAGAATCAGGGTCTTTTCAAATGAGTCAGTTATTCACATCAGGTGGCCAAAGGATTGGAGTTTCAGCTTCAGCATCAGTCCTTCCAATGAACATTCAGGAATGATTTCATTTAGGATGGACTGGTTGGATCTCCTTGCAGTCCAAGAGAATCTAAGAGTCTTCTCAAACACCACAGTTCAAAAGCATCAATTCTTCGGCGCTCATCTTTCTTTATAGTCCAATTCACACATCCATACATGACTACTTCCTCAGTGATCAGTGCAAAGAAATAGAGGAAAAAAATAGAATGGGAAGGCAGGGTGACAATATACAGCCTTGACGTACTCCTTTCCCTATTTGGAACCAGTCTGTTATTCCATATCCAGTTCTAACTTTTGCTTCTTGACCTGCATACAGATTTCTCAGGAGGCAGGTTAGGTGATCTAGTATTCTCATCTATTTAAGAATTTTTCACATTTTGTTGTGATCCACACAGTCAAAGGCTTTGACATAGTCAGAAGTAGATGCTTTTCTGGAACTCTTTCTTTTTCGATGATCCAGCGGATGTTGGCAATTTGATCTCTGGTTCCTCTGCCTTTTCTAAAACCAGCTTGAACATCTGAAAGTTCACGGTTCACATACTGTTGAAGCCTGGCTTGGAGAATTCTGAGCATTACTTTGCTAGCATGTGAAATGAGTGCAATTGTGTGGTATTTTGAGCATTCTTTGGCATTGCCCTTCTTTGGGATTGGAATGAAAACTGACCTTTTCCAGTCCTGTGGCCACTGCCAAGTTTTCCAAATTTGCTGGCATACTGAATGCAGCACTTTCACAGCATCATCTTTCAGGATTTGAAATAACTCAACTGGAATTCCATCTCCTCCCCTAGCTTTGTTCATAGTGATGCTTCCTAAGGTCCACTTGACTTCGCATTCCAGGATGTCTGGCTCTAGGTGAATGATCAAACCATTGTGATTATCTGGGTCGTGAAGATCTTTTCTGTATAGTTCTTCTGTGTATTCTTGCCACCTCTTCTTAACATCTTCTGCTTCCATTAAGTCCATACAATTTCTCTTTTTTACTGTGCCCATCTTTGCATGAAATGTTCCCCTGTTATCTCTAATTTTCTTGAAGAGATCTCTTGTCTTTCCCATTCTATTGTTTTCCTCTATTTCTTTGCATTGATCCCTGAGGAAGTCTTTCTTATCTCTCCTTGCTATTCTTTAGAACTCCGCATTCAAATCAGTGTATCTTTCCTTTTCTCCTTTGCCTTTCACTTCTCTTCTTTTCACAGCTATTTGTAAGACATCCTCAGAGAACCATTTTGTCTTTTTGCATTTCTTTTTCTTCAGGATGGTCTTGATCCTTGCCTCCTTTATATTGTCATGAACTTCTGTTCATAGTTCTTCAGGCACTCTGTCTATCATATCTAATCCCTTGAATCTATTTCTCACTTCCACTGTATAATCGTAAGGGATTTTATTTAGGTCATACCTGAATGGCCTAGTGGTTTTCCCTACTTTCTTCAATGTAAGTCTGAATTTGGCAATAAGGAGTTCGTGGTCTGAGCTCACAGTCAGCTCCCAGTCTTGTTTTTGCTGACTGTTTAAAGCTTCTCCATCTTTGGCTGCAAAGACTATAATCAATCGATTTTGATATTGGTTACGTTGTAACAATCTTAAGAGAAATTTTAGATTTTACATGACTAATCTGAACACACTGTTGCCAGACTGGATAACTCTCTAGATTAGACTGAATATTTCAGAAGTATCATATATCAGTCATCCATCCAGGTATATGTTAAGGTGATGATTTACTTATTTTAGGAATAATGGAATATTTTCACTTGTTTTACAGAATCATAATTAAGTGTATTAAAAAATAAGCATGTATTTTATAATTATATATACAGATGCATATATACACACACACACATGTATGTATAGACACACGCATGATTATGAAGGTCTCTGAAAGAGCAAAACCATATGCATGCAAAACTTGTTCCTCTTCAAAAACAGTCAGCTACATTAAAATAATATTGACAAATATTCTGACACTTGGATTTTCATTCACATAATCCTTATACAAAAGTCTTTGAAGTTAATATTTGCTCTCTTTTTATCTAAAACAGACTGTTTTGACAAAAGCTATGTCTGCCCTCCTTCATTAATATCCAATTCAATCAAGAAAAAGGCTGACTTTGATTTATATCACCTAACATTTCTGAATAGATCTGTTCATCTAATTTAATTCTGCGTTGATATCTAGGACTCATTTCTTCAACAGTCAAATATTCAATGCAAGCAGTTTGAGCAAAATAGAAAAGTATTTTTGACTCAGGTAATTGGGAAAGTCAGGAGTGAAGCCAGCATAAGTATCTGAAACTATTGATTTGATACATATCAAGAGTGTCTCTCTCACATTCTCACACCTTTGATTTTTCTCTCCATATGGTTGTGGTCTTTCCTGCTGCTGATGGGGTAGATAATGGCTTTGGGAGGCTGATTATTTGCACATCATTACAATGATTTTCACCACACCTTTTCCTCCCTTCTCTCCTTCTCCCCCCATCCCCACACCAATCCCTGGTCAGTGCTTTGATTAGACCACCGAGTTCATGTGCATGTGCCTATTTCTGAACCAATCAGTGTGGTCATGAGTGTGCGGTCCTCTGAGCCATGGCATGAACCACCCTGACATAGGTGCCTGTACCAGTAGTGAGAGCACCTCACCTGTAGAAATACAGGAAGTGAAGGCGATAAAGAGAACATATGAACATTTATGACCACAGTCATCACTTCTCCTTTTATGATACCATATGGTTCTTCAATGTTTGCAACATCCATGTGATCAGAACAAATTACAATGAATAATAGCTGTGAATCACAACCACAATAGCTATGACCACCATCACACACACACACACACACACACACACACACACACACACACAAATAATAATTGCTATTTCTTCTTTTGGGGCAATTGTGAAAAGTGTTTTTCACATTGTCTTATGTGATTCTCCTCAAAATATTTTGAGGTAGACTATTTCTGCTTTATATATGTGTGCATGTGTGCTCAGTCTCTTCAGTCGTATCTGAATCTTTGCAACCCTGTGAACTGTAGCCCGCAGAGCTCCTCTGTCCTTGGACTTTCCCAGGTAAGGATACTGGAGTGGGTTTCCATGCCTTTCTCCAGGGGATCTTCCTGACCCAGGGATCAAACCTGTGTCTCCTGCATTGCAGGTGGATTCTTTGCCACTGAGCCACTGGGGAAGCCTGATTTATATATGAGAAGACTAAAATTGTATGTGCACAGCTCAAACAATCTAACCAAAAACTACAAATTAGATTCTGTTTTGAAGTGTGTGTAGATCAATCAAAGACTACAAATGCAACAGTAGGAGAAATGGTGATTGTATAGCCTAGATTTTACATCTCTCGGGGACTTAATATCAGCAAATGTTGATGGTATGCAAGACAATACAAAAAAATTGGCAATAATTAAAATGTGGTCATCAGTACAGTACACATGAGATTATGTTCAATTGAATATGATCTAATTTGAAATAACAGTGACTTACTAAGACATCCGTTTCTATTTTCCTCACATAAATTCCGGAAGAGAGGGTACAGTCCATTGTTGGAACAGTGACTTGAAAATCATCAGTGATCCATCCACAGTTTTGCTTCTTGTTCTAACATGACTTTTCAGGAGGCAGCTATAACATTCCAGTCATCAGGAAGATGTCGAGGGCACAAGAGACATGAGTTCCCCTCCCTTTAGAAACACTTCCCAGATGTGCATAGGACGCTTCACCAGCACATTATCACATGTCCACAATTAGCTACAGTGGAGGCTTGTAAATAGAGTCTTTATTCCATTCAGTCATGTGTGCTGCTAGAGATCTGAGATTCTCTAATAGGAAAAAAAGAAAAATGGATACTGGAACAGGAGGATAGGAGTTTCTGCCAAGAACTCTCTTCCACTTTCTTCTGTAATATGTCACTGATAACACTCCTGGAGTACAGCTATTACGGCCCTGGCCATGTTCCTTTAAACAGTCAAAGGACTATATTCTTACCTATTATATTCAACATAAGATTTTTTTTCCTTTGTGATTTACTAGAGTTAGGCTATGCTTATTTCTGTATACAAGCAGATTGCACCCTAACTGTTTCGTTAAAAACCCACTAAGCTCTACATTCTCTCTCTCTCAAATCTTACTGTAATGTTCTGCTCAACTATAGTAAAATGACTTTATATTATAATAGATTGTATATACAAATGACTCCGTCCGTTTTTTTGTCCTGTATTTTCATCCAGAAAACTGTCATTCCTTTATAAAGAGATAAAACCTATTTTCCCTCCTCTTGAAATTGGAAAAATCTTTTTGACTGTTTTGATGGACAGAATACAATGAAAATAATGCTGCATGTCTTCTGATAATAGGTCACAAATGGTGAAAGATTTTCCACCTGATGCCGCCACTGTTGGAATGTTTTACCTTGGAACTCAGCAGCCATGTTGTGAGGAAATCAACCAGTCACATGGAAAGACCACTGCTAAGTATCTGGCCACAGCCTCAGATGCTTGAGCTGTCCCAGCTCATTGAGAACATGCACTATTAGAGCAGTAAGTAGGAAAGCCTCCTGATGATGACTGAGTCCAGTCTTTGGGCTATCCCCACTGATACAGGGTAGAGCTGAGCAAAGCTCTTCCCACTGAATCCTGCCCAAAATACACATTACTGAGCCAAATATATGTGGTAATTCTTTAGGCTACTATGTTTTAGGGTGGTTAGTTACACAATACTAGATAACAGGAACATACATATTGATAAAAATTTAGCAACAGACTGGTAAATGCACACCAGCTAAGAACTAATACATTACAGGACATATAATTCAAAAGGACACATGTTACCCAGTGTTTATTGCAGCACTATTTACAATAGCCAGGACACGAGGCATCCTAGATATCCATTGACAAATGAATGGATAAAGAAGTTGTGGTGCATATATACAATGGAATATTACTCAGCCATCGAAAAAGAAGGAGTTTGTCAGTTGCATAGAAGCAGATGAACCTAGAGCCTGTTATACAGAGTGAAGTAAGTCAGATAGAGAAAAACAAATATTGTATATTAACTCAAGTATGTGTAATCTAGAAAAATGATCCTGATGAACCTATTTTCAGGACAGGAATAGGGACACAGATGTAGAGGATGGACTTGTAGACACAGTGGGGGAAGAGAAAGTAGGAGGAATTGAGAGTAGCACTGACAGATATACACTACTGTCTGTAAAACAGATAGCTAGTGGGAAGCTGCTGTATAACAGAGAGCTCAGTCTAGTGCTCTGTGATGACCTAGAGGGGTGAGATGGGGCAGTGGGAGGGAGGGAGGCTCCAGGCAGAAGGGGTATGTGTACACTTATGGCTGATTCACACTGTCGTATGGCAGAAACCAACAAAATATTGTAAAGCAATTATGCTCCTATTAAAAATAAATTTTACAGAAGAATTTGAATAAAAAAGAACTAATATATTTACATTAAATATATAAGTTAAATAAGCAGGGTGACAATATACAGCCTTGACGTACTCCTTTTCCTATTTGGAACCAGTCTATTGTTCCATGTCCAGTTCTAACTGTTGCTTCCTGACATGCATACAGGTTTCTCAAGAGGCAGGTCAGGTGGTCTGGTATTCCCATCTCTTTCAGAATTTTCCGCAATTCATTGTGATCCACACAGTCAAAGGCTTTGGCATAGTCAATAAAATATATTAAAGGTATGAATAGTTAATCATCCAATAGCCTCATTTTAAAGATGAGACAGTCCAGGGTGAGTTTATTCAGGCAAGTTACTTAAAGCCATACAATCATTTAGCATTGTGTACCCAAGAGTCATTTCTAAGTACTCTAATTCTTCCTATGCATAGTTTTTTTCATTCTCTCATCATATTTAAAATATGATTTTAAGTTTTGCTATAACAGATTTATACTGCTAGATATGAGTCATAATTCAGTGATTCTCTACCCTGACACCTGGATATGATCACCTGTGGTTCCTCTAGAATCATAGGATCCTTTGCATCACTGCAGCCTCCTGAATGAGAATCTCCCTTTGGGTGCATGCATTTATGTACATATCCACCAATTCCACATATATTTCAAATGAACAACAATGTTGAACCTTATTGGTATTGATCATGTTCCCTGGAGGGATGTTCCCTTATAGCATAAAATCACAGGTAAGAAATATTTACATACATTCAACAACTCTGAATCTATTCTCAGACCCCATTGCTTTTGTGTATGTGTGTGTATATATCTATACATATATATATATATATATATATATATATATATATATATATATATATAAAAACCAAATGGAAAATCAACAGGCCATAGTTAACAAAAAATAAAAAGAGCAGATAATAGATAAAATTAAAAAGAAGACAGTTACTCTGTTGCACAACCCCATTCTATATTAAATTTTTATAAGTCTTCTGTGCATTAGTCTTTAACTGGTTCAATTTAGTTCAACATACTAGCCAGGAACTATGGTGGGCAAGGGGATTTCGAAAATGAAAGAGACCTGCCAGTTTAATGAAGGTTTTCAGGAAGTTGGCAATTTCAGATTTATGGGAGAAAGCCATAACACTATTTATAGGTCGCCACAGGATCACAGAACAAAGGCTCTTATTCCAACCTAGAAGCACTTGAAAGAATTCATAGAGGAGACAATACCTAAAAGGACTCTTAAAGGATCAATCACACAAGTGTTATCTGGGGAAAAAAAAGTTTGGTCATGTTATCCAAGAGAACAGTATAGTACAAGGTCAGCAAACTATGGTCCAGGGGCTACATCTAGTCCACTACATATTTTTATAAATGTAGTTTTATTTGAGCATAGTCATGCCACATTGTCATAGCAGAAGTTAGTTGTCTCAGCATTATATTCCCTGCAAAGCCAAAGATGCTTCCTATCTGGGCATCTCCAGAAAAATTTCTGACCTGATATAAATAGGGAGAGAACATCTGATGTACCATGATATATTCAAGGAATTTTAAAAATTCAATATAATATAAAATAAACCTTAAAACAGAGAAAAAAAGTGTTAAGTCTGAAATCTTAAGTAGGAATCATGAAAAATTGTTAGTGTTAGGTTAAGGTGCTTGTGTTTCATTCTTTCTGTCATGGAGAACAGACTATGAGTTTGAAGAAACAGAGTGACTTGGTCAGATTTCAGCAAGATTTCTCTGGTTGCATTGTGGAGACACTTAAGAGAAGACAGAAGACCAATTTAGAAGGGAGATATATTGAGGGCCTGAAGTAGGACAAAGAAAAGGGAAGAATAAGAGGAGCTGTGCAGAAGCTTTTCAGTAGGTATAATTAGCAAGATTTGCTGAAACTTACCTCTCTTTGTTGAAATATGTCTACAAATTTTCGATACTCTCCCCTGAAAAAGTGGAACCTAATTGCCCTTTCCTTGAACCAGACCTAGGGACTCCTTTCTAACCAATACACTGTGGCAGAAGTGATGGTATATGGCTTCCAATACAAAGTCACAAGAATCATAGCTCACTCCTGACAATCTTTGCTCTAGAGGAAGCCAGCCACCATATCATTAATACTCAAGCAGCCCTAAGACAGTTGAATGGGAAGAGGAATGGAGGCCTCCCGCAAACAGCCAGGACCAATTTGCTAGCAATGTGAGTGAGCCATCTGGGAACCTCTGAAGCCTTCAGTTGAGATGAGCTGACATCTTTTTTCTTATTATTATTTTATTCTAGAATTAAACACAAATACATTTATTAGAGAAAAAGCTAAAATGATACAAGAATATATGGAGTAAAAATGAAATTTCTTCTAAGACCCCCTCCTTCAGTTTCTCTATTTTCTGAGATAACTATGGTTAGCAGGATAGTGTGCATTCTCCCAGGACTTTCATGTGAATTTTCATGCCTGTATATTTGAGTAGCCAATATCTTCACTACAACCTCAGAAGAGATCTGGAACCAGAATCCTTCAGACATACTGCTTTCATATTCCTAACTCAAAGAAACTGTGAGAGAAGTCAATATTTATTATTGCTTTCAGCACTGATTATAGGGATCGTTTATTATATAGTAATAAGTAACTAATATATCATCACTGAAATGAGAAATGCAAGCAGAGAAAAAAATTATGGGAAAAATGTTATATCCCATATTAGTTATGCTGATTCGGGAGGTCCTTTGGAAGAGCCAAATGAATGTGTTGAGTAGAACATCCACGTCTTCCCCTAGTCTGATGATTGGGAGAGGTCAGAGATTTTACCAGGATTCCTTGAGGCACCTATTTGTTCTAGTGTACAGTGTCCAAACTCTCTTCAACTCTATTTTTATGTCAGTGAATATATCTTCATTAATAGCAAGCTGTTTGCCTTTACTATTTGCTTTTATGTCCATTGGTGTGTAACTCATGATTCAACAAATATGTTATAAAATGAACTTTTATGAAAAGAAAAGAATTTGCAAAGATAAGACTTACAGCCTTCTGGCTTATTATAGACAAGCCCTGTGGTAGAGAAATAAGACTCAACCAGTGACCAATTTACCTGGAAGCTAGAAATGGTTTCCACAGAGAGCCAAACTACCCACACTAGACACTATCAGTGAATCATAGGAATGCAAACCCCAGGCGTTGATAATATTTTCCTTAGATACTCCAAACATATTCAAAGGCAACATCTTCAAGTTGGAATTTGCTTGGATGTGGGCAGTAGATAAGGCCAGGGAGACTGGTGAAGGGTCCAAATGTACACATATAAAGATAGGAAATGGCCCTATGCTCTTGTATTCTTAGCCTCAGCTTCTAGCTTCTAGCATTAATATGTTCCTTACATCATGCTTGAATTACTCCCCATCACAGTTGAGCACATCAGAATAAAAAATATAGTTAAATATTTATATATCAACAAGGAACATCTACAGAAACTAGACTCATTCTAGTTCATTGGAGATTAAATTTGGAAATTATCAGCAAGGAAAACATGTACAGTATCTCAAATACTGTCATGGATTCGAGAAAATATGTTAAATAATAATTTATAAAATGACATTTACCATTTAAGGTCTTTAAAACTTGGACATTTGTAGTTCTTTGTGTTTAAATGTTCAACAAACATTTAAGAAGGCATCATCGTCCATAAAGCATGATGGTAGGCAATGAGGGTATGATAACACAAAATATTGATGATTGCTACAAATTGAAATGTGTCACTTTTCCTATTATTAAGGGAACTAAATTCTTCATGTTCACAAAGTTAAATACACACACACACACACAACAATTTAAAGAAAAATGGAATCATCCCTCTCTATGTCAGACATGATGAGTTCTGTCATTCCCCTTATACCTGCAAACTGTCCTGCCAAGTTTAGAAACATAGCCATATGCAACTTCACAAGTCTTTAAACTTTGCCATCCTCTCCCTCTACCAATATAATTTCTCCATTTTTTTCAGTCTGATTTTCTCTTCTAAAAAGAAAATCATTCTAAGAAAATCATTACTGAATTTTTGAAAGATCCTTTTATCCTAGATAAAGGGTTAAGCCTACTCAGTGGCTTTCAAGCGTGTGGGTTGTGAGCAGGATTTCACTTGCTCAGTAGACCCAAAAGTTAGTGTGTCCTTTAAATATTGAGTGCAGAATAGATGTTAATTTCTCACCCGAGTGGGAGATAGATGTGGTCAGCAAGGGGAATGTGAGACTGATTTTAATCAGTTGTCATTAGAAAAGCACATAGAGCTCTTACTATCCAAAATTAGTGATGCTGTTAGAACCCACTTTATCCTAAGAACTACCAATGAATTAAAACAGGACCAGCCATCTGAGTTTAATTTTCTTGGTAAAACAGCAAAGCATTTGAGGTCCTTGTAATACTTTGAAAGATAGTACCCCAAGTAGCTAAGTAGGGGTGGAATTGACAGCTCCCTAAACTGTTCTGACAGAACACCTATGTGAGTAAGTCATGAAAAGCACACAGCACATACTCACCAGGGCATCTATCCCTTAAAAGTGACACTCCCTCCCTCCAATGCTGAACAATAAACACATAGCACTACATAGAATTTTGATTGAATTGCAAAATGGGTTAAAGTCCAAATCTATAGATAGCAAATAGCAAAGGCAATCATCCCTAATAGCCTTCAAACATGCCAAATGGGAAGTTTGTTCAGAGACCTACACAGACAATTATTATTTTTTAAACATTTGTGTTCTGACAGAATTGTTTTTATGATTGTGTACCCAATTTCATCTGAAAAACTCTCCTGAGGTCATTTTTTGAAGATGGGAATGAACAAAGGGTTCGTGTGGTTTATTAGAGGAAAACATATTTAAAAGATTTCAAAGGGAGACAGGAGTTTTCACATTTGAGATATAATAAGGATTTAAAAACAAAACCTCCATGATAGTCATAGATTGTTCAAAGATATGTTTGTATTAGTTCCTGAAAAAGACAAATTTTAAGTTGCATAATCAAAAGTTTCCTGGGAATATAAGTAATAACATTTATTATCATTTCTATTTTGTCTTTGCTGCTCATGTTTGCATTATAACTATGCACCTTACAAATATATCTATTTTCAGAAAACAGAAGCTATACGCATGGAGCTAGTTATTTTTAAAAGTACTTTGTGTTCTGAAGAGGTGCTGTGACTTGTTCTCAACTTGTATAAGGAAAGAATAAGTGCATGAAAAAGTGTTTGCTCTGTTTTTAAATAAGTTGTTGGATGTTACATGTTGAAACTCCTGATAGGGGCAAAGAGCTGAAGGAAACTTGCAAAGATTTAGCTCACAGTTCAAGAAGTCCCACTGTATTATGCTATGAGACTGTAAGTTTCCAGTAGATTGCATGAGCAATCGTATTTGTTGTCATAAATCTATGAATAATGTGTTTGTTAATTATTTGTTGAGTCTTACTTTGGTTTTTGCACTGAACTTTAGCTTTAGAATAATTTTGAGACAGAAAACAGCACCACACCCTCATTAGGTCATAACTGTTTTCTAACTAGAGCTCTGGAACATTATTTATATAAGTAGACTTATTAGCCTCATTAGCAATGAAATAATCATATTTGTTATTCAAAGTTAAACATGATGTACTTTTGGCTTTTTGTCAGTTTTGGATGAGATAAGAAATGTTGTCATTTATTTAAAATGCTTGACATAAGATACTGTATGTTTCTTTGTACCACATTGTATTATTTCCACATGCACAATAAATGAACTTTTCTGGAATAGAATATATGAAAGTAGAAGAGGAGTAGATTAAGGGATTGTCAAAGGGGATTGCATAACATAGGTTAGGACTGATGGCCCACCTTAACATTTAATTTTGTTTCAGGAAGTCTTAGGTGGGGTAAGAATAGGTCAGCAAATTTAGTGAAGCCTTAAAGGGGAAAGTCTACTATGACACAATCAGATAAGCAAAAAGGTAAGAGTTGATTATCAAAAGAGGTAAAGAGAAAGAAGCGGGAAGACCAGATGGAAGGAGAACCTCTAGTTACACTATACTAGGAAGATTTGCCTTGCTCCATATTATTCAACAATATTTGTCAACTACCAACTATTTGCAAAGCACTGTACTGGATGCTTTATGTCTTATCATTCAGGTTATAAGGACAAAAAAAAAAGAGACATTTTTGAGCACTTGTATATACATGTTATTTAACTTGACATCAACCATATAAGGTGAATATTGATATTGCCTTTTTCTGTAGTTTCAGAGAAATTAGGTAATTTGCTCTAGATCAGACCTTACATAGAACAATAAATTTTGGACCCATGATTTGAACAAGTTCCTCTCCAAATATTCACACAATTTACCAATGAAGCAAATTCAAAAATATTTAAAAATCAATCTTTGTACCCCAAACTAAAAGCACCTTGTTTTTTTCAACCACAGATGGATGTGTGCTACTAATGATGCCAAGATAAAAATATTATGTGATACTGAATATGTTCCCTGCTATTTCATTTTTATGGCAAATATGAAATTCATGGGAAGGACAGAAGATATGCAAATTTATAAGCATTTTAATTTATTCTACAATGTAATTTAATATCTAACTCAAGCCCTCAAGCATTGTTTAATGCTTTATCCAACTATGACTAGGAAATTCAGAGAATTTCAGAGATCTCTAAATTGTCTTGGCTCTAAAACAAACTTTTTCAACCCTGGGGTTGATGTTAAATTGTTAAGGTTTCAGTAGGCAAATAAGATTTATGCTGATAGTACTTAGTCCTAAGTAGGAAGGGGCTGTCTGCCTCTAAATCATGAAATAGCTCTATTCAATGGATTTAAAGCTGGCCCTTGCTTTGGCAATGATGTGTCCAATTTAATACATGGTCATGTTCCAATCCCTGTTGACAACTGGCTGAGAGTGAAGCAGCTCCTGGTATGGACTGTCACACTTCAGAGTCCCTTCCTGTGTCATTCTGAACCTGGGGGAACTCAGGGAGGTTGTCTTGTGCCTAGACCTGCCACAACATCTGTCTTACTTTGTTCAGGCTGCTGTAACAAAATACCATAAACTGGATGTCTTCTAAACAGAAACCTCTTTCTCAAAGTTCTGGAGTCTGGAAGTCTAAGACTAAGGTGACTGCATGTTCTGCAGTGTTTTGATGAGAACATTCTTTCCATCTCAGAATGTTGACTTGTTGTTGTCCTCTCACATGATGGAAGGAACGAGGGAGCTTGACCTGATCACCTCCCAAAGACCCCACCTCCTGGATACCATTACCTTGAGGGTTAGGCTTTTATCATGTAGATTTGGAGGGGACCCAAACATTCAGGGGCTTCCTAGGTGGCGCTAGTGGTAGAGAACCCACCTGCCAATGCAGGAGACTTAAGATACCAGAGTTCAATCCCTGGGTTGGGAAGATCCCCTGGAGGAGGGCATGGCAATCCACTCAAGTATTCTTGCCTGGAAAATTCCATGGATAGAGGAACCTGGCCAGCTATGATGCATAGAATCACAAAAAGTCCTACATGACTGAGGTGACTTGAAAATCATGCACTCATGCAAACATTCAGATCTTAGTAACATTATTCTGGAGCTAAAACATCATGACAACATGTGGGACTTTGCTCTGAAGCTTGATATCTCTTTAGTCTCCATCTAGGAAATGCGATACAGATTCTCCTATGCTTCTGATGCCTCAATTTAGTAAGATACTATGTAATGTCACCCTTTCCGTTAGACTTCATCTGTGGGTGGATGTGGCTGTTGGGGAGGGGAGGTAGGAAGTCTTCCTCTAACTCTGTATGGAATATTCTTCTCTCCTTTCCCAAACAGAAGCTATTTTATATTATACAGGGAGGGAGGGAGATACACTGGTCCTTGCTGACCCAGATAATTTGAGATTAAAGAGTAGAATTTGCCACCTTTGTTTTCTTGCCTAAATTGACACTCCATCTTTGGGCCCACGGCAATGGTGGCTCTAAGAGTCAAATCAAAGAGGGAAAAGTCACAGGTCAGAAAGTGTATCAGAGAATTAAATACCTGGAATTGAGTTATATTACTATCATCACCTGTTTCTAGAAACTGAATGATTGTACTCAATCAGTAAGGCAGATATTAATGAATTTTAAGTGCAGTCAATTTTAAACTGGGATTACTATATCTCAGGCACCTGGATGAAAAAAGAAATATTAAGTCAGTCACTCAGTTGCTTCCAGATATTTAGTATTGTGCATACAATAAAATAGCTGCACCTATTTGCATCCTGGAGACTGTTTGAGGGGCTGTATATAAAATTATATAGAATAGGTTATTTTAATTTTGAAACCAGTGTAGTAATAAATAACATCCTTAAGAGAAACCAGAGGGGTAGGGAAAAATAACATAATTGTGAAAAAATTTAAATATATATATGTATTGACTTATTTTTCTGTTTCACAATTCATTTTACCTGATGGGACGGCTAGCTGCATTTTTAATTTGACTATGATATTTAATATAGTAATTTTATTTAAAAAATAAATTTGATGCTTAGGCTTTTCCTACAAATTGGAAATTCTTCTACATGTTTAAGTTTTTATGATTATTCTAGATGTAAGAATCAGAATATGTCCAAAAATGCACAAATTTTTCTATTCACCTATTTTATTTTTATTAAATTGGATTCTTCTAAAAGGTCTGATACTACATTAGCCACACATAGGTCATATATCAGAGAAAGTCAATAATGCCCTGATTATCTAATCATTTACATCCTAAAATTTCTGCAAAGTTCTTGTGTAATAAATATTTGACAAACACACATATTTTATGTTTTATGAGAACTGCTGTCTTTTTTAGGGGACAGAGTATTTTTTTAAAGGCCAAAAGTGGTTTATGGAATAATCAATTACTCAGCTACAGCTTTAAAATGGTTATTTATAAATTACTTAATATGGCTGCCTTGTTTAATGGTTATTTTCATTATTTATTAGATTAATGTTGTAAACATAGTATTGATCCAAAGGGCAATGCTTTTCTTAAAATATATCTTACCATAAAACTGAGCAGTAAAAGTTGAAATATAAAAACTCCTAGATCTGTTTCACAGTCCCCTTAGAAATGTGTGTAAACTTGCATGTTTGAATTAAAGACAGGGGGGTGACTTAAATGTTAGACACACATATTGTCAAATTGTCATCATTAGGGGCAATTGTCTTACCAAACATATTTTAATTCTGTACTTTTTAGGAAAATATTTTAATTTAGAATATTCTTTTTAATTAAAACACAATTTCATATATACGAAGAATATATTGAATTGCAAAACTTGAAATTACTTTGCCCAAGACTCTTATATTTGTGAATCCTGAGATTCAGAGATTGAGAAACTTGCCCAAAGCATCATAATGTGTAATTAATTCAAGACTTTTTCCACTCTATACACATCCTGTTATTCCTAACCACGCAAAATTTGGGGCAGTTTAAAAAAATTTTTTTGTATTTTAATGATGTTATTATAGTATTTCTCTTTCTTTGGATAAAGTTTCATTCTTAAATGAATGAATTAAATGATTTTGTTTTGCGTATCAAATCACTGTAAAAGTTTTAAAATAGATATACCTATTTGTGTGGTCGGTGAGGGGTTGCTAGTACTTATAAAAATCTGACTCATATTCAAAATGTCTCTTGCATAGACCTTCTTTCTTTTCGCACTGCTAACATAGTGCTGACCCTCTCAACTTCCTGGCTATGTACTGCAATGGTCACCCTCTCTGATCAATACTATACATGATTGCTAGAGTTATTGCCATCCCCGAGCTGTAAAACAGTCACTTCCTAGTACTTGGAATAAATAACCAATTACTTAGCCTACACATAAAGCTCCCCATTATATGACCACAACATATATTTCAACCTTCTTTCTCTCCCTCCACCCTCATGTGCAACGATTTGCAATTCCTCACATGGGCCTGGTTTATGCTTTCAGTCCCTTCAGTCTTGGTCAAGTTTCCTCCTTCATCTGAAATGACCTAATACATTCAGGATTCAGACTAAATGGAATCTTCCTACCAGTGAGTCACAGATGTCACCATACAAAATTCATCTTCTTTCCTATACTGTCACGAGATTGTTTAAATCACAGCACGTATTATAGTCTTCTACTACGTTTGTCCATGTTCAGCTGTCTCCTTCCCCACAATAATGACACATAGAAGCAAGAGAAAAATTCCACTTTGTTTCTGTTAGTCTACAGTGAATTCAATAATAAATGTGTGACAATCGAACTGAGTTGGCTGAAAACTTGGGTGAGTTTTAAATATGTTATTTATATTTTTCTTCCTTAAAAATTATAGATCATGTAATTTATTTTTTCAGATGATTTAGGAAAAATTTCACTAAAAGTTTTTGTACTATGCCCTCAGGAATCACTATGTTGCTTGCATACTCAGTCATTTCCAACTCTTTGCTATCTCATGGACTATAGCCTGCCAGGCTCCTCTGTCCATGGGATTCTCCAACTAAGAATACTGGAGTGGGTTGCCATTTCCTTCTCCAGGGGATCTTCCTGACCCAGGGATCAAACCCACATCTCCTGCATCTCTTGCCTTGGCAGATTCTTTACCACTGTGTCAATTAGGAACCACAAAGGCATATCAAGTTCTTCATCTCTAGAGTGTACAGGTACGAACTGCAGAGATATGGTTCAGGAAGTTCTGTGTCCCTGCCTCATTCTGCCAGCAGCCTTATTTTAATCAATTGCCTTGCAGGGAAGCCTGAAGGTGTCACTCTCCTTCCTACAGAGTAAACATCCAGGTCTCTGCGGTTTGCTTATGAGACTCTCCTGCCCTTTATGGTTGATAGATATTCCCAAAACACTGTATAGTGTTGGTGCTGTAGAATTAGATGTTTTCTCAACTCAATGAGAAAAACAGAAACAACTAATTTAAGTATGGGCATAAAAAGGTGAAACTTGGCTTTTGATAGTTTCATTTCTCATTGGGATGGAAGCTCTCATTTTCAAAGAGTAGAAAAGACTGGACTGGAGGCTTGTGCTCCCAGGAGTGAGAAATAATCATGTCACAGGTGGGATGGCACATTCCCTCATCCCCTTCATGTGCACAAAAATGGAGCAACACTTCTTTCTGGTGGTAGCCACGCTCAGCCCTGCAGCCTTGCTATTATTGGTTTCTTTTCAATAGAAACAGATAGTATTTCACTACTGTTTGTTGGTTGGAGGATCATACGAGGGGCATGAGGTCACTGAAGCCCTCAAGCGAGGTAAAATATAGCCAGGGCAAAAATGCAGTGCCAACTGAGGGGACAGCAATTTGATTTTCTATAGCAATTTCCAACCGTGGTCCACTCCTCCATGTCTGGCCCTCCCCAAAGTTATAACTTCTGGATTCAATAATAGCTACTGTTCATTTCTTTTTGGCTTTTCCTGTACTTTTCCAAGCAGTCTCAGTTTTTCCAAGTGGGTGTTTCTCTCTCTCTCTTGAAAGTTAAGAGACATATTGATTTAATCTGAGCAATTGGAGTAGTACAACAATATTTTTGCTCTAGGCATTTGGGTTTTCTCCTACAAAGTTTGTACTTAAGACTTCTTTTCAGAATTCTCCTCATGAACAGAAATCATTCCAGGTGGCATTTGGGAGCACAGGAAGTATATGCCCAGAGGGAAAGAGAGGAGTCTGTCTGTTCTTCTCCTACATTTCCTGCTGGAACTCAGCTCCTGCTTGGCTGCCAGAAGTAAATATTTTTCAGAGCAGTTTTTATATGGTCATAGATTTGAGGTCAGCCACCTTCTCTCTGCTTCTTTTTAAAAAATGCTTTCCACACAGATGATTACAAGCCCAGAAATCTAGAACTAATTTTTGGTTCTGCTTCTCTTGCTAACAAAAAAGCAAACCTTAAATATGTCACTAATATTTGAGCCTAAGTTTCCTTCCTTGTCAAATAGAGAAGATCCCTGGCCCCTTGCTCCATGACACTGATGTAAAGATCAAGTGAGGCTGTGAAAGAAAACATGCAAATCTCTAAAACACCAAATATATTGAATAATAATGGGATAATTTATGTGACCATACTTTGTAAGCTCTAAAGTGATATATAAGAGTAATTTTGCTTTTTGATTAAAACTGTTCCCAAAGAGTCCTGAGAACATTGGCTATCCCTCAAGGGCAGGAAGGCGATACTGCACACTTAATTGCTACTTTTCCATCCTTGCTTAACTACATCTTCCAGAAGGCTTTTTTTCCTCATGATGGCTCAGCCAGCTTTTTGTCTGCAACCATAAAATCAAGCCTTTTATACCTTGAATGCAAATACTTAGGTTCAGGAAATACAGGAACATTCCAGGAAACTCATGCAAAATATCTTTAATTCCCTCATTCTCTGGCACCCAGAAGCCCTCACATTATTTGGAGACTAATGTTTCAGAAAGGAGGTGGTTATTTAAAGCTTATGACATGTAAATCAGTGAGGGGAAGAAAAAAATGTCACCTTCCCATGTCTCCTGAGTTGGAGTACCAGTTATTCTTCTGGAAAGTCACATTATGAAAATATATGTGAAGGCATGAAGTTTATCTTGTACTTTATATCTATAGAAGTTTTGCATGTATGGAGAGCCTTATATTTTCCTGGCAAATTTTGACCTGAGGAGATATGGCTGACTCCCTGCCACATGGCAGTACTAAAGAAATGCCCACAGACCTAAGCAAATTTGGAGGTGAACACTCTCTCAGCTATTTACCAACCTCACATCAAAAATACAAGGCAAGCCCCAGCAACAAGCGTTTGATTTTTTTTGTTGTGTATTATTTTAATATATCTTATTTTTAAAGAGGACTTTTAAGTTCATGGTAAAATTCAGCAGGAAATATAGAGATTTCCCCATATACTTCCTGCCTCTGCACATTAATAGCTTCCTCCTTTATCAACATCCCCCACCAGGAAGATACATTTGTCACCACTCATGAATCTACACTGACGTTTCATTATCACCCAAAGTCCTTAGTTTACACCAGGGGTCACTCTTGGTCCTGTAAATCCATGGGTTTCAAAAAATATATATAATGACACGTATGTACCATTATAGTGTAACACTTCACTGCCCTAAAAATATCTATACTGTCCTTTATTATCTCTATAGTTTTTTTTTTTCATATCCAGAGTGTTATACAGTTGGAATCATATAGTAGATAACCATTTCAGACTGGATTCTTTCACTTAGTATTATGCATTTAAGGTTTCCTCATGTCTTTTCATGGCTTGACAAATCATTTCTTCTCAGTGTTGAATAATATTCTACTGTCTGAATGAAGAGCAGTTTAACCATTCACCTACTGAAGGACATCTTAGTTTCCTCTAAGTTTTGGAAATTTTGAATGTGTACTTATTGGCATTTTGTTAATTGTTTTCTGGATGTTTTTGCAGTTCCTTGCTGTTACTATTCTCTTGCGATTTGATGGCTATCTTTACTGTTATGTTTGGATTTCTCTCTATTTTTGTGCATCTAATACAGGTTTTCGGATTGTGATTGCTATGAGGTTTATATCCAATATTCTTGCCTAGGAAATCTAATGAACAGAGGAGCCTGGTGAACTACATGTAATGTAATAACATGTATATAGTAACATGTATATATATTTTAAGTTGATGATCTCTTAAGCTAAACTCATTCTAACAGCCCTGTACTTTTACTCCCCAACCACTTTTTATGTTTTTAACTTTATATTTAACCTCTTTTCATTTTTTGTCTCTTAATTACTTACTGTAGATATAGGTAATTTTACTACTTTTGTCTTTTAATCTTTCTACTAGCTAGCTTTATAACTGGGTGACTTACTATCTTCATTATATATTTATCTTCACCAGTGAGATTTTTCCTGTAGTGATTTTCCAATTTCTAGTTACAGCCTTTTCTTTTCTGCTTAGAGAAATCCCTTTAATATTTCTCATAAGGCTAGGTAAGTGCTGATGAACTCTTTCCGCTTCTGCTTGTCTGAAAAACTCTATCATTCCTTCAAATCTGAATGATAGCTTTAACAAATATTGATATAATATTTTTGACAAATGGAATATTTCATGCTGCTCCCTCCTAGCCTCCAGAGTTTCTACTGAAAATTCAGCTGACTGTCTTACGGAAGTTGTCTTCCATGTAACTAGTTACTTTTCCCTTGCTGCCTGTAAGATTTTTCTCTTTAACTTTAATTCTTGCTATTTTGAATGTAACGGGTATCGGTGTGGAACTCTTCGGGTTCATCTTGTTTGGGACTCTCTATGCTTTCTGGACCTGGATGTTTGTTTCCATCCACCAGGTTAGGAAACTTTTAAGTTACTGTTAATTAGAATAAGTTTTCTGCTCCTTTTCTCTATCTTTTCCTTCTGGGACCCCTATAACACAAATGTTAATACATTTAATATCATCCCAAAGGTATGCTGAACTGTCTTCATTTTTTAATTTAATTTTTATCTTAAACTTGGTTGATTTTTACTACTCTGTTATCCAAATTCCCAATTTGTTCTTCTGAATTCTCCCTCTAGCCTATTAGTGGCAGGAGCTGGCTCCACTGGGCAGGAGCCATGCTTGCCAGTGGGCTGCATAGTGAGCCAGGCCAGCGGCCAGCCCCAGCTACCAGCACGCCTATAGTAGTTAGCCTACAACAATGGAAGTACCTTATGTAGTCCAGGTAGTGGACATTCTTAGGGCATCTAGCTCTGGTGGCCAGAGGGACGTGTACTGCTGGGTCTTATAGAATGTTTCCTACATAAGGCCACTTCTCTAAGATTAGTATGTAACAGACCTACTCAACAGAGAAATAAACAGAGAATTAGATAAATTAAAAAGAAAAAGGACCATGTTTCAAGTAAAGGAACAAGACAAAAACTCAGAAAAAGAACTAAACAGACTGGAGATAGGCAATCTGTCCAATGAAGAGTTCAAGGTAAGCATTATAAAGATACTCACTAATCTCAGGAGAAAAATGGATGAACAATTCCACAAAAAATCTAGAAAATACCATTGACCCTTGAGCATCACTGGTTTGAACTGTGTGGATTCACATAGATTTGCAGATTTTTTTTTCCCAATAAATACTACAGAACTACATGACGGTGGTTGGCTGAATAAGCAGATGCAGAAACAAAGATGCTAAGGGCTGGCTATGAAACTGGAGCATCTGCAGATTTTGGTGTCCATGGTAGGTCCTAGAACCAATCCTCCATGGATCCTGGATACCGAGGGATGACTGTATAGAAAGGAACCAGTCAGAGTTGAAGATTACAATAACTAGAATTTTTAAAATGCATCTGATTTTGAATTGCCCTGGAGGGTAGATTATTCTATAATCTGCTAACACTGGCATTTTCCCCTTCATTCAGAGAGCTTAAAGCCTTGTCACATTGTTTCAGATCCATTTCAACAAATACAATATCACTATGATTGGTGTTTTATATCTTCTTATTTAAATACAAAAAAACAAAAAGCAAGCACCCTATTAGGTGATTATATATTTTTTTACTTTTTACTTTAAAGTAACTAAGTAAGTAGAGGCTTTACATCAAAAAATACACTTAATGTACACCCCAAAGCAACAGAATTCATATTTTTTCAACCACACATGAAACGTTCTCCAGAAAAAAGCCACATATTAGGCCATGAAACAACTCTTAATAAATTTAAGAGTTCTGAAATTATATCAGCCATCTTTTCCAAATACAGTAGTATAAAACTAGAAATAAATTACACAAAGAAAACTGAAAAATTTACAAATATTTGGAGACTAAACTTTGTGCCACTGAAAAATCAGTGGGTCAGAAGAGAAATCAGAGAAATCAAAGAATCCCTTGAGAATAGTGAAAATGGAAATACAACAGACCAAAACTTACGTGCTGCAGCAAAAGCAGTTCTAAAAGGGAAGTTTTTATAAATACCTACATCAAGAAACAGCAGAAATCTCAGACGTGAAGGTAATCTGACTGTGGCATCTGTCACCCCGTTAAGTGCCAGGGTTTATTTCACTGATCCGGCTGGATAGTGGGTATCCCCTTCCTCCCTCACTGCTCCTGAAGCTGAGTACTCTGCCAAAGAGGACATCCTCCCCTGTTAGAGGAGGGACATTCTTTGATCAAGAGTATATGAATATCTGCACTCCCCTGCTAGAATCTCTAAACAAGCTCTCAAGAAACAGGAAAAATTTCAAGCTATCTAACTTTGTACCTCAAGGAACTAGAAAAAGAAAAATAAATGAAACACAAATTTAGCTGAAGAAAGGAAATAAGGATCAATACATTAATAGGAATAAATGACAGACAAAAAAGAAAATAGAAAAGATCAGTGAAACAAAGAGATGATTTTTTTTGAAAAGGTAAACTAACAACATTTTTAGCTAGACTTACCAAAAAATAGAGAACTTATAAAATAATAAAAGTAGTACAACAAGGCTGTATATTTTCACCCGGCTTAATAAACTTACGTGCAGAGTACATCATGCAAAATGCCAGGCTGGATGACTCACAAGTTGGAATTAAGATTGTTGGGAGAAATATCATTAACCTCAGATATATATAGGATAACACTTTAATGGCAGAAAATGAAGAGGAATTAAAGAGCCTCTTGATGAAGGTGAAAGAGGAGAGTGAAAAAGCTGGCTTAAAATTCAACATTCAAAAAACGAAGATCATGGCATCCAGTCCTATCACTTCGTGGCAAATAAATGGGGAAAATGTGGAAACAGTGTCAAATTTCATTTTCTTGGGCTCCAAGGTCACTGCGGATGGTGACTGCAGCCATGAAATTAAAAGATGCTTGCTTCTAGGAAAAATACCTATGACAAGCCTAGACAGTGTATTAAAAAGCAGAGACACTACTTTGCCAACAAAGGTTTGTATAGTCAAAGCTATGGTTTTTCCAGTAGTTATGTATGGATGTGAGAGTTGGACCATAAAGAGGACTGAGTGCCAAAGAATTGATACTTTTGAACTGTGGTTCTGCTGAAGACTCTTGATAGTCCCCTGGACTGCAAGCACATCAAAAGAGTCAATCCTAAAGGAAATTAATCCCGAGTATTCATCAGAAGGACTGATACTGAAGCTGAAGCTCCAATAATTTAGCCACGTGATGTGAAGAGCTGACTCACTGGAAAAGATCCTGATGCTTGGAAAGACTGAGGGCAAGAGGATGACAGAGGATGAGATAGTTGAATGGCATCACTGACTCAATGGACATGAGTTTGAGCAAACTCAGGGAGATAGTGAAGGACAGAGAAGCCTGGCATGCTGCAGTCCATGAGGTTGCAAGAGTCAGACATGATTTAGTGACTGGACAACAACAATAACAAAATCAGAAATGAAAGAGGAGACACTGCGACTGACATCACAGAAATATTAATACAAAGTATAAGAGAGTACCAAGGACAATTGCACACTAACAAATTGGACAACTTAGAAGAAATAGATAACTTCCTAGAAATATACAGTTTACTAAGACTGAATTCAGTCTACCAAGAGTGAATCACAAAAAAAGTTTTAAAATCTGAACAGACCAATTTTTAATAAAGAAATTGATCAATAATTTTTAAAAACTCCCAACAAATAAAAGTACAGAACCAGACGACTTCACTGATGAATTCTACCAAACATTTGTAGAAGAATCCATATCAATTCCTTCTCAAGCTCTCCCAAACAATAGAAGAGGAGGAAATACCTCCAAATTCATTTACCAGTCAGTATTACCCTGATACCAAAACCAGATAAGGACACCACAAGAAAGAAAAAAAAAAAAGCCAATATCCATGATGAACACAGATGCAGAAATCCTCAACAAAATATTAGTAAACCAAATTCAGTAATACATTACAAGGATTACATACCGTGATCAACTGAGATTTATTCCAGTGATGCTAGGCTAGTTCAACATCTGTAAAATAAATGTGATATACCACATTAAGAAAATGAAAGATAAAAATTATGTAATTTTCTCAGTAGATGCTGAAAAAGCATTGACAAACTTCAATACCCATTTATAACAAAAACTGCCTATAAAGTGAGTATACAGGGAACATATCTCAATATAACAAAGTGCACTATGACAAGCCAACAACTAACATTATACTCAATAGATTATGGGATTAGGACTAAAATAAGAATATGCCCACTCTCACCACTTTTATTTGACATAGTGTTGGAAGACCTAGATAGGGCAGCTAGATAAGAAAAAGAAGTGAAAGTTGTCTAAATCAAAAAGAAAGGAAAAAATATCACTATTTGTACATGGCATGATAATATTTAGAAAAATCTAAGGACTCAACCAAAAATCTTAGATCTAATAAATTCAGTAAACTTGCAGGAATCAAAACCAATATACAAAAGTCATTAGGGACCAACATGTTAAGACATTTGCAAATGTAACTTGAAAAAAAAAAAAAACTTCTCTTTCATTACAGTTCATTATTACATATAGAAAGACTGCTATTTCTATACAACACTACCGTTTTCTTCAGCAACCCTGTTGCCTAAACACATTTCTGCCATGATTTTGGAGGTCCATAGTCTGACTCTCAACATCTATCCCAACCTCATTTCTTCCTGTGTCAATCTGTATATCCTACCCAACAACTTTTTCATTTTATGTATGATCACCCTGGTCCCTGAGTGTGGAAGGTTTCTCCACTTCTCTCATTCTATTGAAATACTTCCAGACCCGCCTCAAATATCACCTCTTTTGTTTTATTTCTTCCTTTCAGAAATACTTGTTCTTCTCTTAATGTATCAACAGACTATTCATTGCTATTTAGTATTTATTTACTTGTAATTTGTCTTTAATATTAGGTGTTTACATGCCCGCCTCTCTCGCTATGCAGGAAATTCATTGAGAAGAGTGATGAGTTAGCCACCATCTACTGCACACCAATAGTTCAGACTCCAGTCGAGGCAGACCTAGTTTGAATCCCAATTCTGCCTCTTATAATTTGTATGTGTGTGCGTGCATGCTAAGTTGCTTCAGTCGTGTCCTTATGGTAGCTAAGGACTTTAGCCCACCAGGCTCCTCTGTCCATGGAATTTTCCAGGCAAGGATACTGGAGTGGGTTGCCATTTCCTCCTCCAGGGAACCTTCCAATCCAGGGATCAACTCTGTCTCTCTTGCATTATTCTGCATTGCAGGTGGATTGTTTACCACTGCCACCAGGTAGGCCCATATTCATTATGAAAAGTGAAAAGTGCAAGTGAAAGTCACACAGTCATGTCCAACTCTTTGTGACCCCATGGACTATACAGCCCGAGGAATTCTCCAGGCCAGAATACTGGAGCAGGTAGCCTTTCCCTTCTCCAGCAGATCTTCCTGATGCAAGAATCGAAATGGGGCCTCCTGCATTGCAGGCAGATTCTTTACCAACTGAGCTACTAGGGAATAAGGTATTACAATTAACGATTAGTATATGGTGGTCAAATGGCCCATAAACATACACAAAATTATTCAATTAGAAATCATGGAACTGCCAGCAACAATAAAAAAGGTGATACCAATATTCACCCACCAGAATAGCCAAATGAAAAAGTCAGATAGAACCAACTCTTGGTAAGGTCATGGAACAGCTGTGATTCCCTTTACCAGCTATTGGGGAGATGGAGGTATAAATAGCTCTAGCGATTTTGCAAATCTTTTTGCCAAAATCTATTAAAAGTGAAGTTATGCATACTCTATGACTGAGTAACTCCAATCCTAGGAATATCCCATTAGAAATTTGCACAGAGTTCACTAAAAGACATTAACATGCTCAGCAGTTCAGTTCAGTCACACATGCATGTCCAACTCTTTGCAACCCCAAGGACTGCAGCATGCCAGGCCTCCCTATTGATCACCAATTCTGGGAGCTTTGTTAAACTCATGTCCATTGAGAAGGTGATGCCACCCAACCATCTCATCCTCTGTTGTCCGCTTCTCCTCCTGTCTTCAATCTTTCCCAGCATCAGGGTCATTTCCAATGAGTCAGTTCTTCACAGCAGGTGGCCAAAGTATTGAAGCTTCAGCTTTAGCATCAACCCTTCCAAGGAATATTCAGGTTGATTTCCTTTAGGATTGACTGTTTTGATCTCCTTGCAGTCCAAGGGACTCTCAAGACTCTTCTCCAACACCACAGTTCCAAATCATCAGTTCTTGGAACTCAGTTTTCTTTATGGTCCAACTCTCACATCCATACATGACTACTGGAAAAACTAGACAGACTTTTGTCGGCAAAGTAATGTCTCTGCTTTTTAATATGCTATCTAGCTTGGTTATAGCTTTTCTCCCAAGGAGCAACCATCTTTTAATTTCATGGCTGCAATCACCATCTGTGGTGATTTTGGAACCCAGAAAATGAAGTCTATCATGGTTTCCATTGTTTTCTTATCTATTTGCCATGAAGTGAGGGACCAGATGCCATGATGTTAGTTTTTTTGAATGTTGGGTTTTATGCTAGCTTTTTCACTCTCCTCTTTCACTTTCATCAAGAGACTCTTTAGTTTCTCTTTGATTTCTTCCATAAGGATAGTGTCATCTGCATATCTGTGGTTATTGATATTTCTCCCGGCAAACTTGATTTCAGCTTGTGCTTCATCCAGCCCAGCATTTTTCATGATGTACCTTGCATATAAGTTAAATAAGCATGGTGACAATATACAGTCTTGATGTATTTCTTTTCCAGTTTGGAACCTTTCCGTTGTTCCATGTCTGGTTCTGACTGTTGCTTCTTGACCTGCATACAGATTTCTCAGGGGGAAGGTCAAGTGGTCTAGTATTCCCATCTCTTAAAGAATTTTCCATAGTTTGTTGTGATCCACACAGTCAAAAGCTTTGGTGGAGTCAATAATGCAAAAGTAGATGTTTTTCTGGAACTCTCTCACTTTTTTCAATGACCCAATTGTTGTTGGCAATTTGATCTCTGGTTCCTCTGCCTTTTCTAAATTCAGCTTGAACATCTGGAAGTTCTTGGTTCACATACTGCTGAAGTCTGGTTTGGAGAATTTTGAGCATTGCTTTGCTAGCATGTGAGATGAGCGCAGTTGTGTGGTAGTTTGAATGTTCTTTGGCATTGCCTTTCTTTGGGATTGGAATGAAAACTGACCTTTTCCAGTCCTGTGGCCACTGCCGAGTTTTCCAAATTTGCTGGCATACTGAATGCCGCACTTTCACAGCATCATCTTTCAGGATTTGAAATAACTCAACTGGAATTCCATCACCTCCACTAGCTTTATTCATAGTGATGCTTCCTAAGGCCCACCTGACTTCTCACTCCTGATGTCTGGCTCTAGATGAGTGATCACACCACTGTGGTTATATGGATCATTAGTGTCTTCTGTGTATTCTTGCCACATCTACTTAGTATCTTCTGCTTCTGTTAGGTCCATACCATTTCTGTCCTTCATTGTGCCCATCTTTGCATGAAATTTGCCCTTGGTATCTCTAATTTTCTTGAAGAGATCTCTAGTCTTTCCCATTCTATTGTTTTCCTCTATTTCTTTGCATTGACCATTGAGGAAGGCTTTCTTGTTTCTCCTTGCTATTCTTTAGAACTCTGCATTCAAATGGGTATATCTTTCCTTTTCTCCTTTGCTTTTCACTTCTCTTCTTTTCACAGCTATTTGGAAGGCCTCCTCAGACATGCATTTTGCTTTTTTGCATTTTTTTTCCATGAGGATGATCTTCATCTCTGTCTCCTGTACAATGTCATGAACCTCTGTCCATAGTTCATCAGGCACTCTGTCTATCAGATCTAGTCCCTTAAAACTATTTCTCACTTCCACTGTATAATCATAAGGGATTTGATTTAGGTCATACCTGAATGGTCTAGTGGTTTTCCCTACTTTCTTCCATTTAAGTCTGAATTTGGCAATAAGGAGTTCATGATCCGAGCCACAGTCAGTTCCTGGTCTTGTTTTTGCTGACTGTATAGAGCTTCTCCATCTTTGGCTGCAAAGAATATAATCAATCTGATTTTGGTGTTGACCATCTGGTGATGTCCATATGTAGAGTCTTCCGTTGTGTTGTTGGAAGAGGATGTTTGCTATGACCAGGGCATTCTCTTGGCAAAACTCTATTAGCCTTTGCCCTACTTCATTCTGTACTCCAAGGCCATATTTGCCTGTTACTCCAGGTGTTTCTTGGCTTCCTACTTTTGCATTCCAATCCCCTATAATGAAAAGGACATCTTTTTTGGGTGTTAGTTCTAAAAGGTCTTGTAGGTCTTCATAGAACGGTCGACTTCAGCTTCTTCAGCATTACTGGTTGGGGCATAGGCTTGGGTTAACCCACGTCCGAGGTCAGGGGTGGTGGCTGAGATGAGCTACCCCATGTCCAAGGTCAGGGTCGGCGGCCGAGAGGAGAAACCCCACGTCCAAGGAACAGTGGCTGCACGGGCGCAGGAGGACCAAGAGGAGCTACTCCACGTTCAAGGTCAGGAGGGGCGACTATGATGAGAAACCCCTCGTCCAAGGTAAGCAGTAGAGGCTGCCCTTTGCTGGAGCAGCCTTGAAGAGATAACCCACGTCCAAGGTAAGAGAAACCCAAGTAAGACAGTAGGTGTTGCAAGAGGGCATCAGAGGGCAGACACACTGAAATCATAGTTACAGAAAACTAGCCAATCTGATCACATGACCACAGCCTTATCTAACTCAATGAAACTAAGCCATGCTGTGTGGGGCCACCTAAGACAGATGGGTCATGGTGGAGAAGTCTGACAGAATGTGGTCCTCTGGTGAAGGGAATGGCAAACCACTTCAGTATTCTTGCCTTGAGAACCCCATGAACAGTATGAAAAGGCAAAATGATAGGACACTGAAAGAGGAACTCCCCAGGTCAGTAGGTGACCAATATGCTACTGGAGATCAGTGGAGAAATAACTCCAGAAAGAATGAAGGGATGGAGCCAAAGCAAAAACAATACCCAGCTGTGGATGTGACTGGTTATAGAAGCAAGGTCCAATGCTGTAAAGAGCAATATTGCATAGGAACTTGGAATGTTAGGTCCATGAATGAAGGCAAATTGGAAGTGGTCAGACAGGAGATGGCAAGAGTGAACATCGACATTTTAGGAATCAGCAAATTAAAATGGGCTGGAATGGGTGATTTTAACTCAGTTGACCATTATATCTACTACTGTGGGCAGGAATCCCTTAGAAGAAATGGAGTAGCCATCATGGTCAACAAAAGAGTCCGAAATGCAGTACTTGGATGCAATCTCAAAAACAACAGAAAGATCTCTGTTCGTTTCCAAGGCAAACCATTAAATTGACCCTGTTAGAAATACTTTTTTGAGGATATAGACTAAAATCAGATACTTTTCAAGTTCCTTTTTTAGATATTTAATACATGAGGTTGGATTCCTGTTTAAAAGTTGAAGATGTATTTCACGTAACTGTAACTACAGTCTTTCAATAAAAACCCCAAGCAACAACATCACAAAATAATCAACTGTACAAGGAGCACTAAAAATTGTTTTTATGCAATGCTAAAACACACTTCTATTTCAGTTAAATATTACTTTTATTCTGTTTCAACTTGAATTCTGTTTCTTAGACTCAATAACTATAGGAATTTCATGGTAATAAAGCTAAAAAATTACCCAAGGAATAAAGAAATGCTGAAACTAGAATGACCACACAATTGGTGGGTAAACATATCAGTTAAAAGCTTATGAATGAATTTCAGGTAATAAAATATCAATAATAATTCACTCCATGCTAAGGAGGTAACAGACACTGTGCTGCTTTATAAGCATTATATTATTTAAGACTTACAAATCCTTTGTAATACTCTATTAGCATCTTTTCTTTTGTGAGTGGAGGGAGGTAGATGAAGACAATAAGGTTCACAAAGATATGTGACTGTCTCCTAATCTAGTATTTACGTACATATTTTCTCATTAATCTATGTCTTAATCACCAGATGTAGCCACTAATTATATTCCTTTCCTTCAAAAAATGATGATCAATATGAAGAAAATAAATTTTTCATGTTTTCATGAAATTTAAATTTCAATGAGATTATTCTTTTTGGATACCTAAGAAGTTTTAACCTAAGACTAAACAAATAGACTAACAAACACTGTCTAAATTGAATTTTTTTATATAAAGTACTTAATTTGTTAGCCTGGAAACATAACTGTCTTATACTTGTTATGGTTAAATATACTGAAACAATGCTGATAATCATTAATAAAAAAATGAACATTGTATATTTCTGTGAATGTTTGCTACAGTAAATGAAACAAATCAAAAGAATGTAAAAATCACTCCAAAGCTTACCCTCGAGACATCTGTGGTGAATATTCAGGTAGACTTTCTTTCAGACACATTCCAATGAATCTACTAATACACTTCTGTATTTTTAATGGCTGCTACATAGTCCATTATATTGAGACTTCAAAATTTGTTCAACTAGCTCCCAAGAGATAGACATTAGGCCATTTTTTTTTATTTTTTTGAGAAGGGCAGGAGAATACTTCCATGAACAGCTCTGCAATATAAATATCTCTATGTGGTTTTATTCAATCATCTTATTGCCACATATTTTAAAATCTGTTGGCACATTATATAGGAAACAGTAGGATCTGTAGCTCCAAGAAAAATACACTTACAACTTTTCACCTCTTCAAGCTGACTACAGACATCCAGGGGCCCTTGCTCTGATAGCCTGTGGGTCTCTGCAGGACTTGCCTTGTATGCTCTGGTCAGGAATTCTACAGACAGGTCTTAGCAAGTGCGATAACATAGACTGACCTGCATTTATCCACTACCACCTGAGTCATCCCTGAGAAAAAGCCATAGCTCTTTTTGAGAGAAGCCATGGGCAAGCCCTTTAAGTTATGCATCCAAAAAACTAATCACACGTCCACATTCCAAACATAGTGGCCTAAAGCCATATATTGTTTTACAGCCTGTTTTTAACTTATGGCTAGAGAATTCTTCTAACATAGGGGACAGTCTAGTGACAAAGGGAGAAAGTCTCACAAAACTGCTGATGAAAGGATAACCTAGATGGGTGGGAGGGAGGCTTAAGAGAGAGAGGATGTACATATACATATAGCTGATTCACTCCACTGCACAGCAGAAACTAGCACAACATTGCAAAGCAATTATACTCCAATAAAAAAGAGGAGATCGCAGAACCTCTAGAAAAAATTATTCTCAAAGTCCCTACCAAACATCTACTGTGTAGGTAGCTGTGATTATTAAATTACATTGTAAAATTCGTAGCTCCATGTCTGATATACTAAGAGATCAATAAATGTTAACCATTATTAGGTTTTCTCAACTTCTCCATATGTTTCCTTTACCTACTTTCTCTAACTGAAAACTGTTTCTCAGGAATTTAACTGGCTGCCTTTGTGTGAGTATTTTCTTCCCATACAGTCCTTTCATCCTCACTGTAAAAAGTATCGTCTATCCAGTTTTTACCAAATTCCCCCCGACATTCCAGTTCAAACATCTAACATCTCATGTATGAATTATTCTAATGACTCCTCACTGGTCCCCCTTCATCTGCTCAAATTCCCTTTCAATCCCACTATATAGAGAAGCAGAATAATGTTTTCAAGTGCAGATCTGAGCATGTATGTTCCTTGTTTAACGCTGCTCAGTGACTTCCCTTCACCAAGGGATGAGGTCTGCCTCTTCGCCATGCCCCTCCTCCCCTCTCCACTCTGGCCTTCCATTAGCCATGCCCCTCCTCCCCTCTAGAAACCAGGTACTTCCTCTTGATAGCCTAGAAAGGGCTATTACCTCTCTCTGGAAACCCTGTATCCTAAACCAATATCTGTCTACATAGTGCCTTTTAAGTTTCAAATTTTAACACAAAAGTATTTTTTTTCCTTTCCCATTCTCTAGTTAGGCCAAGATTCTTGCCATGATTCATTTCTTATGTATCTGTTCTGCTGCATCTATCAGCTTTCCATGCTCCCTTCAGAGTTCCATTAATCTCAGACCTTGGGTCTCCCTTCCTGCTGTGTTTCCCCACCTAGTTCAGTTCAGAGTGTCCGGGGAGTGTGTAATTTCCTCGGTTCTGCCTCGTCACAGCAAAAGTTTGAAGCAACGGATGCGCCAGTGTTAAAGCCCCATGTAATTCCCTGAGACAGACCAGTGTTACAGCTCCATGTTTCAGCTCAGTTTTATTTAGAAAGCAAAGGAGAACACACCCTCAAGGTGTGAAGGCGAGCAGACCCAAAAGAAGTGAAGAAAAGAAAATCCCATAGCCCAGTTTTGGCTCCATTTTTATGTTTTTTTCTCCTCCCGCTGGGCCTGGCCTATGTAAACTGGGCTAGCCAGGACTGCGGTTTGTTTTACTTGAGGTTCTCACTCTGGTCCTTGGACCTTCCTTTGTTCTATTTTCGCGGGCTTTTCCCTTCTTTGTCTTTTAGCCACCGCCATTCTGGACTTCCTTTTCCTATTCTAACTACCTAACAAGAGCAAATAGAAAATGCTCAAGACTACCTGATGAACGAATGAAACACTAAAAAGTTAGTATTGGAAGTAAAAAAACAACTTTTTCATGCACTGATATTGTATCCATTTCTTCAGAATGGTCTATGATGAAAACAATATTTACTTGTTTACCAAAGCTGGAATAACCTAGTACTAGAACAGCTGATCAGTTATATAAACACATACCACTATTAGCACATCAGAAATAACATATTTAAGAAAACTTGATGTACTCTTCTATTCCCAAATGTTATTACTCATTTCAACATAAATGGAATGTGATATTTTATTATAGTCTCTATAATACATAATACCTTATCTATTTCTGAAGATTAAGGCAAATTAAATCAAATATGTATATGTATATATGTGTGTATGCATATGTGTGTGTGTATGTATATATATATACATTTGTTGTTTACTCATTAAGTCATGTCCAACTCTTTTGCTACTCCAAGTACTATAGCCCACCAGGCTCCTCTGTCCATCGGATTTGCCAGGCAAGAATACTTGGGTTTGCCATTTCCTTCTCCAGGGCATCTTCCTGACCCAGGGATCAAACCCACTTCACCTGCTTGTCAGGTAGATACTTTACCACTGAGCCACCTGGGAAGCCTATATGTGTGTATATAGGCGTGGTATGTGTGTGTGTGTGTGTGTGTGTAAACAAAA
This sequence comes from Okapia johnstoni, assembly GCA_024291935.2. Lineage (NCBI taxonomy): Eukaryota > Metazoa > Chordata > Mammalia > Artiodactyla > Giraffidae > Okapia > Okapia johnstoni. The sequence goes on from CM044311.1 coordinate 31,643,535, forward strand.
TATTACAGATTGAATAGTGAGGCTGTAAGTCCAAGATCAAGCTTTTGGCAAATTGGGTTTCTTCCAAGACCTCTCTCCTTGGCTTACTGATGGCTGCTTTCTCCCTACGTACTTATGTAGCTTTTTGTCTGTTTAAAAGCATCTCATGTCTCTTCGTTTCCTTTATAAGGACACCAGTCATACTGAATTAGGGCCCCATCCTCATGACTTCATTTAACCTTAGTTATCTTTTTAAAGATCATATCTTTAATAGCAGTCATGTTGGTGGCTACAGCTTCAACATATGAGTTTGGGGGAGACACAATTCAGTCATAAGTTCAAATCTCTTACCACCCACAAATAGAAATAAATCGACCTGAGTAACAAAACCATACTATCAGTTTCAATAAGTATATGCTATTGACTCCTGTAGTGTTTAGAAGGCCCAGCAAAATTCATTTTTTGAGGTTGTGCAATGATAATGACAAACCTCTCTCATTATTATTATACCTAGGTTTCTGTTAACATAAGTTAATTTTTTAAAAGAAACCAGCAGATCAACATTGTAAGTAGTTATTACTGTTCCTGTGTGCAGACTAGCCCCCAGGGCCACACAAACAGTATGTCATTTTTCTTTTTCTTCCTGTCACCCTCTTTTGACCCTTGAAGCTCTCTAGTCCTCTTGAGTAAATAGTGTGAAAGCTGACAAAGTAACAAATGTTAGAGCTAAGTTTAATATTGCAGTTGCCATTCATCTCCTGTAAAACAGCAATGTTTCTAGTTAAAATTAAAGGCACATTTTTATGTAAAATTTTCACAGGATTTCATATTTTTAAAAATTAAGGGTGTTTCTTTATTAACTGCTACTTTCAAATCTCCTGATAACTAGACTATATATCACATCAAATTTTAATGGTTATTTATTTACTTAACAGAATATTACTGTTGAGAATAACAGATTTCTATCCCTACACCCATATTTTATATTCCCCTAGTGTTTTCCTGGTTGAATTTCTAATCCTCACTCTAGACATCTTAGCCTTAATCATGTTCATTTCAGTTCTGTGCTCTGAATACAAATAGCTCATTTTGCAACAAAAGCATATAAATAATTTTACCTTTTTCTTCTTCTTACCAAACAACTTATTTTGCAAATCCACCTTCCACCTGCAACCCTGGTCCAGACTCCTTTTCTACATGGTTGTTAAGCAATTGCAAGCTTATGTTTTATGTTTTAGCCTCTGTAACACCACCACTTTCACTCATTGAAGAAAAAAATATCCTCTAACTTGAGAATTGTTTTACCATTCTAATATGATTGTCATCTCAGCTCTAATTCTACATCTCTAAAAATGCCATTTCTGATCTTTGCCTTTGTACAAGAAAGTCCTTTAATCCACTCCTCTAGGTATAAGAATCAAATGAATATGAAAAAAACACCACTAGAGATTGTTTTTATCATTGGTTCTTGTTCCTTAGGTGCTATTAGTTTACTTCTTTCAGAAACCAGAATACTTCTCACCTCTTATCTCTGCTATGGAAAGATTTTCTTAGATATTTAGGATGTGCTTGCCCCTTCCTACTACTTGATGTGCAAAAGTCGGGAGAAGGGTACGGAGGGAGATCCCAAGGCAACACAGTTTCCAGAGATTTGCTCTCAGTTCAGGAGTGTCTTTGTAATACTGCAAATTTCAGACAACATATAAGGTAGGTCTGAGAGACACCAAGTTACAATGCTGGGGTGCCCGGTCATTAAATACATGAGGACACTCTGACAGTAAGAACAAATGAGTTCCCACATATCTATGCATTTAAGATTCATTTAAGGAACTACATAATAAACAATATTACATTCAGTTATTTTGCGACACTAGTGTCTAGACACTTTTGACAATCTGGGCACATGTGGTCAGGATAGATTACATATGCTGTCAAGGTGTTATCCTTTCTAAGGATCTGGATCCTTATAATCCCTGCAACAGTGATTTAGCTCGTCTTCAGATTTGATGGCCACAATTTGAAAACCACTTGGAGAAATAAGAGACCTGGATTAAATGCTCCCTACTTTGGCTGTATAATTTTGGGTAAATCACTTAGCACCCTAGGTGCTTGAGTTTTGTGAGGCTTCAAACTAAATTGATAACGCATATAGAAGCCCCCTGCATGCATATATGTATGCTAACTCACTTTAGTCATGTCTGACTCTTTGCCACTCTATGAACTGTAGCCTGCCAGGCTCCTCTGTCCATGGGATTCTCTAGGCAAAAATACTGGAGTGGGTTGCCAAGCCCTCCTCTAGGGGATCTTCCTGAACCAAGGGTCAAATCCGTGTCTCCTATGTCTCCAGCATTGGCAGGTGGGTTCTTTATCACTAGCACCACCTGGGAAGCCCAGAAGCCCTCTCTGCACCACCAAACAGGATATACATGCAAAATACCATTATCTCAAAGAACAAGAGGAAAAGGCCTGTGTGAGGAATTGCATGTGATGTGATGAAGAGGGATACAAATTTCTGGAAGCACCTTTGGAGAAATACCATTGTGGAAGCATGTATAGAGAGCAAAACATACATTCTGGATTCTTCCACCCTGTCCAACTCTCTTCCTGCTGGGACAGTGACATAAGAGTGGGGGCAGCCCTACTTAATTTATCACAGTTCTTTCATCCTATGTTTAATAATGGGCCATTTTTAATGCCTCCTGAAGGGAAGGAAAAATCTCTTTCCTCTGTAAAAAAAGATGGATGCATACCAATTTATTGAAATGTAAGTTTTATGTGACACTGGAACCTTCAAAAGGAAATGATGACCTGAACAAATAGTAAAAATGAATATTTTTGTGCAAGGTCTGATGAGGCATGGAAAGTTGTGGAATGATAGAACAAAGAGTATAAGCTAAGTCATTACTGGGGGACAGTTAGCAAGACTTGTCCCTTAAGAGTCTTCTCTGTATCCTTTAGCCTTCAGAGGTAAGGGTGCTCCTTTCCTGTGGTTATATGAAGGGCACCTCTCACACGAGAGTCTTAAGCTCCACTTTAGGGAAGATAAGAAAATTCTTTCTACATCTCTCATTTCTCAAATTTCCCTTAGCTTGAAATATTTAACATGCTAAATATCTTATTTTGAGATAATATATCCTGAATTCCATCACTTCGAAGGATCATGCTTACCCAGGTTTTCCACCCAAACTCACCTACATGAAAAGCACAGCACAATTCTTAGTGGTATAGGGAGCAAAATTGCCACTAGTAGTGTATATCTTTTGTATGAGGATTAACTTAGGCTGATTATTTTAAGTCCCAAAAGACTCAGGAAGAACATCTGACCTTCTCCTAATAGTCTAAAAGAATTATGATAGAGGATGTATTCCAAGAAGGGAGCTATCACCATAAATAACTATAGTATGAACTAGGTGTGTGGACAGGGAGGAACTTAGAAAAGTCCATTACAATTCTACCAAAGTCTCATTGTCTCTGCATGGCCCAGCAAACAGTCCTTTACCAAACATTTGCTTTTCCATCTCCAAGTGAATTGCCTTTTTCTCCTTTGAAGTCCCAAATCACTACCTCCAACATTCTGCTTTGTCTTTAGCTGAAGACAGTATTTAAGGTGAGAGTTTCAGCCATTTGGATAAGTTTCCTCAGTCTTCCTAGCTCTCTACCATGTATACATGTTATTAAACTTTTGTTTGATTTTCTCCAGTTAATCTGTTTCATGTCAATTTAATTCCTAGAGCAGCCAGAAAAACTTAAAAGGATAGAGAAAAATTTCTTCTTCCCTGAAAATGGTATAAGTATTTTCTTTGGAATATCATTATAAAAATGAGTGAAAGATTTTAGAATAAGTTGTTTTTTTTTTCTGTTGTAGTAGGGAAATGAACAAAAGGGCAGTTTTCTAATTTATAGAATCAGGACATGTATTGGAATAAATCTATAAGTTAAACACCTCAGTGTTCAAAATAATGCATGTCTGAAATATTCCAAGCTCTTACTTGAGAATACCATGCGGGAAAAAAAAAAAAATTAGGTCACAGTTCTAAGTATACTCACGCACATATAAAATATTTATAGTTTAAGGAAAATCAGAGTATCCATTAATGGATATGATGTGTGAAGGCATCATTGTTCTATGGTTTTCACTTCAGTGAATATTGAATCAATTTAATGAAATAAGTGAGAAAAATTTCATTTAGGGCCAATGTGATCAAGGGTGTGTCACTCGAGGTGTGACATGATTTTTCACCTGTGCACTTCTCTACTAATAAACAGAGTGTAGCCAAGCCCGTTGGCACACTTACTGAGAAAATTATGAAGCCATCCACTTGTAACGATTTTTAGCCATCGCTGATCTAGGCCAGATTTGAACTGCTGACCCAGAGGTGTAAGATCCCATATCCGGCTCCTCATTATTTTTGTATCATTGTTTGCTTGCAAAGAGACTTGCTAAAGAACTGCTTAGAAAAGGAGCATATATTGCTTCAATGTCTTCAGAAAACTTCCTTAATATACTGTTTTAAAATGTGTCCGTTTCACTAATTTGCTGCAGTGATTTGCTTCTATTATTAATATTCAGGAATCTGAAAGAAAGTAAGGTATGTTTTATGCAAAGAAGGGATTAGGAGATTGAATCAACCAATCCTGCTGTGAGATATAAGTATGTCTTTATGATTTAAATTTTCCTAAAGAATGATGGAAGAGAACAATTCACAAAAGTATGCGTTTCTACGTGGCAGTCTTATTTATAATTTAAAGGCTACCATTTCTCTCCCCAATTCAGTAAACTAGAAAACAACCAAATTAGAACAAAAGAAAATCTCTCACAAATCTTATGATAGTGACAAAATATCTCAAAAAAATCAGAAAAATAGAGTAAGAGTAGACAGATGAAAAATACATTTATTGCTTTTGCCCACCCAGTCTGTGCCTCCTCAGCAGATTCTCATAACTTGGAAAGGAAATATATATTATCCTGAAGCCATGATTAATTCCATGTAACTTTCAAAGCAAGCTGAATAGCTAAACACCTTTGAGAAAGAGATTTCATAAAAACATTATTAACATCATCAAACTAAATTGTAAAATTATTTTCCCATATGAAAAGAACTTTCTCACACTTTGTTAACTATTTCCTGACCCCTCTCTCTAGATATGTTATTATATATATATTTTAAACTATGGCATAACTTTCCCACAAGCTCTGAAGACACAAGTTTATCTCCCATAGGTTTCTGCAGTGAGAGGTATTTCTCTCAAATATTCAGTTATAGTGTATTTCATGCAAAAATGTTTTCAATGGAATGTAGTGTAAAAAGGATATCATATGTAAGTAACTGCTCAAAAAGAGATTTTTTACAGAAATCTCTTTGAAACATTAAGAGAGACCAAGTTTAACATGGGACGCTTGTTTCTCTTCTGATTTTAGATCACCCAATTTCAGAAAATTATCATTTACTTTACAAAATCAGCAAATGTTCAACTTCAACAGATATCACGCCTACCATCTTATACACTAGGTCATAGTCTTTTCTCCACTCTGTAACTTTGCAAGTAATGGGAATCTGACCTAGTCACATAACTCAATTCTGTGCCCCTCCCAGAAATGCAGTTTATCTGCCAGCATTCCTTAAATATATATATTAGAGCAAATAGCTTTTGTAACCTTTCCTTGACTCCTTTCAGAAGGTGAGGTGTGTGTGTTGAACAATGTGGCAATGCAGGTCTGGGTTATGAGTTATAACGAAGGCAGGAAAATAACTCCATATTTTTTGTCCTACACATGTAATTGAAACTCAAGTCAGATTAAAAAACATAATTTTTCTAACCAATAGCAAGTCCAAAAAGTCTAAATGGCTTGTAGCTTTGTGAGTAAACTGATCTTTTATGTGTTTGATTATACTATCTTTATTATAATTTTCAGTTTAAAAGAAAAATTTTGGTGGTACTCAATTGTTAAAAAAGCAAGGGAATTCCAGAAAAACATCTACTTCTGCTTCATTGACTACACTAAAGCCTTTGACTATGTGGATCACAACAAACTGTGGAAAATTCTTAAAGAGATGGGAATGCCAGACAACCTTACCTGTCTCCTGAGAAACCTACATGCAGGTCAAGAAGCAACAGGTAGAAGCAGACATGGAATAATGGACTAGTTCAAAATCGGGAAAGGAGTACATCAAGGCTGTATATTGTCATCCTGTTTATTTAACTTATGTGAAGGGCCGGGCTTGATGAAACACAAGATGGGATCAAGATTGCCAGGAGAAATAACAATAACCTCAGATATGCAGATGACACCACCCTTATGGCAGAAAGCGAAGAGAAATTAAAGAGCCTCTTGATGAAGATGAAAGAGGAGAGTGAAAAAGCTGACTTAAAACTCAACACTCAAAAAACAAAGATCATGGCATACGGTCCCATCACTTGATGGCAAATAGATGGGGAAACAATGGAAACAGTGACAGAGTTTATTTTCTTGGGCTCCAAAATCACTGCAGATGGTGACTGCAGCCATGAAATTAAAAGACATTTGCTCCTTGGAAGAAAAGCTATGACCAACCTAGACAGCATATTAAAAAGTAGAGACACCACTTTGCCAACAAAAGTCCATCTAGTCAAAGCCATGCTTTTTCCAGTAGTCATATACAGACCTAAGAGTTGGACCATAAAGAAGGCTGAGTGTCAAAGAATTGATGCTTTGAACTGTGGTATTGGAGAAAACTTTTAAGAGTTCCTTGGACTGCAAAGAGATCAAACCAGTCAATCCTAAAGGAAATCAACCCTGAATATTCATTGGGAGGAGTGATGCTGAAGCTCCAATACTTTGGCCACTTGATGTGAAGAGCTGACTCATTGGAAAAGACCCTGATGCTGGGAAAGATTGAGGGCAGGAGGAGAAGCGGATGACAGAGGATGAGATGGTTGGATGACATTACCAGCTCAATGGACATGAGTTTGAGCAAACTGAGGGAGATAGTGAAGGCCAGGGAAGCCTGGTGTGCTGCAATCCACGGGTTCACAAACAGTCGGACGTGACTGAGTGACTGAACGAGAACAACAACAAGGGTTGTTGAACAACTAACAATTTCTCAAATATAAACACACAGCCACTATAGTGAAAGGAATCAGTATCACCCGCTTATGAAATGATGTAATGTCTAGATAAACAAATAATCCTTCCTGCAGTAGCTCCAATTAAGAAGCCAGTTTGACACTGTCTGCTCCTCCACATCCTTACTCTTATATGAATGCAGCATACTCATCCTGTGGTCTGGTGTAGAACCACATTGAAAAACTTTAACACTTTTTCTGATTCTAAGATTTACATTCATAAACAAATACAGATTTTTCAAAAGGAGAATAATAGAAAGCTAAAAATATGCAACTAACATATATGTATATGGATGAATCCCTTTATCGTGCACCTGAAACTATCACAGCACTGTTAATTGGCTATACTCCAGTACAAAATAACAAGTTGAAAAAATACAACTAACAAAAATTCAACTTTAAACTGATATCAAGGGGAAATGATGGTTCTGTGATCAAGGAGGGCAAACGGATTAAGTACTAATGACAAAGTGAAGCACTAAAAGAACCTAAGTAATGCCAACACAATTCTCCACCACATGCTATAGAATTTGAAATGTTTCAATAAGCCATACCTAAGTTACAGTTAAGAAACCTGATATTGCTGCTGATATCAACCTGACCCTATGGACAAATGCCTACTTTGTCTTTGCCAAGTGATCCTTGAACTTGAATCCTTGAACTGGTATAGAATTCTGCAATCAGGCTGGGTTTTTGAGGGGGATGTGAAGCTGAACAAATCTGATAAACTGCTTTGAGGAAATGACAGTGACAGGTGACAGGAATTGGGCAGGATGATACAATCCATTTAATCTTTATCAGATATCTTTATATTCTGCATCAAAGAGTTGTGTTTGAAATAAATAGGTACTCCCTTGTGGGGACAAAACAATCAGAAAAGAGAAAGGTTATCAATTTTCTTGATGACCAAGAGGATGTAGTTCAGTTCAATTACTCAGTCGTGTCCAGTTCTTTGAAGCCCCATGGACTGCAGCACACCAGGCTTCCCTGTCCATCAGCAGCTCCCAGGGCTTGCTCAAACTCATGTACATTGAGTCAGTGATGACATCCAACCACCTTGTCCTCTGTCCTCCCCTTTTCCACCTACCTTCAACCTTTCCCAGCATCAGAGTCTTTTCCAATAAGTCAGCTCTTCACATCAGATGGCCAAAATATTAGAGCTTCAACCTCAGCATCAGTCCTTCCAATGGATATTCAGGATTGATTTCCTTTAGGATTGACTGATTTGATCTCCTTGCAGTCCAAAGGACTCTCGAGTCTTCTCTAGTACCACAGTTTGAAGGCATCAGTTCTTTGCATTCAGCCTCTTTTACTGTTCAGCTATCCCATCTGTATATGACTACTGGAAAAATCAAAGCTTTGACTATACATCTTCATAGGCAAGCTAATGTCTCTGCTTTTTAATATGCTGACTAGGTTGGTCATAGCTTTTCTTCCAAGGAGCAAGTGTCTTTTAATTTCATGGCTGCAGTCACCATCTGCAGTGATTTTGGAGCCCAGGATAATAACATGTTTCACCGTTTCCATTGTTTCTCCATCTATTTGCCATGAAGTGATGGGACTGGATGCTGAGTTTTAAGTCAGTTTTTTCACTCTCCTCTTTCACTTTCATCAAGAGTCTCTTTAGTTCCTCTTTGCTTTCTGCTACAATCCATTAAAAATTGGCAGTATCCAGAAGAAAAAGATTAAGTGATATTCAAAATGACTCTTTCCAATACTCCTCTTTATGCAGACTGTCAAAATTTGAACTTGTCAATCAACTTTTTCTCCTTCCTTTCTAGCATTTTGGTAAGTCTCTTACCAAATATCATCTAATAAATCTGTCGATTAAAATAAGATGCACCATTTGAGAGTTGTGAGTAAAGTTTTATTTGGGGAAAAATGAGGACTGAAGCCTGGGAAAAAGCACCTCAGATAGCTCTGAGAGACTGCTCCAAAGAGGCAGTGGGAAGAGGTCAATATATAAGGTTTTGGTGAAGGGGGAATTCAACGTAATTAAGGACTCATTTTACAAAAGGTTTTCTGCTAGTTACAAGGAGCTCATGTTATCATGAGGGATTTACTGCTTTTCTAGTTGGAGAAGGAAATGGCAACCCACTCCAGTGTTCTTGCCTGGAGAATTCCGGGAATGGCGGAGCCTGGTGGGCTGCTGTCTATGAGGTTGCACAGAGTCGGACACGACTGAAGCGACTTAGCAGCAGCAGCAGCAGACGTGAGGAGATGGGTTTCTCAGGGGGCTTCCTAGGTGGCGCTAGTGGTAAAGAACCCACCTACTTTTGCAGGAGGCATGAGTAAGTTCGAGCTCTGGGTTGGGACAATCAGAAAAGAGTCTGAAGCGACTTAGCACAGCACAGTACACAAGGATTGGGCTCATGAAATGAAATCCTGAAAAGATCTAACCATCTAAAGACCTGTTCCACCAGTTTCTCTGGAGCACAGAGTGCCTCATTCTCCACTCTGAATTCCCCTCACTGGGTGTTGAAGGTTGCCAGCTTCAGCAGCATAGGGTTCAGTCTTCTCAAAGGCAGATGGCAAACACACTTGTGGTTGTTGTTCAGTTGTTGGCAAATGCTCTTGGCAAGTGCCAATTTGTACTTGACATGTAAATGCCAATTTGTAGTTGACAAACCAAAATATCATATATATTTATAATATAGGAAATTATCTGACTACTTTCCCATTTCTATGCCTATCTGTATCATTAAAAACTGATGCTTCTTCAAGCTCATTATGTTTCCATAAAAGTGTACATTAAAGACAGTGGAAAGCATTGTTTGAATACCCTTGGTTTTAGTCAGGAGGTGACCTGAGCCATTAATGCTATTTAAACACTTTTCCTTTGATATTCAAGACTGCAGCATGCTGTCTTCAGGCAATGTAGACAAGACTTGTAAACAAGACTTTAATGATAAAATAGAGGAACAAAGACAAGCTACTCGTGTCAGTGTCAGTAGGTAAATAGCACTAATCTGTCTTCATTATTGCTATGCAGGCCATAATACCAGGTGGGAGGATGAGTAATATCTTTTACCATTATCCAAGAGCTAAGGACCAAGAGAAACTTAATCAACACAAATATGGCAATCATTTCAGTCTGAAAAATTATAATACTTTTGAAGAAGTTTGACATGTTTCTTTCAAAGTAGGGAGGCAACCTCTTACTATCCTTTATTATCATTGTTTCTCTAGAGGTAAAATGTGTTAGATTTGAATACTTAGCACAAGCTTCTTCTTGGCCAAAAACTAACTAAATAAAACCCTCCAAAACAATAAAATACCTTGATCAGATTTTTTCTTTTTGTGCTCCTCCTAAAGAGAGAAAAACTAAAAGGTAGGAAAAGCAAACTGGAATGTAAAAAAATGCAAGTACCTGTAATCAAAATTAAACCTATCACTGTTATTAAATCCTTTTTTGAACAGTTTTGTTTCTGACCTATATAGTATTCATTCCACTAAAAGATACTATTTTGTCTTTACTTTTGAAATCTTATATGTGACCAAAACTAGCTAAACTCAATTAATCAAGATTGACCCCATGAAGACTTGTTAAATAAATTACATTTGCCTTGGAGTTCTTTTCTTTTAATGCCTCTTCCAACTGCCTCTATTGAGGCAGGAGGTAGATCCCCTACCCACCAGGGTAAAGCAATTGGAGATCCATTCCCTACTGAATGAAACTCCAAGAAGAGAATAGTGGGGCAATTAGAGGAGGAGGCTGGGCCCTGTCCAGATCATGCATTTCTTTTCTTGAATTCAGGAGACCTCCCCAACCACACATGTGCAGAAAAGGCTCCTTAGAGGCCAAAGGGGAGTTTTGACAGGGGATGTTTTCTACCCATAAGGCTTTTTGGTAAAATCCATCTTGGCTAAGAGATGCTAGCACACACATGAAAGGGTCCTGAGACACACCAAATGTGGACGTTGCACACAGCCTTTTCCGACTCTTTGTGAACCTATGGACTGTAGCCCATTAGGCTCCTCTGTCCATGGGATTCTCCAGGCAAAAATACTGGAGTGGGATGCATTTCCTCCTTAAGGGGATCTTCCCAGGGATTGAAACCATGTCTCTTACATCTCCTGCATTGGCAGACACATTCTTTACCACTATCGCAACCTGGGACGCTCTATGGACTGTGAACCGGGCTAATTGAAATGATTGGCTGAAGGAAACCCAGAAGAAATGCCATAAAAGTAATTCAAACTGCCACAAGAGGGTGACTCAGTGACTCTCTCTCCCTGAGTTCACCCTTGTGTCTATCCACATGTACTGTACTCTTTTTTTCCCCTTAATAAATACTTTACTTGTTTCACTACTTTCCATTTTTTGGGGATCCTTTTCTGCAAAGCCAAAGGGTCCTTGTCACTGACCATTGGTCTAGTGGCTAGGATCTGTTGCTTTCACCACCTTGACACAGTCCAGACTCTGGCTGGGAACCCAAGCCCCACTTCAAGCTGCTGCTTATTGAGGCCTCCAGAGGTCACTATGCCATAGTTCTTAACTAACTGTTGAAAACAAAACAATAGGTCCAAAACAGAGTCACTTATGTGAAACTCTGTCACCAAAGTGAGACTTAATTATAGTTTCAGTCTCTCCCAGAAAAGGAATCTTAAACCAGGCAGTCAGGAATCACCTGGTCATCGTTAGTGAGGTCATCTGCCTGACAGACCCCTGTCATCCCCTGAAAGAAAGTGACCTGCCACACCCAGGCCACTTTTTGCTAGTAAAAAGTTCTTGTTCCAAGATCCTTCTTGCCTATAATACCCTACTTTTGTACAGTGTCTCAGAGCCTTTTACCTGCTAGATGGGATGCTACCTTATACACGAAACATTGAGTAAAACCAATAAGATATTTAAAATGAACTCAGTTGAACTTTTTAAACAACCCATCATCAAAACTGCTCAGTAACTCTGCTCACACCCAAGCCCCACTTCTCACTGCTACTCTTCCTATGTTCCTTATGTTTAGTAACTAGGCTCACCAGTCATTTAGTTATTACAGTAAGAAATACAGGGTCAACCTTGATTCTATAATCCAATCTTTATATGTTATTGATTCTACCTTCTAAACCTTTCTTGAAATTTACAATTTTACTCCATTCCCATATGCACTATCTCATGTTTCCCTCAATCAGTTCTGTATTGGGTAATCAGTGATTTGATTAAATAAATAAAATCTGATCAGCTTACTTTCTGTTTAAACTCATCAATGGATCCTCACATATTTGGAATAAAAGCCACATTCTTTCATTTCGCTTAGGAAACCCATTTTTCTCTGCATTCATGCTCAGTCACTCAGTTGTGTCTGACTCTGTGACCCCATGGACTGTAGCCCACCAGGCTCCTCTGTCCAACGGATTTCCCAGCAAGAACACTGGAGTGGGTTGCCATTTCCTTCTCCAGGGGATCTTCCCAACTCAAGGATTGAATCTGTGTCTCCTGTGTCTCCAGTATTGGCAGGAGGATTTTTACCACTGGATCACCTGGGAAACCCCAGTTTTGTTCTGGGCCCAACTCACATCTTCAGTCTCTTTTTTCTCAGCTTTCAGTTCTTCTCTGTTAACTCCAAATTTATTCAGTGACTAAATATAATTACAGTTAACAAAGATATAAATGTACACAGCAGATATGGTCACCTGTAAGAAGTCAGTGTGATTTTAATATATGTTATATGAAGAGCTTTCAAGAGAGAAAGTTGGACTGGTGGGTTGTGATTAACTCAGAGGAATAAAAGTGACACACTAGGGAACATGGATTTAACTTTGAAGGAAATGGAAAGGCTTCAAGGTTTTTGAGTCAAGGATAAATCTGGTCAGTGGTATAGTTTAGGAAAAGAAAACTTAGAGCAATTGGTAAAATTAACTGGGTGGAGTGTGCAAGACTGGATCTAGTGCAATACTGGATAAGGAAACTAGTAAAGAAGCCACTGCAGTAAATTAGAAGTAATATCTTCCAATATGGTAGTAGCTGTGGGAATGAGAAGGAAGAAATCAAAGTGAAAGTTATTATGAAGGAAAATCAATAGTTCTTGGTGAGCAATTGGCTGTGGTAGGCAAAGAGAGTCAAAGATGACAGAGGATTTGCGCATATGACTAGGAAGAAGATAGTACAATTAACACTTCAGATATACTGGAGCAGGAGCGCAGCATGTCCAGCTTTAGCCTTATTGGATTTGAAAAATATTGTGTTATGCCGTTCAAGTAATGTTCATAGTAGGAAAATAAAAATTTCAGATTAAGTATTTTGTATGTTAAGATTTGTACCTGGTTATTATTCTTGTGAAACACATATTCCCTGTTGCTAGTATAAAAAAAATTATACTGCCTGTGTAATTTATAATTCTGTAAGGAATATTCAAATCACAGTGAGGCACAGGGAAAGACTGGCTACTCAACTTACAGGGTCCAGTGAAAAAGAAAATATAGGGTTCCTGGTTCAAGTATTAAGGGTTTCAAGATGGCAAGAGCATTAAACCAAGACCAGGGCTCTTCTCAGCAATGAACCCTGTGCAACTACATTGATTTTACACCTATGACACCAGCCCTGGGATAAGGATCAAGTATGCTACCTCTATTAGTGTCATGATTACCAGGGAAAGAGGTTTCAAGTGTCCATCTGTGTCTTCTTATGCATCTCAACATGTACTTAAAATTCTAATGGGGCACAATCAGCTTTACTCAATTTGTATGTGCTTTATAGAATCATAATTAGGCTTAATATACTTTCTTTGATAGAACTCCCAACACACTTACTGCTGCTGCTGCTGCTAAGTCGCTTCAGTCGTGTCCGACTCTGTGCAACCCCATAGATGGAAGCCCACCAGGCTTCCCCATCCCTGGGATTCTCCAGGCAAGAACACTGGAGTGGGTTGCCATTTCCTTCTCCAATGCGTGAAAGTGAAAAGTGAAAGTGAAGTTGCTCAGTCGTGTCTGACTCTCAGCGACCCCATGGACTGCAGCCTACCAGGCTCCTCCGAACATGGGATTGTTCAGGCAAGAGTACTGGAGTGGGCTACCATTGCCTTCTCTGAACACATTTACTACTTGTCAACAAAGATAAAAATGTTAGAAAAAAATAAGTTGAGAAAGTAAAATTGTTAAAAAATATTCTCCCTTTTGGTCTGTTCTTCCCTATTATGTTAGATGTTTAATCCTAAAACTGTTTATCAAAAGTGGGATAAAAAAATGAAACCTGAATTGGCACTGGAAAACAATTCAGGAGAAGTTACACTGCTAGTCTAAAGTGAACCTCTTTGGAATTTTCAATGAACCCTGTCTAATGCAAGTTACAAGTACACTTCTAAACCCTTTATAAATATTAACTGACTTAAAAACTCTTATGAAGTAGGTCTAGTTTTCCTATTTCCCAGGTAAGAAAATCAAGATACAGAGAGGTTAATGATTGCTTAAGGTTATATAGCAAGAAGTGGCAAAACTGAAACCACAACCAGGGCCTTCTGGCCCAAGAATTTACGTTCTTACCTAATACACAGTGCTGTTCTCTCAGTACACTACTACTTCACTACAAACACAAGCCAAAATCGAATGGTTACATAATTTTAAAATTCCATGGAAAATGATTATTTGATGTATAGGGAAGCATTTTTGAAAAATACTCCATCCAATAGAATGAACAAAATTATGAATAATTATTGAAAGTGTCCGAAAGAGAAATGGGCTTCCCTGGTGGCTCAGATGCAGGAGAAAAGGTTTGATCCTTGGGTTGGGAAGATCCCCTGGAGAGGGGAACAGTAACTCACTCCAGTATTCTTGCCTGGGAAATCCTAGGGACAGAGGAGCCTAGTGGGCTACAGTCTGTGGGGTCCCAAAAAGTCAGACATGACTGAGTAACTAACACTTTCAAAAGAGAAACAGTAAAACATTGGGTAAATTTTGCGTATAGCATTACAAACATGTACCATCTTTAATTGGAATTCCTGTAACTATCCACAATTTGAAATTTAAATCAGTAAGGTGTCATCTAATGTATAAACTCTGATTTTACATGTCTTTTGGGAAGGGTAGAATGGGATCTTCTTGAACTTTTTAATTGACTGCTTGATTTTTTGAATCTCCCAGCTTTATGCCTAATATGTTGAAAAGTTAAGGAATGCTTATTTTATTATCCTGTGTTTCATTCTATACTGTGATACCTTTAAGTCAGGAATGTGTACAGCTTATATTTTTCAAGAGGCTGGAAGTATTTGGGAAGTATGTATTGATGGAAAGTCACTGATTGGGAGGAGACTTGAACTGGTGAGCAGTCAGACCCATAGAAGATAGTCTGATATTAGTTTTTGCAGAATTCAACTCAACATACATGTATAATTTTCTAACACATACGAAAGAGAAAGCAATCACCTACTATTAATATTAGTGCCTATTCTAATTCACAGTTTACCTGTTTTCAAACTTTTCTAAAACTAAGGTGATTATAAAATCTTCCAAACCATGGAACACTTTGGAAAGTAAAAGAAAGTAATAATAAAAATTATGCTGTGATGGCAGGTACACCAAGACTGTCCAGGCAAGCTAGGATGTACAGTCACTCAATGTATAACCAATCCAACCTAACCCAGCTTCACTTTAACCAATCAGTCATAACCCAACAGCAAAATATTAGAAAATTTTATTCTGCTCTCCCATTCAAAGTTGATAATATTAGCTAATTGGCCTAGGTACAACCCTATGCATTTTGACTCATTTCCTATGACTCAACTACATGAATGTATAAATGATTTTTTCAGCTCACGCACTTGGAATCCTCAGATACATAAGTAGAAAATAAAAGTGTAGAAAGTGAAACTCATCATGCTTATATCAATTTGGAAAGATATGAGAGAGAGAAAGGTGGGGGTAGGGAGAGAGAAGAAGGAAGAGGAAGGAGACAGAATGTCAATTAGAAATCTGGGCAGATGAGATACGTGACAACAAATTGAAGCATTAGTACCTGTGAATACCTGGTTCATTGACTGCATAAACACCCAGACTCAATGAGGCTCGGAGTTATCAAGAACAACTAATCAATTTTGAGGAACACCAATGTATTAACCAATGTCAATGCATACTCTAGAATTCTGATATTGATAGATTTAATATTTATGTATGAGACCCCAGAATCTATGACATATTCATTTGTGATTTTCCCGAGTCACCAATTTTACTAATAATCTGAGTATGGGAGTAAATCACTCAACTAACAAGTGATCTCAGTGGACTATGTTCACCATACTCACACCTTAAAATGGGCTCTACTTTTCTTCCCTCGTCATTATCATGTATTTTACAGGAGAAATTTATGCTACGAAAACACAATGATCTGATGGCTTACTATTATCTATAATGAAAAACTTTTCTTCCCAAGAATTGAAGTCACTTGGGTACACAGGCAACCACCTTCCAGTAGGAAAATACAAAAGTATAAGTCACAAGACTGTTGAGAGACTGAAATTTGTAGAGGGAAAATTGGATATTTTCACAGGATAGGGTGAAGCTATGTGGATTACCCTTCACTCTAGGAATTTTCTAAAGAACTTTGACCCTTTGAATCAAAGTACTGCTTTTCCTGCATAGTATTAGATAAACACAGAATTCACACTCTGCAGTGTTCTTTTTCTCTTTGAATGCCCACAAGCACCATTATGTCAAGTCAAGCAAGGTACGACACGATTGACTAGCCTGCAATTTTCTTTTACATCAATCACATTTCAGACCTGTCTCCTTGAGGTTACACTCTGGTCACCTTGATCAGATGTAGGCATATCCCAGGTCCCTACCATCAACCCATTTATAAATCATTTCTCAAGATATGGGCTGCTAACTTCAGCTCTCTCTACCTCTTAAAACTTGCTTGACCTTTTTCTGTTTTGGTCTCAGAGTGAGACTTTATCCTCAAATTTGGAGGCTTCATACAATAGTTCCTATGTACAAATGCAGTTATAGAAAAAATTTATTTCAATATTTAGACAGTTTCTGAGTAATTTAATCCTTTCATAGAAAATTTTACTAATTCGGTAGCCAAGAAAATTGATATTGATATGAACAAAGAAAGGCAAAAAAAAATGGCATATGATAATAGATGTTTTGCCTATACAACATAAGGATCTTTAAGGCTTCAGTTTTTTTAAAATGTGTGTATTTTTCAGCAGGGGTTTCAATTATGAGAATAGAGATTGGTGTCACTGTTCACTTTGGTCTATTATTTTGTAACTAAACCACCTCAATAGTAAAAGGTAAAAGTGTTAGTTGCTCAGTCATGTCCAACTCTGCGACCACATGTACTGTAGCCTATCAGGTTGCTCTATCTATGGAATTCTCCAGGCAAGAATACTGAAGTGGGTTACAATTCACTTCTCCAGGGGATCTTTCCAATTCAGGGATCAAACCTTGTCTCCCCCACTGAAGGCAGATTCTTTACTGTCTATGCCACCATGGAAACCACCTCCATACAACAGCTTAAAACAATGTTTCTTGTGTTTTCTTCATGATTCTGTGTTTGACTGGGCTCAACTACATAGTTCTCACCATGTGTGATTGGCAAGAGTTTTTCACATGGCTACCTTCATCTAGGCATATGGTAGCACAGTTGGGGCTGGATGTCCAAGAGACCTCATTCTCATAGCTGGGAGTTGATCTTGGCTGTCAACTGAGCACTTGTTTGGCTTCCATGTGGCTTTTCTCTCTGCAGTAGTTAAGACTTACTTTCTCACACAGCGACTACATTTCAACAAATGAAAGCAGAAGATAATGGGCCGCTTAAAGCTTAGATTCAGAACTGGCATAGAATGATTTCACCATGCATTATTGGTCACAGCAAGTCATAGCATGAACACAGAATCTAGGGGAATGTAATGTTCAAAGTCCTTCACGCTAAGCTTCAACAGTAGATGAACCAAGAACTTTCAAATGTTCATGCTGGATTTAGAAAAGGCAGAGGAACCAGAGATCAAATAGCAAGTATCCATTGGATCATAGAAAAGCAAGAGAATTCCAGAAAAAAAATTTACTTCTGCTTTATCAACTATGCTAAAGCCTTTGACAATGTGGATCATGACAAACTGTGGAAATTCTTAAATAGATGGGAATATCATACCACCTTACCTGTCTCCTGAGAAACCTGTATGCAGGTCAAGAAGCAACAGTTAGAACAAGACATGGAACAATGGACTAGTTCAAAATTGAGAGGAGAGCATGTCAGGGCTCTATATTGTCACCATGCTTGTTTAACTTATATGCAGAGTAAATCATGCAAAATGCCAGGCTGGATGAAGCAAAAGCTAGAATCAAGATTGTGGGGAGAAATATCAATAATCTCAGATATGCAGATGACACCACTCTAATGACAGAAAGTGAAGAGGAACTAAAGAGCCCCTTGATGAAGATGAAAGAGGAGCATGAAAAACCTGACTTAAAACTCAACATTCAAAGCACGAAGATCATGGCATCTGGTCCCATTACTTTGTAACAAATGGAGAAAAAGTGGAAATAGTGATAGACTCTATTTCCTTGAGCTCCAAAATCACTGTGGATGGTGACTGCAGCCATGAAATTAAAAGACACTTGCTCCTTGGAAGAAAAGCCGTTACAAAACTAGACAACATATTAAAAAACAGAGGTGTAACTTTGCCGGCAAAGGTCCATTTAGTCAAAGGTATGGCTTTTCCAGTAGTCATGTATGGATGTGAGAGATGGACCATAAAGAAGGCTGAGTGCCAAAGAACTGATGCTTTCAAACTGTGGTGCTGGAGAAGACTCTTGAGAGTCCCTTGGACTACAAGGAGATCAAACCAGTCAATCCTAAAGGAAATCAGTCCTGAATATTCATTGGAAGGACTGATGCTGAAGCTGAAGTTCCAATACTTCAGCCACCTGATGTGAAAAGCCGACTCACTGGAAAACACCCTGATGCTGGGAAAGATTGAAGGCAGGAGGAGAAGGGTGTGGCAGGGAATGAGATGGTTGGATGGTAACAGGGACTCAATGGACATGAGTTTAAGCAAACTCTGGGTGTTTGTGAAGGACAGAGAAGCCTGATGTGCTGCAGTCCATATGATTGCAAAGAGTTAGACATGAGTAAAGGACTGAGCAGTGAACAATAACTAGGGGAATGGAAATAATATTCAACATTTAGTGCGAACAGAGGTACATGCAGGTAGGAACCAGTATAATTTTCTTTTTGCAGCTATCTTTGGAGATAACTTCTGACATGAAGTTGTCACTGGAAGGAAAGGACAAGGCTTTACAACTGTATATGTTGAAATCGGGGAGGCAAAAAAAAATATTAGATTTGTAACAATTTTTCCTCTTACTTTTCAGATATAAGGGTTTCCCAAGTGGTGCTACTGGTAAAGAATCTGCCCACCAATGCAGGAGATACAGGTTTGATCCCTGGGTCAGGAAGATGCCCTGGAGAAGGAAATGGCAACCCATTCCAATATTCTTGCCTGGGAAATCCCATGGGTAGAGTAGCCTGGAAGGCTACAGTCCATGGGGCCACAAAGAGTTAGTGACTGAATACACACTGAGTTACTGAACACACACACACATTCTGATATAAACTGTTTAATAAAAGTTACTCCAAATTGTATTCTCTCAAGTTTGAAGTAGATCTTCAAGTCAGTAGGTTAGTTTGATGCCTTAGGCATTTCTCCAATTTCTCACTTCTTGAAAAACATTTGTTTGTAGCAAAGAGGTTTTGCCAAGACACAAAAGCAGAACAATGTATAAAATTTCTCCATTTAGTAGAGATTTACCTAAGAAAACTAGGTATAAAAAATGTATATCAAAACTTAGTAACTAGGTAAAATATCATTGGGTTCAATCCATGCAGACTTTTTCTAACCCAAAATTATATAATATATAGCCAAAAACCTTTAAGTATAAATTATAATATCATTCCTAACTTAATATTACTGTTGTTCAGTTGCTAAGTCATGTCTGTGCATGTTGAAATCTGCCCAGGGGATTTCCCAGGCAAGAATACTGGAGTGGGTTGCCATTTCCTTCTCCAGGACATCTTTTGAGAACCCATGGACTAAGGCATGCTAGGCTTCCCTGTCCTTTACTATCTCCCAGAGTCTGCTCAAATTCATGTCCATTTGAATCAGTGATGCTATCTAACCATAGCCCTAACTTAATGTCAGGGCTTCCAAGGTGTCTCAGTGGTAAAGAATTCACCTGCCAATGCAGGAGAAGTGAGAGATGCGGGTTCAGTCCCTGGGTTGGGAAGATTTCCTGGAGGAGAAATGATGGCCCACTCCAGTATTCTTGCCTGAAGAATCCCATGGACAGAGGAGCCTGGTGGGCTACAGTTCATGGGGTCACAGTGTCACACACGACTGAGCACTTCAGCATAAACTTTTTTAAAAATTAATTTATTTATTATAATTGGAGGCTAATTATTTTACAATATTGTGATGCTCTTTTTTCCATACATTGATGTGAATCAGCCACGAGAATACATGCGTCCCCCAATTCAGAGACCCCTCCCACCTCCCTCCCCATTGCATCCCTCTGAGTTGTCCCAGTATACAAGCTTTGGGTGCCCTGTTCATGCACTGAACTTGGACTGGTCATCTATTTCACATATGGTAATATACATGTTTCAATGCTATTCTCTCAAATCATCCCACCCTTGCCTTCTCCCACAGAGTCCAAAATTCTGTTCTTTATATCTGTGTCTCTTTTGCCGTCTTGCATATAGGGTCGTCGTTACCATCTTTCTAAATTCCATATATGTGCGTTAATATACCATATTGGTGTTTTCCTTTCTGACTTACTTCACTCTGTATAATAGGTTCCAGTTTCACCCACCTCATTAGAACTTAATATCACTCCTGTCTTACATAAAACCTAAACAAACAAGTCTTAATTCTGAAGAGTTCATAACAAAAATACTTAGCATCTGAAGAATATTCTATTTTAAAAAGTAAAATTCAAAAATTAAAACTCGTGAAGAGCTTAATTATTTTACAATATTGTATTATTTGAAAAGAATGTTTTCTTAAATTTTTGGTTTGTTTTTCTCCAGGAAGTATGGCAAACTTGGAATCACTCAGAGCTACAATTCCCAAAGATGGACTACCTGAGAAGAGAAGGATGATAACCCTGTATCTCCAAATGACCAAGGATACACTTGGGGCATATTACATCAGCTGCTGAAGAATTTTGACTGGCATGATCTAACCAGGCAGAAATGATTTATGGTTTAGGTTTTATTTTATTCCATCCCCTTTTACAGGGGCCTCCCCAATGGCTCATTGGGTTAGTAATCTATCTTCTATACAGGAAACTCTTGTTCAGTCCCTGAGTTGGGAAGATCCTCTGGAGAAGGAAATGGCAACCCACTCCAGTACTTTTGTCTGGAGAATTCCCATGAACAGAGGAGTCTGGCTGGCTACAGTCCATAGGATAGCACAGAATATGACATGACTGAGCGACTAAGCACACATCCTCTTTAACAACAATATATCTATTTCTTTTTACTTAGACAACAATGAGATTTTAGATTTCTTATGCAGAAAAGCTTAGAATATAAAAAATATATATTTAAGCTTTATAAATGAAACCAACCTGATCTATTCACATATATATATATATATATGCAAATGTATATATTCAAAAACTATCAGTTCAGTTCAATTGCTCAGTCGTGTCCGGCTCTTTGTGACCCCATGGACTGCAACATGCCAGGGCTCCCTGTCCATCACCAATTCCTGGAGTTTACTCAAACTCATGTCCATTGAGTTGGTGATGCCATCCAACCATCTCATCCTCTGTCACCCACTTCTTCTCCTGCCCTCAATCTTTCCCAGCATCAGGGTCTTTTCAAATGAGTCAGCTCTTTGCCTCAGGTGGCCAAAGTATTGCAGTTTCAGCTTCAACATCAGTCCTTCCAATGAGTATTCAGGATTGATTTCCTTTAGGGTGGACTGGTTTGATCTCCTTGCAGTCCAAGGGACTCTCAAGAGTCTCCTCCAACACCACAGTTCAAAAGCATCAAATCTTCAGCTCTCAGTTTTCTTTATAGTTCAACTCTCACATCCATACATGACCACTGGAAAAACCACAGCCTTGACTAGACGAACTTTGTTGGCAAGTAATGTCTCTGCTTTTTAATATGCTGTCTAGGCTGGTCATAACTTTTTTTCCAAGAAGCAGGCATCTTTTTATTTCATGGCTGCAGTCATCATCTGCAGTGATTTTGGAGCCCCCAAAAATAAAGTCTGCCACTCTTTCCACTGTTTCTCCATCTATTTGCCATGAAGTGATGGGATTGGATGCTATAATCTTAAGATTTCTGAATGTTGAGCTTTAAGCCAACTTTTTCACTCTCCTCTTTCACTTTCACCAAGAGGCTCTTTAGTTCTTCTTCACTTTCTGCCATAAGGGTGGTGTCATCTGCATATCTGAGGTTATTGATATTTCTCCCGGCACTCTTGATTTCAGCGTGTGCTTCATCCATCCCAGCATTTCTCATGTACTCTGCATATAAGTTAAATAAGCAGGATGACAATATACAGCCTTGAGGTACTCCTTTTCCTATTTGAAACCAGTCTGTTGTTCCATGTCCAGTTCTAACTGTTGCTTCCTAACCTGCATACAGGTTTCTCAAGAGGCAGGTCAGGTGGTCTGGTATTCCCATCTCTTTCAGAATTTTCCAGTTTATTGTGATCCACACAGTCAAAGGCTTTGGCATAGTCAATAAAGCAGAAATAGATGTTTTTCTGGAACTCTCTTGCTATTTCAATGATCCAGCGGATGTTGGCAATTTGATCTCTGGTTCCTCTGCATTTTCTAAATCCAGCTTGAACATCTGAAAGTTCACAGTTCACATATTGCTGAAGCCTGGCTTGGAGAATTTTGAGCATTACTTTGCTAGTGTGTGAGATGAGTGCAACTGTGTGGTAGTTTGAGCATTCTTTAGCATTGCTTTTCTTTGGGATTGGAATGAAAACTGACTTTTTCCAGTCCTGTGGCCAATGCCTGGTTTTCCAAATTTGCTGGCATATTGAGTGCAGCACTTTCCCAGCATCATCTTTCAGGATTTGAAAAAGCTCAGCTGGAATTCCGTCACCTCCACTAGCTTTGTTCGTAGTGATATAAAAGCTATAGGTATCCAATGAAAGTTATTTGAAAAATTGGCCGTGGGTTATTTTTGCGTCTACACATAAAATAATAAAGTATATTTTAAAAATTTCTATTGGAGTATTTTTAACTTCATTCAATACTCTGTAATGAAAAAAGAATCTAATAAAGTACCTGTTTATTTTTTTATTAAAATTATCTCAGGATGTAATAATACACTAGTAGTTCAAGTGAATATTTTTCATTAAAATTAGAAAAAATAATTTGTCGACTGTAGTAGTGCCCTGTCCCACCAAAGATGTTCATGTCTTGATCACTGAAATCTGTGGACATGTTACTTTACACCGTAAGAGAAACTTTGCAAAGTGACTAAAGTTAAGGATTGTGAGACAGGGAAGACTATTTCCTGAATTATCTGGGTGCTGTTGTTGTTCAGCTGCCCAGTCATGTCTTACTCTTTGTGACCCCATGGACTGCAGCACTCCAGGCCTCCCTGTCCATTACCATTTCTCAAAATTTGCCCAAGTTTATGTCTATTGCATCATTGATAGTGGACCCAGTCTAATCACATGAGTCCTTAAAATTGGAGAACCATTCCAGAGAAGGAGATATGACAATGGAAGAAGGGTCAGAGAGCTGTGATATTAAAATGACTCAAATTGCTATTACTGACTTTGAAAATGGAGGACAAGGGACATCAACCAAGGAAGGCGGGTAGCCTTTAGAAGCTGAGAAGAGCAAGAAAGTGCATTCTTCCCTAGAGCCTACAGAATGAAACACAGCCCTTTCAACATCTTGATTTAATCAGGGGAGACCTATGTTGGACTTCTGATCTAAAAACTGGAAGGTAATAAACTTGTAATTCTTAGACCACTGAATTTTAAGCACTTTTAATTTAAGTTATTTGTATACAGTGATACAACCAACCACACCTGAAGATACATAAGATATTTAGACAATGCCAACATTCAAACTCTTTTATATATTTGCATATTTCTAATATACATCCATATTAAAACCAACCTCTGGCAAATTAATATTGCTTAAGTCAGTTCAACCTATAATTAAATTGTACATGCTTGTAGATGTGTTAATAAGTGTTTTAATTTTACCGTTTTAAAACGTAGTTGATAAAACATGGTAAACTTCCTACCAAAAGCATTGATTTTTTTTTTCCAGGAGTGATGTGGCAGATATTGTCATTACTTTAAAATATGTATATCTACCTGTCATCTTTTCCACAAATTCCCTGATTTTGACCCAAGCATTACATTTTACCAGCTTCAGAGAACAACTGATAATTGGACAAAAACTACCATTATTATGACTCTAGTTTTTTGTCAGTGGTGGGTGTAGGGTTGACAACTATCTAGTTGTGTCAAGTGAGACACAAGAAAAATTCTTTTAGGTGACCTCTATATCCACGAAAGTAGATTTGCATCGTACTTTTTTGCCTTTGGATGAAAATTTGATGTCAGGAGCCACAGCAGCCATCTTGTAGTTCAAGGAGATAAAGAAATGCAAATATAAAAAGCGTATGTGAAGGGTGAAGTAGAACAATAAAATCTGCTTTGTATTGTCAATCTTGGTCTTACTCAAGACATAAATAGATGCTAACTTTGAATAAAAGTTTTTACTGCATAAGTTACTGTTGTCAGATTTTTGTAAGTATACAAAACACATGTTAATTGATACAAGTGAAAGGACACATGCTTATATCTTTAATGGGAGCCTAAATTTTTGAAAGTTAAAAAAATTAAAAGGTAGTTAGGTTACTACCATGTGTAAAATAGATAGCTAGTGGGAATCTGCTGTATAGCACCGAGAGCTTAGCTCAATTTTTTGTGATGACCTAGAGGGGTGGGATGAGGGGTGATGGAGGTCCAAGAGGGAGGGGATATATGTATACCTATACCTGATTCACTCCATTGTACAGCAGTTGTACTCCAAAAAAAAAAAAAAAAAAAGTAGATCAGAGTTTTTGTAAACATATGGAGTTCCCCTAAAAGTTTTCCTCTACTGCAGAAATGTTTGGACCAAACTTGTTTCATGAAATTTCTGTAACTTTTGTAGAGAATTCAGTGTTACTTGCTAGCGGGATGTGGCTAGTATCGAGTGATAAATGCAGTCATGCAAAGAAAAACACCATTCAAAACTGCTCTGTTCAGATTTTTCAAGAAAGATATTTAGGAGATAATACATCTGACAAAATTCACAGAGCTTGGTGATATATGTACATAGCACCACTTGGTGTTGTTTAGTTGCTAAGTCTTGTCTGACTCTTTTGTGACCCCAAGGACTGTAGCCTGACACACTTCTCTGTCCATGAGATTTCCCAGGCAAGAATACTGGAGTTGGTTGCCATTTCCTTCTCCAGAGATCTTCCTGACACAGGGATCAAACCTGTGTCTCCTGCATTGTTAAGCAGATTCTGGACCATTGAGACACCTGGGAAGCCCCATAGCATTCACTGAAGTGAAAAATAAAGTGTTAGACACTCAGTTGTGTCTGACTTTTTATGACTCCATAGACTGTAACCCACCAGGTTTCTCTGCCCATGGGATTCTCCAGGGAAAAATATCGGAATGGGTAGATTCCCTTCTCCAAGGGATCTTACTTGCCCAGAGATCGAACCCAGGTCTCCTGCATGCAGGCAGATTCTTTGTGGTCTGAGCCACCAGGGGAGTGGATAACACCCACTAATATGTTGTAATTAGTGATCCTTCCAGACCTGGCAACCATCTTCTCAAACTCCCCAACTCATCCCACAATATCACCCACTCACCAAATCCTTTTATAAAAGGAAAAAAATTATTTGTTTCAGTAATATTGTAGTCACTTAAAGACACATATGTTTAAAGCAACTCAGTATGTAAGATGAATTTCAATGGAAAATAATTTGCCCTTAAAGCCTTGGGCAAAATTGCCAAATATGTTGAGCTTATGTTTAATACCCTTTGCCCTCCTCACTTTATGTATGAATCTTTTCATACCTTTACCCTTTTGGATCAGCTTATACCTTTGTTTTATTTTTAAAACTTCAATCCCTTTTCTCCTTCCTTCAACTTTCGACACTGTTTTCTCTGTTGAAAATGACAATAACCCTCCTTCCCTTCCCCCAAAGGCTTATTAGCCCTCTCATTTTTGCAACTGATATCATTTAAGAAGAAAATAATCTAAATTCATTCACAGTAAAGAATGACTGGCTGATAGGCTCAACTACCCCCCATAATTATTTTTATTTTAAAACAAGGAGATTATTAACCTAAATTACACTCATTAGAGAAGCAGCTGGCATATAGGATTGAGCATCATTTTCAGCTGACCACGTCACTCATTCTCACCAGGATTCTCTCTTTTTATTTTAAAAGACAAGTTTGAATTAGAGGATTTTTACAAGTTCTTAAAAAAGTCAATATCCTGCGACTCTTTACATATGCAAAGAGGACAGTTTTGAATTGGAGGACCTGTATATTACACCATTTCTGTAACACACGTATGAATAATCTGGCAAACTGGTTCACAAATTTTCATTTTGACCAGAAAGATGGTGATTCTAAAAAATGATAGTTTTGAAACAAGGAAATTCTCACAACTGAGTTTTCCTGCTTGCTAATTAAACTCTCCTAAAGAGTTTTTTCAGTTATTACCACATTGAGAATGAATAAAAGATTTGTGTGGGGGATGATATTTGATCATTGTGTTCATTTACTCTTTAAGGACAAGCTCCAGTGTGGTCAGAGCATTTTGACAGGTGTGACAGGTTGACAGCTGTAAAAACATACTGTCTTCTGCAAGAAGACCCACACCTGCATGCAGAACATATTGGTCCACATATGCTTGGAACCTTCTCTATAAGCTAGAATTTTCCTTTGAAATTTAACTTGCTACTGTGTCCTAAGCAAACAGTAATAGTAATTAAGGCTAGCATGCATCCCTCGAGAAAATTCAACTTCAGTTACAAAAGGGGAAAAAAAAACACTGTCTGGATTTTAATTGGCTAGATTTGCCACCCATCTACTGTGTGATGAAAGGTGACCAGATGAAGAAAAGCAGCAGTAAATTCCAGTTATTGCTCAGGAAATTGCTGTAGCATTTCATTTTAAATGCAATTCAAAGTGAAATGCAATTAATAAAAAGGCTTATGACAAGAAAAGTTTATTTTAGAGTGGTATAATGCAATTTAGGGTGATGCTGTAATTCTATAGAGGAATGTTAGATGATCTTCAGAACAGGAAATGACTTCCATTAGTGAAACCTGGAACATACTTGATATTGGTGAGGAAGTATGGAAGACAGGGAGTCCAGTATTTTCACAACATGTCACTTCTCCCTCAGGATGCTTACTGAAAAGTTTTAAAATATCCATTTACCTCTTGATAGGTAGCTTAAAGGTACAGGGGATTTAAATTCAATCTGAAACTGACGACCAGCAGACTCCTAGCACTGTGCTGATAGTTTTTTACAGAATGGTACAGAAGTTTGCAACCACATTAGTTCTTGCCCAAAATAGAAACACTGATCCTTAACTTTGCAAAAGTTTCCAGTGTGGGTTCCAAATTCTTCCAACATCCTTTGGACGTATCCTGTGGCATATCTTTATGTAATATATTTTGATGCTAGGTTTCCATGTATTCTATGCATCTGTGGTGTCATTTGTATGAATGCTAGCACAGCAAAAATCTCATTTTTATTGCACATGGGATCCAGTGCATCCTGATCCAGTTCTCTGTAGAGCAAGATTTAAGATTATTCACTCATTTCAGCATGTAAAATTAGAAGATATTTATGTTAGATGATGGGTTTTTGATACCCACATGGGGATATAAATGGAAAAAATACAAAAACAGAGCCATTCTATTTGTGGTTATAAAAAGATTTCTTTGGTTTGAACCATTGGCATCTATTTACAAAATAGAGCTTTGTTTGTGACAGACTGTACTCATAACATTGCAACCATGTTTAAAACTAAATAAGTGGGAAAATGGAGTGCTGCGTCTTTTATATGCACTGAACAGAGCATATAATGAATCTCTTTCAAATGTCCATGAATTCAGTTTCTTTGGCCACATCAGAAGGCATTGCTTTTCCTGTTGAAAAGCTATAGTAACAATTGTTTCTCATGAGGTATATCTACATGCTGCCATATCTCTCATCAGGTTTCCCAGGTGGTGCTAGTGGTAAAGAACCTGCCTGCAAATGCAGGAGATGTTAGAGATGTGGATTTGATCCTTATGTCAGGAAGATCTCCTGGAGGAGGGTGTGGCAATCCACTCTTGCCTGGAGAATCCCATGGACAGAGGAGCCTAGCAGGCTACAATCCATGGGGTCGCACAGAGTCAGACACAACTGAAGTGACTTAGTAATGTAGCATTTGAAGGAAAAAAAATTAATGCAATGTAATTATGAAACAAAGTAGCTACTATGGTAAGTCTGAAATGCAGGCATTGCCATTGGGCTATTATTTTAATCTTAATGCTGATACACTGAAGATGCTGCCCTGCAGATGGATATCCAACAGTTTTGAGTTTCTTAATCTTGTATCACCCATGGTGTCTTCTGTTTAAAGAACAGAATTCTGTAGCAACTTTCTTCTCTGCATTACTAAATAATTATGCTAAGGGCATGTAAACTTTGCTATTAAATGTGGGACTAGACAGATTATAATAACCCATCCTTTTCAAAGTTTTATAAAGCACATTTCAATATTCCTATCTCATTTGATCTTCAAAGCAACTCTATTTTGCCCTCCACTTCATGGATGTGAAAAGTGAAATGCAGCAAAGAAACAAAACTTCCCTGTTCTTTCAAAACTAGCAAGTATCAGAGCCAAGAGGACACAGGTCTTCCTATCCTTGTAAAATGCTCTTTCTAGCACATGATGCTGTCTACCAGAGCTATTCAATACTATGATCTTAAGACCCTGTTAAATTCATAGCATTTAGCTGACCCTACATATTAGTCTGTAGCTTTAGGCATATTTTCCTCTGCATCCTTTAATGGAGAAGTTATTCACCAACAAACAGTGGTTTCTGGCTTCTGTTCATCCAGGCTTCTGAGCACAATTATAGCCTCACGACTTAAGAGTTTTCCAGAGCTACTATTCTCTGAAATGAGTTACCCAGATCGTTTTTACAAATGATTTCATGCAGTAAAATAGAAATATGAGATCGCCATTCTTTATTCTCTTGTTCAGATCCTCAAGTATTTTCTGAGAGTCTACTATGTGTCAGATCCTGGGATACAGTTCTTAGAAATGGCTATTAAAGAAAATACTTGATACCATACCAGCTCTGATGGTCTCCGCTGCGCTAACCTTGGGGTCTTGCTCTTTTTCTAAAAGAGAAACTTGATTAACATGTGCTGAAGTTCAGATTTGAACATCAATACTGGTGTTGAATGCCTTGTAAATCCAATAAATACAGTTCAGAAGTTTTGATGATGGTCTTTTTATTCTTTCCTTATCTAGCAAGCTGCAGAGATCATGAATACTCTGGTATGCAGGGTTGAGAAGCACATTGCCTGTCAGTGCCTGTATGGTTGATGATGCAGTCTGTAGTCCAAAAAGAAATAAGTTCCTATGTAGCCAGTAAAATATAGATACAGGAGTCTAATGCCTTGCAAAGTTATTTTTGACCTGTTTCTTGTGACGATCTTGATAAAACAGATATACCTACATGCTTATATGTTAAGGAGAAAATGTACAATCTTTGACTAGTATCTTTAGGATTGTGATGGATTGTTTTGTGCTTTCAGAAGATAACTCTAATAGTGTGGATGATAAGTTAGGAAAAACAGAAATGAACATAAGACAATACAATAATCTAAAGAAAAGTGGAGCCTGAAAAACTACAGGAGAAATGGGAATACAGAGAAGCTAAAAAATTCAGTAGAATCTTTAGATATGATAGGGATTAAACATAGAAAGATATGTCAAGGTTTCCAGTTGAGACAGTTAAGAGAAAATAATGTCCTAGCATAGATAACAAATACATGGGTATCAATTCAGGAAAAAAAAAAGTTTAGATTCTACAAAGATTAGTTTGGCATCACTTTGAAATACCTATAGTGGTGATTGATGGGGAACTAGTGCTCAAGAAAGATTAAGAATGAGGATTTGGGGGTCAACAATGTTTGAACTAGAATCAAAGTCATGAACATTTAGAGTGATAGGACCATGGGCCAAAGAAATTTGGAGACATGCAGCTTTTAAAGAGAGAAGGGAGAACAAGAAAAGGATCTGAAGAAGTACTCTGAAATGTATGGGAAAAAAAGAGTGATGGCAAAACAAGTTGAAAAGAGATTTTTTTTTTTTAATGTTCAAGGCTGCCAAGTTCAATTAAGGAAAAATCACTAAAAAGCATGCTTTGAATTTAAAAAATGTTTTCCAGGCAACTTAAAGAGAGCAGTTTCCTTAGAGTGCTGGAAACAGAAGTCAGATTGCAGGGCACTGGGGAATGGATGGAAGGAAGAAGTAGAAATCACTCTTCCTTGTGACTAGGTGGGGTCCCTCTTGACTTAAGTTCCCCAATTAAGGTGAAAAATTATAAAACTGTTTTCTCTTTCCTTGCATTCTCTCCCACTGCCACAGGAAAGAACAACTATGACTCAGCTTTTACTTTTTGAGGTATGCTTTACAGGGTAAAAAATGCATAGATTTTATGAGAATTTTGACAAAATGTATACATCCATTTATCACTCAACTTAAGACACAGAACAATTCTATAACTCCTAAAGTTTCCTCATGTCATTTTTTCAACCATGTTGTAGTTCATTTCTTTTCATTGCTAAGTAAGTCTCTTGTGTGTGTATATCATAATACATTTATCCATAATATCCATTCTCCTATTGATGGGAATGTGGGTTGTGTCATTTGGGGCTATTATGAAGAGAACTACAATGAATATTCCTGTTAAAATTTTTGTGTGACCATATGTTTTCACTTTTCTCAAATGAATACCTAGAATGTATTCATAGGCTATAGGAAAAGTTCATGTTTAACTTGCATTATAGAAACTGTCAGAACAATTTCCAAAGAGGTTGTACTATTTTACTTTCCCACCAAATATATATATATAGAACCAGGCATTCATCAAGCAGAGGAGGACAATGCCATAAGGGGTGAGGAATCAATTATGTGCAAGAATTCTTGGTTCTTGAATCGAACATAATCTCCCACCACTGTGGACCACCTCCTTGAGTCTTCTTCCACCAGAATGAGTCAAACAGTGATGTACCAAGGAGGCAGAACAATGGGCTCAGCCCACCCAGTACAGTCACCAAGAGGTGCCTTTGTAGAGAATTTGTGAAAGTGAAAGTTAGTGACACAGTCCTATCCAACTTTGCGATCTCAGACTGTAGCCTGCACAGCTCCTCTGTCCATGGGTTTCCCCAGGCAAGAGTACTGGAGTGGGTTGTCATTTCCTTTTCCAGGGGATCTTCCTGACCCAGGGATTGAACCCAGACCTTCTGCATTGCAGGCACATTCTTTATCAACTGAGCCACTGGGAAGCACAGAGAATTTTTAAACAGTGATAAAAATCACCTAAAGTTCATTCTGGTTTTGCCACCATATATTGTTTTTGTTGTTCAGTTGCTAAGTTGTGTCCAGCTCTTTGCAACCCACGGACTGCAGCACGCCAAGCTCCTCTGCTCGCCACTTTCTCCCATAATTTCTCCCGTAATTCTCCACTTTCTCAAATTCATGTCTATTGAATTGGTGATACTATCTAACCATCTCATTCATGTATTGTATTTCTAAACAATGTCAGTGATACGCACTCAAATAAATGACTTTCTTATTCAAGTCACTATAGATTTTTAAAAAAAAACACATATCTACTGTTGATCTTTTTCTGTAAAATATCTGCATTTAAGATCTATAATCTTGAAACAAATTTATGATTACCAAAGAGGAAAGCAGGGATTATAAATTAGGAGTATGGAATTACCAGATACCTACTATTATATATAGAAAAGATAAACAGGGACCTATTGTAGAGCACAGAAAACTATATTCAATATCTTGTAATAAACTAGTGGAAAGTAATCTGTTATATATATATATATATATATATATATATATATATATATATATATATATACACATATATATACACATACATATATATTTACTGAATGATTTTGCTATATACCTGAAACTAACAATATTATAAATCAACTATATTTAAAAAATAAAAAAGATCCACATTCTTGGATTATTACATACTTTTTTTTCATGGAATCAAATTTTTAATAACAAAGATACTATTTTAAACATGGTCAAATATACATAGCTAAGTCCAGATTTTAAAAAGCAAAAGTATGTAGGGGAACATATATTGTGCCAACATTTAATATTATTGACAAATAAAATGGGGAGGTGGGAAGGAGGTTCCAGAGGGAGGGAATATATGTATACTTATGGTTGATTCACATTGTATGGCAGAAACCAACACAACACTGTAAAGCAATTATCTTCCAAATATTTTTTTTAAAAGTCCTTAAAGTTTTGAGCATTTTCTTAAATATATGAGTTATGAACTATAATTAATCAAATCAAGTAGCCTGTTACCTACTTTTTATATTACTCAGCCAGAAACAACTTTATGGAATTAATGCTTTCATAGGAATGTAGAGATACATCATATTTAGAAAAAAAAATATTGAGACCTATATTAAAAATATTGAGACCTATATTATATAGCAGTATGTTTGGCCATCCTCCTGAGATCATTGAGCAGTAGAGCCACACCAGCAGCACCAGCAAGGTGCCACATCAAGGGTTATTACAATTATGTCATCTTTCTTTGCATGTCATCTCTCACCTGACCCACTGAAGCAAAGCCAGCTTCCAAATCAAATCTCTCACAGCACGTAATTTCTTGACCAAGGAGGCTGATATTTGCTTGTCTTTAACACCTTTACATCAATCTTGTGAGTGAACATATCTTCCCGTTTCTGAGTTACCACCTTGGCTTCTCCTCTGTACAGTCCTTCTTCCTGACAAGAACACAGTCGTGTTCACAGACTAGGTCAGTATCCTTCCCCTGGACTCACCCCATGTGATAGAAAACGAGCCCTTGTATAAATGGAAGAAAGGAGACACAAGTAAACCAAAACAGAGAGAAAATGGTGACAGTTAACAGAATTTATTATTTTGGAATGTCTAATTGCAGAGTAGGGCTTCTCTGGTGGCTCAGATGGTAAATCGTGTGCCTGCAATGTGGGAGACCCGGGTTCGATCCCTGGGTCGGGAAGATATCCTGGAAAAGGAAATGGCCACCCACTCTAGTACTCTTGCCTGCAAAATTCCATGGACAGAGGAGCCTGGTAGGATACAGTCCATGGGGTTGCAAAGAGTCAGACACGACTGAGCAACTTCACTTTCGCTTTCAATTGCAGAGTAAAATAAATTACACAATACATTCAATTGCTTTTCAAATGCATCTGGATATACTTCCTGTCCCTGGTGTCAGGCAAAGACCTTCAGTAACACACCTGCAGGTGAACAGATTTCACTCATTGCAAGAAGGGAGAAAAAAACATCAAGGGAATCTATGTGGCATCTCAGAAAGGGTTTATCAGAGAGGACTTGTTGGATTTGAGGCAATTTGGGGGAACTTTCAAGGATGTAGGGGCTTCTCTGGTGGCTCAGAAGATAAAGAACCTGCCTGCAATGCAGGAGACCCAGATTTGATTGGATCTGATCCCTGGGTTGGGAAGATCCCCTAGAAAAGGGAATGGCAACCACTCCAGTATTCTTGCTTGGAGAATTCCATGGACAGGGGAGCCTGGCTAGCTACATCCCATGGGGTCTTAAAGAGTTGGATATAACTGAGCAACTAACACTTACACTTTTTTTCAAGGATGTGGGGCTTTCTTCTGGATTAGATGCTGTCATGAAGTGAGGGTAACTTTATGTTTGGGAATCTTAATAGATCTTATCAAGGAGCAAATACTAAGCAAAGGCAAATCAGTAACTGGTAAAGCAGCAAGAAGTTGTCACTCATTCACCAGGATGGTGGCATGGTCATTCATTTACAGTTTAAGGTACCTAGTTCATTCTTTTGTCTGTGTTCAGATATGATAATAAAGCGATTTTGTTTTTCAATCAAGCCACCATAGTTTCAGGGTAGCTTTGTTTGGTTGATGTTTTGATATACTGTATTAAGTTCAACAGGACGTTAAGGTCTACTTTGAGCACCAGGCTGGCCTCTTGATTTCTTCAGTGGTTTTGTCCTTATGTATTGATTTACTACTGCTGCCACAACAAGTCATCAGAAACTAACAGCTAGAACACGAAATTATCTTACAGTCCTATAGCTCAGAAGTCCAACACAAGTTAAAAGAAAGATATTGGCAGAGCTGTGTTCCTTTCTGGAGGCTCAGAGAGAATCTGTTTCCTGGCCTTTTTAGCTGTATTTCTAGGCTCATGATTCCCTTCTTCCATCTTCAGGTCAGTTCAAATCACATCACTCTGCCCCCCTTAATCTGTCTCCTTTTTCTACTTATAAGGAACCTTGGGACAACACTGGGCCCACCCAGACAATCCAGGATAATGTTCCCACCTCAGGGTCCTTAAAAGTAATCATATCTGCAGAGCCCCTATTGCCTGGTAAGGTAGTATATTCAAAGTTATGAGGATTAGAATGTGGACTTCTTTAGGGAACCATTATTATGTCTGCCATGCTATCTCACTCTGGTGATTATCTAATTCAAATATTCTTCAGCAATTAGAAAGAAGTTTACATAAAAGAAGAGAATCCAGATTGAGGGACCTTGGTTTGATTGATCCAGGAGCTCAACAGTGTCAAAGACTCAGATTCCCTTCATCTCTTAGATTTATTGTCCACTTCATCCTTAGCCACTTGTCATTGTTAGCAGGGCTTCTAGGAGCAATCCAGAGTACACTCTTCCTAGCTATCTTAACAGCAGGGAAGGGTGAGCAATGACTGGCTTCCAAAGCCCCTCTCTTGATGTAGAAAACTGTCCTAAGTTTCCCGGCAGGCCATTTCTGAGCTCACCAGTTCAAGTTGGCAATGTCTCCTCAACTTAAATTAATCACTGGCAAAGGAGATATGCCTAAAGCCATTAAAGTTAGTTTAGCAACTGGAGTGGAATGGAGAGTTATTAGAATTGTCACATCATTACAGAGAGCAAGTACTTATCAGCACTGGGTCCATGGATGTATTTCAAAAGGAATTAAAATTATGATGAATACAATAAGAATCTAGATGTTTGGAGTCTATGTTGTGTGGCGAACAATCAGATTATTGATGATCAGGATATAATAGTTATTTGTCATAATAATGTCAGAATTTAGGCAGGTTTAAAAAATTAAAGAGAATTGCAAATATTTGAGATTGATATAAACAATGAATAAGTTATAGAATACCTAAGAACTGGAAGATATATAAATATTAGCGAGCAGGACAGTTCAAGCCAACAGATTCAATAATCAATGAGGAGAGACATGACATTAATGAGCCCAGGAGCAAACCTTTATAATGGAGATTAACCTCTCTCCTAGTCTAGTGCTTGGCACACACAGACTGCTTAACATATGTACAGCTGTTCTTCCATATCCATTGGGGATTTGTCACAGGAACCGCTTAGGACACCAAAATCCGAGATATTCAAGTCCTACAATTAATCCTCCCTATCCGTGAGTTCTGCATCCACATTTTCAACCGCAGATGAATACGTTGCCCCTTGAACAACAAAAATTTGAACCATGTGATAAATATCTGTGTATAAGTGGAACAATCCAGGTCACATTCTTGTTCAAGGGCCAACTCTAATTCAATATATATTTTAAAGATCTGTTCTCAAGTGTGCTAACCTGGGCTGTGAGGATGAAATTAGATAAATGAGATCCTCTGTGACCTGTAAACTACAGGACTTGTTCCAGGAAAAATGAGAGACAGAAAATAGAGGAAGTGCAAACACAAAATGCAAACACTCCAGGAAGTGCAAACACAACTGATATGAAGTAACATTTCTCTCAAACTCAGAAGTAACAAGGAAATGAGTAGCTTGTCCCTGAAGATTTTTTTCATTGGGCTACTGTTTTCTATTTTATTTTGCATTTTTTTATTTTTTCTAAAACAAGGAGAAAATCTGATCTGTTTGGTAACCATAACCTAACTTGCTAGGATTTTATAGGCGCCTAACACAGCTTCTCTGGTGGCTTAGTGGTAAAGAATTCAACTGTAAGGCAGGAGACACAGATTCGATCTTTGGTTCAGGAAGATCTTCTGGAGAAAGAAACAGCAACCCACTCCAGTATTAGGCAACCCACTCCAATATTCTTGCCTGGGAAATCCCAAGGACTGAAGAGCCTGGTGGGCTACAGTCCATGGGGTCACAAAAGAGTAGTACACAACTTAATGACTAAACAGCAATGACCCACCTGGGGGAAGGGAAATACCCAACTCTGATCCACTCCAGAGGTCCCCTACTTTTGGGATCTAATGCCTGATGATCTGAAGTGGAGCTGATGTTATAATAATAGAAATAAAGTGCACAACAAATGTAATGTACTTGAATCATCTCAAAAGCACTCCCCTCCACAGTCCCTGGAAAATTTTTCTTCCATGAAACTGGCCCCTGGTGCCAAAAAGGTTGCTGCTGCTGCTGCTGCCAAGTCTCTTCAGTCGTGTCCGACTCTGTGCAACCCCGTAGACAGCAGCCCACCAGGCTCCGCCGTCCCTGGGATTCTCCAGGCAAGAACACTGGAGTGGGTTTCCATTTCCTTCTCCAATGCATGAAAGTGAAGACTGAAAGTGAAGTTGCTCAGTCGTATCCAACTCTTAGCGACCCCATGGACTGCAGCCTACCAGGCTCCTCCGTCCATGGGATTTTCCAGTCAAGAGTACTGGCGTGGGTTGCCATTGCCTTCTCCACAAAAAGGTTGGGGACTGCTGTATCTAGCTCATCCTGATACACTTAAGGAGAGGGGGAGAGGAATGAGAAACACCTTATGAAATTCATTTTCCAGACACAGGCTCACCAATCACTACTCACAGGACCATAAAGTTTTCCCTACCCACACCCCCAACATCTTACCAGCACATTAGTGAAGGCCTATTTACCACACAGTTCTTTTACACAGTACATCACGTCCACCTCTTAACCAAAAATTACAAGGGATACTAAAAGGCAAAAAACGCAGTTTGAAAAAAACAGAATGGATCAGAACCAGACTCAGATATTGCAGGGATGTTGGAATTATCAGATTATGAATTTAAAACAACTATGCTTAATATGTTAATCATAGGGCTCTAATGGAAAAAGTAGACAACATTCTAGAATTGATGGATAATGTAAGCAGAGAGATGGGAATTTTAAGAAAGAATTTAAAAGAAATGATAAGAAAAAAATAACACAGAAATGGAAAATGCCTTTGGTGGGCTCATTAGTAGACTGGACATGGCCAAGAATCCAACCTTGAGGAGGTTAATAAAAACTTCCAAAACTGAAAATCAAAGAGAAAAAAAAAAAGACTGCAAAATAAACAAACAAAGACAGAATGTCCAAGAACTGTGTAACAACTATAAAAGGTGTAACATACACCTAATGGAAATATAAGAGATAAAAAGAAGGAAACAGAAGCAACATTTGAAGAAATAATGAAAATTTCCCCAAAATTAATGTTAGACACAAAGGCACAAATTCAGGATGCTAAGGGAACATCAAGAGGATTAATGCTAAACAAACTGCACGTAGGCTATCATATTCAAACTGCAGAAGAGCAAAATAAAGAAAAATACGTTAAAGAGATAGCTAAACTGGCCCCAGCCACTCTTTCCATTGGTTTTGGGTAGAGTCACTTCCTACTTTCAATCTATCACTTTCTTCTTCAAAAGACACAAAAGACAAGAGATTTTAACTTAAATTAGACTAACAATGTATGTACTATATCCAAGAAGTTATTCCACAGGAAGAGTTCAACAGTGAATTTCTCTGAAATGGAATTGGCTTTGGATTCAAACACACCTGAATTTAACTTTTTACTTGGCTTCTGATCACGTGTTTGACCTTAACAAATGATACCTACTTTCAGCAAGCCTTAGCTTTGACCCCACAAAAAAACAGCAGTATTTATTTAGTAGTGTTATGAATGTTAGAGATTATATGTATAATAACCAGTGTAATATCTACCTACTAAAAGTGGCTATTCAATAAATGATAGCTGCTATTATTAGGGGCAGTGAAAATTCACAGTGATGTAGATATGAAGAGAAACAACAAAAAATGTCTACCTGACATTTTTTCCCCTAGGTATCTAATCCTATTGTAGTTCCATAAAATTCATTTTGGCCTAAAATTCAGTCATTTCAGAGAATCTAACAGCCCAGAGAGGCTAACATTCCAAACCCACTGCAACTGGGGCTCTTTCCTATGCTGGATATCTGTTAGGTCTACCTTCTCTCTACATTAGAGAAACAACAGAATACTCTAGGTTTTCAGAAAATTATTGATACTTGCCAGCCCGGTAAGCAAAGGAATAAACACTAAGAGAACAAGAGGGAAAATTACAGAATTAAGAATGTCAAATTATATCTCTGGGTAAAATTTGGTTGCAAAACCTTCTTTGCCCCCAACGCTAGAAATCCTTCTTACTTTTGGAAGCAGCAGTCTTTTGCCTTGGCTCTTCTAGAAGTTTTCAAGGTCAGTAGCCTCAAGATGATATATCTCAACTCTCGATGCACATTATAATCAACTGGGGCGTTTTAAATAGACTTCTGTCTGGGCCCTCCCCTCTGTAATTTTGGGTTTCATTGGTCACTGGTGGGGCCATGGGAGTAATGCTGGTTTTTAAAGCTCTCCAGGTGATATTAATGAGCGTTTTTTAGAGCAGCAAGCCACTCTTTTAAGGCAAACTTTCATGTGGATTTCAAGCCAAGCCCACTGTTCATCCTTAGGC
Source organism: Okapia johnstoni (assembly GCA_024291935.2). Lineage (NCBI taxonomy): Eukaryota > Metazoa > Chordata > Mammalia > Artiodactyla > Giraffidae > Okapia > Okapia johnstoni. The sequence continues at coordinate 31,682,632 of CM044311.1, forward strand.
TCATCTTTTATGCTTTGGGTCAGGATACACTTCACCCTACATTTGCCACATTTTTCCTCTTGGGGATCTACTGTGGTTACCTGATACAAGTTTCTTTTCTAATATACTTCCAAAGTATTTTCCCCATGGTTGTGAGTTGAGCAAACAATGCATAACTTTACCCCTAAATTATCCATGGACTCTTGAAATCCGGAAACTGCTTCTTTGACATAGGCTTCTCTGCATAGCTGCAATCTATGAATTTTTAAAGTTGATCCTATCTTGAAGAAAGATCAGCTAGCTCTGAAATACTAGGTAAAATGTTCTCCTCTCTTAAAGGAGATGGTATGTATCAAGTACTATGAATATGAAGGTACTCAGGAGAGGCTTAGTTTGTTAACTAAATTGACTTCTTTGCTTATTTTTCCTATTCAAATGAATTTTTTGTGGCTGTAGAGTCAAGATCATCAGTGCCATGAAAAATTATCTCAGCATTCTTGTGTTTTTTTGGTTTTTGTTTTCTTTTCTTTTTGGCTACATGCCATGGAATGTTGTGGGATCTTAGTTCCCCAACCAGGGATAGAACCTGCACTCCCTGCCCTAGAAGGGGATGTCTTAACCACTGTGCCATCAGGGAAATCTCTCTACTCAACATTCTTCATGAGACCTCTCTACACTTTAAGATATCAAATTGTCCTGTGAAATCTGTATGCAGGTCAAGAAGCAATAGTTAGAACAACATATGGACACAGCAGACTAGTACAAAATTAGCAAAGGAGTATGTCAAGGCTGTATACTGTCACCCTGCTTATTTAACTTATATGCAGAGTACATCATGTGAAATGCCAGGCTGGATGAAGCACAAACTGGAATCAAGATTGTGGGGAGAAATATCAATAACCTCAGATTTGCAGATGACACCACCCTTATGGCAGAAAGTGAAGAGGAACTAAAGAGCCTCGTGATGAAGGTGAAAGAAAAGAGTGAAAAAACTGGCTTAAAACTCAACATTCAAAAAACAAAGACCATGGCATCCAGTCCCATCACTTCATAGGAAAAAGATGGGGAAACAATGGAAACAGTGACAGACTTTGTTTTCTTAGGCTCCAAAATCACTGCAGAGGCTGACTGCAGCCATGAAATTAAAATATGCTTGCTCCTTGGACAAAAAACCTATGACAAACCTAGACAGCATATTAAAAAGCAGAGACATTAGTTGCCTACAAAGATGTATAGTCAAAACTTTGGTTTTTCCGATAGTCATGTACAGACGGGCTAGCTGGAAAATAAAAAAGGCTGAGCATTGAAGAACTGGTGCCTTCAAACTATGGTGCTAGAGAAGACTCTTGAGAGTCCCTTAGACTGCAAAGAGATCAAACCTTGATTCCTCAGTCAGTCCTCAAGGAAATCAATCCTGAATATTCATTGGAAGGACTGATGCTGAAGCTGAAGCTCCAATATTTTGGCCACCTGATGCAAAGAGCCTACTCATTGGAAAAGACCCTAAGCTGGGAAAGATTGAAGGCAGGAGGAGAAGGGGACGCCAGAGGATGAGACAGTTGGATGGCATCAATGAATATGAGTTAGAGGAAGATTTGGGAAATGGTGAAGGACAGGGACACCTGTCATGCTACAGTCCATGGGGTCACAAAGAGTCAGACATGACTGTGCAACTGAACAACAAAGCCAGAGATTAAATCTTTTTAGAATTAAAATGCATGTCTTCTTATTCACCTAACAAAACCCTTTGTTCCTAACTGCTGAGCATTTTAGGGTGTTGTGGAGGCCTAAGACCATGCCATCACTTTCCTGGCACATGAATAGCTAAATGATTTTACTTGACTTCAAATCAGCTTGTTATGAAATGAAAAAAATAAAAGTAGCTTTTTTGAAAAACATTTCCCCATAAATAATTGTAAATATATCATCTCAAGATCACTTTTGGATTAAGCCCTTTCTTAGCACTGCACAAAAACAATACTCATATGTGCTTGAGATATTCTGTCCTAGCACGTAGACTATTGTTAGACTTCTCCCTTCTTATTTTGTTTTGCAAGTTTATTGTAATGTAAACACAAAATTCACACTTTAGAAACACTGTGAGAAAAGTTCTAAGAGTCACTTATGATAGGAATGTAGCTCTTCAGTGTATACTTAGTTTGTGATCTGCCTGTAAATAACACCCTTAGCCATTTTTCATAAGAAAGTATATGGTTTTTCCTATGTACAATCTGTTATCTTAGGAAAGGGTATTGTCAGTAAAAATAAATGCTTACTATGAATTCATTTTGTGAAAACCAGAATTGAGCTCTACAAGAGGAAAGAAATTTCAATAGTATCATTCTTAATTTGCTTGTTTTAAAAATATGTCAAAATATTAATAATTAGATTTTAATCATGTATTCTACTCTTTTTCTAATCAGCTCTCACTCTAAATTTCAGTGATTAAATTATTTTAGGTTATAAAGCTCATAATTCAAGACTCCCCATGTCTCTATAGGAGACTCTAAGTCATTATTAACTTAAGTATGATGTTTATAATAATCATTCAAAGAGATTTATATACAGAAGTTCTTACAAAGCTTTCTCCAAACCATGAAATGAACTCTAAGAAGTATCTTTCACTGTTTTTATTTCATGTCTATGCACATAGAACAATCATGGTTTATGTATAAAAGATGGCTTCTTTTTTGCTTACAAAAATTGTTTCTGAAAACGGCAACATTCAGAATCTAGGTGTCTTCTAATGTTTGTTCCCTTCAAATAGAAAATGTTTTTCCCTTTCACTCAATGGTAAAGATGGCAATAATTAGTAGCTTTGGTGCGTCTGTAATTCTAATAATCCTCCCTTAGCTCCCACTCCCTCGATGCCACTACTGTCACCAAACACATACAGACAAGTAGAGATGATTGTAATAACATAGGTAGTCTCTGCTGGGAGACATTGAACACCTAAGAATAGCTATTACAGCTAAGTGGCCAATAGGCTGTGGACTTCCGTGGTAGCTCACCTGGTAAAGAATTCGCCTGCAATGCAGGAGACCCTGGTTCAACTCCTGGGCTGGGTAGATCCCCTGGAGAAAGGAATGACAACCCACTCCTGTATTCTTGCCTGGAGAATTCCATGGATAGAGGAGCACCAATAAACCTGCGAATTTTCTGCTCTTTATAATTGTTTTGTAGATTTTCCCTCCTTTTTTCATACCTTTGCCGTAGTCTGTTTCTATGCACAGATGTTCTTCTCTCAGCCCTCAGCTTTGTATAATCTCCCAAGCTTCGTCCCTGTCCTGCCCCTACTTGCAATCAGGCTCCTACCTGAGTGGTCATAGGCAGTTGTTACAAGAGCCTGGTTTTATTTTTTTACACAAACCTGTCCCTGTTTGTGGGTATTCACCCCCTGGCTGATACACAGTGCCTATGGATTCCATCTGATTCATTAACAGATCCCAGGGGAATGGGTAGTGATGGGAAAAGCAAAGAAGACAGCTGGAAGCAAGAGTTACTTTTACAAATGGATTTACATTTTCATCATTACTTACAGACCAATCTTCCAAAACTCTTAAATGAAATTTTTCAAGTTTTTATTCATTTATTTTTGGCTGTATGGGTCTTTGCTGCTGTGTTGGCTTTTTTCTAGTTGAGGTGAGTGAGGCTACTCTCAAGTTGTGGCACACAGGCTCTGGATCACAAGCTTAAGAACTGTGGCACAAGGGCTTAATGGCTCTGTGGAATGTGGGATCTTCCCAGACCAGGGATTGAACCTGAGTCTCCTGTGTCTGCTGGATTGGCAGGTGGATTCTTTACTACTGAGCCACCTGAGAAGCCCTATAGAAAATACATAACACATATCAAATGCAATAGTGTTTTCGTAAAACATGTTACTAGGTAACAAAATTCGAAGCTGATTTTTGTTACTCTTTTATAAGAAAATGAATAAGGTATCATATTTCAGCAACACTGTAACTTAAATTAACTTTCACAAACCTGTGTTTATTCCATGCAGTTGAATGTCAAGAAGTCCCAAGTTTTGAAGATCCCTGGAATGCAGAGAATTCTGTTTTATTTCTCATAGAAGGGAGACATTCAAGAATTTAACCATTTTCTCCACAACATTTTGATAAACACTATGGAGATTTCTTCCTTTATGAATGAAATATTAGTCACTGAGGTTCTTTATTTGGCTTATGAGGGAGGCTGTACTTCATTCTACAATTCCAGCCTGCTCATGAGCTAAAGGACAAAAGGAATAATTTGGTTTTTTTTAAGTGAATGATGAAAACATCTCAAGATTGGAGATATTTGGAGGGTGTCTCTAGAGCAGTTTGACAGGAAATGCAAGATCATAGACCTCTCTAAGTGCTGAGGTGATACAGTTGATATTAGCTGTATCAGTAAGGCAATGGATAGAAGAAGCAACAATTATCCATTATGAGCTCTTCCATGATAGCACTTAGGGGTTTGCCCTGGACTAAGAGTTTTAGACACACTATCCTGTTTCATCCTTACTATAGTCTTACAAAGTTGGTTTTCTCATCCCCATTTTTTGTTCAATGATAGAGACAGATGATATTTGTTATTTTGTCCTGAGTCTTAAAACTTTAAATGGTGTTGTCATTGTTCAGTTGCTCAGCTGTGTCTAAGTCTTTGCAATCCCAAGGATTGCAGCGCAACAGGCCTCCCTGTCCATCACTATTAAAACAAATCAACATATAAAGTCCCAGAAGGAGAGCACAGAATGGAGCAGAAAGAATCTGTTCAGTTCAGCTAAGTCGCTCAGTCACGTCCTATTACTCGTGACCCCCATGGACTGCACACGCCAGGCTTCCCTGTCCATCACCAACTCCCAAAGCTTGCTCAAACTCATGTCCATTGAATTGGTGATGCCATCCAACCATCTCATCCTCTGTCATCCCCTTCTCTTCTGACCTTCAATCTTTCCCAGGATCAGGGTCTTTTCTGATGAGTTGGTTCTTCCCTTCAGGTGGCCAAAGTACTGGAGCTCCCCTTCAGCATCAGTCCTTTCAAAAAAATATTCAGGACTGATTTCCTGGGACTGATTGGTTTGATCTCCTTGCTGTCCAGGGGACTCTCAAGAGTCTTCTCCAGCACCACAGTTCAAAAGCATCAATTCTTTGGTGCTCAGACTTCTTTATGTCCAACTCTCACATCTGTATATGACTACTTTAAAAATCATAGCTTTGACTATGTGGGCCTTTGTCAGCAAAGTAATGTCTCTGCTTTTTAGGATTTGGGCCTGTTTCCAAAGTCCATATTGTTTTAAGCAGGCTCTTCTGCCTTTCAAGGTCTAGGAATGTCAATGAAATATGTGCTTTCTGAAAACTTTCTTTTTTTCCTTTGAGTATTTATTGGGCTTTTTTTTTTTTTGGTGACTTATTTTCAAAGTTCCTTTTGGAAAGTTATAGTTCTGTTTCTGCTAACTAAAGGGGGAAAGAATTCTCTTTCTCAATAAAGACAGTGGAGCATTCTAACTTGCTGTGTGCCTTTGCAAACGTGTCTCTGGGAGGTCTGATTCCTCATGTGTGTGGATGAGAGTGACCTGGAATCCTCAGAAGTGTGCAAAGTTTCCTATGCTGGTATTCTCGAGAGTGTTTTGCCTCAGAACTTTGAGAAGTCAGGGAAGCTAGGAGTAAAAACAAGGTGAAAACTCAGGGGAGAGACTGCTGAAAACCATAAATGTGATCCCTTCCTGGCTTCAGTTTTCCTTCACAGTTGTTTTTTGTTTGATTCAACCTCTCAGATCCCAAAGGACAGAGTGTTACAAAAACAGCATCAGTGGCCACTCTGGCCTATACCTCAGGAAGAGGAGGGAGGGGAAACTGCATAAATAAATAACATAATGGTGGAAATGGTCAATTTTCTGGCCTTTGGGGGCTACTAGAGACTGCTGACTTGGACCACACAGGGCCCTGGGGTTTGTAAAACAGCAAACCACAACATGGTGTCCACTTGAAGCCTTTCACCACAGTGTGGTTGGTCTGAGCTGACTAACCAGGACTCCTGAGTCGTACAGCACAGCCAACATGGTCTCTGGAAATCCTAACCACACTCTTCACTCCAGCCTGGGCTCAGGAAACTTCTGGGTCTGTGGCTCCCCAAGGCCAGTCTCTGGATTCATCCATCTGTCCACTGACAGACAGATTTATTCATCTGTACATCAATGTCAAAATTTTCATGCACCTGCTGCCAGATACAAAAAAAGCTATGCAAAAGAAAGTGTGTTTCCCGTAAAGTTCCATTTATTCCTGTGAAGGACTGCCTTTTATTCTGTTTTCTTCTGCTTTTTAAAATGAAAAAGTCCTTTCTCTTATGAAACTATAGTGATAATAAATGATAGATGGTATTTTTATTTATTTTATGCTCTTTGCCAGGCTATATCAAATCCCAGACTTAAGGTTGAAATGTCACCAACTCTTGAAATCGAATGCAGTGGACACTGTTTAAAGATATGCAAGAGGGGTGAACCCTGTAGGATCTCCTGCTACACAAGTGAGGCTGAGATGCTGATACCTGAAGGAAGAAAACTTCAGAACCATACAGAAGATTGGGGGGTTTGAGGCACTTGGTCTAGGCTCATGTTTTGGGATCTCATTCTATCACCCCTGTTCAATTGTGATTCAACAGACTTAAAGGGAAAGCTCAGTTTGCCAGTACTAAAAGTACAAAACTTAAAAAAATATCTAAGATTACCTTAGAGACACTCAAATTTAACTTTTAAACCTTAATAAAATAGGATGTTGTTCTTTTATTTCTTTTCTCTTTGAAGATTTTTCTTGGTATTCACTGTAGGCTTTTGTGTGTATTAGTTTCTTAGTCATGTCCGATTCTCTCTGACCCCATGGATTGTGGCCCAGCCAGGCTCCTCCGTCCATGGAATTCTCCAGACAAGAATACTAGAGTGGATTGCCATGCCCTTCTCCGTGGCCTTTTACTGGAGACTAATTATGATAGGAGTGGGAGTAGGTCACTGATAACCAAACTACAGATTTCTGAGCACATACTATATACAAGCCAGTTTTTCATGTCTTTCCACTCATTCTCACACAGCAATTTGAAATGGCAGATACAAGCCTCTTAAAGTGGTGGTGTAAATGTTGGAATTAAGAAGGATTTTTGCATCCAATAAATCTGACTATGAATCCTAGTTCTATGGCCTTGGACAAATAATTGAAGTGTTTCCTCACTTATAAAATGAAGCCAACAGTGATGGTCGGTGGAGTTATTACAAGAAATACATAATATAACAGGTGTGAAGTAGCCCATCAAATGCCTTGATATATAGGAGGAATTCAATATTTTGCTACACAACTTTATCAAATTTATGATTCTTTTAAGTAGCAGAGCTGAGAGCTCCAATCTCTGGCTCACAGACTACGATCCTTGCAATTCAGCAGGAATAACTGGATCATTGAGCAGGCTGGGCTCAGTGGGGCATAAACCTGACACTGTTGTGGTTTTCTGCACTCACTACCTTTAAATATTCTGCCAAAGCTCCCTCTCTTCCTGCTTAATGGTACTCATGGAAGTTCCACAGCATTAGATTCATAGATATAAAAATGTCCAGGAAATTTAGTCTGGCCAGTTTAAAGTCTCAATATATCGCTTTCAGACTGTGACCTTGCAGGCCCTCGATTGCCACATCAATATTTATAAGACTTACATTTATGCCAAATTGAGGAATACTCTCCCTGCTCTGACCAGCCTGCTGTTCAAGTGTGGAGACATTCAGACAATCCTCTGAAGATGAAGAGGAGGTAGAAGATGAGTTTGGATTATAGCTGTTCTGTGTCCTTGCTGATTTGGCACAGTTCTTATCCAAGTATATTTTATTGTTCTCTTCTTTAATACTGTAGAATAGGCTTGTATATGTTATCTATTGCAATGTAATAAATTTGCCACAAATGTGGAGCTTAAAACAAAAGACATTTATTAACTTAGAATTTCTGTGGATCAGGGATCTGGGCATAACTGAGCTGGATTCTCTGATAGTGTCTCTCAAGTATTTATTCAATGTGTCAGCTGGGTCTGCAATCTCATCTGAAGCTTGACTGGGGAAGGATAGGCTTTTGTTAGTAGAGTCCACTTCCCCATGACTTTATGACTGACGGCTTCAGTTTCTTGCTACCCATCAGCAAGAATCTGCTCTCATCTCCCTAGAAGCCGCCCTCAGATATTTGTCACATGGGCCTCCCCACACAGGCTTCTTGCATCTTCAAAGCCAGCAAGAGGGTAAGAGAGTCCAGCAAGACGGTGCTAGAATCTTACGTAAGATATCATATGTATCCTGTCAACTTTGCCACATTCTGTTGTTTATAAGCAAGCCACGGGAGAGAAATCAACCATACACAAAAGGAGAGAACTATAAAAGGGAATGAAGATCAGGGGTGGAGCCTGAAGGAGGGCCTCTAGAGTTTAGAGGTCACAAGGGCATATAATTGAAGTAAAAGGATCATTCACCTATAGTGAAATTATAAGCTGAAAAGAAACTCAGAGCTCACTATCAAATTCTACACAATTCTGGGGAGACTGGGAATCACAGAACAACAGAGAAACTAGTGACTTACAATAAGGAAATCTATATTCATATTAAAACTTGCCTCTGAGCCATTTCATTTTTATTCTCTTCTTATAGGACAGGTCTTCTATCTTAAAGACATTTTAAATTCTCTAAGTTCCTCCATGAGAAATAGTTTTGATTTCATAGAATTAACATGGTAGTTTTGAGAACTGAGTAACAGAGAGAGATTTTAGCATTTGAATCAGTACAGGATATTCATGAATGTTTAATAGTTTCATTTCATTACTTGGACTGAGTGTATAGTAAGAAGTAGAGCTAGGGATGAGCATTGATTTAAGAACATCATAAGGAGGTACCAACTTCTTAATCACATAGAGGTCATAATCACAAACCAAGGAGCATATATAACATCATACATACGGAATTAAGTGTAAGAGTGCTCACTCTCTTTGGAAAAGCTGGTATTTTATGCTAGGGAATTTTTTTTCCTACACTACTAGTGTGGCAACTACTCTCCTGTTCCATCTTAAACTTTTTTTCTACCTATCTCCTCCCAAATATTATATGGGCCTGGTTTTCTTTGGGTCTACTTCTACTACTAAGGTACACATCTTTTCTAACATTATTTGAATATATGGAGTTTATCTGAGTTTAGAGAAGTTTGTATGTTTCCATCTCTTTGACTTATTTAAATGAGGTACTTACACACCAGTCAGAATGGCCGCTATCCAAAAGTCTACAAGCAATAAATGCTGGAGAAGAACAGTGTGGAGATTCCTTAAAAAACTGGGAATAGAACTGCCATATGACCCAGCAATCCCACTGCTAGGCATATACACCGAGGAAACCAGAATTGAAAGAGACGCGTGTACCCCAATGTTCATCGCAGCATGTTTACAATAGCCAGGACATTAGATGTCCATCGGCAGACTGGATAAGGAAGCTGTGGTACATATACACAATGGAATATTACTCAGCCATTAAAAAGAATACATTTGAATCCGTTCTATTGAGATGGATGAAACTGGAGCCCATTATACAGAGTGAAGTGAGCCAGAAAGAAAAGCACCAATACAGTATACTAATGCATGTATATGGAATTTGAATATATGGTAACCCTATATGTGAGACAGAATAAGAGACACAGATGCATAGAACAGTCCTGTGGACTTTACGTTCTGGGACAATAACATTGAAACATGTATATTGTCATATGTGAAGCAGAACACCATTCCATGTTCTATGCATGGGACGGATGCTCTTGGGATGAAAGAGGGATCTTGGGAGGAGGGTTTGGGAAGACATAATCCATGGCTTTCATGTCGATGTATGTGAATTTTTTTAGCCCCCAAAAATATAAATAAATTATTTAAAAAAAAAAATGGAAAAAAAAAATATGGTTATTTAAATGGAAACAAATTTAACTTAATTTGTGTTCATTTAAAGCTTATTCCATAAATAAAATCATAAATTATAAAAATGAAATTATTTTGCTATAGTAATGCACAAATTCTTGCTCTAAAAATGTGTTCTTCATATTTTATGATGACTTGCCTTATCTAATTTCAAATAAATTTTTGATTCATTTTTTTACTCCTTACATATACTCATGACTATAGATCCTCAAGTGCTAAGGTTTAAAATAAAGAATTATCTCTTAATAGTAAATTCAAACAATCTTTATCACCCACCAGTTTACACAAAATAACGTATATGAAGTACAACCCAAATGTTATAAGTTCAACTATTATACTTTTTTTCCAAGTGAGGGAATTCTTTGAAATATCTGAGATCTTAGGAAAACAATATTAACAAAACATAACAATGCAATATGTGAGGATCAAGAAGATGAGTGCCCTTACATTTAAAGCATTTATTTTTTGTTTAAAGCCAAAAGTTTGGTGTGATGTGTTTTTAATTCATATTGTTTCAAATCCCACTTTTGGAAACTCAGGTCTGAGTTCTATATTAAAGCTGAATAATTTATTTTATTTTTAATGATAAAAGGATCTAAGAAATAGCCACTTGAAAGAAGACGGAAGCTGCATGAGCATCTGGTTTAATTTATGGCTCTTGTTCATTATCCTCATAGGAAAATCTCAGAACATATGTGGCAAAGGCTGCTGAGAAAAAAACCTGTAACTTGAACCTGAATTCTACTTTCTGAAATTATGAACTAAAGTTGTCTAAAGTTAGCAATAGCTTTTTGCACAGCTATATTTTTAATGTAGTAGAGTTCTACCTACTCTGATAGCTTTATGAACAGCTATCTGCTTAATATAGTAGAATATTTTGGACACTGACTAATAATGTATAAGTATCTAGGGACTTTAACAATATCATAATTTTTGATTGATTTTTTTTAATTTAAACTTTTATTTTCTACTGGGGTATATCTCATTAACAATGTTGTGATAGTTTCAGGTGAACAGTGAAGGGACTCAGCCATACGTATATACATGTATTCATTCTCTCCCAAACTACCTCTCATCCAGGTTGCAGAATAACATTGAGCAGAGTTCCATGAGCTATACAGCAGGTCTTTGTTGAATATCCATTTCAAATATAGCAATGTGTACATGTCCATCCCCAACTCCCTAACCATCACTTCCCCTTCCCCTTGCCCCCAACAACTATAAATTTGTTCTCTAAATCTATGAGTCTCTTTCTGTTTTTTAAGTTCATTTGTATCATTCTTTTTAGATTCCATATATAAAGACATCATACAATATTTCTCCTTCTTTATCTAACTTATTTCATTCAATATGGCATTCTCTAGGTCCAAATTCATTTTTTCCCTAAAGTATATGTCATCATCCTAAAGATTAAAGCACAAAGCCTATCATGAGTCAGTATATACTGGTAGCAAACAGTTTAAGAGAAGAATTAGGCCAAGAAAAATAGAATGGTATCTACAACAAATTCCATACTACCTCCAGGTAGAGTGAGGGCAGAATACCAGTGGTGGAGATGGCCAGGAATCCTCCTTCCTAGTACTCAGTATGTATGTTCTGTGATATGCTGTGCATCCCTCCAGCTATCTGACTTCCTAAAATTAAGACCTACACCTACCAAATTCAGTACTAAGTCTCCAACCCAGGTATCTAGTTATGTGGAAATCAGTTAGATTACTAGGTGGCTAAAAAGATATATACATATGTGTGTGGATGTTATGTCAGTTTGTCAGTTGCTGAACTGTAACCTGCAATGGTCTTCCTGGTGTCTCAGTGGTAAAGAATCTGCCTGCCAATTCAGGACACATAAGTTCAATCCCTGGGTTGGGAATATGACTTGGAGAAGGAAATGGCAATCCACTCCAGTATTCTTGCCTGGGAAATCCCATGGACAGAGGAGCCTGGTAGACTGCAAGCCTTGAAGTTGCAAAAGAGTCAAACATGACTTAGTGACAACAAATCTGCAAAAGGACATTATTATTAATTTTTAAAAAAAGCAAAATAAAAATTTAATACAAAAAGCTCCCCTGCTATAGTTTAGCATTACATTTAAACCCATTCTGTGCAATTAGGGCTTCACATATTGTTTGTCTTTTTGTCCTTATATCATGGTATTTATCTATTTGTGTGTTTATATATTTATTTATTCTTGCCTGGAGAATTCCATGGACAGAGGAGCCTGGTGGGCTACAGTCCATAGGGTTGCAAAGAGTTGGACATGACTGAAGTGACCTAGCATGTAGGCATATATATATATATACATATATATATATATGTATATATATATATATATGTATATATATATATCTTTATATTTTAACATAACTGAACTGTTTAACTGAACAGTTTAACTGAACTGATTTTAACATATGTATTTCTGAATAAATGTGTTATTTGTACAGTCAGTTCAGTTCAGTTCAGTTCAGTCACTCAGTCATGTTCGACTCTTTGCAACCCCATAGACTGCAGCACACCAGGCCTCCCTGTCCATCACCAACTCCTGGAGTTTACTCAAACTCATGTCCATTGAGTTGGTAATGCATCCAACCATCTCATCCTCTGTTGTCCCCTTCTCCTCCCGCCTTCAATCTTTCCAGGCATCAGGGTCTTTTCCAATGAGTCAGTACTTCGCATGAAGTGGCCAAAGTTTTGGAGTTTCAGCTTCAGCATCAGTCCTTCCAATGAATATTCAGGACTGATTTCCTTAGGATGGTTGGATCTCCTTGCAGCCCAAGGGGCTCTCAAGAGTCTTCTCCAACACCACAGTTCAAAAGCATCAATTCTTCAGTGCTCCAATTCTCACCGTCCAATTCTCACATCCATACATGACCACTGGAAAAACCATACCCTTGACTAGACGGACCTTTGTTGGCAAAGTAATGTCTCTGCTTTTTAATAAGCTGTCTAGGTTGGTCATAACTTTACTTCCAAGGAGCAAGTGTCTTTTAGTTTCATGGCTGTAATAACCCTCTGCAGTGATTTTGGAGCCCCCCAAAATTAAGGCTGTCACTATTTCAACTGTTTCCCCATCTATTTGCCATGAAGTGATGGAACCAGATGCCATGATCTTAGTTTTATGAATGTTGAGTTTAAGCCAACTTTTTCACTCTCTTTTTTCACTTTCATCAAGAGACTCTTTAGTTCTTCTTCACTTTCTGCCATAAGAGTGATATCATCTGCATATCTGAGGTTATTGATATTTCTCCTGGCAATCTTGATTCCAGCTTGTGCTTCATCAAGCCCAGCATTTCTCATGATGTACTGTGCATATAAGTTAAATAAGCAGGGTGACAATATACAGCCTTGACATACTCCTTTCTCTGTTTGGAGCAAGTATATACTATTTGTATAGTAAGATAGATACATTTTTAGAATAAACCACATAAAAGAAAGTTTACATACTGAGGAAGAAAATACTATCCTATTCAATCTTTTGTGTTTATTTCTGGAGTAAAATAGTAAAGACAATCAAGAGATCTGAAATATTGTTTTCCAAACTGGCAAGTATGGGTTAATTTTATTTTCTATATGTCATATCCTGTATTGTTACTGTAATTCCTATTATCACTCAGCATTGCAATTACTTCTTTGTTGCTCTTTATCTCATCTAAATACATTGAAACAAGGACTATATTGATTGAACCCACCTTTGTTTCCTCAATGTGTAACAAATCACAAGGGACATAAAAGATAATAATTGCTTAATGAAAGAAATATTAAAGGAAATAATAAAAGAAAAGATGTTTGATTTCAAAATGATTTCTTCCAATTTGGAGAAGGAAATGGCAACCCACTCCAGTATTCTTTCCTAGAGAATTCCATGGACAGAGCAGCCTGGCAGGCTACAATCCATGGGGTCACAAAGAGTTGGACATGACTGAGTAGCTTTCACTTCCAGTTCAGGTCAGTCACTCAGTCATTTCCAACTCTTTGTGACCCATGGACTGCAGCATGACAGGCTTCTCTGGCCATCACCAACTGCCGGAGTTTGCTCAAACTCGTGTCCATCGAGTCAGTGATAATCCAACCATCTCATCCTCTTTTGCCCCCTTCTCCTGCCTTCAATCTTTTCTAGCATCACGGTATTTTCCAGTTAGTCACCTCTTTGCATCAGGTAGCGAAAGTATTGGAGCTTAAGCTTCAGCATCAGTCCTTCCAATGAATATTCAGAACTGATTTCCTTCAGCAGCAAGGAGATCAAACCAGTCCATCCTGAAGACTGGACTCTCAAGAGTCTTCTCCAAGTCTATAGTTCAAAAGTATCAATTCTTTGACCCTCAGCTTTCTTTAAGGTCTAACTCTCACATCCATACATGACTACTGGAACAATCATAGCTTTGACTAGACAGATTTTTGCCAGCAAAGTAATGTCTCTGCTTTTTAATATGCTGTCTAGGTTTGTCATAGCTTTTCTTTCAAGGAGCAAGCATCTTTTAATTTCATGGCTGCAGTCACCATCTGCAGTGATTTTGGAGCCCAAGAAAATAAAGTCTGTCACTCTTTCCATTGTTTACCCATCTATTTGCCATGAAATGATGGGGCTGGATGCCATGATCTTAATTTTCTGAATGTTGAGTTTTAAGCCAGCTTTTTCACTCTCCTCTTTCACTTTCATCAAGAGGCTCTTTAGTTCTTCTTCACTTTCTGCTATAAGGGTGTTGTCATCTGCATATCTGAGGTATGCAGCTAGCTTAATTCCAGTTTGTGCTTCATCCAGCCTGGCATTTCACATGGTGTACTCTGCATGTAAGTTAAATAAGCAGGGTGACAATATACAGCCTTGATGTACTCGTTTCCCAATTTGAAACAAGTCCATTGTTCCATGTCATGTTCTAACTTCTTGACCTGCATACAGATTTCTCAGGAGGCAGGTAGGGTGTTCTGGTATGTTTTAGGATTTTTTTTTAATTTGTCAAGTAAGATTTTATCTCAAAACATAGTCTGCTAAACAACCAATATGTGTTACTAATACAAACAATTTTCCAATAGATAAAAAAAAAATGTTAACTTTATATATGCATGCTGCATGCTTAGTTGCTTCAGTCATGTCTGAGTCTGTGACCCCATAGACCATAGCCCACCAGTCTCCTCTGTCCATGGGATTTTCCCAGCAAGAATACCAGAGAGGGTTGCCATGCACTCCTCCAGGGGATCTTCCCGACCCAGGGACTGAACCTGCATCTCTTGCATCTCCTGTATAGCAGGTGCATTCCTTAACACTAAGCCACTGGTTTATCTGTTTTAAACACTTTTTTTTTTTATAAATGTTGCAATTGAAAATGCTAGTAATAGAGCTCTGTGGTACAATCTTAGTTCTGTTTCTTAAATCACCCCCCCCCAACCAACTCTCTCCAAATAACAGTAATACCTATATAGTAAGAACGAAAGTTTCTTTTGCCTGAAATTCTGTCTGAGAACATAATTTGTGCCTCCTAAGTGTTAGAAATCTAACTCAAAAAATTGTATGCTTTGTTTTCCAAGAAAAACAACACTTCTTTTATGAATTGAACAAAACACACTCAGTTCACACGAGACTAACATTTGTTGTCGACACTCTGGAGCAGCTGCCCTTTCAGTGAACAGTTTGTCTTGAGATGAAGCCAAGGAAAACACTCATACTTAAAATCTTTGCCTCAAATATTTCATTTTTTTTAAACCTTTTAAAAAGTCATTTAATAGCTTTTTCAGTATGGTATTTGAGTTTTGTTTATGGTGATTCTTGAGAAATATCTTCATAAACAGAGAATTGTAAAGGATGCTTCTCAGTTGTATAATCTAATACAATATCCTGTGTTTTACTGTGTTTTTAAAGATTGCTTGCATTTCTACACACATTTGTATACGTAGATATTTGATTGTATTCTCCTTTTGTTCACTATTACTCACAAAGTATAATTATACATTCATGTTGAAGCAAAGAATAATAGCCTGTTATGATTTTTCAAATGTAATGTTTTGCATTAAACAAGCCAAGGTAGGTTGAAATATAGACTACCTCAATTTACTCATACTAGCATAAACAGTAAGACACATACTTTAGTTACCCTGGCACAAAGTCTTATACGTATATTACTTGTCTCCTGACAATTTTCATAGGGATACTATAAAAATGTTAATTTAGTCTACAAATCACATTAATATGTTTGGAAAAATTGAATCGTAGAGGTCAATGTAACATAGGCTTGTGTGGCCTATTTACGCAGGATGGATTTAAGATATAATGCTAATACTATAGCAAGGAGGATATTTTTCATTTATTTATTTATTATAATACCATTTTGCAGGTCACTATTCATCAATGCCAAAGATGGCTATTGTACCTGAACAAATCCACCTTTCTTTAGAATTTGTACCATGACTACCCCTTGGAAAAATATCTTGCCTCCATCAGCAGGAGATGAGTGGACCCAGGTCCCTTGATGACTGATGAAACATGTCTGCAACCCCCATTCTCTTATTCACCACTTTTCCATCACTCCCTGCTGGAGACCATATGAACTCATCCCACAAAACCCTCATCTGTATCCATGACAGTCACCACACATAGACCAAGACTCCCAGCTTAACCCTAATCCACTAGATTCTCACCACATAATATTCTGGTCATCTTTTCTAATTCCATCTCCACTCCTCCCAGTTATTGAAACCCTTTCAGGATGCCAGCTGGAACTCAAGATCAAATCTAAGCAATTGTCCTCTAAATTCAAATTTTTTCTCAATGCCATCCCTTTTCCTTCATGTTCTAGGGAAAGCATTTATCTTCATTGAGAACACAGATTCCCCTGCAGCCCTCAAGTGGTGGCTGTTTTTTTCTCCAGTGCTCTTGGTACCACTGGACACAGGATTGTGTATGTGTTCACCATGACTCTTTATAATCTTGGGTTTTGAATTTCATGTCATTAATTTGTACCCACTCCAGTATTCTTGCCTGGAAAATCCCCAATTTTCTCTGCTTTTTTTTTTTATCAGTCATATCTTTTCTCTCTAAAATGAATCATTCCCATCCTCATTTAATTGTATGCTTATTTCTCTCTTAAAATAATAAAACTAACTTAACTCTTTTAACTGCATTTCTACTTCAGTATTCACATGATTTTTGTTTTCAAAGTTAAAATTCTTGATCACTGTCTCAAATTTCTCTCTTGCCATTCTCTCTTAAATCTACTCTAATAAGTGTCTGTCCTGCTGCTATACTGAATATGCTCTGCACAACCAAACCCACTGGTTTTTCTGTAGTCATTGGCAGCATTTGTTCTTTAGGTACTCAGGCCACGAACCTTAGCATCATCCTTCAGTTCAATTCAGTTCAGTCGCTCAGTCGTGTCCGACTCTTTGTAACCCCATGAATCGCAGAACGCCAGGCCTCTCTGTCCATCACCAACTCCCGGAGTCTACCCAAACCCATGTGCATCGAGTTGGTGATGCCATCCAACCATCTCATCCTCTGTCATCCCTTTCTCCTCCTGTCCCCAATCCTTCCCAGCATTAGGGTCTTTCCCAATGAGTCAACTCTTCACATGAGGTGGCCACAGTATTGGAGTTTCAGCTTCAATATCAGTCCTTCCAATGAACACCCAGGACTGATCTCCTTTAGGATGGACTGGTTGGATCTTCTTGCAGTCCAAGGGACTCTCAAGAGTCTTTCCCAACACCACAGTTCAAAAGCATCAATTCTTCGGCACTCAGCTTTCTTCACCGTCCAACTCTCACACCCATACATGACCACTGGAAAAACCATAGCCTTGACTATGGACCTTTGTTGGCAAAGTAATGTCTCTGCTTTTAAATATGCTATCTAGGTTGGTCATAACCTTCCTTCCAAGGAATAAGCGTCTTTTAATTTCATGGCTGCAATCACCATCTGCAGTGATTTTGGAGCCCCCAAAAATAAAGACTGACACTGTTTCCCCATCTATTTCCCAAGAAGTGATGGGACCAGATGCCATGATCTTAGTTTTCTGAAAGTTGAGCTTTAAGCCAACTTTCTCACTCTCCTCTTTCAATTTCATCAAGAGGCTCTTTAGTTCTTCTTCACTTTCTGCCATAAGGTGGTGTCATCTGCATATCTGAGGTTATTGATATTTCTCCTGGCAATCTTGATTCCAGCTTGTGTTTCTTCCAGCCCAGCATTTCTCATGATGTACTCTGTATATAAGTTAAATAAGCAGGGTGACAATATACAGCCTTGACGTACTCCTTTTCCTATTTGGAACCAGCCTGTTGTTCCATGTCCAGTTCTAGCTTTTG
Organism: Okapia johnstoni; assembly: GCA_024291935.2. Taxonomy (NCBI): domain Eukaryota; kingdom Metazoa; phylum Chordata; class Mammalia; order Artiodactyla; family Giraffidae; genus Okapia; species Okapia johnstoni. The sequence continues at coordinate 31,700,848 of CM044311.1, forward strand.
CTTCCTGACCTGCATACAGGTTTCTCAAGAGACAGGTCAGATGGTCTGGTATTCCCATCTCTTTCAGAATTTTCCACAGTTTACTGTGAACCACACAGTCAAAGGCTTTGGCATAGTCAATAAAGCAGAAATAGATGTTTTTCTGGAACTCTCTTGCTTTTTCGATGATCCAGCGGATGTTGGCAATTTGATCCTGTGCCTTTTCTAAAGCCAGCTTGAACATCTAGAAGTTCACGGTTCACGTATTGCTGAAGCCTGGCTTGGAGAATTTTGAGCATTACTTTACTAGCATGTTAGATGAGTGCAATTGTGTGGTAGTTTGAGCATTCTTTGGCACTGTCTTTCTTTGGGATTAGAAAGAGTCAGACATGACTGAGTGACTAACACACACACATAAAAGAGGGCCACATCATCCTTAGTGGCCCTCTTGTATGTGAGTGTGTTAGTCGCTCAGTCATGTCCGACTCTTTGCAACCCCACAGACTGTGGCCCACCAGGCTCTTCTATCCGTGGGATTCTCTAGGCAAAAATACTGGAGTGGGTTGTCATTTCTTTCTTCAGGGGATCTTCCCAACTCAGGGATTGAACCTGGGTCTCCTGCATTACAGGCGGATGCTTTACCATTTGAGTTCGGGGGCGGCCTCTTTTATGAGAATTACCCATGTACCCAGATAGCTATTTCTCTTCTTCCTCTTACCACTCTCTCCAACTTCTCTAAATTCACTATCTCTTGCCTAAACTTTAGCAAAAGCCTCTTAAATATTCTCCTTTATTTATTGTTGCGTTCAGTCTCAATGTAGCCTACTGAAAAAACTCAATTAACTTCCAATCCACTCAAGAGTAAAAGATAAATTGTTTGATCTTCATCTGCAGTGAAGATGGGCCTCTGTGATCCATCTCCGCCACCAACTCCTCACCTCACCTGCTTTACTTATTTACTTCACTCTAGCCACACAGGCCTCCTCCCCTTGAACTTGCTGAATTCTCTTTTGCCTGTAGATATTCACATATTCTCTGTTGAGGAATGTCAACATGACTAGCTAACTCCTTTATTTTCATCAGATCCTATTTACAAATTGCTTTCTAATATGTCCTTATTTACTATTGCTATTTAAAATTTTAACACTCTCCTCTTCTTCCTATCCACAGTCCAATTCTCTACTTACTTTCTCTCCTAAGCACTCATCACTATTTAACATACTCTATGTATTTACTTCCCAGGTGGCTCAATGGCAAAGAATCTGCCTGCTAATGCAGGAGACACAGGAGATACAAGTTCAGTCACTGGGTTGGGAAGATCCCCTGGAGAAAGGAATGGCAACCCTCTCCACTATTCTTGCCTGGAATATCTCATGGACAGAGGAGCCTGGCGGGTTATGGTCTCTGGGGTCACAAAGAGTTGGACACAACTGAGTACACATGCATAAACTATGTATTTACTTACTTACTGCACTTCTTGTTTATCTTCACCAGAAATAAAGGTTCCAATAGGGCAGGGGTTTTTGTGTGCTGTGTTGGCTGTCTTAGCCTAATCACTTGGAAGTGTAGTAGAGATATTCAGTAGCTATTAAATTAATGCACTGTTGAATGAGAGAATGAATAGCAAATGTTAAGATGGCACCTGACTTTTGTTTGAGGAACCATAGAAAAGCAAATTAAGAGACTCATTTTACTCTTTTTAGTTCCATATAGAAATCTATCACTCAAATAGCTCAGGAAGATTCCTACTGTCCTAAAAAACAAATCTACAGATCAATGTTTTTCAAAGGTTTATAAGAAAAAGAATCATGGTTTGTTCAAAATACAGATTGCCTTTGCCCTGCCCCCAGAGAGTCTGCTTCAGAGGGTCTTTCATTTGCATTTTTAACAAGCACCCTATTGATTTTAATACAGTTCTTTAAGAAAATGCTGTAGGTTCAGAAGTGATTCAAATTGAGTGACTTATGTAAAGGAGAGAGGAGAGAAAATTCTTCATTATAGTTAACATGCTGAGTTAAAGACAATGAGTCTGGTCTACATTTCTGGTGTGCATTCTTCTCAGGAGAAAGTTTTAAGGAGAACAGCATTTCCAAAACATACTACAAAAACTCAGCTTGTATTCTTTCTCAGGGGATACGAAGATTTGGCATTTAAAACTAAAATCTATGCCAAAGCTTTTATAGAAAAGCAATTGCTTCTTTAAAAACTTTTATTTATAAGCACTATGGAAAACTTCAACTCACTGGCTACAGAAAAGTTTAGTTACTTGGTTCCTGGTGCTTTGGAAGAGCTGCAGCTGCTGTCTAGTCACGAAGTCATGTCCTAATCTTGCGACCCACATGGACTTTGCCCACCAGTCTACTCTGTCCATGAGATTTCCTAGACATGAATATTGAAGTGAGTTGCCATTTCCTTCTCCAGGGGATCTTCCCGACCTAGGGATCAAACCTGTATCTTCTGCATCTACTGCAGTGTTCTTTACTACTGAGCCACCAGGGAAACCTCCAGTCACTGGGCTCTGGGCAAAACGTTCCTCAAGTCGAAGGTAACTTAGAGAATGTTGCAGAGTTCTCTGGTTAAACATCTGAGGGGTGGTGGAGATTTTCTCAAAGCAACATCCCAGGATGTGTGTGGAAGTTTCCAGTGGTTTCCTCTGGCTTGACTTTGCCTTCTGCTGGGTGGGCAGAGGAAAATACATGTCTCTCCTGGGCCCAAACCTAGAGACAGACTCCACAGACCTGATGAGTTGATTCAAGAGCTAATACTTGTGCAGCATTATATTTATAGAAAATAATTCTATCTTAAATTAACAAAGAACTGGGCTCATGCTAATCTCCATCATAATTGTGACTGTTCTTGATTCTACCTGACTTTCCATGTACTTCTGCTTGAAGTAGTTACTTTGTTGTGTGTTTCCTTCTGAGTTAATTGCCTAACTCTAATAGATGGCACTGTAATAGATGTCTCATCAGCATTCAGAACTGTTCTCTAGCTTGAAAAGAAACAGAGTAACGAAAAGATTTCTTAATTATACTCTTCATTCTCACTCATTAATTGACCTTTCTTTCAAGTAACCAACCATAAATCAACTAACATTGTATACAGTGCAAATAAATTAACAAATGTCCACATAACATTGTGTGTCTATCAGGAGAAATATAGTCACTGGTGATTGATTCTGTTTACAATCAGTATTGGAGGGTTAGAACTCATTAATATTACAAAAGGAAACTAGATTTCTAATTTTATTTTATTCTTTGTAAATGTTTTAATCCAGAAAAGTCACATTTTTCTCAAAAATTACAATATCCTGTTATTCAATAGTTCTCTCTTCTTAGTCTAGATCATTTCAAATACAAGAATGAAATATATTAAAGATTGACTAGGAGTTGGTCTTGGGTTTCCTGGGTAGTTCAGCTGGTAAAGAATCCACCCGCAACGCAGGAGACCACAGTTCAATTCCTGGGTGGGGAAGATCCCCTGGAGAAGGGATAGGGATATTCCCTGATTCCTACTCTCTCTTCCCTGGCAGGAGGAGCAGAGCAAATCACTGTCTCTCTAGGGGTGAATCCTTGAGGGGCAGCCACAGAGTCAGAACTTCCCTCATTCACAAGCCACACTTCTTTCATCAACAGAAGTGGAGGGGGTTGCAGAGGAGCACTCCAGTATTCTTGTGCTTGCCTGGTGGCTCAGATTGTAAAGAATCTGCCTACAATGTGGGAGACCTGGGTTCATTCCCTGAGTTGGGAAAATCCCCTGGAAGAGGACATGGCAACTCACTCTAGCATTCTTGCCTGGAAAATCCCCATGGACAGAGGAGCCTGGCAGGCTATATTAGATGGGATCGAAAGAGTTGGACACAACTGAGCAACTAAGCACAGAACACAGGAGCCGGTCTATACACTGTTGGTTTCTGTGGCTGACACACCTCTGATATTCTGAATTTAGTAGTTTCAGATAGGTTACAGCAAAAAAGCACGCAGAAACATAAACGGGTTTAATATTTACCTTTTGTTTCAAGAGTGACTTTTGGAGCTCAAAACAAAGGGAATTCGTTTTGAGACTAAGAATATTTTCAGTTCAGTTCAGTCGCTCAGTCATGCCCGACTCTTTGCGACCCCATGAATCGCAGCACGCCAGGCCTCCCTGTCTATCACCAACTCCCGGAATTTACCCAAACTCATGTCCATCGAGCTATCTCATCCTCTGCCGTCCCTTTCTCCTCCTGCCCCCAATCCCACCCAGCATTAGGGTCTTTTCCAATGAGTCAACTCTTCGCATGAGGTAACCAAAGTATTGGAGTTTCAGCTTCAAAATCAGTCCTTCCAAAGAACACCCAGGACTGATCTCCTTTAGGATGGACTAGTTGAATCTCCTTGCAGTCCAAGGGACTCTCAAGAGTCTTCTCCAACACCACAGTTCAAAAGCATCAATTCTTCGGCGCTCAGCTTTCTTCAGCATCCAACTCTCACATCCATACATGACCACTGGAAAAACCATAGCCTTGACTATGGACCTTTGTTGGCAAAGTAATGTCTCTGCTTTTTAATATGCTATCTAGGTTGGTCATAACTTTCCTTCCAAGGAGTAAGCGACTTTTAATTTCATGGCTGCAGTCACCATCTGCAGTGATTTTGGAGCCCCCCCAAAATAATCTGACACTGTTTCCACTGTTTCCCATCTATTTCCCATGAAGTGATGGGACCGGATGCCATGATTTTGGTTTTTCTGAATGCTGAGCTTTAAGCCAACTTTTTCACTCTCCTCTCTCACTTTCATCAAGAGGTTTTTTAGTTCTTCTTCACTTTCTGCCATAAGGGTAATGTCATCTGCATATCTGAGGTTATTGATATTTCTCCCGGCAATCTTGATTCCAGCTTGTGTTTCTTCCAGCCCAGCGTTTCTCATGATGTACTCTGCATTTAAGTTAAATAAGCAGGGTGACAATATACAGCCTTGACGTACTCCTTTTCCTATTTGGAACCAGTCTGTTGTTCCATGTCCAGTTCTAACAGTTGCTTCCTGACCTGCATACAGGTTTCTCAAGAGGCAGGTCAGATGGTCTGGTATTCCCATTTCTTTCAGAATTTGCCACAGTTTATTGTGATCCACACAGTCAAAGGCTTTGGCATAGTAAATAAAGAACATTTTAGGGAACGGCAACAACACCAGAGTCTACCAATCAAGATTTGAAATTGGAGGCTATTAGTTGTCCCCCCAAAAAGATTTTATAATAAAGAATTTCCCTTTCTCTCAGAGTTAATAAAACTCCCATAGGTTAGGCAGTAGGCAGGATGAAGTCAGTGGACAGAGTAAACTTGATATCAGAGACGTTCTCCTTAGTGGTGCCTCTGCCTTATATACTCCTGGTGAGGGAATAACAGAAACACATTACAGACAAGAGCTCCAGAATAATTTAGAATTGCATCATCAGATGCTTTTAGATTGGAGCTATCTCCCAAGATTCAAAGAGTAAGTTCAGCTTATTCTTTGAATCTTGAGCAGTACACACCATTTGTACCTTGGAACAGGACCAGTGAGCAGTATGCTAGGCTGAGGAAGAAGAAGCTTTAAAGTTTCATTTATGACTGACCCTCGAAAAGAGGAAAACCTTGCTTGTCATGAACTGATAATTTCAATATTTTATGGTTTAATTCAAAGAACAACTTAAAATTAATTTTAAAGAACCCTAAAGTTTCAAACAGTTTTTTCTTCACAACCTTTCCCAAAAATATCCTAAAAAATTGTGAAATTAATAATTTATTTGAAGAGAATAAAAATACATATCATTGTGGAGAGGATAGTCTTTAACCTTCTCACTATCTATTTCTCTAAAAAAATTTTTTTTAAGTAAGTCAATTATATCTCAGATTTTCAATGGGAAAATTAGTTTCCCCAAAGTAAAATACAGTGTTTTTTTTAAAATATTGTTTATGCTAATTCTAATGCATGATTTTAAAATAGCATCATAAATGATTTTAAAAGCAAATAGACTTGAAATTTCCACTCACCCATTTATACCCATGCAAATATATTCTGCTCATAAATTCTTAGTTTTATCATCTAATTTTTCTCTTCTTATAAATAATGAAGTTTGAGATTGGAAAGTAAAATGAAATGAGCAAATCTTTATTCCAAATGAGTGTTGCTGAACAGTTCTAAATATTAAGTCCATCACATGTTGCTGTAATTGATTACAGCAGTACTGCTCACAGTTAGCACTTTGCCACCAATTCCATGCTTCTAGATGTTTATATCTTAGCTATAAACATTTGCTCTGTGTTGAACTACATGTTGAAGAAGTCAGCCTTTGAGAAATTGCTTTTGTGAAACTGAAAAAGGAATAGTCATATTCTTCTGACAACTTTCTGACAACATTATCGTGTCCGACTCTTAGACAGCCCACCAAATAAGGCCAATGGATGGTTGTCATTTCCTTCTCCAGGGGATATTCCTGGCCTAGGAATCAAACCTAGGTCTCCTGTACTGCAGGCAGATTCTTTATTGACTGAGGTATGAGGGAAGTCCCATAAATTCTGTAGTTGGATAATTTGATTCTAGTTTTTTTGTTGCTTAGTTGTATCCAACTCTTTGTGACCCCATGGACTGCAGCATGCCAAGCTTTCCTATCCTTCACTGTCTCCCAGAGTATGCCCAAACTCAAGTCCATTGATTCAGTGATGCCATTCAACCATCTCATCTTCTGTCATCCCCTTCCCCTCCTTCCTTCAATCCTTCCCAGCATCAGGGTCTTTTGAAGTGAGTCAGCTCTTCATATCAGGTGGCCAAAGTATTGGAGCTTTGGCTTTAGCATCAGACCTTCCACTGAGTATTCAGTTATATGCTCCAAAATGACATCATCTCCTAGTCCTTCTGTACTGATGCTGAGCTTCTTTCAAACTATGGCTTTCATTATTCCATAATATTAACAGTGACCAAATAATTCTCATACTTTTTTTTGAAATGTCAAAAATTGTCCTGTATATATTAACTAATGGTGGAATTTTTCTCTCCTGTTGTACTCTCAAAAATGGCAATCTTGTTTTTAATGTGATAGGCACTATTTCAATAGGTTTTACATGAATATCACTCAGGATTTTATGTCATACTTTGGAGCTGTGCCAATGACCTTGAGGTTCACATTTTAGATGGTTAAAGCGATGAAGCAGGAGAAACAAAATGTTTATCCTCCTGCTGTCTCAGATGTAATATCTTTCCGGCCTGACCCAAATCAGAGACAGAAATGGAAATTGTTGAGGCACTGTGGAGAAGCACTTGAGAGTTTTATACTTTTCTTCATATCTCCTACACCAAGCTTGTGGCCATAATTTAGCAGCATTGCATACATCTTACAGGAATAAGCACAGTGAATATGCTCAATTGAGGTTCTTAAGAAATAGGGCCATGTTTTTATCTGTAGACTTTATTCTAATCCATTCACATATTTGAGTCTAGTCCATTTTAAAACTGGTCCAGTGACACAAGGCACTTGCTGTAAATGAACAACAATATTACCACTCTGATTTTTAACTTTTCTCATAAATGTGTTTAGAGGAATATAGATTTATCACTGTATTTGTGGCCTATGAGAACAAAGTATAAATTATGTGAATAGGAACTTCCCCCCAGAGAAGGGTGTTTGAAAGTGAGATATGGCCAGTTTCATCAAGTGGCCATTGCTAAGACAAGCCACTCAGACCTAACTCAACCAAGAAACTGCTAAACAAGGGTGAAAGTCAGAATGGAATGCAACCTTTCCTGTTACTGCCACTCAGGGCAGAGCAGGAAAATGTGAGGATAAACAGAGAGAAAAACGCGAGGATAAGCAGAGAGATCCCACTGATTTTTAGTAGGAGACGGAGATCCCTCAAGAGAGAAGGCAGGAAATGACGGTACGGCACAAATAAAATGTTAAAATTATTTCTTGAGGGGAAAACACACAAAAAATAAGCAACTTTGTGTGTGTGTGTGTGCGTGTGTGTGTGTGTGTGTGTGTGCGCGCAAAATATGTCTTGGATTCTGTTTAAAGATTAATGGGACTCTGGACATATTATCCCCAAATATAGTATATTGGCATATTAAATATCTTAAGCTGAAGGCGTTTGAGAAAAAAGCAGGAATGTCACTCTTGTCTCTCCTCTTCTTTCCTGAAACAAGTCATAAAATTCCCAAGTGACAGGTACCCTCTCTGTACTGAGGAAAAAAAAAAAAAAAAAAAAAACACTTTATGACCAGAGATGAGGAATTTGTGGCTGAGAAATCTTGCAAACAAACCTTGCTAAACTAATGCTTATCATCCTTATTACTCTTCACCATTTGCTATTCCAGGCTGAAGCTCCTCTGTCTTGTCAATTCTTCAGAAATGTATTATTTCTTTGTCTAAAAGATAGAAAATTTCCTGTTCTGGTCACTTCATCAGGGTCTTCAATGTCTTGTTAAGTCTTCCTGGTACATATAAAAGTTCAATGAAATTTGTATACTTTTCTTCTGTTAATTCTCAAGCCCAGCCCAGGACCCTAAGATGGCTGAGAAAACCTTTTTCCCTCCCTTACATAGATGGGCAGTAAGAACATGAAAACATGTGCAACATCATTAGTCATCAGGGATATACAAATTCAGACTACAATGAGCACCACTATTAACACACTAGTGTGATTAAGATTTAAAAAAAAAATTTAAAGACTGTAAATGCCAAAATTTTAGAAAAGAGGCAAAATTTCATGCTCTCAAATATTGCTGATAAAGATGCAAAATGATACAATTTTGATTGTATTTTGCATGTGACATTTTAAAAAATTAGAAAGGCTAATAAACACAGTGTTCAGAATAAACATGGGTTGAAATAATACAGGTCAATATAAAGAAACTTGATAAGTTATATATCATTAATCTTTTTTTTTTAAAAAATTACTAGTTCAGTATTACAGTCTGAAACTCTTTCTTCCAGTTCAGAATGAGGAATCTTACTCAAAATGGATTTTAAATGCAATATGAGGCTAACTCCATTGATAATGCAAAATCTATATCATGAAGTATTCTGATGGGGTTCAGGGCACATTACCCCAAAATATGGCACCTTGTCATATTGAATATTTTAAGCTAAAGTAACCTAACGAAACAGTATAAACTGTTTTCTGCCTTGCAACAGTTGATACAATTCTCATGAGAGACACTCTCACTACATCTAGAGGAAAGGAGCATTTTTATCTCTGAAGACAAATAGATGATGAAAAGAATGAGAACAAACCAGCCTTACTGAGTTTCCCCTAGTTTATTACACTTATATCTCACTCCTTAACCTATTATACTTCTATGGACTGTAGCCTGCCAGGCTCCTCTGTCCATGGGGATTCTCCAGGTAAGAAAACTGGAGCGTGTAGCTGTTCCCTTCTTCAGGGGATCTTCCCAACCCAGGCACTGAACCCAGGTCTCCTGCATTGCAGGCGGATGCTTTACCATCTGAGCCACCAGAGAAGCCCAAGAATATTGGAGCATCCCCTTCTCCAGGGAATCTTCCCAACCCAGAAATCAAAACAGGTCTCCTGCATTGCAGGCAGATTCTTTACCAGCTGAGCTACCAGGGAAGCCCATACAACAGTATACCCTTCATCAAACCTAGTGTAAATGTACAAGGGCCTAACTGTTGTACGGAAGAGCCACTTCTGACTCCAAATTGGAATTGTTTCTTTGACTTGCTTTTGTTATTATCAGTTCAGTTCAGTCACTTAGTCATGTCTGACTCTTTGGGACCCCATGGACTGCAGCACACCAGGTCTCCCTGTCCATCACCAATTCCCAGAGTTTACTCAAACTTGTGTCCATTGAGTCAGTGATGCCATCCAGCCATCTCATCCTCTGTCATCCCCTTCTCCTCCCGCCTTCAATCTTTTCCAGCATCAGGGTTCTTTCCAATGAGTCAGTTCTTCCCATCAGGTAGCCAAAGTATTGGAGTTTTAGCTTCAGCATCAGTCCTTCCAATGAATATTCAGGACTGATTTCCTTAGGGTGGACTGGTTGGATCTCCTTGCTCTCCAAGGGACTCTCAATGGCCTGCCTCAGAAAACCCTGTCCCTCTGTCTGACTGTTAAGCTTAAGTGCCTTTTTTTAGGACTCTGTCTACCTGTGGATGACAGGCAAGAAAAACTAAACACATCCACTTCCCAAAGCTTGCCATTCTAGGAGATATTTGCAAGATTTGTTGTTCAGTCACTCACTGGTGTCCAACTCTTTGCGACCCCATGGACTGCAGCACGGCAGGCTTCCTTCTCCTTTACTATCTCCCTGAGTTTGTTTAAATTCATGTCCACTGAGTCGATGATGCCATCCAATTATCTCATCCTCTGTCAGCCCCTTCTCTTGCACTCCATCTTTTCCAGCATCAGGATCTTTTCCAACGAGTTGGCTCTTTGCATCAGGTGGCCAAAGCATTGGAGCTTGAGCTTTAGCATCAGTCCTTCCAATGAATTTTCAGGGTTGATTTCCTTTAGGATTGTCTGGTTGGATCTCCTTGCAGTCCAAGGAACTCTCAAGAGTCTTCTCCAGCACCACACTTCAAAAGCATCAGTTATTTGGCACTCAGCCTTCTTTATGGTCCAACTTTCACATCTGTACATGACTACTGGAAAAACAATAGCTTTGACTATACAGATATTTGCCAGCAAAGTGATATCTCTGCTTTTTAATACGCTGTCTACTCCAGTACTCTTGCCTGGAAAATCCCATGGACGGAGGAGCCTGGTAGGCGGCAGTCCATGGGGTCGCTAAGATTCGGACATGACTGAGCGGCTTCACTTTCACTTTTCCCTTTCATGCACTGGAGAAGGAAATGGCAACCCACTCCAGTATTCTTGCCTGGAGAATCCCAGGGACGGCGGAGCCTGGTGGGCTGCCGTCTATGGGGTCGCACAGAGTCGGACACAACTGAAGCGACTTAGCAGCAGCAGCAACAGAAGCAGAAGATATTAAGAAGGGACGGCCTTTCCTCACGGCCTGGCAGGAGCGCGGCCACGCGGCGGCCCACAGGGCGGCCGCCTTCGAGGTGCTCTTGGCGGCGCAGGTGGCCAAGTTCCCCGCGCACCGGCGGCTGGAGGACCAGCTCGACCACCTCAACGTCACCAGGAGGTGGTCCTGACCGTGAGCCCCGCCGGACCCCGGCCTCGCACGCGCCCGCAGTCGGGGCTTCTTCGCCCCGGGTTTCTCCCTCGCTCCCCTGAGGGACAGTGCAGGCATGGCCTGTGTCACAGACGACACAAACGTCATTTGTACAAAGCCGCAATAAAGCTACCAACTGTGAAAAAAAAAAAAAAAAAAGAAAGCCTTATGTGGTATGTTTCACATCTACCGAGGCTTAACTATTCTCTATATCATCCTTGGATATAGGGAAGAATACATTGAAAGACAATTTGAGCCCACTCCAGTACTGTTGCTTGGAAGATTCCACAAACAGAGGAGGCTGGTGGGCTACAGTTCATGGAATTGCAAAGAGTCAGACACGACTAAGCACACACGTATGCTTATGTGTTCACTGTTGGAGGGAAAGGAATCCATGAACTAGTATTTTCAGATCCATAAGAAAAAGAAGAATGAGGCAAGCAGAGAACTAACATTTATCTGTCACCAACTACATATAAAAGATTCTACATTCACTATCTAGTTTCAGTATCAATGACATTTCTAAAGGAAAGTTATTATTATCCTCAATTTACAGAAAATAAATTGTATCTTTTTAAGTTTACTTGGCTAGAAAGGGAATATATAACGTAGATTTCTTGTTTCTGTTGTTCCCACTACCATAATAAATTTTACTATCGTCTGTACCTTCCATCTGTATCCAGAAAATTTAAATCTCAGTGTTGAGAACAAGCTAAACAAAGAAAATACTCAGTGTGACTTCTGAAAATACTGTAAACTTAATGAGAAACCTCTTCACTTAAATAATAGCAGAAAAAGGAAAGCAAACACACTGAGATTATAATATGGGGAAAATATACTGTCAGTCCTTTGTTAGATCAAATTATATACTTTTCCTTTATTTATGATCTTTTCTTTTAGATCAATTAAATATACATTACAATTTGTATTTCAGTACAAAGCATGAAAATGATTTCCTAAAGAATAATAGGATTGTGATTTATCCCTACTATAGCTCTATCCCACTTTGGTCAACAGAGGTTTACATTTGGGTAGGTAAACCTACGTTACCATCTAGTGGTAAAGTCTTAGAACTGCAGACACAAACTCCCTGAGTCCTGCCTGCCTGCCTGCTAAGTTGCTTCCATCTGTTTGACTCTTTGTGACCCTGTGGACTATATGTAGCCCGCCAGCCTCCTCTGTCCACGGAATTCTCCAGGCAAGAACACTGGAGTGGGTTGCCATGCCCTTCTCTAGGGGATATTCTCAAACCTGGAATCAAACCCACGTCTCTCAAGTGTGCAGATACAAAACTGGATTACAATGAAGCCTTCTAAAAACAGTGCTTAACGCCTCATGAAGGTGTTGAGAATGCTGCCTTCAAAGGTGGGTTTGACATGGTTCATTATTCTTATTCAAATTGTAGTCAATTGTTCATAAATATCCTTCCTGAATTAGCACCTTAATCTTGATTCTCCACAAAGCTTAGGATGCCTTGCTGAATGGAAGAAAAGTAAGACGTTTTCAATAGTTTCTTTGTTGGGCATTCAGATTTAACCTACTGCTCCAGTTTATACATGAAATCAATTTCTTTGTGAGAAGTTCTACTTCCTGCATGCAGTAGAATCATACAATCACAGATAATAGCAAAATTCAAGTGTTTCATCTTCAGCTGCTAGTTAAAGAGTTCTGAGACACCACCTCCCACCCCATCCCCATAAGAACTGTATGATCATGACCCACTGTGTTCTTCCTGATTGGAAATGCTTTCCTCTCAGCCAATACTCCTGCTAGAAATTCTAAGAATACGGCTGGAGAGGTGTGTTCAACTTGGAGATTCTGTGCATTTTGGAGGCAGGAAACAAGTAGATTAGGAAGAAATTGGGATGCTGAGTATGGACAATAGCAGGAATGTCCGGGTGGTATTATTCTGAACTAAGAAAATAAAGGAGTTTTTTTCTAGAAAGAACAAGTTATGGTTTAAGAAGCATGCAGCTACTAGGCATTAGTAGGAGAGCAGGAATCAGAAATCCAACAAATTGCAACATAAAATGAGAAAAAATTGGTATGTAACTTGGCTTTTAAAACTCCTTCTGCCAGTGGAAAAATGCTGTTCACACATGGTCAGACTCATTCCGAATTTCAAGCAGTGAAATATTCCCAGCTTTCTCTACTTCCTAGCACATAATAGAATTTTACTTCCTGGCAATCTTATGGTTTGATGGGAACATGCTATTAATTATATTCAACAATTCATTTGTGGAATTGATATAAGTGCCTTCTGAGCTGGAGTGTTCTATTATCAGTACAAGACTGTTAATGCTATGTGGGATTTAAAGCCCACAATAAACTGAGTCATATTATAATCCCTTAAGTTAAAAATGAAGTGCCTTAACCTCTAGGTTTTGTTACCATGCCTACCCTCAACCAGTGGTATATAATTTTCTGATAGGTGTAGAGTCTCTTTCTCTGCCTACACTGTCATTGTGAATTGTATTCAATGTGAGGGGGTCTCATCTGAGTGATGTCCAGAGATTTAGGCTCTTTCAGGTAACAGAAGAATGAGGGGAGAGCATTTACCTCTGCAGTAGGAACAAGGGCCATCAAGCTAGGGAAGTTCAGAGTTTTAAATGTGTAATAAGAACTTCCATTTCTGAGATTGGTTCTCTTACTATGGTAAGTTTGCATATGGCTAAATGCAAACTACTTAACATATATGTTGAGCCTAAACGCCGTATAAATAAATATATACTGGCTTTTCAGCTCCACCCATTTGTGATAGATTTTTGCAGATAATCAAATAAGGCAATGCTCATATGTTGATGTCATGGCCATACCTGGAACTTAATACACATTTTAGACACTTGTGCACTTTGAGGGGACAAAAAAGGGGCCTTTCCAGGTGGCTCAGCAGTACAGAATCCACCTGCAAAGTAGGAGATGCAGGTGACGCGGGTTCGATTCCTGGTCAGGAAGATCCTTTGGAGGAAGGCATGGCAACCCACTTAGGGATTTTTGAAGAATCCAATGGACACAGGAGCCTGGTGGGCTATAGTCCATGGGGTCACAAAGAGTTGGACATTACTGAAGTGACTGAGCACACACATTGAAAATATCTCAGAGTTCTGTTTTCCATCTGGTATGATGACTTTCACCATTCAAGATGGTGGCTGTTCCATCAGCTTTGGTTCCTGTATGACTATAATAGATATTTCTGTCATTAATAATCAACAAGTTGTAAATAAGAGAAATGAACATTCAACCTAGAATTACTTGTCTGGATTGTAATTTTAGTTCTGTTATTTACAAATAGTAAAGCAAACCATCCTCTTTGAGTTTCCAATCATCTTTAAAATAAGACTAATAATGCCAATGCAAGTTGAAGGTTATGAAGAACAAAGACAAACTAAAACTATTCTATAGATAAATGATAATTCACACCATGGGAAGCAGTAGATTTGAGATTTTCTTTGGAAACTTTTAGAAACTATTTTTCAGTGTAAAATCCCTGTCTGACTGGTAGCATTTGGACAGTGGTAAAGTCAAGGCAGGTTCAGGGATATCCTTTGTTTTGTAATGTAGATGGCACTGCCATACACTGAAGTAGAGATCATGGAAGGAGAAGGTTGTGTCCTCCTGTTGTCTCAGAGAATAGAGTGATTTGCATGACTAATTTAGAATAATGTGAATATCTTTTTCTTAAGTTCCTCTACACAGACTTTTGGAATGAAATTTCCCACTTGCTCATTAGGAGTTAATCTCCTTTCCCTCTCCAATACATAAATGCCCATATTAACTTTATGAACATCTGAATGTAATAAAATACTCTCTTAACTTCGTCAATTTTTGGCTTTATAATTCTTTACAATTACTAACTGCTCTTCCCCTTGTAAATAGATGCTGGAGTTTAATTCCCAGGACCCAATAGGTTATGCCTCACATTTCTTTATCTCTTTCAAGGCTGTATAGCAAGTATATAGAATCCTCCTCTGGCTTCTGCTTTACTCTCTCTTTTTACCATGGATACTATTAGATTCCTATTTTTATATTTATTCTTGACTTCAGGAGAAAATGACCCCTTGAGCTAGCAATCAGTTTGTATCTGTTGGTGTTAGGTTTGTCAGATGCAGGGTTGTCCTTTTTCTTCTACTTCACCTGTCACAGCATAATAGTTATTAATCTTACCCATCCTGAAATTTGAGCAATATAGTCTATAGTCTGTTAATAATTTGATTTTGTAACTTTGTGAAGTAACATTTTAATTAACATATAGATAAGATTTTTACTTTTTGTCAACAAAAAGAAGAATGCTCAATCTATATCCAAGGGGTTTCTTCATTCATTCATTCATCTAACAATTATAGTTTACTTACTAAATATCCACACTACAGGAGACACACAGGGAGGAGAAAAATATAACAAATTATCCCTTAATGAATTATGATCTCATTGAAAAGAAAGGAATATACCTATTAGCCATTTTATTTTTTTTCTGAAATAATTTAATTCTCTTTTGTTTTTACCTACAGAAAAAATAAACTTAGAAGTTGCCTAATATATTTGGGCTATGTTAGAGAGTCAATATAAAAACCAGTAAGATTTTAGTGAAGTACTATTTTATACCAATTTTTAAATTAAAAAATTCTTGATATTTTCCTTAAATCCTTATTTGGTTTTATTTAGGTAACAATCAAATTTAAAGTGCTTGTTTATCTAATTTGCAGGTTAGCCAAAGTATACCCATATAGCTTCTTATGTTCAGGATGCCAGTAGATATACAAATGAATAATTGAGGGAATTAACGAAGAACTCAAAGGAAAAAACTACTTGGATTTATCAGTTATATTCCTAGCCAAACTTACTGCAGTTCTCAACTTCATTGTCCCATGGAGACCTATCCTTTATTGTTTTTGCATATGGTGCACACGCACACACACACACACACACACATATCCTCATCCACACACTAATTTAGTCCAAAAGGAAACTGCTATTTGCCAAAAGCTTTGTTTGACTGCCATACTTTTAAAAACATCCTCAGATCTATTTCCCTGCTGTCCTATTTTCTTTCAGCTCTATCCTGAAGAGAGCCTCTCTCTGTGATTTGAAACATTTCCCAGTGTCTTTTGCAATGGCTAATTTTTCATCTTATTAATACCAATAATATGATGCATTCGAGCACTCTGCAGTGTTTTGATAAGATTCCATGGGGGTCTAGCCTTTTCCAGCTATACAAAAATGTTGGAAAAATAAAGCATCAGGGCAAAAATACATGTCCTGCCGACCATTTGTACCACAGGAGATTAGGACACAGGGTGGAGGTCTATGCTATAGAAATGATTTCTGAAGATGGGAGCCATGCAGAGGGCTTCATTAACTTCCAAACACTTCAAAATGAAAAATGGGAGGAAAGTATCTTGGAAAGGCTGGACAACAAGAGATCACATTAAACAGCATGCCTGTTATGGTAAGTTAAAGGCGGCTGTTTGATGTAGAGAGTATGGATTTCAGTCCCTATTTCAATGAAATGAGAAAATGGTAGTTTTAGAAAGGGGAAATAAAATATCATACTTTTATCAGATACCGGTCCCTTTGAGATTGCTTATTCCTGCCATACATCTGCCTTAGTCTCAACACCAAAAAGAAAGGGAAAACAGTGATTTCACAGTACAGTGTATGGAAGAATGAAACAATACTTGTCATTCATCCTTAAATTCCAGGGGAAAAAATAACTGTAAAAACATAAGCATGCCACCTTTTTCAGATATGATTCCTATAGGGAATTACAGTGAGCTTTGGGATATACACAGGGTTCAGGACGTTGTGAGGGCTACCCTCATAGCTCAGTTGGTAAAGAATCTGCCCGCAATGCAGGAGACTGGGGTTTGATTCCTGTATTGGGAAGATCCGCTGGAGAAGAGATAGGTTACCCACTCCAGTATTCTGGCCTGGAGAATTCCATGGACTATACAGTCCATTGGATCTCAAAGAGGCGGACACGATTGCACGACTTTCACTTTCACTGCACTTTCAGGATGTTGTGAAATGTTGGTATATCTTAATATATCATGCTGCTGCTGCTAAGTCACTTCAGTCGTGGCCGACTCTGTGCGACCCCACAGATGGAAGCCCACCAGGCTCCTCCATCCCTGGGATTCTCCAGGCAAGAACACTGGAGTGGGTTGCCATTTCCTTCTCCAATGCGTGAAAGTGAAAAAGTGAAAGTGAAGTCGCTCAGTCATGTTCGACTCTCAGCGACCCCACGGACTGCAGCCTACCAGGCTCCGCCGTGCATGGGATTTTCCAGGCAAGAGTACTGGAGTGGGGTGTCATTGCCTTCTCCGTAATATATTGTGAGTGTTTAACAATTCCAAGTACTAAATTTCTAATTCATTCTAGAGAGGTCATGGTATAAGCTACTTGAAGAGTAATTATTTTTAATATGTTAGGAGATATGAGCTGAACAATTAATTTTCATTAACATTTTATCACAGAGGAGTAATATCTCAGGTGCAGAGATAAAAATGTTGTTTCCCATTACATATGCTATAACAAGGGGTATTGTGAAATCTATGCCCCTATGAACTTTCTCAAAGTCATCTCTAATGTCCATAGTTTGCTTATATTTTAATCCATGTAAGGTAAATGAAAGTTATTATGATAAAAACAGCAAAATAAATAAATACCACCACCACCACCCCCAATTCTCTCAGGGCTATTAAATGACTATATCAGGCAAAGTTGATTTTTTACTATTATTTTAGCTCAATTGACTAATGGTTAGGTTTCAGTTCTCTGCTTCATTTTTCAATTGATGCAAGAGTTTTGAATATCCTGGGGAAACTTTGATCACTATTCCAACACCCAACACATCAGAGGGGCCTCTGTGGGGACTTCCCTGTTGGTCCAGTGGTTAAGAGTCCATCTTCCAAAGCACAGGATGCAGATTCGATCTCTATTTAGGGAACAAAGATCCCACATGCTGCAGGGCAACTAAGCCCATGTGCCACAACTACTGAGCCCAAGTAGCGCAATGAGAAGCCCACATGCTGCAAATAGAGGAACAACAACAACAAAAAAGCTCACTCACCACAGCGAAGACCCCATATGCTGCAAAGGAGACTCAACCAAATAATAAATAAATGGATACATTAAAAAAAAAAGAGAGCAATGTCTCTGTAACTGTGTCTACTGTATGTTTCTTAGCACTGCATACACGAGAGATTTTATTGCCAGAGAAGATATATCATAGAGTCATTCAGTTGTCTCAAATTTCCTTTTCACTCATTAATGGAAGTTACCTATATCATACTGTCAATATAATTGATAACTTGACCTGAAAACTATACTTAAAATTTTCTTAATAAATGGAAATTATTTCTTTAAATATTCTCAACTAAACTTTGACTAGATTTGCTTCATTAAATGCCAGAAAGAAAAATGTGACTAAAATGAATTATTTGTAGTTCTTATTGATTTTCTTTTAACATGTTAGGTGAATTCTGACAATGGAGAAATTCTGGCTTATAATTTAGTTATATGAAATACTGATGACAATGACCTTAGAGTAGTTAAAAATACTTTATAATTACAGTATTTAAGAAACTCCCTTATTAAATCAAATGTAAATGCAATGATACATTTTCTCTTATGATGGAATCCTTGAAGAAATGGTTTGGGTCTGGAAAAATAATATCTACAATTTTGGTAAGTATGCTTTTTCTACCTTTCAGTTTTTAGTGCAAAATCAGGGTCCATATTCAAGTCACTCCACTTACTGTGGTTTACCAATGTATTGAATAAGAGCAAAGAAAATGTGACAATTAACACAAATAATGGTAATAATTTCAATGAAATACAAATGTGATAACATCCAGCTTTTATTAAGTTCAGCTTTTAAATTGAGCTGTTGAGATTGTCCCTTGGGAGGAAATTACATGTACACATATGAGCTCCCCAGGTGGCTCTAGTGGTAAACAAAAGTCCTCCTGCCAATGCCTGCCAATGTAGGAGACGTGGGTTTAATCCCCTGGTTGGGAAGATCCCCTGGAGGAGGAAATGGCAACCCACTCCAGTATTCCTGCCTCAGAAATCTTATGGATAGAGGAGCCTAGCAGGCCACAGTTCATGAGGTCACAAAGAGTTGGACACAATTGAGTGAGCACACACACGCACACAGATATATATGCAGATAAAGGATGAGATGGTTGTGTGGCATCACCGACTCAATGGACATGAGCTCGAGCAAACTCTAGAAGATGGTGAAGGACAGGGAAGCCTGGTGTGCTGCAGTCCATGGGGTCCCAAAGAGTTAGACAGGAATGAGCAACTGAACAACAACAAGGTCAAACAGAGAGTCATAGGAATTACTATCGGTCATTAGATGACACTGGAAAGGCAACTTTTTGGAAAAACAAAGGAAAATAAACCAAATAATTCAGTGTCTTCCATTAAGCTCTTAATCATTTAAAAATAATTCTGTGCAAAGACTTAAATGCATTATGATAATTAGGATGTGCTTTAAAGATGCAGATTCAAAAAAATAAATGTAGAATCAGACAATTTTGACAGCTGCTTCACATGAGCGATTGAAACACTTAAGTTGCAAGTATTCCCCAAAGAAGAAGAATTAATAGTCTGTGGAGTCACAAGCAAGATGGAAGCCCTCTGAATTATCTAAAGAGTTCAAGGTGGGTTTAGCTTTTCTGGTATCTGACTGTGTCTACAAAAGAAAAGTGAAGTGGAGAAGCAAAGCAATTATCTTGATTAACCAAGCAAAAAAATAATTCTCTGCACATCAGAAACAGGCAATTGTTAAGGCATGAATTATACAGATTGACTATACATCTATGTTGATTGAATTCACCAAATAACACTAGGGTACCTTATCTTGTTTACATAGACAACCAAAAAATAGTAATATCGTGAAGTACATCTAACTTCAAACCTTTATTTCCCTTCAGAATATAATGCTTTAAAAAATGGTTTTACTCTAGGAAACCAAGAACATATTGGAATACAATGAAAATGAAGAAAAAATCTGATATCTTGAAATGAGAATGCTATGACTCTAATGACTATATAGTCTTCATAAGCACCCTGGAGTAGAAAGAAACAAAAGGGAAGACTGGATAATACATAATATGGTGATATATATCTCATTTCAACTCAGAGATCTCACAACTGTGTAGAGGAACCTGACCAAAAACGTATGCAGAGAAATAACTAACTGTTACTTCTTGACCTGCATACAGATTTCTCAGGAAAAAAAAAAAAAGATACAAAAAGATACATGAACCCCAAAATTCATAGTATCACTATTTACAATGGCTAAAACATGGAAGCAACCTAAATGTCCATCTGCAGATGAAGAGATAAAAAAGGTATGATACGTATCTATATGCATTCAAATATATAACGGAACTTGACTCAGCCATAAAAAAGAATGAAATAATGCCATCTGCAGCAACATGGATGGACCTCTAGAGATTATCATACTAAGTGATTTCAGTCAGACAAAAAAAAGACAAATATCATATGATATCACTTCTATGTGGAGGCTGAAAAATAGTATGAAGGAACCTGTTGATGAAACAGAAACAGACTCACAAACATAAAAAGCAAACATATTTATCAGAGGCAAAAGAGGGGATAAATTAGGAATTGGCAATTAGCAGATACATAATAGTATATATAAAGTAGATAACCATCGGGGACCTACTGTATAGCACAGGGAACTATATTCATTATCTTATAATAACCTATAATAGAGAAGGATCTGAAGAAAAAATATCAGTTTTATATGTAAAACTGAGTCACTTTTCTGTATTCCTGAAACATTGTACATCAACTATCTTCAGCTAAAAAATAAACTAAATGAGCGGTTGAGACGAGGGTGATCTACTTCCAGGGAGTCAGTGAAATCTAGGAATACAGGAAATCTCAGAAATCTATTTCTACATTAGTGGTTAAAGCAACACACATTTAGTATCTCATAGTTTCTCTATATCCAGAGTCATGTATCGGCTCAGCTTGATCCTCTGCTCTAAGGGTTTTCACAAGACTGTAATCAAAGTGTTTGCCAGAGCTAAAGTCTCATGTGGAGGCTTGTTTGTGGAAGAATGTTCTTCAAGCTCAGTTATGTAGTTGTTAGCAAGATTCAATTCTGTTTAGGTTACTGGACTGAGCACTTCAATAGATAGCTTTTGGCCAGGGTCTGCCTCAGGTCCTTACCACATTAACTTCTCAACATGGCAACTGGCTTTATTGAAGCCAATAAGAGCGAGAGTGTTCTTGCAAGATGGAAACCAGAATCTTGTAATCTAATGATAGAGTGAGATCCCCTCTTAAGTTGAGATATCTTATTGTTTGGGCTTCCCTGATAGCTCAGTTCGTAAAGAATCCATCTGCAACTCGGGAGACCCCAGTTCAATTCCTGGGTCTGGAAGATCTGCTGGAGAAGAGATAGGCTACCCATTCCGGTATTCTTGGGCTTTCCTTGTGGTTCAACTGGTAAAGAATCCGCCCGCAATGTGGGAGAGCTGGGTTTGATCACTGGATTGGGAAGATGCCCTGGAGAAGAGAAAAGCCACTCACTCCAGTGTTCTGGCCTGGAGAAGTCCATGGAGAGTATAGTCCATGGATTTTCAAAGAGCTGGACATGATTGAGCAACTTTCAAATTAAAAAAAAAATTCAAACTCATCTTATTGCTTAGAAAAAAGTTACTAAAGGGGAGGGGATAACTGAAGACAGGGTTCATTTGGGGTCATGGTAGGCATTACCTACCACAGAAGGGGTCACCTCAGTTTAGTCGTGAGGAAAACAAGGGATGGAGTGGGCCAGTCTAAAGAAAATACTAAATGCCTGAAGTGGAGAAGTCCTTCAGTGTTCATGAAGATGAAAGAAGACAGAATAGTTAGAAAATTATGGATGGTGGTGTTAGTCACTCAGTTGTGACCACATGGACTGTTGCCCACTAGGCTCCTATGTCCATGGAATTCTCCAGACCAGAATACTGGGAGTGCGTTGCCATTCCCTTCTTCAGGGGATCTTCCCAACCCAGGGATTGAACCCAGGTCTCCCACATTGCAGGCAGATTCTTTACCATTCATGAGGTTTGGGGAGAGTGTAAAAGAACTGCAGTTAGATCAGGTAAGTCCTCATGGGCTAAGTAGCTTAATTTTATTTGAAGTGTGAAAATATTTATTCACAGTTCTTTGGCAGGTGAGTCACTTGATTTCCTTTACTCTCTAAGAAAACAACAGAGCCTATTGTGTGGATAATAGAAAGGATGTTGTAGTAGTGCTGGTGATCAGATGATAACAGAAGCAACATAATTGAGATGTTCTGGCTTAAAGGGGTGACAGTGGCCGAAGAGAACAGACACACATTCAAGATGTGTCTTGGAAATAGAACCAATGTGTGGAGAATGAGAAAAGGAGAGAATTTAATTATTGCTGACTTTCTGATTTTTTTAATAGGGCAAGGGGGCAGGATGGTACCATTAACTGAGATGAACAGACTGTGGAGCAGGAATAGGAGATCAATTTGAATAGGAAAAAAATCATAAGTTTAATTTTGGACATATTAAAGTTGAGCTATTTGCAAGAATTTAAGTGGAGATGTCAAATAGGCAGTTGGAAATAAAGTCTGGAGCTCAGGGAAAAGATTGAACTGAATATTTAATCAAACAAAATTAATGAAGTTTAACCACTCTAGAAGATATAAAGAAAAAATTAAATTGTATTTAGGTTTGAGTCCCAGATCTTCCATCAAATAATTGTGCATTTTTCAGCCACACATGCTAGCACTTAAACCTTTGTTTTGTCAGTTGTAAATAGATGTATGATTTTACATTTGTGAAATATAAGGAGAGAGTAATTATTCAATATCTATGTGTCTTTGGTCAAATCTCATAAACTCCTTTAACCTCAGTTTCCTCCCTTGAAACATGAACAGACATCACCCTGTGAAATCTGAGGTCCATTTCAATTTCAAAATTCCGAGTCTGTGGTTGAAATAATATTCAGAATTACATAGAATGATGTCCTATTTAAAAAAAAATTTCAAAATGGTTAAGCATTAAAAAGATTTCTAATGTTAAAAATAAACATTTAATTTAGCTTCTAATTAGAGTACTGACTATGGTATGTGTGTATCTTCAAATATTTTAATACAACCACTATATGGAAAAAAGTCAGGATTGAAATAAATACAAACCATGGGAGCTTTGTTACTTTATTTAGCAAAATATATATTCAGCATTAGTTGGATATCAGCTACAACTATCTACTTTCAAGATATCCTTACAATCTTCATACTCACAATAATACACAATCAGAATATATTTAATAAGTTCCACAAAAGAAGGTAAATGAAAAGAAATCATCTGTTTTTCATTTTACATCAGGCCAAAAAGAATCCAACCCTTCTATTTAAAAACAAAAATTATTGTATTGGCCTAAATTATCCAAATTAGCTATTTTTTTTTTCCTTTCACATTACCTTTGTTGCTTTCTTTATCAAACCCAGTCTTGATTAGCCCTATTATGATTATAGAGTTAATGCTCCTTTTACCAAAATTAACCTTATTGTAAAATAGACAATCATCTTAACAATATTTGCATATCTGTTTAGTATGAGAAGTTGTGAGTTGAAATGTTCATGACTTTTCAAAAAGCAACAAATTCATTATCCAAGCATTATAATTCACATTTTAATATATAAACATTAGCAACTGCTTAAGCTATTAAGCAAATACTCTGCTTTGAATTTAATTTCTCTTTGTTTCCTACATCACAACGGTTCATTTTCCATGATGGTTCTTATGTACGTAGATTTTTTTTCCTTTGGCAATTAAAATGTAGTTATTTTTAGGGAAGTGATTATAAAATTTCCACGATGGAATTCCATACTTATTCTCCCTCAATGACTCCTTAAACTGCTTTTTGTTTGTGGTTTTAGTATGACAAACAAGATAGAATCTAAAAATCATCCTGTTTTCTCATCTCATTTCCCCTTCCCCCATGGCAATTTGTTACAGTAGTTTGCTGAAGTGCTAAATGTTAATAAATAGATAAAATGAAAATGGTTTCCCCCCTCCACCAATACTATCACTACCATGAAAACATTAGCTATAAACCTGTAAGAGTTAAGTGACAGTAAGAGCCCACCTATATCAGTCTGCTTCTTTCAACACTTCGAACCATTCCGTAAAGCTTTTACAGAAAGAGCATGCATGGTTTTCATTATTCTTAACCACATAAACCATGGCAAAAAGAGCAAACACACTTATTTCACACTTTGGTCTAATTTAATTAGAATGATAAAAACATAAAGGTTGTATGGGAAGTGTGAGACAAAGAAACAATTTCCAATGATTTCTTTAGTATGATTTGAGACACTTATGGAATGTTTCCCCTTGACTGTGTTTCTATCTTGCAAGGTAGGATATGAACAGACAACATCCAATGACACTTGGTGGAGAGGTGAGTCCAACCTTCCTTTCTTCAGCTTTGTAGAAAATGGTGAAACCTCCCCTCTTCATGAGAATGATTTTTCTGATGAAATGAAGATGGCCTGCCCCTACTCCCCTCAGTACTATCACTACCATAAAAACATTAGCTATAGACTAACATGAGGCTCATACAAGCACAAAGGCATATGAATAAGAGGAGAGTCATGAGAAAATGTTTGAATTGCCAATATTTAATACCTCAGTGAGCCTCTAGCTCAAGATTTCTTACAATATAGTCCAAATTTCCAACTTTCACTTGCCTTACTGCCTTAGTTTTAAAGCATGTGATTCATATTTTCAGAGTTAGAGCTATCAGTCAGACCTTGCCTTTGGATTTTTTCATGCGTTCTCTTCCAGAAAGTTAGTGCTGCTCATGCATCTTCTCTATGCCGATCCTCCAAATACTTTGTCACTAGTTTCTCAACTTCTTCAACCCCTGGAGTTTCAACTGCATTTACTTCTCGCTCCCAAGCACCAGAGCCTCAATTTGACTCTGGTATCTTTCTGAATTCCCGCCCCTCCCTCCAAAATCTTCAACATAGAATTTGAATCTCTTGTACTTTCAATACAACTTTTACTTCACTCTTAACAAAACTCATTTATAAAAAAGAAGTTATTAGTTTGGCAAAGTTATGGTGCATATTTTAAAATGTTAAATAATGTACAATTTTTTGAGTTAAGGTTCTAATTTTCTGTTCCTCATATTATTAGCAAATTTTAAAACATGTATTTTTTCTATAACTAATTTTATATTAGTACCTCTTGATTTTTACTTATTAGATGTTACCTATAAATTATTTCTTTAGATATGTATGAAAGCTGAGGATTCAGTCTTTTGACCATCCCCACCTTACACAAAAAAATTTTTCCAATATAGTTCTGATTTAAATTTCACTAGGTTGTTACCTTTGTCAATATTTTTAGCTGATTCATGCAAAATAGTATACTTTTCTTTCTTTGCCTGCCTTTTTGTTTTACTTGAAATTAATTGCATTATTTTATGTATTTGGACAGTTCTCAATTAAAATGTTCTTTGAGTTGAATATATTTCTTTTTAATATTTTCAAATACATTCATTCTTTTATCATCTTTAATCCTCTTTCAGAAATCTCTCTGATAGCTTTTTATCCTGCCCTCAAATCAAGACTGCCTGGAGAAATACCAACAACCCCTGATAAACAGATGATACCACTCTAGTGGCAGACAGTGAAGAGGAAAAACTCCTGATGAAGGTGAAAGAGAAGCGTGAAAAAGCTGGCTTTAAACTCAATGTGAAAAAGATGAAGATCATGGCACCTGGTCCCATCACTTCATGGAAAATACATGGGGGAAAGGTGGAAATATTGACAGATTTTATTTTCTTGGGCTCCAAAATCACTGTGGATGATGACTGCACCCATGAAATTAAAAGATGCTTGCTCCTTGGAAGAAAAGCTATGACAAACTTAGACAGCTTATTAAAAAGCAAAGACATCACTTTGCCAACAAAGGCCCATATAGTCAAAGCTATGGTGTTTCCAGTAGTCATGTCAGATTTGAGAGTTGGATCATAAAGAAGGCTGAGCACTGAAGAATTGGTGCTTTCAAACTGTGATGCTGGAGAAGACTCTTGAGAGCTCCTTGGACAGCAAGGAGATCAAACCAGTCAATCCTAAAGGAAATCAGTCCTGAATATTCATTGGAAGGACGGATGCTGGAGCTGAAGCTGAAGCTCCAATACTTTGGCCACCTGATGCGAACAGCCGACTCAATGGAAAAACCCCTGATGCTGGGAAAGATTAAGGGCAGGAGAAGGGACGACAGAGGTTGAGATGGTTGGATGACATCACCCACTCAATGGACATGAGTTTGAGCAATCTCTATGAGATAGTGAAGGAGAGGGAAGTCTGGCATGCTGCAGGCCATGGGGTCTCAAAGAGTTGGACAGGACTTAGCGACTGAACAACAACAAATGAATTGATTACTTCTGTGGACTTCCCTGGCGGCACTAGTGGTAAAGAACCCGCCAGCCCATGCAGGAGACATAAGAGGTGTGGGTTCAATCCCTGGGTCGGAAAGATCCTCTGGAGAAGGGAATGGCAACCTACTCCAGTATTCTTGCCCAGAGAAGCCCATGGACAGAGAAGCCTGGTGGTCTACAGTCTGTGGGTCACGAAGAGTCAGACACGACTGAAGCGACTTAGCACACACAAGCATGCAAGGCATTCTGCACAGCTTCTGTGTTGGAATTTATTTCTTAAAAATATTCATTTTCCATTAGTTTAGTGGAGTTTTTGGAAATGACCAAAGCTGAATGAGAATGCCAATCCTTTATCTTTACCAAAAATTCAAGTTCATTCATCAAACTGATGATGGCATTTACTTTCTTGACCTAATTGTATAACAATTGACCTGATTGTATAACAATCATAGGTATTCTAGCCATTATTCCCATATCTCAAGCCATTACTAACCATTCCATGAGAGTCATTTAGTGATTTAAATCTTCAGCATCATTAATTTACCATCATCTACCTATTGTCAATTCTGAAAATAGAATGCTTCATCCCTCCCAAAACACCTCGCCCAACCGATTCTCCTCTTGTCACAAAGTATTGCTAGAAAAAGTTGTGAAACCACACAATCAAATTGTATTCCAAATCTGTAATTACAACAGAGTTTCCTTTTTTGGTAATCTTTATTCTGGCTATACAGTCAAAGTCCAAAGGAGCAGCTAATTTTTTTCTAGGCTTCTCACACTGTCAAAACAACTCTAATCATCACTTCATCACTTCTGCAAATAAGTGGAGACAATGACAAAAATTCCCACATTTATTCTCCACAGTGCTTTTTCTTCTCCCTTGTTATCTTCAAAGTATAACAGTCTTTTCTCCCTTATCCTAATGTTGCTCTTTGCGCCAAAGGCTCCATTTCATCCTGCTTTCTCCTGTTTCACTTTTTATTGCTTCTCACTATGGTGTCTGCAGTAAGTCCCAGAATGTTTGCCTCCATTCTACATTAAAAACAAAGTAAGAATAAAACCTTAATTTACATGACTATCCCTCCAGCTTGTGGCATATCTCTCCTCTTTTCACTATGAGCTACTTTTCTAGTTAAGAGTATTCTACAATACTCATTAAATATTATCCCTATAAAATCTATTTTCTAGCCAGTACTTCAATAGAACTAGCTTTCAGAAATAAGCAAGAAGTGGTTTCAGTGATTTATTTTTATTTCTACACCTATCATAATATCTCTACAGAATTTAAAATTATTCATTACAAACTCTTCTGGAAGCTCGTTCCTCCTTTGCCTTCCATACCATTACATTCTCTTTGCTTTCTTCCACTATTTGGGTGTAGTCCCTGCTTATTACATTTAATACTCTTTCCTGATCATTGGAAACACATTTCAATGTTCATTCTTCAACCTATTTTGGATTATCTCCTCCTTAGCATTTTTTTCTCTTGATATTGAGTTTTCCAATGACTGCGGTCAGTCAGTTAGCTCAGTCACTCAGTCATGTCCAACTCTTTGCGACCCCATGAACTGCAGCATGTCAGGCTTCCCTGTCCATCACCAACTCCCAGAGCCTACTCAAACTCATGTCCATTGAGTTGGTGATGCCATCCAACCATCTTATCCTCTGTCGTCCCCTTCTCCTCCACCCTCAATCCTTCCCAGCATCAGGGTCTTTTCAAATGAGTCAGTTCTTTGCATCAGGTGGCCAAAGTACTGGAGTTTCAGCTTCAACATCAGTCCTTCAAATGAATACTCAGGATTAATTTCCTTAAGGATGGGCCAGTTGGATCTCCTTGCAGTCCAAAGGGACTCTCAAGAGTCTTCTCCAACACCACAGTTCAAAAGCATCAATTCTTCAGTGCTCATCTTTCTTTATAGTCCAACTCTCACATCCATACATGACTACTGGAAAAACCATAGCTTTGACTAGACGGACCTTTGTTGCCAAAGTAATGTCTCTGCTTTTTAATATGATGTCTAGGTTCATCAATGACTTCAGCAGTCACTTAAATGAAATGACTTCAGAAGTTACATTTCCATCACCAGTTTCTCTTCCAGGTTGCATTGCTACACTTGTAGCTTTCTGTTAGATGATGGGAAAGATTTCTGGTATCCATGCATCAATATGTCCAAAGCTGAATTTGCCGTATTTCTCTCCACATTATCTGGACTTCCTCTTACAGTTTCCTTATTTTTGTTAGCAGCATTATTATTCTTCTAGTTAACAAGATAAAACAAAAAAGAGCCTGTATCATCTTTCATTTCTTTCTTTCATTGCCACTTTTCTCTATATCCAATTAGTGAATATTAATTATACTTAAAAATATCCATTACATTTCCTCTTTCTTTTTATTCTCATTGATATTACCTGTTTCAGATCCTATTTATCACTCACTTATACTATTGCATTCACCTATATTACCTTTAAGATTTTTATCTTTATGAGGCATTTTCTACTCAGTTACCAGAGTAATAACTTCAAATCATAATTGATTCATGTCACTTCTATCCATGGATGTCAAATGAAATAATTTAATATGGATTTAGGATATAAGTGCAAAGTGTACAAAACTGAATAATGCATTATAATTATTTGTTCTTTGGGGTTTCCTTTGTGCATATGGGCAGGGGGAGTAGGTTTTGTTTCCCCTTTTCATTAAATAAACTTTTTTTGTTGTTTGGCACTAACCTCTCAAAAATATTATTTTCACTGACTCCTTTCACATTTTGATAAATTATGTTTCCATTTTTAACCTTTTTAACTTTAGAGCTATTTCAGTATTCATTCCGAAGCACATAATAGACTCTGTGAGTACCTATGTGCTCAGTTGCACAACTGTGTCCGACTCTTTGAGACCCCATGGACTGCAACCCACCAAGCTCTTCTCTCCATGGAATTTTCCAGGGAAGAATACTGGAGTAGGCTGCCATTTCCTACTCCAGTGGTTGAGTATCTATGTATATAAAAAATTTTTCAAATGGTATTTGTTAGCCAAAGATCCATGTACTCTATCAAAAACATTGACAGATGCTTTTATTTTTTTATTTTTTTATTTTTTTTTAACTTTTATACTTTTTCTTTATTTATTTACAGTATTTATTGCCGCTACAATTTTTTTTGAGTTTTCTAGTTGTTCTTTTTTATTTTTACTTTATTTATTTATTTATTTATTTATTTATTTTTTATTTATTTTAGTTGGGGGCTAATTACTTTACAATATTGTAGTAGTTTTTGCCATACATTGACATGAATCAGCCATGGGTTCACATGTGCTCCCCCTCCCGAACCCTCCTCCCACCTCCCTCCCCTTCCCATCCCTCTGTGTCATCCCAACGCTCCATCCCTGAGCATCCGTCCCATGCATAGAACATGGAATGGTGTTCCGCTTCACATATGACAATGTACATGTTTCAATGTTATTGTCCCAGAACGTCCCACCCTCACCTTCTCCCTCAGAGTCCACAGGACTGTTCTATGCATCTGTGTCTCTTATTCTGTCTCACATATAGGGTTACCATTACCATCTTTCAAATTCCATATACATGCATTAGTATATTGTATTGGTGCTTTTCTTTCTGGCTCACTTCACTCTGTATAATGGGCTCCAGTTTCATCCATCTCAATAGAACCGATTCAAATGTATTTTTTTTAATGGCTGAGTAATATTCCATTGTGTATATGTACCACAGCTTCCTTATCCATTCGTCTGCCGATGGACATCTAGGTTGCTTCCATGTCCTGGCTATTGTAAACAGTGCTGCAATGAACATTGGGGTACATGCATCTCTTTCAATTCTGGTTTCCTCGGTGTGTATGCCTAGCAGTGGGATTGCTGGGTCATATGGCAGTTCTATTCCCAGTTTTTTAAGGAATCTCCACACTGTTCTCCATAGTGGCTGTACTAGTTTGCATTCCCAACAGTGTAAGAGGGTTCCCTTTTCTCCACACCCTCTCCAGCATTTATTGCTTGTAGACTTTTGGATAGCAGCCATTCTGACTGGTGTGTAATGGTACCTCATTGTGGTTTTGATTTGCATTTCTCTAATAATGAGTGATGTTGAGCATCTTTTCATGTGTTTGTTAGCCATCTGTATGTCTTCTTTGGAGAAATGTCTGTTTAGTTCTTTGGCCCATTTTTTGATTGGGTCGTTTATTTTTCTGGAATTCAGCTGCAGGAGTTGCTTGTATATTTTTGAGATTAATTGTTTTTGTCTGTTGCTTCGTTTGCTATTATTTTCTCCCATTCCGAAGGCTGTCTTTTCACCTTGCTCCTAGTTTCCTTTGTTGTGCAAAAGCTTTTAATTTTAATTAGGTCCCATTTGTTTATTTTTGCTTTTATTTCCAATATTCTGGGGGGTGGGTCATGGAGGATCCTGCTGTGATTTATGTCGGAGAGTGTTTTGCCTATGTTTTCCTCTAGGAGTTTTATAGTTTCTGGTCTTACATTTAGATCTTTAATCCATTTTGAGTTTATTTTTGTGTATGGTGTTAGGAAGTGTTCTAGTTTCATTCTTTTACAAGTGGTTGACCAGTTTTCCCAGCACCACTTGTTAAAGAGATTGTCTTTTCTCCATTGTATACTCTTGCCTCCTGTGTCGAAGATAAGGTGCCCATAGGTGCGTGGGTTTATCTCTGGGCTTTCTATTTTGTTCCATTGATCTATATTTCTATCCTTGTGCCAGTACCACGCTGTCTTGATGACTGTGGCTTTGTAGTAGAGCTTGAAGTCAGGCAGGTTGATTCCTCCAGTTCCATTCTTCTTTCTCAAGATTGCTTTGGCTATTCGAGGTTTCTTATACTTCCATACAAATTGTGAGATGATTTGTTCTAGTTCTGTGAAAAATATCATTGGTAGCTTGATAGGGATTGCATTGAATCTATAGATTACTTTGGGTAGTATACTCATTTTCACTATATTAATTCTTCCAATCCATGAACACGGTATATTTCTCCATCTGTTTGTGTCCTCTTTGATTTCTTTCATCAGTGTTTTATAGTTTTCTATATATAAGTCTTTTGTTTCTTTAAGTAGAAATATTCCTAAGTATTTTATTCTTTTTGTTGCAATGGTGAATGGTATTGTTTCCTTAATTCCTCTTTCTGTTTTCTCATTATTGGTGTATAGGAATGCAAGGGATTTCTGTGTGTTAATTTTGTATCCTGCAACTTTACTATATTCATTGATTAGCTCTAGTAGTTTTCTGGTAGAATCTTTAGGGTTTTCCATGTAGAAGATCATGTCATCTGCAAACAGTGAGAGTTTTACTTCTTCTTTTCCTATCTGTATTCCTTTTATTTCTTTTTCCGCTCTGATTGCTGTGGCCAAAACTTCCAAAACTATGTTGAATAGTAGTGGTGAAAGTGGGCATCCTTGCCTTGTTCCTGACTTTAGGGGAAATGCTTTTAGTTTTTCACCATTGAGGATAATGTTTGCTGTGGGTTTGTCATATATAGCTTTTATCATGTTGAGGTATGTTCCTTCTATTCCTGCTTTCTGGAGAGTTTTTATCATAAATGGATGTTGAATTTTGTCAAAGGCTTTTTCTGCATCTATTGAGATAATCATATTGTTCTTATCTTTCAATTTGTTAATGTGGTGAATTACATTGATTGATTTGCGTATGTTAAAGAAATCTTGCATTCCTGGGATAAATCCCACTTGGTCATGATGAATAATCGTTTTAATATGATGTTGGATTCTGTTTGCTAGAATTTTATTAAGGATTTTTGCATCTATGTTCATCAGTGATATTGGCCTGTAGTTTTCTTTTTTTGTGACATCTTTGTCTGGTTTTGGAATTAGGGTGATGGTGGCCTCATAGAATGAGTTTGGAAGTTTACCATCTCCTGCAATTCTCTGGAAGAGTTTGAGTAGGATAGGTGTTAGCTCTTCTTTAAATTTTTGGTAGAATTCCGCTGTGAAGCCGTCTGGTCCTGGGCTTTTGTTTGCTGGAAGATTACAGTTTCGATTTCCGTGCTTGTGATGGGTTTGACAGATGCTTTTAATTTGTCTTTTTTCCCCCTCTTTTAAGTGACCAAATATTTAGCAGTTTGAAATTTCTAGCTCCATTCTATATATCTTCTGCAGAAGTAGGGCCACATTCTCATTCATATCTCCATGCAAGAAGCAAACTCTTCAAGGAATATTACTCCCTTATTTCTGCTACTTGAACATCAAAGGATCAAAGAGACAATCTGTAGCAAACTAATGTTTTCATGTCTCAAAGTTGGCTACAGAGTTTTAGCACATTGGGGTGACATGATATAAATCACTGAATAATAAGAAGCAAAAATGTTAATTTATAATGAGTAAAACCCATGAAAAAATTTTATGAGATCTTTCAGATTATGTCTGTGCTATTCAATAAGGAGGTTAAAGTCTGCTAATCAGTGATATGAAATATAGCTTCATATAATATTGAAAATGTATATTAATTGTTGAAATAATAGTCAATATGCATTCTTTTTAATTTGGGGCTTCCCAAGTGGCTCAGTGGGTATAGAATCCACCTACAATGCAGGAGATGCAGGAGAGGCAGTTTCAATTCCTGCATCAGGAAGATACCCTGCAGAAGGAAATGGCAATCCACTTCAGTATTTTTGCCTAGAGAATCACATGGACAGAGGAGCCAGGGGGTACAGTCAATAGGGTTGCAAAGAGTTGGACATGACTAAAGCAACTGAGCATGCACGCATGCACACATCCTATGTAATCAATAAAATTCTAATGGTTTTTACTTTTCATAATTGAAAATTAAAATTACAGGCTAGCTCATAATAATTGTTCAAAATATACTCTTATTTTTCATTAAATAAATAGGAAAAGATTGATTGTGATGTTTAATAAAATTAATGGAGATATTTCTGAAATTTTATATATACTTACTTCTTAACTATTCCCCAAAACTTCAAGCTAAAATTCATAATATGAATGTATGTATATTTATGAAATCAACATAATATATATTATTATAACATTTTGCTTCCTAAATAACAGACAGTTTCAGCATCATATAGCATTGGATTATTTAAAAAAAAAATAGGTAAAGAGAAAAAAACATATAATTGCTTTATAACTTAAAATCATAGCTTCATTAAATTAGATTATATTGATTATGCCTTCAATATTCTGTTTTATAAGATGTTTTCAATATTTAATTTAGCTTTAGGCATTTTTGTAATATCCCTTGGGGCATATTAACCATTTTTATTTGAATTCTTAAATTACATCATGTGTGTTTGCTTGTTTGTTTTTCCTGGCAGTATCTCTGATCTGACTGATTAGTTTGACATTGAAAACTAGCTTTTACATGTAGGTTACATTTTGTACATTTTTTTCTAAAATAAAAGAGATAAATCTGAAATCTGAACATTTTAATAAATATTTTTTGTGGAATATGAGAAGATAAAAGTATTTTATTTAAAAACATAACAGATTGCAAAATTATATTGAAGTTAATTCTATTTTTATTTCCTCAGCAGTTTCTGGCTATATAGATTTGAATGTTGTGTCTCTAAGTAAAAATATAGCAAATATAACTATATACATGGTTATATAGCAAATATCATTATATTAGTTATTTTATAAGTTTCAATAAAGTATTTTTGATATTTCTTACAAAATGAGAAAGAAAATGACCCAAATACAATGTTCTCAATTGCTTGCTTTCAATCAAGTTGAAGGAGGACCTAATAAACTTGTAACTATTAAGTTATTAAAAATAAATTTTATAGCAAGCATTTTTTATTTTGAATATAAAAAATAAAAGAAGCTCAAAGAATTCCCATTGATAGCAAATTTCCTTTCCCATAATTTTTGTTTATATAAACAAGTTATTTTAATGTTTACATCTGTAGATAGCAACAAAATAAAAACAAAACAGAAAGGGAGCAAAACTGATGCTGAAACTAACTCATTTTAGATTTAAGTAATATGCACTGGTAACCATCCAAACTAATTGAAAGAAAAATTCTTTTGTCTTATTGATAGATACAGGTCAAAAAATCTTTGTTCAAATAATCCTAACATTTATATGGAACGATAAATGTTGAGCACTTATGAAAACATTATTATTCTCAGAAGCTGCTAGCAATACAGGCATGAATCCCTATTCTAGGTCGATTAAGTCTGGCTAGTATTACAGATATGGAAAGGGCAAGTAGCCGAGAAGATGTGTAACTAGTGCCCTTTCGATCAAAAAAAAAAAGAATTAAACTTGTTTTTGAAAAATTACTGAAAAATTTGGAAAAGAAAGAGATTTGAAGAAGTGGGAAGACTAATCCCACAAGAGCTATTTATCATGGACACCACTGTGGGGCGTGCAGAATGCTTTGGGAGACAGTGAGCCAGCTGGATTAAAGTGAAAGTAATTTTTTGGTCTAAGAAAATAAATCATCTGAAATGCAGTCTCGGTGTGGTTTTCACAGGGGTGGGCAAAGTTGATTTGGGTTGTACTAAGAAAAAGAAAACAACATTTACAACCACAAAAGAGAGTGCAAAAATTCAAACTGGCATGATGAAATCAAGAGTTTTGGAAATGATTCATAATTCAGTTTTACTCATATCACTCAACTCAGTAGAATCAAACTTTCTTTCCTTCTTCCTTTCTTCTTTCCTTCTTGCTTTCTTTTCTTTCACTCTTTTCTTTTTAATTCACTGGTGTCTTTCCCTTTGGATTCTCTAAATAGCATATTTATGGCTGATTATGCTACTGCTGGACACTTTTTGTTTAAGATCTGATGGGAATTTTCCAGTTACTAATAATTTGATGTGATGTTCGGTTTATTTTCTTCCTACTGCATCAGTTCAGTTCAGTTCAGTCACTCAGTCGTGTCAGCCTCTTTGCGATCCCATGGATTGAAGCATGCCAAGCTTCCCTGTCCATCACCAACTCCCGGAGTTTGCTCAAAATCATGTCCACCGAATCGGTGATGCCATCCAACCATCTCATTCTCTGTCATTCCCTTCTCCAGCCTTCAATCTTTCCCAGCATCAGGGTCTCGTCAAATGAATCAGCTCTTCTCCTCAGGTGGCCAAAGTATTAGAGTTTCAGCTTCAGCATCAGTCTTTCAGCGAATATTCAGGACTGATTTCCTTTAGGATTGACTTGTTTGATATCTTTGCAGTCCAAGGGACTCTCAAGAGTCTTCTCCAACACCACAATTCAAAAGCATCAATTCTTCAGCGCTCAGCTTTCTTTATAGTTACTCACTATACTTACTGCATAGTTTTATTTAATCAAATATTGGTAGACTTAGTGGTAAATTTTTCTACAAGGAAAGAAAAAAAATGTTTTTGTGCTTTTCTCTTTTAAGCATAATTTTAAATTAGCTTGTTGTAATTTCTTTTTCCCCTATAGGAACTGACTGCTGTCTGATAGAATTATGCAGGTTTTATAGAAGGTAAAGTAAAAGAAATTGATTCAATAAATTACACTATAATTATACAATTCTAACATGACAGGCTGAAGTTGTTTTTTAAAAAAATATTTGCTTGAATATGGTACTGACATAAAGACAGAAAACAAAAGAGAGCTCAGAAATAAAAACACATATTATTCATGGTCATCTGAATATTAGACAGAGGTGTCAGGAATACACAATAGGGAAAGGCTAGTTTCTTCAACAAATGGTGTTGGGGAAATTGTATATTTACATGCAAAAGAATGAATTAATTGGACCTTTATACCATATAAGGAGATCAACTCAAGATGGTTTCAAGACTTAAATGTAAGATCTGAAACTGTATAACTCTTACAAGAAAACAGAAGAAAACTTTCTGACATTGGTTTTGGCAATGACTTTTTGAATAAGATACCAAAAATAAAGGAAGAAAAATTAAAAATAGACAAGTAGATTATATTAAACTATGTAACTTCTGCACAACAAAGGTGAATGCAGAGAAAGAAAAGGCATTCTAGAGATTGGGAGAAAATATATGCAAACCACAAAGAGATTAATATTCCAAATATAAAAGAATTCATACAATTCAATAGCAAACTGATTTTGAATAAAAATAACCCTATTACAAAGCAGGTAAAGTTCTTGAATAGACATTTCTCCAAAGAAGACATACACATGACAAATAGGTATATTAACAGAGGCTGAAGGGAAGCAGGATATGCTATTTCAAAACATACTACTTTGACTTATGGATTATCTTAAGCAATCAAGACCCATGAAATTCAGAAAACATTTTACTTCCCCTTTACATACCTAAATTTCCAGTAGTCATGTACAGATTGGAAAGTTGAACTCTAAAGAAGGCTGAGTACTGAAGAATTGATACTTTTGAATTGTGGTGCTGGAGAAGACTCTTGAGAGTCCCTTGGACTTAAAGGAGATCAAACCAGTCAAACCTAAAGGAAATCAGTCCTGAATATTCATTGGAAGGACTGATGCTGAAGCTGACGCTCCTATACTTTGGCCATGTGATGCAAAGAGCCAGCTCATTGGAAAAGACCCTGATGCTGTGAGAGACTGAGGGCATGAAGAGAAGGGGGCAACAGAGGATGAGATGGTTGGATGGCATCTCAATGAGTTTGAACAAACTCCAGGAGATAGAGAAGGACAGGGAAGGCTGGTGCACTGATGTGCATGGGGTCTCAAAGAGTTGGACATGACTTAGGGCTGAACAGCAACAACAACATACTTAAAAGGACTTATAAAGTGGATCTGTACCAGAAAAAAGAACTACCACCAGAGATAACCTTTAAAATGAAAGACCTGCCCACAAGAACTAACTACAAACATCTGTTCTTATCATCCTGTGATGCCCCCTCTTCTTTGAAGCCTCAGGTCCCTATCCCCTTCCTTAGCCTAGGATTTGAGTCCTGTAAGCCTCAGTGGCCCAATGTGCCCTTAAGTCTCCTATCTTTGAGACTGCTGTATTTTAGTCGCTAAGTTGTGTCTGACTCTTTGTGACCCTATGGACTGTAGCCCGCCAAGCTTCTCTGTCCATGGGATTTCCCAGGCAAGACTACTAGAGTGGGTTGCCATTTCCTTCTCCAGAGGATCTTCCTGGCCCAGGGACTGAACTCATGTCTCCTCCACTGGCAGGTATATTCTTTAACACTGAGCTACCAGGGAAGCCCAAGAAGGATGCTGTATATATGGATTTAAGTTTATTTTTCTCCTGCTTACCTGTCTTATGTCAATTTAATTATTAGGGCAACCAAAGAACCAAGAAGGAAATAGGAAAAAGATTTTTGTCCCTGCAAGTGTTCAGTATCACTAATCTTTGGAGAAATTCAAATCCAAGGTGCCATTCTTTTGCTACTTCACTTCGGGTACAATCAGTTCAGTTCAGTTCAGTCACTCAGTCATGTCTGACTCTTTGTGACCCCATGGACTACAGCACGATAGGCCTCCCTGCCCATCAACAACTCCTGGAGTTTACTCAAACTCATGTTCATTGAGTCAGTGATGCCATCCAACCATCTATTCCTCTGTCGTCCCCTTCTCCCCTCACCTTCAATCTTTTGCAGCATCAGGGTCTTTTTCAATGAGTCAGTTCTTCGCATCAGGTGGCCAAAGTATTGGAGTTTCAGCTTCAGCATCAGTTCTTCCAATGAATATTCAGGACTGATCTCCTTTAGCATGGTCTGGTTGGATCTCCTTGCAGTCAGGGGACTCTCAAGAGTCTTCTCCAACACCACAGTTCAAAAGCATCAATTCTTTGGCGCTCAGCTTTCTTTATAGTCCAACTCTCACATCCATGTATGACTACTGGAAAAACCATAGCCTTGACTAGACAGACCTTTGTTGGCAAAGTAATGTCTCTGCTTTTTAATATGCTGTCTAGATTGGTCATAACTTTCCTTCCAAGGAGTAAGGGTCTCTTAATTTCATGGCTGCAGTCACCATCTGCAGTGATTTTGGACCCCCGAAAAATAAAGTCAGCCACTGTTTCCCCATCTATTTTCCATGAAGTGATGGGACTGGATGCCATGGTCTTAGTTTTCTGAATGTTGAGCTTTAAGTCAACTTCTTCACTCTCCTCTTTCACTTTTATCAAGACGCTCATTAGTTATTCTCCACTTTCTGCCATAAGGTTGGTGTCATCTGCATATTTGAGGTTATTGATATTTCTCCCAGCAATCTTGATTCCAGTTTATTGTTCATCCAGCCCAGCATTTCTCGTGATGTACTCTGTATATAAGATAAAGCAGGGTGACAATATACAGCCTTGACTTACTTCTTTTCCAATTTGGAACCAGTCTGTTGTTCCATGTCCCATTCTAACTGTTGTTCCTTGACCTGCATACAGATTTCTCAGGAGGCAGGTCAGGTGGTCTGGTATTCACATCTCTTGGAGAATTTTCCACAGTTTTTTGTGATCCACACAGTCAAAGGCTTTGGCATAGTCAATAAAGCAGAAATAGATGTTTTTCTGGAGCTCTCTTGCTTTTTCAATGATTCAGCAGATGTTGGCAATATGATCTCTGGTTCCTCTGATTTTCTAAAATCAGCTTGAACATCTGGAAGTTCACGGTTCACATATTGCTGAAGTCTGGCTTGGAGAATTTTGAGCATTACTTTACTAGCATGTGAGATGAGTGCAATTGTGCGGTAGGATTTTAGGATTTGAAATTATTATTTTAGGATTTGAAAAAGCTCAACTGGAATTCCATCACCTCCACTAGCTTTGTTTGCAGTGATGACTCCTAAAGCCCACTTGATTTCGAATTCCAGAATGTCTGGCTCTAGCTGAGTGATCACACCATCTTGATTATCTGGGTCATGAAGATCTTTTTTGTATAGTTCTTCTGTGTATTTTTGCCACCTCTTCTTAATATCTTCTGCTTCTGTTAGGTCCATACCATTTCTGTCCTTTATTGAGCCCATCTTTGCATGAAATATTCCCTTGGTATCTCTAATTTTCTTGAAGAGATCTCTAGTCTTCCCCATTCTATTGTTTTCCTCTATATCTTTGCATTGATCACTGAGGAAGGCTTTCTTATCTCTCCTTGTCATTCTTTGGAGCTCTGCATTCAAATGGGTATATCTTTCCTTTTCTCCTTTGCTTTTCACTTCTCTTCTTTTCACAGCTATTTGTAAGTTCTCCTCAGACAGCCATTTTGCTTTTTTTAATTTCTTTTCCATGGGGATGGTCTTGATCCCTGTCTCATGTACAATGTCACGAACCTGCGTCCATAGTTCCTCAGGCACTCTGTCTGTCAGATCTAGTCCCTTAAATCTATTTCTCACTTCCACTGTATAGTCATCAGGGATTTGATTTAGGTCATACCAGAATGGTCTAGTGGTTTTCCCTACTTTCTTCAATTTAAGTCTGAATTTGGCAATAAGGATAACAATGGCTCTTCTCAAAAGAAAAAAAAGGACAATAAATATTGATGAGGATATGGTAACTGGAATTCGTGCACACTGTTTATGGGAACATAAAAATTTTAATAACAAGGGATACCAGTATGGAGTTTCCTCAGAATAAAACTAAAAATAGATTTGCCTTATAATCCAACAACCCAACTCCTGGGCATATATCTGGTCAAAATTCTAATTCAAAAAGATACATTCACTCCTGTGTTCATAGTAGCACTATTTACAATAGTCAAGACTGTCTAATATTATTGCATACCCACAAAGAAGAGTCTTATAGAGCTTTTATAAATGATCATTATAATTATTGATACAGAATGTTGTTTACTATTTTCTGTTTAGTAAAAATATCAAAATTTATGAGTAC
This sequence comes from Okapia johnstoni, assembly GCA_024291935.2. Classification (NCBI taxonomy): domain Eukaryota; kingdom Metazoa; phylum Chordata; class Mammalia; order Artiodactyla; family Giraffidae; genus Okapia; species Okapia johnstoni. Next base: position 31,741,181 of record CM044311.1, read on the forward strand.
ACTTACGAAGTGGATGTATATGTGTCTATTTGCTTAGAATAACCTCTAGAATAACATAAATGTTACCAAGACTATAACTGAATTCCTCTGCTTGGCTGACATAACATGAAATATTGTGTTCTATCTTTAAGAATTCAAATATAAAAAGCAATGTGCTAACATTGGTTAAAATTAATTGAATATTTGGAGTATACTGGAAGAGCTAGTTATATGGATTAAATATTACCACTAAAAATATAAATATTTTCAAATATCAAGCTTTCTCTTTTCTATAAATATTCAGATAAAAACTAAATATTCTGACATATTGTGAAATTTTTACTTTTAATTGCAAGCCTATATATAGAAACAATTATCAGCAGGCTAATTTTTTCATCAAGTATTATATATCTATCAGATTCTTGGTACTCTTCTAGGTGCTAAGAATACAAAAATGGACATTACTTACTTAGCAGTAAGCAAGGCCCAGATATATTACACACTATACTACAATGGGAAAGATGTTCATATAGACTCATAATAGCTATAATTCATATAGCATTCCATGTGCACTTCACACATATCTCATTTCTGATGATGTCTCTGCCCAATAGGTAGGAAATAATATTTAGCAACCATAAAATTGGAGTTCAGACTTTCAGTACTTTTCTTAATTTCACAGACTGGTAAGTATTAAGACAACAATTTTAATCTAGATCTTCAAATTAAGTCTCACACATACACATATTTAATTAAAGTTTTATCTGTATTCCAGGAAATGGCTACTGTTCATTTTAATGAATGAAAAGTATTTGGAAGATTAGTTACACATTGTATACTCAGATTGGTATTGATACATCTTTTCTTTGTATCTTCAACATAAAAGTTTAAATTGCAATGTGAAATAATTATCTACGGTCTTTAAGAGTCAGAAATATATACAAGAAGTTGTTTTTCTTTTTCTTTCATTTTAACACTACAGCTTGTGACTCCATGGTGCCATGACTGTACTCCCATCATAAGACCTATAACATTTTCTTGAAGTTGTTTTTAATGTCAGCTCTGTGAGGGTAGGGGTTATTTCATATAAATCTTTTCATTTTCTCTATTCTCTAGATTACATTCTAACACATACAATATGCTCAAAAGTTGTTTGTTAAACAAGTAAATGGATGCTTCAGATCTTATCATTATTATATGTCAGAAACTAAAGACATAGTGAGTTACATTATGTCTAGTTAATCTTCAAATTTCATGCTTTATAAAGAGAAACCTAACTCGTATGCTTCTTGAAAGATTTTGCTTTATTTACCATTGAAAGTTTTATTTCATAGTTAACTGTATTTAGTAATTTTATCTTCATTTTGTTTTTTCAATCTGTACTTCTTGGGTAAAAGTTATTACAAATATTTCATATATTAAAAAATAACGTTAAATATATTCATTTCATTCATTAATATACATTCATATATTATATTAATTATAATGTAGATATTAGTGTATATCATTGTCAAATGATGACTCTAATAGGCCAACTATAATTGAAACTGAATTAGTCTATAAAATCCCCTTGAATTCATAGTTACAAGGGGAAAACAGTGTAGCTGTGAGCACATTTCTGTGGATTCACATGACACACTCTTTACCTAATTGGCAATTGAAAATGCAGTTACAAATATATTTCCTTGGAGATTGTAGTTTTGGAAACCCATTGCAAAATGTAATCCTTAATTATCATCATTGCTTAAGTGGCAATCCAGTGTATGCCAACATATATTTTTTCCTGTAAGTAAACCCTGGAAAAAGTAATTTTATTGACCTAAAAGCAGTATATATCCATAAGGCCAGAAAATAATTTTTTTTTCAAAGGTGTGTTCAGGGAACACTGAAGAGATTAAATTTAAAACTCCTCTTGAATGGTTCATGGAATGGCATTAATAGCTAGTCCAAAGGGACTTACGCTAATCTACTTTCTTGGCTAAAACTAAGGATTTAATGAAAGGATTTTATTAAAGGGTGGATAAAATAGAGTTTATTTTTGCAATGTTTTGGTAGGAAATACTGCTATAGGTGATGTAACAAAACTACACCAGGTCTCTTATGTGGTATTTTCACAATACAAGTTAAGAAACAGATATATTTGCTTGCAGAGCCACAAGGAATTTGATTTTTGCCTTAAAAAAATACCACAGACAGAAGTGAGCTAGTTTGCGGTTCGCCTTTTTCTAGTGACAAATGGGAATTATGGGCTCCAGGGCATTCTTCTAAGCCTCTGTGAAACACTTCTCCCTGCATCTTGTTGCAAAAATAGGGTAAAATCTTAAATAACTGGAATGAAGGGACCTGTTCATTTCTGCTGCTTCAGTCCCTCTATTGAATCCCTTTCTATTCTCCTGAATTCTCTTCCACCTCAAGCGACATTCTTTTTATTTCTGCACCATGCTGAGCTCTGTTCTACCTCAGAATTTCAGCACAAGCCATTCCCTCTGCCTGGAATTTCTTCACCAATTCTTTGAATAGTTGATTCCCTTCTCTGTCTTCAGGTCTTATTAATATATTAAATGTTAGCTTCTCATTAATTTAGACCACTGAACTTTTACCAGTTGTTGTCACACTGTCATTAACTCTATCATCAAATCTTTTTTTCCTTGATGATTTTTCACTCTTGATACTGATTTATTTATTTGTATGTTGTTGTATGTTATTCTCCATACTTCCCTTCTTACCACCCAGGGACCAGTACCATAGTTAACACATAGCTGGTGATTTATAAATATTTATACATTTAAGGGATTGGATTGCTTAAGATCTTTTTAATTTTTTTGGTAGCAGTGTAATTTTGAGGAAGAATCAAATCATTGAAAGGAAGAAAAGAAAGAAGCCCTAATTACTACATACTGGCCTCACCCAAGAAGTGTGTGGTTCGGCTCATGTTCCCACACTGTGTGTGCATGCTAAGACACATCCGACTTTGCAATGCTATGAACTGCAGCCCAGCAGGCTTCTCTGTCCATGGAATTCTCCAGGCAAGAATACTGGAGTGGGTTGCCGTGCCCTCCTTCAGGAGATCTTCCCTGACCCAGGGATTGAACCCGGATCTCTTCTATCTCCTTCATTGTCAGGTGAGTCCTTTACCACCAGTGCCATCTGGGAAGCCAATTCCCACACTGTATACAAGTTATATCTACTCTAAGGAAAAGTGACCCCTATGATAATAAACGAGATAGACAAGGTGTTCAGATGAAAAAACAAAAAATTAATTATAATCAGTATACCATTGCATCCTCACCTCCCACGTAAACACATCACATTACAGGTAGTATTGATCTTCCCTGTTATGAAGTACTTAATGCATAGTAGATGTTCAGTAAATATTTCCTGAATGCATGTATTTAATAATTCTAAAATTTTAATCTGGGAAGCAAGCAAATAAATTTTATAAAAATTTACCAACCACAAAGATTGAGGCAAAAAGTATTTCTGATTAACTTGATCAGTTTGAAAATGCATTTTACTACTTCAATCTCAAAATATACTGTAAATAGAAGTGGTATTGTGATTTTCAGTGCTATCCTAGTTATGTTGGTTGTAAATAAAGTATATTTGAAGCAGAAAACATGAATCAATATCATCAGAAGAACATTTCCTCTGTGTTAAAGAGGTATATTAAGTCCAATTGAATTCAGTTTAAAACCCAGTTCTGGCAATATTGGCTGGGCCTCTGGGCAACCACATAGAGCCTCTAAGCCAGAATCTGTTCATTTACAAAAGGAATAATACCACACCTGGTTTATCTAATTATCTGGAAATGGTTTCAAAATCTCCATGCTCTAGCAGAATTGCTTAGAATATTAAGGCTTGTGATGTTGAGAATATTGTCAAGATCGACACACTTAAAGAATCTGGCAGTTAAATGAGAGAATTAATAGATAGCAATGTTATGACAAATAGTTGATAATTTTAAAACTAATGTTATATTAAAATGTTACTGAAATATCAATAAATCACAGTAAGTACTAGTTCAGGCTTTCCAGGTGGCATTAGTGGTAAAGAGCTTGCTTACCAATGCAGGAGACATAAATAATTCAGGTTCAATCCCTGAGTAGGGAAGATCCCCTAGAAGAGGGCAGGGTAATCCACTCCAGTATTCTTGCCTGGAAAATCCTATGGACATTGGAGGCTGGTGGGCTACAGTCCATAGAGTTGCAAAGAGTCAGACGTGACTAAAGCAACTTAACACACAAGTACTAGCTTATGTTTAAGATTTCAAACTCCACAATGTAAAGCAACTATACTCCAGTAAAAGTTAATTAAAAAATAAAATAAAATAGGTAACCAACAAAGATCTATTGTACAGCACAGGGAACTCTGCTCAGTATTCTGTAATAACCTAAATGGCAAAAGAATTTGAAAAAGAACTGATACATGCATAGACTTCGCAAGTGGCACTAGTGATAAAGAACTTGCTTGCCAATGCCAATGCAAGAGACGTAAGAGATGTGGGATACATATACGTATATAACTGAATCACTCTGCTATACACCTGAAATTAACATGTTTTTAATCAACTATACTTCAATATAAAGTTAAAATTTAAAAAAAATTCAAACTCCAAGTGAAACAATCAATCACTTCATACTCTGATCATTCTCTAAAGTTTTGGTACCACACATATCATTTCTAGGAAACAAAACCTAGATGCCACTTGTGTGCAAAATAACTCATGATGGGATTTTGAAGAGTGTAGCAAAAGTTTCCCAACCCCCAAATATCACTCACTGATTTCTGGGACTCCAATCCCCTAATATTACCAAGAGAAAATATTCAAGTTTTGTTGTTAAATGCAAATTAAGGAGTTATAAGTCTGAACCATATGAAGCTACTTTTCTGTGTCAAAAACAAACATAGACGATTTAATATGGTTAAACTTTCATATTTAATCCACAACCAGGCATTAACATCTTATGAGAAAGCACTTGTCAGATTATCTACCCAGTAGGAAATGAAGGAAGTGTATGCCAGGATGGGGGAATGAAGAGATGGAAAAATGAGTTCTAAAAGTTCCAGATTCAGGTAATAGGATTCCCTTATAACGGTACCATAATGCAATCACTAAACAGAAATATAATGGAATAACTTGGTTTACGAGGAGTTACAAAGAGGAGCAAAAGCAACTTAAGACATTTTTAAAGAAAAAGTAAATCAAGAAGACAGATTCAGAAGGTGATTAGTTATTAGCTAGACGTGACATTTCTGGTGTCATTCATCAGAATCTAATGAATTTATCTTTGAAGTATCTGTCAGATAAAAAGAATACCATGATTTCTTCAGCATTAGGGTATATGCATAAAGCTGATACTTCACACATACACACAGACACACAAATAACCTCACAAACCTGATTTAGAATGACATAGTAATTTTTGCCTGTTGAAGCTTACTGAAAACAGCAAGTTATGATTAATATTAACGATTCATATTTTTATAAAAATAAAAATAAATTTATATATCATACACTGAGGTCAGATGTTTCTTTCCTCCATTTAATTCCCTGGGACTTCCCCATTCCAGTTATTAAACACAAACAAATAAAATCTCCTTAATAGACATTTATTTTAAAAGTGAGCAAAAGTACCACTGGGTTGAAGTTAATCATAACAAAATTAGAGTAAACCAAGTTTTGAATAGCTTTCCTCAGTTTAGTGATAAACTTTTGTTTTGCTCTTATTTCAATTCAGTATATGATGTCTTAAAAAAAAACATTTTTTAATGCTCTCAATGATCTATTTTTTCTTTCAGAGTTACCAATACAATGCCCCTTCTTTCTATCTAGTCATGCAACTTTCTGTCCTTCTGCTAAAGTCAAAACTGAAGGCGAGAGGGTAGATACATCTGCCCTGGGCAAATACAATGTTTCTTCCACAAACACAGACTTCCATGACAACCAAACAGAAAGGAGGGGGAAAATGAGAAGCCAGGGATATTAAATTTCTCTTAGACCCACCACCTGATTCTCATTTGACCCACAGGCTGGGTCTTATTAAGCCCAGATCTCTTTTATTCCCATAGCGTTTTCCCATAGTGGGGCATACGGAATCCTCAAGATTCATACTTTTCCATATTACTGAACAAGGATCCTAGCAAGGCAAGAGAGTACTTGTGAAGTCATTTTATCTCCATCTTTTTTTAGGTTGTTGGTTTCTTCTGCAGAGACTTCCAGCTGTGTGAGAGGACACCTGTCTAACAGAACAAGCCTTAGATTACTAATTCATTTCACATGGGTCACAAAACTGATATCAAATAGCAGGAGCTCTTGTTTATTACCAGCTTAGATCAGATTCAAACTGGAGGCTCAAAGCTAAAAGACTTAACCTCCAGCCCCTTTATCCTGGGTCATTTCCAATCTGTCTCTGGGGCACTTTTAATTAATAGCAGAGTGAAAAGGATTATAAATTCCAGCATTCCCATATACCATCCCTTATGGATGTCCAACTCACTAACAGCTAAGAAGGTTTTCCATTAACTTGTATTTGTTCATGTGATTGTACGTGCACAAACCAAATTAAGTGGTGACAAGAGGAGGCAATTGTCTTGAAAATTCAGGCTAAAATAGAAATATTTCAACCGAGGTTTGGGAATTTATCTTTTGAGATTGGAGAATTCTGCCAGATGATGTCCTTGCATTAAATTTAACTTTGCATGTGCTGAAGCCAAAGGGCAAAGGGAAGGAGAAAGTGCAGGTGATTATCCAGAGCATTAAAATGCAGCAATCCAACAATGAAAGAAAGAAATAGGAGATAGCTATAAGCTACCAGATTTATCTAATTCAGCAATTAGCCAAAATCTAAAACTGCCTATGTTACAAATATTGATAGGGCTATTACAGAGTGGGAAAATAGAATTGTTGGACACTAACTTTGCGAGTAGTCTATATGTTTGTTTTTTTGTGTTTTTTCATGGAGCACTCCAAAGTTAAAGAAAGTTCTATAACAGCCTAACATCTTTGCTGAATTATATACTTCCTTTGACCATGTCCAGGATGCTTGTAGCTTTGTTTTAAACTAGTGAGATGTGGTACTTAGAATCAGACAGTTGTGTGTAACACAATGGAAGTCTTTCTGAAGCTACTCTGAAACAGGTACCTGAATTAACTGTACAAATAGAAGCACCAACCACATAGCTAAGTCTGCCCCATGCTAGGTTTTTCCACAAAAATTTCATCTTCACAGCAATATGAGGGCAGTAAGATCCCCTGAGGAAGGAAGCAGTAACCCCTCCAGTACTCTTGCCTGGAGAATCCCATAGCTGAGCCTGGTGGGCCTACAGTCCATGGGGTCACAAAGAGTCAGACACGACTAAGGGACTAACTTTCTTTTCTATTATTATATCTATTGTAGAGATAAACTGTGCTAAGTTGCTTTAGTCGTTTCCAACTCTTTGCAACCCCTTCAACTGTGGCCCTCCAGGCTCCTCTGTCCATAAGATTTCTCAGGCAAGAATACTAGAATGGGTTGCCATGCCCTTCTCCAGGGGATCTTTCCAACCCAGGGATCGAACCTGAGTCTCCTGTGGCCCCTGCATTGAAGGCGGATTATTAACCACTGAGCCATAAGAATATTAATTCTTTGGTGTATATAATTCAAAAAGCCTAGTCATCTGTTATATGTTGAATTGTGTTTCCCCCTCAAAAGGTATTTTGAAGTACTAGCCCTCAGTACATGTGAATATGACTCTATAGGGTCTTTGTAGGTTGAATCAAGTTAGGATAATGTCATTGCATTGGGTCTTAATTCAATGTAATCGATGTCCTTATAAGAAGAGGAAAATTTGAACACAGCCATAGGGATCTGGGGAGAATGCTACGTGAAGACAGAGGCAGAGACTTGAGTGATGCGTGTACAAGTTAAGGAATGGCAAGGAATTCTGGTCCTCACCAGAAGCTAGAAGACAAACATGGAACAGATTCTCTTTCAGAGGAAATCAACCCTGCCAACACGTTGATTTTGGACTTCTGGCCTCCACACTGTTTGAGAATAAACATCTATTATTTCAAGGTACCTAGTTTGTAGTACTTTGGTATGACAGCCCTAGAAAACTAGCACATCATTTGATAGAGGAGAGAGAAAATAACAGTGAAGAAATTAATTTTATATAGGAAGCAAATTTAGACAGTCTGGAATAAACCTCTTTTGTGTTTCTTTAAGTAAACACAGCTAAAATATTTCCAGCAGGAAAAGATGTACATCTGGGCTAAAAGGGGGCCCTTACAAAGTTTTATTTTGAGTTACATTCTAAAAATGTAGTAACTCTCTTATTAAAAATGGGGCTTCGCTCATGGCTCAGACAGTAAAGAATCTGCCTGCAATGCAGGAGACCCTGATTTGATCCCTGGGTTGGGAAGATCCCCTGGAGAAGGGAATGGCTACCCACTGCAGTATTCTTGCCTGGAGAATTCCATGGACAGAGGAGCCTGGCTGGCTACAGTCCATGGGGTTGCAGAGTTGGACATGCCTGAGTGGCTAACACATTTTTACTAAAAATAAAACTCAAGAAGGCAGACCCTTTCATCTGGAGAATTCCTAAATTCTCAACCTAGTGGTGCCTTTCATACCTCAAACTCTTTGAAGATGTCTAATGATTAAACATATGATTCTTTTTCCTTTCTATACTTATCTTGCCCTGCTTCCATGTACAGCTACCCCAGAACACTCCAGCCAAATGGAACTCCTAGTTATTTACCCAAACATGCCTTCCTCTTCCCCAGTTTTTTGCCTTTACTTATGCAGAGGCCAGCATGTTAAAGGACACATTTTCTTCCCTTTTCTCTAATATCAACATATTTAAATCCTACTACACATTAAAACTATCTGACAAGACATCTCTTGTGTCAGTCCTTTACTGATTACACTGATTATAGTGACTTTGAGTTTGTTATTCTTCTTCTCTAGCAATCTGTGACATTTCTATTTTTCTGCTTTGCCATGTAGTATTGTGAGTGTTCATCTTATCTCCACTACTGTTTCAAAAATCTCTTGGATCAGGAGGTATTTCTGCTCACTTTTTGATTTTGCCCCACCTCCAGCACCCAGCATAATACCTTACACAGACTTGGTCCTCTATAAATATTTGCTGAATTGACTTTAAGTTTGAATTAAGCAGCAGAGGATCTCTTGGGTTGAAAAATCACATTGCAAATGGCATGCTTGTATTGCTCAATATTGCTGCACCAATGGAGCAAGGAATATGCTGCAAATTCTTCATATAAATGGTAGGAGTAAGGGAAGAAAAGGTGCTTTCAGAAAAGGTTGTCTACAATCAGAGGAAATAAAAGAAGCAGGAAAATGCTATAGAATTTTTTCCCTAACCAATAGTGGTGATTCATTTGTCTGGTTAGCATTTCTGTTAGATTCCAGTGTTAGATTCAAAATAAGGCTAATTTGCATTGGCATAGTAACTTAACTCACTAGTGTATTATTACTATGTAAGCAGGTGTACATGCAACCACAGATAAATGCTTGCTGATGGAATCCCAGCAGGGCTTCTGATGAGTTTTCATTTTGTTGAACCTTACCCAGGAAATTACTGTGTAAAAAGCTTTGCTATTAGTTCTTTGCCTGAAATATCGTTTAGCTACACCTGGCCAAATTCATGGCAATTATACTGACTATACTAAGAGGACATTCCAAATTTCATCAGCCTTATATATTCATTTTCTCAAATTGATTACTGAAATAATAGAAATATACAAATGCACAAACTACAAAAGGTACACATTAAGACAAACTTACCATTTAAAAGTCAAGATAACTTATAAAAAGAAGATAATTTAAGTCAAACTTTTCTTAGAATAGACCCCACACTATAAGTTACCAACACAAGCTTCAAGGTACTGCTTACTAATGATATGTATGATGTAAACTTTATGTGCTTTAATTGCAGCCCTACATATGCTTACGTGAAGAGATTAAAATTTTTTTTCTGTATTATGCGATACATTAAAAAGCTGACAATAAAAATTGGGCTCTTAGTGTCACAGCACATAACCACATATATCAAATTTTTACCACAGCTAATTATGTGAAATGAGCAAAGCCACCATCTATTCATAGTTGTGTTATAATGAATTTTGTTATGCCTATTCCAATGTAGATTTGGGTTTAAAAATATTTTAGTCAATAGTCAATGTGTGTTTCCTCTGTATGAGGCTCTCCGGGAAAGGTTTAATTACAAAGAATAGAAGATAATCTCTGATTTCAAAGTTTTCACTCACCTTGACATGGGAAATGAGGTAATATTCACATAAAAAGATAATATAAAAATATAAGACAATGCATGCCAAATGCTTGCTCCAGGTGATGGTAAAGCAAGAGAGCCAGGAGAGGAAGAAGTGGGGAAGTTTCCATATAATAGAGTGACCACATGCCCTGTTTTGAATGGAAGAATTATAATTTATGCCTCTATTCCTGGTGTAATAATTAATATGATTCACTTTTATTCTCAAAAATGCTTTGACATAAGTGATAATTATGTGTACAGATAGGCAAGTGTAGCCTTGAAGAAAAGGTAGAAATAAAATAAGTAGAAGCATTTCTGGAAATCTAAGACAGGTAAATGGTATATGCAAAGGAATGAAAAAGAATCATAGTGATCAAGAGTTTGGATGAAGTAGCATTTTGTGCAAGGAGGCCTTGTCTTTGTTGCCAACTGCAAATAGATTTCGTTGGAGGTCTAGCTTTCTTGATAATGTCCTTCCAGACTTCTTCTGTGAAGACAATAAGGCTTTTTCCAGAGTGTGTTTTAAGGACCATTACTTTATCCTGAATATGTGGCAGGAAGAGGAATCATCTGGGGACATAACATAATTTCACAGAGTATCAAATGTCTCCTGCCAAAGTTAACCAAGTTAACAACAATATAAAACAAACAGAATGTCCAGTAAAACTAGAACTTCATATAATCAATAAATATTTATTTTTTAGTATAAGATAGTTCAAACTATTGCCTGTGACATAAAGCACAGTCCTTTTTAAGTATTACTCAATTGTTGCATGAAATATTCTTTTTTTGTTGCTGTTAAAGTAAATTATTATTATTATTTTTTAATTAGTTTATCTATTTTTTAACTTTACAATATTGTATTTGTTTTGCCATACATTGACATGAATCTACCATGGGTGTACATGTTTTCCCCTTCAAGAACCGCCCTGAAATATTCTTATATTAAAAAATTACCTTTGTGTGAAATTCAAAATTGACTGGATATTCTGTATTTTAACTGTAGCTGTATTCCTGCTTCTTGTCAGCCTCCAGGGATTTCTCTTGACTATTTCTATCTCTAATGAAACTCTATTCCTTGATCCAGAAGACAAACTTCCTTCACTTTCAAAGGAAATTTCTATTTTGAGCTTAAGAAGTTTATATGAGGAATTTTGAAATTGTTTAGCGATGCTGTTCCCAAATATGTCTTTAAGTCTAAATTTGTTTATTATATGCTATGAATTAAAATTTAAATCCCAATTTTTAATTTAGATTACTCCTGTAGGGTGACAAACAATAATTTAATGATCTAACACAAGTTTGATTGATAGTTTTTTCATCATAGGCAACTCTAAAATTTAAAGCAATACATGGAAACAGATGGTACAATGTAATGTTTACTGAACTGATGCATTTTCTCAGTTCTCTTTCAAAATGGCCCTGAGACGTATTTACCACATCATATACATGAGTAAACAGGCTCAGGGCAGTTTGGGATGGCATTTCAAAGTCTCCATAGCCCATAGCTAATTAATGGAAATGTTATTAACTTTTGAACCCAAAGTCCATGATGGCAAATTTAGCCAATTTATTTACACTATAATATAGCCAGTTTCAATGGAGCAATGGATATTGCTTGTCATTATTCTTAAGTGACTCAAAATTTCCTGAAATGAAAATAATGTATTATTGTTTTCTGATTCAGTTCAGTTCAGTCACTCAGTCGTGTCTGACTCTTTGCGACCCCATAGACTGCAGCATGTCAGGCTTCCTTGTCCATCACCAACTCTTGGAGTTGGTGATACCATCCAGCCATCTCATCCTCTGTCATCCCCTTCTCCTCCCGCCTTCAAACTTTCCCAGCATCAGGGTCTTTCCCAATGAGTCAGTTCTTTGCATCATGTGGCCAAAGTATTGGAGTTTCAGCTTCAGCATCAATCCTTCCAATGAATATTCACACTGATTTCCTTTAGGATGGACTGGTTGGATCTCCTTGCAGTCCAAGGGACTCTCAAGAGTCTTCTCCAACACCACAGTTCAAAAGCATCAATTCTCTGATGCTCAACTTTCTTTATAGTCCAACTCTCACATCCATGCATGACTACCGGAAAAACCATAGCTTTGACTAGATGGACCTTGGCAACGTAATACTTTTTAATATGCTGTCTAGGTTGGTCATAACTTTTCTTTCAAGGAGCAAGTGTCTTTTAATTTAATGGCTGCAGTCACCATCTGCAGTGATTTTGGAGCCCAAAAATTAAAGTTTGTCACTGTTTCCAATGTTTCCCCATCTATTTGCCATGAAATATTGGGACCAGATGCCATGATCTTTGTTTTCAGAATGTGGAGTTTTAAGCCAACTTTTCACTCTCCTCTTTCACTTTCATCAAGAGACTCTTTAGTTCCTCTTTGATTTCTGCCATAAGGGTGGGGTCATCTGCATATCTGAGGTTATTGATATTTCTCCTGGCAATTCTGATTCCAGCTTGTGCTTCTTCCAACCCAGCGTTTCTCATGATGTACTCTGCATATAAGATAAACAAGCAGGGTGATAATATACAGCTTTGAGGTACTCCTTTTCCTATTTGGAACCAGTCTGTTTTTCCATGTCCAGTTCTAACTGTTGCTTCCTGACCTGCATACAGGTTTCTCAAGAGGCACATCAGGTGGTCTGGTATTCCCATCTCTTTCAGAATTTTCCACAGTTTGTTGTGATCCACACAGTCAAAGGCTTTGGCATAGTCAATAAAGCAGAAATAGATGTTTTTCTGGAATTCTCTTGCTTCTTCGATGATCAAATGGGTGTTTGCAATATGATCTCTGGTTCCTCTGCCTTTTCTAAAACTAGCTTGAACATCTGGAAGTTCACAGTTCACATACTGTTGAAGCCTTTCTTGGAGAATTTTGAGCATTACTTTGCTAGCCTGTGAGATGAATGCAATTGTACAGTAGTTTGAACACTTTTTGGCATTGCCTTTCTTTGAGATTGGAATGAAAACTGATCTTTTACAATTCTATTGCCACTGCTGAGCTTTCCAAATTTGCTAGCATATTGAGTGCAACACTTGCACAGCATTACCTTTTTAGGATTTGAAATAGCTCAACTGGAATTCCATCACCTCTACTAGCTTTGTTTTTAGTGATGCTTCCTAAGGCCCACTTGACTTTGCATTTTTGGATGTCTGGCTCTAGGTGAGTGATCACACCATCTGATTAAATGTGTGAATATTCTCAATCTTTTCTCTTTTTATTAATAAAATAATAATAAAAATAATAGTGACAATATTTAACATGTGTCAAACAATATGTTAGATATATTACATGTTCTACTTTACTCAAGGTTATTAAACTGTCATTGAAAGATTTTACTCAGTAATCAAGACTTCCTTGAACCATTTGAACCCTGAAAAATGACATTATTACTTTATGATCTTCTGACACATGGACATAGCTTTTTGTCTTGTGTGACTTCAGCTTTATTTGGGGCAAAATGAGGACTTCAGCTCAAGAGATAGTACCTCAGACAGCTCTGAGAAACTACTTCAAAAAGGCAAGGGGGGAAGGTCAATATATGTGATTTTCATGAGGCAAACAAGCCCTTATCTTTACAAAAGATTTTCTGCTAGTCACAAGAAAGTGTTGTCACCAAGAAGGTGCTTTTCTAGATATGAGGAGATGCAGGGATTGTGCCCATAAAATCAGTTCCTAAAAACATCTAACTATCTGAAGACTTGTTTTGCCAGTTTTCTTGGAGCACAGGGTGCCTCATTCTTGTTTTCCACCCTGAACTCCTTTCAGGGCATGTTGAAACAGCACAGAATTCAATCCCCACAGAGGCAGATGGCAAGTGCCAATTTGTAGTTGACAGTGCCGCCTTATGGTTATGGTTATAAATTTGGGAGGCATTACATGATCATTTTGTCCCATAGTGCTGGGAAGACTCACTGCTAGGTCTGGCAAAGGCCATTCAGTGTGCTATTACTGGACTAGGTCTTCATAGTCAAAGATTTCTGGACATCTGTCTTCTAATTATGGTCCAGGAAAATAATCCCTTTTATTGCATCTTAGAGTTACACTATTATAATCATTGATCTCATATAGAACTATTTATTTCATCAAGAGCTTGAAGTTACCTGGTCATCATTATTTTCATTGGAAGCTCAGTCACACGTCTGGTAATACAAGAAACAATAATCGTGTAAAACAGGCAAAACACAGATAATATAGCTGATAATATTAATGGAGTTATAAGTGAATACTTAGGCCAAGAGCTTCCCATGCCAAACTGGTTTTTGAAGACTGGGAGAGGGTCACTTCTGGCAGAAATCTGATTTTTTGTATGGTTCATCAATTGCATTATATTAGAGGATTCATCGGATATGAAAACACAGCATTCATTTTGAATTATGGCACTGGTGCCTCCCTGAGATGCCACCAGGATGTCAAGGGCCATGCAGTTTTGTAGTATTGCCTTTCTCATCATAGAGACCTCAGAATTCAATAGGCTAACTGCCCATTTACTATCATCTAAAGCCTGTTGAGTGAAAGTTACTAACGTTTCAGTATGGTTGATTATACCCTTCAATCCTACTGAAGGCACAGAAATAGCTAATAAATGGTCATAGCAGTGGAATACAGGTCTTTTGACCCACTGGGCTCATACCAATGGCAGATGGCTGGGGTCACCTCTAATTTGTTACATATATGACTTTGAGTCCCTCATGGATATAACCTTTTGACAGGTGCCACCAGAAATATGCTTCTATGTCTTAATGTTATCAATTTGATGGACATACAGTTCTATATCAAGGGACAGATTTTGAAGGCTGAAAAATAACAATTCTCAACAATTAAAAAGGTAAATTCTCCATGGCTAAAAATAAATACTAAAAAAAATTCAAATGTTGAAGCACCAAGCTTTCTGTTGATAATTATAAACATTTATAAGAAATTATCTTAATGTTACAGCTTATGGAAAGCAATCCTATAAACTCAGTGAACGAAGAGCAAAGAGCAGCTGATCACAGAAATTGCCAAAAAGTTACAGTCTTGTTTTCAAAGAACAAACTCTGGTCCAACATCAGTTACTTCTAGTCCTGAAAGTCTTTACAACTTCACAGGCACCTTTCTTGGCTTTCTTCCCTTGTGGCTACCTGCCTACCTGTGGAGAGTAGAAGGTAATTTCTCACCATTCTGAGCTATTCTTTCGTTTCCCCATTTCCTTTGTGACTACACCAAACCGAAAAGACCCATTTCAATCTCCTTTTGGTCCCAGTCTTTAATCTGAATAGTTGATATAAATCTAATGCAACAGATTGTATAGGAAATGTAATAACAAATAAATTATTTCACTAGTCAAGCATAGCTCACCCCACATAGATAATAATAACTATATTGGGGGTGAGGCTAACCTTTTTACTCTTAGACCAATAGCATTACAATGCCCTAGACACACAATTATCATAGTACTTAAGCCAATTATATGCATGCCCAGTAAAGGGAAAATAATGTTCTTCCATGATTGCTACAGAATCTAATTAAGAAAAAAGTTCAATTGGAGTATTTTCTATCACAGGTAGTGAAATCTGAGTATGACCTAAAAGTGACATAAAAATTATTAGCAATCATTAACACATTTGTGGACTATTTAATCAAATGGCCCAAGTAAATGAGAAGAGCATGGAAGGAAAAAGGTGAAAGTCAAATATAAGGAAACTTTCACTGCATTATTTTTGTGTTAAATGTCTAACTTTAGAATTTATAAAGTAAAGTAGCACTTCATTGTATAGAAATTGAGATCTAGAAAAAAAGAATTTTTAATGTGCAGCACATTTGTATATAAGACAGCAAAATCCTATGGGACATTGTAAAGACCCAAACAAAATATAAAATCCTGTAGAGGTTTGGGATAACTAAAATGAAAAATATACCTATGATCTGACGTTTGCAAGGGATGTCATTCATTTTCACCGTGCCCCAGAGGCCTAATTGCCTCTCTGTGTGAAATGGTAGTGCTACTAGGATCTTCTAGCCTTTTCCAGTTTACTTGCTGGTCTTATTCCCAAGCTTCCCATTCCTAAAAGTGGTCAATGAGATGCTAGGTGACTATCTACCTGGGATACTATCAAGAGAATTTCCGCACTTGATTGTGAATGGACTTTAGACATCTTTTAAGTTCCTTCTAAACTTCAGGGGCCTATATCTTTATTATGGCTTTCCTCTAATAATGGTCTTTTTGTTAAAAGCACATCAAGACTGTGACTACACAATAGAGTTGAAGCTATGGTTTTTCCAGTAGTCATGTACAGATGTGAGAGTTGGACCATAGAAAAAAGCTGAAGGCCGAAGAACTAATGCTTTAGAATATGGTTCTGGAGAAGACTCAAGAGTCCCTTGGACTGCAAGGAGATCAAACTAGTCAATCCTAAATGAAATCAACCCTGAATATTCATTGGAAGGACTGGTGCTGAAACTCCAATACTTTGGCCACCTGATACAAAGAGCCAAGTCATTGGAAAAGACCCTGATGCTGGGAAAGATTGAAGGGAAAAGGAGAAGGGGAGAGTAGAGGATGAGATGATTGGATGACATTACCTATTTAATGGACATGAATTTGAGCAAACTCTGGGAGATGATGAAGAACAGGGAGCCTGGCATGCTGCACTTCATGGAGTCACAAAGAGTTGGACACGACTTAGCGATGACCAACAACAACAACTAGATACAAGTGGGACAAAAATTGAAAAGGAAAGAAGAAAACAAAAGTTCTACAGTGTCAAACAACAGTATTTTGGAAAATGTATTTATTTCACCAAAAACATTTATTTGCATCTATTTTATATAAAGTACTAAAGTAAATGTGATGAGAAAATCTTATTCATGGCTTATGCTCTAAGCAATGTTATTGAGGTAAAACACACATATTAATGATAAGGCCAAATAATTATCCAGAAGTCTACCCAGAAGTCTCTAAACAATGGAATTATTCTAAAAGATTTTTCAAAAGTAACCATGTATTTTTGAAGGTGGATCACTGTAAAAATCGAATAGTTTTTGAAACAAGTTGCAAAAATCCACTGGGTTTTGATGGACTATTATGTGATGTCTTGATAGCCTGAATCAAGTTGTTAACATAGGCCATATTTATCTTAATGGAGGGTAGTAATGATGTTATGGTAGTCTCACTGATGGCATACAGATTTCGGTAGTTCTTGATTACTTGTATATTTTTAAGGTGATCACATTTTTAAGGAGTTGAGTTTCCTTTGTGCAAATTCATTTTATACATTTATATATATATTCTATATCTTAATACATAAAGTGTAGAAAAAGCAAGAGAGTAGAGAGAAAGCCTGTTAAATCTAATCAGTTGTTTCTATCATTTAATCTTTTGGAGTTAGTTATTTAAATTTAAAAAGAACCATTAATCCAAATCAGTTTAGGTCATAGGCAAATAAAACAATTAGCCACTACTGAGAAACATATAATATATAAAAAATATGTACTCAACATATACATGGTTCATAAAATATTCTCATCTACAGATGTATTTTAGGGGCTATTTGTATTAAAATAGAGCCAGAGATCCTGGAATGTGAAGTCAAGTGGGCCTTAGAAAGCATCACTACAAACAAAGCTAGTGGAGGTGATGGAATTCCAGTGGAGCTATTTCAAATCCTGAAAGATGATGCTGGGAAAGTGCTGCACTCAATATGCTAGCAAATATGGAAAACTCAGCAGTGGCCACAGGACTGGAAAAGGTCAGTTTTCATTCTAATCTAAAAGAAAGGCAATGCCAAAGAATGCTCAAACTACCACACAATTGCACTCATCTCACACGCTAGTAAAGTAATGCTCAAAATTCTCCAAGCCAGGCTTCAGCAATATGTGAACCATGAACTTCCAGATGTTCAAGCTGGTTTTAGAAAAGGCAGAGGAATCAGAGATCAAATTGCCAACATCTGCTGGATCATCAAAAAAGCAAGAGAGCTCCAGAAAAACATCTATTTCTGCTTTATTGACTATGCCAAAGCCTTTGACTATGTGGATCAAAATGAACTGTGGAAAATTCTGAAAGAGATGGAAATACCAGACCACCTGACCTGCCTCTTGAGAAATCTGTATGCGGATCAGGAAGCAACAGTTAGAACTGGACATGGAACAACAGACTGGTTCCAAATAGGAAAAGGAGTCCGTCAAGGCTGTATATTGTCACTCTGCTTACTTAACTTCTTTGCAGAGTACATCATGAGAAACGCTGGGCTAGATGAAGCTCAAGCTGGAATCAAGATTGCCAGGAGAAATATCAATAACCTCAGATATACAGATGACACCACCCTTGCCCTTATGGCAGAAAGTGAAGAGGAACTAAAAAGCCTCTTGATGAAAGTGAGAGAGGAGAGTGAAAAAGTTGGCTTAAAGCTCAACATTCAGAAAACTAAGATCATGACATCTGGTCCAAACACTTCATGGCAGATAGATGGGGAAACAGTGGAAACAGTGTCAGACTTTATTTTGGGGGGCTCCAAAATCACTGCTGATGGTGATTGCAGCCATTAAATTAAAAGACGCTTACTCCTTGGAAGGAAAGTTATGACCAACCAAGACAGCATATTAAAAAGCAGAGACATTACTTTGTCAACAAAGGTCCATCTAGTCAAGGCTATGGTTTTTCCAGTAGTCATGTATGGATGTTAGAGTTGGACAGTGAAGAAACCTGAGCGCCAAAGAAAGGATGCTTTTAAACTGTGGTGTTGGAGAAGACTCTTGAGAGTCCCTTGGACTGCAAGGAGATCCAACCAGTCCATCCTAAAGGAAATCAGTCCTGAGTGTTCACTGGTAGGACTGATGTTAAAGCTAAAACTCCAATACTTTGGCCACCTCATGTGAAGAGTTGACTCACTGGAAAAGACCCTGATGCTGGGAAGGATTGGGGACAGGAGGAGAAGGGGATGACAGAGGATGAGATGGCTGGATGGCATCACCGACTCGATGGACATGAGTTTGAGTAAACTCCGGGAGTTGGTGATGGACAGGGAGGCCTGGCGTGCTGCGATTCATGGAGTCACAAAGAGTCGGACACGACTGAGCGATCGAACTGAACTGAACAGATGTATTTATAAAATAAGTGAGTATAAATGAATAGTATGCAACCGACCTACCATTAATGGAATATTCACATTGTTACTTTCCTCTTGTTTTCATATTGGTCATGCACTAGATTTGCAAGCCTTTTCATTGCAGACACATTAGAAATTCATCATTTGAGGGGATACAGCTAGAATAAAAGGGAGATAATGTTATTTGGCTTAGCAGTATCAGAAGACACTGAAAAGATTAATAGTTTAGGTTGTTTCAAACAGAAGAATGAAAACAGACACACTGTCTGGCTAAGTGCAGAATACAGATCTGCTGTGATGCCACTATTTGCTGTAATGAACTATCAACCCCTAAAGCTGGAAAGGACACTCAAGATAATGTTGTCCATCTTGTCTTGAAACATGAGAATACTGCAATGGAGATAAGTTAGGTTATTCATTCTAAGTTCATAGTAACTCTTGATATAATCAGGCCTAAACCTCTTATTACACAAATTTTAAGGTTCTGTTTGAAATACAGGCGGGACCTTAATAATATATATCATGGCCACAATGTATTAATACCTTCTATCTATTAGGCAGTTATATGCATTAAAATGTACGTACTATGTATCAATTAGTTTTATGAGAACTCTTCATTTACTGAAAAAAAATAACATTCTTTACTGAAAATGGTAGCATTTTATGAATATAATTTCAGAGTAGTTACCAGTGGAGGGAGGAAGAGAGAGAAGACAAGTGAAAATGATTAATAGATACAACTTACTAGACATAAATAAAAACGTTTCAAGGATGTAAACATACAGAACAGGGAATATAGCCAATATTTTAGAATAGCTTTATATGAAGCATAAAGATATTGAATTACTATGTTGTATACTTTGAGCTAATATAATATTGTGTTAACTGTACTTCAATTAATTAAGAAAACACCAGATCAAAATTTCTCTATTCGTTCTCCTCTTTCGCAGTGTTTATGGTCTCATAACTTCATCTTTTCTTTAAACTTAAGAACTTTTTTTTCTTGTCTCTCTTTTTTTCCCTCCCATTTACTCCATTAGAAAAACAGAGGCATTTCAGATACTTAAGGTGAACATTGTTTCATTTTCTATTGTTCAAAACCATTTACACTGACAACTTTCAGAGTCTATTCCTCTCATTTAAGACTCCCCTGTGCTCCTTTCTTTGTCTTTTATAAGAAAATTGCCTGAGACTTGCTCTATGCTGTGAAACAAAGCCTCTGCAGCTGTATTGATGCCCCAGCAACTGCAAACAGTCCATGCTATTGTTCTCCTCCTCATTGCTGGGCTCTTGTAAGTTGCATTGAAATGGCCAGAAGGGACCTACTAGGAGTCCACCTACAATGCCGGAGCCCTCTTAACTTCATTCTCAACGTGAGTATGAAAAAGCCAAGCTATGCACACTGCACCATAAACAGCCTACATAAGTCACATCAGTGCCTACTGTGCAACTCTGAACAATTTTAAATATTCCTGCCTGGTTGCATTTTACACAACACTACCACAGTACAGGGCTTCCTAGGTGGCGTGGTGGTAAAGAATCCACTTGCCAATGCGGGAGAGGCAGAAGACACCTCTGGTTCTATCCCTAGGTTGGGAAGATCCCCTGGAGGAAGATATTCTTCCACTCAAATATTCTTGCCTAGAAAAATCCCATGGACAGAGGAGGCTGGCAGGCTACAGTCCATGGGTTGCAAAGAGTCAGACCTGACTGAGTGACAGCACACACGCACACACCATCCACAATACAAAGAATACATGTAGACATTTTTGAGATGAGGGAAATGGATGTGATGATGAGGAATTAGAAACAGGAGCACTAGCTGCCTGGAAAAACTACCCTTAGAGAGAAGAAAAAACTAAAAGAAAAAATCAATTAATAACTCAGTCAGTCAGTCTTCCATGAAGATCTTTGTAAAGAAAATGAGGCTATTTTGTCAAAATAATAATCATGTTTTCTAAGGGCTGTCCTGCTAAAAATACAGATTCTTTGGAGAAGCAGCTACATGCTCTCTTTAAATAGCTTCATTTGGCTTGCATCACTGCTTGTCCTTATCTTAACTGAATAAGAACTGTCTAACATCCCTCTAAATGAAAGTAATTTTGGGACTCAGTCACATCGCACATTTGACAATCCCTTCCAGATGTGATTATGTAGAACTATCTCTCTTATTTACAATAGGCAAAGGGGGTTGGAGATGTTACATAGAAAATCACTTTTTCTGGTCCTTCTGGGATTGAAATAGGAAGGTGGTCCATATGACACTGAATATAGGTGAGTCACATGCTGAGCTTTGCAAAGAGAAGCATTCTCCTGGGCGATGAATAGGAGCCCTGCGTTCCCTTTGATGCTAACGAAACCCTGTGATGAAAACCGCTGTACAAATGCAATAAGCCTTTGTTCACAGCACCGGCAGGTGTTGTTAAAGCCTCCTGTCCTAGCTCTGACAATGTTCCAGAAACCTGACCTGCCACAACCCTGTTATTCCCACAATAGGAAGGCCCTGAACAGAATAGTTAATTGTGCCAGATTGTGCAATTCCATTGTGATACTTAATAGCCAAGGACAAAAGATTTTTATGGTTTGAGTCTATACTGATAATCAGAGTAGATAAATGGAAGTGTTTGGTATGTGTCTGTGCATGTGTGCATGTGTATGTATGTATGCTATCTCCACAAATACATACATGCACATGTAATCCCCATAATAATGCTGGACTTGGAATCCTATCTCTAAATGCAATGACTCTTAAGACATCACACGGTTGCAATGCCATTTGATGGGATGCTTCTGAGTTAGCTCTAGTGTGAAGTGACAAACTCATCCAAGATCCAAGATACTCAATTTTAATCTTTGTCAATATTCAGAGCTATTTTTGTACAACTGAGTTAACTATATACAAACACTTGTATATCTAGATTTTTGCTTTCATTATTACCGTCTTGAAATACAATATCAAGATGTTCATCAAGATGATAGAAAATACTACTGCAAAAGGTTAGATCATATTAGACAGATACAGTCTAGGAATGAAGACAATTACTTAGGAAAATGTAAGGCAAGTAAAGACTTTCAAAATAGATATGCAAATAAAAAATACAAAAATAGCAATTTCATTGATTATCTTCTAGAAAAAATTGCTTTAACTGTCACCTAGCCCAAGATGTTTTTCTGAGCTTCACAGATTTAAATATCTATATTTAAATATCTGTAGCAATGAAAGTTTTACAAAGTTTGGATCTCACTGACGACCTAGCTTAAGTATTTAGAACAAGAATGATCTGGGTTCAAATCATTATTTCACCATTTGGTACATATGTGACATCAGACAAGTTATGTATCTGTTTTGTTTTGAGAATAAAGTGAGAAAATATATATTTGTGCTTATCCCAGTGCCTGGAGCATAGTAAACGACAAATTATGACTATGATTTTTGTTTTCAGGGAATTCTGCTCTATTGTGGATGTAAGGTATAAAGAACTCCAAAGATCTATCAATGCACTTTTGCCATTTTCATTCATATGCTTTTACACAAATGATTTTTCATTCTAAGATAAATACGTTTTGATTATTTTTTAATTAAGAAAGAAAGCAACGTTAATTTACTCTGACAGAGACATGTATAGCAATGATGAACAAGATAGGAGTCTCTCTCTTGCACAAAAGTCTAAGTTGGTGTCCAGAGAGTGAAAATGGCCCTGCTGCATGAGGCCACACAGGAGTTTAGACTCTTTTGTTCCTATATTCCTTGAGTTTCACCCTCAATCATACAATGGAAGGAATTACCATCGTCCTGTCTGTGTTCTAGCCTGTACAGAGGTGGGAAGAGACAAAGGAAGAAAGGTGGAAAGAAACAAAGGCCAAGCTGATTTTCTTAAAGTATACTACATGGAAATTTTTCACTTTACTTCCACCTACCTCACATTAGCTGGGTTACATAAGTCTGCCT
Organism: Okapia johnstoni; assembly: GCA_024291935.2. Taxonomy (NCBI): domain Eukaryota; kingdom Metazoa; phylum Chordata; class Mammalia; order Artiodactyla; family Giraffidae; genus Okapia; species Okapia johnstoni. Next base: position 31,764,485 of record CM044311.1, read on the forward strand.
AGCCACAAAATTCCCTGTGAAAGGATGTCTATAGCCCACTATAATATGATCAGGCAAAACTCAGCAAGTGAAACAGCTAAAACAGTTTGGAAAACAATTATGAATTTATTTCAAAGGTGCATGCATCAGTTATCCATTGCTGTGTAAAAACCATCCCACTTCTTAGTGGCCTAAAACAATGTTTGTTTAGCTTGTGATTTTAAGGATTGAAAATTAAGACTGGACCTTGCCTGATAGTTTTAACTGGTCTTAATGGGGCTCACTCATGTGGCATAGGTCAGCTGAAAGATTCAGGAGGGACTCTCCTCTTATTTTTCAACAGGTTAGACTTGGTCCATTTGCTTGATAACTATGCAAGGCCTTTTAAGATCCAGCCTCATAACTTGCACAGTGTCACTTCTGCTACATTCTATTGGCCAAAGAAAGTCACAAGGCCAGCCCTGATTTCAGAGGTAGTTAATCACATTCCACCCCTTGATGGGGAAACTCCAGATGTCAAAGAATAAGGAAGGGAAGAACTCGTTTTATTTTTGCATTCTATCAGTTCAGTGCAGTCGCTCAGTCATGTCCGACTCTTTGCTACCCCATGAATCGCAGCATGCCAGGCCTCCCTGTCCATCACCAACTCCCGGAGTTTATCCAAACCCATGTCCATCGAGTCGGTGATGCCATCCAGCCATCTTATTCTCTGTCATCCCCTTCTCCTCCTGCCCTCAATCCTTCCCAGCACCAGGGTCTTTTCCAATGAGTCAACTCTTCACATGAGGTGGCCAAAGTATTGGGATTTCAGCTTCAACATCAGTCCTTCCAATGAACACCCAGGACTGATCTCCTTTAGTGCCGGGAGCTGCATTAGGCATTACTGACAAAATGGAAACATGGCCCCAACCCCCTCTCCTCATCCCGCAGGCACAGTCCCGGGATGAAGGAGTTAGGTCTTTTGATTCTGACTTGTCCTTTCCTTCCTTCAGTTGAGTTGGCTGGAAAGAATGTTAAGGTGCTTATTGTTCTTGCATGAGAAATCACAAAGCCTTCTGCAGTTATGCCTAGGAAATAATCAATAAAGTTACATTTGTTCAAGGACCTTTACAAAGAATGTTCCAGGATGAACACATAGGCTGCAGCTTGAGGCCATGGGAAAGATTGTTATTGAGACCTGCTTGTGAGAGAAATGTTTATGGCAAAAGAATTTTGCTGAGTTTAGGGTTTAGGAATAATTAAGAATAGTTGGAAGCTAAAAGTTTAAGGAATGTTGTAGTGTTGACATATTTTACTATAGCTTATAGAGACTAGGAATTTTAGAGATACTAATAGCTAGAAGCCTTTTTAGGAGATAATGAGCTTAAGATACTATGGGCTAGCAGGATTTAGAAAGATAAGAAATAAACTGAGGAGTATGGTATGCAGGTCAGAGACAAACAGGAGTTACAGTGTAATCACAAGGACACTTAAGAGGGAACTCCGAAGGACAACAATGATTTATGAAGACAGAAAATCTAGGTGAGGGGAACTGAAGATGTCAAACATCTGACCTAATGCTTTTGTAAAGGTATAAAAGAAAACCTGATGCTTAAAATAAACATGCAGTTCAGCACTTTGAGTCAGAGGCTGCATCATTCTCCACCGACACCGCTCATCCCTTCAGGCCGATTCCCTGGCTGCTGGAGCTGGACTCTGGCACTTTAGGATGGACTGGTTGGATCTCCTTGCAGTCCAAGGGACTCTCAAGAGTCTTCTCCAACACCACAATTCAAAAGCATCAATTCTTTAGTACCTAGCTTTCTTCACAGTCCAACTCTCACATCCATACATGACTACTGGAAAAACCATAACCTTGACTAGATGGACGTTTGTTGGCAAAGTAACATCTCTGCTTTTTAATATGCTGTCTTGGTTGGTCATAACTTTCCTTTCAAGGAGTAAGCGTCTTTTAATTTCATGGATGCAATCACCATCTGCAGTGATTTTGGAGCCCCCCAAATAAAGTCTGACACTGTTTCCACTGTTTCCCCATTTACTTGCCATGAAGTGTTGGGACCAGATGCCATGATCTTAGTTTTCTGAATGTTGAGCTTTAAGCCAACTTTTTCACTCTCCTCTCTCACTTTCATCAAGAGGCTTTTTAGTTCCTCTTCACTTTCTGCCATAAGGGTAATGTCATCTGCATATCTGAGGTTATTGATATTTCTCCTAGCAATCTTGATTCCAGCTTGTGCTTCCTCCAGCCCAGCATTTCTCATGATGTACTGTGCATATAAATGAAATAAGCAGGGTGACAATATATGGCCTTAATGTACTCCTTTTCCTATTTGGAACCAGTCTGTTGTTCCATGTCCAGTTCTAACTGTTGCTTCCTGACCTGCATACAGGTTTCTCAAGAGGCAGGTCAGATGGTCTGGTATTCCCATCTCTTTCAGAATTTTCCACTGTTCATTGTGATCCACACAGTCAAAGGCTTTGGCATAGTCAATAAGGCAGAAATAGATGTTTTTCTGAAACTCTCTTGCTTTTTTGATGATTCAACGGATATTGGCAATTTGATCTCTGGTTCCTCTGCCTTTTCTAAAACCAGCTTGAACATCTGGAAGTTCACGGTTCACGTATTGCTGAAACCTGGCTTGGAGATTTTTGAGTATTACTTTACTAGCATGTGAGATGAGTGCAATTGTGTGGTAGTTTGAGCATTCTTTGGCATTGCCTTTCTTAGGGATTGGAATGAAAACTGACGTTTTCCAGTCCTGTGGCCACTGCTGAGTTTTCCAAATTTTCTGGCATATTGAGTTTAGCACTTTCACAAAGGATAATCAAATTGGAGTTCCTATTCATAAATTTGTGCATGCATGCTCAGTTGTTTCTGACACTTTGCAACTTCAAGGACTGTAGCCCACCAGACTCCTCTGGCGAATGGGATTCTCTTGTCTTTATTATGAAATATGTGATAAATATGTGATATCAATCTGGGATTGATCAAGCTTTTGACTGGAGATAGATACAAATGTTAGGTCCCTGGGTTACATATAGTTATGAACACATGCAAAATGTGCATGAGGCATAAATCAGATTTAGACCTTCTACAATGTACACCTAAGTTATGTGTTTAGGTGTAGCTCATCTCTGTTTTGATGGTTATAACTCTCTAGTAATTTGGCAGAGAGGAGAGAAAACATATCATCTGAGGACAAAATAAGTCAGGTAAATATTGCAAAGCGGTGGTGGAAAATTGTTCTGGGTATCAGAAGAGCTGAGTTCTAGTTCAAACTAGAACTCAAAACTTAAGTGATTTTAATAAATTTGTTCATGAATTTGCATTTATGTTTTTTTGTGCAATTTTTAAAGGTTGGACTAAATTAAATCTAATATCCTTCCTGCTTTAATTGGAGTCGATGAGGCACTAAGAATGATGGAAAGAGACTTGTTCTTTCATGTTACTACAAGACAGGAGCAGAAAGAAAAATGCAAATGATTAGGATTCTTAATGCCACATGTCAAGATATTTGGAAATATCTACATACTTATCCAACTAGAGAGGGGTATGGCAACCCACTCCAGTATTCTTGCCTGAAGAATCCAATGAACAGAGGGGCCTAGCAGACCATGGTCCATAGGGTCGCAAAGAGTTGGACATGACTGAAGCAACTTAGCACACACACAAATACTTATCTAATTTCTGTATGTAGGAGCCAAAATTGAAAAATGTATCTGTTTGCAAGCCAGAGACATTTTCTTCTTCAAAAGAGATCAATGTTATTTCTTTTTTAAAAAAAGTTATTGATTTAAGTATGACAAATAATCCCTTAACAATTATAATTAAAATGTGAACACATAAAATCTTAAGTAAATTTGTTTCATAATAAAGGCAAATAATTGAGTTCTTATGTGTTCATACTTGCAAGATACATAAATGTAAATAGCATTTATTTTTTCCCTCCTACCATGTGGCCCCAAGTCAAACACTAATTTATGTTTCTTACATAAATAGATATAAGAATGAAAAAAGGTAATTTCTTATTTAAACAAGAAGTGTTATATAATCCACAAAGATGACAACAACTCAATGCAGTGATGCTGTCATTGGAATATGGTGTCTAAAAGAAAAAGTGAAAGCATAGTAGCTTAGACATGTCCAACTCTTTGTGACCTCCATGGACTGTAGCCCACCAGACTCCCCTGTCCGTGGAATTCTCCAGGCAAGAATACTGGAGTGGGTTGCCATTCCTTTCTCCATGGTTTCCAAACACATATTCAAATCCATATCACTAGCTACAGTTTGGGCAATGGTTCAAAATGTTAAATAACTCTGTAGACTGACCAGCACTGTGCTTATCAAAATGCGGTAATAAGACCAGGCCCTGCAGTACAAGCATTGCCTGGGAACTTCTTTGAAATGATAATCCTCTAGCCACACATCAGACACACTGAATTAGAAACTGAGAGGATTCTGGTATTTTAACAAACCCTACAGGTGATGTTTCACACTGAGATTTCAGAACCACTGTTTTAGCCAACATTATTTATTAAACTATCTAGGTAGGAAATTTGGAGATGTCTGGATGGAACAAACTCACTGTCCTTTTATCTAATGACTACCTTTGTCTGGCTTAAATAGATCACCAAAAGTGATCTACATGAATGATGCATCTGTGCACATTAAGTTTCTCTGAAGAATTCAGGAGACTTCACTTCATAAGGAGAACGTGGGCGTATGCTTTGTATGTAAAATGAATCAAACAAATATTTGTAGACTTCATTATAATTTCACACAAGACACAAAGGGAATTCTTTCAAGAAAACAATAAACATTCCAATGAAAAGGGGGCCACATAAAGAGATAAACTGTTTTCAGACTGGGGAGAATCCCATGGTTTCACAACCTCTTTTTGAAAGAAAGAAAGGAAGCACAACTCACAGAGTATCATAGGTGATTTTTCCAAAGTTAAATAGATGTTAATGACAAAGTCAGGACAGGAATTTCAGCTTCTAAATCAAAGTCCAGTGTTCTTTTCTTTTAAAATCCACCCCTCCAGAGGATTTAGAGATCTAGGGAAGTATTTTATTTTTTAAATTTATGATAAAATAATAACATGAATGAAAATCAAGTGAGAAATAAACCTTTATGTGCACAGAGGAAGCAATTAGTTCAAACAATGTGGAAGAAATAAAGATTTAGATCCAAAAAAGACCTGCTTCTTCATTCTTTTTTTAAATAAGAGATATCAACGTTTTCATTTTAAATCTTAAATAAGACATGACATCCAGAAATACTGAGGCTTTAAAGGAAAGCTTTAAAAAAAAAATTCTTAAAAATCCTTTAAGCATAAAGAAATCAAATCCCTTACCTAGGAAAACTCTTTTCATAACATCAAAAAGAGCTAAATCCACAAAAGAGGGGGAAAAAAAAAGCTGTCAAAGGAGATTGTCATAGCAACCAGATAAGACACATTTGGCATAAAAAGCAACCTGATTATTTCTCCTTTTTAATCAAAATTACATATCATCAATTGCAGAAGCAAAACAATTGGGAAAATAGTAAAAGAATTTCAAAGTATATCACATGCACGTTAATGTTTATTAACTCTCTCAGAGCCTAAAGTAGGTGCAAGTATTAGTCAATCCAGGAATTATTTATTTTTCATGGGATTTCTTGCTTCATTTCTTCCCTCTACTCCACACATTTAAGAATCAGCAAACATTGATTATTCTTTTCCACAGATATTTTTCAAAATGATTTACTGTTTATGCTCCTATGAAAACTCCAGGCGTTCATATTTCCTCAATATTTTTAATCTGATTTTTTTAACGAGATCTCTTGTCCGTAGTTAGTTCCTTATGGACTATTAACACTGACATACCTTTCAGAAAGATTCATATTTACATGGTTTCTTGATAGAGTATGATGTTTATAAGTCTTCCACTCTTAGCGAATTCTTTGTAACAAGACATGGGACAGAAATCTGTATTCTGTGCACCAAGTTCAGGACACCTTCTTCTCTTTCCACAGTTCTACACGTCTGGAGGAGTGAACTGAAGAAACTAAGTAGAATGACACCAACAAAAGAAGTTCAGTGAATTTCCACAAGGCCGGGACACGTTAAACATATTTCTTGGGTTGGTAGCTCATTGCTGCCCTCTTCAACTTTGGTAAATTGTGAAAGATGTAGGTGATTCCAAAGACCCTGGGTAGATGCTTCCACAGTCTCTGAAGTAGAATGCTCCTGCTGCAAAGGAAAGAACTCTGATTCCTCTAACAAAAAATTAAATGGAACACCAACGCACAGAAATACTTGTGACTTTGCAAAATGAATTTCCGTGAAGACAAACCTTTGACCTCTGTCTTTATTCTCATATCCACAGCTGGTTGTTCAGACAGAATGAGAAGAAAATTCCCAGTCTACTTCATGCCTAGTTGAAAGCTGTTGCAACTAATGGGACACAGTTACCGAAAGATATGAACAGGGAATGTCAGAGACAGAACAAAAGAGAGTCTTCATTATCCTGTACTTTAATGCACAGCCACCTGTGCCTTTGAATGAACATGGAGAGGTTATCCTCTGAAAAACAAACTTGTGACTGCACAGTGCCCATCAATTAAACGGCTAAATTAATGCAACCTACCTTCTGGAGTTCTACCTGCAAGTCTGAGGGTCTATGGTCCTTACTGGAAAGAATAAATAGAAAACTAAACCAAAATAAATGTTGACTGCATTAAAAATAAGAATACCACATAGATATGCTAACATAGAGTATCTTAGGTCAAATTTTATAAAAGTAGAGTCTGAGATGGAGATTTTTACCCCAAAAAATTGTTGAATAAGGCTTCACCATGCCTCCTTTTTTTTTTTTTTAATCTTTTTGATGTTTTCTCCCCAGTATTCAATCACATTTTCAATGCAAATCACCATGTTATTTTTCAGAAGCATTCTGTGTCCTTTGGTGGATTTATTCTGCTAATTAATGTAAAAAAATATGGAAAACAAATATTGTGAGAAATAATTTTCAAACTTACATTGGTACACTTGAAAGCTGATTTCTTCAAAAAATAATTTCATTTTATTGAAAAAAAGGAACACATCTGCTCCACAGACCCAGACTTGGACATGATAGGAATTCTTTCTCATAGGAAATTACTGCTATGACTGATTCTTGTTAATCCTGAAGGTGAGGTGGGAGAGGGAATCCAGTGGCAAGGACTAATCAGAGACTGAAACAGACTGTTCTGTTATCTGAAATGATTATTTTTGGGTAGTAGTTGCAAGACAAATGTGTCAGAATCAGGTGAGATATTCATTTGCCCTCTTTCTTCACAAGGTGACCTCACTTTAACTGAATTATTGCTAGGTGCTTGTGCCCCTTAATTGTCACATCCTGATAATTGAATATGTATTTCATATTTTGATTTTACTCAAACTCACAATAAAAGGCTGTCTGCTGATGAGAATTAATGTTGTCCATCCTAGTATCGGTGCCTAACTGTATTTGCTGCCTCAGCATCCCATATTACCAAGGACCATGTTGTACATAACATCCTGTCATGTACTCCTTTCATGCATACATGCTAAGTCACTTTAGTCATGTCTGACTCTTTGCGACCTTACAGACTGTAGCTCTCCAGGTTGCTCTGTCCATGGGATTCTCCAGCAAAGAATACTGAGTGGGTTGCCATGCCCTCCTCCAGGGAATCTTCTCGACCCAGGGATTGAACCCACAACTCTATGTCTTCTGCATTGATAAATGGGTTCTTTACCACTAGTGCACCTGGAAAGTTCAGTTCAGTTCAGTTGCTCAGTTGTGTCCAACTCTTTGCAACCCCATGGACTGCAGCATGCCAGGCTTCCCTGTCCATCACCAACTCCCAGAGAGTGATCAAACTCATGTCCATTGAGTCAGTGATACCATCCAACCATCTCATCCTCTGTTGTCCTCTTCTTCTCCTGCCTTCAATCTTTCTCAACATCAAGATCTTTTTCAATGAGTCAGTTCTTCGCATCAGGTGGCCAAAATATTGGAGCTTCAGCTTTAGCATCAGTACTTCCAGTGAATATTCAGGACTGATTTCCTTTAGGATGGACTGGATGGATCTCCTTGCAGTCCAAGGGACTCTCAAGAGTCTTCTCCCACACCACAGTTCAAAAGCATCGATTCTTCAGTGCTCAGCTTTCTTGATGGTCCAACTCTCACATCCATACATTACACTGGAAAAACCATAGCTTTGACCAGTCGGACCTTTGTCAGGAAAGTAATGTATCTGCTTTTTAACATGCTGTCTTGGTTGGTCATAGCTTTTCTTCCAAGGAGCAAGTGTCTTTTAATTTCATGGCTGCAGTGAACATCTGCAGGATTTTGGAGCCCAAGAAAATAAAGTCTGTCACTGTTTCCATTGTTTGCCCATCTATTTGCCATGGAGTGATGGAACTGGTTGCCCTGATCTTAACCTTTTGAATGCTGAGTTTTAAGCCAGCTTTTTCACTCTCCTCTTTCACTTTTATCTAAAGGTTCTTTAGTTCCTCTTTGCTTTCTGCCATAATGGCGGTGTCATCTGCATATCTGAGGTTATTGGTATTTCTCCCAGCAATTTTGATTCCAGCTTGTGCTTCACCCAGCCTGGCATTTTGTATGATGTACTCTGTCTAAAAGTTAATTAAGCAGAGTGACAATATATAGTCTTGAAGTACTCCTTTCCAAATTTGGACCCAGTCTGTTTTTCCATGTCCAGTTATAACTGTTACTTCTTGACATGCATACACGTTTCTCAGGAGGCAGGTAAGTTGGTCTGGTATTCCCATCTCTTTAAGAATTTCTACAGTTTATTATGATCCACACATTCATATTCAATGAAGCGAAGTAGATGCTTTTCTGGAATTCTCTTGCTTTTTCTATGATCCAGCAGATGTTGGCAATTTGATCTCTGGTTCCTCTGCCTTTTCTAAATCCTGCTTGAACATCTGGAAGTTCTCAGTTCACATACTGTTGAAGCCTGGATTGGAGAATTTTGAGCATTACCTTTCTAGCATGTGAAATGAGTGCAATTGTGTGGTAGTGTGAACATTCTTTGGCATTGCCTTTCTTCTCAATTCTGCTCCATTGATCTATGTGTCTGTTTTTGTGCCATTATCATACTGTAGATTTGTAGCATAGTCTGAAGACAAGGAGTGTGGTAACTCCAGCTTTATTCTTTTCTCTTAGATTGCTTTGCTCCAATATTCTCCTATTTGGATTTATATTGTACCCCTATCAAACATGATGGCATAATAAATGCTTTGTATCTTGAGGTACCCACTGTTAACAAATGTGCAGATAGATAGGTAGATAGCTAGAAACAATGCAATAAATAAAATTCCCATGAAAATTTATTAATAACCAATCTATAAGTTGAAACTGTTTTGCTCAATGTATATGGGGACAATTCCTAAATTTAATTAATAACTCTGAGGAATAAGGATTTTGTCACAACATTAACTCTCTTTCCTAATGCTTAACTTCTCAGAAATGTTTCTAGCCACAGCATCAGTATACATTGTCATGTGTCAGGCTCACTATTCAGAGTTGATCTTGAGCTCAGCCTACATCACCTATCTGCCTTTTCTTTTAATAGAAGACAACTGGGCTTTCCAACTCATTTCAACTTCGAAGAACCAGCTGGGTGGGACATGGAGTGACTAAATATAACTGTATCACAGAAACCCCTCCCTGAATGAGAGTAGATGTAGGAGATGTTTACAAAAAAATAGAATTGTTCTCTCACCCTTACTCCAGACTGTACAAATCCAAAGGAAGTTTTGCTCACTAAAAGAACAGTTTCAATACTCTTGAAGGTGTGAACCTATCATCCCTGAAGGTCCAATACTTTGGCCATCTGATGCAAAAAGCCAACTCTTTGGGAGAGACCCTGATGCTGGGATAGATTGAAGGCAAGAGGAGAAGGGGACAGCAGAGGATGAGGTAGTCGGATGACATCACCAATTCAGTGGACTTGAGTTTGAGAAAACTCAGAGTTGGTGAAGGACAGGGAAGTCTGGCATGCTGCTGTCCATGGGGTCCCAAAGAGTTGGACACAACTGAGCAACTGAACAGCAACAACAACAAAGCAAGAATAATAGTACAACTTCTTTCAAAAGGGTGTGACAAAATTAACTGAAGTAATTCAGGAAGAGCCCTTAATAAATGTTGAGCAATTATGAAAACATTAGTAATCACAGAAGCTGCTAGCAATACAGGTATATTCTCTATTCCAGACTCATTAAGCCTGGCTAGAATTACAAATATGGAGAGGGCAAGTAGCCATGTTCATTGGAACAAGTGACCTTTTGATTAAAAAAATTTTTTTTTTCAAAGTTGCTTTTGACAATTACTGAAAAATTTTGGGAAAAAAGACATGAAGAAGTGGGAGGACTAATACCATGAGAGCTGTTTATGGTGGACACCACTGTGGGGCTTGCAGAATGCTTGGGGAGCCAGTGAGCCAGCTGGATTAAAGTAAAAGTTCTTTTTTGGTCTAAGAAATGAATCATCTGAATGGAGTCTCAGTGTGGTTTTCATAGGGGTGGGCAAAGTTGATTTGGTTTGTATTAAGAAGAAGAAAACAAGATTTACAACCACTAAGGAGAGTGCAAAAATCCAAAACTAGCATGATGAAACCAAGAATTGTGGAAATGGTTCATAATTCAGTTTCACACATCACCAACTGAGCAGGATCTATGATTGAGATGAAATCTCTTTTCTTCCTTTCTTTCTTTCTTTACCTCTCTCTCTTTTATTCTTTTGTTTTACTTCTTTTGTATTTAATTTACTGTTCCCCCCCCCCCCCGAATTGCCTAAATAGCATATCTGTGATTGATTACACTACTACTGGACAATTTTTGTTTAAGTTCTGATGGGAAATTTCAACTCATTAATAATTTGATGTGAGATTCAGTTTATTTTATTTTACTGTATAGTTTTATTTAATCTTAGACTCAGTAGTAATTTTTTTTTTATTTTTCATTTTTCATGTGTTTCTTTTCTCTCTCTCCCTCTTTTTTTGTTTATTGGAATACAATTGCTTAACAAGGTTATGTTAGTTTGTGCTGTACAACATTGTGAATCAATCATATATATACATATATTCTCCTTCTTTTGTGCTTTTCTTTTTTAAACAGAGGCCACAATTTTAAATTACTTTTTTGGAAATTTTCAGAAAATATTTTCCTGTAGGAATTGACTACTGTCTAATAGAATTATGGCAGGAGGAGAAGGGGACAACAGAGGATGTGATGGTTGGATGGCTTCACTGACTCAATGGACATGAGTTTGGGTAAACTCCAGGAGTTGGTGATGGACAGGGAGGCCTGGTGTGCTGCAGTCCATGGGGTCACAAAGGATCGGACACGACTGAGTGACTGAACTTAACTGAATAGAATTATGCAGTTATACCAGGTAGAGTAAAATACTGATTTGATGTATTCTACTGTAATTGTAGGACTGTAACATGACAGACTGAAGCTGTTTTTTCTTGAAAAAATCTTGGATTTAGTATGTTACTGACATAAAGACAGAAAACAGAACTCAGACATAAATATATATATACACATATATGCAATATAATATATATTAAACTGAATATTTATTAATATATACTAGATACATTATATATATTCAACTGTATTATATATACATATATATACATATATATACATATATATATATGTATATATATATATATGGTGGTAGTGGTTTAGTTGCTAAGTTGTGTCTGACTCTTGCAACCCCCCATGGATTGTAGGCGGCCAGGCTCCTCTGTCCATGGTATTTTCCAGGCAAAAATAAGTCTTTTCAACAAATGGTGTTGGAAAAATTAGATATTTACAATGAAAAGAATGAAATTGGACCATTAGCTTACACCACAGACAATGAGCAACTCAACATAGATTTAAGATTTAAATGCAAGATCTAAAACTATAAAACTGTTAGAAGAAAACAGGAGAAAACTTTCTGACATTGGTTTTCAAAAGCAGAGGGAAAGAAAAGCAAAAATAGACAAGTGGGACTATATCAAACTAAAAAGCTTCTGCACAATAAAGGTTAAAAATCAGTGAAATGAAAAGGCAAAGGCAAGGGATTGGGAGAAAATATTTGCAAACTACAAAGTGATTAATATTCAAAATACATAAAGCATACATAAAGCTCAAACCTTTTAAAATAAAAATAACCACATTACAAAACAAGCAAAGTTCCTGAATAGACATTTCTCCAAAGAAGACATACAAATGGCAAGCAGATATACTAACAGATGCTGAAGAAGAGCAGGACATGCTATTCCAAAGTATACTGCATTGACATGTGGACTATTTTAAGCTGAATGCAATCAAGACCCAGGAAACTCAGAAAATATTTTACCTCTCCTTTAGCTACTTCAAAGAACTTAGATAAAGGATCTGTACCCGAAAAAGAACTACCACCAGAGATAACTTTTTAAATGAAAGATGTGCCAGCAAGCACGGCAAACTTCTAATTGCAAACATCTGTCCTTATCATCCTGTGAACTTCCCTCCTCTTCTTTGAAAGCCCAGGTCCCTATTCCCTTCCAAGCCTAAGATTTGAGGCCCATAAGCCTCAGTTGCCCAATTTGCCCCTCAGTCTCATATCTTTGAGACTGCTGTATATATGAACTTATATATATTTTTCTCAAGATTAACAAATTTGTTTATTTTATATCAATTTAACTATTAGACCAACCAAAAAACCCAGAATGAAAGAAAACTTTCTGCCCATGAAGGTGCTCAACATTACATCAAATTCAAATCACAATACTTTTATTACCTCACATATGGTAAAATGACTATTAACAAAAGAAAAAAAAAGGTGATAAATGTTGATGGGGATGTGGAGAAGTTGGAATCCTGTACACTGTTGATGAGAATGTAAAATTATTTAATAACTATGGAAAGCAGTATGGAGATTCCTCAAAAAATGAAAAATAGGACAACTGTATCACCCAGCAATCCTACTTCTGGATATATATCTACACATCTTGGTCAACTGATCTTCGACAAAGGAGGTAAGAAAACACAATGGGAAAAAATAGTCTCTTCAGCAAGTGGTATTGAAAAAGTTGGACAGCCACATGCAAATCAACGAAGTGAGAACACACCTTCACATCACACAAAAAAATAAACTAAAAATGGTTCAAAGACTGAATAAGACATGACACCATAAAACTCTTAGAAGACATCATAGGCAAAACATTCTCTGACATAAAATCATACCAAGTTTTCTTAGGTCAGTCTCCCAAGGAAATAGATATAAAAACAAAAATAAACAAATGGGACCCGATCAAACTTATAAGCTTTTGCACAACAAAAGAAACCATAAACAAAAGAAAAAGTCATCCTTCAAGAACGGGAGAACGTATTGCAAGCAATGTGACCAACAGGACTTTTATTTCCAAAATATACAAACAGCTCATACAGTTCAATAATAACAACAACAAAATTGAAAAAAAATGGGCAAAATACCTAAATAAACATTTCTCCAAGGAAGAAATGCAGATGGCCAGTAGGCACATGAAAAGCTGCTCAACATTGCTAAGTTTTAGAGAAATGCTAATTATTAGAGAAATGCTATCAAAATTTCAGTGAAGTGCCACCTCACACCAGTCAGAATGGCTATCATTAAAAGATCTACAAATAACAAATTCTAGAGAGGGTGTGACTAAAAGGGAATATTTCTACACTAATAGGAATGTAAGTTGGTGCAGCCTCTATGGAAAACAGTATGGCGATTCCTCAGAAAATTAAAAATAGAATTACCAACAATCTCACTCCTGGGCATATATCCAGACAAAACTGTAATTCAAAAAGATACATACACCACTATAACAGTACTATTTACAATAGCCCAAACATAGATGTAACCTAAATGTCTATTAAGAGATGAACAGATAAAGAAGTGGTACATATATACAATAGAATACTGCCCAGCCATTAAAAAGAATGAATTAATGCAAATGAAGCAACACGGATGCAGATAGAGATTATCATAGCAACTGAACTAAGTCCCTTGGAGTGCAAGGAGATCAAACCAATTAATCCTAAAATAAATCAGTCCTGAATAGTCATTGGAAGGACTGATGCTGAAGCTGAAGCTCTAATAATTTGGCCACCTGATGCGAAGAACTGATTCATTAGAAATGACCCTGATGCTGGGAAAGATTGCAGGCAGGAGGAGAAGGGGATGACAGAGAATGAGATAGTTGGATGGCATCACCGACTCGATGGGCATGCGTTTGAGCAAGTTCTGGGGGTTGGTGAAGACAAGGAAGCCAGGCATGCTGCAGAACATGGGGTCACAAAGAGTCAGATAAGACTGAGAGATTGAACTGAACTGAACTGAATTAAGTCAGACAGAGAGAGACAATTGGGGAAGGGATGTGGTGGGAGGTTGGGGTTAGCAAATATAAGCTATTGTATATAGATTGGTTAAACAACAAAATCCTACCATATAGCATAGTAAACTGTATTCAATATGCTATGAAAGACGATGATGGAAAAGTATTAAAAAAGAATATGTAGGTATATATATATGTATGTATATATGCTTGTGTGTGCTATAACTTGTGCATAAATCATTAATATCATAAATGTTAATCAAATATATGAGGACTGGAGAGAAAAATATCTGTTATATTTACCTATAAGCTTATCTTGAATACTGAATTAGAGAATATCTCTGCTATAATATTATAAGATCCAAATTAATGTAAAGAAAGGTGTTATTATTATGAAGCTTACAAATAGTACTATGGGTGTCTTTTGTTAAAAAAGTGTCTAAGCCATCTATATGCATTGGTTTAGCAAGATCTCTGATTGAACAGACAGGGAAGCACAATGGCCTTTTCTTGGTTTTAACATTGTAAGATTTAAAAGTATCTGGTTTTTTGGAACGCAAACTTGCAGAATATGAAGAAAGAGTATTAATTTATAAGAAATTGGAGTTGATTTAAGCAATTTGAGATTTTCAAGTAAATCGTAAAGTGTGTAAAATGAATTAAGAGGAATTAATTTCGTAGATTTTTTTAGGAATCAATCAAAGTACTCAAAATCCCAATGGAAAGGTGTTTATATCCTAAGAGAATTTTTTTTTCTTTTCTTTTTTTTTAGAATAGGCCATTGTTTATAAAAGTGCTTCTTGTTGCTTAGTCACCAAATCATGTTCAACTTTTTGCGACCCCATGGATTGTAGTCTGCCTGGCTCCTTTGTCCATGGGATTCTCCAGGCAAGAATATTGGAGTGGGTTGCCATTTCCTTCTCCCTAAGAGAACATTTTAGTTGGTGATGGTTATAGTTTTCCTTGGTTGTGGAATTCATCTTAATCTACTGGCCAAGATACTCACACAGGTTAAAGAAAAGCTAGTCCAAGTAAATTAATAGCCTTACACTGGTAACAAAAGCCAAAGGTAGTGTATTTACATAAATATTCTTAAAAGAAAAGCTATTTTCTTAATCTTTTGAATAGTTTGTTTGTTTGCTTAATTAATTTCTTTTCATTGGAGGATAATTATAATATTGTGGTGGTTGAGTAGTTATTTTTAGCTGAGTGATAATACTGCATAGTGATTCAAAGCACTGGAGTCAGATCAGGTTCAAGTCATAGCTCAAGCACTTCCTCACGCTGCTACTGCTACTGCTGCTAAGTTGCGTCAGTCGTGTCCGACTCTGTGCGACCCCATAGACGGCAGCCCACCAGGCTCCTCCGTCCCTGGGATTCTCCGGGCAAGAATACTGGAGTGGGGTGCCGTTGTCTTCTCCGACTTCCTCATGCACTCAGACTCAATTATGTTGCTTTGAGCAACATGCCTCATCTTTCCCTGCCTCCAGTTTCTTAACTATAGAATTTGGATGACTCATAATAATACCTTTTGCATAGTGTTACAAGGACTAAATGAGCTCAATTATGCAAAATATTTGGAGCAATACATAGTTGCTCAGTTGTGTCTGACTCTTTGGGACTCCATGGACTGTACCCTGCCAAGCTTCTCTGTCTATGGAGATATTCCAAGCAAGAATACTGGAGTGGGTTTTCATGCCAACCTCCAGGGGATCTTCCCAACCAAGGGATCGAACCCAGGTCTTCCGCATTGCAGGCAGATTCTTTACCATCTGAGCCACCAGGGAAGCCCAAGAACACTGGAATGGGTAGCCTATCCCTTCTCCCGGAGAAGGCAATGGCACCCCACTCCAGTACTCTTGCCTGGAAAATCCCATGGACAGAGGGGCCTGGTAGGCTGCAGTCCATGGGGTTGCTAAGAGTCAGACAGGACTGAGCGACTTCACTTTCACTTTTCACTTTCATGCATTGGAGAAGGAAATGGTAACCCACTCCAGCATTCTTGCCTGGAGAATCCCAGGACGGGGGAGCCTGGTGGGCTGCCGTCTATGGGGTCGCACAGAGTTAGACACGACTGAAGTGATTTAGGAGCAGCAGCAGCAGCATCCCTTCTCCAGGGGTTCTTCCCAACCCAGGAATAGAACCTGGGTCTCCTGCATTGCAGGCAGATTCTTTACCACCTGAACTACCAGGGAAGCAATGTGTGTGTCAGTTGCTCAGTTGTGTCTGACTCTTTGCGACCCCATGGACAGTCGCCCACCAGGCTCCTCTGTCCATGGGTTTCTCTAGGCAAGAATATTGGAGTGGGGTGCCATTCCCTTCTCCAACCAGGGAAGCAATTCAGAGCATATATTATGTTATTTCTTGTTGCTATTATGTGGAGTGTTCAGTTGTGTCAGACTCTTTTGCGACCCATGTACTACAGTCTGCCAGGCTCCTTTGTTCTTGGGATTCTCCAGGGAGGAACACTGGAACAATTTGTCATTTTCTTCTCCAGGGGATCTTCTCGACCTGGGGAAGGAGCCCATGTTTCCTGTGTCTCCTGCATTGCAGGCAGATTCTTTACCCACTGAGCCATCAGGGAAGCCTCAATATTATAGTGCAAAGCTAATGCTGGCTGCTCTTCTGTGCTCTCTCTGTATGCTGTCCATCCCTATTCCCCCCAAAGCATACACTCATGGAGTCACTGGTGTAGCACTTTGTACTCCCTGTCTCAACCCTTTTTCTTTAATTAGTCTAAAGCGAAGTCTTTACTCTTCATCTTTTGTAGTATTTGCTGACCAAAACTCTACTAATTGTTTACATCCATGACCTAATTGAAGTTTCACCAATACTTGTAATGTAGGCACATTATTGTCCCTGTTATAGAAAGGAAAAAAGGAGGTTCAAAGTCTTGAAGAAACTTAATCATGCTCACATATACAGTGTCTGTAAAGCTGACATTTGATCTGGCAATTCAAAGGCCAATGCTCTTAAACTAAGCTTGCTTATGAAATTAGCACAGCAAAAGGTGAGAGAAGAACAGGATTGGTTGGAAAGTAAAACAGGAAACAATAGGACAATGATTGGGGTTGAGGAAGGCAGATAAATGATTCTCCCTTTACTCTTCCGAGTTCTTGGCTGAGATCCCTATAAAAAAAGACCATTTAACAAGAGAAAAACAAGCAAGTTTATTAACATGTAAACCCCAGGTATATATGGAAGATAACCAGAGTAACTCCCTGAGGTGGCTTGAAATTGAGGCTTAAATACTATCTTAATAGAGAAAGGGGAGAAGAGATGAGTAAACCTCTTAGGAGAGAGTAAATGATTTTTAAGAATGGTCAATGAGACTTTAGAAGAATAAGTGCGAGATATGATGGTTTGGAACAGTTTGTCTGATCTGATATGGATTTCTAGTCTCCTTTCCTTTGATAAGAGTCCATCTCCCCTGTTGATGAAACTTTCAGGGAGAGAATTTGTGACAATTGACTTCCTTTTGGAAGACCTGTCTTTAGACAGAGAAAGCCTCTGGGTTTATTTGCTGCTTTTCAAGTGCCCACAGTTTAAAATAATCAACACACCAAAGCAACAATTTCTCCTACCTTGAGGTGGCATATTCTGCTATGTTTCAATGAAAATGTCTTGCATTTTGATTGGGATAGTGGTTACATGTCATATATACTTCTCAAAATGCATCACACTGTACACTTCAGATTTTGTACTTTTTGTCAAACTGTGCACTTAATATACGTGAATTTCATTGTATATAAAATACATTCCTCCAAAGCTGTATGTTATGGTACTTTGTTTTCTTACTCCAGGAAGCCTTATCAGTGATCCAAAGTAATTGTTTTCTCACTGTTTTATTACTGCAGTTACACCAATTTTACAGTTAGTATTTACTTACATTCTCAAGTTTTTCAATATTTATAGGTCATTCTACTGAAATGGATTTCTCAACAGCATAGAACATATGGTTAATTTACTTTTTCCCCAACAACACCTATTTAAATATAAACTCATAGAGAAAGATGATATGTGAGGGAGAGAAAGAAATGTATTTTTGGCTTGCATCTTCACTGTAAGTCTATTTATTCTTAAGTGGTGAATAGATGTTGATGAGAAATATTCTTACATTTTTATAGAAACAAAGGTGAACTTGCAATGATTGGTGAAGAATGCTTCAATTTATTTTCTTTTTTACTGTGATTTTAATGGAAAATGCAAAATTCCCCTTAACGTATTTTTAAGAAATTTAGGACAAATACTTTCAGTTTAGTGTTTAATTTAATAGTCTCATCCCCTGGGACACTTTTAAGTTTCTCTGAGAAAGAAACCAGCTATTCTTACAGAGTTTTGTTGAAAAGTGAATGTGTTAGTTGCTCAGTCATGTCCGACTCTTTGCAACCAATGGACTGTAGCCCACCAGGCTCCTCTGTCCATGGAATTCTCCAGGCAAGAATACTGGAGTGGGTACACATTCCCTTCTTCAGGGGATCTTCTTGACCCAGGGATCGAACCCAGTTCTCCCACATTGCAGGCGGATGCTTTACTGTCTGAGCCACTAGGGAAGCCCCAAACAATTGAGAGGCTCCTTGGAGAGGCTGCACTGCAAGTGCAGGAAGCATGTAGCACTTCAAGGCTGAAGAGGCAGTGAAAATGCTAATGTAGTGTCTCGCATATAGATGATGTTCAGTAAACATGAGCTGTCCCTGGTATTATTCACTTGGCTTATTCTCCATGTCAAGACACGTATGAAGGATTTCCCAACAGTGATATTTGTCAAGGATTTTCAAGGAAACACAATAAACCCAGTCTTCAACTTTTTAAACCTGAGGGTGACTAGCTAATCCTCATATTTATTCTTTCCTAAATCACTGTTTGCATTCAAATTCTCCACATTTTCCCCTCATTAGACTGAGAACTCCTTAAAAGGGAAGGACCTTGCCTGTTAAAGAAAATCGTTTTATCTCCTACAATGCGTAGCCTGCTTGTTTAAATACTGAGGGAGAAATAAATGTATTTAAATCTTTTTTTAAAAAAAGTTTAATGAATATGTTTAGCATATGCTGCCTTGCACTGTTATTCATCTTATTTTACCTTTCCTCCCTAACTAGATTACCAGCAAGTTCAGAGGAAAGATATTTAATTCTTTGCACATAACAGGTTCTTGACTTTTTTATGAAGATAATAGGATTTTAGGGTTTTATTGGTTCCTTTGCAACATAAGTTGACCATGGATATATGAGTTTTTCTCCCTGAATGAAACTTATCTGTCCTATAAGAAGGGCAGCAAAACCAAAATCACGTGAAACAATAAAGAAATATAAAGTTCAAATGGAAAATACATTTGCATGGCTCAAATGCTCATTCATCACTGAACTGAAAGGATGTTATTTTCTTGTCAGATGACATGTCATAAACGTAAAATGGTGGCAGTCCTGACACTTTATATTTTGAATAAACACAACTGCATACACCCAATTTCTGTTTGAACACTCCACATGTACAACTACTTCTTCACATGTGACCACTGTGTTTTACCTAGGGCAACCCTAAGAAGACTAACGTAGTTGCAGATCAACTCTATGAAGCATTGTATCTTTGATTCTATAATTTAAAGATGAAAGCGTGTGCATGTTGAGTGCCTTCAGTGGTGTCCAACTCTTTGAGACTTTATGGACTGTAGCCCATCAGGGTCCTCTTTTCATAGTATTCTCCTGGCAAGCATACTGGAGTGGGTTGCCTTGCCTTCTTCTAGGGGATCTTCACCACTGAGGTAACAAATCTGTATCTCTTATATCTCCTGTATTGGCAGGTGGGTTCTTTACCACTAGCACCACCTGGAAGCCCAGAAGCGAAAGTACAACACAAAATTTGAGATTTTTTTTCTAAGACAAAAAAAATAGATTGAAATATTGCATATTCGATGTATTTTACTTAGACCTCTAATTTTTCCCATCACCTTCAAGGGCAATCTTTCTTTAGCGTATTTGGGAAGGAAGGCATTTTTGAATGCCCATTTCTGACTTGCCATATGGCAACTGTTGCTCTATGTCATGTTTTTCCAGATAGTTCCAGGTTCTCTAAGGGTTATAGCAACCTATTCTGCTGGTGACAATCTATGGAAACTGTCTCTAAATTTCCCCAATGAATGGAAGAAGTAGGGTAACCCATCTTTCCCTTCACTGTGAAAAGTGAAAGGGAAAGTCACTCAGTTATGTTCGAGTCTTTGCGACTCCATGGACTATACAGTCCACAGGATTCTCCAGGCCATAATACTGGAGTGGATAGCCTTTCCCTTCTCCAGGGATCTTCCCTACCCAGTGATTGAACCCAGGTCTCCCGCATTGCAGGAGGATTCTTTACCAGCTGAGCCACAAGGAAAGCCTTCCCTTCACTCTCTCTTCCCTTAATTCTGCATGCTGTTACTATAGGAAACCATACTGTGACATGAAACTTCACTGAAGAATTGGGAGCTGCTGAATGAATGCATGCATGCATTCTAAGTCACTTCAGCTGTGCCTGACTCTTTGTGATTTTATGAACTGTAGCCCATCAGACTTCTCTGGCAATGGGATTCTCCAGGCAAGAATCCTGGAGTTGGTTGCCATTTCCTTCTCCAGGGGATCTTCCTGACCCAGGGATCAAACCCACATCTCTTATGACTCCTGCATTGGAGGAGGTTCTATACAAAAGGTGGAAATAATTGCATACCAAGTGAGATTGCTCTTACTTAAGAGACAAGAGAGACTAGTTAAAACATTTGGAATCAATCATTTCAAAAGCACAGATCCTAGTCTTGCAAAGGTCCACTCACAGAGAGTGTGCCTTCATCAAACCTCCATATTATAAATATCCATCTCATCCTTGTAACTTTAAGGGATGCACAGCAGCTGCTTTCAGTCTAGCTTTAATCTTTCTTCCTCCACTTGAAAATCTCTGAACAAAATGACAATCAGGCATATATAACCCAAAGTCTAAGATATTCATTCTATAATATATAGGACAGGGTGGGGTTGGAGGTGGCATTTTTTTATAATACTCTCTAGGATGAAATTTAGCACTCTGAATCCCAACCTCATTCATTTATTTTAGTCAATGCACATTTTGTACAGTCCTCTTTATTCTTTCTAGCCAGCTGGGACGCATACACACCCCCTCAAAAAACACAGTTCTCCCCAAAACAAACACTAAATCCCAATGACAGTAAAATATTGATCCAGGTTAAACAGAACCCTTTTTAAAAAATACAATATAAATCTGAATCGGCCTTTCCCATGTGGAGGATAAAGTATTATTTATTTTAAAAGAGAATGTTGCAGACATTTCCCCTTCTTTTTGTTGTTGTTATTCTCCCATTTCCAGGCTATAATAGAAATCTACAGGTACATAAAAGCAAAAACCTAATGTCACACTTTGTCTTCAAGCAGCAGAACCACCTGGTTTGTGATGACCATCTTCTGGCAAAACAAAGACAAGTCCAAGGTTTTATAATGACTACTTTGGTACATTTAAAGCAGGGCCAAATTCAAAAGCAGGCTTTCCAACATTATTATTTTCTAAGTAAATGGAAGACACTATGAGGACTTGTTATTCTCCTATCAAGGTAACCCCTGCTGTTGTGTGTCTGCTTGTGTGTGTGTGTGTGTGCATACCAGGGTGTTTATATGTATGTGTATGTCAGAGTTGGGAGGTAAAATAGGGGAAGGAAGTTAAGGTGAAGATTGGAACTACTGATGCCCTCCATTCCATGATGAATAATAAAGAATTTAAGCATGCCATAACAAGTTGAAGAAGGGATTAGTAGAAGAACTTGGAGGACTGATACAATAATGTGGTAAGAGAGAAAGGAGGAGAGAGGAGGGCAGTATAAGTAAACCTCATTAATTTTGGAATAAAATCAATATAAAAAGTTTAAGATTGATAAATAAACTGCAGGGCAAATGTACTATTTACAGACATGGATTTGATAACTGAAAGACCAAATACAGGAATATATAGAAGTGGCTGCCTCTACAAAATACATAAATATCTGATAAGATTTGCTGCTTTTGAAGAAAACTAGAAGATGGGAGTTGTAAAGACTTTCACTTTTCTCCATACATTCTTTTGCGGTGATTGAATAGTTTATCATATGTATGTTAATTCTGGAATACAACCATAACAAAATACCACATATTGGGTGGCTTAAATCATGAATATCTATAGTCTCACAGTTCTTGAGACCAGACATCAAGATCAATGTACCAGTAGAGCTAGTTTCTTCTCTGGTCTCTCCTTGACTAACAGATGGTTATCTTCTCACTGTGTCCTTACTTGGTTTTTCTCTGTGAAAACTCCTCCCAAATGTCTCCTTCTCTTCTTTTATAAGAACACTAGTTGTACTGGATCAAGGCTGCACTCTTATGACTTCATTTAACATTAATTAATAATAGGTATATAGTAAATAACAATAAGTAATAAGTACAGTGGTGACTATGGACATGAGTTTGGGTAGACTCCGGGAGTTGGTGATGGACAGGGAGGCCTGGCATGCTGCGATTCATGGGGTCACAAAGAGTCAGACACGACTGAGCGACTGAACTGAACTGATAGTGATGAGTATTCCCACCTGTCACTCAGAAGACTGGGGTTCAACTCTACAGCGGGGAGCCAAAAAAACTATGATGGCTCACATAATAAAGAATCTGCCTGAAATGCTGGAGACCTGGGTTTGATCGCTGGGTAGGGAAGATCCCCAGGAGAAGGGAATAGCTACCCACTCCAGTATTTTTGCCTGGAGAATTCCATGGACAGAAGAGCCTGTTGGGTTACAGAGCATAGGGTCACAAAGAGTTGGACACGACTGAATTATTAACACTTTCAACACTTTCAAACAATAAATAAATCAGTTTTAAAAGCTCTGTCTTCAGATTCAGTCACAGTGGGGTGTTAGGGATGCAGCATATGAATTTTCCTGGAACACGAGTGAGTCTATAACAATGTGTAAGGTGAACTTATTTATAATAAATAAATAATTTAATTTAATCAACTTTTAAAAGAAATTGTATCTACAGAGCAAAACTGGATGTGATGGGTGAGACAAGGAACTCTTTAATTTCATTTTAAGCCCTTGTATACTATTTCATTCTCTTGCATTCATGCATACTGTCTTTAGGTTGTGTTGGACTCTTTGAGACCCCATGGACTATAGCCCACCAGACTTCTCTGTCTCTGGTATTTTCCAGGCAAGATACTGGAGTGGGTTGCCATTTCCTCCTCCAGGGGATCTTCCCGATGCAGGGATCGAACCTGAGCCTCTTGTATCTCCTGCGTTGGTGGGCAGATTCTTTACCACTGAGCCACCTGGGAAGTCCTTTTCATTCTCTTAATTAGACATAAATGTTTGTATATATTAAGCAAATAAACTATTAGGGGCAGAGGTCATCAGCATTGATATCGCCTCTCCCTGAATGGAAACTCAAAGGTAGTCACACTCTCCCATTGCCTTCCAACTAGTAAAAGTTTTCCTCCTTCATCCACCATCATGACTTTGTCCTTATCTTTCTTTTCCCCTTTCTTTCCCTCAGTGTTTTAAATTGAGTTTTATGGAGATATTCTAATCTTTCTCAAAGCAGCATATTCCTTAAGTATTGGGATGGATGCTACCAATCTCGCTGGTGTCCTTCATCAACCAGAACGGTTTGTGCTAGGAAGAACTCACAAGTAAGTTTGCAAGTAAGGAAGAAATTGGGAGACGAGAAAGGACAATGCTAATGAAAGAATTTGCCAAGGACAGAATCCTAACTTCCAATTTCCTTGTTCTAAAGAAAGCACATATACAAAATACAATATACTTCATGGTTAAGTAACTGGATTTATGGAGTGAGCACGGGAGAATATGTTGTTAGGATTATCTAGAGAGACAAATAATAACCATGTCAAAGTGTATGATCCAAAATCAATCATTCAGCGTTCAGCTGATATGGATAAATAAGCAGGGGAGAGTTGCAGCAGAGAAGTCGGATCAATGCTGCTAAAATGCAAAGTGAAATCGGCAATGAACACTAGGGTCTAGTTAGAGCCTTATACAAATCTGATGTTCATTTGGCTTCCAGATGATTCTGGGAGAAGAAGGCAGATTGTATGAGTCCTGAGGAGGGGCACAGAAAAATCAAAGGTCTGAACCCTTCAAGCCTGGGGGAATTGCTCTGTTCCATTAGATGCCCTATTTATAATGTGGAAGTATCAACACTCTGTTCTTAGGTAAAATCTGAATGTGTTTATTGTATTTGCATTCAAGGAATACTGACACTACAGTCTTTGTTGATGTTGATATCAATTTCATTTTAATTCTAAATTCAGAGGAGTCAAAGAGGGATGCATACTTTATGAAGAGGGGGCTTTATTTCAAATTTAAATATTTATAATGTTTGTCAGTTCAGTGTGCATCAAAGACATTGATATAACTTCAAAAGTCTAGCACAGAAAGCGAACTGACTGCTCAGAATACACTTAGCCACAACACAGCACAAAGAATTATATTATGCTCTCACTGTTTGGTAATTCTGTAGGTGCAAACCGCATTTACTTTTTTGAGCCCATGTCAAAAAAACTATTGTAGCATCAAGCTATCAGTTGAAATATTCAAGGTCATTTTCTTTTCAATTTACCTCTTAACAAATCTCTGCTAGGAGCTGTTGTGAAAGGAGCCACCGCCCTCAAAAAACCTGTAATCTACAGAGGCAAGACACACTTATGTTTAAAAGTAGTACCAATACTCCAAACACTGCAAGTTAGTTTAGAATAAAATGCCAACCAATGGCTCTCATACTTTCCTTACCATACTCATTATTATTTAAGAAAAACTCAGGGGTTAAATATCAGAAATAGAAAAGAAAATTAAGAATTCTTAACTTTTTCCTCAGACATACAATTCAAGTGATACTGCTCTGGATCAAGCTTAAAGATTGTGCAAAATGTTTTTCTTTACAATTTTGAAAGATAATTATTTGTAGTTATTTTCTCTCTGTCTTCATGTCTGTGCCTCTGTCGGCCTGTGTCTCTGTCTCTCTGTCTCTTTTTCTCTCTCCCTCTTTTGTGTGTTGGTTATGGGTTATCTGGGCTTCCCTGGTGACTCAGACTATAAAGAATATGCCTGCAGTACAAGAGACTTGGATTTGATCCTAGGATCTGGAAGATCCCCTGGAGAAGGGAATGGCTACCCATTCCAGTATTCTTAACTGGAGAATTTAGTGGACACAGGAGCCTGGTGGGCTATGGTCGATGGGGTCACTTCTACTTTCTCAGTGAGCTACCCACAAACTATGTCAAATGAGATAATGTGATTAAAGTAAGCTAAACTTAAAAACAACAACAGCAACAAAAGATGATCATCCTGAGTCTCACAAACTCAATTATTTCTAAGCTAAAAAAACACTTGTATTCTCAATCTCCCATATCCCCCAATTTTTTTAAGTCCTAGGGCTTAAATAATACAAAAAATGCAGGATCTTCTAACTTTTACCCCCAAGCTGCCAGGTCTCTGGGCTTCCTAAGAGTCTGAGTTGCTTCTCTATTGTCCTGCAGATGGTGATGCTCACCTGCAAGTCCCAGTTCTTTCTGCAGTGGAACCTAGCTTGTCCAGGTTTCTGCATAGCCTCAGGTCTTTGAAAGGAACACCCTCCTACTCACTTGGAGTCAGGGAAGTTGAATTTTCAGGTTTGTTTATCAATATATGTGTCTGCAATCTACTGAGGCTCTCCACAGATAAAGGATAAGCAGTGCACTGGAGGAGTTTCCAGCATCAGTCACACTGTAGGACAAAAACATTTTACCCTGATTTAGTTCTCCAGCCTTTCTTCTTGATCTCTTGTAGCTTTTATTTTAAAATGCTTTTTTGTTTTTTCCTTAGGTCCTAGTCCATCTGAGAGGTTTGAATAATGAACCTAATTGAGAGACAATTGGGATTTTTATCCCATTTTCCCAGAAAACTATTGTGTCCCTTTGCAAACATTTGTCTCTCCTTTTGATACCATGGCTCATGTATCCATGCATGCATGCTAGGTTACTTCAGTCATGTCTGATGCTTTGCGATCCCATGTCAGGGTGCTCTGGCCATGGGATTTTCCAGTCTAGAATACTGGAGTGGGCTCCCATGCTTTCTGCTCATATCTAAAATCAATCGCTTCACTTGTGGTCTATGTCCCAAGCTCTCTCAAGCTAATCAAGAACTTTGCTCCAGCAATTCTCTCTTTTCATTTCTAGCCATCAGTTTTTCTTTTGCTATGAGACCATCTACCACCATGCAAACATACCGTTAACTTGACCATCTTAAACAACATTTTCTTTTCTCCTGCTTCTCCAACAGCTGCAGTTTGATTTAAGTCATCATTTCAGAATGACTCCTCTAAAAAGTTGCCTAATCTTGTTGTCTCCACACTCTCTCCTCTCCTCCTAAACACTTCAGTCATGTGTTCAACCCTGTCACCTAATCAGTACTGCTCTCATTAACATCACAAATGTACTTCATACTATTAAATTCAGGAGTGATTTCTCAATCTTTTTCTTACTTATCCTACTGGTAGAATAATATAACTTATCCTGGAGAGATCTGTTTTATGCTATTTTTCTTAGTGTAATCAATAGTGTCTACAGGTATATCTTGTTTTATTGTTCCTCACTGTATTGCACTTTGGGCTTCCCTGGTGGCTCAGATGGTAAAGAATCTGCCTGAAATGTGGGAGACCCAGGTTCAATCCCTGGGTCATAAAGATCCCTTGGATAAAGGAATGGCTACTCATTCCAGTATTCTTGTCTGGAGAATTCCATAGACAGAGGAGCCTGGAGGGCTACAGTTCATGGGGTCACAAAAAGTAGGACATGGATGAGCAATTAATACTTTCACTTATTGCACTTTACCCTGTGTTTTTTGCACATTGAAGGTTTACAGCAATCCTGTGTTGAGCAAGTCTACAGAAGCCATTTTTCCAACTACACTTGCTCACTTTGTGTCTCTGTGTCACATTTTGGTAGTTCTGCACTATTTCAATTTTTTTCTTTATTATATTTGTTACAGCATCTGTGATCAGTGTTGTTTGAGATCATTATTGTAATAATTTTGGGGTGCCCATATAAACCATTAAACTTAATTAACAAATGTTATGTGTGCTCTAACTGCTCTACTGATCAGCTGTTCTTCCATCTCTCCCCATTTCCTCAAGCCTTCCTATTCACTGAGACACAGTAATAGTCAGCTTTGGAGTTCTGATGGAGATGTACAAGAAAATTAATGTTGTTTTATGCCTGCTAACACAGAATATATTTTGCAGCTTATGGATCAATAAGCCATTTTGATTTTCAACTATTATTATTTAATAAGTACGTTTCATAATGCTATTGCTTCCCTAAGGCTATAGAATCTGGGCAAAGTAAATTGAAAGCTTTCTGGAAAGAAT
Source organism: Okapia johnstoni (assembly GCA_024291935.2). Taxonomy (NCBI): domain Eukaryota; kingdom Metazoa; phylum Chordata; class Mammalia; order Artiodactyla; family Giraffidae; genus Okapia; species Okapia johnstoni. Next base: position 31,792,265 of record CM044311.1, read on the forward strand.
TTGCCATTCTAGATGCCATTAAGAACGCTGGAGGTTCATGGGGAGGTGTCAAAATATCAACAATAAGAGGATTTGAGAGGAGTTGATTCTCTCAGATAACTTTGAGGGATTCAAGACTCAAAGGAGAAAGTAACTAAGGATGTAGTGGAAATAGCAAGAAAACTAGAATTAGAAATGGAGTGATGTGACCAATTGCTGCAATCTCATGATAACACTTTAATTGATAAGGAGTTAAATTTTTTTTCATTTATGTGAGGAAAGTGATTTCTTGAGACAGAATCTACTCTTGTTCATAATTCTGTGAAGATTGTTGAAATGAGAACAAAAGATATATTAATATACTTAAAGTTAGTTGATAAAGCAGTGGCAGGGTTTGAGAGAAGTGACGCTAATTTTGAAAGAAGTTTACTGTGAATAAATGGTATCAAATAACATTGCATTACTATGGAGAAATATTTAATGAAAGATAAAATCAATTGATTCAGCAAACTTCACTGTTGTCTTATTTAAAATAATCAGCACAATCATCCCAACCTTCAGCAACCACTGCCGTGGTCAATTGAGACCCATCAAGACAAGATCCTCCACCATTAAAAATATTATGACACTGAAAATTCAGATAATGGCTAGCAATTTTTAAAAAACAAAATAAAACAAAGTAATTTTTAATTAAGGTATTTATATATAATTTTAGGCATAATGCTATTTCACACTTAATGAACTTAAAGTGTTGTGTAAACACAACTTTTATATGCACCATGAAATCAAAAAGTCTTTGTGACTCTATTGTAGTATTTGCTTTATTGTAGTGGTATAGAACCAAATCCTCAATATCTCTGAGGTAAACTTGCAATTTCATCCTCAAAGCAACCTGATTTTGTCAGGTTGATAACTACATCATCATCCTACTGGCTGTTGTTGTTTTTCAGCCTCTCAGTTGTGTCCAACTCTTGTGACCCCATCAACTGAAGCACACCAGGTTTCATTATCTCCCAGGGTTTGCCCAAACACATGTCCTTTGATTTGGTGATGTCATCCAACCATCTAATTCTCTGTTGCCCTCTTCTCATATCCTCAATCTTTTCAAACATCAGGGTCTTTTCCAATGAGTTGGCCTTTCACATCAGGTGGCTAAATTATTGGAGCTTCAGCTTCAGCATCAGTCCTTCCAGTGAATTTTCAGGGTTGATGTCCTTTAGGGTTGACTGGTCCAATCTCCTTGCTGTCCAAGGGGCTCTCAACAGTCTTCTCTAGCACTACTTGTTAGCAGCATTAAACAGAGTTGATTGATTTTTTTCACGCTCCAAACATTTTCTTCACTTGACTTACATTCTTCCAACTTTCCCACTTTCTTAATAGACACTCTACAGTCTTATTTATTCATTCTTCCTCTTCTCCACAATCTCCTAATGAAGAACTCTTGGGCTTCATAATTAGATTTCTTTTTCTACAGTAGGTAACCACAGTTGAAATATTTAATATAATTACACTGAAAATGGAATGATAAAGTACTTTAGACAATGACTTATACACATAAGAGAATCATTTTTCTATAATGATTTTCCCTTTGTAGATGAGACTAAAGCAAGAGATTTAAAAAAATATTTTAAGCATTTGCAAAGATATCAAAAATTATTTCTTCTTTATTTCTTGTCTGTCTTCTGTCTTGGCCCACCTTCTCATTTCCATTCATAAAAATACTTCTAACATTATAGTGGTAAAAAAAGAAAAAAAAATACTCTGTTCAAACAAAAGGAAGTATAAGATAAAACTCTAATTTGACCTGTCCTCCAGGAATGTAATTATTGATACTAAATTTTCCTGCAAGCTTCTTCTGTCTAATAGTGGATAAGCAAAAGGCTTAAAAGAAAAAGATTATATATGTATCTATAAAATGCAGATTGGTGCTTTGAATATTCTGAGGTTGTATAATCTGCAACCTCATTCTCTCTAACCAGTGCTTTTCATATAATGAAAAGAAAACTGGTAGAGCATTGATTGCGTCAATTCTAAAGCAAGTAGTTTCTTTCTTTTGTTTATTTTGTTGGTGAAAGTGTAAGGGAGCCTTTAAGAGAGAGACATGTTGGAAAGCAACCCTCAAATATACATGTAAATTACAACATTCCCACAGATTGTAACATATCATTATCTTGCCCATTCTTTAAAGAACAAAAAACAAGGCTAATAAACATCCAGTTACATATTGTAATAGAAGAGATTTGGGATTTTTATTAGACTATTATAGTCACTCATTTATGAATCAAGATGTTTGGAGCTGGAATGGCCCATTCTGACCTTTTGGATGTCCTAATCTAAAGGTTGCTGCGCATTATTGGAAAAATTTATTTTCAGTGGGCCACTTCTTGTCTACATCTTTTGTATGGCTGCTTCTCTGTATTTGAGTAGTAAAAGTCTTGCTTCATTTCTTTACTGACCTGCATCTCTTTAGATACCAAACAATTTCATCCAAAATTTGAGGACGGAACTCCAATGTTCATTATTTCATTAATGTCACCATCACAGATCAGAATATCATATGGATTAGATGTGTCTTATTTCACAACTGTGGTCCATTAGCACAAGCACAAAAATATACATTAAAACTTTCTTCTTCAGCAGCACATGATGTTTAGCGGATCTGTCAAAGTATTTCTTTTATCACATTCTCACTGTCTATTTTTCATACAAGACCTCATTGTTGAGCTTCTTTTTATTGATGCAAGGAAATCTTACATACAATTTCCATCCCATTAACTGTTTGAAATAGACAATACACATTCTAATGGTGCTGAACAGTAAACCACAGCCAGTTCTGAGTTGCTGTCTGATCTATTGTTGAGCTGTCTTTTGGCCCTCTTTGACATTTCAGCCATCTTTCTCTTGAGAGCCTCTAGTATTTGCCTAAAAAGATACTGGGCTAGTTGTACTTTGTTTGAATGGAGAAATAGCTGCTGTGTTAAAATTATTCATTGTAAAAAGAAGATACTTTCAAATAGGTTTTCAGTGAATAACTTGAGTATTATGAATGTGAAATATCTATGCTCATTACCAAACTTGTTTATTGAGATTTTACAGATATCATTAAAATATAAAATTCTTGTTCAATATTCAATGTCTCAGCTTTGGAATCAGAGAGTCCTAGGTTTATAATTTAATACCTCTAAGTTATATATTGATATATGTGGGCAGCTTCATCATTTATCAGCTTTTACCTACATCACAGAATGGATATAAGATATGTAGAGCTGAAAGCCTGACACAACAGGACTTTCAGTGACATTGTATGTATTATCAGTAACTAAAAAATCTAGGTCATGGAACACTAATACTTTCAGAAGTGCAGTGTGGACAGCATTTTAATTGCTGCAAGTATTATTCTGTGTTATTGTCCTTCTTATTTGACCAGTTTTTATGGTATATTGATTTATCCCGGGATGAAAAGTATTGCTAACGTGAAGGTCTGGACCACACAGGTTGTGACTTTGTAATTGTCTCTATGCAAACAGGAACTTCTTGGTTTCTGCTACAATCTCCATATGTATTTCTGTTCATATTTCTGATGTAAGAGCCGTTGCATACATCTGTAGCCAACATTTTTTATTGTTCAAAGTAAATTTCCAATTATACCATCTTATAATATGCTTGATCATCCAAGTGTGTTTTCCTCTTAAAAATAGAGCTGAACCTCAAATTGCATCATATGGTAGGTCTTAGTGCAAATATTCTACAAACTTTGACTTGCCACCGTGAAATATCTGAATTCACATGCACATAGCCTTTTATTTTCTACTTCTTTTTGGACAAAAGGTAAATAACAGGATGAATGAGTCTATTACTAAGTAAATATATTGTATAGTTTTAGATCTCAAATCACCTGCTAAATATTAGTTTAGCAATTGCAAATACATTCAAGGTCTATTAGAGAATTAGCTCTTTCTCTGTATTGCTGCCAAAATTTTAGTTTGTGGTTCATGACATCACTAACACCTAAAACTGTGTGCGACAGATGGAGTCAGGATGTGGTTAGAAAGAACAGAAGCAAAATAAACCATTAAAAGGTAGTCTTAGGCTCCATTTACCTTTGAAAAATTAAGTCCCTCACTAACAGACTTCTGAAATCACTGCATGACCTTGCATGGCTGAAGCATTCAAAGAAGGAAATGAATAATAAGATGGGCAAAGAGGAAACATAAAAGGAGAAAAAAATATATGAGAATTTCTATGAAAGTAATAGACACAGTAAAAGCCATGGACAAAACGAGCTTTTAAAAAACATCTTGAGATTAAGATTAAGAAGTTATATATAAACAAAAATGCTTTCAAAAGGTGGAAGAATATTAAGTATCTGATTTATTTCTTCACATTTCAAATGTATCTGCTGCTGTGAAGACAAATTAAGCTTATAATCAAAAGCAGAAAATTTCAGGTCTAAAACTGGAAATTAACAACCAGTTTAAAGCCTTTTGACAAATGAGAACTTCAATTATTACTTAGGCCATGGAAGTTGTCAGTTCTCCCTCTACAACTTCCTTCCTTCTAACTTCTAATCCTGCGCCCCCTACCCTCCAATTTATAGCGATGCTGTTAGCACAAATTCATGTGCCCTGTGCACAGTGAGGCCTAACAAAGTGAAATGTCAGAGTTTGGAGCAGGAAAAGGTTTATTGCATGGCCAGGTAAGGAGACGGGTGGTTCATGCCCTAAGAAAATGGCAAACTCCCTGAAGATTTTCAGCAAAGCATTTTAAAAAGCCAGGTGAGGGAGGGGAGTCACAGATTCTGTGATCAGCTTGTACACAATTCTTGGTCTGGCTGATGGTGAGGTAACAGGGTGGTGTCAGAGGGGTTCACATATCAGTCCTTCGGCTCCAGTAGTCCTGGGGCTGTGTGCTCCCTGGTCGTCAAGTAGTTAACACCTTCCCTTTGGTAAGGGGTTTTCACATCTATAAAACAACTCAGGAAATGTGCATCAGGTACTGTTATCTAGGTACTTCAGAGAAGGACTAAAGCAGAGGATATTGTGAAAAAGTCCATCCCAGGAAGGCCACACAGAGTCCTGCTCAGGTACAAGGCCACGTTTCCCTGAACACAAAAGTCTAAATATGACTCTGAAAGTATCAATCAGATTTGTCTCAGGCTCTCACTTTGCACATTGAAAGATAGAAACTTCTGGGTGACTATCTTGGAACTGTTAGCACCCCTAAGTATCCAATCATAGGAGGTAACCCACCAGCAGTAAAGACCTGATTGAGTTTCTGTCCCTTTGGACAGCATTTTTATAGCTACAAATGTATTTTCTTTGACATCTTTCTTTTGACTTACATTATAATAGTGCTGATCTACTGTGAGATGACTGTGTCCACATGAGTGTTTCCATTTGATAACCTAGGTTTCCTACAGTCATCATCCTTTCATTGTATAGTATGTAGTCTCTTCCTTCATGTTGTAGCATTTGGCAGGAAAAAAAAGTGGGATGCGAGAGGATGATCATATCCCAGGTCTCAGGTGGGTCCCTGAGACAGCTACCAAGTGTGAGTTCTTGGCTTCTCACAGGAAATAATTCAAGAGTAATCCATAGTAAAATGAAAGAATGCTTATACATGGAGATACACCCTCCATAGACAGAGTGTGAGCCATCTCAGAAGGCAAGCGAGACCCCTGCATATAGAGTTGTTAGTTTTTTATAGAGGTGGGTATTTTCATAGGCTACTGACCTGCCTCTTGAGAAACCTGTATGCAGGTCAGGAAGAAACAGTTAGAACTGGACATGGAACAACAGACTGGTTCCAAATAGGAAAAGAAGTACGTCAAGGCTGTATATTGTCACCCTGCTTATTTAACTTATATGCAGAGTACATCATGAGAAACGCTGGGTTGGAGAAAGCATAAGCTAGAGTCAAGATTGCTGGGAAAAATATCAGTAACCTCAGATATGCAGATGACACCACCCTTATGGCAGAAAGTGAAGAAGAACTAAAGGACCTCTTGATGAAAGTGAAAGAGGAGAGTGGAAAAGTTGGCTTAAAGCTCAACATTCAGAAAACTAAGATCATGGCATCCAGTCCCATCACTTCATGGCAAATAGATGGGGAAACAGTGGCTGACTTTATTTTTCTCGGCTTCAAAATCACTGCAGATGTTGACTGCAGCCATGAAATTAAAAGACCCTTAGTTCTTGGAAGGAAAATTATGACCAACCTAGACAGCATATTGAAAAGCAGAGACATTACATTGTCAACAAAGGTCCGTCTAGTCAAAGCTATGGGTTTTCCAGTAGTCATGTATGGAAATGAGAGTTGCACTATAAAGAAAACTGAGCTCCGAAGAATTGATGGTTTTCAATTGTGGTGTTGAAGAAGACTCTTGAGAGTCCCTTGGACTGCAAAGAGATTCAACGAGTCCATCCTAGAGGAAATCAGTCCTGAATATTCATTGGAAGGACTGATGCTGAAGCTGAAACTCCAGTACTTTGGCCACCTGATGCGAAGAGCTGACTCATTTAAAAAGACCCTGATGCTGGGAAAGATTGAGGGCAGGAAGAGAAGGGGATTACAGAGGATGAGATGGTTGGATGGCATCACCAATTCAATGGACAGGGGTTTGGGTGGACTCTGGAAGTCAGTGATGGACAGGGAGGCCTGGCGTGCTGTGGTTCATGGGGTCGCAAAGAGTCAGACATGACTGAGTGACTGAACTGAACTGAACTGTTGTTACTAACTTTCTCCTTTAGATTAACATCCCTGTCATTATTTCTATAAAATGGACTTAAACTAAGTCCTCATTGAAAGGCCAAAATCAAATATCTACATGATTAGACTTCAATGCACATTCAGTTTAATTACTCTATTCAAGTATTAATGAAAGAACTTCTTGGATTTTTTGCTTATTTTTATTTTAACTAATGCAGTAACAGCAAGTGGTTAAATACAAAATATTTTTAGATCTTCTACCACTAATGCTGCTTAATTAAAATTAAGCAATTGTAAGAGAGAAGTTCCATAAATATTGCAAGTAAGATACATATAAACACCTAGAAATTCTAAGTCAAATGTTATAACTATTAAGCTTATAAGAAAATTAAGAAACTGTCCTAGGATTATAAATATTAAAAATTATTGAAGTTCACAGCATTAAATCGGGTGGTAGAGTAATAGTCTGTGTCAGTCTGGGTCATCATGAACTTCTGCAAGATGGAAAGTTGGAATCAAGATTCCCTACAAAAATTCCAGACTACTACTCCTCGATTCCTCTAAATGTTCACTCTCAGTAAAACTATAATAAAAAAAGGAAAGCAGAAAGAAAAAGGAAGGAAGGAATAAAATAAGAAAGAAAGTTAGCATGGAGGAAGATGACAAGGCAGTTGGTCACTCTTGGCCTTGGTTCATCAAAAGATCTCAACTGTGATGCCATAATCAGAGACCTGTATCAAACGAGGTTCAGACTTAGAATTTGTGTAGATTACATAAATTATGATGCTGGCAAGACCCTAATGCTGGGAAAGATTAAAGGCAGTAGTAGAAGGGGACAACAAAGGATGAGATGGTTGGATGGCATCACCGACTGGATGGACATGAGTTTGAGTAAGCTCCAGGAGTTGGTGATGGACAGGGAAGTCTGGGGTGCTGCAGTCCATGGAGTCATAAAGAGTAGGACACAACTGAGTGACTGAACTGAACTGAATCTACATAGCCAAGAGATTCCCTCAAGGCAGTAACTATATATAAAAAAAAAGTGCCAACCTGGTAAAAACTCAAAGACACTTAGCAAAAACAAAGACAAAGACAAAACATTTTGGAGGAACATGCCCTTAACGGAAACTTCAAGAATTCCAACAAATAAAGTTACACTTAAGAAGATTACACATTCATTTAGTCCCAGGCTCCGTGCTTGATATTGGAGATGTACAGTAAACAAGTGAAAGTGAAAATTGCTCAGTGGTGTCCTACTCTTTGCGATCCCATGAACTATACAGTCCATGGAATTCTCCAGGCCAGAATACTGGAGTGGGTAGCCTTTCCCTTCTCCAGGGTATCTTCCCAATCCAGAGATCGAACCCAGGTTTCCCGCATTGCAGGTGGATTCTTTACCAGCTGAGCCACAAGGGAAGCCCAAGAATACCGGAGTGGGTAGCCTATCCCTTCTCCAGCGGATCTTCCTGACCCAGTAATCGAACTGAGGTCTCCTGCATTGCAGGTGGGTTCTTTACCAACTGAACTATGAGGGAAATCCAGTAAACAAAGCAGATCACAAATCAGCCTTCGTAGAATATACTGATGATTTATTTTAAAATAATTAATGTAGATTTTATGTCCATAATAGACTGGAGAGAATCAAAATAAGAGAAGAGATTAATCAGGGTCTATTGTAATAATCCAAAAAAGAGAAGATGGTGGCAAGACCAGATTGGTGGTAGTGGAATTTTAGAAAATATTTTGAACATAGAGACAATAGGATATCTCTCCTCTATTGAGTGTGATGCGTTGGAAAAAGAGAGCTAGTCTTTAAAAGTGAAATCAAGATTTTTGACTTGAACAAAAAGTCACAAAGGATTAAATCATCATTAACTTGAGATGTGGAGGAAAGGGAGAAAAGCAGATTTAAGAGGAATAAAACTGAGCTTCAGAAATATCACCTTTGTGATGCTGAGGGTTATGAAAGTAAAGATGTTGAATGAGCATTTAGAATTAGGTGAAGACGTCTATGGGGTCACAGAGAGTCAGACACGACTGAAGAGACTTAGCAGCAGCAGCAGCGGCAGAAGAGGTACAGGCTCAAGATGCAAATTTGGGAGTCGTAATGTATGAATGGTACTTAAAGTCTGAACAAGACTACTTGGGAAGTAAATAAAGGAATATAAAAGAATAAGCCTGGTAAGGAGCCAAGGAAGTGGGAATAGATCAGATTTTGGAGACTTGTAGGGAAAAGGAAGTGATCAACTATAGCTGATCCTGATGATAAACAAAGTAAAAATAGGTACTGAGAATAAATCATTGGATTTTAAAATGTGAAAGTAATTGATGACCTTCATAAGAACTGCTTGATTATTTGTTGGGGAAGAAAGTCTTGTCATAATATAATCTAAAGAAAATTGAATGGACTTCCTTGGCAGTTCAGTGGTTAAGAATCTGCCTGCCCATGCAGGGGACACAGGTTTGAATCTTGCTGTCGGAAGATTCCATATGCTATGGGGCAACTAAACCTGTGTGCCACAACTACTGAGCCTGAGCTCTAGAGTCCATTTGTGGTAACTAATGAAACCCATGTGCTCTAACGCCCATGCTCTGCAACAAGAGAAGCCGTGGCAATGAGAAGCCCACACATCACAACCAGAGAGTTGTCCCCAATCTCTGCAACTAGGGGAGGCCTGTGTGGCAGCAACAAAGATCCAGTGAAGCCAAAAATAAGTGAATAAATAAATAAAATGTTAAAAAAGAAAATAGAAGCAAATTAAGAAATTAAATGTAGACACATTTTTCAAAAGTTTCTATCAAAAAGAGAGAAATAGGACAATATTTGAAGAAAAATGTGGGTCAGAGATCCTCTCTTGTAACAAGATAAATTTTAAAGTAATTGCTAAAAATGATTCCATAAAGAAAAATGCATTAATCCATAGAAGAAGGATAATTGTTAGGATCATATTCTTAAGTAGGTAAGAGGAAATGAGCTCTATTGAACAAGTAGAAATGTTGGTTTTAGCTAGGGCATGTGCAATTGAACCACATTAGGAGGAAAGAGGAGTTTCCCTTGTGGCTCAGATGGTAAAGAATCGTCCTGCTTTGCCGGAGACCCAGGTTCAATCCCTGGATCAGGAAGATCCCCTGGAGAAGGGCATGACTACCCACTCCAGTATTCTTGTCTGGAAAATTCCATGGACAGAGGAGCCTGGTGGGCTATAGTCCTTGGGATCACAAAGAGTCAAACACAACTGGACAAATAACACACACACAGGAAGAAAGAAGGCCAAAACATATGGACTCAAACATAGATAAGTTTGCACATATAATGGGGAAGCATGTGGGTAAAAGTCTGATTAATTGCATTTATATGGTGAAACACAGTGCAACATCACTAGTTAAACTGAGAATAGATTGGTGAGGACTAGGGGTTGTTGAAAGTTTGAAAAGAAAAGAGAATATATAAAATATTTATCTAAAAGAGTAAATAGATGAGGGAAAATGTTGGAAATCTCTCTGGACCCACTTGGTATTAGTAATCATGATTTATAGTGGGACCATTTGAAATGGCTGTGTGTATTGGGAATTTTTGTTTGATTGTTTGGTTTTTGCTCTATTTTGGTGTGTTTTTCTTTGTTTTTTCCAGCCATATTCAGCTATGTAGCATATATATGGAATATACAGACAGTAAACAATCAAAACTAGGGTTTTTCTAAGCAAGTGTAATTAAAAAACAACAGACAAGACAGATGAAGGTATGTATAAGGGAGTGAAAAGTGTTTATCATATCATGATATCTATGATAGTTATAATTATGTCTGACTTGCTCAACAATTTTTCCTTAATCACTAGAACCATGTTTAGCCCTTAGTTTGTAATGGTTAACTAACAGATGAATTTGGTCAGTAAAAGAACAAACTGAACTATCAAAAGAATTTTTTTTTATTACAAGACATGAGGAGAGAAGCAGGTTTTGAAACTGTACCAGAAAGAACATGTAAAATTTAGAAAAGTAGAGACAAATTTATAAGCAAAAGTTCTTTAAAAAAAAACTAACAGAAAAGATAAACTAAGGATTAAACACCATTGAATAAATGGGTTAGTAATTTGGCGGATAAACCTAAGAAAATTAAATAGTACGTAGAACAGAGTGGTGAATAGTTGGAAAACATAGAGGTGAGATTTAGAGGCAAGAAGAATTAAAATTTCCAAAACTCATAAAATAGATACTTCAGAGGAAGAAAATATGAGTGAGACAGAAGTAGCATCTAAATACACAATGGTTAAATTTTTTAAAAAAATGGTAAAAGATAAATCTTCAGGTTCAAGAATGAGACTTATCCTGAGAAATATAGGAGAAATTTATTCCACATTTATATACACGGTAATAAAACTGCAAAATACTAAAAGAAAAAAGTACATTAAAAAAGTAAACAGAAAGAGAGAGAATAAGCAAATAGTCCTTACCATCATTAAGACAGCTGTTATGATCACTGTCAAAGAATTAGGGAAATGCATGACATATACACACTGCTATATTTAAAGTGAATAACCAACAAGCACCTACCACAAAGCACAAGGAACTCTGCTCAGTACTCTATCACCACCTAACTGGGGAAAGAATTTTAAAAAGAGTAGATACATGTAACCAAATCACATTATCATATACCTGAAACTAACATATCATTGTTACTCAGTTGTACTCCAATATAAATTTAAAAAGTTTAAAAATTTAAAAAAATCTATCTCTTTATATTATTAACATTATTTCTTTGTAGTTGTGTGAATAGATGTCTATTTTGCTTTAAATTTTAATATCCTGATATAGTGCTAGCAGTTTGGTTCTATAATTAGATTAATATTGATTTTTATGATTTCTTAAGTAATTTTAAATGACATATTAAAAACATTTTATTAGTCATATTTGAATTATGCTGTGCTGAAATGTTAAAATATAAATTACTAAAATTTCTAGACCTTCTAGACTTAACAGCAGAAAAAGATGTCCTTTTCATCATAGGGGACTGGAATGCAAAAGTAGGAAGTCAGAGATACCTGGGGTAACAGGCAAGTTTGGCCTTGGAGTACAAAATGAAGAAGGGCAAAGGCTAAAAGAGTTTTGCTAAGAGAAGACAATGGTCACAACAAACACCCTCTTCCAACCACACAGGAGACGACTCTATACATAGACATCACCAGATGGTCAGTACCGAAATCAGAGTGATTATATTCTTTGCAGCCGAAGAAGGAAGAAGCTCTATACAGTCAGCAAAAACAAGACCAGGAACTGACTATGGCTTGAATCATGAACTGAAGTGCTTATTGCCAAATTCAGACTTAAATTGAAGAAAGTAGGGAAAAGCACTAGACCATTCAGGTATGACCTAAATAAAAACCCTTACAATTATACAGTGGAAGTGAGAAATAGATTCAAGGGATTAGATCTGATAGACACAGTGCTTGAGAACTAAGGATGGAGGGTCATAACACTGCACAGGAGGCAGTGATCAAGACCATCCCCAAGAAAAAGAAATGCAAAAGGAAAAATGGTTGTCTGAGGAGGCCTTACAAATAGCTTAGAAAAGAAGAGAAGCTAAGGGCAAAGGACATAAGGAAAGACATACTCATTTGAATGCAGAGTTTCAAAGAATAGCAAGGAGAGATAAGAAAGCCTTCTTCAGTGGTCAATGCAAAGAAATAGAGGAAAACAATAGAATGGGAAAGACTAGAGATCTCTTCAAGAAAATTAGAGATACCAAGGGAAGTTTTCATGCAAAGATGGGCACAATAAAGGACAGAAACAGTATGGACCTAACAAAACCAGAAGATATTAAGAAGAGGTGGCAAGAAGACACAGAAGAACAATACAAAAACGATCTTAATGACCCAGATAATCACGATGAAGTGATCATTCACTTAGAGTCAGACATCTTGGAGTCCGAAGTCAAGTGGGCCTCATTACAAACAAAGCATGTGGAGGTGATAGAATTCCAGTTGAACTATTTCAAACCCTAAAAGATGATTAGAGATACCAAGGAAACATTTCATGCAAAGATGGGCTCAATAAAGGACAGAAATGGTAGGGACCTAACAGAAGCAGAAGATATTAAGAAGAGGTGGCAAGAATACAGAGAAGAACTGTACAGAACAGATCTTCACGACCCAGATAATCATGATGGTGTGATCACTCACCTAGAACCAGAGATCCTGGAATGTGAAGTCAAGTGGGCCTTAGAAAGCATCACTACGAACAAAGCTAGTGCAGGTGATGGAATTCCAGTTGAGCTATTTCAAATCCTAAAAGATGATGCTGTGAAAGTGCTGTACTCAATCTGCCAACAAATTTGGAAAACTCAGCAGTGGCCACAGGACTGGAAAAGTTCAGTTTTCATTCCAGTCCCAAAGAAAGGCAATGGCAAAGAATGTTCAAACTGCTGCACTATTATACTCATCTCATATGCTAGCAAGGTAATGCTCAAAATTCTCCAAACTAGGCTTCAACAATATGTAAACCAAGAATTTCCAGATGTTCAAGTTGGATTAAGAAAAGGCAGAGGAACCAGTGACCAAACTGCCAACCTCCACTGGATAATTTAAAAAGCAAGAGAGTTCCAGAAAAACGTCTACTTATGCCTTATTGACTACACCAAAGCCTTTGACTATGTGGATAAAAACAAACTATGGAAAATTCTTCGAGTGATGGGAATACTAGACCACCTTACCTGCCTCCTGAGAAATCTGTATGCAGGTCAAGAAGCAACAGTAAGAACTGGACATGGAACAATGGACTGGTTCCAAATTGAGAAAGTACATCAAGGCTGTATATTGTCACCCTGTTTATTTAACTTATATGCAGAGCACATCATGCAAAATGCCAGGCTGGATCAAGCATAATCTAGGATCAAGATTGCCGGGAGAAATATCAATAACCTCAGATATGTAGATGACACCACTCTTATGGCAGAAAGTGAAGAGGAACTAAAGACTCTCTTGATGAAGGTGAAAGAGGAGAGTGAAAAAGCTGGCTTAAAACTCAACATTCAAAAAATTAACATCATGGCATCTGGTCACATCACTTCATGGCAAATAGATGGGGAAACAATGGAAACAGTGACAGACTGTATTTTCTTGGCCTCCAAAATCAATCAGATGGTGATTGTAGCCATGAAATAAAAGACACGATCCTTGGAAGAAAAGCTATGACTAACCTAGACAGCATATTAAAAAGCAGAGACATTACTTTGCTGACAAGGGTCCATCTAGTCAAAGCTATGGTTTTTCCAATACTCACGCATGGATGTGAGAGTTGGACCATAAAGAAGGCTGAGCACTGAAGAACTGATGTTTTTGAACTGTGGTGTTGGAGAAGATTCTTGACATTTCCTTGGATTTCAAGGAGATCAAACCAGCCAGTCCTATAGGAAATCAGTCCTGAATATCCATTGGAAAGACTAATCCTGAAGCTGAAATTTCAATACTTTGCTTGCCTGATGTGAATACTGACTCATTGGAAAAGACCCTGATGCTGGGAAAGATTGAAGACAGGAGGAGAAGGGGACGACAGAGAATGAGATGGTAGGATGGCATCACCGACTCGATGGACATGAGTTTGAGCAGGCTGTGGGAGTTGTTGATGGACAGGGAGGCCTGACGTGCTGCAGTCCTTGGGGTCACCAAGAGTCAGACATGACTGAGTGATTGATTTGAACTGAGCTTAGTACATCCATCTAGGTTATACTACAGAAAATTTCATGCACATATACACAAAATTTGTGAACAGAATTTTTTTTTTGCAGGATTATCATTCTAAGAGGAAACAGGAAAGAATATAAATGCCCACTAACATGAGAAAGAACAACATGAAAATATTCATGCAGTGAAATTACATGCAGTTAAAATGCATGAACTGGAACTACATTTATCAAAACTTAAAAACTGAAAGACATCATGTGCATTTATATATATATATATGTCACACTTGCCTATATATATGCAGTATTAGATCATTTATATAAACTATTAAGACATACAAAAAAGATTACACATTTTTCTTCTAAATATGCACTTGGTATATGGTATAGACACTTGGTAAAGTGTGAGAACATCCACAGGAATGATTCAAGATGTTAGTTACCTGAAGAGACAGAAAGAAGAGAAAAGGGAAGGATATACAGGGAATTTCACTCTGTAAGTATTTTTGTTTCAGAAATTCTGAAGCAGACACGGCAAAATATTGAGTCAGCAGAACCGGCTGGTGAATGATATTGATGATTGTTGTATTATTCTGTATAGCTTCTTAATGCTTGAAAATGGTTTTAATTTTGGCTTAAATTCTCCATTATGAAAATAAAAATCATGTCGATAACTTTCATGAATTATGTGCATTAATCTTTTGACTTTTTATTGCTGTTCCATTTACAGTTCCTAGACTGTGAGGAGTGTTAGAAGGACTGTTTCTGAAGCTGAAGCTGCAATACCTTGATTAACTGATGAGAAGACCAAACACATTGAAAAAGACCCTGATGTTGGGAAAGATTGAAGGCAAATGGAGAAGGGTGTGGCAGAGAATGAGATGGTTAGATCGCATCACCAACTCAATGGATATGAATCTGAGCAAACTCTGGGAGATGGAGGACAGAGGAGGCTGTCATGCTGCAGTCCTCAAGGCTGCAATGAGTTGGACACAATTCAGCAACTGCAGAGCAACAATTAATCTATGGCAAAATTAACCTTAACTTTATATCTTATACAAAAATTAACTCAATATTAATCACAGGCTTAAGTGTAACGTGTAACATGTATGCTCAGTCACTTCATTCATGTCTGACTATTTGCTACTCTATGGACTGTAGCCAGCCAGGCTCCTCTGTCCATGGGATTCTCCAGGCAAGGATACCAAAGTGGGTTGCTATGCCCTCCTCCAGGGGATCTTCCCCACCCAGGGACTGGACCCCTGTCTCTTGCATTTCTCCTGAATTGGCAGGTGGGTTCTTTACCACTAATGCTATACCTGGGAAGTTCAACATGTAATACAAACCTTTAGAAAAAGAAAAGGAAAAAAGTCTTCAGAATCTAGGGCTAGTCAAAATGTTTAAAATTTTAGAGACTTGATACCAAAATACTAGGAAATATTAACAAATGAGTTTGTTAAAATTAAATTGTTTTGTATTTAAGAAATAAAAAAGGAAGCTATAGATTGGGAAATCATTTGTAAATCACATGTTAAACAGGGGAATAATATGAAGAACTCTCAAAAGTCAATGTAAAAAAAATCAATTCAAGTAGAAACTGAGAAATAAGAAGAAATAAACTATTGGTATGTGCAGCAAGTTGGATATATCCCTGAGGAATTGTGCTGAGTGGAGAGAAAAAGCCAATCCCCAAAGTTTACATACTCTATGACTTAATTTATGCTATAGTTTTGAAATGAAAAAATTGTAGAACAGATTAGTGATTTCCAAGGACTAAGGATGAGGGTGAGGATGCATAAGGAGAGGTGTGATTTTAAAAGAGTAACAGAAAGGATTCTGTTGCAGTGGGACTTTCTGTATCTTAACTGTGGTAATGGATACACAAACTTACACATGTGATAGAATTGTGTAGAACTCAATACTCACACAGTTTGGTTCAGTTGCTCAGTCATGTCTGACTCTCTGAGACCCCGTGGACAGAAGCACGCCACACTTCCCTATCCATCACCAACTCCCAGAGCTTGCTCAAACTCATGCCCATCGAGTTGGTGATGCCATACAACAATCTTAACCTTCTTCTCCTGCCTTCAATCTATCCCAGCATCAGGATTTTTTCCAATGAGTCAGTACTTTGCATCAGATGGCCAAAGTATTGGAGTTTCAGCTTCAGCATCAGTCTTTCCAATGAATATTCAGGACTGATTTCCTTTAGGATTGACTGGTTTCATCTTGCGATCCAAGGGGCTCTCAAGAGTCTTCTCCAACACCACAGTTCAAAAGCCTCAATTCTTCCGCACTCAGCTTTCAATACACACATACAAACAAACGCAAATGAGTACAAGTAAAATTGGAAATATCTGGAAAATAACAGTGGATTTTATCAATGTCAATTTTTTTTGTTGTAGCACTGTATTGTAATTTGCAAGATGTATTATTAAGGGAAACTGGATGAAAGGGATGCTGAATCTGTCTGTATTATTTCTTACAAATAAATGTGAGTTTATAGTAATCTCAAAATTTTTTTTAAGTCTAATGCCTTAATTAGTTTTTTTTTTTTTTCATAACCAAAAGTTGCCAACTCTGGAACATATTATGGCAACTACTTGATATGTTTCAAAATACTTCCTTATGTCACTTACTTCTATTGAGGTCAAGTATAGTAACAATAGAATCAGTGTGAATTCACTAAGTGAAAGAGAGCTAGGATCTGGCAGTGCTGACAAGATTGAAATAACCTTGAGGCAGACTACTGTGGTTCCTTTAAAAAGACTTATCTGTGCAAACCCAGGTAATAAAATGTTCAAATGTAGGTGTGCTACCAGCAAATCTTGATAGTAAAAGGGAGTTGTTGAAAGGGAAATTAGAATTGATGAAAGTTGCAAGGGGCTGTCCAAAATCAAGACTATTTTATTAGTTATAAACAAGCCACTTAGACTGCTCCTTTCCCACATCCAGTTCAGAAAGGGACTAAAGTGGCTCTGAAAAACAAAGTTGCTTTTGTGCCTCCCAGTGATCAACTCCAAAACCAGTGATCATCTGTACAAAATGAATAGATATCTCCCTCAGGAAGCCAAGAATTACATATTTATGTGATTGCAGACAACTTTCGGGTGAGAGGATACAAAGTCATTGCCCAAATAGATTCTGTGAAAACTCTGACTGACAAGGCTACTGAGTTTCAACACCTATAATGGCTTTCCAGGTACTCCAACGATACTTTCACAGATTTCAGTGCACTCACAGGCAAGTCAAAATGCCCACTGCATAGTGATGTCTGATGTCAGTTAAGATAATAAAGACACATTGATATATAATCTCATATACGATTTCATGTCAGTGTCTTTAGAGCATATACTGTGGACTGAAATGTATAGTGTGCTTAGACTTACTCTTGTAACTATTTCATGACAGAGAGCTGAAGTTCATTTGTAATTGTACTTACATTTTTTTAAAAAGTTCTTTGTTCTGACTTTATAAAAATGGGTTATACATTCTTTTTTAACAAAGAAAATGTCGTTTTTTTTATTTTCTTATAGGATCCTTAAGTAATTTGTCATCAAATAGGTTCGTTACCCTTCTTTAGAAAAATCTGTTGTTTCCACTTTTGCACACACATTTCTCAATAATCAATTTTTACTTACATTTAACTGAATGAGAACTAAATAAGTGGGCCATTTATTTTTTAAATATCTTTGCTATATTTTGAGATGTCGCATGAACTTTTTTTCAATCTAAAATCATGCATATGTCTTTCTTTAAAATACTAGAGATTTTACTCTCATAAAATTTGCATTGTTAGGAATATATATAACATAAAAGGAACCAAATGCTATTAAGGTTTTTAAGCTGTCAACTAAATTCTGCACACTACACTTATTCTGTTCCCATTTGCTACTAAGGAAAAGTGCAAAGTCAAACATATTTTTACAAAAAGCACTATAAGCTGCATGCAAATGAGCCCACTTTTCCTGAGGGCCTATCTCCAATTTGATGGTGCGTTTAAGTGCTTGCTTTCACTTAGAATAGACTGAAATATACAAATATAAATTGAGAGCAGTGAAAATGTCATTTATCCGAGATTTTCCACAGAAATAAAAGAATCGAAACAGATTATGCTGTGTCTTTAAAGCAGCTACTTGATTAATTAAACAATTACTTTATATCAAGAAATACAAACATTAAATATAGAAGCATATGCTGCAGGCAGTAAGTGACCAAAAAGAAATACTAAATTGGCAATTTTATTGAATAATTTTTGCTGTTAAGTGATTCAACGTCTCTCTTTTCTTTCTTTGTTGGTTCAAATACAATACTGATAACTACAGATGGGTTGGAGTTAAAAGCTATGGCTACTTAACATAAATTTAAAAATTTCCAAAGAGTAGGACTTCTATAAATATGTAATTTAAACCAAAATTCCATTCATTCTTTCTTCTTTATTTCAGGATTTATGGGCATATCCAGATTGTAATATCAGTTGTTATGGCATGTTTTATCAACAGTACTCGTATCATAGCTATTTTTACAGTGGTTTCCCAACTGGAATTCATTTTGGACAAGAGCCTTTGACAGGTATGGCTACACAGAGACTAAAAGACATAATTCCTGTGGTCAAACATACCTATGTTTAGATCCTAAGTCTCCCTCTAACTAGCAATACCACAAGGAGTAAGTCATTAAACCACTCTTGTAACTTCTGTTGACTTAAAATAATTGCACAAGGTGAGAGATGTGAATTAAGTTTTATATGGTGGCAATACTTTGGCCACCTGATGCAAAGAACTGACTCACTGGAAAAGACCCTGATGCTGGGAAAGATTGAAGGCAAGAGGAGAAGGGGACGACAGAGAATGAGATGGTTGGATGGCATCACCGACTCTATGGACATGAGTTTGAGTAAGCTCCAGGAGTTGGTGATGGACAGGGAAGCCTGGTGTGCAGCAGTCCATGAGGTTGCAAAGAGTCAGACACAACTGAGTGACTGAACTGAACTTGGGCAAAATGAGGACTGCAGCCTGGAAGACAGTACCTCAGATAACTCTGAGAAACTGTTCCAATTAGGAAGGGGAGAAGATCAGGATATATGTGATTTTGGTGAAAGGGGGATACAAGCACTCAAGCACATACTTTTCCCAGAACTTTTCTGCTAGTCTGGTGAATGAAGCTTTTTACCAGTCACAAAAAACAGTCATCACTCTGAAGGATTTTGGTGCCATTCGAGACACAATAATTGGGCTAATATAGTTGGCTCTGGAGAATATTTAACTAACTGAAGATGTGTCCTGTCAGCTTTTTCTCCAGCATAGAATTCCCCTTTTCTGCTATTCACCCTGAAATCCTTTCCAGGGGGCATTAAGGTCAGTAGCTACAGCACTTGATTTAATCCTTATAGAGGTAGATGGCAAGGACCCATGAAGTGAAGTGAGTGAAAGTCGCTCATGAAATTCTCCAGGCCAGAATACTGGAGTGGGTAGCCTTTCCCTTCTCCAGGGGATCTTCCCAACCCAGGGATCGAACCCAGGTCTCCCACATTGCAGGTGGATTCTTTACCAGCTGAGCCACAGGAGAAGCCCAAGAATACTGGAGTGGGTAGCCTATCCCTTCTCCAGAGGATCTTCCCTACCCAGGAATCGAACCAGGGTCTCCTGCATTGCAAGTGTATTCTTTACCAACTGAGCTATCAGGGAAGCCCTATGACAAGTGCCAATTTGTAGCTGACCCTCAAGAACCAGACCCAAATGGCCCTGTCCTTTTTCTAACAAGATACTGAGCTGTTTTTCAGAAACAATAGAACAAAACTGCAAGTTATTCAGGTGAAGCATGCACAGAGGAGAAAATTTTGACTTTAAATAACATCTGGAATCGAAGTTTCTCCCCCTGCTCCATGGGACCAAAGAACTGAAACATGACCAGAACTTGAGCACCTGAACCCTTTCAGAAGCAAAGTTTCCATTGTCCAGGAAGATACAGTGTTAACATGCTTTTTTGTCTTGCCTTACTATAATAACCAAAATAAAAAATCACTGTGGATGGTGCCTGCAGCTGTGAAATTAGAAGACACTTGCCCCTTGGAAGGAAAGTGATATCAAACTTAGATATCATATTAAAAAGCAGTGACATTACTTTGCCAACAAAGGTCTGTATAGTAAAAGTTATTGTTTTCCCAGTAGTCATGTACAAATGTGAGAGTTGGACCATAAAGAAGGCTGAGTGCCAAAGAATTCATGTTTTTGAACTATGGTGCTGGAGAAGACTCTTGAGAGTCCCTTGGACAGCAGGGAGATCAAACCAGTCAATCCTAAAGGAAATCAACCCTGTATTTTCATTGGAACAACTGATGCTGAAGCTGAAGCTCCAATACTTTGGCCACCTGATGCCAATGGTCAACTCATTGGAAAAAGCCCTGATGCTGGAAAAATTGAAGGCAGAAGGAGAAGAGGATGACAGAGGATGAGAAGGTTGGATGGCATCACTATTTCAATGGACATGAACTTGGGCAAACTCTAGGAGACAGTGAGGGACAAGGAGGCCTGGCATGTTGCAGTCCACGGGTCACAAAGTTGGACATGACTTGACAACTGAACAAGAGGCTTCAGTAGGAGTTGAACTGAGAACTTCCAGATGTACCAGGTATAGGTTTAGAAAAGGCAGATGAAACAGAGATCAAATTTCCAACATGTTGGATCATAGAAAAAGCAAGAGAATTGCAGAAAAACATCAATTTCTGATTCATTGACTACTCAAAAACAGTTGATTCTGTGAATCACAACAAACTTCGGAAAATTCTGAAAGAGATAGGAATATTAGACTATCTTATCCGTCTTCTGAGAAACCTGTACTCAGGTAAAGAAGTGACAATTAGAATCTTACATGGAACAACTGACTTGTTCAAAATTGGGAAAGGAGTAAGACAAGGCTGTATATTGTTACTCTGCTTATTTAACTTCTATGCAGAGTACATCATGTGAAATGCTAAGCTGGATGAGTTTGGTATCTTGGAATCAGGTTTCCAGGAGAGATATCAACAACCTCAGATATGCAGATGATACCACTCTAGTGGTAAAAATTAAAGAGGAACTAAAGAGCCTCTTGCTGAGAGTAAAAGAAGAGAATGAAAAAGCTGGCTTGGAACTCAACATTCAAAAAATGAACATCATGGCATCCAGTCCCATCACTACATGGCAAATAGAAGGGGAAAAAGTGGAAACAGATGGTGACTGCAGCCATGAAATTAGAAGATGCTTGCTTCTTCGAAAGAAAGCTATGATAAACACAGACAGTGTATTGAAAAACAGAGACATCACTTTGCCAATAAAGGTCCTTAGAGTCAAAGCTACAGTCTTTCCAGTTGCCATGTATGGATGTAAAAGCTGGACCATAAGAAGGTTGAGCACCGAAGAATTGATGCTTTCAAATTGTGGTGCTGGAGAAGACTCTTGATAATCCCTTGGACTACAAGGAGATCAAATCAGTCAATTCTAAAGGAAATCAGTCCTGAATATTCATTGGAAGGACTGATACTGATACTGAAGCTGAAGCTTCAATTCTTTGGCCACCTGATACGAAGAGCTGACTCACTGGAAGAGACACCGATGCTGGGAAAGATTGAAGGCAAAAGGCGAAGAAGGTGGTAGAGGATGAGGTGGTTGGATGACATCACCAACTCAATGGACATGAACCTGAGCAAACTCAAGGAGATAGTGAGGGACAGGGAGGCCTGGCGTTCTGGAGTCCATGAAGTGGCAGAGTTAAGACAGGACTCAGTGACTGAACATCGACAACAACAAGACGCTTGTGTTGAGGAAAGAAGAACTTCTAACCTTCAAAGTTCCTCATGGCTGGTTTAAGAATCAAATTGACATGACACGGATTAACAATGGACTTCCTACTTTACTTACAATAAAACTGAAACTGCTTACGTAGCCTAGAGGCTCCTACACTATCTCGCCCTTTCTCTGTTTGATTACAAATCTTTCCATTCTCCCCGCCTCTTTTTTTTTCCTGGTCAAGTTATGCTGGGCTATATTTATTCACTTATTGTCCTTCAGACTCACTGAATTTATTCTCATCTCAGGGACCTTGTACTTCTGTACATAGTGCTACTTTCCAAAATGCACATTGCTCATTCTAGGTCAACATTAAGTTCTAAACTCAAATGTCACCTTCTCAGTAAGGCTTCTCCTAACAGCATCCACCACCATGCTCTGTCATATTATATTCTTTCATCTTTCTCATAGTACAAAGATTTTATCTACACGTTTGTTGTTTTTCCTCCATCAACTAGAATGGAAGTTTTAGAAAGACAGGGTACTTAGCTAATTCACTTTCATAATTACAGTGCCTAAAATAGTGCTTGGCTTATCACAGAAACCTAAATATTTGTGATGGAAATTCCTCCATAACTAATGTATGCAATGTTAACTTTACAAATTCTTTAAGTGCAAATGATGAGGAAACACTTATTCATTCCCTAAACACCTGAGTTTACTGGCCTCTTGACATAGTATTCAGAGCACTGTTGGCTGTGAATATTCCTGCTGGGAAAGAGAACAGCCAAAATAATAAACCGCTGCACACATTGTTTTCTTTGCTAGAGACGTATGGTAATATTTAAGACTAGCAATTCTGTTAATTCTCAATTTCAATCAGTATGCCATATAAGTATTCCAAGAGATGAAAATATACTAGCAGTTTCTATTTTATTTAATCCATAAAATAGAATATACCTAGCATACTATTTTAATCTTCCTTTAATGGAAGATAAAGGCAGAAAAATTCTCCTAAATGCCAAATTCGTTACTACATATATTTAACAAAAGATATTCAAATAACTCATCAAAAGGGAATGAGACAAAAAGTTAGGAAAGAACAGGTCATTTGAAACTACATAAAATCATATAATTTCCTGAAACTACAAATTATATATGGCAAAGAAATGGTGTTGAAAATAGTTTGTTTAATATAAGATTTCTTTCACATGAAAATGTTTTAAAATAACATGGCACCATAATTCTTTAGGGTTTACCCTTTAACCTATATTCCTAGACAGAAAGCAATTTTTAATGTTTATTGCATTTGATATCTGAGAAAAGTCCAAGGTTATTTAGCAATTCAGAAGGGAAAAATTGTGATGAAATCAAACTACAAATGTTAAACTTGCACAGACAGTATCAAGCACATACTTTCTTATATACAGTATTTGTTCAATAAATGTTTGTTGAATGAAGTTTAATTGAACAGTTAATGAATGATCTAAAAACCTGATTTTAGGAATTCATTTTACCCTCTTTGTCTGTAAAATCTTTGAACTAGTAGCAGAGAGGCCTTTTTTCCCTCTCACATTAATCTCAGAAGTGGGAAAATAAATCCAAATGTAGTAACACTTTAAGAATCAAGTTCAACATCTCTCATATGAATTTGACACTAAATAGATCAGATGTTTACTTTATTATTCCACCTTTTTTTCCCCAATGGCTCTTGTACATAAACCTCTTCTTTTGTTTACTTTCTCAACTGCAGTACACAAAACAGAAAAGAAAAAAAAAATTCTTTGGGGATTCTAAGTCCTCCATGTAGTCTCTTTCTTTCTGCCACTACCCAACAAAATTCCATTCTCTTCTCTTCATTTATCGAAGACTTTGGGGCCAGAGCACAGTCTAGTAGACCCTTTTTGCTCTCTCTCAAAGATATTTATATTTCTATGTATACACAATTGGATAAACTCACCTTGAGATTTCTACAGCTTTTTAAATTCAGTGGCCTCACTTCTCTGCATCAGTCTCCCATTCCCTGGGCCACTTTAATCTAAGGTCTTGTTCTGAATCTGAAACTCAAATAGCCCACTCCCTTACCACCATTCATCTGTCCTCCTGCTCAACTCCTGAGTTCTTCCCCACCCCACACCCAATCTTAAGGATCTCATAGGAACCTTTAATACTTTGTCCTCTTCATTTTCCATTTTATTCTCTGTGAGCACTTTATAAGCTCTATGATCCCTCAGTTTTATTTTAGCCTCTATTGCATTCCTATTTAGCTTGGACCTCAATTTGATTATACGAACTATAAGCCAAGCTATAGAGAAGCATGCCTATTTTTACTTTTATACCTTCCTGAAAAGTGAAAGTGAAAGTGTTAGTCACTCAGTCCTGTCCAGCTCTTTGCAATCCATTCCACTCTGTTACTTTATCTTGAGGAACCACATTTCAAGCCAACTTCTATGTGCGCAGCTTCACATCATAGTCATATCATCATTATAGTCCATCTGCTTCCTCAAAGTTCCTCTTCCTCCTATAGTATTTTTATCCTGTGAAAATGTTAGCTGCTCAGTCATGTCTGACTCTTTGCGATCCCATGGACTGTAGTCCACCAGACTCCTCTATCCATAGAATTCTCCTGGCAAGAATACTGGAGTGGGTAGCCATTTACTTCTCCAGGGGATCTTCCGGATCCTGGGAATGATCCCCAGTCTCCTGCATTGTAGGTAGATTCTTTACCACCTGTACCTTCCTACGTATCCTTTTTATTTTATTTTTTCATCTTCCCAGCAAAACTGCAATCAAGGTGGTTAAGTACTGCTAGGAAATCACACAGCTCTAAAGAGAAGAATCTCTATATATTCTTAGCTTCCAAAATAACCTCAATGGGGCTTTAATAGGGTTTTCTAATTCTAATCGTAGCAACATTGTATAAATCTTATTTCATGGCTCTCTCTGCTTACTTTAATACTAATTATCCTCACTTCAAATTTTCTGTTCTATGGTCTTTTGATACTGCATTCTTCAGTTGTTGTTTTTAATGTGTGTCCTCCGACTCTTCCTACTTTGTCTTCTATCCATACCTTTAATGATAGTATTCCTCTCTTCCTCAATCCATCTTTGACCCACTATACAGGTTCTCCCTGAGTAAACTCACTCATTTTTTACATAATGGTAAGTCATATTTCTGTATTTCCAACTGAGATTTTACCCTGAATTCAGACACATCCAAAATCATGCTGAATATCTAGTTCTACCTAGAAGGTCTACAATGCATCAAACTCATCACACTTTACCTGGTTATTCCTCCAATAGCCACCCAATATTTTTGGCTGGTATTTTGGAAGATATTTTTGGTTCTTTCTTCTCCCTCATTTCCCATATCCAGGAAATTAGTCTTGTCTTATTCAGTTGTTCAGTCATGTCCAACTCTTTGCAACTCCATGGACTGCAATTCATAAGGCTTCCCTGTCCTTCAGTCCTGTCAATTTATTCCTGTGAATATCTTCCTAACCTTTGTCTTGTCCATTTCTACTGCGTTCATACTATCTCAGGCCTTCATCTTCTCTGGCTTGACATACTGTAATTTTTATCTAATTGTTTTTTCTTTTGTCCTCTCTTTCTTCAGAATTGTCAAAATGATATGCGTAAAGAACAGTCTGGCCTAGTCACTTCTCCTCCTAATACATTCCCTATGAGGTAAAGTCTAACACCATATTAGTCCCCTGATTAACTTTCCAGGCCTTTTCCTCTCCTGTTCTCACCTGTACACCAGGCAGAGTTATACCAAGAGTGTTATTATATATAACCACACACCCTCTTCTATCTCCAGGTCGTCTTCCAGTAAATCCTGATTCAGCTTTTCTAATTCAGGTCAGAAATCACCTTCACCAAGAAGTCTTATCTGACTTCTCTATAGTCTTGCCTCAGCCACATGGATTAGGTGCCCAAGTGATATCCCCAATGTCCTGAGTATATATTTATTTTTGTTTTGCCATGTTGTGCTATAAATATGTTTTAAGTCTATAGCTATGAAGAGAAAATTTGTTGCATCAAGGTAGGTACTGTTTCTTACTCATCTTTTTAGTCTCAGCACTTAGCATAACATCTGACAAAGGTAAATTTAAAAAATATTTATTGAACTGTTTAATACTTTGAGCATGCCAATATTCTATCTGCACAGTCTATTCAACTATTCTCTCTATACAGATATGCCACATATTTTGGTGGATTTGGGACCCTGGAATGTTTTGTTTTTTTTTCCCCATCTTCTCTTTTGTTCCCAAGGGTGAATGTAATTCAGGCTTACCAAGTCATGGATTATCTTGGACACCATGGTTTGTTCAGAAATGACTGCTTGACTAAACTAAGGCCAATTTGAATGTTTCCAAAACTTGTGATATGAAAATAAGAGTGATACTTTCTTTTCCACATGGGCTAAGTTGGTAGAATGTGAAATTGTGGCTGATGGGAATAGCAAACTCCACCAGCCACATGGAGGAAATCTGTTTGCAGAAGGAGACATGAAACCAAAAAGTAGAAGGAAACAGAGCTGAGAAATAATGAATGAGTTCTGTTGATCTTGTGTGAATCTTAAAAGCAACTGTATCTGAAATCACATTCTCCCTGATATTTCCCTGTTAGATAAGTCAATACAATTCCTTAAGGTAATTGATTTTGTTATAGATATTTTAAGGTAAAACTAACATCTAGAATATTATTCAAACCATGTGTTAATCCCTGACCCTTCTCTCAACCTCCTAGCCCAGAATATATTTCTCCCTCTGGATTCAATGGATCAATTTTTCTATTGGCATCTTATACATAATAATTAAGATAGTTCAGGTAGAGACAGAGTCAAGAGATGAAGATATAGAGTCATGTCATTTCACACATACTTAAATCTATCCATAACAGAAAATAATTTATATACCTTGGTCTTAACCTTAGGTGAGGCAAAATTTACTTACTTGTTCTATTTTTCTTCTTAAAATAATTTGAATTGTATTTCTGCCTTTGACTTATAACTGAAACAGTCTTGATGGTATGCATGAATCTCAAAAGTTAGAGCCCCTGCTCCCAAGGAAGTTCTAGACCACTCACTGGGGAGGAGGAAAGCCCACACAATGTACTACAGCATTCTATTCAAAGCAGCACATAAAATGAATTGAGAGCCCGAAGAAGAATTGATTAGGTAAAATATAGAAATAATAGCTAGAAGAATAGAGAGGTTACTGATAAAAATTAGGGCTTAGACATGAAGAAACATGGTAAGTGCATAATTAATAGCTATTGAATTAATAAATAAAACATGGAAAATTGATTTGAGAAAAAAAATCTGGTTTTCCTTCAAAATCATTAAGCTGCTTTCACTGAGAGAAAAGTATATAGAGAAAGTGTTTCCTGTCATTCAAGTGCTGTTCACAATTTCAAGCAAGGTTGTTTAGGTCAGTGTCATAGGCGCTAAGGACATGTGCTACAAAGACATCAAAGTCAAGTAAATATCACATCATGAGTTACTGTTTCAGCGGAAACCATTCCTGCCCTACATAAGGTGCTTTTGGGAAAATAAAAGGCCTAATGAATAATTTATCTTTGGGTAACCTTGCTATATTTCTAAGTTCAAGGAACAGATAGATTCATAAAAGACACATAACTAGATTACCTCAAGGAACAAAACTCTGAGCACAGAGTGGGTCAAGAACAGTCCCCTCAAGTGGGTTTCTTTTGCAATTTTCTTGTCTATCTTAAAAATAACTGTGCCCCTGCAGAGAATATATACCTCTTAGTACATCCTGTGACAGGAATAATCATAGCTAAGGGAGAAGACTGTGTCAGCCTGTTTATTCTCATGGGTCAAAACTAAACTAACCACCTTCCCCCCATTCTTTCTTCTGTATTTTCAGCCTCAGAAAATGGCACCACGGTGTATTAAGCACTAGAGCTGGAATACTGGGAGTCATTTTACATCCTCCCCATTCTCTCCTTCCCCATGTCTGTCTTCTGACTGTGATTTATTCATTTCAGTACATCAGTGTGAAAGCAGCAACACGTCCACCTCTTTCCATTCCTACTTCTGTTGCCTTAATTCTGATGTCACCACCTCTCTTCTTAGTCTAACCACATTTTCAGAGAGAAAGGCCTACAAGAGCAAGCATGGATGTTTGTGAGTTGACTGAGGGTAAATAACAAAAAAACAAACAGTACCAAAAAGAATTGTCTAGGAAAAAAAGCACCCAGGTCAAATTGGGAAAAACAAAAAAAGGAGGCCGTGTTTTTGGTTTGGAGCTAAGCCTGGAGAAGCAGGTATAGTGAGGTAAGGTTAAAGATACAAGAAAGAAGAAAACAAGTGGTAGATATTCTCTGAAGAATACAAATATGAAGTGACCTGGATTAATTTTAAACCTGGTGGCTTTCTTATGCAGACCTTTGAGCACACGCATATAGAGACCAAATGCACATGCATAACTGAATCACATTCATTCGTATCCTTAATAAGGTGGACATGTAGGACCTTTATATCAATCTCCCCACCATCATTGAACTTTCCACTTTACTGAGAATCTTGTCCCTCAGTTTTCTGTTCATATTTCTTTCCTACTTAAGACCATTAAGTGGTTTTCTGATGGCCATGCTCAGTGTAAAACACATGCTGATAACTGTGAATTGATCTTGATCCTTGGTGCTAGTAAAACAGAAAAGAAGGCACTGGCAGTGTTCAAGACAGTAATATCAAGCACCATCAGTCTGTGAAACACACTATATGTACAACCACTGTGGCTAAAATAGTTGAGTCTACAGGAGAAGCAACTTTATTTTTTACCTTTTTAAAAAAAACTTTTTAAATTATGAAAATATAATAACATGTTTACAGGAGACTTGGAAAATATAGAACAAAGTTATATATAGTTCCATTATATATTAAAATTATTTTTTAAGTAGATAAATTAAGATTTTTTAGTTGGAGTTTCAATATCGAACTCTCAAAAATTAATAGAATTAATATACAGAGAAATAGAAGGATATAGTAGATCTGAAAAGCACTATGAACCAATTCAATACAGTTAAGATTTATACAATTTTCACACAACAGCAAGATACAAATTCTATTCAAATTACCATAGACTATAAACTATAAATTGCAACATATCCAGGGACATAAGATTAGGTGCAAAAACTTGATGGTCTATGGGTATTGAAATCATGCAGAGTCTGTTCTCTTATCACTGAGGAATTATGTTAGAAATCAATATCAAAAGATATTTGAAAATAACCCACACATATTCAACTGCAATGTGATATTTGCTAAGAGAGATCTTTGACTTTGTCATTTAAAGCCTAAGTCAGGCTTTAACAATAAAATCAGAGGACTGAAAGAACACAGAGGGTGATTGCAAGAAGAAAGCATTTAAATAAATTAATATCAAAATTGGAAATTAATATCAAAGATACTTTAAATACTTCATGTATTTGGAAACTAAATGTTCATTTTTAAATCATGGGTGTATCTAAGAAGCCCCAAGGAAATAGAAATATCTGTAATAGAATAAAAGTGAAAAGAGAATTTATCAGAATTTTTTGCATGCAGCTGAAGCTGATCAATGCAATTAAAAATAATGTAGAATCTTGAATAAGGTATGAAAACAAATAATGGACACTAGCATAAAATTATGTGAAAGTTTAACAAAATGAGTATTAATTTAGTATTAATTAATTAAAACTACTAATTAATTTTTTGCTTTGTTTTTTTCAACATAGTGTTTCTTTACATTCTAAGAATTGGATTAGAAGTTTCAAGCCTTATTCAATATATTTTTTAAATCACAAAGATAATAAACTTTCCAGAATTTTAGCAATAATACTAGATGCCAAAATACATAGAACTAATCAAAGTTTTGAGTGAATATAAATTAGAAATCTAGAAATCTAACATTCTATTTGTACTAAGCCAAACACGTGGAATCAAAATGTCATAAACTTTTTAGCTAGGTAAAAACTTATGTTTTCTAAAATATATAATACATACTATATATATATTGATATACATACAAAAACTTCTCTATTACACTTAATAAAGGCTTGAGAAAGAACATCAAAGGAAAAAAAAGAGAGAAACTGGAAAACATAAACTAAGTGATATAGGAGCACTGAATATGAAATAGAAAAAAATAAAACAAGCTAGATAAAAGATCATCATATAGTCCAGTTGTTTTTAAACATAACTGCTCATTAGAAATACATCTGGAGCTTTGGAGAGAAAAAGCAATACCAGGCATTTGTATTCTTCAAAAAAAATTCAAGATGATTTTGATATGAATCTGGATTTTTAAAATGTGATTTCAGGTTTTTCTATTAAATGGTAGCTTTAGTGATATAGAATTCTATTATCTTCTGTTCGCCAATCATGATACAATGGTATTAAACAAATGATAGTTACATAATCACAATAGTAAAAGATATTTATGAGTTTTCATAATTGATAGCCAGAGGAAAATAAAGATAATTACAATTGCAAGCCATAATGGAAACATGATTGACCTAACAATATAAAATAATTACACACAATTTGGAGGGTAAGTAGAGTGGGAGTGCATACATCCATATTTTCATCTGCCCAGCCAGTCTATGTCTTTTGGTTGGTGCATTTTCCATTTAAAATAGTTATGATATATATGGTAGCTCAGATGGTAAAGAATCTGCCTGCAATACAGAAGACCCAGGTTCCATCCCTAGGTTGGGACGATCCCCTGGAGAAGGGAATGGCTACCCACTCCAGCTTTCTTGCCTGGAGAATTCCGTGGACAGAGGAGCCTGGTGGGCTACAGGCCGTGGGGCCACAAAGAGTCAGACCCAACCGAGCGACTAACACTTTATTTTCCTATTACAATTTTCTTAACTGTTTTGGGTTTCTTTTCTGTAGGCTTTTCCTTCTCTTGTGTTTTCTTCCAAGAGAAGTTCCTTTAGCATTTGTTATAAAGCTGGTTTGGTGGTGCTGAATTCTCTTAACTTTTGCTTGTTTGTAAAGCTGTTGATTTCTCCATCAACTCTGAACAAGTCTTGCTGGGTAGAGTATTTTTGGTTGTAGGTTCTTTCCTTTCATCACTCTAAATATATCATACCATTCCATTCTGGCTTGTAGAAGTTCTGTTGAGAAATCAGCTGATAACATTATGGGAGATTCCCTGCATGTTATTTGTTGTTTTTCCCTTGTTGTTTTTAATATTTTATCTTTGTCTTTAACTTTTGTCAGTTTGATTACTCTCTTTCTTATTGTGCTCATTCTTGAGTTTATCTTGCCTAGGACTCTCTGTGCTTCCTGGACTTGGTTGACTATTTTTCCAATGTTAGAGAAGTTTTCAACTATTATCTCATCAAATATTTTCTCAGGTCCTTTCTCTCTCTCTCTTCTCCTTCTGGGACCTCTATAATATGAATGTTGGTGTGTTTAAAATTGTTCCAGAGGCCTCTTAGGCTTTCCTTCTTTTTTTTTTTTTTTTCATACATTTTTTCTATAGTCTATTCTGCACCAGTGATTTCCGCCATTCTGTCCTCCAGGTCACTTATCCATTCTTCTGCCTCATTTATTTTCCTATTAATTTTTTTCTAAAGACTTTTTCATCTCTGTTTGTTTCTTCTTTAGTCCTTCTAAGTCTTTGGTAAACATTTCTTGCATCTTCTCAATTCTGCTTCTGAGATCCTGGGTCATCTTCACTATCATTATTCTGAATTCTTTGTCAGGAAGGTTGCCTATCTACACTTCATTTAGTTGTCTTTCTGAGATTTTATCTTGTTCCTTCCTCTAGGATTTAACTCTCTACTTTTTTTTTATCCTGATTAACTTTCCATAATGTGGCTTTCATTCTAGCCTGAGCAATTGTTGTTCTTGCTTCTTCTGTCTGCCCTCTGGTGGATGAGGCTAAGAGGTTTTTATGTAAGCTTCCTGATGTGAGGGACTAGGTGGGAAAAATTGTCTTGCTCTGGTAGGTAGGATCTTGCTCAGTAAAGTTTTGATCCAATTATCTCCTGATGAGTAGAGTTGTGCTCCCTCCCTGTTAATTGTTTGGCCTGAGGTGACTCAGCCCTGGGGTCTACAGGTTCTATGGTAGGGTTAATGGCAACCTTCAAGGGGACCTACGCCAAGGGAAACTTTCCAGGACTGCTGCTACCTGTTCCCCTGTCCCTGTGATGAGCCACTGCCAACCAAGGCCTCCAGAGAAGACCCTCCAACACTAGCAGGTAGGTCTGGTTCGGTCTCCTGTGGCATCAGTGCTCCTTTCCCCTGGGTCTTGGTGTGTGCAAGATGTTGTTTTGCCCTCCAAGAGTGGAATCTCTGTTTCCCCCCATCCTGTGGAAGTCCTACAATCAAATTCTGCTAGATTTTAAGGTCAGATTCCCTGGGCATTCCCAGTCCCTTTGCTAGATCCCCAGGTTGTGAAGCCTGATGTGGGGCTCAGAATCTTCACAATGGTGGGAAAACTTCTTTGGTGTTATTATTCTTCAGTTTGTGAGTCACCCACCCAGTGGGTATGGAATTTGTTTTTATCATGATTGTGCCCCACCTACCATCTCATTGTAGCTTCTTCTTTGCCTTTGGACATGGGGAATCATTTTTTGGTGGGTTCCAGCATCCTCCTGCTGATGGCTGTTCAACAGCTAGTTGCAGTTTCAGTGCTCTTGCAGAAGATGTGTATGTCCTTCTACTCTGCCATCTTGAACCAGAAGCCCAGAGAAGCAACTCTATTGAATTGATCATAATCCTCTAGCTCCCTTGGAATGGTCATGTAAGGTTGCTATGTGAGCATTCTGCATCTTTCTATTATGCTTGTTATATTTATAACATTAATAGAAGCTCTAAATTTTTTCCTCTCCTGAGATTCTATACAATTTCTGTTGGACCACTCAGGAAAAGACTGAGAAATGGATTGAGGAGCAATCATAAGTAGTTGGTATAAGTCCAGCTACCACTTTCTTCAAGAATAGAGAACCATTATACATTTCAGCAGTAGACGTGGCTTTAGTACACCAAATAGGCTCAAATGGTCTCATTCACAGGTCTCCTTAGCTTCCTTTCCCCATCAGTTGAAAGAAGACGGTGTTCCTACAGGGCCTAATGGGATGGTGACTTTTGACTTGTATCGAACAGAATCATAAATGAGTTCCTCTCTTCCTGGAAGTTCCCCAGCATATTCAATGGGTTATTAAGGTCTCTGTCCCTTCTTGCGGTCAGGGAGATTTTAGCCTCTTTCCAATCATCTTTCTGTATAAAGCAGCTAAGTTTGGATAGGAGAGTTGGGAAGTAAGAAGTGGTTCTATGCCATTAAGCATATGCATGTGTACAATTGCCTAAATATTTATACCCACCCCAAATCATATATTGAAATCCTAATGCTCAATGTGAAAGTATTAGGACTTATTAAAAGGTACTGTGAGGTGCTTAAGTCATGAAGGTGGGCCCTCATGAATGGGATTAGTGTTCTTGAGACCATTTCACCATGTTGGGACATTATCACAAGTCTTCAAACTGGAAGGTGGCCCTCCCTTGGCCAAACTAACACTCTGATAACAAACTTCCAGCCTCCAGATGATGAAAAATAAGTTTCTGTTGCTTATAAGCCAAGTATGTGGTATTTTGTTGTAGCATCCTTAACGGACAAAAATAGCATGGAACATTTACTTGTGGTTTTGAGCTGAACTGGGACTGCTGGCCACTCAATTAAAAACAACAACAACAACAAACAAACAAAAAAACCCCAAAATGTTAAATACTGTCTGTGCATCCAAAGGCTTACATTAGGAATCAAGGTCATTGTTATTGCTACCATCTATGTCAGTTTCAGGGACACCTCAACAACTATAGCCACACTGCTTTCAGCTAGAGCTATAGTGTTTACTCCTTTGGGCTGATTCAGGCTTGACTTAAACTTTTTGTCAAGGAGTTCATCTTAATTAGGCTTCCCTGATGACTCAATGGGTAAAGGATCTGCCTGCAATGCAGGAGACACAGGAGACATGGTCAGGGTTATCCCCTGGAGGAAGAAATGGCAATCCACTCCAGTAATCTAGTAATCTTGCCTGAAAAATTTCACGGACAGAGTAGCCTAGCAGGCTACAATCCAAAGGGTCACAAAGAGTTGGACACAACAGAGCGACTAAGCATATACCATCTTAACTAAGGGCACTTGCTACCACATTGTCATGATAGCCTTTCTTATATATTACCTAGTCTTAATGTTCAAACTGGAGTTTTCCAGAGTAGCAACAGTGACCACGAGGCCTTATCTTGATGTAGTTGCATCATTTCTCATTCTCCAGTAGGTGGCCTTCATCAGCATTATTGACCCAATTTTCTCTAGGAGCCTCAGAATAGAAGGCAGACTGTCATTTATGGATGAAGCACTCTTTCTTATTTATCTTAGAACAATCTTTTGAAGAAAGCCAAAGCTCCCTTAGAAAACACAGGACCCCCTCCAAAAATTCTGGAGAGAGAGTTCAAGGAAGGTGGAGATATTTTAGAAGGGTCTGATGAAAGTATGAAAGTGAACCATGTAGGTATTTGGGAGAAGTGTGACATAGGAAGGGAAAGATCAAGTTCAAGGATCTTGAGACGAGATCTTGAGGGGTATATCAGAGGAACAACAAAGAAAATGAGGCTAGAATGGTATGAAGGAAGAGCTGTGTGGTAGGCAATTGTTAATTCTAATACAAAGTCTGAACTATCAAAATATCAATAATCATGGAAATATAATTCATGATTATACTTTAATATTCATCCATTAAAATACTGTATGTTTTTTCATATTTATTCACTCATATCCTCTCATATTTACTTGTTTTATCTTCTCTGCCTCCTTCTCTTATATTTTTTTCTCTTTGGTCTTAACCTTCAATTACAATAGTAGGGGATTATGCTTTACTAAGTTTAATATTTATGGTGTATTTGGCCCCACATTTCCTCATAGTGCTAAACACACTTTGCTCCAGTATTAAAATCAGAAGAAATATGCTGCCTTTCTTTTAAGAATGTGAAAGAAGACGTCAGGAGATGCAAGGGTTAACGCGTATGTGAAATCGAGAATGATTATATTGGCCACTGATTAAACAAAGAAAAAGAGACGGCTCTGCTCTCTTATTGTAATTGCAAATTTATTTTTTATAGTTTCTACAGTTTCTATTTTCCTTTAAACTGCCTTAATATGTCTTCCTGCTGTGACCTATTTCCAGTAATGCATATTCAGTATAAAAATAGTAGATCAAATCATATCAGAATTCAAGCTACTCCTTGTCGCATAGAAACATGTACTTTTACATAACACTGAAATCAATTCCCCTCATACTAATTATTTAATTTCCATAATACACTGAGAGTATTCTGCCATTAAGTCTTCACATTAAAACTTGTTTTGTAATATTTTAATAGTTCTTCTTTTAAACAACATAGTGAGGAGATATAGTTACAATTTTATAGATCCAGCAACTGAGCTGCTGGAAAGTTAAAATATTGATCTAATGCCGTACAATGAAGTTATGTTTATGTTTATAACCAGAGTGTCATTTGATTTAACTTATCTTTCAGTTCAAATGAGTTGATTGAATGAAAAATTAATCAGTCGTACTGACATGAACAAATTGATCAACTGGTAGGACTGATCATTCCAGGCCACTATTTCTCAAACTGTGACCCACAAATTGTCTGCATTGGAATCTCTACAGTGTTGATTAAAACACAAATCCTGCTTCTTACCCCAAATCTACTAAAAAAAATATTTCCAGGACCAGGACTAGGGACTCCAAATCTTAAGTAAGTGTCCCATATGATTCTTATAGATTCGAAAGTTTGAAAATTACAGTTTCTAGCAAAGTGAAATTGAGTTTTTTTTTTTTTTAACTTCACATTTTGGGGAAGTAACATTATAACAAGACCCGGGGTCTATCATCCAGTCAGGTGGAAATTATTGATGTTAAGTAAGACAAAGCAGTGCTTGCTAAAGGTTTAATAATTGTGGATTTTCTTTAAATGCAGCTCTTCAGGCTACCTGTAGAAATCTGAAAATGTTCTCTTAAACTTGATTTCATATATATAATAAATTGTCCCCAAGTAACCAAACTGTCGGGTACATATATGTACATGGGCAAGTAAGGACAAATAAAATTCAATAAACTATTTAAGTTTTTCAGTGATTCAATTGTTTAATAAGACCACAAAACATAAAAATCAGAGATTTCACTTTTTCCTTAAGGAACATAGAATCTGAACTTTCCAGTAATTAAAGACTACTTTTGACAACATCTTATTGATAATAAAACTAATAACTACAATAGCAATTGTAACACTAATGTGTACTCTGGTCTTAGATGAAAGTTCGTATCATACTTTGCAATGCAGCAGCACATTCCACTGTTTTACAGTTCAAATTGTTAGGAAGAGCTTGGCTATATTAAACTAATTTGATTGCTAATGATTTTCATGGTACTTTGGCAGCAAATAGAAAATGCTAATTTCCTCCTCACCTCTCAGCTGGAGTATTTCCATGACGGGCTCACTCCCACCCAATTTTCTAGGCAAAGCTGACCAAAACAGGAATCATATAAATGGCCACAGTCCCCAACAAAGGGTTGAACATCACTACTGGAGCTAGAGCTATGAAGTACGGTAAGTATGTGATGCCACTTACAGGCCACTGGTTCAAGAGCTTTCAGCTGGGCATCATTCAGCTCCACTGGAGCTTCTTGTCCTCATCAGGATGTCTCTTGCTTTCACACTTCTCATGCTCTCTCTGCCCACCTCTTTCTCTCTGTTATTCTTCCTCCTAAGTTTATTCCCTTTCTTACTTCCTTTACTTCCTTATCCTTACATATATACAGTGTATCAGTTCTGTGTCTTACCAGGATGTTCATGATCTTCTACCTTGAATCAATGCAATTATCTTCTTTTTAACTCAGGTAAGCAATCAATGCCAATTTAGAATTCTACTGCCTGATGCAAAAATCACTTCAATTTCTAGTCACTATAAGAATTCTTTTGTTTACTCATTTACACAGTCATTCAATAAATCTTTACTGACTACCTACTCAGTATCCAGTGTGCCTGAGGCAGATCTCTATATATTTTTGGATTCTCTTGCCCATCACTTTCTTTTTCAGCAAATGAGTTAGACTCTTTTGCAAGGAACATTGATGGTAGCATGAATCCTGCTAATTCTATTCATTCCCCCCCCAACCTATCATCATAAATTTAAATGCAGTTATTTCTGTTTTTAAAGTGAGAATTTGTTCCAACACAATTGACACATTAAGAAACAATTTCAGCAGAACTAATTTTAGGTTCCCTAGTGCATGATTTCGTTCATAAGAAACACTAGGTAAACATAGAAAGCTGCACTGAGTTGAATAGAGCCACACTGAAATAAATCAAATGCACCCACAGACACACCTTGAACATCTGCCAGCTCAGTTACCCCATTGTGTTATGAGCCACATCCATCCACCTCTGGCATCACTCCTTTCCTGCCAAAGTTAGCTAAACCTCCTTCCACCATTTTGCAATAACTCTCAAGCTGTAATCTTTCCAACACCTACTTCTAAAAGTAAATTTCATGTTTTTTCCAAGATAAATCTGTCACATTTATTGTAGTATTTTGTGTGATGGTCAATTTTATGTGTCAGCTTGGTTAGGCCACAGTAGTTGGTCAAGTGCAAGTTGGGATGCTGCTACGAGGTATATTTTAAATGAGGATAACATTTAAATCAGTAGACCTTTAGTAAAGCATATTGCCCTCCATAATGTGGGTGGGCTTCAGCCAATAAATTGAAGACCTAAAGGAAAACAGACTGAGGTTCCCAAATAAGAGAGAATTTGGCCTCCTTTCTGCCTTTATTCTGTATGCTATCTCTTCTTGTTTCCACTGGAATCTTGCCATTTTACTTTTTCTTCTTTCCTTTCCTGTTTCTCTTTTTTAAAATCTAGTTACTTTCCTTCATAATGTAAACTCAGATCACAAGGGCCAGAAGTTCGAGAGCATTGGAGAACTGTTAGCATAACTTTAATTTAGTTCATAGAATAAAATACTGTTATAAAAGTAAAAATAAACAAATGGAATCTAATCAAACTTACAAGCTTCTGTACAGAAAAGGAAACTAAATCAAATGAAAAGACAACCCACAGAATGGGAGAAAATATTTGTAATTGATGAAACCAACAGGACTTACTTTTAAAAATATACAAACAACTCAATAAAACAAAAAATAGAAAAATGGAAGAAGATATAAATGGACATCTTTCCAAAGAAGGCATACAGATGGTCAATAGGCACAAGAAAAGATGCTCATCATCGCTAATTGTTAGAGACTTGCAAATTAAAACTATAATAGGGTACCCTCACACTGGTCAGAATGGCCAGCATTAAAAAGTTTACAAATAACAAATACTGGAAAGGGATAGTGAAAAGGAAACACTCTTACACTGTTGGTGGGAATGTAAATTGGTACAGACATTATGGAACACATTATGAAGATTCCTCAAAAAAACTAAAAATAAATTTGCCATATGACACAGAAATCCAACTCTTGGGCATATACTTAGACAGAACTATAATTTTAAAAGTTACATGCACCTCTATGTTCATAGCAGCACTATTTACAATATCCAAGAAATGAAAACAATTTAAGTGCCTCTTGACAGATGAATTGAAAGATGTGGTAAATATATACAAGGGACTATTACCCATTAAAAAGCATGAAATAATGCCATTTGCAACAACATGGATGGACCTAGAAATTATCATACTAAGTGAAGTAAATCAGAAAGACAAACTCCAGATGATATCATTTACTCTAAAATGTGACTCAAATGAACATATCATTCTGTTTCTACGAAGCAAACAGTCTCACAGGCATAGAGAACAGGCTTGTGGTTGCCAAAGGGAGGGGGTTGGGGGGGAAGTATTGGGAGTTTGTGATTTGCAGATGCAAACTACTATATATAGGGTAGATAAACAGCAAAGTCCTACTGTATAGCACAGGCAACTGTATTCAACATCCTGTGACAAATCATAATGGAAAAGAATATAAAAAAAGAAATGTATGTATGTATAACTGAGCTGTTTTGCTGCATAGCAGAAATGAACACAACAGAAATTCTTCAGCTCTAACTCCCTAATGATCCTTCCTCTGACACTTACAAGTTTATAAACCTAAAGCTCATAGAGTCAAATTTCTTCCAAACAATATGATGGAAAGTCCTGCTTTTTCAATACACTCATCACTTCTACTGCAGCAACAACATTTTCAGTGTCGATAAGGATATCATTTGGCCAGAAAGTGCAACACAGCAGACCCTGATGATGCCAATGAACTCTTCATGGATTCTTAACATAGCCCATTGGGTTTATGTGGAATCAGCATATTAGAAAGTAACTGTAACGTTTAGTTGGATTAATTCCCTCCAGGCTGATTCAATGTTATATATAGCAAGATAAAATTTCCATGTGACACAATCAAGAGTCACAATGAACTGAAAAAATCAAATTACCCTAAACCTTAAAACTCCTAAAATTGATTACTATCTCCCTCAGCTATTTTATCTTCTGCAGTGTAAACAATAAATACCTCTTGGCTACCAAATCCATAAAAACATCTTTTGTTTCTAGCTGAATGAATTTTCTTTCTAAGGAACAACCACATATAATGCTGAACAACAAAAAGAAAAACTTGATTTTAATTCTGGCTTTAATATTTACTATCTGTGTGACTTTAGACAAATCATTTAAACGTTCTGTGCCTCTTTAGGTATAAAATAGGGGAAAATACTTATTATGAGGTGGATAGAGGCTACAACGCAAATGTATATTTTCAGTACTAAATATAAGACTGGTATTTATTATATACAAAAAAAAATAGCAGTGTCTTTTAATTGTTCAAATATATTAATAACTGCATACTATATTTGCACTGTAAAATCATTCAAGTCAATGTATGTACTCGATTTACACATCAAATGAAAACATTATTTTCTCTCATAAAACTAACATATGCGTATAATAAAATCTTCATAGAATTTAGGAGTAAATATAAGAAATAAGAGAAAATCATATTATTCTTAAAATGATAACCACTATTAACTATTTTCTAAAAATGTCAGATATTTTTATGTACATATTTTCTGCCAAAAAGGGAACCTCATGATAAATACTAATCTGTAACTGTTTTTCACTTAATTCATAGGAAAAATTTCCTAGTCACTTAGCCATCTCTAATAGCCTTTGACTACCTGCTGTGTCTATACAATAATTTAGGAAAAATTTTTGTCTTTGTAACCAGAGCAAGAACCCTAGAAAGAGAGAGAAGGCAGACTTTGCTAAGAAAATACTGTGATCAGTTCAGTTCAGTTCAGTCGCTCAGTCGTGTCCGACTCTGTGACCCCATGGACTGCAGCATGCCAGGCCTCCCTGTCCATCACCAACTCCCAGAGTTTACCCAAACTCATGTCCATTGAGTCGATGATGCCATCCAGCCAACTCATCCTCTTTCATCCCCTTCTCCTCCTGCCCTCAATCCTTCCCAACATTAGGGTCTTTCCCAATGAGTCAACTCTTTGCATGAGGTTGGAGTTTCAGCTTCAACATCAGTCCTTCCAATGAACACCCAGGATTGATCTCCTTTAGGATGGACTAGTTGGATCTCCTTGAAGTCCAAGGGACTCTCAAGAGTCTTCTCCACCACCGCAGTTCAAAAGCATCAATTCTTTGGCACTCAGCTTTCTTCACAGTCCAACTCTCACATCCATACATGACTACTGGAAAAACCATAGCCTTGACTAGACGGACCTTTGTTAGCAAAGTAATGTCTCAGCTTTTTAATATGCTATCTAGGTTGGTCATAACTTTCCTTCCAAGGAGTAAATGTCTTTTAATTTCATGGCTGCAATCACCATCAGCAGTGATTTTGGAGCCCCCCAAAAATAAAGTCTGACACCCCAGCCATTTCCCATGAAGTGATGGGACCAGATGCCATGATCTTAGTTTTCTGAATGTTGAGCTTTAAGCCAACTTTTTCACTCTCCTCTTTCACTTTCATCAAGAGGCTTTTTAGTTCCTCTTTACTTTCTGCCATAAGGGTGGTGTCATCCGCATATCTGAGGTTATTGATATTTCTCCTGGCAATCTTGATTCCAGTATGTGCTTCCTCCAGCCCATCATTTCTCATGATGTACTCTGCATATAAGTTAAATAAGCAGGGTGACAATATACAGCCTTGATGTACTTCTCTTCCTATTTGGAACCAGTCTGTTTTTCCATCTCCAGTTTTAACAGTAGCTTCCTGACCTGCATACAGGTTTCTCAAGAGGCAGGTCAGGTGGTCTGGTATTCCCATCTCTTTCAGAATTACCCACAGTTTATTGTGATCCACATAGTCAAAGACTTTGGCATAGTCAATAAGGCAGAAATAGATGTTTTTCTGGAACTCTCTTGCTTTTTTGATTATCCAGCAGATGTTGGCAATTTTATCTCTGGTTCCTCTGCCTTTTCTAAAATCAGCTTGAATATCTGGAAGTTCACAGTTCACGTATTGCTGAAGCCTGGCTTGGAGAATGTTGAGCATTACTTTACTAGCATGTGAGATGAATGCAATTGTGCGGTAGTTTGAGCACTCTTTGGCATTGCCTTTCTTTGGGATTGGAATGACAACTGACCTTTTCCAGTCCTGTGGCCACTGCTGAGTTTTCCAAATTTGCTGGCATATTGAGGTCAGCACTTCACAGCATCCTCTTTCAGGGTTTGAAATAGTTCAACTGGAATTCCATCACCTCCACTAGCTTTGCTCGTAGTGATGCTTCCTAAGGCCCACTTGACTTCCCATTCCAGGATGTCTTGCTCTAGGTGAGTGATCACACCATCGTGATTTTCTGGGTCGTGGAGATCTTTTTTGTACAGTTCTTCTGTGTATTCTTGCCACCTCTTCTTAATATCTTCTGCCTCTCTTAGGTCCATACCATTTCTGTCCTTTATCGAGCCTATCTTTGCATGAAATATTCCTTTGGTATCTCTAATTTTCTTGAAGAGATCTCTAGTCTTTCCCATTCTGTTGTTTTCCTCTATTTCTTTGCATTGATCACTGAGGAAGGCTTTCTTATCTCTCCTTGCTATTCTTTGGAACTCTGCATTCAAATGCGAATATCTTTCCTTTTCTCCTTTGCTTTTCACTTCTCTTCTTTTCACAGCTATTTGTAAAGCCTCCTCAGACAGCCATTTTGCTTTTTTGCATTTTTTTCCCATGGGGATGGTCTTGCTCCCTGTCTCCTGTACAATGTCAGGAACCTCCGTCCATAGTTCATCAGGAACTCTGTCTATCAATTCTAGTCCCTTAAATCTATTTCTCACTTCCACTGTATAATCATAAGGGATTTGATTTAGGTGATACCTGAATGGTCTAGTGGTTTTCCCCCTTTCTTCAATTTAAGCCTGAATTTGGCAATAAGGAGCTCATGATCTGAGCCACAGTCAGCTCCCAGTCTTGTTTTTGCTGACTGTATAGAGTTCTCCATCTTTGGCTGCAAAGAATATAATCAATCTGATTTCGGTGTTGAACATCTGATGATGTCCATGTGTAGAGTCTTCTCTTGTGTTGTTGGAAGAGGGTGTTTCCGATGACCAGTGCATTCTCTTGGCAAAACTCTATTAGCCTTTACCCTGCTTCATTCTGTACCCCAAGGCCAAATTTGCCTGTTACTCCAGGTGTTTCTTGACTTCCTACTTTTGCATTTCAATCCCCTATAATGAAAAGGACATCTTTTTTGTGTGTTAGTTCTAAAAGGTCTTGTAGGTCTTCATAGAACTGTTCAGCTTCAGTTTCTTCAGTGTTACTGGTTGGGAGATAGGCTTGGATTACCGTGATACTGAATGGTTTGCCTTGGAAAAGAACAGAGATCATTCTGTCATTTTTGAGATTGCATCCAAGTACTGAATTTCAGACTCTTTTGTTGACCATGATGGCTACTCCATTTCTTCTAAGGGATTCCTGCCCACAGTAGTAGATATAATGGTCATCTGAGTTAAATTCACCCATTCCAGTCCGTTTTAGTTCGGTGATTCTTAGAATGTCGACGTTCACTCTTGTCATCTCCTGACAGCATGTGGTCCACTGAAGAAGGGAATGGCAAACCACTTCAGTATTCTTGACTTGAGAATCCCATGAACAGTATGAAAAGGCAAAATGATAGGATACTGAACGAGAAACTCCCCAGGTCAGTAGGTGCCCAATATGCTACTGGAGATCAGTGGAGAAATAACTCCAGAAAGAATGAAGGGATGGAGCCAAAGCAAAAACAATACCTAGTTGTGGATGTGACTGGTGATAGAAGCAAGGTCTGATGCTGTAAAGAGCAATATTGAATAGGAAGCTGGAATGTTAGGTCCATGAATCAAGGTAAATTGGAAGTGGTCAAGGTAGTGATAATCCCACAGTAATGAGTAAAGTGGCATCCTGGGTGTCAGACTGGCATTGGAAGTCCAAAGGAAGAGGACATTGCCCCTCCCTAAAAAGGGAGGAGAATATGAATGTACTGCAGAAGTGAACTCAGAGAAGGCAATGACAACCCACTCCAGTACTCTTGCCTGGAAAATCCCATGGACAGAGGAGTCTGGTAGGCTGCAGTCCATGGGGTCACGAAGAGTCAGACACGACTGAGCAACTTCATTTTCACTTTTCACTTTCATGCATTGGAGAAGGAAATGGCAATCCACTCCAGTGTTCTTGCCTGGAGAATCCCTGGGATGGGGGAGCCTAGTGGGCTACCATCTATGGTGTCGCACAGAGTCAGACACGACTGAAGCAACTTAGCAGCAGCAGCAGTGTGTGTGTGTGCTGGAATGGGGGAGTGCAGTGAGAAAACCTCCCCTCCAATATGGAGATGTGGTACAGAAGAAAGATGAGACATGTCCAGTGGAATTTTTCAGTAAGGGAGGAGTAATATCTTGAT
Organism: Okapia johnstoni; assembly: GCA_024291935.2. NCBI lineage: Eukaryota > Metazoa > Chordata > Mammalia > Artiodactyla > Giraffidae > Okapia > Okapia johnstoni. The sequence continues at coordinate 31,836,355 of CM044311.1, forward strand.
AAGTAAGTTAAAAATAGCATGATGATTTGTATTTAAGTGATTATGGAAAATTAGATGACAAACCAGTCCGAAAAAAATCCTTAAGGGAAAAACTTTAAATATGTACCTTTTTACTTCTCCCATTGGTTTATTATGATTGCACTTTAATTTAATCGACATACTTTGGCGTGGTAAGTCAGGTTAAATGCTCTGTAGCTTCTGACTCTGCAATCCTGTAGCCCACCAGCCTCCTCCATCCATGGTATTTTCCCAACTAGGATATGGGAATGTGTTGCCATTTCTTTGTCCAGGTGATCATCCATACCCAAGGATTGAACTCTGGTCTCCCGCATCACAGTCAGATTCTTTACCTCTAAGCCACCAGGGAAGTCCCAAGTCAGGTTATATACCTTTTCTAATAGTCAAGAATCCCTGAAGATTTTTCAACCTCTTCCTTCCTATAAAAATTTCATTCTAAATAAAAAATTCCATTCTTAATTTCCCAAATGCATCATAAAATTTTCATCTTTAAATTTCTTACTCATATTTAACCAAATGCTTAAGAATCTAAGTTTTATGAATTTATATGAAATCTATGAATTTAAATTCTATCCTTTCTTAAAACTTACATTTAAGATTTATTGCCTCCATGAGTCCATAATGATTTCCTTCATCTCAAATTCTTTATCAGTTGTCACTTGCTACCCCTTGATGTGGGATACTTGCTTTATTCTACTCATGTCCTGTATGAAAAATTGGACCATGAAGTTAGAAATGTCATTTAATCTATAGGACTTATTGTGATACTATTCAGTGAAAGGCTACCATAAATATTTATCTTAAAATGCTCATATTTTGAATTTAATGTTTAATAATTTCGTACTTAAAGGATTTCAAAAAGAAACCATATTCTCAAATTGCAGAAACATTATGGTTACCCTCAGAGGAAAATTTCTGAATTGGATAATAGTTTGCAGTTTTCTCTACAAAATTCCTATTATAAATTCATGTTCTAAAAATAATAATTAAGAGACAGTTAATAATAACTATATCTTTAGTGCCAGAGACTAAATCCTTATATAGTTATTATATTTAATCCTTATAACACTCAGTGAGATTGACATTACCATTTACTGAAATTTATTGTTGAATATATTGGGAATTAAAATACTATAAATAACATACCTAAGAACATAAAGCTAGTAAGTAGTAAAGGTGGGAATTAAATTCAAGAGTATTTGACTCTAGTTTTAAACTACTACTGCAAATATAAACTAAAGCTTAAACTGAACTATACTTTTTAAAGAGCTTGTGTTGACTCATTATTCAAATAATTTTTTCAGATTAATTTGTCTTAATAAAATAAGAGGTGGAAGTTAGCTTTGCTTTGTGAGTTAATTTAATGAAGTAATAGACTCTTGAAAATCCTCTAGGATTTTAAATAAACTCTAGGTCAAAGGCAGACAAATTAGCATAACATTCATATTAATGCATCCCAAAGTGTGTTACACAAGCAGTCAATTACTTGGAATCTATACATTGCTAGATATATTATTTTCAAAGGGACTTTGGTTACTTATTATGGTGATGGATGACTCTGATGAAAATATCAACATGTCCAAGTTTTTCCTTCAATGTTTCTCCCATGAATATAATGATATATAATGAAGATTATTTAATGAGACAGGCAATGGGATATTTTGCAGTGGGTGCAATTGAATTTGATCTTCAAATCATAAAGTATGACATTCCTCATGATATTACCTACTGATGTTATTTGACCTTGCTATTGTTAGAATTAAAAAATGTATGAACAGACAACAACCAGTTCAACAGCTTTCAATAAACTGACATGGTTGTAAAATGAATGTATACACCCAAGGGAGACAATTTTCTTAAGGAGAGGGTTTTTCTTTTTAATACATACGGCTAATGGATTAGACATAGCAGACCTTCAGTACACAGCCTAGTATGTATATATAATTGTTATCAGCTAGCAAAGCTATAGGGGCTTCCCCAGTGGCTCAGGGGTGAAGAATTTACCTGAAATGCAGGAGCTGAAGGAGACACTGGTTATATCCTTGGGTCAAGAAGATTCCCTGGAGGGAGAAATGGCAACCCACTCCAGTATTCTTGCCTGGGAAATCCCATGGAAAAAGGAGTCTGGTGTGCTGCAGTCTATGAGGTCACAAAGAGTTGGACATGACTGAGCAACTGGGTGGTGGTGAGTGGTGGTGGGTGGTTTAGTCACTAAGTCGTGTCTGACTCTTACGACCCCATGGACTATAGCCTGCCAGGCTTCTCTGTCCATGGGATTCTCCAGGCAAGAATACTGGAGTGGGTTGCCATTTCCTTCTCCAGGGGATCTTCCTGACCCAGGAATTGAACCCCGGTCTCCTGCATTGCAGGCAAATTCTTTACCAACTGAGCTACAAGGGAGGACTGAGCAACTGAGTACACATCAAAACTATACTTAATTATCTATCACAGAGACACTTTAAATATGAGAAAATGAGCACAGAAAAATTAATTTAAATATGTGATAAGAAAAAATTTTATAGATAAATTTCTTTGTACTATGCTGTCATCTAGTTGGCCTGAGTGCCACACAGAAGTGAGCTGAACTTGAAGGTGCTCAAGAGGATAGGTTGAATTATCCCACTCTTGCAGTTAGAAGAGTTGAGAACATTTAATATTTTACATAAAAAAATAAATATTGTATTTCTAAGTAATGCATAATATTAGGTTTCAAGGGAGATTAAGCAACAGCTAGAAAGTGGCACAGCCAGCATGTGCAGTATGGCTTCAATTTCCATACTTATGAATGTTCTGATGCTGCCCCTCCAGGATAAATCTAACCAATCACTGTTCAAGGCACTAAGCCATCCTATATGTGCAAATCATTCAGCCCTCTGCTCATCAGAGTCAGTATTCTCTCTCTCTGAACTGTCAGTAAATTTCTAATTGAAAATCCTGTGTCCAAGCTCCTGTCTTTGCACAGCAAATACTCTGGAACATTGGATTGTGAGGAAAGGCAAATCATTTCTAAATGAGGTTCTTGACCACAACCATGGTCAGATAGGAGACTGGTCAGAGACCCTCAAAATGCCAAGTTCCTCTTGGAGTAATCAATTATAATATGAGGCATTGTAGAAAGAGCTGTTTAATGCCTGGGCTACAATTGCTGACTTCCCACTGTGTTATCTCAAAGAACTTACATTTCCTCTCTTGGCCACAGTCATAAGTAAAGCATAGTGTCCTGTATAAGGGTTTACCAGGTGGCACAGTTGTAAAGAACCTGCCCGACAGTGCAAGAGATGCTGATTATATCCTTGTGTTGGGAAAATGCCCTGGAGGAGGAAATGACACCCCACTCCATTATTCTTGCCTGGAAAATCTCATGGACAGAAAAGTCTGGTGGGCTATAGTCCATGGGTTCGCAGAGAGTCAGACATGACTGAGCATAAGCACACAAACGTACCTACACAGTCCAGTATCTGATATGGATTAAAACAACCACTGTTTCTTAAAGATTCTTTGAGCTAACAAGGCTGACCTAGGATAAAATTAAATTTAACCCTGAGTCTTTGTCATAGTCATGTGTCTAATAATTTGAAGATGTGTTGATACATTTTTTTAATTTTTCTTATAAAAAGAAAAAAAACATTTCCTAAAGAATTATGATTCTATAACATTAACTTTTTGAAAAAAGGAATTTACAGGAGGAATGTTTTTTCCCTTGAAACACAAGGGGAGCTATAATATAAATTTGTGAAATGTACAAGTTTGTTGAAAAATCACTACTGAGAGCATTTCTCTTTGGCATTTCAAACACATGTTAAATGTACTTTCTCTCTCTAAACAGGAAGTAGTTTTTTATCCAGGTTTTTCACCACATATATATTTACAAAGTGCTGTAGAAATAAAAATAGTTTCTTCCTTGTGACAGGAAATGTTAAATATAGTTACTAAAATGAGCTCTGGATCAATACATCAGTGTAGTTCAGGTTTCCTGATTTCCAGAAAGATATGAAGCAAACTTGTACATAATTGAAGTTATAAAAAGAAGCCATTGTTACTTAGGGGCATTTTCCTCAGAAAAAATATAGCTCCCTCTCCCGCAGATCATGCCTACTATGTAGTTCTGAAAAGTTGCTTTTGCCAGAATATCCTGAAGTTCAATCTATCTCTAAAAGACCCTTCTTCACTTTTCATTCCTATTAGTAAGCAGGATGAGTACTTTTATATGTCAACTTGGCCAAGCCACAGGGTTACCAAATATTTGGTCAAGCCTTACTCTGGATGTATTTATGAGAGTGTTTTAGATGAGATTAATATTTGCATTAGTAGCTTGGGAATAGCAGAATTCTCTCTTTTCCAACATGAGTGGTTCTCATCAAATCAGCTGAAGGCCTTAATAGAACAAAAAGGTTGACTCTCCCTCAAGTGAGAGAATTTGTCCTGCCCAACTACATGAGCTGAGACATTGCCTCTTCTTGGGTCTTGAGCTTGTCAGCTTTCAGACTAGAATATCAAGTTCCCTGTTTCTCAAAATTTTGTACTCAAACTGGCACCACACTATTGGTTCTCTTGAGTCTCCAGCTTGCCAATTGAAGATGCGGGGACTTCTCAGCTTCCATAATAATGTGAACTACCTTATAATATATGTTTTATTTCATAATTATATGCACTTCCTAATACAATGATTTCATGGAATAATAATGTAATAATAATATAATCCTCATAATTTATAATTATATAATATATTTATCCATATATATATCACCTATTGGTTCTGTTCCTCTGGAGAAGCCTAATACAATAAGTTCTAGATGAATTTAAGTAAACATAGCTACATAACAGAAGAATTTCCTTTCATCAAATAACTTGAACTGAAAGAGTTCCCTGTACCCAAATATGAGTTTAATTAATTTGGGTTTTTGTTCAATTCTGTGATCTTCATTTGTGAAAGAATGAAAACATTAGAAACATTATGGTTGATTTTATTTATCTTTATGTAGAAATTTTTTTGAGAAATTGGATTCTTTTTGCCATCTCACTTCAGATTTTCTCTCTCTTCCCTATCAAACTCGAGGGTTTTCAGGAGGTGCAAAAGTATATTTTACTCTTAACCCAAGAGAAACACAAAGTTTTGCTGTAATGTACTTTAGAACTTTTGGAACTACTGGCTATTTATTAATTCTATGTCCTACCTATATTACTATAGATTGATAACTACAGTTTCATGTTACTGAGCCTCCTTACTTACGTACTATGGCAGAAAATGGGAAAATGAATAGAAATTAGAGAGTCCCTACATCCAGGGGCTGTATTAGGGTCCTCTAGAGAAACATAACCAATCAATTATTATCTAGCTATTAAGAGAAGTAGCTCATGCAATTATAGAGGCTGAGAAGTTGCACCATTTGCCATTTTCAGCTGAAGAGCCCATGTGTATTTCAGTACAAGTCTGAACATCTGAGAACTAGGGGAACATAAATCCTAGTCTGAGGGAAGGAGAAGATGAGATAGCCTAGCTCAAACAGTGAGGCAAGGTGAAAGGACTTGAACTGTTCCTTCCCCTGCCTTTGATGTCTTTCAGGCCCTCAGTAGATCTACTGATGTTAACCTACACTGGAGAGGGCGATCTACTGAATCCACTGATTCAAATGCTAATCTCATCTGGAAACACCCTGACACATACCTAGAAATAATATTTAATCTGAGCACCCTGTGGCCAGTCAAACTGACACATAAAATTAGTGATCATAGGGGCTGAAATATTAATAATTTATTACTTAGTCTTTCCTCTCTTTCTTGTTGTCATTCATTTATGCAACTTCAATTGTCTTTCTCCCTTTGAACTTCACGTCTTAGATTCTGATTTCTACACTATACCAAGACCGAGTGTCAGATAAACACCATAACTAAATAACATTTAGTTACTTAGTCGCTTTCTGGATAAGACTGAAAGTAAATTTAGAGAACAAAATGCAATTCATCCTTAAAAACACAGTTAAACATTAAATATACTATCCTAAAACAATCTCAGAAGTAAGTTTGTTTAAGAATAAAAAAGATAATCAAAGGGAAATAATAATACAAGACATCTTAATCTAGTTCAACAATATACAGGAGGCCTAAAATCAACTATTAATACCAAAAATAGCAAAAAGATAGCTATAAATAAGGGCTTCTTCCATATCTGCCTACAATATAGAGAACCTTGAGATGAAGGGACCAAGTGGAAATTTGGAGAGAAGCTGAGAAAGGAAAGGAATGCCAAGGTTTTTACTCATCTATCAAATATGACTCTCAGAGTATAAAGGAGAATAAATGGTTCACTTCTCATCTGATGGATACTTGACTCACATGAAGATTTGTCTGCTTGGGGCTAGGAGTAGGGGTGTTTGGTGTTAGGGAGAATGGGGCGGGGGAATCTCTTCAGAAGAAAGCTTTTGTTTTTGGAGCAGATGACACTGAGTTTTCTAAATGTTGTATTGCAATTACAGAAAACTTTTTTCAGACTACATGGTCTACCACTGCAGTTGTGGGGTGTAGGGGGAAATCTGGAGGAATATCTCATCAAGAAACTATGGAAAAGAGTAAAAGGAAGCATGGCACATATGGTGGATGAGGTGGCCAAATGAAGACCAGACAAGATGGACACCATGCAAAAACAAACATCATTTTTAAAGTTTTGCATATTTGGCTTTTTCAGGTGCAATCATCTTGTAAGTGTAACTAAAATAATCGAACATGGAAATTAATTTTCCTTCTTACTATACATTCATTCATACAAATCCTAAACTGTTTAATCAAAAGAGGTGGAAAAACAATTGCATGGGTACAAACATCATTCTATACAAACTGAAGCTGCATTGGAAAAAAAAGTCTAACCACTGGACTTCTCAGGTGTATCTTCCCCTACAAAATAAATTAATAACAAATCAGAGCAAGACTTACATGATTGAAGATCCTGCTGACCTTTTAAATCCTGACAATGTGATCTTTTCTGGGTATTTCCAATGGCACTATCACTATTAGTAACGTACTGGAGTCATGTTTTGTACTTTGTTCCTCGATTCTGTGTCTGACATATTTTTCTTTAATTTCTAACCAAGAGAAGGCCTATAAAGCATGTCTGGAGAAAGGCAGCTCTCCTCTGAGACATGGCATTAGAAGAAAAGGTCTGTTTTCAGGTCAGCCACTTGGGTGGAATTACTCTCCAAGGGCAACATTGTTTCTCTGAGGGAAGGTGTATTTTCCTTCTTGCCCTTCACAGAGCTGAGATACACAGTTCTGCAACACCAGTCACCTCTTGGACTCACCACCTAGTTTATCAAGGGGAAGATGGCTCTGGGAGCAACTACAAAAAGGAAGCTACTCTGATTTAGATGGTGCTGAAACACAGGCGAGGGTTTCTCCCTCCTGTCTCATTTGATCATTTTTCATGCTTTACCTCTGCTGCTTGGGGCCGATTTATCTTTCTTCCCCCGCATGCTATGCTTTAAGTGTTTTCAGTTCTAACTGGAACTTGTCTTTGAACCAAGAAGATTTACTTCTCTCCTGGTTCATTTCTTCCTCTCATTCCTGTTTATTCTCACCCTGGCTCTTAAAGCGTTTTCCTCGATGATGTGAGTGTTCCATCTATTTTCATCTGTCTTCATCTCCTGCCTGAGAACCCCTTTATCAAGAAATGTGTAGTACAGTACAAAGATGGGGGGATTTGGCTGAAAGATTAGGCTGTGTGACCTTTGGCATGCCAATTAACCACTTTTAAAAGCAGATTTCTCTCTCTACAATGAGGATGGATGTTAGATTCAGTTATCTCAGTGATCATCCTAGCTCTAGTTTGCCGGGTTTCATGTGTTCTCACAGTGCTCAGTTTATCATGCAAGCACAGAACATGGGTATTTGTGTCCTATTGCTGCTGTAGGAAATCATCACAAATGCAGTGGCTAAAACAGGACAAAAATTTGTCATTCTATAGTTCTGTACAGCAGAAGTCCAACATGGTCTCATTGTGCTAAAATCGGGATATTGGCTGGACTGTGTTCCTTCCTGGATTCTCTAGGGGAGAATCTTTCAAGAATTCAACTGATCAGATTGAGCATGTTTTGATAATTCAAGATAATTTGATAATCTCTTGACTTCAGTGTCAGGAGATATTAGCTTTGATCATATCTGCAATTCCCTTTTGCCATGTAAGGTAACATATTCACAGGGTGTGAGCATCGTGGGGAACCATTATCCTGCCTACCACAACATGTTACTTGCTAACACAAGCGTTTAATGTCTAGTAGCACCAAATTAAGCCAAAGCAATCTGATACTTCTTCCTTTTTCTGCTTTTCTTGTTTCAGAAGGATCCTGGAGTGACCCAACTTAACCTCAAATTTTCAGACACTATCAGTGTCTGGGATATACACTTCGGAAGCCACCCCACACCATCTTTTAGATTAGCTCTTCTAAGAATCTCTATTCCTTCCCAGAACTATTCTGAATCTCTATTGTCTCTGCTCAGACTCGCAGTATGTTACTAAATGTATTCTAAGGACTGCCCCTTCTCTACTAAATCGTCAATATCCTACAGTAGGTTTCCATTATTGGTTTCCTCTCCTTTGATCTTCAGTCACTCTAAGTGGCTGCTGCTTTCTGATGATATACTCTATGTCCTTAATGGGGACAAACCTGGACACTCAGATTTTGGCTTCCTGCTGTGGTTTCTAAACATTTGAATAAAAGGAGTAATACTTATCTAGCCCTCTAGACTTTTGTTTTGAGATTCCTGCACCAGCCATATACTTCATTATCCTCTCCAACTGTCATTATAGATTCTGGGCCAACTTCATGGGTGATGGACCAAAGCAATCACACAGGGCCTCACACTCAAAAGGAGCAGGCATGCTAAGGATATAAAGCTGCTTGCTCACCATCTAGAAAATTTTAATAGCTCAGCTTTGGATTTATATATTTTTTATATTTTAAAAAATTTTATACTTATAAAATATAAATTTTTTATATATTTCTATATATTTATAGTGCAATCTGATGGTATAATTGAAGCACGTACTAGTGGCTTACAGCCTTGGTTCACTGACCTGCTGATTCCTTATGCTTCTCTATCTCCCTGGGGTGGGTTCACTGCCACCAGCTCCCCATCCCTGCCCAGTCATCTGATCACTTGTACCATCCTCTTTCCTTGGCAGAGTCTGGATATAGACAAAGAGAGAGATGAAGTCAGTAGCCAGTTGTAGGGTGGAGCTCTGGACATCAGTGAGGACATGCAGTTGCCCAGCCACTAATCCTGCCCAAGAAAGTGACTTCCCTTAGCAAATAAAAAGCACCATGACAGGTACAGTGAGACATGGGAAAAAGTAAAGAAAACACATTTTTTCCTCAGTGTTTTGGGTATGGTACCCTGAATTTTCATTTTATACCAGGACCATAAATTATGTAATTTGCCCTAATATTTTAGTTCAAGATTTTTGAATTTCAGCACTTTTGACATTCTTGGCCGGGTAATTGTTGAGAGTTAACATCCTCTAAGTCACAGAATACACAGAAGCATCCCTAACATTTACCCACTAGCACCATCTCTCAGTTGTGACAACCCAAAAAGCCCCCTAGGAAGAGTAAAATTCTCCCAGTTGAAAATCATTGGTTTGGTTTCTAGAAACTTAATACTGGCTCTTGAGCTTCCTATTTGATGAAGGTGCTGATATCTATGTTCTATAGTGAAAGTGATGGTGTTAGTCAGTCTTTTAGTCAGTCGCGTCCCACTCTTTGTGACCCCATAGACTATAATGCTCCAGGTTCCTCTGTCCATGGAATTCTCCAGGCAAGAATACTGGAGTGGGTTGCCATTCCCTTCTCCAGGAAACTTAAGTTAAGTGACTCTTACTTTCTAATATGAATAGCATCACAGATTCTAGACCGAAGGCTAGATTTGATCTTGATTAGTAGTATTAATCATTTGACTTTGATTAATAGTATTACTGTGAGAAAATTACTTAATGGCTCACAACCTGGTTTTCTGACCAATTAAGTAAAATCAGTAGTAATAACAGTAAGTACAACAGAAAGTTGTGTGTGAGAATTAAATGACACAATATATGTGAAGATATTAGCATTGTGTTTGGATTGGCACATAGTGAGTAATCAATAAATGGTTTTGTTATTATTACCATTAGAGTCAACTCCACCACTCCTAGAGAACTTGACAATGCTGGCTCCTTAGAAGTACAAACGTCTTCCTTTTACTGATTTTTTCATTAATCTTTTGATTGTTTAGCGCAATCACTGGTAGTTTTGACCTTAGATAATGTCTATCTTCTTTACTGTTCTAAGTTAACAGTAGAGGTTTTCTTAGAGGTCATGGGGTCCTGACAGCAGAAGTCAGCAAAGTTAGGTCATTTCTTTTCTGCACAGCAGCCCAAATGCCATCTCTTTCCATTTTATTTCTTTTGAACCTCCTGCAGAATTGCTGTTTACCATGTGAGGGTCATTTACAGAGCAGAAACTGACCATGTCCAGCCTAGTGAGAGTCTTTCCATTTCATCCACCAGTCTTCTCTGATTCTCTTAGGGCTTCTTCAAGTGCTTTCCAACACCAAGAAAGGCCACTTCCATAAAATAATAATTCAAAACATATAAAAGTAAATAGCTATTATTTACCAAAAAATGAGAAAATGCTGATTTCCTCAAGTGAATAATAAATAATTACCAATAAAAAGCATGTTGACAAAACCTATAGACTTAAGGTAGAACCCGTGAGGGTATAGCACAAGAAAAATCCTTTCACAAATTACACCATTTACAGATGTGCAGAAAGTTAAAACTAGTAGTGACTAAAAGTAACATTTCTGAGATAAAGCTACAATAACATCACATTCTTATAAAAGTAAATATTTGGATTAAATATAGACAACATCATCTTTACACACACAAACACAGTGTAATCTGGAGTCTGTTGGGTAAAGCATCATTTAAGCAAAAAAAGCTTAAGCTCCCTCTTTCTAACTTTTTTTTTAAGTCAAATAATAGGCCGGAAGTTATTCAGACTGACCGAAGAGTCATTTGAAGCAATACCTTGAGTTAATTGCTCACCTTCAAGTTCCTTGCACATTTTTTTTCCCCAAAAACTTTCAAGTAAATGAGATAAACTAATTTGACTGATCACTTAATTCCCTGAATGGTTTATTGTTATATTCAAAGAAAGAGCAGAGGTGTTGTTAAATATGTTGGCAGTTGGATTCAGCTGAGATGTGTGTCCGTAGCTCTCTGTACATGACCCATTACTGCATTCATCAGTTTGTATTCTAATTATGTCATCATTTTCCATCTGGGCACTGGACTGTCATCTCCTTGTGCCAAAGTGCCTGGCATAGGTTAGACCTCAAAACATATTCACTCATTTGTGAATTATCTATGCTTCAACAATTTTCGCCTGGTTGAATATTAAAAAAAAAAATGATATAAATGTAAACAGAAAACATTGGGAAAATCAAAGGCTTATAATGGAAAAATCAAAGTACTATAGATAAAATGCATGCCTGTTACATTGAAAATTGCTTATAAAGTCTTACTTGAAATGAGGATATATAGTTCCAATTTTTAAAAAAGTGCTAATATAGAAACACAGAAATCCTTTCCTTTTGAAATGGAAGAAATTTGATCATGAACCAAAAAAAGTTTGAATGGAACTGAAACATGCCATTTACCTGATGTAAAAGATTGAGCCTAAGTCTTAAAAATTAGAATGTAAAATTAGAAACCTTTATTATTAAAAAAATTATATTCATCTTGGTTGTATTTTGGGTAAGAACTTTTTCAAAACAGATGACGTTTCCTTCATAACCTAAAATGTTTCATGCATATTCATTTAGATTCCTGAGAGGATATCATTATCTCATCCAAAAAAGAATTAATGATCCTTAATGGTTTCCGATGACACTTTGTCTTTGTCCCTTTCTCAACTGTGCAGATGACTTTAAGCATACAAATGTTCCTGTTCATGCTTTGACCTCTAAAGTCTCTTGCATGATCCCAGGATTGAAAAGAAATCATTCTTCCTACACTGTCGTGAATTTTGTATTCTTCTTTTACACATTAAAAAAAAAAATGCACCGGGTTTACCTTACGTATTTGGACCACATATTTGGGCTTCCCTGGTGACTCAGATGGTAAAGACATGGGCTCAGTCCCTAGGTTGGGAAGATCCCCTAGAGAAGGAAAGAGCTATCCACTCCAGTTTTTTTACCTGGAAAATTCCATGGATAGAGGAGACTGGTAGGCTACAGTCCATGGGGTCGTGAAGAGTTGGACCCAACTGACTGAGCAACTTTCACTTTTACCACATATTTAGAAATAAAAAACAGCAAAATAAGAAAGGAATACTTGTTGAGTCATAAAGAAAAACAGAGTACTGATTATAAAGGACCCTCTAAGCCTTTATGAGAATTTGAGACCAGCTCCTTACAGAAACAGGAAATCATGGAAGAGTTACTAGAAATGAGCAAATCAGACAGACCTGGGTTTAAATATAGCTTAATGTCCATACAGTTCCCTCAATTCCACAATGGGCATAAAACTAGTAACTATTAGAGCTCAGTAGGTTATTGGGTTTCTCCAGTGGCTCAATGGTAAAGAGTCCATCTGCCAATGCAGGAGACACAGGAGACATGGATCCTATCCCTGGGTCAGGAAGATCCCCTGGATACAGAAATGGCAACCCACTCCAGCATTCTTGTCTGAAAAATCCCATGGATAAAAGAGCCTGGTGGGCTACAGTCCATGGGGTCACAAAAAGTCAGATGCAACTGAGCATAATAGATTATAAGACTAAAATGAATATAAATGATTTATTAACAATATGCTGACACCTAATAAACACATACACATAATATAGCCTGTTCAAAAGTTTTTTTAGAAATTTATACTATGTGTAAAAATGAACCAGTGATGATTGAAAGATTCTAGAGAGGGTAGAAGGCATGATCTGATTTCATTCTTCCTCTCCCTCCATTATCCTGGTCTATCCTGGCCTGATTTTGAAATGAAAGCAATATTTCTCTCCCCAAGGCCTATACCTTCTCTTGTTGGTGGTTAAGGAGAGGGAAGACAAGAGATAGCTGTCTGCTTACATCCCTGGGCATCTACCCAGATTGGGATGGCATTTCTCACCCCATACCAGCTCTGTTTCTATCTGTATCTAGTATGTAGTCTCATGGTAGTCTCAGTTAGACTGTGTGGTATTCCTTTGTGGGCATACTTTGCCCATTCAAAACAGTGTTCCCTCAGATAATGGCAGCTACTTCTCTGTATGGCCTGACAATGATCCAACACCCAAGTGCTCCATGGATGGTATATTGCTTTCTTCAACTGACCCACATAGAAAGTTCAAAGGCTTTTGCTTTTCTCCCTGCTTTATCCACTGTGCTCCTTCCTATAGAAACATGACATCTGCTAAAGGTCTTTCCAAGAAACCTGATGTGGGAAAGGCACTCTTTTCCTCCCAGGCATTCTATACCAAGTTACAAATAGCAGGGGGAAAATTTCCCTCCCAGTCCCCCAGCTGTTAAATCTTTGGGCAAGAATCGTGAACCATACTCTAAATTCATTGTTGTTTAGTTGCTAAGTTGTGTCCAGCTCTTTGTGACCCCATGGACTATAGCCTGCTATTCTCTGTCCATGGGATTTCCCAGGCAAGGATACTGAAGTGGGTTGCCATTTCCTTCTCCAAGAGATCTTCCTGACTCAGGGAACAAACTCAAGTCTCCTGCATTGGCAGGCAGATTCTTTATCACTGAGCCACCAGGGAAACCCACTCCAAATTGATACACATCTCTAAACTCTTAAGTGAAGTTACCAAGTTTGCTCAAAAACTTCTCCATGCTGTTCCTCTCTGTTGTTCATTGAGTAGTTTTGTAGACTGCAACTGAGAAGCCTCAAGCCTAAGGCCAAGAATTCAGTCTCCCTTTCTTTCAGGGATCTCTAATCTCTAATCTAATAATCTAATCTCTAATCTCTCTAAGCATAAATTCCACTGACTGGTGAAAGTAAAAGGGTAGGGTGGGTTAGGTCCTTTCACCTTGAATAATTCTTTCCCCTCAAAGCAGATGATTCCAGATTCTGAGTCTTCTCTCTTCTTTCCCACCCTCAGGTACTGCTTTATATGATATGGTGGGGATGAGCGGTGGATGATAAGGAGAGAGGGGCTTGTTTTATCTTTTTCTGATGAAAATGTGGAGTATTCCACCTAGTTATTGTGGGGGTAACTAAGCTACTTCTTCACCTGGAGATGGAATAATCTAGTATGCAGAGGAAATATAAAGAAGCAGCTATAATTTGGGCAGTGGAAGAGAACAGAAAGGAGCAGGTGGAATGTTTTGAACTAAAGCAATAGCTCACATGAGAATTAAGATAAAAAACAAATAACCAAATGAGTGGATGGGAGTATACCACTGTAATAATCTGTACTTACTCGTTTGGGCTTGTCAATAACTAAGTTTTTCCCAGGCTGCTTCATTATGCATACAATATAGTAAAGACATTTGAGAGTTAAGGAATATTAACAAAATCCATATGCAACATTGTAATTCCCTTTTGCATCATGAAGACATGGATTCTATGTCACAGATGAGACTTTCTTCATCACTTCATTGGCTTTGTTTTGGGAATCCTGCTGGTAACTCATTTAATTGTTGGCATGGCTCCTGATGAATACTAGAGTTGTGGGGGTGACAGAATTATGCAGGGTTTTTCTGCTAGAATTGTTTTATTTTCCTATCAGGATTGGAAGTCAAGTCTGTATTTTAAAAATATATGGTCATGTTTCACTTTTTCTTCATTTAATTTTGAGGCTTTTATTATTTAATTTCTTAATATCTCAATTTGATTATTTGAAACCATCACTGGCAAACCTTGTATTTACAGTTTCAAGTAGTCAGGGAAAGTTATATTTTGTATTATCCTTAGGCATTATAAATTCCTGAGTGTTATGCAAAGTATGACTAGAATGATATGCACAACGGGGGATTCAGTTTTTAATAAAAGTGACTCTTATTTTTAATTATAGCAATTAAGATCTTTTTATTGGCAAGAAGACTACCGCATTGCAGTTGTAAGGCTTTGTTTCTGTGCTTCCATTGGGCTTAGAATATATCCTACTCTTTTGGGCATGGTTATTTCCAAGGCTCGAGATTACTGAAACTAGAAAAGTGATATACAGAAGGCAGAATTTTTCAAAATATGTCTGAGGAACTGTTTTTATCTTTAGAGGCTCAGTTGTTCATCATATCTTATGAAAAGACAAGAAAAAGCAGCAATGCCTAAAGAATGAATATGTGTCTTTGTGGAAACCTTGGTAGAAAATATATTGTCACTATAACATATTGTGAATGGATATTACACATCAGCTTGGGTATATACTTAAATGGTATGTTTTAAACAAATGACATTTTCATTTGTTCACTCTCTGTACATGATCTTCTTAAAGATGAAAACTCATACAGGAATTAAAACTACCAGAATGCCAAGCCTGTGCTAGTTCTATTGCTGTGGTAGACCTAATTAAACCTGAAAGTTCCCAATATTTTCACTGACATCATTTGTGTTGTAATTAACATGTTTTACAGGTAAGATGGTTATTTTCAGGTGAAGTCTTTCATCTTGTCGTGTTTAAAACTACAAAATTGAAATAATAAAACTATAATTATGAAAATTTCCCAACCACAAGTTTCTACATGAGATGGTACAACACCTGAGCAAAAATGAAAGGTAATTAAATGCAGATGGGTATAAGACTACAGAAGTTTAGAGCACTGCCTAGCGTTTCTATCTTTCTGGTATATTTTAACAATATTTGCAATTTGGCAAGCTATTTAGATGAAAGTATTATTCTGAACTTATAAAAATGCATCTTTTTGAGCAGATGGCATAGCAAACTACAACAGTGTAGATGATGAAGAATCAGAGAACTATATATAAATATTATGATGACACCTGGAAGTCTGTAAAATGTATATAAAGTAGCATAACAGTTGGGAACATATGAATCTGTAGTCTGAAATATATACAAACACATACATACATCTTTTTAGATATAAAATTTTGGACTAGGTAATATACATACTCAATAGATAAGTAACCAGACGTATTTCTTAATATCATTGCAATATTTACAATGGATTTTTTAACTCCCATATTTTACCTAAATTCATTTCAGTAAGAATTATTATAAAGAAATGGAGCCCCATTTATAGTAGTTTTCTTTTAATAAATGGAAAAAATTGGCATTCCGCCTTATCGGTCATCATAAAAAAATGGGAGAAAAAGACATGGCTGTTAACAGAATGATTTGATCTGTCGTGTTGATGGGCAGAGATAAAAAGTGCTGAGAACCATACCTCAAGTTGGCACAGCTCACTGAAAGCAAATTTGCTGTGAATGATGATAATTTGTACTGAAAGAAATTAGTGCCAATTTGATTAGGAACTGTCCTTCTGTTCAGATTGCAGTGGCTAATATATCCTGTCGCAGTTACAGCTTTATCTAGGATATAGGAGTAAAACAAAAATGGTTCATAGAGGAAAGAGAATGAGTATTTTACTTCTTTGATTTGTAATTTTTTGGAGGACCAAGAGAAGGAACAGGAAAGAGATGATATTTATTTTACATTTCATTAAAAACTACACATTTTTTTTTTTACCTGTAACCTGTATTTGTTGTTCATTATTCAGTCACTCAGTTGTGTCAGACTCTTTATGACCCCAAACACTGAAGCCCGCCAGGCTTCTCTGTTCTTCACTATCTCCTGGAGTTGGCTCAAATTCATATCCATTGAGTTAATGATGCCATCCAACCATCTCATCCTTTGTTGCTCCCTTCTCTTTCTGCCCTCGACCTTTCCCAGCATCTGGGTCTTTTCCAACGAGTCAGCTCTTCACATCAGGTGGCCAAAGTACCACAGCTTCAGCTTCAGCATCAGTCTTTCCAAGGAATATTCAGGGTTGGTTTCCTTTAAGATCGATTTGTGTGATCTTGCTGTCCAAGGGACTCTCAAGAGTCTTCCCCAGCATCACAGTTCAAAAGCATCAGTTCAGCACTCAACCTTTTTTATGGTCCAACTCTCACATCTGTACATGACTACTAGAAAAACCATAGCTTTGACTATACAGACCTTTGTCAGCAAAGTGATGTCTTTGCTTTAAAATGTGCTTTAAGGTTTGTCATAATTTTTCTTCTAAGAAACAAGCAGGGCATTATGATAAACTGTCAAGCTCAAATAATAATGCAGGAAATAAAAATGACATTTTACTAATACTTATTAATTTGGTCATTGTGTCTCTATTAGAATGCTGCTCCATGGAGTTAACCACTTTGTCTATATCTAAATAATGCCTGGCACATGTTACTGATAATAACTAACACTCAAAGATTCCTTAGGACATCATTCATTAATTTAATTTAGTATGAAATGGATATTAGAGCCAGTTTCTCCATTTCAGGTATGAGAAGCCTAAGGCAAAGAAAGGTTAAGTAATTTGTTCAAGGTCATATTACTAGACCTTGATAGAGATATGATCTGAACCCAAAAAGTGTGGCCCCAGAGCCTGTACCTAACCACGATGGTACAGACTTTGAAAATATATGCTCAATAAATAAATTGGTAAATAAAATTTTATTACTAGTGAAGTTTTGAGTACTGTATATAACACACTTTGTTAAAAACACATCTGGTGGTATATATATATATATATAATATATATATACACACACACACACACAATGGACTATTGCTCAGCCATTAAAAAGAATGAAATAATGCCAGTTGTGTCAAAGTGGACGGACTTGAGACTGTCATATGAGTGAATTAAGTAAGACAGAGAAGGAGACCTATTATATAACATCCCTTATATGTGGAATCTGAAAAGAAATGATGCAAATTAACTTACTTACAAAACAGAAAGATACTGAGAATGAACTTATGGTTGTTGAGGGGAAAGGATAGTTAATGGATTCTGGGATAGACATGTACACTCTGCTATATTTAAAATGAATAATCAACAAGGACCTACTATATAGCACATGGAACACTGATCAGTGTTATACGGTAGCCTGCATGGGAGGAGAGTTTGGGAGAAAATAGATACACGTATATATATAGCTGAGTTCCTTCACTGTTCACCTGAAACTAACACAACATTGTTAATCAGCTATGCTTGTGCCCATGCGAAGTCACTTTAGTCATGTCTGTCTTTGCGACCTTCAGTTCAGTTCATTTGCTCAGTCATCTCCAACTCTTTGTGACCCCATGGACTGCAGCACACCAGGCTTCCCTGTCCATCATCAACTCCTGGAGCTTGCTCAAATTCATGTCCAGTGAGTCAGCGATGCCATCCAACCATCCCTCCGTCGTCCCCTTCTCCTCCTGACTTCAAGCTTTCCCAGCATCAGGGTCTTTTCCAATGAGTCAACTCTTCGCATCAGGTAGCCAAAGTATTGGAGTTTCAGCTTCAGCATCAGTCCTTCCAATGAATATTCAGGGCTGATTTCCTTTAGGATTGACTGGTTTGATCTCCTTGCAGTCCAAGGGACTCTCAAGAGTCTTTTCCAACACCACAGTTCAAAAGCATCAAGTCTTCTGCACTCAGCTTACTTTATGATCCAACTCTCACATACATATATGACTACTGGAAAAACCATAGCTTTTACTAGACTGACCTTTGTCACAAAAGTAATGTCTCTGATTTTTAATATACTGTGTAGGTTTGTCATAGCTTTTCTTCCAAGGAGCAAGCGTCTTTTAATTTCATGGCTGCAGTCACCATCTGCAGTGATTTTGGAGCCCAAGAAAATAAAGCCTGTCACTATTTCCATTGTTTCCCCATCTATTTACCATGAAGTGATGGGACTGGATGCCATAATCTTTGTTTTTTGAATGTTGAGCTTTAAGGCAGCTTTTTACTCTCCTCTTTCACTTTCATCAAGAGGCTCTTTAGTTCTTTACTTTCTGCCATAAGAGTGGTGTCATCTGCATATCTGAGATTATTGTTATTTCTCTTAGCTATCTTGATTCTAGCTTGTGCTTCATCCAGACTGCATTTCACATGACGTACTCTGCATATAAGTTAAATAACCAGGGTGACAATATACAGCCTTGACATACTCCTTTCCCAATTGGGAACCAGTCAATTGTTCCATGTCTGTTTCTAACTGTTGCTTCTTGACCTGCATACAGATTTCTCAGGAGGCAGGTAAGGTGGTCTTGTATTCCCATCTCTTTAAGAATTTTCCACAGTTTGTCATGACCTACACAGTCAAAGGTTTTGGCATATTCAGTAAAGCAGAAGCAGATGTTTTTCTGGAACTCTCATGCTTTTTCGATGATCCAACGGATGTTGGCAATTTGATCTCTCATTTCTTTGCCTTTTCTAAATCCAGCTTGAATATCTGGGAGTTCTCAGTGTACGTACTGATGAAGACTTGCTTGGAGAATTTTGAGCATTACCTTGCTACCATGTGAGATGAGTGCAATTGTGCAATAGTTTGAACATTCTTTAGCATTTCCTCTCTTTGGGATTGGTTTTAAAACGGACCTTTTCCAGTCCTGTGACCACTGCTGAGTTTTCCAAATTTACTTGCATTATATTTATCATTCTTTGTTATTATTTTTCTCCAGTTTGTGGGTCACCCACCCAGCAGTTATGGGATTTGATTTAATGTGATTGTGCCCCTCCTATGGTCTCATTGTGGCTTCTCCTTTATACATAACCCTGTCCAAAATCTTTTGAAATCTCAATCATTTACTTTCTCCCCAAATGAAAGCACACATTGGTTATCTACAGGAAAAATTACAAATCTATTAGCATGACATGAAAGACTCCAAAAGCAAACTTTTTTCCCCTACCAACAGGCTCCTTTTTCTTCCTCCCATGTCTATTTACAATGCTGTCTGTACTTGGATTGCCACCACTCTCAAATCATGGAGCCACTTAACACTTGCCGATAAGACCTCTTCTCTTTGTGGAGCATCTCCTGTGTATTCCAGCTCTTCCCTATAGTCAGGAAATGACCAGCATGCACTTCTTTAATCCTTCTCTCATACTGAGTACACACTTCTTTTGTGGCATTGCATTATACTGATTTGTTTCCATGAATTTTCCCCAGCTAAATGGTACCTTGAGGTCAGAAATTTTTATTACACAACGTTTTACTTTGAACACCTAGCACAGTGTGTGGAATGATAGACACTCAATAAAGCTTTAAGGGGTTCTTAAAATGAAATAACAGGATAATGGAAGGAATGCAATCAAATAAAAATAAATTTGAACTCTGTAAAAGTGGAAAAGAAATGGCAATTTGAAAGTAATATGGAAATAGAGTTGATACTGATTTTAAGAGTAACATGAGCGCTTTAAGGCATGGTGAATTTACAGAAGAAACAAAAATTTTTGAGTGAAAAAAAAGAGACTCATGATATTGAACAGGGGGAGTGTAAAAATCTCTGGGGCAGTTAAGAGGCCCAGGGAAAACTCTTAGTAACAGAGAGTAGTTTGAATATCATTTTCTGTAAGTTCACGGTTCACATACTGTTGAAGCTTGGCTTGGAGAATTCTGAGCATTACTTTGCTAGCGTGTAAGATGAGTGCAATTGTACAGTAGTTTGACATTCTTTTGGCATTGCCTTTCTTTGGGATTGGAATGAAAACTGACATTTTCCAGTCTTGTGGCCACTGCCAAATTTTCGATATTTGCTGTCCTATTGAGTGCAGCACTTTCACAGCATCATCTTTTAGAACTTGAAATAACTCAGCTGGAATTTAATCATCTCCACTAGCTTTGCTTGTAGTGATGCTTCCTAAGGCCCACTTGACTTCACATTCCAGGATGTCTGGCTCTAGGTGAATGATAACACCATCATGGTTATCTAGGTCATTAAGACCTTTTTCATAGAGTTTTTCTGTGTATTCCTGCCACCTCTCCTTAATATCTTCTGCTTCTTTTAGGTCACGACCACTGTATAATCCTAAGATATTTGGTTTAGTTAAGATATTTGATTTCATTCCGATCCCAAAGAAAGGCAAGGCAAAAGAATGCCCAAACTACTGCACAATTGCACTCATCTCACTCGCTAGTAAAGCAATGCTCAAAATTCTAGAAGCCAGGATTCAACAGTACATGAACTGTGCAGGAACTTCCAGATGTTCAAGCTGAATTTAGAAAAGGCAGAGGAACAAGAGATCAAATTGCCAATATCCATTGGATCATTGAAAAACCAACAGAGTTACAGAGAAACATCTGTTTCTGCTTTATTGACAATGCCAAAGCCTTTGACTGTGTGGATCACAATAAACTGTGGACAATTGTGAAAGAGATGGGAATACCAGACCACCTGCCCTGCCTGTTGAGAAACCTGTATGCAGGTCAGGAAGCAACAGTTAGAACTGGACATGGAACAACAGACTCGTTCCAAATAGGAAAAGGAATACATCAAGGCTGTATATTGTCACCTGCTTATTTAGCTTATATGGAGATTACATCTTGAGAAATGCTGGGCTGGATGAAGCACAAGCTGGAATCAAGATTGCTGGAGAAATATCAATAACCTCAGATATGCAAATGACAACAGACTTATGGCAAAAAAAAAAAAAATGAAGAACTAAAGAGCCTCTTGGTGAAAGTGAAAGAGGAGAGTGAAAAAGTTTGTTGAAACTCAACATTCAGAAAACTAAGGTCATGGCAAATAGATAGGGAAACAGTGGAAACAGTGTCAGACTTTATTTTGGGGGGCTCCAAAATCACTGCAGATGGCAACTGCAGCCATTAAATTAAAAGATGCTTGCTCCTTGGAATAAAAGCTATGACCAACCTAGTTCAGTTCAGTTCAGTCACTCAGTCGTGTCCGACTCCTTGCGATCCCATGAATTGCAGCACGCCAGGCCTCTCTGTCCATCACCAACTCCCGGAGTCTACCCAAACCCATGTCCATCGAGTCATTGATGCCATCCAACCATCTCATCCTGTCGTCCCCTTCTCCTCCTGCCCCCAATCCCACCCAGCATCAGGGTCTTTTCCAATGAGTCAACTCTTTGCATGAGGTGGCCAAAGTATTGGAGTTTCAGCTTCAACATCAGTCCTTCCAATGAACACCCAGGATTGATCTCCTTTAGGATGGGTTGACTGGATCTCCTTGCAGTCCAAGGGACTCTCAAGAGTCTTCTCCAACACCACAGTTCAAAAGCATCAATTCTACGGCGCTCAGCCTTCTTCACCGTCCAACTCTCACATCCATACATGACCACTGGAAAAACCATAGCCTTGACTAGAGGGACTTTTATGGGCAAAGTAATGTCTCTGCTTTTCAATATGCTATCTAGGTTGGCCATAACCTTCCTTCCAAGGAGTAAGCGTCTTTTAATTTCATGGCTGCAATCACCATCTGCAGTGATTTTACAGCCCCCCAAAATAAAGTCTGATACTGTTTCCACTGTTACCCCATCTATTTCCCATGAAGTGATGGGACCAGATGCCATGATATTAGCTTTCTGAACGTTGAGCTTTAAGCCAACTTTTTCACTCTCCTCTTTCACTTTCATCAAGAGGCTCTTTAGTTCTTCTTCACTTTCTGCCATAAGGGTAGTGTCATCTGCATACCTGAGGTTATTGATATTTCTCCCGGCAATCTTGATTCCAGCTTGTGTTTCTTCCAGCCCAGCGTTTCTCGTGATGTACTCTGCATAGAAGTTAAATAAGCAGGGTGACAGTATACAGCCTTGACGTACTCCTTTTCCTATTTGGAACCAGTCTGTTGTTCCATGTCCAGTTCTAACTGTTGCTTCCTGAGCTGCATACAGGTTTCTCAAGAGACAGGTCAAATGGTCTGGTATTCCTATCGCTTTCAGAATTACCCACAGTTTATTGTGATCCACACAGTCAAAGGCTTTGGCATAGTCAATAAAGCAGAAATAGATGTTTTTCTGGAACTCTCTTGCTTTTTTGATGATCCAGTGGATATTGGCAATTTGATCTCTGGTGCCTCTGCCTTTTCTAAAACCAGCTTGAACATCTGGAAGTTCAGGGTTCATGTATTGCTGAATCCTGGCTTGGGGAATTTTGAGCATTACTTTACTAGCGTGTGAGATGAGTGCAATTGTGTGGTAGTTTGTACATTCTTTGGCATTGCCTTTCTTTGAGATTGGAACGAAAACTGACCTTTTCCAGTCCTGTGGCCACTGCTGAGTTTTCCAAATTTGCTGGCATATAGAGTGCAGCACTTTCGCAGCATCACCTTTGAGGATTTGAAATAGCTCAACTGGAATTCCATCACCTCCACTAGCTTTGTTCGTAGTGATGCTTTCTAAGGCCCACTTGACTTCACATTCCAGGATGTCTGGCTCGAGGTGAGTGATCACACCATCGTGATTATCTGGGTCGTGAAGATCTTTTTTGTACAGTTCTTCTGTGTATTCTTGCCACCTCTTCTTAATATCTTCTGCTTCTGTTATGTCCATATCATTTCTCTCCTTTATTGAGCCCATCTTTGCATGAAATGTTCCTTCGGTATCTCTAATTTTCTTGAAGAGATCTCTAGTCTTTCCCAATCTGTTGTTTTCCTCTATTTCTTTGCATTGATCGCTGGCCAACCTAGACAGCATTTTAAAAAGCAGAGACATTACTTTGCTAACAATGGTCCATCTAGTCAAAGCTATGGTTTTTCCAGTAGTCATGTATGGATGTGAGAGTTGGACTAAAAATAAGCTGAGCACCAAACAATTTTAAACTGTGGTGTTGGAGAAGACTCTTAAGAGTCCCTTGAACAGGAAGGAGGTCCAACCAGTCTGTCCTAAAGGAAATCAGTCCCGAATATTCATTGGAAGGACTGATGCTGAAGCTGAAACTCCAATACTTTGGCCACCTGATCCAAAGAACTGACTCATTGGTAAAGACCCTGATGCTAGGAAAGATTAAAGGCAGGAAGAGAAGGGGACGACAGAGGATAAGATGGTTGGATGGCTTTACTGACTCAATGAACATGCTGCTGCTGCTGCTGCTGCTGCTAAGTTGCTTCAGTCGTGTCCGACTCTGTGCGACCCCATGGACTGCAGCCTACCAGGCTCCTCCGTCCATTGGATTTTCCAGGCAAGAGCACTGGAGTGGGTTGCCATTGCCTTCTCCACAATGAACATGAGTTTGAGTAAACTCCAGTAGTTAGTGATGGACAGAGAGACCTGGTGTGCTGCAGTCCATGGGATCTCAAAGAATCGGACATAACTGAGCAACTGAACGGAACTGAACTGAAGCTTTAATTGGAGACTACGCTTCCAGATGAATCTCATTTCTGAAAGTTGCTTATCTTTCATTGCTCTGCCTGATTCCTGTGAAGCTAGAATCTGTGTGATGTACTTTTCTAGGCTTCAAATCTGATCTGATCTTCTGCCTGGAACAAGATGAAAAATGCATTGCAAAATCTTTGAGAGTAAGGGCTACCTGGAGTTTTATTCACTCAATTTATAGCTCTAACCCAAAGAAGCCCTTAGCGATCGGAGTAATAAATAATATTCATTTAAAAAATAAATAAATAAATAGAATATGCTAGTTTATTCCACCATAAGTCTTACCATTATCTGATGATGTTTTACTATTTGGAATGTTCAGTGTAGAGAAGCTCTGATACATTAAGGAAGTAAAAATGATGATTTAATATTTAATATGGGATTATTTATTTATTTTATAATAAAGTGTCATTGCACATGTTTTTAGAGAAAGGGTAAATAATAAATATATTTTCAGTATCAATAAATCATTAGGACTCAATTTGTACTACATTTCAGGAGTAACAGTTTGACTACATTTTAAACTATGTACAAGACAGAAAAACAAACTTTTGTGAAGTTACTCTTCACATCCAAACCAGTTCTTGAATGTTATAGTGTATAAAAATGCTGAAATGCATCTGGTTCAGTGTATGACGTTTCATAAATACACAACTTTGAATTGAATTGAATTGTCTGAAAATGCTAAATATAGAAAGACTTTTTTGAATGAGTTTATTTCTTGTCACTGAAGGAACACTTAGTCTAGAGAAAATTTCTAAATTCATTCTTCTTTCTACTTACACAAATTAGTAAACACACACAACACACTTTAAAAGAAGAAAAGAGTGAAAAGTGAAGCCACTAAAAATATTTTAAATATCTTTGTTTCTTTTTTTTTTTCTTTAACAAGGGCACTCAGCCAAAGTAAGTTAATGCTGAGTGTAATTCATTCCTGAGCTTATCCCAGGTTTAATATATAGGGCCTTGCTGAGATGGAAGACCAAAAATCCAAATTGCTCTCTTGAAACAAAGTCACATTCATTGTTCTGGCTCCAGTAAGAGATGTCATAAAGGTGATGGGTGTGGATTCAGAAATCTCATTTTTAGCAATAAAAGCCTAGACTAGAAACCCATAAACTTCAGCTACTGTCTGTAAAGTTTGAGTCTACTAGCAAGCAAAGAATTATAGTCCCTGGAACCTCCTGTAAGAAACTACTAAATTTCTATGGTTTTTTTCATGCTACTTGTGATTTGCTGTTTTCTCACAGTACCTAGTAGTAAAGAACCTGCCTGCCAATGCAAGAGACACAGGAGATGCAGGTTCGATCCCTGGGTCAGAAAGATACACTAGAGAAGGGCGTGGCAACCTACTCCAATATTCTTGCCTGGAGAATCGCATGGACAGAGAAGCCTGGTGGGCTACAGTCCATAGGATTTCAAAGAGTCAAACACGATTCAAGCAACTCAGCATGCATGCGCACAATAAGTGCTAATGGGTAACATTTTTGAGCATTTACTACATGCTAGGCACTGTTCTAAGAGATACATATTAGCTTCAGTTCTTATAAAAAACTTTATGAGAACATTTAACATACTACAGGCTGATTTTCAAAGAGGATGGATTAGGAAAAAATCAGTTCTTAATCAAAGTTGAGTATCCTTCCCTGGGTCACTTCTGACTCCACAACCACATACATTTTTCCTTTAGTTTTGTTAATACAGTCCTGATCACTGCCCATAGGTTCCTGTCTAGAAGTAAACACACAGCAGCCTTGTCCAGAGATGCAACACTTCATAGTAGTGTTAATATCATATCATGTCCTACAAAGTGACTAAATTATCTGTAACAACTGGAGAGCTCTGTGAGCAGGAGGACACAGAGAAAAAGAGAGTGGATGTACCTTTCTACTTTCTATTACATCTGGCATCAGACAGGCTATCTCTAATCCCACCTAATCTGAGAGCTGTATCAGCAGCTCCCTCTCATCTTTGTCTCCCATCCAAGTCCGTTCCTGCTTTGCTTGGCACACTCAGTCCAACTTTCTCCTGGTTTTCTTTCTGGCTCTAAGCTCAGCTAGTGCTCTTCTCCTTCATCCCTGCTCCTATCCCCAGGCAGCTGCCTTGCCAAGACAGAGCAGCATGTTGCCTGAATAAGAAAACTGAAAGAAAGGAAAATTGTCAGACAGTCCACTATAAAAGGCAGAGCAGACTTAATGAAAGTAGAAGAAGCCACAGTTGAAGAGTGGTCACCTATCAAGTGAGACACCACCCCTGCTGCTCTAGCTGCAGCCCCAGCCCCAATCTTGGCCCCCAACAGGCCATCCAATGTGACTTCCTCTTCTTCTACTAAGCCCCCCTTGAGGACTACCATCCCCAAAGGGAACACAAAACTTCTAGCTAAGAGGAGAGCAGCCAAGAAAAAGGAAAGAGAGGGAAAGAGGAGGGAAGAACCCACAAGACAAAAGAAAGAGAGATTGTCTCAAAGATAGCTGAAGAGCAGACTCACGGAGAGGAAGAATTCTGGTGGCAAGAAGATGAGGAAGCCAAAAAATAATGAAGAACGACTGCAAAGACAACCAGAAGAGACAAGAAGAGACAATCATCAACAGGGACAACAGGGAGGAGAGGGAACATATTCAGAAATAGAAGAAGCTTGTGATCCTGAAGAAAAGAAGATCCCACCAGAATGCAAGCAGCATTTCTAGCGAGGAGAACTGGAGGGTATGAACACAAAGAACTTGAGTAGATTATGAAAAGAGCTACAAAAAAGGAAGCTAAGGATAAGAAAGTCATGGATCTAAGAAACGAACATATCAGCAAGGGAGCTAGCCCTGGAGGAAAAACACCATCTTCACTCCCATGTGAGACAAACCCCAGGGAATGGAAAACCAGTAGCGATCTATACTCACTGTGTTCCAGTTACTCCCCAGGCTATAATCATAATCAAATGCATCTGAAACATTTCATGAGGTTCGCCTGATGGACAGGCAACATTTTCCAGATATTGTTAAATTTTAGATCAAGCCAAATCAGTAGGAAATTATCCAATGGAACTCTCATAAAAAACAGTTTCAGCAGAATTAAGAGACAGAAATAGGATAGAAGCTGGTTGGGTATTCATGTAATGGAAAGGGGACGTGTGCTACAAGATTATTACTTTGAAAAATGTGAATGAGAGAGGAGGGAGACACTGGACTGAGAATCTAAACTCAGAAAAGAGCTGTGTTTCCTTGGTTTGGCTTGTTTTTTAGAAAAGAAGAACTTTAGCATATTTGTGCAGGTTAAAGGCAAGAAGACAGTAGATAAGGAATAACAGAAGTTATAAGAGAAGGAAAAGATAACAGGTTGAAGAAGATTCTGGAAAAAGTGAGAGCATTTGGAATTAATAAAACAGGTACATGGGAAGATTGTCTTAGAATAGATAGAAAAAGAACTCACTCTTTCAATGATTATATAAATCATTCTATGGTTCTGGACTAAAAAGGCTGTTGGAAATATGAAGTGGGTGATGGACATGAATTTAATGGAGGGTATGTTTATGTCTGAGTTTTCTCTGTGAGATGGAAGGCAAGGTCATCAGCTAAGGGAGGAGGGTGGTGGGAGTCAGGAAATGTGGAAATGTTGGGAATAAATGTGGAGAGAAACCAGATGGGAGATGACAAAAGACAAATAACAATGACAAGCAGTATTAAACTTTCAGCAAGCATTATTGCATATAAAATTCATAATTTATACGTATATATTACTCTATGTTATTGCTGCTGCTGCTGCTAAGTTGCGTCAGTCGTGTCCGACTCTGTGAGACCCCATAGACAGCAGCTCACCAGGCTCCTCTGTCGCTGAGATTCTCCAGGCAGAAATACTGGAGCGGGTTGCCATTTCCTTCTCCAATGTATGGAAGTGAAAAGTGAAAGTGAAGTCGCTCAGTCACGTCCGACTTTTCGTGACCCCATGGACTGTAGCTTACCAGGCTCCTCCGTCCATGGGATTTTCCAGGGAAGGGTACTGGAGTGGGGTGTCATTGCCTTCTCCCACCCTATGTTATTAGATATTAGGTAATATACTTGGGAATATTTGGTAAGACCTTGACTTGGATTTCATACAAATATGTATACTACTAGGTTACCTCTTTGACACAATAAAAATGTCTGTAGGTATCTATACCAAAAATGACTTTCTTACTACCCCAGTTTCCTCCATTCATAATTCACTCATCTGACTATGAAAAGATTTTCAATTCAAATACTTTTCCCTGAAATTTCCCTAAAATCTTGAGCATTTTAAGGTAAGGACAAAGTCCTGAACTAATGGGAAACTAATATCTATAATAGAAGGCTAACTTCTAGGGACACATACCAGGTGGGTTTTAAAAACAGGATTTGGAGGAATAGATCCTAAAAATGGGTAAATAGTGCTGTATATTTTTAAAGGCTGCTTTGACTTTCATATCTTTTGCTTTTGTAAAAATCTGAGGTTCTTACCTCAAGAATTTTTTGATAAATAGTTGGCACACTAGGAATTTTTTTTTAAGGTCAGAATTATTTTTCCTGGAGCTTATCCTCTTCTGTTGAAGTTATGGATATATTTTTCTTTGGATTTCTTCTATTACATATATGCTACTAAGTGTCATTCATGTGTGTGTATGTTTCTCCTCACTGAAGCTACAACACAGGAAGCATTCATTGATTTTGTTGTCTGAAAGAATACTATATCCTCAACAGAAATGATAACTTGCCATTTATTATGAAATCTGACCTCTGTGTTACAGCAATGAAACTCCTGAAGATCAATGTGATATGTTGGAAAAAACAAAACAAAACACTATTAAAAATCAAAGTTGATGAAGGTCACTCTGTCTCATAATTCTCTTTTGTGCCATTTCCAGTCCCTAGGAGAAATTAAGAAAGGAAAGACTAATATTTTTATTTCTTCTCTGAGAAACAATGAAAATGGAAGAAATCTCTTAGTGTAGTAGAATAAAATGGTCAGTCTATGGCTATTTGGAGCAGAGAAACTAAAAGACTTTGCAAAATTAAACTGGGATCTTCCCATAGAAGAGCCTCGGGAGATTTAAGGACCAGGCCAAGTACTTGGATAGAGTCAACCCAAAGGTCATCACACTTGCATTCATGCAGAATGAAGAGTAAAAGCAACCTGAAGGATTAGAGGAAGTAAAATGGAGTGGACTAAAAATCAAAACATCGCATGAGAGGGGGTCTTGCAACTATAAACTTCTAGAAATCACATTTATTTGGGGATGACCTTCCCACAGTACTAGAGTAGTGGGGCAGCCCATTTTATTCTAGAATGTTGTAAGACAAGATGACTTCAAGTGATATCTAAGTTACAAGTGATATCTAGGTTGCTTCTTACACGAAGTTTTAAATTACTAGAAAATTTTAACTTAGTTGGGCTATCAGTGCCTTACTGATATCATTTGAGGGGGAGATGGTACACATCACTGTATTACACATCAAAAATGCAAATGAGTATCTATGTGGCTCATCTCCACTTAAGGAATGTAAGTCCTTAACTCAACTTCAGCTCACATGTTCTGTATCTTGAGGCTCACTGCAATGGCTAGTGAGCAAACTGAAGGAATATGGCTAGCATAAATACAAATACCTAAATATGATGTCTACTATAGATTTCAATAAATTTTACCCACTAATGAACAGCACTTTGCCTCTTGTTGTTCAGTCTCTAAGTTGTGTCCAACTCTTTATGACCCCATGGACTGCAGCACACCAGGCTTCCATATCTCTCAGCATGCCTCATGAGAAATATGTAAAATAAATTAATTCCAAATTAGTTCATATTATACTATCTTTTTTTTAATGTTCATTATATTGCTCAGCAGGTATTTTAAAAGTGAATGCTAAATGTGAATGCCAACAGAGTTGGTACTGGCATTTGTACTTCCTAGAGAAGAAAAGAGAATTAAATTTTTAGGTAAATCAAGCAAAATATACACAAAACCATAAACTAATATACTTATTAAAAGCAATTTGCTTAATAGTGAAGAAAAAGAGACTTAAAAATTATCTAATCCATATTGTAAAATGACAAACATGACTGATGAACTTCTTACTACTTTCCTTTATATTTTTCTATAGACTGCCCCCTCACTCTCAGCCGCCATATCATGACTCTTTTAAAACTGGTAGAATGCACACTCATTTATCCTTAGTCAAGAAACTTCGTCAGGTCTGGAAACATAGACTTGATGGTTGTGAGTTTAAAAAAAAAAGAAAATTAGTTTTTAAAACAGAATAATAATTTGCAATGTTTTCCTGATCTAATTTCTCTTAGAGTTCATACCTCGTATTACCTCACAGATAAATCAAGAAAAAAACACTGCTTCATATTTTGCAAAATTTTAAGTTTAAAACGGAAACACTGCTCAGAATCTCTCAGTGTATAGCTCTACTCCCCATAAGTAAACTAAACATCTGAGATAATGCATCAACTCTTCAAAGTCATAGTTTTGTTCAATGTATATAGCATCAATGCAGTGAGTGGTACCTTTGGGTTCCCCATTTCTCTGAAGCACATGCATTTATATCAGAGCACAAGAAAAGGGTTAAAGTAAAACTATCACATAAATATTTATTTGAGAGAATTTACTTTTGAAGGTGGTAAAAATGAAGTCATACACTGATAAAGTGGAGGAAAGCATTAAGTCAACTCAGTCAACATTTGAAGAGGGAGGGTGAATACCAACTGCCAATTTGCTAATCAGCTCTCATCAATGTCCAAGATGACTGTCTTTCATTGAGAATGCATTTCAGTCTTTGTTTATTAAATTTCAGATGGTTTACTAAAACTGCCAACAAGAGGACTAATTGATGCCAATTATAGGGTCTTTCTCAGAGGAATTGGAATGAGTCCACACATTCATTTCACACACATGACTCATCTGCCCTCAATTTAATAATGATGATTAGCCACCTTGATACCATTAGAAATAAAAATATAGTCCTTGATTTGTCTTGTATAATATCTGATCTGACATTAAATCAAGATATTACTGGTACTGATATAAACAGATTTCCCAGAATTTGGATTTAATTTTCCATTTTCCCCATATTACCATGTCTGTAGGAATGAAAAACTCAGTTTCAAAAGAAAGAAGAATCGAGTTTTAAAATATTATTGAAATGCTACTCTTGAAAAAGTCTTTTTATAGAAATTCAAAAATAACACAAGCTGTGCTCCTACAGTGCATGTCTAAATTGACAATGCAAAAGCACAATTTTAGTCTAATTCTGAATGGCAGTTGCTATTTATGATATTGCTTTTTTAATGTAAATAACTGATCATATCCCCAGAAGTTAGTGTCTTTCTTCCCCAAGCCCTATTGAAATTCTGACTCCTATAATTAATGTTCTGCTTCTTCATACCTTATTTAAATACTCATTCTATTTGAAAGCTACTACACATCTCTACAAAATAACAATGCTTTTATTCTTATAGGCAAAGAATGAAATTCTTACACTCCAAAAGAAAGCCTTTCCCTTACATGTATTCTTACTAAAAATGACAGGATTTTGCCTTAACATGAAGTAAGAGAAAGGAGGATACAATCTATCATTCATCATGTTCTACTACATGCCAGGCATTACATTAAGTATTTTATAGGCATTTGTCTAATTTAATCCTCAGGGCACCTTTATGTTGTAGATATGGTGAACCCATCTCAAAGATGAGGAAATGGAAACTAATTCTCTGGTGACAAAGTTATGCAAGGGAGAATATAGCATACAAATGGAAGGAGACCTGGGACAATGACTTGTAGTAACTACAGAAATTAAGTGGTGTATGGCTTTGCTTTGAGTGTAAGATTTTCATATGAGTTAAAGTAGCTATATACATATTTAAGAAAATATAATGTCAATTGGGATTCTTTTTTACTTGAAAATAAATGAAAAAAAATGTTTTGGTTCTACATGTAGTATATGATCTTGGTACAAAGAGTACCAGCAGATTGGCAGAGATTCTCAGCAAAGTAAAATGTTCTAAATCCATCAGCCCACCATCTCTCTCTGTGTGATTGCCTTCTTGAGAATGCAATATATACAAGCAAAGCCTGGTTAAAAAAGGAACCAATGCCTACATTTCTAAACACTTAGAAGAGGAGAAGATTCTGAGGATCAAAAGTGGTTAGTTTACCTGAATAACAGGGAGACTAACAAAAATCACAAAATTGGTGCTTGTAGTTTTTAACCGTCACTCCTCCTATGTTGTTGGTTTAAGCTTTCTCTTTCTCATGAGATGTACAATAAACTTGGAATATGCAAATACCTTATCTCACTTTGGACTAATGTTTATACTTTATTCTTTAGAATAAACTCTTTCTGATAATAATCCTGTATGAACACTTGTGACACAAATCGTCATAATACCTAAAACTTCAGTATTCAGTTCAGTTAAATTCAGTCTCTCAGTCATGTCTGACCCTTTAAGACCCCAGGGACTGCAGCATCCCAGGCATCCCTGACCATCACCAACTCCTGGAGCCTACTCAAACTCATGTCCATTGCGTCAGTGATGCCAACCAACCATCTCATTCTCTGTCGTTCCCTTCTGCTCCCACCATGAATCTCTCCCAGCATCAGGGTCTTTTTCACGGAATCAGTTCTTTACATCAGGTGGCTAAAGTATTGGAGTTTCAGGTTCAGTGTCAGTTCTTCCAATGAATATTCAGGACTGATCTCCTTTAAGACTGACTGGATTAATCTCCTTGCAGTCCAAGGGATTCTCAAGAGTCTTCTCCAGCACCACAGTTCAAAAGCACCAATTCTTTGGCACTCAGATGTCTTTTTGGTCCAAATCTCACATCCATACATGACATACACACCATGAGAAATGCTAGACTGGATGAAGCACAAGCTGGAATTAAGATTACCGAGAGAAATATCAATAACCTCGGATATGCAGATGACACCACACGGCAGAAAGCAAAGAAGAACTAAAGAGGATCTTGACGACAGTGAAAGAGGAGAGTGAAAAGTTGACTTAAAACTCAACATTCAGAAAACTAAGATCATGGCATATGGTCCCATCACTTCATGGCAAATGGATGGGGAAACAGTAGAAACAGTGACAGACTTTAATTTGGGGGGCTCCAAAATCACCGCAGATGGAGACTGCAGCCATGAAATTAAAAGGTGCTTATTCCTTGGGAGAAAAGCTATGACCAACCTATACAGCATATTAAAAAGCAGAGACATTACATTGCCAGCAAAGGTCCATCTAGTCAAAGCTATGGTTTTCCAGTAGTTATATATGGATGTGAGGTTAGATTATAAAGAAAGCTGAGCACCAAAGAATTTATGCTTTTAAATTGTGGTGTTGGAGAAGACACTTGAGAGTCCCTTGGGCTGCAAGGAGATCCAACCAGTCCATCCTAAAGGAAATCAGTCCTGGGTGTTCACTGGAAGGACTGATGCTGAAGGTGAAACTCCAATTCTTTGGCCACCTAATGTGAAGAACTGACTCATTGGAAAAGACTGTGATGCTGGGAACGATTGAAGGCGGGAGAAGGGGACAAGAGAGGATGAGATGGTTGGATGGCATCACCGACTCAATGGACATGAGTTTGAATAAACTCCGGGAGCTGGTGATGGACAGTGAAGCCTAGTGTGCTGCAGTCCAAGGGGTCACAAAGAGTTGGACATGACTGAGTGACCGTAATGAACTTGACTAGACAAACCTCATTTGAAAAGATCCTGATGTTGGGAAAGATTGAAGGCAGGAGGAGAAGGGAATGACAGAGGATGAGATGGTTAGATGGCATCACTGACTCAATGGACATGAGTTTGGGTAAACTTTGGGAGTGGGTGATGGACAGGGAGGCCT
The DNA here is from genome assembly GCA_024291935.2 of Okapia johnstoni. Classification (NCBI taxonomy): domain Eukaryota; kingdom Metazoa; phylum Chordata; class Mammalia; order Artiodactyla; family Giraffidae; genus Okapia; species Okapia johnstoni. The sequence continues at coordinate 31,870,516 of CM044311.1, forward strand.
GGCGTGCTGCTGTTCATGGGGTCACAAAGAGTCGGACACGACTGAGCGACTGAATTGAACTGAGACAAACCTTTGTTGGTAATGCTTCTGTTTTATAATATGCTGTCTAGGTTGGTCATACCTTGTTGGAGAAGGCACTTGAGAGTCCCTTGGACTGCACGGAGATCCAACCAGTCCATCCTAAAGGAGAGCCATCCTGGGTGTTCATTTGAAGGACTGATGTTGAAGCTGAAACTCCAATACTTTGGCCACCTGATGCGGAGAGCTGACTCATTTGAAAAGACCCTGATGATGGAAAAGATTGAGGGCAGGAGGAGAAGGGGACGACAGAGGATGAGATGGTTGAACTGCATCATCGACTCAATGGACATGAGTTTGGGTGAACCCCGGGAGTTGTTGCTAGACAGAGAGGCCTGGCGTGCTGCGGTTCATGGGGTCACAAAGAGTCAGACATGACTGAGCGACTGAAATGAATTTGACTAGACAAACCTTTGTTAGCAAAGTAATGTCTCTGCTTTTTAATATGCTGTCTAGGTTGGCCATAGCTTTTCTTCCAAGGAGCAAGAGTCTTTTAACTTCATGGCTGCAGTCACCATCTGCGGTGATTTTGGAGCCCAAGAAAATATAGTCTGACACTGTTTTCATTGTTTCCCCATCAATTTGCCATGAAGTGATGGGACTGGTTGCCATTATCTTAGTTTTTTGCATATTGAGCTTTAAGCCAATATTTTCACTCTCCTTGTTCACTTTTATCAAGAGTTTCTTTAGTTCTTCTTCACTTTCTGCCATAAGGTTGGTGTCATCTGCATATCTGATGTTATTGATATTTCTCCCAGCAATTTTGATTCCAGCTTGTGCTTCATCCAGCCCAGCATTTCACATGATGTACTTTGCATATAAGTTACATAAGCAAGGTGGAAATATACATCCTTGACGTACTCCTTTCCCAGTTTGGAGCCAGTCTGTTGTTCCATGTCTGGTTCTAACTGTTGCTTCTTGACCTGCATACAGATTTCTCAGGAGGTGGGTCAGGTGGTCTGGTATTCCCATCTCTTGAAGAATTTTCCACAGTTTGTTGTGATCCACACAGTCAAAGGCTTTGTTGTAGTCAATAAAGCAAAAGTCAATGTTTCTCTAGAACTCCCTTGCTTTTTCAATGATCCAGTAGATGCTGGCATTTGATCTCTGGTTCCATTGCCTTTTCTAAATCCAGCTTGAACATCAGGAAGCTCACGGTTCAGGTACTGTTAAAGACTGGCTTCGAGAATTTTGAGCATTAGTTTGCTAGCGTGTGAGATGAGTGCAATTGTGCAATAGCTTGAGCATTCTTTGGCATTGCTTTTCTTTGGGATTGGAATGAAAAGTGACTTTTTCTAGTCCTGTGGCCACTGCTGAGTTTCCCAAATTTGCTGGCATATTGAGTGAAGTACTTTCACAGCATCATCTTTTAGTATTTGAAAGAGATCAACTGGAATTCAATCACCTACACTAGCTTTGTTCATAATGATGCTTCCTAAATCCCACTTGACTTTGCATTCCAGAATGTCTGACTCTGCATTCCAGGTGAGTGATCACACCATGGTTGTTATCTGGGTTGAAGATCTTTTTTGCATAGTTCTTCTGTGTATTCTTGCCACCTCTTCTTAATATCTTCTGTTTCTGTTAGGTCCATACTGCTTCTGTGCTTTATTGTGTTCATCTTTGCATGAAATGTTCCCTTGGTATCTCCAATTTTCTTGAAGAGATCTCTAATCTTTCCCATTCTATTGTTTTCCTCTATATCTTTGCACTGATCACTGAGGAGGGCTTTCTTATCTCTCCTTGGTATTCTTTGAAACTCTGCATTCAGATGGGTATATCTTTCCTTTTCTCCTTTGCCTTTCACTTTTCTTTTCTCAGCTGTTTGTAAGGCCTCGTCAGACAATCATATTTCCTTTTTTCATTTCTTTTTCTTGGGTATGGTCTTGATCTCTGCCTCCTGTACAACGTCACGAACCTCTGTCCATAGTTCTTCTGGCACTCTGTCTATCAGATTTAATCCTTTGACTGTATTTGTCACTTCTATTGTATAATCGTAACTGATTTGATTTAGGTGATACCTGAATTATCTAGTGATTTTCCCTAACATCCTTCAATTTAAGTCTGTATTAGTTAAGACTTTAATTCATCATTTGAAAAGGTACGTTAATGGACTAATGATTTAGCACTTATTTTAAAAAATAATTCACTTAAAATAATCATTGGGTATGAATAAACTCTATAATAGTTACTAGTCTTTTACATGTCTCTAAAATAGATTTTAAATTTTTAATTGGGTGTATTGAGAATGTCCTTGCAAAGTTCAATGGGTTTATTAATAAGAAAAGTGAAAGTGAAAGTAGCTCAGTTACGTCCGACTCTTTGCGACCCCATGGACTATACAGTCCATAGTATTCTCCAGGCCAGAATACTGCAGTGGGTAGCCTTTCCCTTCTCCAGGGTATCTTCCCAACCTAGGGATTGAACCCAGGTCTCTCGCATTCCAGGTGGATTCTTTACCAGCTTAGCCATAAGGGAAGCCCTTATTATAGAGGGATCTATGTAAATATTAGTTTATATTTTTCTGCATTCCTTTTTTTTTTAAAATCTTAGTAATAAAACAGATATACTCATAGTATCCACCTGGTTTTTAAAAGAAAAGTAGTGGATAAGCAAAAGTCCCCAAGCAAGATAAATGTCTGCCTTATATAGCTTCCAGACACTATAAAATCATTTGTCACGACAGCAGCAAGAAAATCACAGGTACAAAATACTCAAAAGTACATGTTTTTTACTTTAATTTTGATTTTACTAGTGTCGTTCATAGAAATTTTCACAAACTCTGCTCTTTGCTTGCTATTTGCAGGTGGTGGTAACTTTTGTGTCCATCTCTCTATTAATTTTCAGCTTAAATAGAAGAAATTTCTTTGTCCTGAGAACCTTAGTCTAAGTAACTGAAGGATACAGAAATACAAAAGGATTTACTTAAGGATCTAATGAAAGAGAAAAGCTTTTCTAGGAATTTCAGGATAAATTTTTCATTATTTGAGATGAAATATAGAAACATTTGTAAAGGTATTTCAAGAGCTATGTTAATGAAGCCATGAAAAGTTTTTATGTCTCCATAGATAAGGAAAATAATGCTATGATACAGAGGAGAGAGCTTTTTGTTGTTGTTTTTTAATGCCATTACACAACTTTGAACAAATGATTCAAGTGAACAAGTGAATGACTATATACAAATAACTGAATGAAGATTAAGCGTAGCATGGAAAAAGACTTTAATGATAGTAAAGGATTTTTAAAATATCAAACCATAGCAGAGCTGAACAAAATGGTTTTCTCCTAAACTTATTTATTTCAAAGACAATATGTATCAGATATTGTACACTGTATCCTGAAAGCTTTTTTTCCTAATATTACAAAATGTCTGTAGAGAATGAAGCCACAACATGTTGAAGATGTTATTTTTAACTGTGTAATTTATACACTGGGAATTTGACATAAAGAAAAAGATTTCACTGTTGTAGTAGAACATCATTTTGAATGTCAAAAAATCCTCAGAGGACCTGGTAACAAGAGCCACTCAGTACAAAATATTCCATGTACTGTGATATACTGAGAACTATTCACTAATGAGAAGCAGAAAACAGTAAGAAATAAATGTAGGTGCTTAGAACACTTGTCAGAATTGCCAGAGGGATGAAGGGAAACTCTGATTCATATGCTATGGGAAAGAAGAACAAAATGTTTGCCAAAAGAGACTTCTATCAGAATTGACTTAAAATATCCATGTACTCTTCATCTAGGTGGTTCAACAGACTGTTTCACTTTTAAACAACCTCAACATGAGATCAACATTTATGCCAATAAATATCTAGAGCCTGAAATAATCACTTAGCTGGATAAATCAATAAAGCAATATTAGTTTAAAACAAGGAAAGAAAATATAGTGATTATATATGCTCTACAAATTTGCAAGCTATTTTGTGCTTTAAATATCATAAATAAGGATGAATTTAGTGATTGTCAAATATATTTATCACAAAATGGGCAGTTTATTTCTAGGAAATACTTCCATCATCAATACTCAGTATATGTTAATCTTCTAATTTATAAACATATTTTAATTTATAATCTAACTCCAAGCAAGAATACTGGAGTGGGTAGCCATTTCCTTTTCCAGGGGATCTTCCAAACCCAGGGATCAAACCCTGGTCTCCCGCAATGCAGGTGGATTCTTTACCATCTGAGCCACCAGGAAGCCCAACATATATATTTGTAATATAAATACATTCTTCTTCTAAACATTTTTGTGAAACTTTACATACTTTCCCTATTAAAAAATCCACTAAAATATGTTTTATGGACTTGACATTATTGGTAATGCTTTATGTAGAAATAACTGTGACTTTGTTTTTCTTATGATTTAGAGAAGGAAGTTCAAATTGAAAGGAAAATTTTTGATTGCATGAAAATAAAGTTTATATGTGGAATAATGAAACTTTAGAACAAAAAATAGTTGTGACCCCATGTACTATATAGTCTATGGAATTCTCCAGGCCAGAATACTGGAGTGGGTAGCCTTTCCCTTCTCCAGGGGATCTTCCCAACCCAGGGATTGAACCCAGGTCTCCTGCATTGCAGGCAGATTCTTTACCAGCTGAGCCACAAGGGAAGCCGCAACAAAAAATAAACAATAGGAAATTCTTACTAATGAATTTTACTAGCCTCTTTGCATTATTGTGATAATATGTAAAATATATTTAAGGCATTTTACACTGATGTCTTATACCAAACATAGCGCTAACTACAAGAGTATCTAATAAAGAATATAGAGGCACTAGGCTAAGGACTGTAAGTACACATTAATCTGCATAATGTAGTATGTCTATAGTTAAGCCCATTTTAGAGACATGGAAGCCAAGTTGTAGAAATCATAAAAGAATATAATGTTAATTAATTATAAGTGCTGACACAAGGATTTTTAACCAGTGCTGTCTGAAACCAAACCCTCTGTTCTTTCCTCACCATACTTCTTCTTGCATGTACTTATTCACAAGCATTTGCGGATTGTCTAGGATGAATTAGGCACCATGTTAGATGCTAGGTACTATGCTAGGTGCTAATAGCTAAGGAGGCTGAATGTACACAAAAGGGCATGCATTTTGCCAGAAAAAATTGAATTTAAATTCCAGTTCACCCACTATAGCTCAGCTGGTAAAGAATCTGCCTGCAATGCAAGAGAGCTGGGTTCAATCCCTGGGTTGAGAAGATCCCCTGGAGAAGGGAACAGCTACCCATTCTAGTATTCCTGCCTAGAGAATTCCATGGACAGAGGAGCCTGATGTGCTATAGTCCATGGTGTCGCAAAGAGTCAGACACTATGGAGTGATTTTCACTGTCACTCACTGTAAGACCATAGACTGATTATGTAACTTGTTAGGGTGTGGTTCCTCCGCTCCAAGTTGTAAATGACTATGGAATCTCCTTCATAGTGTTGTTATGAAGATTAATTGTTATGAACATTAGCACAGTACCAAGACATGATATATACGTATACTATGGTATGTGTTATTATTGGCACTTCAAAGAGTTGTATTAAAGCTTAAAGGACCTGCCATTATCAAATCTTTGACACATCGAAAATATTATTTTTATACTTTTCCATTCCACTAGAGAAAGTTATAATATATACTTACTGGATCAAATAATTCTCATTTTCTACAATATTAAAACCACAGGTGATTAACAGGAAATTACAGACATAGCTTGTTGAAAACATAATTATTATTGACTAATTGCTTATGAATCCAGTGTGTTTTGTAGATTAAATAAAATAAGTTAATTGAAAGCTAGTATCTTTCAATAAGTTAATTGAAAGCTAGCTAGGAGTCTTTTCTGCTCATTTAAAAAAAAAATCCTGACTTTTTGGCCTCACATATTAACATCAGAAAGATTGATATTACTTTATTTGGATTCAACAAATAATATTTTGTTGAATGAACATACAATTCTCTGTTCAAGATCTCAGAGTTTATGTGTGTGTCCTTTCAAATTAGGCTAATTTGAGAATATGCTAGGAAGAAGACAGACAAGAAAGAGAAGAGAATAGGCAAAAAGTCATTTTGGTTATGGAAAAGAACCTGTCTTTCATTAAAATTAATAAAATTGTTTAGTTCTAGATGTTTTTGGCCCTGGAGTAGTGGGACATCTCAGGCAAAAATGTTTTAAAAAATTGATAGCCTTTGCTACTAAATGACTGGAAATAAAGCTCCTCATTTCTTTAGAATTATTAGTGTGAATAGTAATTATATCTAAAATATATTGAGTATTTACCATTAAGTCATTTAATCTGCCAAGTAATATTATCCCATATTATCAATTAGGAACCACTGGCACTGTGAATTTTTTTAAATGTCCTGAGTCCAAAGCTACTTCGTACTGGAATCTGGATTAAAATCTAGACAGTTTACTACCAGGGCTGTACTCTCAACCAATACACAGTGTAAAAATAAAAGAATGTAGATTCATGGATCCTCATCCAGCACGAATATTCTTTGAGATTATAAGGGTGTGAAAAATGACTTAATGTGAACATGTCTATCAAAAAACTAGGAAATCAAATAGGAAAAAATACTATACCACAAGGAAACTAAACAACATGCTACTGAAAGCAAATGGATCAATAAGAAAATCAAAGAGGAAATCAGAAAATACCTTGAGACAAATAACAATAAACCTAACAAAATGTATGGGATGCAGCAAAAGCAGCTCTAAGAGGAAAGTTCATGAAGATATAGGCCTTCCTCAAGAAACACAAAAAATACAAATTAACAATCTAACCTTCCACATAAAGAATTAGAAAAAGAACAAACAAAATGCAAAGTCAGCAGAAGGAAGTAAATAAAAAAGGTCAGAGAAGAAATAGATAAAATAGAGAACAACAATAAAACAATGGAAAAGATCAATAAAACCAAGAGATCTGTTTTTGAAAGTATAAACCAAATTAACAAACCTCTAGCAAGGTTTACCAAGAAGAAAAAAGAGAGGACCCAAATAAACAAAATAAGAAATTAAAGAGGAGCAACAGTGACTGATACCACAGAAATACAAAATACCAAAATAAAATATGAAGACTTAGATGCCAAAATAGACAACCTAGAAAAAACAGACATGTTTCCAGAAATATACAGCCTGCCAAAACTGAATTAAGAAGCAAGTAATTTGAATATACTGATCAATAGAAGTGAAATAGAATATGTAACTGAAAAATTCCCTGCAAGTGAAAGTCCAGAATGGGATGGCTTCACTGGGGAATTTTATCAAACTTACAAAGAAGAACTTATACATATCCTTATCAAACTATTCCAAAGGATTGAATAGGAAGGAACACTCCCAGCTTCATTTTCTGAAACCGCCATCACAGTCAAAGCCAGACAAGGACACTACAAAAAAAAAGAATATTACAGACCAATAATTTTGCTGAATATAGATGAAAAGTCCTCAACAAAATACTAGCAAATGGAATTCCACAATATATAAATTGGATTATACACCATGATCAAGTTGGATTCATTCCAGAGTCACAAGGATAGTTCAACATATGCAAATAAATCAATGTAATACACTACATTATGAAAAAGAAAAGACAAAAACCACAGGATCATCTCAATAGACTCTGAAAAAACATTTGATAAAATTCAATGTCCATTTATGATAAAAACTCATGCCAAAGGAGGTGTAGAATGAACATATCTCAATATAATAAAGATCATTTATGACAAACTCACAACCAATGTAATCCTCAATGGTGAAAAGCTGAAGCCTTACCTTGAAATTCAGAAACAAGAAAAGGATGCCCACTCTCACCACTTCTATTCAACATAGTGTTGGAAGCCCTAGCCATAGCAATCAGACAAAAGTAATAAATAAATTTATCCAGGTTGGAAAGAGGTGAAATTATCATTCTATGCAGATAACATGATAATGTCTATAGAAAATCTTAAAGACTCCAAATAAAAACTATGAGAATTGCTAAATATTCAGCAAAGTAGTAGGATACAAGATTAATTACAGAAATATACTGCATTTCTTTCTAGTAATAATGAAATATCAGAATGAGAAAGTAAAAACCAATTCTGTTTAAAATTGCATCAAAAAACAAACAAAAACCTCAAATAAACTTAACCAAGAATGTGAAAGGCCTATATGCTGAAAACTATAAAACACTGATAAAGAATACCAAATATGATTCAAAGAAATGGAGAGATACCTTGTGCTCTTGAATTGGAAGAATTAATATCATGAAAATGACCACATACTACCCAAAACAGTCTATAGATTAATGTGACCCCTATCAAAATAGTCATGACATTTTTCACAGTACTAGAACAAATAATCCTAAAATTATTATGAAAATATAACAGATCTAGAATCACCAAACCAATCCTGGGGAAAAAGAACAAAGCTGGAGGCATAGCCTTGCTAGAATTCAGGCAATATTACAAAGCTATGATAGTCAAAGCAGCATGGTGTTGACACAAATACAGACATATAGATCAATGGAACAGAAAAGAAAACCCAGAAATAAACCCACAAACTTATGGTTAACTGATCTACAATAAAGAAGGCAAAAATATACAATGGAGAAAATGGTGTTAGGAAAGTTAGCTAAATGCAAATCAATGAAATAAGAACATTCCATCACATCATATAAAAGATATACTCAGAGTTGCTTAAAAACCTAAATATAAGATATGACACTGTAAAACTGAAAATAACATTGGCAAAATGTACTCTGACATAAACTGTAAAAATATTTTGTTTGATCTGCCTCCTAAGGCAAAAGAAATAAAAGCAAAAAGAAACAAAGGGGAGAATCAAACTTAAAAGTTTTGCACAGCAAAGGAAATAATTAACAAAATTTAAGAAAACAACCAATAGGCTGGGAGAATTTGCAAATGATGCAACTGATGAGGGCTTAATTTCCAAAATATGCAAAGAGCTTATACAACTCAATACGAAAACAACAAAAAACCCAACCAAAAAATGGGCAGAAGAACTAAATAGACTTCTCTAAAAAAGGCATATAGATGGTCAACAAACACATGAAAAGATGCTCACCACTGCCAATTATTAGAGAAATGGAAATCAAAACCACAATGAGGTATAATCTCATACTGGTCAGAATTGTTATTTTGTTTACTCATTAAGGCATGTCCAACTCTTCTGTACCTCCATGGACTGTAGCCCACCAGGCTCCTCTGTCCATGAGATTTCCCAGGTCAAAAATACTGGAATGAGTTGCTATTTCCTTCTCTAGAGGATCTTATCAACCCAGTGATTGAACCTGTGTCTCCTGCTTGACAGGTGGATTCTTTACCACTGATCCACCATGGAAACCCACTAGTTAGAATGACCATCATCAAAAAATCTACAAATAATAAATGCTGTTTGTGGGAATGTAAATTGGTGCAGTCATAATGGAAAACAATATGGAGGCTCCCCAGAAAACTAAAAATAGAGCTACCATTTGATCCTGTAATCCTACTCCTGTGCATATATCCTGAAAAAAGGAAAACTCTAATTTGAAAAGATATATGCACCCCAATGTTCATAGCAGCGGTATTTACAATAGCCAAGATATGGAAACAACCAAAGTGTCCAACAACAGATTGGTTTAAGAAAATGTGATATGTGTGTGTGTTTGTGTGTGTGTGTGTGTGTGTGTGTGTGTGTGTATGTATACGCTTCCCAAGTGATGGAGCAGTGAAAAACCCACTTGCCAATGCAGGAAATGCCAGTGATGCAGGTTCAACCCCTAGGCTGGGAAGATCCCCTGGATTAGGAAATGACAATCTGCTCTAGTATTTTTGTCTGGAAAATTCTATGGACAGAGGAGCCTGGCAGGCTACTGTCCATGAGGTCACAAAGAGTCGGACACTACTGGGCACACATGCACACACATATACATATACACACACATATATAATAATGGAATATTACTCAGCCACAAAAAGAATGAAACATTGCTATTTGCAGCAACATGAAGGGAGCTAGGGAGTATCATATTGATACGTGATATCACATATGTGGAATCTAAAATATAACACAAGTGAATCTATACCCCAAATGGAAACAGACTCATAGACATAGAAAACAAACTTATGGTTACCAAGGGGGAAAGGGAAGTGGTCGGGATAACTTATTTTTATTTTTGTAGTTATTTTTGGCTGCACTGGATCTTCATTGCATCTTGGGCTTTTCTCTAGTTGTGGAGAATGGGGGCTACTCTCTAGTTGTGGTCTGCTGGCTTCTCATTGCCGTGGCTTCTCTTGTTGCAGAGCATGAGCTCTAGGGTGCATGGTCTTCAGTAGTTGCAGTGTAGGGCTCAGTAGTTGCAGCTTCTGGGCTCTAGAGCACAGGCTCAATAGTTGTGGCACACAGGCTTAGTTGCTCCAAGGCATGTGGATTCTTCCTGGACCAGGAATTGAACCCATGTCTCCTGCATTGGCAGGCGGATTCTTTGCCACTGAGCCACCAGGGAAGCACTTATTTTTTCATTTTTGGCCACAAGGAGCAGCTCATGGGATCTTAGTTCACAACCAGGGATTGTATCTGGGCCCAGGGCAGTGAAAGGGCTGAGTCTTAATTGCCGGACCAACAAGGAATTGCCAGGAGGGACAAATAATGGGTTTGGGATTAACAGAGACAAACTACTATACATAAAATAGGTAAGCAAGAAAAATATATTGTATAACCCAGCAGAGGGAACTATATCCAAAATCTTATAACAAACTATATTGGAAAGCAATCTGTATATATGTGTATGTATATATATATATACATATATATGTGTGTGTGTGTATACACACACATATAACTGAATCAACTTTGCTATATACCTGAAAATAACACAATATTGTAACTGAACTTTATGTCAGTAAAAAATATTTTTAAATTAAAAAATTTAAAACATCAAAATTATTTCAGCTCATGATCAAGATACTTCACAAATGCAAATTCTATTTTTCAGGTATAACAAATAGGAGTATATCTTTAATTCTTATGAACAATACCTTTGGAGTATTTTTTATTATTTTCAGAAGATATCTCTAAGAATCTTTTACTAAGGGATATTTTAACTCTTCTAATAGATTTTCATAGGGATAGGGTTTATTTTCCGGTAGAACTTTTCTTGTTTAATGTTAATGTGACTTGTTACAGATTTTAAATCTTTTAATATATTAGTTTCTGGTCATAGTTACAGGACTGAGAGGAAAATGCAATCCCTAGTAGTATGGTTTAGTAGCATCTGGAAGACAAATTAACACAAGTATATTATATGCACATATATGCACATGCACACACGTGCACACACACACCCAAACACACTCACTTACTACTGGTAGATAAATCAATCCAGAATTTCAGATGTCAAGCCTATTCATCACCATTGACAATTTAGGCCAGATTCCTGAGAATTGGGAGCGAGCTAGAAGATAGGGTGTCATTTTAATCTTCATTCATTTTTATTTTTATTGTTTAATTCATAATACATGTGAATGAAACCTGTATTTGAAGGGAAAGAAAAGAGGTAGCCTCTTCCTTCCCTGTAAATGCATGCAAACCTCTTCAAACCAATTATTAATAAGTGTTAACAGAATTGTTAATTATTCTGGGGTCACAACCTTTTGTAAAGCCTTCTAGAGTAGAAAGGGGGTGTGGCTTAGCTCACAGCAGGTTAAAACAGCCCTTTAATTGACAGATTTTAAGCTTAGCAGTTGGACTGGTGAGAGGTTAAATCACATTTACTCTCCTTCCATAGAAGAACATGGATGGATTATTATTACATATATCTTTCCTTCATTCTTGAGACAAATATCTATTGACTCTCTGATTTAGGCTTCAGAGATCCATGGTAAACAAAAGAGGCAGCCATTGGCTTCAGGGCAGCGAATCCCCTGAAGCTTAGATTCTGTTTTTATGAGAAAACACTGTCACTTGCCAGTTTACAATTAAGAGAAATCTATTGTAGAATATGTTAGAAAATTCTAAGTCTAAAGACTTTCAAAGAAAGCCTAGGCTGCCTTATTTCCTAATTCTGAACATCTGGAAGGAAAAAGTGCTATACATTCACTGCAGCTCAAAAAAATTAACAAACTCCTCCTAATTCCAGCCTCATGCCACCAATAAAACACCAGCATTCCCCAGATGCATCACGCATTCCAAGACTTCAATTCCTCTTAGAACATTTTAGTGCTTTTCTAACAATGGAAAGATGCAAGAATCCAGGTTCATAAACATTTTTCCTGAAATATATCTAACTATCTAAGGGCCAGTTTTGCCTGTTTCTCAAAGCACTACCACCACCTTCCTATCACCACTGTCAACTGAAATAAAAATGCACAACTTTAGTTTCAGTTTTATTTGAAAACTTCCTGAGGACAATCACCTCTAAGTTAATTCTGGGAAACTGCTCCAAAGAGGTAGGGCGAGAGGCCAGTGTATATATATGGTGATTTTGGCTCAGGGGTATATGCAATCCAACATACATCTTGTTAGAAGATTACTGCTAGTCACGAGTAATAGATATCTCAGTTAACTTTAGTGCTTTTCTAACTATGGAAAGATGCAAGAATCCAGGTCCATAAACATTTTTTCCTGAAATATATCTAACTATCTAATAGCCAGTTTTGCCTGTTTCTCAAAGCACAGAGTGCCTCATGCTGTTCTTTGTCATGAATTCCCTTCAGAAAGTACCGTAGGTCAGCAATTATGGTGGCTAATAACTTAATCTGTGCAGAACCAATTGGTGACATTCCTTGTTTTACATGACTAGCACAAAATAGAACATGGATTAAGATTCTTGATGATAATAATCTATTTGTTCTTGGTTATTTCAAAAAAGAACTCTGTAATAATTAGTTCTTGGTTTAATAGTATATTAGGAATAGTCATCCAATCCTATAGGATGTAGTTCTGGTCCTAGCTTTGTATTTAGCAGCTCCCTTCTTTTTTTTTTTTGGATTTGAACAACCCTCTGCTGTTTAGTCACTAAGTTGTGTCCTACTCTTTGTGACCCCATGGACTATAGCCCGCCTGGTTCCTCTGTCCATAGAATTCTCCAGGCAAGAATACTGGAGTGGGTTGCCTTTTCCTTCTCCAGGGGATCTTCCTGACCCAGGGATCGAATCCAGCTCTCCTGCATTGCAAGCAAATTCTTTACCACCTGAGACCATCAGAGAAGATTTGTCTCTCAATAAATTGTTCAGCAAAATATAGGTTATCGAATAGGAGGTTTGGAGTTGCTCATATCTTTGCTATTTTTTAGTGTACACAAGAACAGTAGTGATATCCTTCTTTCATTTCTGATATTAGTAACGTGTTTCTTCTTTCTCTCTTTCTTTTTTTGTTGTTAACCTGGCTAGAGGCTCATCAATTTTACTGATTTTTTTTTCAAAGAACTGGCTTTTGCTTTTGCCGATTTTCTCTGTTGGTTTCCTGCTTTTAATCTCATTCATTTCTGTTCTAATTTTTATTATGTCTTCTCTTCTGCTTACTTTGGATTTAATTTGCTCTTCTTTTTCTGGCTTCTACAGGTGAAAGCTTAGATTATTGATATTATTAGATCTTTACTTTTTTCTAAATAATGGATTTGATGCTATACATTTCCATCTAAACACTGATTTGCTGCATCCCACAAATTTTGATAAATTTTATTTTCATTTTGTTCAAAATAACATCTTTCTCGTGAGTTTCCTTCTTTGTCAGTATCGATATTTAGAACTCTTTAATTTTCAAGTATGTTGGAATTTTCCATTTGTCTCTCTGTTATTCATGTCTATTCAGTTCTATTGTGGTCTGAGATCAGGTAATGTATCATCTTTATTCTTTCAAATTTGTTAACTTGTGTGCTGTGATCCAGAATGTGGTCTATGTTGGTAAGTATTCCATATGAGCTTGAGAAGAATATGTAATCCACCATTCTCAGATAAAACTATTGACAGAAATCAATTATATCCAACTTATTATTGGTGTTGTTGAGTTAAGCTATGTCCTAAGTGATTTATCTACTGCTGGTCTGTCCTTTTCTGATAGAGGAGTGTTAAAGTCTCCAACTATAATAGTGGATTCCTTGTGATTTTATCAGCTTTTGTTGAATGTGTTTTGATTTTCTGTTATTAGGCACATAGACCTTCAGGATTGTACATGTTTTGTTGAAGAATTGATCCCTTTATCATTATGTAGTGTTCCTCATTATCCTTAATAAGTTCCTTAGCTCTGAGGTCTGCTCTGTCTAAAAATAATATATGTATTGATACTTCCCATTCCTTTGATTAGTGTTAACATATATTTCTGCATTCTTTTATTTTTGATCCATATGTATCTTCATACTTAGAGAAGGATTTTTGTTGACAACTTGTAGTTGGTCTTGTTTTTTGATCTACTTTGACAATTTCAGTCTTTCAGTTGGTGCATTTAGACTATCAAAGTTTAAAGTAATTATTGATATAGTTGGATTAATGTCTACTATTTTTGTTACTGTTTTCTATTTGTTGCTTGTTTTCTGGTGTTTTTTTTTTTAATCTCTCACTTGTTTTCTTTGTGGTTTTAAATGAAAATTTTAAGTGATTTCAGTCTCTCGTGGGGTTACTGCTCCTTTTCCCTGGGTCCTGATGTGCACAAGGTTTTGTTTGTGCCCTCCAAGAGTCTCTATTTCCTGCAGTCCTGTGGAAGTTCTGTAATCAAATCCTGCTGACCTTCAAAGTCAGATTCCCTAGGGATTCCCAGTTGCTTTGGCAGATTCCCAGGTTAGGAAGTCTGATGTGGAGATAGATCCTTCTCAACAGTGTGAGAACTTCCTTGATATAATTGTTCTCCAGTCTGTGGTTGCCCACCCGGCAGCTCTATGGTAGGGCTACAGGCTCTACGGTAGGGCTAACGGTGACATCATCCAAAAGGAATCATGCCACACCTCCAAGGATTGCTGCTGCCAGTGCCCCTGTCCCTGAAGCAGGCCACTGCTGACCCATGCCTCTGCAGGAAACCGTCACTCATAGACAGGTCTGGCTCAGTCTCTTGTGGGGGCCAATTCTCCTTTCCTCTGCATTCTAGTGTGCACAAGGATTTATTTGTGCTCCCCAAGAGTCTCTGGAGGGTATGAGGTTTGATTTTAAGGTGATTTCACCTCACCTACCACCTCACTGAGGCTTCTCCTTTGTCCTTGGATGTAGGATATCTTTCTTTGATGGGTTCCAAGTTGAGGATTGTTCAGCAGCTAGTTGCAATTTTAGTGTTCTCACAGGAGTAGATGAACACATGTCCTTCCACACTGCCATCTTAGCTCCGCAAGGAAAAAAATGGATACAGTGAGAGATTTTATTTTCTTGGGTTCCAAAATCACTGCGGCTGGTGACTGCAGCCACGAAATTAAAAGGGGCTTGCTCCGTGGAAGAAAAGCTATGACAAACCTAGACAGTGTGTTTAAAAGCAGAGACATTACTTTGCTGACAAAGATATGTATAGTCAAAGCTGTATTTTCTCCAGTAGTCAGGCATGGATGTAAGAGTTGAACATAAAAAAGGCTGAACACTGAAGAATTGATGCTTTTGAGCTGTGGAGTTAGAGAATACTCTTGAGAGTCCCTTGGACTCCAAGGAGATCAAACTAGTTAATCCTAAAGGAAATCTACCCTGAATATTCATTGGAAGGACTGATGCCCAAACTGAAACTCCAATACTTTGGCCACCTGATGCAAAGAGCTGACTCATTGGAAAAGACTCTGATGCTGGGAAAGCTTGAGGCCAGGAGGATACTGAAGTGACAGAGAATGAGGTGGTTGGATGGCATCACCGACTCAATGGACATGAGTTTGAGCAAACTCACTAAATTAGAATAGATACGTCTCCTAATGCTGTTTTTAGCTCACATATACAAATAATAAAGAAGTAAATGTAAGAGAAGAAATAGTTATGATACCCCAATAATAATAATGTTAAAAAAAAACTACACCAAAACAAGCAAAATCGAAAAAACCATCAAATTGGAGGAATACTAGTTGCCAGTTTCTAACTAGTCATGCTAACTTGAAAGCATCAAGTTTAGAGCCACATATTAAAAAGGCACCTAATAAATCATTTTCTTAAGTAGAATGAGCAGCTATAACCTAAGATATTTCTTGGGAATGCTGTGAGGGGTAGCTCCCAAATTCTAAAATCAGACATTGAGCTATTTGAGGAGATATTTCAGCATGAGGTTTGTAGGTTCTGGTTTACATTTTCCAGGCTCTAATTTCAGAGTTCTCTTCAACTTCATTTTGATTCTTTACAACTAAATAATCCCTAAATCCTCTTAATGGAGTCCTCCCATTGCCTCTTGATTTTCACAGCAATGAATGGTTGTTTTAAAACACCAGAATTGTCATATCATGATGCTGAGATATTTCCTCAGCTGTGTCCAGTCTGTTAATGATGCTATCAAAGCCTTTAATTTCTGTTACAGGATTTTTTTTTAAATCTGTAGTATTCTTTTTCATTCGTTCTTAGAATTTCCTTGTCTCTACTCACATTCTTATCCTTTCACGCTGTCTACTTTATCCATGTGACTCTTGTGCACTATTAATTATAGTTGTTTTAAATTCCTGGTCTGATAATTCCAACATCCATGCCATATCTGATGCTTTCTCTGTTTCTTCAAACTGCACTTTTTACCTTTTATATGCTCTGTAATTTTTTCTTATCAGCCAGATATGATATATTGGGTAAAAGAAACTAATGTAAATAGACCTTTTTTTTTTTTTTTTTTGGCTACATGGCTTGTGGGATCTTAGTTCCCCAACCAGGAATTGAACCCAGGCCCTTGGCCATGAAAGCACAGAATCTTAACCGCTGGACCACCAGAGAATTTCCAATAGACCTTTAGTAATGTAGTAGCAAAATGTGAGGGAAGGGGAAATGTTCTATAGTCCTATGATTAGGCCTCAGTCCTTCAGTCAGCTTGTGATTCTCTATTTCCCCTCTCTTTGGTGGAACAGGATGGCTCAGGTGGGCTGAAGCTGTGTATTTCCCTTTCCTTAGTTGGTTGGGCTCTGATAAAATCCCAGTAGTATGGGCTCTGGTAAAATAGTTTCTCTTGAGTAAGTGCAGGCTTTGTTAGGAAGAAAAGAGTGCTCTGACATATTTCAAAATAGTTCTGTTTCCCCCTCCTTCCACAGGGGAATTTTTCTCTAATACTCACTGTGAGAACCTGTTAGGTTCTCCTGGAGGTAAAACTCACAAAAGTGTATTGTTCCCCATTGACTGAGTCTCCTTAGAGGTTTTATCTCTAGACTTGTTTAGAGTGAGCCTCCACAGTTTGTCACCATCCACATTTTCCTACCTAGCACTGGTTCCCATTGAGGTTTCTGTTCCTAAGTTTTGCTCTAATAAGATGTGATTCTCTGTATCTGCCTCCCTGCCTTTCTAGTTACAGGGGCAGTGGTTTGCTCTGTGACATCACTTCTCTGACAGATCCAAGAAGAGTTTTGATTTTTCAGTTTGGTCAGCTTTCTATTTGTTTTTTTAGAACAGAGTGAAAATTTCCAAGTTCTCTACATGCTAGACTAGAAATTCTTCTGTGGTTTTAACAGTGTGGTTTTACTGTCAAAATTTCCCACTTACATGTAGTTTACACACTCTCCAGATTGACCCAGAATTGCCATTGCCACTTCTACTATTGAGAAAACAATTTTTAAAAAAAATCTGAACATGCTGTTTTTCTGGTTATATTAAATATAAATATTATTACTAATGGGAAATGCTACAAATACAGCATCTTTTCTTTCAAAAAGGGTTATAAATGCGAGAAAAATCTATGCATGTAAAAATTATTTCTTCTTGTTTTTAGGCACTAAATACTTTTCACCTCTTTAAATTCTATACCCACCTCTATGTAAGCAACATGAAAAACTTTACTCTCAATTCTTTTTGAAAGCAGTTTGTTAAGCAGAGGAAAATGAAACTGTAAAATTAAAACTTTGGACATGATACTGCTACCTAACCAAACTTGGGTCCACTCACCCACATGCAGTAAAGCCAATCTACTGAAACCAGGTTGTGGTGAAAGAAAGTGCAGCATTTATCAGCAGACACCAAGCAAGGAGTCTGAGACAACTAAAACTCCCAGACTCCCCACTGGGTTTCAGGAATGCATTTTTAAAGGACAGGTGAGGGAAGAGGGTCACAGGATATGTGATCAGCTCATAATAATTCTCTGATTGGTTAATGGTGAGCTGACAAGGTGGTGTCACAAGGGTTAACATGATGAATCTTTAAGCTCCAGTAAGTCTGGGACTATATGTTCAAGGCCATCAAGTAACTAAAGTCTTGCATTTGGTGAGGGTCTTTATTGTTATTATTATTATTATTATTATTTTAACTTATTTTTTACTTTACAACATTGTATTTGTTGTGCCATACATTGACATGAATCCACCATGGGTGTATATGTGTTCCCCTTCCAGAATCCCCCTCCCACATCCCTCCCCACCCCATCCCTCTGGGTAATCCCGGTGCACCAGCCCTGAGCACCCTGTATCACGCATCAAACCTGGACTGGCAATTCGTTTCACATATGATAATTTACATGCTTCAGTGCCATTCTCCCATATCATCCCACCCTCGTCCTCTCCCATAGAGTCCAAAAGACTGTTCTATACACCTATGTCTCTTTTGCTGTCTCGCATACAGGGTTATCTTTACCAAATTTCTAAATTCCATATATATGTGTTAGTATACTGTATTGGTGTTTTTCTTTCTGGCTTACTTCACTCTGTATAATAGGCTCCAGTTTCATCCACCTCATTAGAACTGATTCAAGTGTATTCTTTCTAATGGCTGAGTAATATTCTATTGTGTATATGTACCACAGCTTCTTTATCCATTCGTATGCTGATGGACATCTAGGATGCTTCCCTGTCGTAGCTATTACAAACAGTGCTGCAGTGAAAATTGGGGTACACGTGTCTCTTTCAATTCTGATTTCCTTGATGTGTATGCCCAGAAGTGGGATTGCTGGGTCATATGGCAGTACTATTTCCAGTTTTTTGAGGAATCTCCACACTGTTCTCCATAGTGGCTGTACTAGTTTGCATTCCCACCAACAGTGTAATAGGGTTCCCTTTTCTCCACACCCTCTCCAGCATTTATTGCTTGTAGACTTTCTGACTGGCATGAAATGGTACCTCATTGTGGTTTTGATTTGCATTTCTCTAATAATGAGTGATGTTGAGCATCTTTTCATGTGTTTGTTAGCCATCACAATGGAGAAAAGACAATCTCTTTAACAAGTGGTGCTGGGAAAACTGGTCAACCACTTTTAAAAGAATGAAACTAGAAGAATTTCTAACACCAGACACAAAAATAAACTCAAAATGAATTAAAGATCTAAACGTAAGACCAGAAACTATAAAACTCTTAGAGGAAAACATAGGCAAAACACTCTCCAACATAAACCACTGCAGGATCCTCTATGACCCACCTCCCAGAATATTGGAAATAAAAGCAAAAATAAACAAATGGGACCTAACTAAAATTAACAGCTTCTGCACAACAAAGGAAACTATAAGCAAGGTGAAAAGACAGCCTTCAGAATGGGAGAAAATAATAGCAAATGAAGCAATGGACAAAGAATTAATCTCAAAAATATACAAGCAACTCCTGCAGCTCAATTCCAGAAAAATAAACAACCCAATCAAAAAGTGGACCAAAGAACTAAACAGACATTTCTCCAAAGAAGACATACGGATGGTGAGGGTCTTTAAGACATCTTTAGCATCTTCAAACATCTCAGGAAATGTGCATCACTTCCTGTTACCTTAGCATTTCGTGCTTGAGAGAGGAGCTAAAGCAGGGGATATTGGGGAGGGGTCTGTTCCAGGAAGGCCCCATGGGGTCCTGCTCAGTTACAATGCTGGAGGTACAAAGAATTTTCCACATGTAGAATATTAATATATTTAAATTTAATTAAGTGTGTCAATGAGAGTAATTTCATAGCTTCATGATATCTAATTTCAGTGACTTTAGCAAAGCAGATTTGTCTCTTATTATTTCTGTCCATTTTGTGTGCGTGTGTGTTTGTAGTGTGTTTAATAGTCCTATACATAAAGATCATCTTAATCTATTTTAAAATATTCAGACACCTGCAATAACACATAGTCATAAAGCTCTTTTATTGTCAACTTATTCATCCCTCCGCTTGTCTTCATTACAGGTCTATTGGAAGATTTCCACCCTTAGCCCTATTCTCTTAGCAGTTAATTAAAATATTCTTGCTATTGAAATGCACTGTATAGTCTCTATGAATTAAGGGATGTCAAATATTGTAGTTTGCTTAGAGTAGCTAGAATTCAATTGTTTTTTTTTAATACCCATTATTTCATACTTGCTGTGATTTAGAAAAATTGCTGATGCATCAATTAATGCAAATTGTATAAAGGCTTTTATAATTTAGGCTTAAAATGCCAGATTCAGCTTTGTATTTTCATGAGCTGCAACTTAAAATATGGGGTTCAATTTTCATTTACCTAATGTTCCCCAGTAATAAAGACGTGTCTACTAAGGACATCTGTTACAATTTGGTAACCTCTAATTTTAATGGGAAATAATAGAGTTCATGTCTGTAAGATTAGAGGTTATGGACTAGGTCTTTACACTGGTTTGGCGTCCTTGATATAATGTTCTGCCAGCCAAGCTAATATATTCACAAAGAGCTCAAAGTCTTGGTTCTGCAGGCCAAAAAAAGAGAAAGAAAGAAAAAAAAACTTTTCTATCTTGTCATTTTGCACATTGCCTTGTTGAAATCTGTCACCACCTGCTAAAAAATAATTTCTCTTTTTTAAAAGCACATGAAGAGAAAAGAGCCAGTGCATAATTACACAGTAAAATATACTTTACCAACTGGCTAGGAGGAGAAGAAAGGAGAGGAGAGAAGGCTAGAGCTGGAAATCTTTAAAGCTCTGCGTGTTTCCCAAGGTACCAGTGGAGCCCATGAACTCTCACTGATGTTCAGGTTTTAGATATTTTTTTCTAGGCAGGGTGTGGGTGATGGGGGTGAGGAGGGGACCAAAGCTTTCTCTTCTCTTTCCTTTCTTGAACTGACAATCTATAGATCATAAAGGGAATGCCTCTGAGAAAACAATTATATCTGCCAGCATCAGCAATTGTAACAATGAAATTCTCTTTTTCTCTTTATTCAAGCCTAACTTAAGCATTCCCTTTGAATCCAAGTCCTTAATGGCATTTATGACTCTCACGGGTATTTATTTTAGCTGAATATCTTGCATTTGCTATGCCAAGAACAATCTCGAATAAAAAAGATTCCTGTCACTTTATTCAGGCTTCAACAAAAAGCAACCAAGCCAGTAAATCACTAAATGGAACTACCAACTTCCTATGACATGCATGAATAATGCCTTAGCAGTCTGCTCACCAGAAAGATTAGAATGGGAGTGAACACAAGCCTGTATAAGTATGCCTAGACAAGCTGAGCCCAGAACTCTATCAAAATCAATTTCTCCCATTTGACATCTGAGTATTTTGAAATGTTCTAACAAGAAGCAATAGAATTAAATTTCTTTCCAATTTGCTTTCAACCTAGTGGAAGAAGTATGATAACCAAACTCACCAGGTTTTACTCATTGCTGAAAGTCCAGTGTTAACTTGAGGCCACTTTGAGGAGAGAAAAAAGATGAAAGTAGACATTGGTGTTAAACACTAAAACTGACAAAAATTGAGCAAGTCATGTTTCACACAAATACTTTTTTTTTTCTTAACGTGGGTAAAATTGGAAATGACCTTGATCCAGGTCCTTGATCTTGACTTTGATCTTGTACTTATATTAGAGTATAAGAAAAGAAGATAAATTACCTATGCAGATTACCCTATTTAAGATTATGACAAGATTCTAAAATTTTCAACATGTATAGAAGGCTGATGAATATATTTTATTATGGTCAGTCCTCTAATAACTGTCCTTACCTATAGGTTTATTTGTCAAAACCATAAGAAAATCCTGTGTTCATGTTGCTCTATGTACTTTACTCCCCCATGGAAGGAAATAGAAAGACATTCAAGTGTGTTGCTTTCCCCTTTTAGTAACACTGTGTTTTAGTTGCCTTCTCTCTTTAAATATAGTGTGGGTGTGTGCTCATTCACTTCAGGCTTGTCCGACTCTTTGTGACCCTATGGACTGTAGCCCGCCAGGCTCCTCTGTCCATGGGATTCTCCAGGCAAGAATACTGGAGTGGGTTGCCATGCCCTCCTCCAGGGGATCTTCCTGACTCACAGACTGAACCCTCCTCTCCTACATCTTTTACATCACAGGCGAATTATTTACCACTGAGCCACATGCGAAGCCTTTAAATATAATAAACTAGTTAAATCATTACATGCTGTCACAAAGTGTATAAATGACCACCTTTCATGTTTCCAAGTGAAGGTCCTACTTTATGCTTTATCTTCCTAAAAAATATTTTTATGTTAAATTCTCTACCTCCTACCAAAATGACAAAGAAACTTCCAGATTCTAGAGAAGAAATGAGATGAAATTATTTATGGCCTACCTAATCAAACACAATTCTATTCAGTTTTCAAGTAAGCTAAATTGTCTTAAAGTATTTTTAAATCTTAAATAACTCTGTGTGTTTTCCTAAGTTTATTTCAAAATGGTTTAACAGTAGTAATAACTAGAGTCTTCATATATTATTAATCAAGATTCTTTTCTTGGATGTTTGAAAGACTTGACCTTTTTTTTTATTAGAGAACTTAAAAATTTAAAATAAATAAGAAAGCTGGGACATTATTTTCAGGCTCCTGTGACTCTCTTGGTGATTTATAGATTAATCAATCATCAATGGGATTAAAGGCCATTTACACTAAACAAATTGCTTATGGCTGCAGCAAATTGTGTTTTGAGATTTAGTGATAGGGACTATAAATTGCCAATCATGTTATTAGACATATAAATCAGAGAGTTACTGAAAATTGATTAGCTGACTCCAATTTTTCTGAATATGTTGTTACTCTAGCTTATTATTTTTCTTTCCCAGGTCAAAACAGTTCAACTCTAAACTGAGTGAGGGAATGTGAATTTCTATAACTAAAGCTAATAATCAGGGGTTTTTATTTTTGCTATTACATTTTTATAAGTTCTTATAGATCAAGAAAACTAGATTTTTTTATGTGAAGACTGCAATGTGTGTTCTTTTTTTATTTATTATCTGAGTATAATTATCCTAGGTATGAAAAATAGTATAGTTTAATTAAATAATTGCAAAGCCTTCTGTTTAAGGATGGAATTGCATTATAAGAAACCCATAATGAACACAGGTTTCCTCCTCTTTTAACACTTTCCTAACCACTTTTAAGAATAGAGAAATCACAAAAAAAGGAAAGCATGTACTATGCATATTTCTGTTGTTGTGAGGACCTTTATGATATTCAGCCATCATGAAATGATAGAAGAACATTCATTTTTTTTAAGCAAGCACAAATTATTTGCTGTCTGGGTGAGTTATTGATTTAGGGGAATTAGTCTGTATACAGACTTTGAGTTCTGAATTAGTATGCTAGCTTGCCTGACACTTCTCTCTTCTTATAGCAATATACCCCATGCAAAATTACTAGAATATTCTTACATACAGCCTTCATTGTATTATTGCCCTGTTAGAAAATTTCAATGTATTCTCAATTATCTTCAATATA
Organism: Okapia johnstoni; assembly: GCA_024291935.2. Lineage (NCBI taxonomy): Eukaryota > Metazoa > Chordata > Mammalia > Artiodactyla > Giraffidae > Okapia > Okapia johnstoni. The sequence goes on from CM044311.1 coordinate 31,894,278, forward strand.
ACATTCAAAATTTCCATTTTCTCAAACTATTCTTTACAAACTCTATCAGAATCAGAAAAAAATATACTTTGAAGAACAGAAAATGTCGCAACCATATCACTAGCTAGCAATCTATAATAAACAATTATCAAATAATTGAATTAATCTAAAACCAAGTATACTTGCAAATTACAAATAAATTTCAAAAATATTATAAAATATCCCATTCTCATCAACTCCAAAAATTCAAACAGGGGGATGACAAGACAAAAAAGGGCGCTCTTCTTCTCTGATAACCCATCACTGAGCCAAACAGCCGGGCAGTGCATATATACAAGTTAAAGTGAGAATTGTTGGATTTAGAGTAACCTGGGTTCAAATTTTATCTCTTATGGACTAGCTATATTATGATGGAAAACACTACTTGTTATCTGATGCATGTAATAATCTGTGGCTTAAACTTTGCAAAAGATTGATGTAAAATCACAGCTTTGTCCCTTAATCTCCAAATATATCAAGAGCTCATACTCCCAAAGGGATATACAATTTTTGAGCAAAGATGTACAGTGGAAGGCTGGTAGTGTTTATTATATACTCACTCTGTATTTAATCATCATAAATGTCATGACTTGTGCTTAAACATGCAAGCTGAAGTTTCAAACAGAAATACATATTCAGTTAATTCTGTCACAAATATAAATATTAGAGAACTATTTTAACATCCAGGAAAAAGAGGGATTTTCAGTTATTCTTGTATTTTTGTTTTGACTCTTAGTGTTAGCTTTTACAAGAACTTTAATTAATCTGATCTATAGCCTTTCAGCACATAGAAATATGCAAAGGGAATATCCAACTGTATGTATCCTTAAAGATTTCTAAAATAAACATTAATATTCATGTTTTACCTTTCTGTCATTTGGTTGTATAGTAACATTTGATTTATGTAAAAGACTTTAAGATGCTGGAGGTGGTAGACTTTTTTTCTTTCTTTTTGTCTTTTTTCTTCAACTATGCTATGAGTGATTTCCTCTGAACAAAATGTTTTTCAAAGTTCTGTTATGATTAAAATGTCAAAAATGTTGGTAAATGTTCTGAGAGTTTCACTAAACCACAAACCTTTCTGCAGATTTTCTTTCTTTTTTTTTTTTATTTTTTAATCTATATTAAGTTCCCCATGGGTACACTGCTTCATATGAACTGTTTTTCCAATGAAATAAAACAGCCCTTTGGTTCAAAGAAATAAAAAGGTGTTGTTATTCTTAGAATTACACCAATACTTGCTTTGGTTATATTATAATAGAATTTCTTTTATAGAAACCAGCTGAGGGGAAAAATAATCTCTCAAAATTGTAACAAAGAAATCCCTCTGAACTATATACTTTTAAAGATATCTATACATTTAAGGAGATGTGCACTCAGAATAATCTCAACAATTCCAGCTCTAATAAATTAGACTAATGTCTTCTGCCTGTCAGTTATTTTCCTTTCTGTTCCTTGTATTTGAATAGTTTTCTGAGTAGAGAGTTGATATTTTTTGGCACTATAAAATATGTCAAAGCCAGACGTAGTCATTAGTACTGGGAGACCAAGGGTGTGAAAGAATTATTAAAGCCTTCCTGAGACTTGAACAACCAAAGCTGATTTTGGACTCTGATGCTTGCACCTGGAGAAGGAAATGGCAACCCACTCCAGTATTCTTGCCTGGAGAATCCTAGGGATGGCGGAGCCTGGTGGGCTGCCGTCTAAGGGGTCGCACAGAGTCGGACACGACTGAAGAGACTTAGCAGCAGCAGCTTGCACCTGACTAGCATTAATAAAGACTCAACATACAAGTGATGTGCAGGTACCACATGAAGGTGGTCAAGTCACATATACAGAGGCCAGTCTTCCTTACAAGACTCATCAAATGTGCCATAGTGAATATGGAAGGAAAGACCTCTGCAGTTTATACAACACATTAAGGTATTATTAATTTTTAGTCTATTTTCCCCACCCCATGCTCATCCCCCCAAAAAACTCTTGCTTGGTTTAATGTTGTTGGAATGGCTCTCAGAGGGTGTCACAGGAATAAGACAGACCATCAAAAATGGCTTGACAAGGCAGTGTGTACTTCTGCAGAAGGGTGTGCTGCAAAGATCTGGGAGCAAGAACACCGAGTGGTAAGTGAACTTGGTTTTTAGCCCTGAGATGCAAGTTCCCTCCTCTGACTCCTCAAAGGTTGAGGACCACAGAGTTACAACCGTTCCTGCATGTCATCTAAGTTTTTATTGGACAATTGGTCTCCATGAGGGCCAGGAGTAGTACTTCTAAGTTCCTGATAGGAGGATTCATGGTAACTATTTTCCCCATCCTTTTAGTTTTTTGTGCATGTCCAGGGTAAAGGCCTCAAAATTAACCCACCAAAATGTTCTTATAAGGAAGGAGAATGAGGAAAAGAAAAGAACAAAGGATTGGCAACTAGCCACCATCTTAGGAATCTTATTCACATTCCGGTTATATACCTTTTTGTTCTACTATTCTAGGAATGAATCACTTCTTTATTTCTTATAACTTCTCCTTGGATAGGAAATACTGTATCTTTCTTACAATGTTCCTTTATATCTTTGTATTTGCCTATTTTTAAACCAGTCCCCACTTGATTTTCTACTTGACATTAAGGTAGAGTTTAGAGTGAGTAAAATTTATAATATCAACTCTGTAAAACAAGACAGGCACCACATATTTAGTTTTTGAATTATCACACTGAGCTGAAGTCAGCTCATTAATCTTCTATTTTCACCCCAAGATTCCAAATCGACACACTTATGCAATTTAGCAGTTACAGAAATGATTAATAGGTTTCTTTGGTGCTAACCTAATTGCTGTGACACTAAAGAACATTACAAAAGATAAAGCATTGAAGCCAGAATTACCTCCCTTCTAGGTAGCAATCAGCTGTTAAAGACAATTCTTGAACTCCTTTGAGCAATAAACAAATTGTTGTTGCCAAGTATGGTTTTTGCCTTGCTGGATTCAACTGGAAGAGAGTCTCATTAACATATCCTGATGCCCAGCTCACTGTTTTCTATCTTATCTGTTGGGGGAGTGTGTAATTTCCCTGGTTCTGTCTTGCACCAAAAATTTGAAGCAATGGACAAACCAGTGTTACAGCCCTTGGATGGACCAGTGTTATAGCTCCATGCTACAGCTCAGTTTTATTTAGAAAGTAAAGGAAAATACATCCTCCAGGTGTGAAGGCATGCCAACCCAAAAGACACTAAGAGAAGAGAGGTCCTTGGTCCAATTTTAGCTTGTCTTTTTATATGCTTTTTTTCTCCTCCCCCTGGGCCTGCCCTATGTAAATTGGGCTAGCCAGGAATGCTGTTTGTTTTACCTGAGGTCCTCACTCCGGTCCGGTCCTGGGACTTTCCTTTATTCTATTTTTCCGGGCTTTTCCCTTCATTGTCTTTTAGCCACCACCATTCTGGACTCCTTTTTCCTATTCTAACTACCTAACATATCCACAGTTTCTGTTATCAAGTTTCTCCAGAAAGTTGTTTAAAAAAATCTAAATAGTATTTATATATTTTACTTCTACAGTGTCATATTTTCACATGAGCCATAGTCTTGAATTTTTGTTTAATGTACATTAAATGAATATGTAGATATATTTAACAAATAAGAAGTGGAGAGGGAGAGAGGCAATACTTAAAAAAATCCCTGTATTAGTTTTTAGTCAGTTCAGTTCAGTCACTCAGTCGTGTCCGACTATTTGCGACCCCATGAATCGCAGCACGCCAGGCCTCCCTGTCCATCACCAACTCCTGGAGTCTACCCAAACCCATGTGCATCGAGTCGGTGATGCCACCCAGCCATCTCATGTTCTGTCGTCCCCTTCTCTTCCTGCCCCCAATCCTTCTCAGCATTAGGGTCTTTTCCAATGAGTCAACTCTTCGCATGAGGTGGCCAAAGTATTGGAGTTTCAGCTTCAACATCAGTCCTTCCAGTGAATACCCAGAACTGATCTCCTTTAGGATGGACAGGTTGGATCTCCTTACAGCCCAAGGGACTCTCAAGAGTCTTCTCCAACACCACAGTTCAAAAGCATCAATTCTTTGGCACTCAGCTTTCTTCACCGTCCAACTCTCACATTCATACATGACTACTGGAAAAACCATAGTCTTGACTAGATGGACTTTTGGTGGCAAAGTAATGTCTCTGCTTTTAGATATGCTCTCTAGGTTGGTCATAACTTTCCTTCCAAGGAGTAAGCGTCTTTTAATTTCATGGCTGCAATCACCATCTGCAGTGATTTTGGAGCCCCCCAAAATAAAGTCTGACACTGTTTCCCCATCTATTTCCCATGAAGTGATGGGACCAGATGCCATGATCTTAATTTTCTGAATGTTGAGCTTTAAGCCAACTTTTTCACACTCCTCTTTCACTTTCATCAAGAGGCTCTTTAGGATAGTAGAATATGCCATCCTCAAATATGCCATTTTGATAGAAGAATTATTCTGAGCTGAGGGCAATTGAGAAGAATCAGATATAAGAAAATATGTCTGCCTTTTATTTGCTTAAAAGGACTACATAACATTGTAAAGGGGTTTCTCCTCTTTTCTTTGTCAAAAAGGATAAAATTAATCATTGGAGATAACCTTAGATTTCTATCAGCCCAAAGACAACACCAGAAGAATATACAAAGCAAACTTTGCTATCTAAACCTTATCTTCCTTATTTCCATATATTTGCCTTCCCACAATTTGTCTATTATTTTTTCCATTTATCTTGTCACTACTATAAAAATGTGTTCTTTTGTTAAAGCTGCTATATAAGCCCAAGTTCTAACAACCACTTTGAGTTACTCATCCCTGATTACTCTCAAATATATTTGAAATGCACATGTTAATAAACTTTTGTTTTTCTCTTGTTAAATCTGTCTTTTGTTAGTCTAATGTACAGGGACCCAGACAATGAACCTAAGATGAGTAGAGGGAAAGAACTTTTTTTTCCCTAACCTACAGTGCCATCTACGTATTTCCAAGAAAAATTATTTTCTATCAAAGTACTCAGAATATTGTTTTCGTTTTTCTATTCGGCTTTCTCTGTTTAGATGACCTAAACACAAAGTGTCCCTTGGGTTACAAAGTACCAAAAAATATATATACTACAAAATGAATTATCAAATATCTTACTTTATCAAGTGTTTTTAAAATTTTTGTTCTTAAAATTTTCACATCTAGTTGAAATGTAGCTTTTAATCCCTTAGATGAACATGAGTTGGCAACTTCTAGAACAAACTGAAGTCTCCTCTTAGGCTGTCTCTCTTTATCAAAATCAAGTTCAGAAGTAGATGGCCATATTTCATATTTAAGTCCTCAAATAGCAGTGATAGAAACATTCACATCTAAATTGAAATAATGTGTATGTGTTGACACTATTGGTTGCATATTCATTTCTATCATCTTAATATAATCTTTAGTACCTGTAATTTCCTCCAAAAATAGAGTTTGTCAGTTAAGAGAAAAATATTTTCTCTCCTTTTGTACTTTGTGATTCTAATACTTTATTAAGCTGTTTAAAAAAGACATTCTAGCCTTCTTTAGGTTCTCTACTTGGTGGTATTGCCACCACTGAGTTTTTATTATGTAAATTATTGCAATCTGGTTAGCTCCTTCCGACTTTTTTTCTTAACAAAAGGGGTCTGCAAGTGCTAATCAAAATGCTGCAATTTACATATTAATGATGTTTTTATAATGACATTTCCTTCATACACAGAGTGAGCAAAGGGGAAACTTTTTATCTTTTTTTCTGAGAAAGCAACTGTTAAATTTTGATCTTATGAAGTATCTTCGAAACTTTCCAAAGTTGGTTAGAATAGCATTTATGTAATTTAATCAGATACAGAATGAAAGCACAAGGAATAAGCTTCACACATGTGATGTCTATAAGCAATACTTTTTTGTATACATTAATGCACTTGCAATTACACAAAATGCTAAGGATACGTTTGGCAGTGAGGATGCTGTGCACAATCAAGTAGCAATCATTTTCAGGAAAGGAAAAACATTCCACTAAAAATGAGGAGAAACAAGGAGTGTTCAAAAGCGATGTCAAAAGTGTCCAACTGTTTTCACAGAATATAGGTGATGTCCTGGTGCTAGCAAAATCCAGAAGAAACCTTATAACAACTAGAAATGTCTATAATTGCTACAAGCCCAAGTATGAAGATTCACAAAAATAAAATAAGTGGATGAAAGTAGTTAAAATGATCTTATTAATAATGAGATGTCTGATTGTAAAAGTACTTTAGCTTTTTAGAATGCGTCACTAAAAGCCAAGCTGTAAAAACAAATTAACAGTCTGTTACTAGAATATAATCTCCCACAGATAATATACTTTTAAGGGAGAAGTGATAGAACACAAGTGAAAAGACAGAGATTCTAATATTAATCTTTATTTAGTCAATGACATTCTTTGGAAGTCAGGCAATGAGTCAATTTGTGATGGTTTTAAAATTACCAAACATATAGGCACAATATTTGCAATGGGAATTATTTTTTCAATCAGTTGCATTCTGAAAGAATGTATATTCACACTTAAGGAAGAGAAAGAAAAGAGAAAAATGGCTGAAACATTTTGTGTGAATTCTTTACTGTATTATTAAAAGCATTTTATGTGAAAAATTTAGTCACTAATTTGAAAATGTCAGTTTCTCTAAATCCTATTTTCTTTCATAAACTGATATAAAAATTAGTATTTTTTAAAATATTTCTAACAATAATGATTCAGTAGTGGATTTTCTAAAACGATTTATTCTTATGAAAGACATTTTGATATCTAGGATCAGTAAAATTTCTAATTTTAATTTTAATGTCTTAAATTAGTAATATTAAAATTATCTGATGCATCATATAGCTTTTAAATCTGAAAAATATAAATTAATGAATATATTATATAGGTCAATGTAATTTGTTTTCAATAAATAAGTTAGATGTTTATTTAGGGGATGAAAGTTAATGAGGACAACTCCTGTTTCGAATTCATGGGAAGATACCCCAACAAATGAAATAATAAGGCAGGTTTTACTTCTTTTCACAGCAAGACAAGAACACTCATTCAATTAGATTAGATGACATCATGCCAAGAGCCATTAGTCCGATCATTGACTTGGGCCTGCAACTGCTACCATTTAAACACATGGAAACACTTCCAGTCACATCTGGCCACTTGGGCATGTGAGTTGGCACAGAATACTATGGAAAGAATGAAGGCTCTTGCCCAAACTATTTACCCCCAATCCTTTAATATAGTGAGGTTATTTCTTTTAACAAAGGAGGATCCTTAAACCAATGAAACTTTCAGCTGTGCATGTACAATCCATAGAAAGTTTGTTTTTCTTTCTCTTCTTTTTCGCTTGAGTGAATTGGTTTCTGAATCACTTCTATCTTGCTCCAGGCCTTTGAACTGTTGATTGCTCATGTTCAGGCATTGATTTCAGGTTGCACCAATTTATTGAAATTGTACTTAATTTCAAAGAACCTCCATCACTTACTAGATCAGTTTGTGTAGAATTGGACAAATGACTTCCCTCCAGGAAACCTGACCTCTTTTAACCACAGGTATACATAGGCCTTCCAATTACACAGAGTAATTGTTCTAATCTTTTGCTGGTTATCCCACAAATCGCACAATTTTTTCAGTTTCCAAAGGGGGAAAGTATTTGGCTTAATTTTTTGGCTATTTTTCATTCTATCTCAATGCTAAACATAACTAAATTAATATAAACATACTAAACTGTGAAATTCCAAATAACTGAATTGTATACAATTGTTAGTTATCAATCTTATTCTCTTAAGTATATAGTCATCCAGAATTAAAATGACATATTAAATTGCATACATGCATACACAGATGTACACACATGCACTCACAAACTACAGTAAGACAACCATAACAAACCCTTGACAGACAGAATTGTTTTCGAGTCACCAAATTATGAGTCACTCTTTGCTGACTGGCTCTTTTATGAAACTTCACTGTGCCTAGTTTGTTTGTCTCAACATTTTGCCGTGATCATTTCTGGTATTATTTGATTAGAACATACAACAGCTGTAACCTATCAACTTAATATATTTTTCCTAAAAAGGTGCATTCTGGCTCATTTGTTTTTAACTTAATTCAAAACAGCACTCTCCTTTCCCAATTCCAGGAGCAAAATTTGGGGGGTCAGAGAGCAGAAGAATGTTTGACATATTGTGCCAGCCCCCCACCTCCCAAACTAATGAGGGATAAGAGAATGTGCCACCCAAAAATATGCCTCTTACAATATTTTGAGCTAAATATTTTGATAAACTGCATACACAGAAGCATCTCTGAAAATCGAGTCAAAGTTGACCTTTTGTAAGAAACAGCTACATTTATAAGGGAAATTGCCATTTGTAAGTGTCTGCTTCTTACCATTAGCATATTGGGCACCTACTGACCTGGGGAGTTCATCTTTCAGTGTCCTATCTTTTTGCCTTTTCATACTGTTCATGGGGTTCTCAAGGCAAGAATACTGAAGTGGTTTGCCATGCCCTTCTCCAGTGGACCACATTCTGTCAGACCTCTCCACCATGACCCATCCGTCTTGGGTGGCCCCACAAGGCATGGCTTAGTTTCATTGAGATAGACAAGGCTGTGGTCCGTGCGATCAGATTAGCTAGTTTTCTGTAATTTTAGTTTCAGTGTGTCTGCCCTCTGATGCCCTCTCGCAACACTTGCCGTCTTACTTGGGTTTCTCTTACCTTGGGCCTTGGGTAATTCCTCGCCGCCGCCGCCGCCGCCGCCGCCGCCGCCGCCGCCGCCGCCGCCGCCGGCCCCAGCCCCCAGCCCCCGCCCCCCAGCCCCCGGCCCGGCCTAGCCCCTCTCGGCCGCCGCCGGCACCCAGCCCCCGGCCCGGCCTAGGCCCTGTCGGCCGCCGCCCCCTGGACCCCGGCCCCCGGCCCCCGGCCCCCTGCCCCCCGCCTAGCCCCTGTCGGCCGCCGCCCCCAGCCCCCGGCCCGGCCTAGCCCCTCTCGGCCGCCGCCAGCCCCCAGCCCCCAGCCCGGCCTAGCCCCTCTCGGCCGCCGCCAGCCCCCAGCCCCCGGCCCGGCCTAGCTCCTCTCGGCCATGCTTCTGCGCCGAGCCGTCGCAGCCGCCTCGCTTCTGCGCCGAGCCGTCGCAGCCGCCTCGCTTCTGCGCCGAGCCCTCGCAGCCGCCTCGCTTCTGCGCCGAGCCCTCGCAGCCGCCTCGCTTCTGCGCCGAGCCCTCGCAGCCGCCCTCGCTTCTGCGCCGAGCCCTCGCAGCCGCTGTTCTTTGGAACTCTGCATTCAGATGGGAATATCTTTCCTTTTCGCCTTTGCTTTTTGCTTCTCTTCTCTTCCCAGCTATCTGTAAGGCCTCCTCAGACAGCCATTTTGCTTTTTTGCATTTCTTTTCCATGGGGATTTTCTTGATCCCTGTCTCCTGTACAATGTCACGAACCTCTGTCCATAGTTCATCAGGCACTCTTGTCTATCACGTCTAGTCCCTTAAATCTATTTGTCACTTCCACTGTATACTCATAAGGGATTTGATCTAGGTCATACCTGAATGGACTAGTGGTTTTCCCTACTTTCTTCAATTTAAGTCTGAATTTGGCAATAAGCAGTTCATGATCTGAGCCACAGTCTGCTCCCGGCCTTGTTTTTGCTGACTGTATAGAGCTTCTCCATCTTTGGCTGCAAAGAATATAATCAATCTGATTTCGGTGTTGACCATCTGGTAATGTCCACGTGTAGAGTCTTCTCTTGTGTTGTTGGAATAGGGTGTTTGCTATTACCAGTGCGTTCTCGTGGCAAAACTCTATTAGCCTTTGCCCTGTTTCATTCTGTACTCCAAGGCCAAACTTGCCTGTTACGCCAGGTGTTTCTTGACTTCCTACTTTTGCATTCCAGTCCCCTATAATGAAAAGGACATCTTTTTTGGGTGTTAGTTCTAGAAGGTCTTGTAGGTCTTCATAGAACTGTTCAACTTCAGCTTCTTCGGCGTTACTTGTTGGGGCATAGACTTGGATTACCGTGATATTGAATGGTTTGCCTTGGAAACGAACTGAGATCCTTCTATCATTTTTGAGATTGCATCCAAGTACTGCATTTTGGACTCTTTTGTTGACCATGATGGCTACTCCATTTCTTCTAAGGGATTCTTGCCCACAGTAGTAGATATAATGGTCATCTGAGTTAAATTCACCCATTCCAGTCTACCTTAGTTCGCTGATTCGTAGAATGTTGACGTTCACTCTTGCCATCTCCTGTTTGACCACTTCCAATTTGCCTTGATTCATGGACCTAACATTCCACGTTCCTATGCAATATTGCTCTTTACAGCATCAGACTTTGCGTCTATCACCAGTCACATCCACAGTTGGGTATCGTTTTTGCTTTGGCTCCATCCCAAATGCAAAAAAGCAAAATGGCTGTCTGAGGAGGCCTTACAGATAGCTGGGAAGAGAAGAGAAGCGAAAAGCAAAGGAGAAAAAGAAAGATATTCCCATCTGAATGCAGAGTCCCAAAGAATAGCAAGGAGAGATAAGAAAGCCTTCCTCAGCGATCAGTGCAAAGAAATAGAGGAAAACAACAGATTGGGAAAGCCTAGAGATCTCTTCAAGAAAATTAGAGATACCAAAGGAATATTTCATGCAAAGATAGGCTCGATAAAGGACAGAAATGGTATGGACCTAACAGAAGCATAAGATATTAAGAAGAGGTGACAAGAATACACAGAAGAACTGTACAAAAAAGATCTTCACGACCCAGATAATCACGATGGTGTGATCACTCACCTAGAGCCAGACATCCTGGAATGTGAAGTCAAGTGGGCCATAGAAAGCATCACTACAAACAAAGCTAGCGGAGGTGATGGAATTCCAGTTGAGCTATTTCAGATCCTGAAAAATGATGCTGTGAAAGTGCTGCACTCAATATGCCAGCAAATTTCGAAAACTCAGCAGTGGCCACAAGACTGGAAAAGGTCAGTTTTCGTTCCAATCCCAAAGAAAGGCAATGCCAAAGAATGCTCAAACTACCGCACAATTGCACTCATCTCACATGCTAGTAAAGTAATGCTCAAAAATCTCCAAGCCAGGCTTCAGCAATATGTGAACCGTGAACTTCCAGATGTTCAAGCTGGTTTTAGAAAAGGCAAAGGAACCAGAGATCAAATTGCCAATACCCGCTGGATCATTGAAAAAGCAAGAGAGTTTCAGAAAAACACCTATTTCTGCTTTATTGACTATGCCAAAGCCTTTGACTGTGTGGATCACAATAAACTGTGGAAAATTCTGAAAGAGATGGGCATACCAGACCACCTGACCTGTCTCTTGAGAAACCTGTATGCAAGTCAGGAATCAACAGTTAGAACTGGACATGGAACAACAGACTGGTTTCAAATAGGAAAAGGAGTACGTCAAGGCTATATATTGTCACCCTGCTTACTTAACTTATATGCAGAGTACATCATGAGAAACGCTGGGCTGGAAGAAACACAAGCTGGAATCAAAATTGCTGGGAGAAATATCAATAACCTCAGATATGCAGATGACACCACCCTTATGGCAGAAAGTGAAGAAGAACTAAAGAGCCTCTTGATGAACGTGAAAGAGGAGAGTGAACAAGTTGGCTTAAAGCTCAACATTCAGAAAACTAAGATCATGGCATCTTGTCCCATCACTTCATGGGAAATAGATGGGGAAACAGTGGAAACAGTGTCAGACTTTATTTTTGGGGGCTCCAGAATCACTGCTGATGGTGACTGCAGCCATGAGATTAAAAGACACTTACTCCTTGGAAGGAAGGTTATGGCCAACCTAGATAGCATATTTAAAAGCAGAGACATTACTTTGCCAACAAAGGTCTGTCTAGTCAAGGCTATGGTTTTTCCAGTGGTCATGTATGCATGTGAGAGTTGGACTATAAAGAAAGCTGAGCACCGAAGAACTGATGCTTTTGAACTGTGGTGTTGGAGAAGACTCTTGAGAGTCCCTTGGACTGCAAGGAGATCCAATCAATCCATCCTAAAAGAGTTCAATCCTCGGTGTTCATTGGAAGGACTGATGTTGAAGCTGAAACTCCAATACTTTGGCCACCTCATGCGAAGGGTTGACTCATTGGAACAGACCCTAATGCTGGGTAGGATTGGGGGCAGGATGAGAAGGGGACGACAGAGGATGAGATGGTTGGATGGCATCACCGACTCGATGGACATGGGTTTGGGTAGACTCTGGGAGTTGGTGATGGACAGGGAGGCCTGGCGTGCTGCAGTTCATGGGGTCGCAAAGAGTCGGACACGACTGAGTGACTGAACTGTACCATCACCCCAAATTTTTGTCTTTAGCTGATGATTGTGTTTCAGGTGGTGGCTTGGGCCACCTCCAAAAGGTACATAGTTTCATTAGGTATCTCCTATGTATACATGAGATATGTATGTTTATGCACTTCTACATGTTTTCTTCTTGTTAATTTGCCCTCTGTTTAAGGAGTGGAGGTCCTCAATCAAAAACACAGAAGAGAAGAGGGAAAATTATCTTTACTCCCCTATTAGAAGGCTATAAGAAGGCGATAACATAAGTCATTGGTTCACCTATGCTTTTGCTGCAAAGAAACAAATCTGCAAACACATTTATAAAGTATTTTGTGCTATAGTCACTCAGTCATGTCCAACTCTTTGTGATCCCATGGACTGTAGCCCCCCAGGCTCTTCTGTCCATGGGATTATCCAGGCAAGAATACTGGAGTGCATTGCCATGCCCTCCTCCTGAGGATCTTCCCAACCCAGGGATCAAACCCAGCTCTCCCTTATTGCAGGGATTCTTTACCATCTGAGCCACCAGGGAAGCCCAAGAATACTGGAGTGGGTAGCCTATCTCTTCTCTAGGAGATCCTCCCAACCCAGGAATTGAACCAAGGTCTCCTGCATTGCAGGCAGATTCTTTACTAAATGAGCAATGAGGTAAGCCCTAAGAATCTATTACACTAAGCCAATTGGGTAAAAAACTAAAAATGCAATCAAACAATATAGTCAATATGAAAGAGGAGAGTTACAAAACTTTCTAGTTAATCTTCTGGATGACATTATATTTATAGATCATAATATTTCTTATGTTAAAGTAAAAAAGAAAAAGAAAAAACCAACAAAAAATGAGCAGAAGATTAAATAGACATTTCTCCAAGGAAGACATACAGGGAGCTAAAAAGCACATGAAAAGATTGTTCAATATCACTGATTATTAGAGAAATGCAAATCAAAACTATAGTAAGATATCACCTCACACTAGTCAGAAAGGCCATGATCAAAAGATCTGTAAACAATACATACTAGAGAGGGTGTGGAGAAAAGGAAAACCTCCCGCATTCTTGGTAGGAATGTAAACTGGTATATCCACTATGGCAAACAGTATGGAGGTCTGTTAAAAACTAAAAACAGTTACCATATGATCCAGCATTTCATGCAAAGGTGGGCACAATAAAGGACAGAAATGTCATGGACCTAACAGAAGCAGAAGATATTAAGAAGAGGTGCCAAGAATACCCAGAAGAACTATACAAAAAAGATCTTCACGACCCAGATAATCACGATGGTGTGATCACTCACCTAGAGCCAGACATCCCAGAATGCGAAGTCAAGTGGGCCTTAGGAAGCGTCACTATGAGCAAAGCTAGTGGAAGTGATGGAACTCCAGTTGAGCTCTTTCAAATCCTAAAAGATGATGCTGTGAAAGTGCTGCACTCAATATGCCAGTAAATTTGGAAAGCTCAGCAGTGGCCACAAGACTGGAAAAGGGCAGTTTTCATTCCAATCCCAAAGAAAGGCAATATCAAAGAATGTTCAAACTACCACACAGTTGCACTCATTTCACATGCTAGCAGAGTAATGCTGAAAATTCTCCAAGGCTTTTGAGGCTTCAACAGTACGTGAACTGAGAACTTCCATATGTTCAAACTAGATTTAGAAAAGGCAGAGGAGCCACAGACCAAATTGCCAACATCCATCGGATCATCGAAAAAGCAAAAGAATTACAGAAAAATATCTATTTCTGCTTTATTGATTATGCCAAAGCCTTTAACTGTGTAGATCACAACAAACTATGGAAAATTCTTAAAGAGATGGGAGTACCAGACCACCTGACCTTCCTCCTGAGAAATCTGTATGCAAATCAAGAAGCAGCAGTTAGAACTGGACATGGAATAACAGTATGATTCCAAATTGGGAAAGGAGTACATCAAGGATGTATTTTGTCACCTTGTTTATTTAACTTTTATGCAGAGCATATCATGTGAAATGCCGGGCTAGATGATGGACAAGCTGGAATCAAGATTGACAAGAGAAATATCAATAACCTCAGATATGCAGATAACATCACCCTTATGGCAGAATGTGAAAAGGAACTAAAGATCCTCTTGATGAAAGTGAAAGAGAAGAGTGAAAAAGATGGCTTTAAACTCAACATTCAAAGAATGAAAATCATGGCCTCCAGTCCCAACACATCATGGCAAATAGATGGGGAAACAATGGAAACATCGACAGGCTTTATTTTCGTGGGCTCCAAAATCACTGCAGATGGCAATTACAGCCATGAAATTAAAAGATGCTTGCTCCTTAAAAGTAAAGCTATGACAAGCCTGGACAGCATATTAAAAAGCAGAGAGGTTACTTTGCCAACAAAGGTCTGTCTAGTCAGAGCTATGGTTTTTCCAATAGTCATGTATGGATGTGAGAGATGGACCATAAAGAAAGCAGAGTGCCAAAGAATTGGTGCTTTTGAACTGTGGTGTTGGAGAAGACTCTTGAGAGTCCCTTGGATTGCAAGGAGATCAAACCAGTCAATCATAAAGGAAATCAGTCCTGAATATTCATTGAAAAGACTGATGTTGAAGCTGAATCTCCAATAATTTGCCCACCCAATTTTTTCCACTCATTGGAAAAGATCTCAAGCTGGGAAAGATTGAGGGCAGGAGGAGAAGGGGACAACAGAAAGCAAGATGGTTCAATGATATCACTGACTTGATGGACGTACATTTGAGCAAGCTCCAGGAGTTGGCAATTAACAGGGAAGCCTGTCATGTTGTGGTCCATGGGTTCGCAAAGAGTTAGATATGACTGAATGACTGAACTGAAGTGATGGTCCAGCAATCCCCCTTCTAGGTATATGTCTGGAGAGAACTGTAGTTCAAAAGATCCATCCACCCCAATATTCATTTCAGCAATATTTACAATAGCCAGGACATGGAAGTGAGTTAAATGTTGACCAATAGAGGCATGGATAAAGAAGACATGGTACATGTATATGATAGAATATTACTCAGCCATAAAAGTGAACAAAATAATGATATTTGCATCAGCATGAATGTACCTAGAGATTGCCGTACTGAGTGAAGTTAGACAAAAATGACAAATATCATATGATATTGTTTATATGTAGAATCTTTTTAAAAAGGGATACAAATGAATTTATCTGTAAACAGAAAGAGCTACAGATGTAAAAAGCAAACTTATGGTCACCAGAGGTAAGGGGATTGAGGAATAAAGTGGGAGATTGGGATTAACATATACACACTACTATATATAAGATAGATAGCTAATTAGCTAATAAGGATCTACCATATAGCTTAGAGAACTATCCTCAATATTCTGTAATAGCCTATATAGAGAAAGAATCTAAAAACAGAGTATATATATATGTATAACTGATTTACTTTGCTATAAATCTGAAACTAATATAGCATTGTAAACTATATTTCAATAAAAATTAAAAACAAACCAAAAAAACACCTGAAATGCTTTTGCATGGTGAAGGAAACTAGCAGCAAAATGAAATGGCCACCTACTGAATTGGAGAAGATATTTGCAAAAGATATAAAACATTTCCATCACCTTGGAAAGTTCATTGGTGCTCTTTCCTAGTTAAATCTCTCCATCCAAGATAACTGTTGATCTGACTTTTTTCCACCATAGATTAATTTTCATTTTCTAGAATTTCATATACATAGAATCATACAGTAGATACCATTTTGTACTCAGCATAATGCTATTCAGAGTCACTCATGTTGTCAGGCAATCTATTACATTTTTTAAAATCACTGTGTAGAACAAAAAATAAAACTTACATTTACAATCACCACAAAATAAACTATTTAGCACATAGGTTTGCTAAAATGTCTAATGATACTGGAAAAGAATTACTTCACCTTTAAAGTGGGGATGGTGAAAGAGGAGAGTGAAAAAGCTGGCTTAAACCTCAACATTCAAAAAACTAAGATTACCACATCTGGTGCCATCACTTTATGGAAAATAGATAGGGAAAAAATGGAAACAGTGAAATATTTCATTTTCTTGGGCTCCAAAATCACAGTAGACAGTGATTGCAGCCATGAAATTAAAAGACACTTGCTCCTTGGAAGAAAAACTATGACCAACCTAGACAGTGTATTAAAAAACAGAGACCTCAGAGCTATGGTTTTTCCAGTAGTCATGTATGGATGTGAGAGGTGGACCATAAAGAAGGTTGAGTGCTGGAGAATTGATGTTTTTGAACTGTAGTGTTGGAGAAGACTCTCAAGAATTCCTTGAAGAGTAAGGAGATCAAACCAGGAAATCCTGAAGGAAATCAACCCTGAATATTCGATGGAAAGACTGATGCTGAAGCTGAAGGTCTAATACTCTGGCCACCTGATGGGAAGAGCCATCTCACTAGAAAAAGACTTGATGCTGGGAAAGATTGAAGGCAGGAGGAGAAGGGTGTGATAGGGGATGAGATGTTTGGATGGCATAACAACTCAGTGGAGGTGAGTTTGAGCAAACTCTGGGAGATAGTGAAGAACAGGGAATCCTGGTGTGCTATAGTCCATGGGCTTTTCAGGGTCAGACACGACTGAGTGGCTAAACAACAACAGAGCTTAACAGACATATATTCAGCAGACAAAAATGTGGACAATTCATCACAAATAAGAATTAATAACAACAATAATAACAGCAACATTACCAGAAGATAGTGATAAATGAGATTCATCTTAATAGCTTCCAGAGCCAAAGAAAAACATTTTTCCTCTACCCTGATAAGTTCAGTGGCTGAGAGGCCTGCGAATTAAACCTACAAAACACAGATTAAGAAAAAAAAAGAAAAAAAAATTTTAATTACATATGTATGCCAGGATTTCACAAAGAAATTAGACTTAAGTAAGTAGCCAGAATATGGGGATTTATATCAAGCCAGTCAATCCTAATTGAATATTCATTGGAAGGACTGATGCTGAAGCTGAAGCTCCAATACTTTGGCTTCTTGATGCAAAAAGCTTATTCACTGGAAAAGACCCCAATGCTGGGAAAGGTTGAGGGCAGAAGGAGAAGGGGATGACAGAGGATGAGATGGTTGGATGGCATCATTGACACAATAGACATGAATTAGAACAAACTCAGGAAAATAGTGAAGGACAGGGAAGCCTGGTGTGCTGCAGTCCATGGAGTCACAAAGAGTCGGACAGAACTTACTGATTGAACAACAAATGCTGTCTCAAAGGGGGAATATTGTGGAGGCTAGACAAAAAGTAGAGGGTCTGGGGCTTCTAGAGAGGGAAGTAAGTTTTGAGCAGATGACTAGGAGTGTATGGAAAAGAAGGATTTTGTGTAAGATTTGGTATGCAGATTCATACCAAATGAATGTCTCCTCCATTGGTAACAGTTGTTGAGACTTCTCTTCTTGCTAGGAGACAAATGCCTCTTCTATAAATGGCAATTTCCTTTATGAGTGTATATTTCCTTCGCAAAAAGGAAACTTATGCTCTGTTTTTAGAGGTTTTCCTTCATCTGCCATTACTCAATTACTTTCAGAATAAGAGAATGCATAAGCCAAAGTAGCATATTATGGTTCCCTTCATTTCCAAGTTCCCTAATTTTTTTTTTTATTACTGTTTTCTTTGTGTAGGGGAGGGAAAATTTTTTTTCTCTCTACCCTCCCAGGTTCTCTGACTCAGGTCCTGTGAATTACACTGATAGGCTGATTAACAGGATAAAAACATACAAATTTGTTTAAATTTTACATGTCACAAGAGTCTTTGTAAGGAAATTGTTTCAAAGAAGTGATTAAATGAGGGATTTTATGCTGAGTTTGATGAAGAGTAAAAAGTCATAAAGAAAGCTGAGCGCCAAAGAATTGATGCTTTTGAATTGTGGTGTTGGAAAAGACTCTTGAGAGTTCCTTGGACTGCAAGGAAATTAAACTAGTCAATCCTAGCGGAAATCAGTCTTGAATATTCATTGAAAGGACTGATGCTGAAACTGAAACTCCAATACTTTGGCCACCTGATGTGAAGCACTAACTCACTGGAAAAGACCCTGATGCTGGGAAAGACTGAAGGCCAGAGGAGAAGGGGACGACAGAGGAGAAGATGGTTGAATGGAATCACTGACTCAATGGGCATGAGTTTGAGGAAGCTCTGGGAGTTGGTGATGGACAGGGAAGCCCGGTGTGTTGCACTCCAAGGGGTCGCAAAAAGTCGGACACAACTGAGCAACTGAACTGAACTGAACTGAGAAAGTCATAGAAAAATATGATAGGACTAAGGGTAGTAAACTGCGGGGATTTAGCAAGGCCTATTTATTCTGATTTTCTCAGCATCCCCCTATCTTTGAAAATAAAGATGCTCCTTTCTTCTGGGTGAATGGAAGCCTCTTTGAGGAGGATCTTATGATCTGCTTCAGAGGACAGAGTGGAGGTCAGAGAATCCTTCCTGTACCACCACCTCTAAAACTGCATCAGCTGAAAATATTCAGTATGTGGAGGTATTATATTTTGAGGTAATGTGTTCTGAGCTCCACCATTTCTCTCTTATCCTTCTTTTTTCCTTCTTTCATTTCCTTTCCCTTAAAAATTCTTCCTATAGTATGCCAAGCCCATATAAGAGAGAGGGTTCTGTAAATTTCCACTCCATCTCACTCTTCTGCACAGGTTCCCTGTGCCCCACCTAAGGAATCCAAAGACTTATTAATAGAATTTTGATGTTACTTTCCCAGCAATTTTGCTTCATAGGTGGGATGTCCTCAAGCCCCTGTGTTCCCCAGTAAGAGGAAAGCTTTCTTCTAATTGATTTAAAAGTATCCGTTGCAAAAATCTCTCACATTTAGAAATAGTGCAGAATCTTGCAAGTGAATCATGACTGGATATAACTTATTAAAGAAACCCTTTTTACATTTTTAGCAGTAAGTGAAAATGGAAAACTATTCACACTTTTAAGTAAAAATAGTAGTTTTCTCTTTAAATTAAAAACACAAATTATTCATGTTTATTATACATAAACTCCTCAGTAAATATATTACTTTTAGCAATTTTTACAGATTTTATGGGCTTCCCTAGTAGCTCAGATGGTAAAGAATCCACCTGCATTGCAGGAGACTTGGGTTCCATCCCTGGGTTGGGAAGCTCTCCTGGAGGAAGGCATGGCCACCCACTCCAGTATTCTTGCCTGGAGAATCCCCGTGGACAAAGGAGCCTGGTGGGCTACAGTCCATGGGGTCACAAAAGTCGGAGGCGACTGAGTGACTGAGCACAGCACAGCACAGGTATTATTCACTTAGGAATGTAAAGTGTATTTTATATACTAAATAATTTGTTCATTGAACTGTTTACTTATCAACAAAAATGACCATTCTCACCTACTTCTTTCCCTTATTACTGGAAAGGAATGTTTACCGTACATGGATTGTTCCTCTACCTATCCACCTGTCCATACCTTACAGTTCTTAAACTTTCATTGACTAGGTCTCGTAGAGCAGCTGATTTTTGCAGGCACTGTACAAGCCCATTAATTAATTCCTATTGTGTGGGCTCTCTCTATATTCATAAGGGCATTTTGGAATGGAAGAGCATGAAAAAGATATTACAGAGATAATTTTTATATGTTTGTTTTAATAAACAAAAAGTTAAGTCATTTATAAACTTTAGAGTTTTAGCTAAGAACACTCATACCACTACTGATAAAAACACCAGTACAGGTGACACTGTGATTGAAGCCCATTGCTTTCCCAGACCCATCAAATCATGATCTTGCAGGGTGAGAACTTTGCAGTGTATTTTGAGAAAAGCAGGTCAATGGTCTTGTCATTGCCTCCTCATTTCTACTTACTCTTCATTCACTGTAATCTGTCGTCTATCACTCCACCAACACTCCTCTGTTTAAGCTCTTACTATAATTGCATCTGCACATTAAATACAAGGTATATACCACTTTTTCATATTCTCACTTACTTATCATCATGACTTAATCTACCATCTGAATGTCCACAATTTCAAAACCTGTAGCTCTGACTCAATTCCTTCTCTGGCACTAAACAAAATATTCATATATTCAATGAGCACTGATTGAGCATTTACTATTTTCCAGATATCCCATAAGCTTCTCTGACCCTAAGTAATCATACATTAACTGTATTTATCTTCTCCCTTTCCATACTCATTCTCCCCAAACTGAAAACATCACAATCAACAAAGAAACAGTACAACACAATACAGTCTTTTAGAAACCCAGGGGTAAATTTTATTGGTTCTTTTCTTTCCCCTACTACCAGATACAACTGGTTATTAAATCAGATTTACTCTAAGTTGCTAGTATCATTCTAATCTATTTCTCTGCCTTCTTTCCACAACCAAAAAGTCCACTCCCAACTATTTTCTAATTTCCCAAGGATGTCATCTGCCTCTTTCCTTTATAAACACAATTGCTGTGCTGAACCCTAAAATAACAACTTGATATTATTACTCCCTCTGACTAAACTCTCCCATTGCCCATGGAAGCATCTCCCAAGGATAATCTGCTTTGTGAAATATTAATATATGTTCTATGAAAAAGATTGGTATTAATAATATTTTTGCTTCTGATATATAAAGTATATGTGTTAGAAAACTGTTATTATGCTACAGTTGACCTTAGGAAATGACTTTCCAGAATAGAAAACATCAGGATATTGCATAGAGTTACAAAATCTATGCAAAATCTTCACAAAATCTGTGAAGGCAGCCATGTCTCATTAATTGTCTTTTATTTCACTGCCTATTTTGTTATATTGTTTATCTTATTATTTAAAAAATATTTTTAATAATTGGGTTTTATTGTATATAAAAGCATTTACTCAAATGTTTATTATTTCTCAGACTAACTAATTAGTCCTAAAGACCATTTTTGTTTGCTGTCTTCTGTAATCTAAACATACATATTATCCCATATGTTGGTTTTCCTCCAATATGTTATTTTTTTTAATATTTCCATGAACAAATGAGTTTTGCAAGTTGGCTAACCATATGGACTCCAAAGGATCTACGTTCTTTGTTTGCCTTCCTGAGCAGTCAGACTTCTTACACTTTCAGCTGCAATATCACATTCTATTGTACTCTTTTTTGCAAATGACATTCTTCCCAATTAGTAGTGTTGGGTAGCCTGATTCTTTGAGTCTAGCTTAGTGCACATCTGGAGAGTCAACGGTATAAGTTCCAGTCCCAAAACCAAAGTCTCAAAGCCTAAGGAAAGCTAATGTTTCAGTTCCAGTCCAAGGCCTAAGACCAGAAAAGACTAATCTTCCTTGTCAAGCAGAGTTCCCTCTTACTCAGCCTTTTTGCTTTATTCAGATCTTCAGTTGACTGGATGAGAGCCACTCCCATTAGTGAGGGCAATCTGCTTTACTCAGTCTACTAATTCAAGTGTTAATCTCAACCAGAAACACCCCCACAGCCCATTAGAATAATCTTTATCCAAATAATGTTTGCTCAAACTTTGTGACTTAGTAAAGTTGACACATAGAATTAATCATCACACATTTTCAGAGAAGAAACTGAGATGAGATAAAGGAAAAATAATAAAATATAAATATATTAATAAATTAAAACTTTAAATTAAAAAATTGCAAGGAGATCAAACCAGTCAATCCTAAGGGAAATCAATCCTGAATATTCATTGGAAGGACTGGTGCTGAAGCTCCAATACTTTGGCCACCTGATGCAATGAACTGACTCAGTGAAAAAGACCCTGATGCTGGGAATGACTGAGGGCAGAAGGAGAAGAGGGTGACAGAGGATGAGGCGGATGGTATCACTGACTCAATGGACATGAGTTTGAGCAGGCTCTGGGAGATGGCGAAGGACAGGGAAACCTGACATGCTGCAATCCATGGGGTCACAAAGAGTAGGACACAACTGAGTGACTGAACAACAACTTGAAATTTTACGCAAGATACATTTGCTTCAGTTTTGAGAAATCTCCATCAGCAGTTTTGCTTGACTCAAAATATTGATTTTTTTTTATCTCATTGACCTTATTTTCAGATGTCTAAATTTTGCCTAGATTTAGGAAAAATGTCTCTAACAGATTTTGTGTTTGCTTGAGTTTCTATAAACATTTATCTCCAAATATCAGTTTTTCTCATGTGCTACAAAATGAGAAACTCAAATATGGCTAGAAGAGTTAAAGGCTGTGTTCATAGCACACAGTAGATGACATGCACTTGGCAAAATTCCAGACTGCATCCTTAGACCAAACGCTTGAACATAAACTGTGTTATACTGATTTGTGAAACAGAAATTCTTCTGTCTGCAAGGCACTATCTGTAGGTGTATTGTTGATTAGCTGAGTATTCCCCTGAAGTTCATGGGGCAGAGGTCATTTCTCTATTGTTCACTTTCCTATATGAAGCACCTAGCACAGTCCCTGGCATGTAATAACTCAATAAATATTTGTTGAATGACCAAATTGATACAGATACATTGTGTAGGTGTCATGACTCTTAGATCTCCCCAAGAGCAAAAACTGTAATCCAGTTGCAGCACACCAAACTCTAATGCATTTTAGCCATAATCAAAGAATTTAGATTGGCTTGACTCTTTCTGTTTAGGTCCCAATGCAACTTAAAATCTACTGAGTAAGCTTTGTATATAAATTACTACAATGTAAGATATAAGAACAACAAGAATTAGCAATCGAGAAAAAATATGCAAAGGAGGGAATAATATTCTGACAAAGTATGCAAAATTTCACCATGATTACTTAACATGCTCCTACGGTGTGGCATGTTTTATAATCTTATCGAATGTAGTGTAATGGTACCATCATTTATATTTGCTACCTTCTTATCTGGCAGTAAACAAATATGCAACAGCAAAAACTGGTAAAATTTTCTTCATTTCCTAGTAATAAGTTTCATTTTTCTTTTTAATTGTACATAGAAACTAGCCTATGCTAAAATTTTCAAAATCAGTATTTTATAGGATCTTATTAAGTGAAATATCTGATATAAGAATGATAAAATTAGAATTATCTCATTTTATACAAGTTATAAAAGGAGAAAAACAACATGAGCCAAACATATAAGCAGGATTTAAGCAATCTGTACTTAAGAACGTTTTCAGTTGGGTGATCTTGTTCAGTGTCTCATCATCGCTGATTTTTTCTATTTTAAAATGGGGTTATGAAAGCAGTTTGTAGACTGAATGCAATTATAATTAATGATCACATGAACTGATTACTATATATAGTTTTTAAACTGGTTACTACAGGTAATTTTAACATAAACTGATTTGTGTGCTTAGTTCCTCAGTCGTGTCCAACTCTTTGTGACTCCTTGGACTGTAGCCCACCATGCTCCTCTGTCCATGGGGATTCTCCGGACAAGAATACCAGAGTGGGTTGCCATGCCCTTCTCCAGGGGATCTTTCCAACCCGGGGATCAAACGGAGGTCTCCCGCATTGCAGGTGGATTTTTTACCATCTGAGCCAACAAGGAAGACTATATGCATATATTTTTAATTTTAAAATATTTATTTTCTAAATAAAGGGGGAGGGTGGGGAAAAATTCCAGAGAGCAATATATTAAAAACTCATCTTGCACGTTTCATGTTAGTAAAAAATCCAATTTGGATAAGTCAATGGACAACTCCACCACCTTGTAGAAAGTGTAGTATTTTATGCGTTTTTTTCTCTTCTTTACTTTAAATGTAAATAATGACCACAGATGGGGAAACAGTGGCAGATTTTATTTTGGGGGGCTCCAAAATCACTGCAGATGGTGATATCAGCTATGAAATAATATTAAAAGACGCTTACTCCTTGGAAGAAAAGTTATGACCAACCTAGATAACATATTAAGAAGCAGAGACATTACTCTGCCAACAAAGGTCTGTCAAAGCTATGTCTGTCCAGTAGTCAAGGGATATGGTTTTTCCTGTAGTCATGTGATGCTTTTATGTGGTGTTGGAGAGTTGGACCTTTGGACTAAAGAAGGCTGAGTGCCAAAGAACTGTCCTGCTTTTTTGGAACTGTGGTGTTGGAGAAGACTCTTGAAGAGAATCCTTTGAAAAAGACCTACAAGAGATCTTCCTTGCAGAGACATTACTCTGCCATACAACTGAATGACTGAACTGAACTGAATGACAACTATTGGAATCAACTAGATTAGTTTAACAGCATACAGAACAGCACAGGGATCATATAATGTAATGTAGGAAGAGAAGAGCCTTTTCCAAACTTTCAATCACAGGGGATATTGTGTCCCTAGTGCATTGTATCTCCAGTACACAAAATAACAACAGTTGTCCTGCAGTGCCCACACATAATTAGTTATTTCCCTTCTGATACGCCTAGCAAGGTGACTTAGCTTCAAGGGTCACCTTCCATTTAAAAACCATCTTGGCTACATGTTTGCTAAAACTATTAACTCACAACAAACAAAAGCTGTGCTTTTGTATTAATGTACAAAGCCTTGAAAAAGCTTTCAGTTTTGGACAGTCACAATCGAGTTATTTGTATAGGTATAAACATCTATCAAAGACCACCCATCTCTTTTCAGAGCACAATGCCAACCAGTTAAATGCTTGTTAAATCTGAGTAGCAAGAATGTTATTAGCAGCTCTTGTGATTGTATTTTCTTTATTGTTTGCCAAAATGTGCTCAGAATTAACTAGAATGAAAACTCAGATATGATATTCTGATACATAGAATTTAAGTGAGGCATTTGCATGGAAGAAACTGTATAGATATTTGTCAGAGGCTACAGAGAGACCTTCTTTTTTTTCTGACCTCACACACTACTCTATATATTCATTGATCTTTAATTCTCCATTGGCTATGACAGCCATTAATTTGGAATTTTTGACTTTTCTGTAATCAACGCAATAAATCCACCTATATTTAATTCTTTCTTTTCTCTTCTCACTATAGTTACAATAAAGTGTCTTTTCCTCCATGAAAGGTCACATTTCCACCAAACTCTGGATCTCATCTCCCCTGTCCGTTACAAGTTTAGCTGTCCTTAACCATCCTGCCTAGTAATACCAGACCACCTGATCTGCCTGCTGAGAAATCTGTATGCAGGTCAGGAGGCAACAGTTAGAACTGGACATGGAACAACAGACTGGTTCCAAATAGGAAAAGGAGTACATCAAGGCTGTACATTGTCACCCTGATTATTTAACTTATAAGTAGAGTACATCAGAAATGCTGGGCTGGATGAAGCACAAGCTGGAATCAAGATTGCCAGGAGAAATATCAATAACCTCAGATATGCAGATGACACCATCCTTATGGCAGAAAGTGAAAAGGAACGAAAGAGCCTCCTGATGAAAGCAAAAGAGGAGAGTGAAAAAGTTGGCTTAAAGCTCAACATTCAGAAAACTAAGATCATGGCAACTGGTCCCATCTTTTCATGGCAAATAGGTGGAGAAACAGTGGCAACAGTGGCAGACTTTACTTTTTTGGGCTCCAAAATCATTCCAGATGGTGACTGCAACCATGAAATTAAAAGATGCTTACTCCTTGGGAGAAAAGTTATGACCAACCTAGACAGCATATTAAAAAGCAGAGACATTACTCTGCCAACAAAGGTCCGTCTAGTCAAGGCTATGGTTTTTCCAGTAGTCATGTATGGATGTGAGAGTTGGACTATAAAGAAAGCTGAGCTCTGAAGAATTGATGCTTTCGAACTATGGTGTTGGAGAAGGCTCTTGAGA
Source organism: Okapia johnstoni (assembly GCA_024291935.2). Classification (NCBI taxonomy): domain Eukaryota; kingdom Metazoa; phylum Chordata; class Mammalia; order Artiodactyla; family Giraffidae; genus Okapia; species Okapia johnstoni. Next base: position 31,920,277 of record CM044311.1, read on the forward strand.
GTCCCTGGGACTGCAAGGAGATTCAACCAGTCCATCCTAAAGGAAATCAGCCCTGAATATTCATTGGAAGGACTGATGTTGAAGCTTAAAATCCAATACTTTGGCCACCTGATGCAAAGAGCTGACTCACTTGAAAAGACCCTGATGCCTGGAAAGATTGAAGGCAGTAGGAGAAGGGGACGACAAAGGATGAGATGGTTGGATGGCATCACCGACTCAACGGACATGAGTTTGAGTAAACTCCAGGAGTTGATGATGGACAGGGAGCCCTGGTGTGCTGCAGTCCATGGTGTTGCAAAGAGTCGGACATGACTAAGCAACTGAAAGGATTATCCTGCCTAAAGCATTTCTATTATTGTCAGTGTCACAGCACTTATCAAATCTGATATTATTCTACCTATATGTCCACTTTCCTCTATCTATAATTAAGCTTCATGAGGGTAGAGAGTCTGTCTAGCTGGTATAATATTCTCTGGCACATAGTGTCTGCCTGGAACTTTGTAGGTGCTCATTTGGGGCTTCCCAGGTGGTGCTAGTGGTAAAGAAACTGCCTCATTGCTGGAGACATAAGAGACATGGGTTCAGTCCCTCGGTTGGGAAGATCCCCTGGTGGATCCCTATGTGTATTGGATGGCAACTCACTCCAGTATTCTTGCCTGGAGAACCCGATGGACAGAGGAACCTTGTGGGCTACAGTCCATAGGGTTGCAAAGAGTTGCACATGACTGAAGTGACTTAGCACACAATTCTGTTGAAAAATAAATGATTAAATAAAATGGTTACTGTGTTTGAAGGGATTACAAATTGGTTTACCTACAAATTCTATCAGTTAATAGATATAAAATATATAAAACAGGGTTCTATTATCTACTATTAGCTAATATTAACATAATTTGCATGAAATAATGAAATAGAATTTAATACACTGAATATGAGGCAGCATTTGGGGGATTACCTTGTGAACAATAAAACTTAAGATCTACTGTCAACCTATATGACTTTAAAATGTCCCTGCACATAAATAATGTGTACCTAAAGATGTCTTAGTTTCCTTTCAACTTTAAAATTCAGCTCCTTTTCTGTTTGAGTCATTACAAAAGATACAACATTATTGTGGCTAGAATTAATGATAAAGATTTCAAGAGAATCTGTGATATAAAATAGACCTTTTAAAACACTAAAATTAGCTAGAACTATCCAGATATAAAACCTACCATGTAATGCACAAATAGCTGGCAACTTCTTCCAACTTTCTTGCCACTCAGAGCCTAAGCCTGGGTTTCAATGAATAATTGGAACACAATGAGATTAGTGCTAGACAATGAAAAATATATGATACATAGGAGTTGCTGTTGAAATCTAGTGGAGAGAAGTTAATTGGCCTGACAGAGCTAGGAAGTCTCTATTACCCTGGAAAAGGGAGTTGAACTTTCTTACAAGAGTAAAAAGTAAATGTTCTTCAGAGGGGATAGATTCACATTTCTTTGAATGTTTGAGAAATGATAGTGGTTTAGATTCAGGTGGTGCAATGGTAAAGAATCCACCTGCCAATGTAGAAGACACAAGAGACACAGGTTCAACTCCTGGGTTGGGAAGATCCACCGGTTTAGGAAATGGCAACCCACTCCAGTATTCTTCCCTGGAAAATTCCATAGGCAGAGGAACCTGGTGGGCTATAGCCCATGGTGTCGCAAACAGTTGGACAGGACTTGACAACTGAGCACACGTGCGCATGCACAAGTATATACACATGCAGTAGTTTAGCACATATACAGTATAAGAAAAATAAGGAAAGATACAATGATTATAGATAATTAGGCAGGCAAGTGAGATTGGGTGCAGTCTGAAAAGGGTCTTTTTTATTTGGCTGAGTAGAGGATCTGTGGTGGGAAGAACACAAACAAAAATAAAAACAACAAATGTTTTTGCAACTAGAAGCAGATTAAAAGCTTACAAAATTGAATGGAATGGGTTCTAGGCTGTTTCCAGGAATGACTCCCAAAACAATTTTGTTGAACCTAAAGTAAATAGACTGCCAGTATTTCCCCTGCCAAGATGATATTATTCAGGATCAGCAGAGAAGAGCAATTCAGGATCTGCAAGGGTGATGAGGACTGTGTAAGTCCCATGTGGCAAGGGAAGGAGAACAACTTTTACAGAGAGGAATTGGAACTTGAGAGGGCTGTAGTAAACACACAGTCTCTGGTTTTTCATTTGCTGAGTCCTTGCCAGGAAAGAGGAGAAGTCTTTCTTCTTTCTGTTGGACTCTTTCAGTGTGTAATTACTTCCCTTTCTTATCTCTCTACTCTATTTAATTGAAGTTTCTGTTTATTGTTTTTTTACAATATCAACAAAGATTCAATACAAAAATCAGAAAGCTTGATATAGTCACTGTAATGGCCTTTCAACACTTGTTAAATTGTGACACCACTACAGAAAACCTGATTATCTTTACTTCCATACGTGACAACAGAAAACACACCAAAGCAACAGAAACATGAATAATCAATAATGGTCGCCTTCACTTCCTCAGCTCCCATTCTCTCCACAGTCCAATCTGTCTTCCCAGCACTGCCATGTCACCTTTGCAAATGCCATGCAAATGTTTCTAACTGGTGCAAATTAATTTGCATTCAGAAGCCTAGCCCTAAGAAACTTTGAAGACAGAATTTTTTAATCTCTACGATACAGGAGTTACAGCAGAATGAAATTAGAGTAAATGTGGGTTCAATCCAACATATTTACTGCAATAATACATATGAAATTTGAACTTTATCTTGCAGGATATGGGATTTAAACACAAAGAGTTTCTTGAAAATATTTGAGAAAAGATTTGAGGTAAATTTTTGATATAACAAGAATGTTTTATTTGTAGGAAATTGGGAACACCAATGTAGATCAAAGAAAGTTAAAGATTAGGAAACAGAGTAATTCTCAAACTTGGGAGAGTTAGAATACATGTAGAATAAGTGGGATTTGATGTAAATAGTAGAAAAACTATTATTAGTTCTTGTGTGGAGAAAAAGCAAGATCTTAATAATATTTTAGAACAACTGCTACTACGTTAGTGCATGCTGTAAAGAAGGAGAGACTTGGAATTGGTGAGAACACACTACATCTGCTAAGTCTGAGAATGTCAAAGAAATGTCAGGTCTGTGTGTGTGTGTGTGTGTGTGTGTGTGTGTGTGTGTGTGTGTGTGTGTTTCTTATATGTAGTCGTTTTAAGAAATATCAAATGCAATATTTAGTTCATCCAATACAAATAGAGAATGTTTAACTCAACTTTGTATTCAATAAATAGATATTCATTTCTTTTCTCATTTCTAGATAAGGAATTAAGGCACTGAGAGTTTAAGTAACTTGCCCGAGGCCACACAGCTGATAAGTAGTAGAACTAAGTCAGTAAAGATGAATAAGTTGTCTACATTTCACACATATAAATACAGGCAGACATGGTATTTGATATCAGGTGGCCAAAGTATTGGAGCTTCAATTTCAGCATCAGTCCTTCCAATGAATATTCAGGGTTTATCTCCTTTAGGATTGACTGGTTTGATCTCCTTGCTGTCCAAGGGACTCTCAAGAGTCTTCTCCAGCACCAAAATTTGAAAACATCAGTTTTTCAGCACTTAGCCTTCTTGATGGTCCAACTGTCACAACCACACATGACTACTGGAAGAGCTATAGCTTTGACTATATGGACCTTTGTCAGCAAAGTGATGTCTTTGCTTTTTGATATGCTGTCTAGGTTTTTCACAGCTTTTCTTCCAAGAAGAAAGAGTTTTTCCATGGCTGCAGTCACTGTCTGCAGTGATGTTGGAGGCCAAGAAAATACAGTCTATCACTGTTTCCCGTGTTTTTTCAACTATTGATATGAAGTGATCTCTGTAAAGTATTAACAGGTGACATTTCTCCATGAAGCTCTTTGAGACATTTCCACCCAAAAGGGCTCCTTCTTACCCCCGATATTTGCATGTTTACTCTCTTCTACCAACCAAGCCACAAGCTCCGGGCCACATTCTTTCCTCTTCAGCACATATTACAACATTTAGGCGTAAGAAACTTTTAATAAATAAATATAGGGAGAGGGAGGACCATGAGATTATATGGGAAAGCCACCACCAACTATAAACTAATTGCAAAGGCATCTGGTCTAATGGAAAAATAATAAATACACCATCCAACACCCTCATGTTCTCCATTTGCCACAGTAGGTTTTTCATAACCTATTTAACAAAATACCATGAATCTGGGAAAGATGTACAGAAGAGCCTGCCCCCAATCATGTGAAGGGAAGCTTAGATTCATGGAGTAGAGGGGCTGTCATCATTATTCTTACAGATGAAAAAGTGTGGCTGGTTTCCCTTAGGTTCCCTGCATGTTTGTAAACATTATTTTGAGAGTAGCCAATGCCTGAATCTCCTTTCTGTCTGAAGACTCTTCAACAGTTGACTTTACTATCTCCTTTCTTCTTGCTGATTATTAGAAGAGAAATTGCATCACAACCTCCAACTGACAAATGAGTAAGAGGCTGAGGCCACTTCGAGTGTCAATTTTTCTCTAAAAATTATAGAATAGTTCCAACTCATATAGCTTAAGTAAAAACTACAAAATTTATATCCCTCAAAAAAAAAAATCAGCCAGGATCAAGGACTATAGATCCGAAGGGCAGATCTCTAGTCAAAGGGCATTTTGATTACCAAACTATCAAAGAGCTGGGTCCTTGTTAAGTAAAAGGCAATGGAATAAAAATGTGTATTAAAGATATCTAATTGTCAAAACCAATAAAATTAGAAAAGAGTATTGACTCTAGAATAATAAACTGGTTGGATTTTAATTTCAGCTCTGCCATTTATTAGTTCATGCTCTTGGACAAAATTTTTGAAAGCTCAAGACCTCAATTTCCTTGTCTGCAAAATATGAACAATATCTACCTATTTGAGTTGATGTAAGATGAAATGAGTTAATATATGAAACAGTTTGAACAATTCCCACACCAGGTTGTACTCTAGAAATGTTAGCTGTTGTTGGTTATTCACTGATCTCAAGACATTTTAAGACCTTTCCACATTTTTATCCTCCATTCATAGGAAAATTTCTTGAAAGTGTAATCGATAATGATTCTCTTCATTTCATTTCACCTTTAGATGTTTTTCCTATTTTCCATGATTACCATGACACTAGAACTGTTTTTGTCACGATTACCCACAGTCTCCACGTTGCGAAATCCAAAAGCCATTTGTGATCCATATACTATTTAATATCTCAGTAACATTTAACAATTTTAATCACTGTCTTCTCATTAAAACACTTTGCTTTCTTGGCTTCCAAGGGATCACAATTTCCCTGGGTTCCACTGTGTTTGATGACACTTCCATCTTAGTCACTTCTGACTCTTCTTTCTCAACAAATAAATCTTTGAGTGCTGCAAGAGTCAGTCCTAGATTTTCTTCTCCATACACAGCCTCATTTTAGGTAATCTCATACAACTTGTTGACTTTAAATAGCATCTTTATGTGTTTACTGTATATTTGTGATTCCAGCTATGACTCCAGCTTAGACTTCTTCAATGGCCTCTTGACTCAGGCTAGAAAAATCTACATGCCTTCCTGATATCTCTAACTTGCAAGCATAATATAAATCACAAATTAAAATGTCCAAAACAAAATACATCCAATCTGCCATTTCTGATCCTCTCTCAAAGGAGAGTGTTTATCTTATCTTGCAACAATCAGTATAGATTTTGTCTGCAACTCCTTTGGGATAAAATATCATAGCAAAATACTATATATATTTAGATTATTCTTGTGTTCTAAGTTTCTGAAAGTAAGAATCCATATGTCACTAACCCCTGCATTCATTCTGCACCCATTACAGTCCATAACACTCAGTGGATATTCTGTAAGTGATAAAGTGGATGAAAGCATGCTACCTTAGGGAAGATTTATACTGATGTCTCTTACCTTTGGCCTCCACAAATGAAAGAAGAAACCATGAAAATCATTGCTAACACTTTCTTTTAATTATCCTGCTATATTTTGAAATCTAATTTTCAGAGGTTTCCGGAGCTAGTCTTTTTCTATTATTGTATTAGAAATATTGGTTGTGTTTCTGAAACAGCTCTTACTCTCTATATCCACCAAGAGAAAGCTCCTTGTTTACAACAGCAGTGCATACCACTGGGTAAACATAAAGATCAGGGTACTGGGGTTAAGCCATAGTCTGAAAATAACAATGTTGTAGAAAACGGTTGACACCTCCTCCAAAATTAAGCATAATATTACCATACAACCCAGCAATTCTACTCCCATGTATATACACGAAAGAATTCAAAATAAGTATGCAAGCAAACACTTGTAAAAGAGTATTCATAACAGCACTATTAATAAATAATAGCAGAAAGTTGGAGACAACTCAAATGTCCATCACCAAATGAATGGATAAGCAAAGTGTAGCGCACATACACATACACTGAAATACAGAGTCAAGAAAGGAATGAAGTGCTGATACAGGACATAATGTGGATGAACGTCAAAAAATATTATACTGCATGAAAGATGTCCAACAGAAACAATTGCATGTTCTATGATTCCACTTATATGAAACATGCAGAATAGACAAGCAAAATAGCAGATCAGCTGTTACAAAGGGACAGTGTGAAGTGGGAATGAGAAGTGACTGCTTAATTACTATGGAGTTTTATTTTGGAGTGATGAAAATATTTTGGAACTAGATAGAGGTAGTGGTTACATAACAGTGCGAGTGTACTAAGTGCCACAGAAATGCACACTTTAAAATAGTTCTTTTTGTTTTTGGTATCTGGAACATAGATGCACAGGTATATATGTATTGCTCCAGATATCTCTGTCACCTAATGCTTCTGAGATGGACATGCACAGGTGGTTGGAAGCAGATAAATGACTCTGCTCCATAAGGGATTTGGGACTATTCCATATATTCCATTCTCTATGGACTCATCATGCCAGAAAGTGAAAAGGAACTAAACAGTCTCTTGATGAGGGTGAAAGAGAAGAGTGGAAAAAGCTGGCTTCAAAGTGAAAAATCGAAAACTAAGATCATGGCTTCGGGCTCATCACTTCATGGCAAACAGAAGGGGGAAAAGTGGAAGCAGTGATAGACTCAATTTTCTTGGTCTCCAAAATCACTGTGAATGATGATTGCAGTCATGAAATTAAAAGAAACTTGATCCTTAGAAGGAAAGCTATGACAAACCTAGATAGCATATTAAAAAGCAAAGACATCACTTTGCTGACAAAGGTGCATATAGTCAAAGCTATGGTTTTCCCAGTAGCTAAGTCGAATGTGAGAGTTGGACCATAAAGAAGGCTGAGCGCTGAATAATTGATGCTTTCAAATTGTGATGCTGGAGAAGACTCTTGAGAGTCCCTTGGACAACAAGGAGATCAAATCAGTCAATCTTAAAGGAAACCAACACTGAATATTCATTGGAAGAACTGATGCTGAAGCTGAAGATCCAATACTTTGGCCACATGATTCAAAGAGCCAACTCTTGGGAAAAGATTCTGGAAAAGATTGAAAGCAAAAGGAGAAGGAGGTGGCAGAGAATGAGATAGTTAGAGGGCATCATCGACTCAATGGGCATGAGATTCAGCAGATTCAAGGAGACAGTGAGGACAGGGAAGCCTGGCATGCTGCAGTCCATGGGGTCACAAAGAGTTTGACATGACAGTGACTGAACAACAATGTGGATTCATGATATTCTCTAGTCTGCATAGTTCAGATTTGTTGGTGAGCATCTACTTCACTGTCTTAGCCTTCAGGAAGAGAAAACTGAAGATTTGAAGGCAACCTCTTTCCTCTATTAATTCCATAACCAAGGCAGTTGCATTATTTCTGCTTACATCTCAGCGCCTGGAACTTGATTATAATGCCACATCTAACATCAACAGACCAGGAAATATGTCAGGCTCTCATTGAACCCCTTTAAAATTCAGGATATTCTGTTTGCAGTAAAAGGAAGGAGAAAATGGATAATGGAGAATAATTAGCAGATTCTGCTAAAGAGGTGATTGATAAATATTTTGCTAAAAAGTAGAACCACATGTTTTCAGATTAGAAAATAAAAACTGAATAGTCAAAAGTTGCACAGTCCTCAAATTTTATTTAGAGAACCATATTTATAGTGTAAGATTTCTTGTCAAGACTGTGACACATGTTAAAAAATATTTCACTTCAGTGTAGTATAAAAACAGAAAATTCCTTATTCCTTACACAAAGAGAAGGGCCAAAGTTATATTTGTTGGTTGAAATAATACATATAATGTATTTTCTAGATAATTTTATCAGTATAAAATAAGTCAGAACCTAATGGTCAAAAATAATTTTTAATATTAAATTCCAGCTCTATGAAGAATGTGTTTGCCGTTTTTCCTCAGTGGTCATACAAAAATACCCAGATTCAGTATCACAAGGAAACAAAACAAAATGAAAAACAAGAGAGGAATCGCTAGAGCCTTTAATGCCCAGACTTGATTTACATGGTACAAAATCTCTCTGGGTTTAGAACCAAGCTCCTTTTTCTTATTTCAAATTAAATTACTGAGGAATTCAGCCTCCTGACATTTGCTCATTGCAGGTTATGGTTTTATATTTTTACATTTAAAGCTGAAAAATGTATAAACATAATAGAAGCAATAACACCCAAGATATCTAGTCTTAGGAGTCAAACACAAGTTTAGATTAAGCCTTGGCTTGAGACTCTTTGATTGACATTTCCATTGCTAGAGTTAGCTCAAGTCATTTCAAGATTCAACTGCATTTCATTTTGCCTTATCTGTGGGTTATCATTCTTGCAAGAATCACCCCATCCTGGCAGGATCTTGATTTAAGACTTTAAAACTCAGTGAGGCTCAAAGAGATTTTGCAAGGTCACAACACTGTAGGTTTGTTTGATAATACAAAACCTGAAGATGGAATGCCAGCCCGTGCAGGATCTAAGTGTGGTTAGACATGACACACAGTGCATTCTTATGCACAATCAAGATGACTTTGAAGGCTGTCTGGCTCACAGTTTCGCTTATGGGCCAGTTTCAATATTTCTTGCAGGTACACAAAATTCTATTTCTCCTCAGTTTGCTCACCTCAGGAAAGTCATTATCTCAATGAATATTCTAAATATACATTTTCTTTATTGCATTTTCCCCCAGTTGGGTGGGTTTTTCACCTATGGAAAGTAGGTCTTAGTCTGATAAATCATATACCACATACAAGTATCTGAAGATATACAGTGTGGTAATCACCCACTCAGAAACCTCGTGGAATATAGAAGAGAGATTATTCATGTGGGAATGATACATGAGCCGACATTTACAGACAACTTAATTTCTTGCATTCATGAGAACAGTCAACCATTTTGCTACAAATTTGTGTGATGCATTTGTGCACAATGATGTTCTTTTTCAATTTAAAGATGGATGACCTTTCATGTTAAGCTATCTGTAATCCACATCCTTCAGTTCAGTTCAGTTCAGTCGCTCAGTTGTGTCCGACTCTTTGCGACCCCATGAATTGCAGCACGCCAGGCCTCTCTGTCCATCACCAACTCCCGGAGTCTACCCAAACCCAGTCCATCGAGTCGGTGATGCCATCCAACCATCTCATCCTCTGTCGTCCCCTTCTCCTCCCGCCCCCAATCCTACACAGCATTAGGGTCTTTTCCAATGAGTCAACTCTTCACATGAGGTGGCCAAAGTATTAGAGTTTCAGCTTCAACATCAGACCTTCCAATGAACACCTAGGATTGATCTCTTTTAGGATGGATTGATTGGATCTCCTTGCAGTCCAAGGGACTCTCAAGAGTCTTCTCCAACACCACAGTTCAAAAACATCAATTCTTTGGCGTTCAGCTTTCTTCACCGTCCAACTCTCACACCCATACATGACCACTGGAAAAACCATAGCCTTGACTAGACGGACTTTTGTTGGCAAAGTAATGTCTCTGTTTTTAAATATGCTATCTAGGTTGGCCATAACCTTCCTTCCAAGGAGTAAGCGTCTTTTAATTTCATGGCTGCAATTACCATCAGCAGTGATTCTGGAGCCCCCCCCCCAAAAAAAAAGTCTGACTCTGTTTCCACTGTTTCCCCATCTATTTTCCATGAAGTGATGGGACCAGATGCCATTATCTTAGTTTTCTGAACGTTGAGCTTTAAGCCAACTTTTTCACTCTCCTCTTTCACTTTCCTCAAGAGGCTTCTTCACTTTCTGCCATAAGGGTGGTGTCATCCACATATCTGAGGTTATTGATATTTCTCCTGGCAATCTTGATTCCAGCTTGTGTTTCTTCCAGCTCAGCGTTTCTCATGATGTACTCTGCATATAAGTTAAATAAGCAGGGTGACAATATACAGCCTTGACGTACTCCTTTTCCAATTTGGAACCAGTCTGTTGTTCCATGTCCAGTTCTAACTGTTGCTTCCTGACCTGCATACAGGTTTCTCAAGAGACAGGTCAGGTGGTCTGGTATTCCCATCTCTTTCAGAATTTTCCACAGTTTATTGTGATCCACACAGTCAAAGGCTTTGGCATAGTCAATAAAGCAGAAATAGATGTTTTTCTGGAACTCTCTTGCTTTTTCGATGATCCAGTGGATATTGGCAATTTGATCTCTGGTTCCACATCCTTACTGAGGATTTAAATATGTCTTATGAAAATCATGCAATATTTCATATAATACAAAGGAGAATCAATTATGTCATCTATATATAGGTTATATATAGATGTTGATATATATATATATATACACACATATATATCAATTATACCAAGCTATATGTATGTATTAAAGAATTAATGCTTCATACTTTTCTTTCTGTTTATCATAGGCATCATAGCATGATAAATAAGAATATACATTTGGAGTCAAATTGAGTTTGACTTCAGATCAGATCTAGCATTTTCAAGCAGTGTGTCTTTGAGTTGACTCCATAAGCACTGTGGGCTGCAGCTTCTTCATCTAATAATTAGAGATTATAAACATGCCTCATTAGATTATTATGAAGATTAAATAAATTACATATATGTAAATCGTTAGGCACTTAATGTGTGTTCACTTATGTAGATATTTTTATATTTTAAATAGACTGGTAAGTTTCGGGGGTATAGGGTAGAGCAGTGTTATACAGTTCTGGCATGTTATAATCAGTAGTGAGATAGGTAATAAATAATTTACTACTATTGTTGAAAAATTCGTAAGTGCAGTTTAGTCACTCAGTCGTGTCCGACTCTTTGAGCCCCCATGGACTGCAAGCACACCAGGCCACCCTGTCCATCACCAACTCCTGGAGTTTACTCAAACTCATGTCCATCGAGTTGGTGATGCCATGCAACCATCTGAACTTCTGTCATCCCCTTCTCCTCCGGCCTTCAATCTTTCCCAGTATCAGTATCTTTTCAAATGAGTCAGTCTTCACGTCAGATGGCCACAGTATTGGAGTTTCAGCTTCAGCATAGTCCTTCCAATGAATATTCTGGAGTGATTTCCTGATTTTCCTAGGATGGACAGGTTGGATCTCTTTGCAGTCCAAAGGACTCTCAAGAGTCTTCTCCAACACCACAGGTCAAAAGCATCAATTTTTTGGCACTCGGCTTATTTATAGTTTAACTCCCACATGCATACATGACTACTGGAAAAACCATAGCTTTGACCAGATAAATGTTTGTTGGAAAAGTAATATCTCTGCTTTTTAAAATGCTGTCTAGGTTAGTCATAACTTTTCTCCTAAGAAGCAAGCATCTTTTAATTTCATGGCTGCAGTTACCACCTGCAGTGATTTTGGAGCCCCCCAAAATAAAGTCTGTCACTGTTTCCCCATCTATTTGGCACGAAGTGATGGGATCGGATGTCATGATCTTCGTTTTCAAAAGGTTGAATTTTAAACTAACTTTTTCACTCTCCTCTTTCACTTTCATCAAGAGGCTTTTTAGTTCTTCTTCACTTTCTTCCATAAGGGTGATGTCATCTGCATATCTTATTGATATTTCCTCTGGCAATTTGATTCCATTGCTTCATATTCATTTCCTCTGGCATATAAGTTGATTCCAGCTTGTGCTTCATCCAATCTATTGTTCCATGTCCAGTTCTAACTTTTGCTTCCTGACCTGCATACAGATTTCTCAAGAGGCGGGTCAGGTGATCTAGTATTCCTATCTCTTTAAGAATTTTCCACATTTTGTTGTCATCCACACAGTCAAAGGCTTTGGCATAGTCAATAAAGCAGAAAGAGATGTTTTTCTGGAATTCTCTTGCCTTTTTGATGATCCAGTGGATGTTCAGAGCTTGATCTCTTGTTCCTCTGCCTTTCTAAAACCAGCTTGAACATCTGGAAGTTCATAGTTCATGTACTGTTGAAGCCTGGCTTGGACAATTTTGAGCATTACTTTACTAGCGTGTGAGATGAGTGCAATTGTGTGGTAGTTTGAGCATTTTTTGGCATTGCCTTTCTTTGAGATTGGAATGAAAACTGACCTTTTCCAGTCCTGTGGCCACTGCTGAGTTTTCCAAATTTGCTGGCATATTGAGTGCAGCACTTTCACAGCATCATCTTTTAGGATTTGAAAGAGCTCACCTGGAATTCCATCACCTCCACAGCTTTGCTCATAGTGATGCTTCCTAAGGCCCACTTGACTTCACATTCCAGGATGTCTGGCTCTAGGTGAGTGATCACACCATCATGATTATCTGGGTGGTGAAGATCTTTGTTCTACAGTTCTTCTGTGTATTCTTGCTACCTCTTCTTAATATCTTCTGCTTCTGTCAAGTCCATACCATTACTGCCCTTTATTGTGCCCATTTTTACATGAAATTTTCCTTTGGTATCTCTAATTTTCTTGAAGAGATCTCTAGTCTTTCCCATTCTATTCTTTTCCTATATTTCTTTGCATTGATCACTGAGGGAAGCTTTCTTATCTCTCCTTGCTCTTCTTTGGAACTCTGCATTCAGATGCTTATATCTTTCCTTTTCTCCTTTGCCTTTTGCTTCTCTTCTTTTCACAGCTATTTGTAAGACCTCCTAAGACAATCTTTTTGCATTTCTTTTTCTTTGGAGTGGTCTTGATCACTTTCAATGTCATGAACTTCCATCCATAGTTCCTCAGGCCCTCTGTCTATCAGATCTAATCCCTTAAATCTATTTCTCACTTCCACTGTATAATCGTAAGCGTCATAGCTGAATAGTCTAGTGGTTTTCCCTGCTTTCTTCAATTTAAGTCTGAATTTGGCAGTAAGGGGTTCATGATCTGAGCCACAGTCTGCTCCCAGTCTTGTTTTTGGTGACTGCATAGAGCTTCTCCTTCTTTGCCTGCAAAGAATATAATCAATCTGATTTTGGTATTGACCATCTGGTGATGTCCATGTGTAGAGTCTTCTCTTGTGTTGTTGGAGGAGGGAATTTTCTATGACCAGTGCATTTTCTTGACAAAACTCTATTAGCCTTTTCCCTACTTCATTCGTACTCCAAGGCCAAATTTGTCTGTTACTGCAGGTATCTCTTGACTTCCTACTTTTGCATTCCTGTCCCCTATAATGAAAAGGACATCTTTTTTGGGTCTTAGTTCTAGAAGGTCTTGTAGGTCTTCATAGAATCATTCAACTTCAATTTCTTCAGCATTGGATTACTGTGATATTTAATAGTTTGCCTTAGAAAGGAACAGAGATCATGCTGTCGTTTTTGAGATTGCATCCAAGTATTGCATTTTGGACTCTTTTGTAGACTACGATGGCTACTCCATTTCTTCTAAGGGATTCTTGCCCATAGTAGTAGATATAATGGTCATCTGAGTTAAATTCACCCTTTCCAGTCCATTTTAGTTCACTGATTCCTAAAATGTCGACGTTCACTCTTGCCATCTCCTGTTTTACCACTTCCGATTTGCCTTGATTCATGGACCTAACATTCCAGGTTCCTACACAATATTGCTCTTAAAGCTTCAGACTTTACTTCCATCACCAGTCACATCTGCAACTGGGTGTTGTTTTTGCTTTGGCTCCATCTCTTCATTATTTCTGGAGTTATTTCTCCACTGATCTCCAATAGTGTATTGGGCACCTACTGACCTGGGGAGTTCATCCTTCAGTGTCCTATCTTTTTGCCTTTTCATACTGTTCATGGGGTTCTCAAGGCTAGAATACTGAATTGATTTGCCATTCCCATCTCCAGTGGACCACATTTTGTCAGAACTCTCCACCATGACCTGTCCATCTTGGGTGGCCCTCCATGGCATGGCATGGCATGGCTCATATTTTCAGATTGGTTAGTTTTCTGTGACTGTGGTTTTCATTCTGTCTGCCCTCTGATGGATATGAGGCTTGTGGAAGCTTCCTGATGGGAGAGACTGACTGAGGAGGAAACTGGGTATTGTTCTAATGATTGGGGCCAAGCTCAGTACATCTTTAATCCAATTTTGTCCAATTGACAAATGGGTGGGGCTGTGTCCCCTCCCTGTATTTGACCTGAGGCTAAACTATGATAGAGGCAATGGAGATAATGGCGACCTCCTTCAAAAGGTCCCATGCACACACTGCTACACTCAGTGCCCCCAACCCTGCAGCAGTGTCACCATTGACCCACACCTCTGCCAGAGACTCCTGGACACCCACGGGCAAGTCTGATTCAGTCTCTTGTGGTCTCACTGCTCCTTTCTCCTGGGTCCTGGCATGCACAATATTCTGTTTGTGCCCTCCAAGAGTCTGTTTCCCCAGTCCTGTGTAAGTTCTGCCAGCTCTATGGTGAGGTTAATGGCGACCTCTTCCAAGAGGGCTTATTTCATACCAGGTCTACTGCACACAGAGCCCCTGACCCTGTGAAAGTCCACTGCTGATCCATACCTCCTCGGGAGACACTCAAACACAGTTCTGTCTCAGTCTCTGTGGAGTCTCTGGGTCCTGGTGCGCACAAGTTATGTTTGAGCCCTCTAAGCATCTCTGGCGGGTATGGTGTTTTATTCTAAACACGATTTGGCCCCTCCTACTGTCTTGCTGGGGCTTTTTCTTTGCCCGTGGATGTGGGGTACTGCTTCAAAGTTGCTCCAGGACAGCACAACCTTTGCTCCAGCACTTACCATCTTGCTAGGGCTCCTCTGCCCTTGGACGTGGGGTATCTCCTCAAAGAAAATTCATAAAGCTGACAGTTTCTTCTTTTTCTCCTGTTTATTTATACTACAAATTTAAAATTAAAATCTACATTTATAATACTTTTACTCATTCTCATTCTTAAACCCTTGTTTGAATAGGAGCAAAAGTTGATAGGAAGAGAATGGTATATGGGCTTTTTCTGTGCCCCCCCCAAAAGCAGCTCTTGTGCTTCCTGATGGCTCAATGGTAAAGAATCCACCTGCCAAAGCAGAAGACACAGCTTCGATCCCTTATCCAGGAAGGTCCTACATGCTTTGCACCACAACAATTGAGCCTGTACTCTAGATGCCAGGAATTGCAACTGTGAGGCCATATCCTGCAAATACTGAAGCCAGTGTACCCTAGAACCAGTTCTCCACAAGAGAAGCCATTGCAATGAGAAGACCTGCGTCACAACTAGAGAGTAGCCCTCACTTGCTGCAACTAGAGAAAAGCCCACACAGCAACAAAGACACAGCACAGTCAAAGATAGCTCAATTGGTATAGAATCCACCTGCAATGCAGGAGACCCCCATTTGACTCCTGGGTAGGGAAGACTCCCCTGGAGAAGGGATAGGCTACCCGCCCCAGCATTCCTGGGCTCCAGTATTCTGGCCTGGAGAATTCCACGTACTGTATAGTCCATGGGGTCTCAAAGAGTCGGACACGACTGAGCAACTTTCACTTTAATTTTCATTAAAAAAAGGAAAAAGAAGAGCAGCTGTTACATGACTCCTGACTCTGAGGACTGGGTAGAAGAATAAGCATTTGGATAAATAAGTCAAGTATAAGAAAGGAACTTCTTTCTGCTGAGATGGGAAAGAAAGAGATAAAAATAAATAAGTATGCTGATAAATAAATATTAGAAAATTATTGAATTCTGCACCCTCCTGTGTGCGTGTGTGCTCAGTCACTTTAGTCATGTCCAACTCTTTGCAACCCCATGGATTGTAGCCTTCCAGTCTCCTCTGTCCATGGGATTTCCCAGGCAAGAATACTGGAGTGGATTGCCATTTCCACCTCCAGGGGATCTTCTTGACCTAGGAATTAAACCTGCATCTCCTGCATTGGCAGGCTGATTCTTTTACCACAGAGCCATGTGGGAAGCCCTTCACTCTCCCACCATGTACCCAAAAATACCACACTATTTGAAATGTGAACCCTCAGTGTAAAAATTGAGCATAGTTTATTGATCCATACTTTGGACCGCAAATTTTGTGCAACTTCCATAATGCATCCAAAATTTTGATGAAACTTCACATGATTATGAGCTGGGCTAAATCTTGAAGGCTTTGTCTAGACTGAATAGTTTTAGCAGCTACACTATGCCTATGCATATGCATTTTTGGTGCTGAGAATCTTAAATATTTGTGTGGATAAAACTTGTTTCTTATCATTTGCTAAAGAGAGTTCAGGTTTTAATATGAATTATCCAATTTTATCTTCAAAATAGTACTTGATGGAAGGGGCAGAAATACAAAGAAAGAAACAATTTAATGGAAGTACTTATATTTCTTTCTATAGCCTACTATTAGGCTATGCCTTTCCAGGACAGTTATGTTATAAACTGGTGGAAGTGTTCTTCTTTATCAGAAAGTAATCTGAAATATTTACCAATAGTCTGACATTTAAAAAGATAAAAGAATACAGAGGAAATGAATTCCAAAGGAGGAGCTATCTAAGAGAATATTCCAAAGAAGGTGAAACTGAACAGAGCCATGTCTCTCAGCCGGGATGACTTTGTCCCCTCCTATCCTTGCATCCCCCCTAGGACCTATGGAGACATGTTTGTCATAACTTGCATTGAGGTTGCTACTCTCATCTAGTAGGTAAAGTTCAGGGATGCTGTTAATCTTACAACACATAGGACAACCCTATGTAAAAACAACAATTATACAGCCTAAAATGTTGATAGTGCCAAGTTTGAGAAACCATGAAAAAGAATATGACACTTGCATATAACAATTTTTTTGATTTCCAGCCTTAGCTCTTGAAAACTCCCACCCCAAGAGCTGTTGTCTGAACCCAACTCAATAATTTGTGTATTTGTGTATATATATGTGTGTTGGGAAGGAAAAGGAGTCTTGAGATGCCATTAAGAGGAGAATAAACGCTGTAAATCCTATCACATATATTCTAAGACTTGGGAGTCAGAGCACCCTTAGGAAATAAGAAAGAATTCAATACTATTATTAATGGACAGTGTGTATGGTTGAGGTAATGTGTTTGATCTTTATTAGTGATTTTGCTGTAACTGTTTGTCCCTGACCACAAGCTACCAATTTTTTAATGTGTCTAGATAACTTAAGTAAGAAGAGAGTAAATCGGTCACTCAGTCATATCCAACTCTTTGTGACCCGATGGACTGTAGCCCACTAGGCTCCTCTGTCCATAGAATTCTCCAGGCAAGAATACCAGAGTAGGTAGCCATTCCCTTCTCCAGGGGTTTTTTACTAATGTTTATCTGACTGTAAGTGCAATTATCTATTATAAATGATGTGTTGCTTCTCTCACCTTGGTGAAATTCTCTCCTCTTTTGCTTTTCATAATGCTTTCTTTCCTCATTTTCCTACTTTCCTTCTGAACATTGCTTCTCAATCTCCTTGACTTGCACCTTTCATCTGTTCCTCTTCATCACATTGAATGATGGTTTTCATCGGAATGTTTTCATCACTTGGCACAGTGTTTTGTATGCCTTTTGCCTAAATATTTATCTCCTCATCTTCACCCTTAAGTGAAAACATGGACGCTTTTCTAGAAACTTAATTTCCAAGATTCACATTGTTATACATGGAACAGACATTTTCTACATGATTCTGCCCTGCTACCTGAAAATGCTTCATGGGAAGGCTAAGACTAGGCCCATCAGAACCTTCCCTCAGATTTTTAGAGCCAGAAATGAATATTAAAGTGCCCCATTGTCATTATATTCACATGTGTCAACAAAATGGAGGCATTTGGAGTCAGAGGGGAAAGAGGAAGAGAGAGAGAGAGAGCAAGAGAGAGCGCGCGAGAGAGACACACACAATATAGCTGTGTAGAGAGGAAACTAAGGAATGCCCAGTAGAGGTAAATAACCCTGACAGTGTTTTAGTCATTATCTCCCTTTATCCCTCTGGTCCACTCTTATTCCCACTCTTGAATAGTTTAAGAAAACAGCATAAAAATTCTTTATATAATCTAACTTGAATCTGATTTGTGTGTTGTGTGATAGAAGTACTTTTAAGGTGCCTAGGAATCCTTCTTCACATACACCTTCCCCCTAAGCAATCCATTCCACTCTGTTACTTTATCTTGAGGAATCACATTACAAGCCAACTACTATGTGAGCAGCTTCACATCATAGTCATATTATTGTTATATTCCATCTGCTTCCTCAAAGTTCCTCTTCCTCTAATAGTATTTCTATCTTGTGTAAGTGTTGGTTGCTCAGTCGTGTCTGACTCTTTGTGACCCCATGGACTATAGACTGCAAGGCTCTTCTGTCCATGGAATTCTCCAGGCAAGAATAATGTAGTGGATTGCCATGCTCTTCTCCAGAGGATCTTCCCCAACCAGGGAAGATTTTTATCTTAGGGCAATCCAATTTACTCATTTGCCTAAATCAGAAATAAAGGCATCTTCAACATCTCCATTCCTTTTGTTATTTTTTTTGATAGAGCTTTTAAAATTTTTATTTATTTATTTTTGGCTGCACTGGGTCTGTACACTGCTGCATGTGGGCTTTCTCTAGTTGCAGCGAACGGGGCCTACTCTTCATTGCAGTGCTTGGTCTTCTCATTGTGGTGTCTTCTCTTGTGGCAGAGCACAGGCTCTAGGGTGTGAAGGCTCAGTAGTTGTGGTACAAGGGCTTAGCTGTTCAGGAGAATGTGGGATCTTCCCAGACTAGTGATTGAAGCTGCATCCCCCACATTGGCAAGTGGATTGCCAACCAGGGAAGTCCCGCTTTTGTTTTTAGAGATAAATAGTAGTTAATGTGATAACTGTTTAACCAAAAATAATGAAAAAAGTCCTTGATGGATAAAACAGCAAATTTCTAAATAAAGACAAGATCAGTCTATGTGAGCCCCCCTTTTCTTTGGAGCCCTGCTTTATTCCCTCTCACTATCACCTTCACTTAATTTTTCAGACCTTTGTCAGTGTTTTCCTGGGCTCTGGAAATAGCCCCCTAACTGTTCTCTCTACCTAAACTAAAGTCCTTCAATTTTTCCTTAACTAAGCCAACAAAGTCATCTTTTTAATATGCAAATCTGATTATATCCCTTCTCTGCTTAAAACCTTTATAATGGTCTCCATTTCTATATGTTCCTGAATATGCTGTGTAGTGTTTTATGATCAGGTCCCTCATTGTGTCTCCTGCCTTGTCTTCTACTCCTTTAACAAAATCCTATAACCTAATACACTGAACTTTACACTTTGATGATACTGAACTTCCTCTGGTTCTTAAAATGCTTTTGTCTCTCTAAATGTTCTTCTTCTCTGCTTTTATATGTCTTTGCCTGACTTGATCTTTATAACTTATCCCCAATCTACTTACTGTGTACTTCACTTTCATCCTTCAAACCCAGTCCAGATATACTTAATCCAGGAAGACAGATATTAAATATCATTGCCCTTCAGTCCTCTATTCTAAATCTTTTCCCTTTTCTTTTGGTATTATACACTTTCTCCTTGGATTTTCTCAACCACTTCTCCTATCTCCTATTATTGATGACTTCCAAAGTGGGGATATGATCCCTCATTCTGAGCATCACACATATATATCCAATTGCAGCTTATATATAAAACAGACAGCTCAAGTTCAATATGTACAAAAATAAAATTTTATTGCTCCTTGAATTGCTTCCTATTGGATTTTCTCCATTTTGGAAAACTACATAAACATTTATTTAAGAAAACACCTGGAAATCATTCTTGGCCCTTCCTTCTCTCTCATGTTTGTTATCTTCCCCCAGTGTGCAAGGCCCGAAAAACATCTCAGCCATCACATTGACATTGCCAGTATTTACACACTTCCTAGTGCCGTGGTCACCAGTACAGTGGTCAACACTGTTATTGGCGTTTACATAGCGACCCCAGCCAATATCATGCCCCAATAGTGCTTGATAACACCCTCAGCACCAGTGCTGTCAATGCATCACACTCTTTATGTCCTATGGCAATTGTAGAGCAATGGCTCTTCTAAGTGCTACTATTTAGTTTATGTTTCAGCCCTCTAGCCAGAGGAGTTGTGTTTGAAATAATGAGATCTGGACTATGTAATAATCTCAGGGATTCAAACCATGCTCAGAATCATTCTTCCCTCCTGTGTTCAATATTTGCCAATAAACTTTCAACTAACTTTACCCATCTTGACCTTTTTCTCCCCTAGGATGAATTTTTACTTTTCTAGGAGGCTTTTTTGATCCTCCGTGTAAACAAACCTCTTTCTGCCCTTAACCAGTCTTCCAAGTTATGCCTGAGCACATGTGAATCTGACAGTAAATACAGCTTAGGCTTATGCAGTGACTATTTGCCACTTAGACATCTGTAGTAGTCAATGAGTAGTTGTTGAATAAATAAGAGAACTTATACCTTTTATTTTTATGCTGCTTCCTTTTACCAAAATACTTCTGCTCATGTTCTAACAGGTTTTCTTTTTCTCTGAGATCTAAAGAATCATTCTTAAAGAACTAGGAGCATATATATTACAATTGCCATTTCAACTGCATAGAATTCAAAAATATAAATACTGTTAATCCCCCAAATATCTAGGAATATAGACTAATTCATTAGTTGTATTTAATCAGATCATTTATAAATGGTAAATTAAAAGGGAAAAGAAGTCAAAGATAAGATATCTTCTGTCTAGGGCCAGTCTTTTGAACAACCAATGGCTTGCACATTATCTGGCATGTGTTATTTTTGGTCTTCAATATCTGTTTGTGAAGGGAGAACTATCATCTTGGTGAATCTTGACTTTAACAGAATCCTTTGGACAAGAAAGTCATGCCTCCACCTTTTAAATGATGTTCACTTCACTATTGAAAGGAAAATCTGTTTATCTCTACTCACAGACTCAATACTTCCAGCCCCCCCCACCACCAATGGGTGGATTTTTTTCTGACACCAGGAATTCACAGTAGACACTGGCTGGACATCCTACAAATCGACTCAATTCTGACACTCTCTACTTGAAGAGAGTGTCAGTCCTAGAGGCTAAGGGCTCAGTCCTTAGTAGACTACCCCTACTTCAGATGCCAATGGCAAGTTGAGGTCTTCTGATCAAAGAACTATAAATTGAAATTACCATAAACCCCTCCTTGGGTTCGACAATTTGCTATAATGACTCATAGAACTGAGGGAAATATTTTACTTATGTTTACTGGCTTATTATAAAAGGATACCAGGAATAGCCAGATGTAAGGAATACATAGGGCACAGTATGGAGCAGCCATGTCCAGAGCCTCTCTGTGTCCATCAACCTCCCAGCATCTACATGTGTTCATCATCCTGGGAGCTTACCAAATCTTGTTGGTCAGGAATGTTTATACAGCCTAATCTCCATCCCCATCTTCCCCTTTTTAGAGGTCAGTGAATGGAGCTAACAGTGCCAACCCTCTAATCAGTCTTTCCACTGACCAGCCCCATACTGAGGCTATGTAGGACCCCAACCCAAATCACCTCATTAGCATAACCTCAGGTGAGATCAAAAGGGATTTCTGATGAATAATAGAAGATACTCCTATCACTCAGGAAATTCCATGGGTTTTAGGAACTCTGTGCCAGGAACCAGAGACAAAGTCCAAATATATTTCTTACTATACCATAACTAAAATGCTTTTTAATGAGTACATAAAAAGGTAATTTGATGTTATATCAACTTTCATGATATAATATGTGATTAAAGCTATATGATATGATAAATAAAGATCTATCAAATGCTAAAACCAGGTAAAATCTAATTAAAGTGAGAAAATACAGTCATTTGAGTTAAAAATGCTATAGACATTTAAAACAGTCCTCTCTAGGAAAACAAATATCATATCAGTTCAGTTCAGTCACTCAGTCGTGTCCGACTCTTTGCGACCCCATGAATTGCAGCACGCCAGGCCTCTCTGTTCATCACCAACTCCCGGAGTCTACCCAAACCCATGTCCATCGAGTCGGTGATGCCATCCAACCATCTCATCCTCTGTTGTCCCCTTCTCCTCCTGCTCCCAATCCTACCCAGCATTAGGGTCTTTTCGAATGAGTCAACTCTTCACATGAGGTGGCCAAAGTATTGGAGTTTCAGCTTCAACATCAGTCCTTCCAATGAACACCCAGGATTGATCTCCTTTAGGATGGATTGATTGGATCTCCTTGCAGTCCAAAGGACTCTCAAGAGTCTTCTCCAACACCACAGTTCAAAAGCATCAATTCTGCGGCACTCAGCTTTCTTCACCGTCCAACTCTCACATCCATACACGACCACTGGAAAAACCATAGCCTTGACTAGATGGACTTTTGTTGGCAAAGTAATGTCTCTGCTTTTCAATATGCTATCTAGGTTGGCCATAACCTTCCTTCCAAGGAGTAAGCATCTTTTAATTTCATGGCTGCAATCACCATCAGCAGTGATTTTGGAGCCCAAAAGAAAAATAGCACTTATATTTGGAATCTAGAAAAAATGATACAGATGAACTTATCTGTAAAGCAGAAATAGAGTCACAGATGTGAAAATATGATTACCAAGAGTGTCAGGGTGGGGGGCAGTGATGTGTTGGAAGATTGGGATTGATACATATATATATATATCAATAGTGTATATCTATATCTATATCTATATCTATATATATCAATAGTGTATATCTATATCTATATATCTATATCTATATATATATATATAGATATATATACACTATTCTGTATAAAATGGGCTTCCCTGGTGACTCAGTGGTAAAGAATCTGTCTGCAATGCAGAAGAACTGGGTTCAGTCCCTAGGTTGGAAAGATCATCTGGAGAAGGGAATGGCAACCCATACTCCATTATTCTTGCCTGAAGAATCCCATGGACAAAGGAGCTTGGTGGTATATAGTCAATAGCGTCTCAAAGAGTTGGACGTGACTAAGTGACTAACACACTGCATAAAATCGGTAACTATGAGAGTATCTACTGTATAGCACAGGGAGCTCTACTCAATGCCCTGTTGTTGGAGCATTAGGAAGGAAATAGAAAAAAGGGTGGATGAAGTTATACATATGACTGATTCACTTTGCTGTATATCAAGAAACTAACAAACATTGTAAAGCAACTATATACTGCAGTAAAAATTAATAAAACAAACAAAAAACCAGTTCTCTCGTTCCCTTTTCTTCTTTTTAAAAAAAATAGAGGTAGTCCCAACAATATATCATCCAGATCTCTCAGTGAAGCACAGACAAATTCGTCGAAAATGAACAGATAACAGCACAATTTAATTAATGCTATTTATTTGAGGCTATGTGCCCAGCTACAGCACAATTACCTGGAGTGGTTGTTAAACATGCAGGTTCCCAGTGGGCACTGGACCCCAGGAATCTTGGTTTCACCAGTGTCCCCCCAATAATGTGATGCACACAGAGTTTAAAAGCTACTGATTGAAGGAATTGATAATAACAACATGGATTGTATTCTGGATAAACTGATAAAGATCTAATTAAATTATACTAGAAAGAATATCTTATAGTTAAATATCATTGAATAAAATAACAAAATGTAAGTGAGAGTCAAGAAAAGGTTTGCTTGGTGATATTTTTGCCTCAGTATCTGTTTATGTCCAGGGTCATTGCCTATTCTTTTCCCATGAATGAAGATTTTAGTTTATGTATCAGGTAAAACTTTAATGACATTTTAGAAATATTAGTCAAAATGTCTAAATCAGCTTGGTTAAAACTGCATGAAGCAATCCAGATAAGATAAACAGATATCTGTGATTAAGTGCTTAATAGACACAAGTTAACGAAAACAAGTATTTTGTCAATAACTACCACCTTTTCTTTTTTTTAAGAAAATTCTTTAATGTAAAATGCTTTTATTTTTTTCTATTTTTTTTAAAGAAAACTAAGTATTTCACACAAACCTTAACTAAACTTCATTTTGTACAGTCTTCTTTCTTCTCATTGAAGCATCTTTGTCCTAGCTTCAGCTTTTATATTTTGAAAGGTTTCAAAAATATCTTCTTTCTTATTTTGATAGAGAATAATACGTTAAATCCATATTGAGTACGTGGATTACATATCCAGAAGAGGAACGGGTCCAGCTAAGCAACTCTTTTTCTTCTTTGTTGGATATCAGTGTAGGTTCTAATGAGCTCCGTCTCCTGGGGAGCATTTTAATGGTTTTTTCCGCCTCCCCCGATGACCATGTTTATACTAAGTTTTGATACAGTAGACAAGACTTGTGTAGTAATTAGCATTCAAATGGACCACTGATTTCTCTTTCCTGAGTGGGTCTATTTCCAGGTTTAGAAATGGAATCCAATGGGTTAGAGCTTATAATAATCAAGACATATTAACAATTCAAATCTTAAATTAAAAATACAAGATACCAGGATGTAAAAGGGAAGCATCACCCTTGTCACAGATTGGTTAAACCACTGAATGGGAACAAAATAATGAAGAGGGCAAACTTTCATGGCTAATGGTCTATGAGCAAATGTGAATGTAGCAGCAAGAAAAATAAAATGCTAAGTACAAGGTCTAAGCAACATTGAAAGATGGAATATGCTGATTTTTTTTTAGGTTTAAAACTTCTCAGTGTCTTTAATTGTCTTCTATGTATGTAGGTCATTTGATAAAATTCCAGTAAGAGAAAAATGAGATAAAAATTCAGTGTACCTGCTTGTTAGCTATTTTAGGATATTTTAAGGATTCACCTGATGACATTAAATTAATAAGGAGTTGGCAATTATCCAGACCAACACTGGGGATCACAATTATTTTACAAGTTCCTTAAAACTTGTCATAGTTTCTGAAAACATTTAACATTTTATATAGTAACATCTGGGGACACAGAGACCCTACAAAATCTAATGAAATCCTTGTGCCGTAACAGTGCCATCCTTAGAGAAATGCACATCTATTCATACAAGCAATAATACTGTTTTTGATCATTAAATTAAAAAGATGTAATAAAGAGTAGAGTGACTTTACACTTCAAGTTTTTAATGAATAATAGTCATTAAATTTGTGTGTGTGTGTGTGTGTGTATATATATATATATACATACATATATATATAATTGGTCTAACTATAATTTTCCTTTTTTTCTAACTATATGCTTATATTGAATGGTTAAAAATTAATAAAACAAAGAACATGAATAAAAGCATACATTTAAAAAGCTGATTTTACAATATATCTCACTCTCAAACACTTACAAAATAATAAAAGGATAACAGTTTGGTGAACTATAATCTACCAGATTTTCAGAATATCAAAATAGTCATTATTATTCACATCTACAAATGAATGGGAAAGCAGAAGAAATTAAACTCACAGTATTTTATTTAAATAACTAGTTTTGCTACATTTATGCTCTACACAAATAACATGAATATATTTTTAGCACAATTAACCAAATACCCTTGAGCCTACTTTCCTGTTCATGGCTTTAGGCTGGTTAATGTGAAATTTAATTTGTGCTAATCTTCTCAAAGTTAGCAAAGTGTGAAATACACTGTACATTGGATTTTATCCAACGTACAGTAGCATTGAATTGATGTAAAATTTTAGAAAATAATGTCTTAAAATTTTCTAATCAAAAGGAAAAGAAGTAACATCAATGATCCATTATTAGGGTTGAAACTATGCTACAATTATAAAGGGACAAAATATCAAGGGTAGGCCAATAGTCACTGCATATCACAAAGAGCTCTTAAAGTGAATTTATAAATTATAGGACTCTATTTAAAGGCACAGTTACCAATTATTTCTTTTTAAGCTGGAACCCAAAAGTTGTGGGGAAATCATCTGAGTGTTGCCTGTAACAACAACAAAAAATTCTGTTCTGGTCCCGGAAACTATCTAATCATGTAATTGTCCAGGATCAGAGGAGCTAAAGGGGCTTCCCCAATGGCTCAGACAGTAAACAATCTACCTGAAATGCAGGAGATCTGGATTCAATCCCTGGGTTGGGAAGATCCCCTGGAGAAAGAAATGGCTACCCACTCCAGTATTCTTGCCTGGATAATTCCATGGACAGAGGAGTCTGGCCGGCTACAGTCAATGGGGTTCCCAAGAGCCCCATGACTGAGCGACTAACACTTTCCAGCTAATCAGGATAGAAGGAAGAAACTGTAAAAGAAAAATATAAGATATTTTTGTCAGGCTAATACAAATTTTGTCAATAAAGTTTTTGATAAATTACAACACAGGACTTCCCAGGTGGTGCTGTTGGTAAAGAACAAGCCTGCCAGTGGAGGATATGTAACAGATATGGGTTCCATCCCTGGGTCAGGAAGATCCCCTGGAGGAGGGCATGGCAACACGCTGTAGTCTTCTTGCCTGGAGAATTCCATAGACAGAGGAGCCTGGCAGACAACAGTCCATGGGGTCACACACAGTCAGACGTGGGTACGCAACTAACACTACTATTACTAGAAGAGTCAAAATTTGGAGTTTCTCCTCTGTATAGGAACTGTCCTGACACTCTTCAAAGTATAAAATATGGAGGACTCTTTATATTTAGAGAAGTCTGTGAAACCACTTAGGTGTCCAACCTAGTTACATACCTGCTTCATCTAAAATGTTTTAGTGGCATAGATAAACAACTTTTAAATGCACAGTAGGTGGTAAGAAAAATGGGTGTAGTATATAATTTGTATTCTAAATGCACAGGGCTATTACACTGAAAGAAAATTCTAGAAAGCATTTAATGGATTAAACTTGAAAAGAAGTAATGATGTGAAAAAATATATAGGAGAAGAAGCAAATTGCATGCAATAAGGCAGAAAATAAAATTCAGTGGGATTTAGGTTTGTACAAACAGTTATCTCAAACAAGTCACCCAGTTTGCATTCTTTTCTGGGAACTCATAACAAAGCTATGGAAAAGCAGTAAGGGTTGAATAACTTGATCGTACAAAATTAAAATATACACGTGTGTGCATGTGTGTCTATTTAGCTACATGATATTGAAAGCCATAGTTCAACAATATTCCAGCATTTAAAAGAGATGAAAGGCAAATAAAGTAGAAAATCATTTCAAATAACTCATAGTAACCTTATTATCCCATGATGAGCTCAATATGTTCAGTTAAAATACACAAAATTTCTTTGAAATTTAAAATGCCTCGGAGGGATGGGATGGGGAGGGAGGTGGCAGGGGGGGTTCTGGAGGGGGAAAACATGTACTCCATGATGGATTCATGTTAATGTATGGCAAAACAAATACAATATTGTAAAGATAAAAAATAGGTAAATAAACTAATTTTAAAAAATGCTCTGCAAGTATAAGGTACTATGAGACATAATACATTACATGGCAAAGGCAGAAAAATTAATGAATTGTGAAAATAATTTTATTCTTTAATGTGACTGTGAATACACATTTGTGGAACAAATATATATGTCTTCTTCCTGTATGAAGGCAATGGTATGAAACTATTTTTAATATAATGAGTACTTTGATTTATTTCTTATAGAAGATAGTCAACCCAGATATAAAAAGATAGGTGGGAAAAAATTACTTAGTTATATTTGGGATGGTTTTATTGCTTTTATTTATAAGAGAAGGACTTGGAAAAAAGAAAAGAAAAATTCACGGGTTAATTTAAAAAAAAACACCTTTATTTCCTAATTTAAAAAGAGCTACAAAAAAAAAAAAAAAGAGCTACAAATTTCAAATTTACCTTGTAATAGATGCAAAAATTTCTCCATAGTTTGTAACACTGCAGTCTAATTTGTGCAGAAAAAATGTTGAAAAATGTAACACTCATACCTTTTAGAGTAGAAACACACCCAATAATCTACATCAGAGAACTTTCTAGATAAACTGGTTGGTTGGAATACTTCTCTCTTTTGATCATAATTAGAAAAACAATGTATGATAGCAAAATAGTCAGCAGTTAGCTATGGCTGTAAACTTTTGTTGTCTTCATAATTATTCCTATGTATTATGCAGCCATTGACAAGTTATTTATAAGTAACTGTGTAGTAATCGTGTAATTGTCTAGTTTAACAAGTGATTCAGACTCTCATCACTAAATATGTGGGATTTAGTGATCTATCTCTTCAAGACAGAGTAATATATATGCAATGTATGTTCTCAGGCATGGCTCCAAGTTTTTTTAAAAAATTGCAACTTCTCTTCACCCATTTAAATTCTATCATCTTTCAAAGACTGTCATTGAGTTTCACCTCCTTTATGAGCCACTTTCCATATTTTTTAGCCAACACTGATTATTTGTGATCATCCAGATTGCCTTTATTTAAAATCTACAATATTTATTGTTTCACAGAAATATTAGGAGAAAGTCTAGGGTTTAAATTTGCAATCTAGTGGTAGAAGAAATCTGCTTAAATAAGATTGGTAAACCAGAAATTTGAAAAGAAAAAGATATTTAATGGCATAAAATGTGACAAAGGAGATCATAGAGTCAATAGACAAAAATATTTAGAGAAAATTTTTTTCAACACAGTGATGTAACATTAACAACTGTAAAAT
The DNA here is from genome assembly GCA_024291935.2 of Okapia johnstoni. NCBI lineage: Eukaryota > Metazoa > Chordata > Mammalia > Artiodactyla > Giraffidae > Okapia > Okapia johnstoni. Next base: position 31,949,096 of record CM044311.1, read on the forward strand.
ATAAAATCTTAGTAGTTTATTGAAGACTAAATCTAAACATCACAGAGTTTATATTACTTGTTTATCTGTTAATTACTTGTTTTTCCCTCTTAGAATATAAGCTCCATGAGAACAGAACTTGTCTTTTGTTCACTATTTTAATATTATACCTAGAAGAGTGTGTGAAATGTAGGAGGAACAGAAGAAATATGAACATAAAGATATTGTTTTACCCTCCACAACTGGTAAAATATAAAGAGAACAATTGTATCTATTGATTACTAGAATGTGGGGATAATTATATTCTTCACATTGCTAGAAAAATATGAGTTAGTAATTTTGGAAAGGAATTTCATAACAGCTATTAAACTTAGACACTAAAATCTCACTCTGAGTTTTATTTTAGAAAAATGAAAATATGTAAAATATACATAGAAGGACAGTGTTTAATACAGAACTAAAGCAGAAAGGAAAAAAAAGATGAATGTTCATCAATAGAGAAATGCTGGAACAACTTTCTATACATCCTAATTATGGAACTTTAAGCAGACAAACAAACAAGGGTTGAAGCTATCCTAATCCTAGTTGAAATGAAAAGATTTCTACTACTATTGGATAGGGGGGAAAAAGGCAGAAAAGTTTGATTATATCACTTTTATCAAAAATAATAATGACCTTCTAAAACCTGTATGTGTACCTATACATATGTGTTTATGAATATATGAGAAATGCAGCATCCATAATGGCCTCTTCAGTCAGTTCAGTTGCTCAGTCATATCCAACTCTTTGCGGCTCCATGGACTGCAGCATGCCAGGCTTCCCTGTCCATGACCAACTCCCTGAGCTTGCTCAAACTCATGTTAATATTGAGTTGGTGATGCCACCCAACTATCTCATCCTCTGTCATCCTTTTCTCCTCCTGTCTTCAATCTTTCCCAGAATCAGGGTCTTTTCTAATGAGTCAGTTCTTCGCATCAGGCGGCCAAAGTATTGGAGCTTCAGCTTCAGCATCAGTCCTTTCAATAAATATTCAGGACTGATTTCCTTTAGGATTGACTGGTTTGATCTCCTTGCTGTCCAAGGAACTCTCAAGAGTCTTCTCCAACACCACAGTTCAAAAGTATCAATTCTTTGGTGTTCAACTTTCTTTATGGTCCAACTCTCACATCCATACATGACTTCTAGAAAAACCACACCTTTGACTAGACAGACATTTGTTGGCAAAGTAATGCCTCTGCTTTTTAATATGCTGTCTAGGTTGGTCATAGCTTTTCTTCCAAGGAGCAAGTGTCTTTTAATTTCATGGCTGCAGTCACCATCCACAGTGATTTTGGAGGCCAAGAAAATAAAGTCTGTCACTGTTTCCATTGTTTCCCCATCTATTTCCTATGAAGTGATGGGCCCGGATGCCATGATCTTCGTTATTTGCATGTTGAGTTTTAAGCCAGTGTTTTCACTCTCCTCTTTCACTTTCATCAAGAGGCTCTTTAGTTCCTCTTCACTTTCTGCCATAAAGGTGGTGTCATATACATATCTGAGGTTATCGATATTTCTCCCTCCAATCTTGACTTCAGCTTGTGCTTCATCCCATCTGGCATTTCACCTGATGTACTCTGCATATAAGTTAAATAATGGTCTGTTAGCATGAGTTAAATGTGAAGATTAATGACATGGGAAAGAAGGTAGGAGTGAGAAAGGGAGTGACAGGCAAAATACGAAAAGGATTTTTGGAGAATATATTAACAAAGTCAGCATTTGATGCATTATTAAGTTGACATATTCCTATTAAACTATATAGGCATGCAAAATATCTGAATGAAAAGTAATGCAGAATAATGAAAAGAAAGGTAAAGTGAAAGTCGCTCAGTCCTGTCCAACTCTTTACAACCTCACAGACTGTAGTCCGTGGAATTTTCCAGGCCAGAGTACTGGAGTGGTAGCCATTCCCTTCTCCAGAGATCTTCCCAATCCAGGGTTTGAACCTAGGTCTCCTGCATCCCAGGCAGGTTCTTTACCACCTGAGCCACTCACCAGGTAGTCCTCACCAAGGGAGTCATGCTATTTAATGAAGATCAAATTTTTTTCAATTAAGGCAGAGTGCAGTTATTTATTAATACTGCTAGTAAATACAAGTATATGGACCAGTGATCTGATCCTTCTCTCTCATAACACACATTCCTTATAGCAAAGTGCTTTAACTCTATATATGATCTGGACTGAGTTGGTCTGAACTCAGCTTCATTGGAATAGGATATTCTTCCTTCTCAACCTCTGACACTTGTTAGAGGGACAAAGAGGATTGAAGATAGTGGAGGTATTAAAAACAGTACAGCTGGAACAGACACCATGCTCCAAAACCAGAATCAGGTTTTGAACAAGTCATAAGTAGCATCTTTCATATGAAAAAAAAATCATCTTTATGTGTCAAAATTCTACACTAACATCTGATGGGGGAAAAGATGATTCTGAGAACTTGTATATGTGTGACTTTCTTCAACCTTCAACTCAAGGCACCTATTGAATATATAGTTGGTCTTTTCAGTTTATGTGGGTCAAGTCTCTCCCAAATTCAGGACTGCAAGTTGAGATGACATAAATTGATTTGCATTATTTTTTATTATTTAAAATGTAGCATTAACCCAGATGAGCATAGTTGTGTAAATGTATGAACACCATTTATTCTATTTTTTATTATAGGGCAATTACTTTACAATATTGTGATGGTTTCTGCAATACATCAATGGCAGGAACCATCAGCCATAAGTATACATATGTCCCCTCCCTCATAAACCTCTCTTCCACCTCCCTCCCCATCCCACCCCTCTAGGTTGTCACAGAGCATCAGCTTTGGGTCCCTATGGCATATAACAAATTCCCACCGGCTTTCTATGTTACATATGGCATTGTATATGTTTCAGTGCTACTCTCTCAAATCATCTCACCTTCACCCTCTCCAACTATGTACAAAAATATGTTCTCTATGTCTGCATCTCCATTGCTGTCCTATATCAGTATCATCTTTTGAAGAATATTTTTTGAGAGCAGGTTCTACTATTTCTGTGAAGAAGATGAATGTACTAGGTGCGATTATGAACTTGAGTTAAATCTTCCTTCAATATTCATTCCCAAGAGAATTTGAGATCATCATTCTGCCCCTGTTCCCCCTTGTACATTCTCTTGGGAAATGGAGACTGATTAGTTCATTTTGATTTTCAAGATATTTTCTTCTCAAAGCAGTTCAATAACAAAGAATAGGCATATTTCCTTTTCTATTTCAACTTCAAGAATTTTGATCGTTAAAACTATTTTTAGTTGAGATTTGGAAATACTGCACATATAGATTTCCTTTTGAAACCTGGCTTTGAAGGAAGTGAGGGTCGTGTAACCCATTTATAGCATTACTTTATGCTCTCTGTTCTGTTGCAAGACTTCCAAAGAATTAATTAAAAGTTGATAGGATTGCTCCGAAAGCCAATTATCCCTTCGGTCTGAAATGCTGAGTATGCATTATTGAGTTTTCAAATAAACTGAAAAAAAATTTCAGTCAGGTGACAGTATTATCTTAATTTATAACCATTAACCCAAGAAAATATCTGATTTGTTTTAAATGCTTGCTCCACACTGTATTATCAGTGTTATCTCTTCCTGCCTGTTTAGAAGCCTACCAGAATACATTCTCAATATATAATAACAGTGTACAATCATACATAATTTCTCTCATATTGAATAGAGGTTCTAGTGGAGATGTTTTTAGAATTTAGAGACAGCATTTCAGCAGATTTATACTGTGCTTCAATTCCTCAGTGGATGAACCCCTCTAACCTGTTTGTCTTTTCAATCTTGCAGTATGGAGGACTGAAGACTTCAGGGACTTTTGACCTTTAACCTTTAAATCCTTTATCTTATCATTCTAACATGACTGTCCCATTTTCCATATAAACATTTAATTTTTCTTCATCCACATATATGCGCACACACACACACAGACACACACATACACAATAAGAGATTAATGAAAGTTACAGGCAGCAATTGAAATTACTTGCATTGCAGAGTTTTCTTTTTCATCATATCTTTTAAAAAAAGCAAAGTCCTTGAAAAACAATAGCTACTATATTTTAGTGTCTTTATCATGGCAAGAAACTGTGCTAAAGCCCAGTTGTAATACTTTCATTTAAAGATGAAGAGTTAAAGCTCAGAGATGTTGAGCTTGTCTGTGGGGGAAAGTAAGTTTTCAGGCCAAGATCTGAATCTACAAAGTCTGATTTCAAAATCTCTCATTATGTTGCCACACCGTAGTCACAGCAAACACACTTTATGCCCAAGACAGAGGTGGAGGAAAATGTTTCAAAGGATGACATGACACATTACCTTAAAGACCTCCAGATTCCAAGAATAATGGGAGGTCAAAAAACTTAATTTCTATAACAATTTGAAGATAGTATTCAATAGATATTGCCAAATCAGTGAATAACTGAAGGAACAAATGAGATCTGTACAGGTAACTCTCATTTTAAGAACAGATTAAATTCTTAATGCTCAGTATTAACTTTGTTATTTGAATTTTAGGTTCATTTCAACAGGGGCTGGAATATACCTTCAATAATATGGGAAAATTCTTCTTGACTTGTCACTTAAGCATTGGCTTCAAAAACATTGAGAGACAATTCTCCAGTAATATTGATGTAGCCATTAATATTAATATTTATGAATGTCTTAACAATGGAGTTTTAGGAAATGTCCCACGTTCACTCTGTGACCTTATGTTACAACTCCCTACATAACCTCACATAGCTCTGGTAAGGTGCTCATTGATACCTGAAAAACAAAATAATAGGCAGTAGGCAACCAAAGTTCACAAAAAATGTCCATTCTCTTCCCAATGTTTATGTTACAATAAGTATCAGCATATGTAATTGCCTGGACATGATTTATTTGGTTAATTCACTTTTTATTGGGGTGGGGTTGTTTTGAAGTTGATAAGAAGGATGTTGGAAGAATTTTTGACTTTCATAAATCTTTCCAGTAATTAGTTGAAAAAACAAGAATAAAATTTCCCCAAAATTTCATGAAATTTTCATGGTTGCTTGACTTTATAACACAGTGCCATAATTTCAGTGATTCTTGAGATTTTGACAACATCGATCATTGATTTACACAAATACATTTTTGTCTCCTCTAGAACGAGGGGGAGGGGCAGTGGTAAACAGCGCCCTAAATTTTCTAAAACTTTAAGAAACCTAAAATTTCTCTATGTATGTCTACATTTTTAAAGATAGTGGGATCTTCTGAATTATTTAGTTGTTTCTGGTATGTTTAGCATTTTCCTCTGCGAGCCACCTGAGAACTGCATCAATGCACTATTCTGTTCACTAATGGAAATGTCAAAGATCAGGCTTAAAAATGTTAAATAAAACTGAGCCAATCAGTCCCCTACTGTTGTTCATTTTGAGGCCAACTTTATCCAAAGACTGCTTTACTCCCTGTTGTTACTTCTTTGCTAAGCCTGTAATTGTCAGTAAACATTATCAAACAGATTTGGGATTGTCATTGTGAAATAGATGCCCTTGACTATGATCAAAAGTAACCATTCAAAAGCAGGATTAAGTCAAATATCATTAACTCAGGCTGTTAACCCGAATAGTGCTGAGAACACCCAAGCCACTGTTTCAAACCTGCTAAAATGTTCTCAAGGACTGATTCTATTCTATATTTCTGTGAAAATTATCAGGAAAATAACAAAAAATTTAAAATAAAATTTTGAATTATAAAGAAAAAGAAATATTCCTTTAAAAGTTTTGTTGATTCAAAAAATCACATCAATAGAGATAATCATTGTTAGCAGACCATTTTTTCTTCAAAATATATTCATAAATTTGATATTGCTATGTATATATAATTATATAATTATATCTTGTTTTTTCTTCTTTACTTAACATAGATTCTGTGAAGTTTCTCACATCCTTAAACATATGCTATCTGTAATGTCTGTATCATTCAGGGTGTCCACAAAGCTGGGGAACAGAGAATAAACTTATTCTTAAATAATATTCTAGTTACATATTCAAATAACGCTCAACATGTTTTCAGGTTAAGTGCCTCTAAATTTATAGCAATGGGTTCAATTGTTAATCTGAAAACAGTACAATAAATATAATACAGGTGTCAAGGTGTCTAGAAATACATAGGATAAAAAGGTTTAAATATTGTGCTTCTATCAGATTAACAATTACACCCACTGCTTTAAATTTAGAGATGTTTCATCTAAAAGGTGTCTGTAGGCTAACAAAGAATCACTGTAGTATATTATTTAAACATACAGCCAAGATGTGATTTAAAAGTAAGTTTATTTTACATTTCCCAGAAGTAGTTTCTTTACTTAAAATCACACATCTGAATTTGGATATCAGTTTTTGATATATTTTTTCTTAGTGGTAAAACATATGATCTGCCATTTTGTTTTTATAGGGAAAGGAAAGATCAATAAATTTCCACCAAACCAATACTGGCTGTCACTCTTTTCTCTGCAACATGTGTCTGAAGTTAGATCTACCAAAATGTAAAGTCACATTTGGACCACATTCCTGGAACTCTCATAGATCCTATTGTTTTGATAATTTTGTCTTCTTTAAAAAATCTTCTGGGTAATATTCTTAGCTGCAGAAAAGACAGGCAGATAGCATTATCAGAAAAAAATCTTACCATTAGATTATAAAATATAAATACTGAACCAAGAGTGAGGGCAAAAGAATTGTTTATTTTGGTTTTCAAGTCCCTCATCAGATCATAACAAGGCGTCTGTTTTCACTGATATAATGATAGCCCCATCTTCACTTTCTGGTAAAAGCCTTCTTCTGTTAGTATGGTTAAATGTGAACCAAGAGCCCAGAATGGGGTTAAACACTTCATCCCAAGATGAGAAATGTTGGAAGAAACCCAACCTTGACAAATTATATTTAGAAAATGATGCCTGCAAAGCACCAGTCACTCTGCTCAGTTAAGAGGATAAGAAGCTAATTAAGACATAATCGGTGTCCTCAAGAAACACACACTCTGATGTGGAGTTGTAGTTATTGTTCAGTTGCTAAATCATGTCTGACCCTTTGCAGCCTCATGGACTGGAGCACACCATGCTTCCCTGTCCTTTACCATCTCCCAGAGCCTGCTCAAACTCATGTCCATTGATGCAGTGATGTCATCCAACCATCTCTTCCTCTGTTGTCCCCTTCTCCTCCTGTCTTCAATCTTTCCCAGCATCAGGGTCTTTTCCAGTGGGTCAGCTCTTTGTATCAGGTGGCCGACATGACAACATATTGGAGCTTCAGCTTCAACGTCAGTGTTTCCAATGAATATTCAGGACTGATTTCCTTTAGGATTGACTGATATGATCTCCTTGCAGTTCAAGGGACTCTCAAGAGTCTTCTCCAACATCACAATTCAAAAGCATCAATTCTTCAGTGCTCAGCCTTCTTTATGATCCAAATCTCACATCCACACATAACTACTGGAAAAACCATGGCTTTGACTAAACAGACTTTTGTCAGCAAAGTAATGTCTCTATTTTTTAATATGCTGTCTAGGTTTGTCACAGCTTTTATTCCAAGGAGCAAGTGTCTTTTAATTTCAAGGCTGCAGTCACTATCTGTAGTGATTTAGGAGCCCAAGAAAATAAAGCTTGTCACTGTTTCCATTGTTTCCCCATTTATTAGCCATGAAGTGATGGAACTGGATATCAAGATCTTTGTTTTTGAATATTGAGTTTTAAGTCAGGTTTTTCACTTTTTCACCTTCATTAACAGTCTCTTTAGTTCCTCTTTGCTGTCTGCCATAAGAATGGTGTCATCTGCTTTTCTGAGATTATTGATATTTCTCCCTGCAATCTTGATTACAGCTTGTGCTTCACCCAGTTTGGCATTTCTCGTGATGTACTCTGCATATAAGTTAAATAAGCAGTGTTCAATAAGTTAAATATACAGCCTTGATGTACTTCCCAGTTTTGAACTAGTCTATTGTTCCATGTCTGCTTCTAACTTCTGCTTCTTGACCTGCATATAGGTTTCTCAGGAGACAAGTAAGGCGGTCTGGTATTCCCATCTCTGTAGGAATTTCCCACAGTTTTTTGTGACTCACACAGTCAAAAGCTTTAGCATAGTCAGTGAAGCAGAAGTAGATATTTTTCTGGAATTCTCTTGATTTTTCTATGATCCAACGAATGTTGGCAATTTGATCTCTGGTTCCTTTGCCTTTTCTAAATCCAGCTTGAACATCTGGAAGTTTTCAGTTCATATATTATTGAAGCCTAGCTTAGAGGATTTTAAGCATGACCTTGCTAGCATGTGAGATGAGTGCAATTCTGTGGTAGTCTGAACATTCTTTCGTATTGAGCTTCTTTGGGATTGGAATGCAAACTGATCTTTTCCAGTCTTGTGGCCACTGCTGAGTTTTCCAAATTTGCTGACATACTGAGTGCAGCACTATCACAGCATCATCTTTTAGGATTTGAAATAGCTCAACTGGAATTCCATCATTTCCTGTAGCTTTGTTTGTAATGATGCTTCCTAAGGCCCACTTGACTTCACACTCAAGGATGTCTAGCTCTAGGTGAATGACCACACCATCGTAGTTATCTGGGTCATTAAGGTTTTTTTTTTATAGTTCTTCTATGAATTATTGCCACTTCTTAAAATCTTTTATTTCTGTTAGGTCCATAACATTTCTGTCCTTTATTGTGTCCATCTTTGCATGAAATTTTCACTTCCTTTAGTATCTCTAAGTTTTTTGACGAGATCTCTAGTCTTTCTCATTCTATCGTTTGCCTCCCTTTCTTTGCATTGTTCGTGTAGGAAGCCTTTCTCATCTCGCCTTGCTATTTTTTGGTACTCTGCATTCAGATGGGTATATCTTTCCTTTTCTCTTTTGCCTTTCACTTCTTTTTATCTTTTTCCTCATCTATTTGTAAGGCATTCGTCAGACAACCATTTTTCCTTTTTGCATTTCTTTTCCTTGGAGGTGGTTTTGGTCACTGCCTCCTGTACGATGTTAGGAACCTCCATCCATAGCCCTTCTGTCCTTAGTTCTTCAGGCACTCTGTCTATCAGATATAATCCCTTGATGTGGAGTAGAGATAAGTAACGCTGATTATAGAGCATCATGATATCAAAGGAACAAGACAAGAGAGGATATCTGACAAAGGTTAAAGACATAAGAGGATATCTAATAAAGGGTTAATATCCATTATATATAAAGAACTCATACAGCTCAATACTATATACATAAAAAAATAAGTAACCAGTAGTAGGCAGAGGATATAAAAAGATATTTTTCCAAAGAAGACATACAGATGGCTAATAAGCATGTGAAAAGATGTTCAACTCGACAAATCATCAGGGAAATGCAAATCAAAACCACAGTGAGATATCACCTCACATCTGTCAGAATGGCTATTATCAAAAGAACAAAAAATTAAAATGAAAAAATATTGATGATTATGTGGAAAAAAGGAACACTTCTACATTATTTGTGAGAATGTAAATTGGTTCAATCCTTATGGAAAACATTATGTAGGCTCCTCAAAAATTAAAAATACCATATGACCCAGCAATCCCACTTCTGAGTATTTATCCAAGGAAAATGAAACACTAATTTAAAAGATTTATGTATCCCTCTGTTCATTGCTATAGCCAATATATGGAAACAACATAAATATCAATCAGTGATGAATGGATAAAGATATGGTATATGTATACAGTAGAATACTACTCAGCCATAAAAAAGAATGAAATCTTACCTTTTGCAACAGCATGGGCAGACGTTGAAGGTATTATGCTAAGTGAAATAAGTCAAACAGAGATAGACAAATATACAGTATGATTTCATTCGTGTGTGGGCAAAACTCATAGATAAAGAGAACAGATTGGTGGTTGCCAGAAAGAAGGAGAATTGGGGGTGGGTAAAATAGTCACCCATTTTGATCAAGAGGTACAACTTCCCTGATATAAAATAAGTACGTCATGGGGATGTTTAAAAAATGATATGCAAGGGAATGCAATACTTAGGAGGTAAAAAAAAATCAGCAAGATTGCAATAAGAGAGCATTAATTATAATAAATAGATTTATATCTTGTGAAATAAATTATGGCAGAAGTAGCAAGAATACAGAAGACAAGGAAGGCAATTAGAAAAGAATGATGTGCAACTGAAGAATGAATTTATTTAGACTTAATGGAAAACACCTTGACGCTGGAAAAGATTGAATGCAAGAGAAGGGGATGACAGAGGATGAGACAGTTGGATGGCATCTTCGATTCAGTGCACATGAGTTTGAGCACACTGCAGGAGATAGTGAAGGACAGGAAGCCTGGCATGCTGCAGCCCATGGGATCACAAAGAGTTAGACGGGACTGAGTGACTGAACAACAACAAATATTAAGGAGGTCATTGATGATTCAAGTAGAAATGTTTTTGTAATTCCTGGTTTAAAAAAAGGAAATTGAGAGTCCAACAGAAAAGAGAGATGATAGTTGATGGAGAAAGGTGACAAGGTAGCCAGGAGGGGATTGAATCAAAGCCCAGGTGGAGGTTTTGCTTTGGGTTTGGGGACACTGCTTCCACTAATAAGGGAGGAGGGAGAAGAAGATGCCTATTCTCATTTATGGGAAGTCTGCAAATCTCATCAAGCAATACTGCAGAGAAAGTAAAGAGCTACAAGAAGAACTGTATGAGCTGCTTATTATTTATTGATGCTTATGCCAGATATGTTTATCTAACCCACATCTTATAAGCCACCTTCTACATCCTGAACAGCAGACAGTTGATTCAGATAGGTTACCACTTGCCTTTACTTTGAATGCACATTTATTTTACAGTGAGGCTGAACTTCCACCACTCTGAAATAAGACAAAAGTAGGTCAGTTTAATGAAACTGGAACATTTAATGAAATAGTGGTATCTTCACACCTTGTCACTGATGGCAATGATATACTCCTTATCAAAGATTTTTAGGGGGAACATTTTTGAAACAGAAAAATTCCAAAGCACAGTGAAAATGAAGTCACAAAAGAAGTTGAACTATGTGTGTACTGGTGGTGGTTGGGGTAAGAAGACATTTCTGCCCTATAGAGGTGGAGTAGGGGAGGCTGATTACATTGAATTCCTCTTCCTTTCAGGGTCATTATTCCTCCACCAATAACCTGAGTCTGGGACCTTGTTTATTCTGCTATAGGGAAATCTCTCTCTAGAGTACAGGACCAGTTCTTGCATAGAAAGAAACAACTGTCGTTTTTCACATCACCCCTCCAAACAGCTCTGGCAGTAGATTATCCAATACCCGTTCCTAGAGAAGCAAGCCCCTCAAGTTTCTGCTTAGGTTGATATACTAGTGCTGAAACCAGATGGCTGATAGAAATGTTATTGGCCCAATGGCTATAATGCATGAGTACAAGGAGTAGTCCAAGAAGTAGCATCTTGAGGAGAACCAACATGCAAGGCCATGTCGGTCATCCATGAGGAGACAGTCTGATGAGGCTATTTCGAATCCTTGTGGAAGGCAACATGACACAACCAGTGAAGTCAGAGAGTTGTGAGGCATCTAGAGCAATGTCCTGATTAGAAGATGAAGCTAGAGGATGTGATCTTTACAGGAAAAAGATAGCCTATAAAGCCACTACAAGTTTCCAAAGAAAACACCCAGGATAAAATGGAAAAATTACCCATTGTTCAATTTTCTCTACATAGCTGGGTGTTTGGCATCATATATAGGAAATGAACAGATAAACGATGGTTTCAATTTTCATCTCGATGTGGACTGTCCTGCAGACAGGACTAAAATGTGGGAATAAAATATTTTAACCAGTCATTTAATTCTTGGCATTAAAGGAAGTCTAACAAAATTATTTGTGTCCTTTCAACCATATGCTAGAATTATCATAAAGTTTTGTCAGACCTCCCCTTTTTCCTGATGGATAGTAGGAAGAAACAATCAAGCTAGTTCATGGGAACCTTATATGCTTCTCCTGGACAGCTATAGGAATAACTTTTAAAAATTAACCCATAAACCTATATTTCAAAAAATAGGACACATTATGGATGCATTTGAATGAAAAGTGAAAGCAAATACTATTAAGCAAAGTCTACACAAAGTTACAAACCTCAAGAGTGTACACTTGAAAAAAAACAAATTCCTGAGTTGGGATATTCAGGGCGGGCTCTATACAGATGAGCTTTCTAAATGTTCCTTTAGCCTTGGGGACAATCATAGAAAAACCAGAATTTTTATGGAGGATCCTGGCTTCTAAACACTCCTCTGTTCCTGATCCATAATGAATCCCCTGGAAAAATAACAGTACACAATGTACTTTGTCAAGAACTCACAGTGGTCTGTCTGATGCTCTTGTCATGTCTTGTCCTACCATGTTTTAATTCATCATTTAGGATGGGAGTTCAGAAAGAAAGAGCAACCCACAGAAACTCTTTGTTCATATCATTTGCTCAGGATTTTGTATGGGTATGTATATACACACAAATACACACACACACTCACAAGTGTTTTGAAACCCAAAGGAAAAAACAGCTCTACTGCGCTATTCATTTCTATTAAGGATACAATGAAAATTTATCAAAGCATTTCAGAATTCTTCCAGTTAAGATTTTGTATACTTCTCTCTGTAATGTATTGTTTCTTTCCTGACCTCTCAAGAGTATCTTTAAATGAAGGTTATTGTGATTATGGTATGAAATAACAACTTTCTTCTATTTCAGCTGTATTTATCCTACTCAGAGCCATTTCTAGGCTATAGTCCAAAATAGCCTCTAACCACTGAAGCTGTTCAATGAAGTGTATCAGAAAGCAATCCTTGAAACAGCTCTCAAAATATGTGCTCTTCCTTCATTTGAACATAGTTGCATGCCAATCATCAGCAAAGCAATTAAAATCCTGCCAGGATCAAAGAACGTGCCTTGCTGCAGATTTTGCCAATCTATAAAAACATTTCCCCATCTCCTTTTGTTAAGGTCCTGGCAACCTACATTACAGCAATATCCAAGAATCTACTTATGCTCTTTATAGTTCTTAATTTGTTTCCAAATATATGTCAACAATTTTTTTTTTTGCTTTATGTGCCTGCTATCAATTTCCAGTTTTCGCCATTTCTCAGTATTCCCCCATCTTTTTGTAAATTACCTGTCTTAAACAACTTTACTATTCCACCTTTCATCTTGGATGTACATATATTTGATATTAATATTTTCATTGAGTTTACACTGCTTGAGGACTTGTCATATTCTCCTGTTTATTGTGTATATCAATTTTATTTATGTGCTCTCCCTCTGGTAATAATATAATCCTTTGCAGGTTTTTCTGGTGCAATCTATTGAGTCCAGATACACTCTAATAGCAGCTTCCTTGACTTAATCAGAGAATACAAAGCTGAGGGAGGTAGACATTCCCTTTCTGGATTATTCTGCCTTCTCATCAATAATTGAAAATACCAGCTAAGCAATTTTCCATATTCTCTCCAAATCCTTTTCCTTCCCTCTGAATGCAATTAACATGTAACTCATACAATTTTCCTCAAGATTTTTGAAGTTTTTGGGGTGCTCTGAGCCCTGCTGTGTGACAGGGTATCAAGAAGCCAAGCAAAAAACTTATCTGAATCCAAATCTAGCTGTGAGTGCAAAGAGACACATAGAATTGCTTCAGTTAAAATGAGTAATTCAAACAAAAATATGTCAGCAGAAAAACATAGGTAACTGAGGAAAACTTATGTTTTGTTTTAAATTACATGAATAGTTTCTTACATTTAGCACTTTGTCTACAGTTAAATTCTGAATCACTAGCAATGTTCCATTCTCACAATTTCTAGGGCCTGGTAAACCCTATTTGAAAGTTCTTTGCCACCTAGGATTTAGGCTAACCCCACAACTCCAGCATTACTTTAGACTTCTAATGTATTTCTAATCATTGCTTCTCAACTTTGAGTTCAGTTCAGTTCAGTCACTCAGTCATGTCCAACTCTTTGCGACCCCATGAACCGCAGCATGCCAGGCCTCCCTGTCCATCACCAACTCCCGGAGTTTACCCAAACTCATGTCCATTGAGTCGGTGATGCCATTCAGCCATCTCATTCTCTGTCGTCCCCTTCTCCTCCTGCCCTCTATCTTTCCCAGCATCAGGGTCTTTTCAAATGAATCAGGTCTTCGCATCAGGTGGCCAAAGTACTGGAGCTTCAGCTTCAGCATCAGTCCTTCCAATGAACACCCAGGACTGACCTCCTTCAGGATGGACTGGTTGGATCTCCTTGCAGTCCAAGGGACTCTCAAGAGTCTCCTCCAACACCACAATTCAAAAGCATCAATTCTTCAGCGCTCAGATTTCTTTATAGTCCAACTCTCACGTCCATACATGACTACTGGGAAAACCATAGCCTTGACTAGATGGACCTTTGTGGACAAAGTAATGTTTCTGCTTTTTACTATGCTATCTAGGTTGGTCATAGCTTTCCTTCCAAGGATAAGTGTCTTTTAATTTCATGGATGCAATCACCATCTGCAGTGATTTTGGTGCCCCCCAAAATAAAGTCAGCCACTGTTTCCACTGTTTGCCCATCTATTTGCCATGAAGTGATGGGACTGGATGCCATGATCTTAGTTTTCTGACTGTTGAGCTTTAAGCCAACTTTTTCACTCTCCTCTTTCACTTTCATCAAGAGGCTCTTTAGTTCTTCACTTTCTGCCATAAGGGTGGTGTCATCTGCATATCTGAGGTTATTGATATTTCTCCCAGCAATCTTGATTCCAGCCTGTGCTTCCTCCAGCCCAGCGTTTCTCATGATGTACTCTGCATATAAATTAAATAAGCAGGGTAACAATATACAGCCCTGACATACTCCTTTTCCTATTTGGAACCAATCTGTTGTTCCATGTCCAGTTCTAGCTGTTGCTCTCTGACCTGCATACAGGTTTCTCAAGAGGCAGGTCAGGTGGTCTGGTATCCCCGTCCCTTTCAGAATTTTCCACAGTTTATTTTGATCCACACAGTCAAAGGCTTTGGCATAGTCAATAAAGCAGAAATGTCTGATAGAATGTGGTCCACTGGAGAAGGGAATGGCAAACCACTTCAGTATTCTTGTCTTGAGAACCCCATGAACAGTTTGAAATGGCAAAAAGATAGGACACTGAAAGACGACCTTTCAACTTTATTCTCAGTCTATTGGTCTCAAATATATTCTTGCTCATTTATAGAGTTAAATATGACACTGCAAAACATGCCTATTCCTTCAACTCTTTCATCAGATGAGTCAGAATACTATCGATAGAGCTTTAAGAAAAAATGAACTTTAAGATTTAAAAAGGGGCTTCCCAGGTGGCTCTAGTGGTAAAGAACCCACCTGCCAATGTAGGATACATACGAGTTGCAGGTTCAGTCCCTGGGTTGGAAAGATCCCCTGGAGGAGGGCAGAACAATCCACTCCAGTATTTTTCCTGTACTGTTGCCTGAAGAATCCCAAGGACAGGGGAACCTGGTAGGTTACTGTTCATAGGACACGACTGAAGTGACTTAGCATGCATGCAAGACTAACAATTTTTTTTTGAAACTGAAATAGCTTTTGCTTTCAATTTGATTTTAGTTCTGCAAATCTGTTACACTATGCTTTCTGGCACAATGATGTTTGTTTTTGTGTACATAGATAAAATTCTACCTTCTTAAGTCTTCCTCCTCCTCATTTACCCTGGCCTGATTATCATACTGTTACTCTGCTTTTCCCTTGAAATTACAAAAAGGGAGAAAATTTGTGGACTAGCATCTTGAAACTGTGGTAGCACAGGTCCATTTAGAGGCATGAACGTGTATGTTTGTATGTGAGGGGCAGGGTGAGGGGATCGCAACCTTTCGGTTGTCAAATTAACTGTGAAGATAGGCATTTATTGGACAAGATTGACATACTAAAAAACCGTTATCTCTAATTATTAGGGTAATTTTGTTTTAAATGTAAAAACACATGGTTTTGAGAAGAAAAAAAAACTAAAAGTTGAAGTATGGGAAATTCAGGTCTTATATTCAAACTCCTCACTTTTCTCTGCAAACTTAGTCTCACTTACTGAAGTGCCAAACCCTGATATTTTATTCTCCTCCACTTGCCTCTCAAACATTTTCTTCTTAGAAGGTCAATTCTTTAAAAATTATATTTCTCCAGAGAAGTTTCTTTGTCAAATCCATCCTGAACTTGTGACACTAGAAGTTCTCCACAGCTGCTGTCATTTCTTTAGAGGCAAAAATAGTTATGTGCTGTGTCACCAATGATCCTTTCATGTTCGTTGATTTCTCTGAAAACATCAAACTGCCTCAGTAAATAAGCACCATAGCTGACAGTACTCACATCATCTTTAGAAAAACTTTCAACTTCCTTTAGAAATGCAATTACATTATCTTCAGTGTACTATGCTTCCCTTGTTAAAAATTTCAACATTGTATTATCTTATTCTGTTGTGTACTACCATTTCCTTTAAATTCTATATTGAGATAATCAAAAATTATTTTTTCTCTTAAAAAGAACAATTATGACAACTTTTTGTGCTTCATGAATTCCTTTTAAGAGTTGTCTTTATTTTTTAACTTGTAGCAATAACATTAACAGTAGTCTGAGGTACTAATGAGTGAATTTTACCTTTATAATGTCTTTTTGGATTCCACGGATAAAACAAAATATATTTAATGAAAATTGCAATGAATGACAGTAAAATATCTACAATATACTAATATATAGAACATCAGAAACTTGTAAAATGTCTGTGTATAATAA
Source organism: Okapia johnstoni (assembly GCA_024291935.2). Taxonomy (NCBI): domain Eukaryota; kingdom Metazoa; phylum Chordata; class Mammalia; order Artiodactyla; family Giraffidae; genus Okapia; species Okapia johnstoni. The sequence goes on from CM044311.1 coordinate 31,965,871, forward strand.
TACTATAAGTCTAACACAAGAGTTTTGCTGATAATTAAAAATATATTTTCTTAAAATTTTTTTTCACTGTGTAATTACATGGTTGACATACATGATATCCCATGCTAGGATGGAATCTGTTATTCTTCCCCTCTCATTTTGAAAGTAGATATCTTCAAGATGGTTTTATTCTATCACTTCCACATTCAAAAGCCATCAGTGATTCTCCTTGTCCATAAGATGAACTTCATGTTATGTGATGTTTTCAGCACAGTTGCCCGTAATCTGTATCTGTATTGTCCTCATGCTTGGAAAGTTTTATTCCAGCCCCAGTCTACCTAACTCCAGTGCAGAGTTTATGACCTTGCTCCTCCCTGAACTCCTGCCCTTAGTAAATGATTTCTTTATTTATCCAGCCAAAAAGTGTAGACCAACCACTAGATGCCTCATACTGTTCTCTAAGGAAGGAATACATGAACTGAGACCTAAGCAGCCAAGAGACCAGCCATGTGGAGATAAACGGAAGAGTGGAAACTAGAATTGTTGGGTTTCCCTGGCAGCTCAGATGGTAAAGAATCCGCCTCAGTGTGGGACACCAGGATTCAATCCCTGGTTTGGGAAGATTCCCTGGAGGAGGGCATGCCAACCCACTCCAGTATTCTTGCCTGGGAAATCCCACGGAGAGAGGAGCGTGGCAGGCTAGAGTCCATAGGGTCGCAAAGAGTCACACACGACTGAGCGGCAAAGCACAGCACAGGAGACTATAATAAACCAAGGCAGCATCTAATTCAGCAGCTTCAAGGCAAAAGAAGTTAGAATATTTGAGAAACAGAAAGAAAATAAGTGCAATAGAAGCATAATATTTCAAGATGAAACAGGTTAAGAGATATAGATCTGGTAGGTAATAGTAATGAGCGTAGAAGAAGAGCACAGTCTAAAAGTTGCACAGAAAATAGAAGAAACAACATTTGTAGCAATATTAATCCAAATTATAGTTGTGTGTCTTGTATGTCCTTTGACTTAGTAATACCTACCTCTCAGATACACTAGCATATATGTGAACAAAGTTTGAACAAAGTTATTATTGTAATATATTATGAAAAGACGAAAAGCAGCTCAAATATATGCATCAATGGGGACCTAGTCAAATAAATTAAGGTACATTATACAGTAAGGTATTATGTAGCTGATAAATAATACAAAACTCTGTAGTGCTGTTATATAAACAGTTCCAAGATACAATGTTTAGTGAAAAAAGCAAAATGCAAATTGTATGATGGTATGATACTTTTATATAAAAAGGGGAGGAAAAATAAAAAATACAATAATTCATTTTATGTTGCTACCATGCAAATTACCACAGACTCAACAGTTTGAAACAATATAAATTTATCATTTTATGGTTTCTGTAAAGTTACTCATGTTACGGTCTCACAAAGATGAAATCAGTGTGTTGGGCATCCCAGTCTCTTTGGAGATTCTTGGGACAGGTACGTTTTGAACTCATTCAGGTTGTTGGCAGAAACAGATATATTCCTGTGTGTTTTTTATATGCAAATTGAAACTCAATTTACATTTTGGAAAAAAAAAAGATGAGAATGTAATAACAGTGGCAACCTGGGTGTATATGAGTGTAGTAATGTGGAGAGGAAAATAATGCGGAAAATGGAGAAAAGCATAGAAAGGTTCTTTTCTAACATTCTTTTAGTCATGTTTGGACTATGCAACAATATAAGTAATACAGCATATGAGATTTTTAAAGCATCATGTAACTAGCCAAACCATATTTAAAACATTTTATTTTGCTTAAAGGGCTTCCCTGGTGGCTCAGACAGTAAAGGACCCGCCTGCAATTCAGGAGACCTGGTTCAATCCCTGGGCTGGAAAGATGCCCTGGAGAAGGGCATGGTAACCCACTCCAGTACTCTTGCCTGGAGAATTCAATGGACAGAGGAGCCTGACAGGTTACAGTCCATAGGATCGAAAAAGTTGGACATGACTGAAGTGACAAAGCACATACACGCATTTTGCTTAAATTAAGTTTGCAATGGCAACATGTATATCAAACTGAGAGACGTGGCACAGTTCTTTAAAGTTTGGTATACTTCTATGACAAATAGTGTGTTATGGCATAGATCCACGGCTTTTCTATGTTTAGACTTATGCAAATCATTCTTGCAGCATGCTAATATCATTTGACTTTAAATTTGGACAACTCTTTAGCATATGCCAACTAAAATAATAGCACATGAGACATCTATAATGATCAAATGTGCAGACAGGGAATTGCCTGGTTGTCCAGTGGTTAAAGTTCCTCCTCCCACTGCAGGGAGCCCAGGTTTGATCCCTGGTAGGGGAACTAAGATCCCACCTGCAACAGGGCAACTAAGCCTGCAGGGCACAAATAGAGAAGAGTGCGCATCACATGGAAAGATCCCACAGATACAACTAAGACCTAATGCAGCCAATAAATAAAAATAAAAATCACTTGCGCTTCTATAATTTAAAAAATGTGCAGAGAGACTGAAATAAAATGACTACATAAGACTTATACAAATAACTCAGCATATCCTTCCATCATCTTTTCTAGAATATATTAAAAGTGAACTAGGAAATTAAAATTTTATAGATAAATCTCAAGGATATGTCCAAAACTCTTAAAAATTCAGTGAACTCCAATTTGTGGAATATTTACTTCAATGATACTAGGTAGCAAACACATTCCTGTTAAAAGATTACCTAAAAGGCCTAATGGCCAAATCCATGAGTTTCTTTCCCAAACTATCCTATCTTCTTGCACCATGTGATATGCTGTCCATACCCTCTTTTTTTAAAACTTTGTTAGGAGATAGTCTTCTGTGGTTTCTCCAGTAGTCATGTATGAATGTGAGAGTTGGACTATAAAGAAAGCTGAGCGCCGAAGAATTGATGCTTTTGAACTGTGGTGTTGGAGAAGACTCTTGAGAGTCCCTTGGACTGCAAGGAGATCCAACCAGTCCATCCTAAAGGAGATCAGTCCTGGGTGTTCATTGTAAGGTCTGATGTTGAAGCTGAAACTCCAATACTTTGGCCACCTGATGCGAAGAGCTGACTCATTTGAAAAGACCCTGATGCTGGGAAAGATTGAGGGCAGGAGGAGAAGGGGACGACAGAGGATGAGATGGTTGGATGGCATCACCGACTCAATGGACATGAGTTTGGGTAGGCTCCAGGAGTTGGTGTTGGACAGGGAGGCCTGGTGTGCTACAGCTCACGGGGTAGCAAAGAGTCAGACACAACTGAGCAACTGAACTGAACTTAAGACCCTGACCACTTTTCACAGGGCCATTCCTCATGTTTCTGTTTGCAGCCAGCAATATTAAGGGATGACATAAGGTCTGCCCTTGGAAAATACAGGCTTGCTTACAGGCTGCTATAAACTGGTAAGTTGCCAAGGTTTAGTGTCTCTCTCTTGTAATATAGCCCACTGTGTGTGCAGACATCCACCTAGGCCCACTTGTATCACCCATATGGGAACTGAAGATCAGAGAACCTACATGACCACACAGACCATCTGGCTAGTGCTTTTGATGTGAATAGTAGTCCTTCATCTCTGACTCAGAAGCCTTGCATCTTCTGTTGGCATCAAGAAAATAGTGAAATGTTAACTTGATTGCTGTCAAGGAAGGTAAAATTGGCACATTCTTCACAGTTCTTGACACTTTCTCAATACATTTCTATGAAGATGCTCTTTCATTTGTGTTTATCGCCCTGATTACTCCACCACTCCCTCTTGCATCTAATCTTAGCCATTTCAGAAATGCTAATAGTATGCAGGGCTCTGTCTATGGTCCTGTTTTACTTTTATGTCATACTTTTGCCTTTACAATAATCTTTATTCATCAGTTCTACTATTATATGTATATTCAGATTACTTTGAAAAATACATTCTTCAAAACTTTTCTATTGCCTTAGCTCCAGCTATCTTTATTCAACTTTTTAATAGTTATCTTCTATCAAATATGCTATAGACTCCTCAAAGTGAAAGTGAAATTGAAAGTCACTCAGTTGTGTCTGACTCTTTGCTACCCCATGGACTATATAGTTCATGGAATTCTCCATGCTAGAATACTGGAGTGGGTAGCCGTTCCCTTCTCCAGGGGATCTTCCCAACCCAGGGATCCAACACAGGTCTCCTGCATTGAAGGCAGATTCTTTACCAGCTAAGCCACCAGGGAAGCCCAAGAACACCGGAGTGGGTAGCTTATCCCTTCTCCAGCAGATCTTCCCAACCCAGGAATCAAACTGGGCTCTCCTGCATTACAGGTGGATTCTTTACTAGCTGAGCGACCAGGGAAGCCCTTAGACTCCTCAAACAATATCATTTAAAATAATTAACATTTTATGTAACGTTCACTGTGTTTCAAAGTATAAAATATTGAGGTTATCTTTAACCCTTCTAAAAAGTGTATCAATTACAAATATAAGTGTCTTAAGCTTCATTTTCATTTCAGTGCCATTGCTCTCTCATCTGATGTATTACATTAATTCCTGACCAGTCCTCTTCTGAACTGCTCACACAGTTATCTTTATTAAATTTGAAAATATTACCATAAGTCTCCTCTATATTACCTATAGATTTAACAGTACTATTTTGAAATACTTTGGCCACCTGATGTGAAGAACTGACTCATTGGAAAAGACCCTGGTGCTGGGAAAGATTGAAGGCAGGAGGAGAAGGGGACGACAGGATGAGATGATTGGATGGTATCACTGACTTGATGGACATGAATTTGAGCAAGCTCTGGGAGTTGGTGATGGACAGGGAAGCCTGGTGTGCTGCAGTCCATGAGGTCACAAAGAGTTGAACGTGACTGAGCAACTGAACTGAACTGACCTTGAACTAGCAACCCAAATGCTCCACAACATTTCCCAAAATTTTACTTCAAATCTCTATTATTATACATCATGCCAACAGGTGCATACACATCCACAAGTGTACACACACTCATCTTGTACTGCACACAACACCTTTCAAGTCACAGTAACCATCTCACATTCTCACTATAATCTCTTCTCCCTTTGGTCTTGGGGCATTCTGTCCCTTCTGTCGGGATTATAGCAACCTCCTGAATAATTGCTACTCCTCATTCAATTAATAATTGAACAGAATTCCCTTGCTTCTTTAGCCTCACTACTTTCTTCCTCATCTATTTTCTCACAATACCATATTCTAATTTTTATTATAAGGGCAACCAAATCTCTTACTATTGCCCATCAAATATTTCCACTCTAGACCATGGAATAAAATAACTTGTATCCTTAATCTACTTTCATATGATCTATATGCTGTATTTCAACTAAACACTATCTGTTTGCCACATCAAATAGCTCTATCAGTGCTTTCAAAGATAGCTTACTCATTATCTTATATTTGAGTAGAGATGTGTGAACAATCTTCTAGATCTCCAGGTCTCTCTCCATAAATCTATGTATAAAACTCATGACTTTCTGCTCTATCTATACTTATCTCTGTAATTTTCTAAAGATCTATTTATATCACCATATTAATTAAACCCTTTGGTACCTCTGTCATATTCTTCATCTCTGCCTTAAGTCCAATTGTCATCTGCTGCTGCTGCTGCTGCTAATTCGCTTCAGTCATGACTCTGTGCAACCCCATAAATGGCAGCCCACCAGGCTCCTCTCCCCCTGGGATTCTCCAGGCAAGAATACTGGAGTGGGTTGCCATTTCCTTCCCCAGGTGTCATCTAGGTGGCTTCAAAATCCATGTGGTTAAATTTATCCAAAATTTTAGCCCCACAGTTTGGTGACTCCACATCTATATTTGTGTCATTCACTCTCCTGGACATACCTTATAATATTTTTCACCTACAACATTTACTTCTGAAATCCTGAATTCAACTATATATATTGACCACAGCTTTCTTTACTTTCTAACCTTTAGTTCATGAATCACACATCTGCTGCTCTTTAACTTTATATGTAGAGATTTATAACCCCTTGATGTCTCAATTTTCTTCCTCAAAACATCTATTCTTTTCTGATTTAGCCTAAGACCTGTGAATATTAAATTACTTTTCTACCACATTTTAAACTTAATTTCTTTTTCCCCTAAAAATGTATTCAACAAGAAAAAAAGGTATCACATTGGCTGACATTGCTATCCACTTTCACTGGTCCAAAGCCTAGTGTGGCTGAGAGCTATGGAAGAAAATCTACACAGAATTATCACTTCAAATGTCTGCCCTTGGATCACAGTTGGGTATCAGAGTACTGACTGTCAATCCTTCCATTTATGCTCAGTTATTTCTCTTTCAGGTGTTCTCCAATAATAATTATTTGCAGATCTCTTCAAACGCTATACTCAGTTCCTGATCTCAGAACTCTCAGAAAGCAAACTTGTCTCTTATTTTAGCAACTAACACAATGTCCACTCTGTGATTCAAACATTTACTGGTGCTTTCACTTAGCTTCACCTTTCTTCTAGTTTTGAAGACTGAATTTCCCTCCAACATTTTAACACAAATATGTTTCATCTTCAGATTTCTGTAGTGCTTAATCATTTATGAAAATCACATTTTTTTCATGTAGTTTCTTTTTCTCTTTATTCTTTCCTGCTTTCATTATCTCTTTCTATTGCCACATTCAACTGCTTTTCATCCTATTTTCATCTTTAAGACTGTCACTGAAAAATCTCATCCTCAGATGCAAAATTACCACCACACTCATCTTCAAGCCATTTTCTTTCCAAGAGTAATCTAAACATGCTGAGTTTTCTTCTTGATCACATATTTATTGTTCAGCACTTATTGTTCGATCTGGATTCTTCTTATATTCCACTGAACTTGAGTTTTCCTAATCACCAAATCAAGAACATACTTTAAATGATGCCTAGAATCTCTTCATTGTATCTGATATTATCAAACTCTCTAAAATCCTTATTCCTTCATATTTGTGACAACAGATATGATTCTCTGATTCTCCCTGTAACTCTAGGACTCCTCCTCTCTCTTTTTCTCTCTCTCTCTCTGGTTTTTTTAGCACATTGAAATGATCATGATTAGCTCTCTCTGATACCATCCATTCTCTTGATTTCAATCACCACCTATATGTTCATGGTTTCCAGTACAAGCTTAACCCAGACTTCTAAGTTTTACATTAATCATTTCTTTTTTCTAAGTTTCAGATGCATATATAAGAAATTGGTAAATATTTCAAATGAATATTACAAACACTTCAATATTTACTTGTCATTATATCATATATATGTATATATAGATATAATATGTGTGTGTGTGTGTGTGTATATATATATATATATATATAGGAAATGCCTAAAGTGTAGCATGAACTGTGCTAGTAAACCTGCATATGGTTATTAACAAAACAGACTTCTTTCTGCCCTTCTGAAATTTATAGTCTATATCTAAAATCAAGCTCATCATCCTTTTCCATTTAAAAAAAAAAAACCTCTATTGCTTTTCTTGATTTCTTTCTCTAAGAGATCTAGGCATAAGACTGATTTATTCATTTTCCTTATTTCCCTAATCTAATTGCAATCAATCACAAACTCTTGCCATATATACATGATCCTTCATAATTTATAAACCTTTTATTCATATATTCTACCAATCTTTTTAATCTGTGGTCATCATTGGCCTGCTCTAATGCATCAGTCTTGTAATTCAGCTCCCTACTTTGCATTCTGTACTGAGAAATTTAATATCTAATATACTGGCATGATGGTATATGAAAATACAAATATAATTATGCTGGTCATCTGCTCAAAACCATGTTATTATTATTCCTTGAGCAAAGGACAAATATCAATGTCTCTGATATGACATTAAAAGCCCTTCAAAATCTTGCCCTACTCAACTCTCTGGTCTTACCTCTCAGTATTCCCTATATTGTGTTTTACTCTGTGTTAATCACAACTGCTAGTAGATCCCCCAGGTGCACCATGTTGCTTCTCATTTTGATATCCTTATTACTTGTGTTCTATCATGTAAGTAATAACTCTTCCAGAAAGGTTTTCCTAACCCTCTAAGTCTGAAACAGCTCCTCTTTCTCTGTGCACCCATAACTCAATTTGCATATCTCTATACTTACACATAATCATAGTGTGTTACACTGATTTCTGTGTATATTGATCCCAATAGATGGTGAAATTGAGGATAGAGGCTTGGCCTATTTATCCTTGTATCCCTAGAAACTAGCAGTGCTAAGCATGTATCATTTGATAGATTACTAAATAAACAAGTAAGTGAATGCCCTTCATCTTTCATTTGTTGTTGTTGTTCAGTCACAAAGTTGTGTCTGACTCTTTGTGACCCTCATGGAATGCAGCACACCAGGCTTCCCTGTCCTTCACTATCTCCCAGAGTTTGCCCAAACTCACGTCCATTGAGTCCATGATGCTGTCCAATACCTCATCCTCTGTCTCCCCTTCCTCCTTTTGTCTTCAGTCTTTCCCAGCATCGGGATCTTTTCCAATGAGTTGGTTCTTCGCATCAGGTGGCCAAAGTATTGGAGCTTCAGTTTCAACACTAGTCCTTCCCATGAATATTCAGGGTTGATTTCCATCTTTCATAATACTACCTTGATTCTCTGTTATATTTGTTTCTTGAGTTCATTAACTATGGCCTGTTAATCTTTATAATTATTGGCACAGTAATTGGTACGTAATAGATACTTAGCAAATTTTTCTTGCGTTACGATAAGTTGTGGGTGAGAATTAAAAGCAGTACAAAGCAATGATATAGAAAAGAAGAGATATTTCTGAAAAAAAGAAAAACTAAAACATTGATAACAGGCAAATAATTCTAGTTTGGTAACTATTCGATTATATGGGTCTCCCTGATGCTACTGCTGCTGCTTCAGTTCTGTGCGACTCTCTGTGACCCCATAGACGGCAGCCCACCAGGCTCCTCCGTCCCTGGGATTCTCCAGGCAAGAACACTGGAGTGGGTTGCCATTTCCTTCTCTAATGCATGAAAGTGAAAGTGAAGTCGCTCAGTCGTGTCCGACTCTTAGCGACCCCATGCACTGCAGCCTACCAGGCTCCTCCATACATGGGATTTTCCAGGCAAGAGTACTGGAGTGGGTTGTCATTGCCTTCTCCGCTTCCCTGATGGCTCCGATGGTAAAGAATCTACGCACAATGCAGGAGACGCAAGTTTGATCCCTGGGTCAGGAAGATCCCCTGGAGAAGGGAACGGCTACCCACTCCAGTATTCTTTCCTGGAGAATTCCATAGTCGGAAGAGACTGGCGGATTACAGTCCACGGGGCTGCAAAGAGTTGGAGAGGACTGAGCGACTAAAGCATATTTGATTACAGTCTAAAAATAATTCCATCGTCCTAATTGTACCAAGAAGAGTTTAAGTAAATCATAAGAATGCTTTCACCTAAAACACAACTGAATTGTAAAATTATTCTTTTGAAGTAGCTATTTTTAGATAGATTGATGCCTGTTAGGTATTTAGTGTTCTATAAGAAAATACTGGCAGCTCCCACGCTTCCAAACCAAACCTGTTCACTACTGTCAACATGTATACATTCACCATGACAAACAACAATAAAGTTAAAGACAAATTTCACATGACCTTGATAAAAACTCATTGTGGCAACAGGAGACTCTTACAAGCTGATTGCTATGAGAAGCTTCAGTGCACATGGCTGCAATGATTCTGAAACCTAGAGGGTGTGTTATTAGCTGCCAGAGCACTGACAAACATAATAGCAATGTACTCATTCTCATCCTGAACTTTTCCAAACACTAGCTAGTGGTTGTCCAGATTCTATTTCTAGTGACCGAACAATTTATTTTAATCTGGAAGGTATTTGATTAAAGCAAAAACGGAGACATATTTTATTTATTACATTGCTTTTAAAGCAAAAACTAAAGAATTAAAATAAATATCAAGTGTTGCAAAGGCACCATGCTCTATGTTCTCAAAGGTATTAAATATAAGAAACTAGTTGTCAGCTATGAAGAAAATCAATATAATTATTGGAAAACTAACTTGGAAGTTGAAGGAACTGGATTCTAAAACAGAATTCAACATTATCTAGCTCTACTGACAGGGAACAAATCCACTCATATTTCTGAGACTCATTTTTCCCCCTCTTATACTTGGAGAGTTGTACCAATGACTTTCTCAATTATATTTTAAATTTCATATTTTATAATTTTATGAGAAGCCTTGGTAAAAGAGGTAAATTTCCATTATAAAGTTTTAAATAAAACATGTAAACAATCAAAGGTATTTTTCATTCCCTCATCATGTCATGGGAAGATCTTTCTTTTCAGTGTGAATAAATAAGCAGCCTAGTCAAGAACTGTGGCTATGAATTTAATAATAGGCTCAAATGGGAAAGTTTAGTGTAGCTTTTATCAACGACATAGACAACCTTAGGAAAAGAATTCTGAATCTACTGCCCCTTTGTTCCTTTTCAACCCTATGCCTTATGCCTACCTCATAGTGAGAAATTTGGATTTTATAAGTGTAACAGAGAGCTATTAAAGAGTTTTAAGCAGGAGAAATTTATAATTTTATAAAATCTGTTGTTGAGAGGTAATCATGCAGTTATGGAATGAGTAGTTAGTATGATATTGAAAAGGGCCAAGTGAGATGTGACACTGGCTTAGAGTAGTTTCAACAAAATGAAATTAAGAAGAATAATTTTGGCTATACTTTTAAGGTACAATGTGCCATATATTGCCAATTTATCCTATTGGCTCCCAAACCTTTTTGATTTTCTCTGCTCTACTCTGCAGTTAGGAAGCTGATCGTCCTTACTACATCGTCCATGCTCCCTTTCCAGATGGTTTTAGTCAATAGGATATGCTGGTAGAAAATTAGAAGGTGCAAAGGTATTTTTCCCTCTCCTACACACTCTCTACTTTCAGCCTCAATCTCTGATAATACCTGCATTTCCCCAGGACTATGATTTCTCCCCCATCTACTCTATCGTCTCAGGTCTTCCTGATTCTGATAATATTCCTTTCTCTCTTTATCCATTTAGCCCCTGGGACATTATTGTCTTCCTACTGTTATTAATCCCTGTTTGCCTCACTGTTCTTTGTCCGTTTCATAATTCTCAAACCACTGAAACTCATCTTTTTTATTGAAGTCTTTTCATTTGAACCTTTTGGGATGAATTCTGTTTCCTCTGAGGACCTTGAATAAATGAACAATTGGGGCTTGTTGATATGCCAATGCCAGATGTGGGGAAGTGAGGAAATGTAGAGTCAAGGTCAACTCTCATATTTCAGGATTAAGCAACTGGGTGCATAGTGGTTGCATTTAATGCAATGAAGGAGGCTAGGAAAGAAATGAATGATTTGTGAAACCAATATACCATCATACATCAAGATACATATCACTAACATATGCCAGATGGATACTGATACAAGCTCAGGAGGCTGACAGCTGAGGACCATGGCACTCAGGTGCGTACTAAGTTTTAGAAGAATCTAATGTGAGTTTTACATGATTACTGCACCAAATATTTCATATGTGTACTTTTATGCTTTTTTTATTATATTATTTTCACAGGAGAGTTTTTTAGTTGCATTACATTTATATAATCCTAATATTATTAGAAAACACATGAATTAAGCATTTGATGAAACGTGTCAAAAGAAACCACCAAAATTTAACTTCAGTCACATAAAGTTTAGAAGGATATATTTGTATCACATGACTTAGAGAAAGGAGAAATGTAAAATCATTGCCAACACAAGGGTTGAGAAGGTCAGATGCATATTTACTGAAAAGGTTCAACAAGAATCTAATGTCACTTATATCACCAAAAAAAAAAAGTGACATAGGGTCTTTTTATTTCTAGCTAAAAGATTTACTAACACTTAACCATGGTCAGGAGTTAAGTCTAAGAATTCTTGGAAGCATTTGTTCTACTTCCTAAGGAATAAGAACATATCTATCAAGAACTCCTTATCACGATGCTCCATGTAATTAATCAGAAACTTCATAAAGAACAGTCTATATATATTATTGCTTAGTCTAATTACTCCCACTTGTTTGCCTCTTTCAGTCTTTATTGAAACAATCCCTATCATTCCTAATTTCTTTGAATACTATTATCCAAAATGATTTAGATTTCTCAATTATTACATATAACTTGGGCTTCCCTGATAGGTCAGTTGGTAAAGAATCCTCCTGCAATGCAGGATACCCTGGTTCTATTCCTGGATTGGGAAGATCAGTTGGAGAAGGGATAGGCTACCCACTCCAGTACTCTTGGGCTTCCCTTGTGGCTCAGCTGGTAAAGAATCCACCTGCAATGCAGAAGACCTGGGTTCAATCCCTGGGTTGGGAAGATTCCCTGGAGAAGGGAAAGGCCGCCCATTCCAGTATTCTGGCCTGAAGAATTCCAAAGGGTTGGAATTGTACAGTCCAAAGGGTTGCAGAGTCGGACATGACTGAGAGAATTTCACTTCACATATAAGTAGTGACTTTAGATGCCAGGTAATAATATTTATATAAATAGGGTGAAGATAATACTATAGGATAGTAAAAAAAAAAAAAAAATAAATAGATTTTTTTTTAAAGAGTTTACCTCCCTTAAGCTTCCCTGGTGGATCAGTGGTAAAGAATCCATCTGCCAATGCAGGAGACATGAGTTTATTCCCTAGTTAGGGAAGAAACCACATCCCACGTGGCAACTAAGCCTGTGCGCCACAACTACTGAGCCTGTGCTCTGGAGCCCAGGAGCCACAACTACTAAAGCCCCGAACCTTGAGCCCATGCTCCACAAGAGAGGCCACTGCAGTCATAAGCCCATGTACCACAATGAAGAGTAGTCCCTGCTTGCCACAACTAGACAAAGCCCAGGCACAGCAACAGAGACCCAGCATGGCCAAAAATTGAAAAACTCAATTTAGAAAAAAAGTTAACTTCCAAATATTAAAAAACAAAACTTAAACAATTCCTAAGGTATCATCACATTAACATCCAATCTAGCTGTGGTTGGCTAAGACATCAACTGAGATCACTGTTTTATCCTGGGAAGTGGTCTGGTAGACTTGTTGAGTATATGAAAATCAGTTGATTGTCATATCATAGCTCCTCCTCATCTAACCCCTATAATTACACAAAGGTAAAGAAACGTCACCAAGTTCCACTCATCCTGACAACTACTGCCAAGTTCACTGCCAGCTGGTTTCCATATTTAGTTTATAGCTTTGTCAGTTAGGTTTATAGGTACTTGGGGGTGGAAATCACCATAAATATTTGCTTAGGGGTCTAAGATTAAAATGTTTGCTGAGGTTTTTGTCTTATAAAATACATCTAAAATTCTATTATGCTCATAAAAAGTGACCAGTGTCTAGAGAAGAATATGTGATATTCTGAGGTATTTTATAACTTTAACTGGCAAGAAGTATTTGACAGAGTAAAGTTAAGGATCTTTCCTTGTTCATTTTTTTTTCCTATTTTATTCAAGACTCTTTTTTTAAGCTGATATAAAAACATAAGTACAAATCTGCATAGTAAATAGAATTCTTCTAGCTCAGACTATTGCTTTGTTATTTGAGGTCCCAGCTGGGTCAATAATAGTCCTTTGGGGAGAAAGCTCAATATTTTCCCAATTCATGTAAGCTAACACAGGCAATGCCATCAGAGGCTTTACATCTTTTTTATGCCCTTCAAATGTTATGACTTTGCATGGGCTTTTCTGAGATGATTAATGACAGGTGTGGCTGGGAGAAGTAATTATAGGGAGTGACTGGAAGTTTAAGACTTTGGGGATGAAAGTGAATGATAGGAACATGAAAGTTTCAGTGATGAAGTCAACTTGTGACAGGCACAACATGCTCATTATGGAAATTTTGAAATAGAATAAAGATCTGAAAAGTAAGTTTGAAATGGAAAAACAATTTAATCATTAACCTCTTTATTGGGGAGACTAAAGGCTTATCCTGTGTTGAAAGCACTTGTGATTTGGAAGGCTAATTATTCATACTCCTACAATTATATTCTATTTCATGCCTAAGCTCCTTGTACTTTCTCAGGGACAGTTTTCTCTGGTATTGAGGTCTTGAAGGTGGTTGCTCATATGGTTTGGAAATTCTAAATGGAACACTCAAATCATTTAATTTTTTACTAGTCCTTTATAGGCATCAAATTAGCTTATGTGAAGAAGCCCTATAGAGAGACCAAGAGCACTTCCAAGCATCTGTTGACTTTCTTCTTTGTTGGTCCTTGGGCAACATTGAAAATTTAATTAGATTATAAACATATGAAAAGCAAAAATCATATTTTATATACTGTTTATCAAACAGCATCTAGCTTGTGGCTTACAAATGATAGCTTTAAGATGACTGTATAGGTGTGTGCTACAGTCCATGGGGCCCGAAGAGTCAGATACAACTTAGAGACTGAACAAGAACAACATGGAATGAACAACTGGCAAGGTCATGGATTCCTTGGAAGAAAAGTTAAGAAGGAATTGAGTAAGCATATCTGAGCATTAACTTTGGACAAATGAATTTTAATGATTTCAAAACAAAATTATTTTATCTATTTTGAATTTGCAAAGGACAGAGTTACTTCTTACTTAGAATCATAAAACTATGTATGTGCATCCGTGCATGCTCAGTCATGTCCAAAACTCTTTGTGACCCCATGAACTGTAGCCCACCAGCCTCCTCTGTCCATGGAAGTTTCCAGGCAAGAATACTGGAGTGGGTAGCCATTCCCTTCTCCAGGGGATCTTTCTGACCCAGGGATCAAACCCTCAAATCCTGCATTGGCAGGCAGATTCTTTACGATTGCACCACCAGGGGCCATTTTCCACTATGCAAATTAAAAAGAACATAGGTACCAACTTTAAGTTTTCATAAAAATTGTATATATCCAGAAACAATAAAAATACAGGAAGTAGTCAACAGGTTTTTTTTTTTTTTTTTTGGGGTGGGGGATCAGGAGGGGACAATTTACTGACTTTGAATTTCAGTTCTTCATGGCACATCTCAATTCATAGCTACTATCCAGCCACTCTTATTTCTTTCTTTCTGGACACCAGTTGTTCATGCCACTAACACCCATTCATCCTATTTCTTGAATTAATAACTAAAATTTTCTCTAGACATTCACACACTTCCCACTTGTAATCCATGTGTTTAGGTGAGATTTCACTCCTATCTCCGAAAGAAGAGAATATGAGTCAAATCTAGCTAGTTGCCCATCACATTTCGATGTCTTCAATTCTTGGACCAAGTATGTAAACAATACAAGCCACAGGAACATGGCTTTGGAAGTCGTTTCGGAAAATAACAGACTGGACCCACGTGAACCAATACTACTGACACAAAACAGCTTATAACCAAGGAATACCAAGTTGTGATCACACCATTTTAACACTGATTCAACTGGGCCTTAAATTAGAGCCATCTTCAGATGGTAAAGCATCTGCCTGCAATACAGAAGACCCAGGTTTGATCCCTGGGTTGGGAAGATCCCCTGGAGAAGGGAATGATGGCAACCCACTCCAGTATTCCTGCCTGGAAAATTCCATGAACAGAGGAGCCTGGCAGGATGCAGTCCATGGATTTACAAAGAGTCAGATACACCTGAGTGACCAATACTTTCACTAACCTTTATGAATTTTTTGAACCATAAATTTCCTTTTATTCTTAACCTAAACTGAGTTGGGTTTTCTGCTAATTGGTTCTGAAACTTCCCTGACACTGACCTGCTCATAGGCAACATGACACATAGTTGTCTATTTCTAACCAGAGCTGACAACTAATGTCAAATTACAGGCACCCCTAGACAGCTATGATTTTCTGAGTGATGGATCTCCCAGAGTGAAACTCTGTATTTCATGCCACTTGTGAACAGAATCTGGAGAGGAGACAGCATGTAATTTTGGCTGCCTGCCACAAATTAGACCTAGATGAGAAACAGCTTCTTTGCTTCAATGTTAATAACACTTCTCCACAGCTGACAAATTTGCCTATTATCTTTGGCATAAGGGGTAGTAAGCATTGAGTGAATTGTTGGTGGTTCCAAACAATAGTGATTTCTGAAGTTTGAAGGTGGCTGAAAATTCTAGGATTTTCTAGAGTCATCTCATGAGCATTCAGCCAGAGAAAATTAAACCTACAAGAGAGGATATAGAGCAAGTGACAGTCAGCATCACTTCTCAAAGGAATGTCCATGGCCATGGATCAAGTGTAACTCTAACAGCAGACACTTAACTAATAGCCATTGTTGGATCAAGCATGCCAAATTCAAACTTAGTCATTGAAGCGTTCAGAAATCTACAAGTTTATGTGTTACCTAACTTGAAATCAAGACCCTACCTGATAGAGAGTTTTGCTGAGAAATAACACTTCTTCAGCAAGGCTGGGATAAAAATAGAGGACAGAACTAGTGTTTAATCTAGTTATGCAGTAGTAAAATGCAGTCAGTTGTTTCTACCTTCAGACATGAAGGTCATTTTCAGAGAACTGGAAGTCCTCTGGCTCTCATAGGTGTGTCCCAGAGCTGAGGTTAGACAAGAAAGTGGAGGGCAGAACTAACTTGTAGGTTTTGAAATTTGAAGTCAGGTGTTGCTGAAAGTTTGGTAAAAATGAAGTTCGAGAACAGGACCATCCAAAAGAAAATCAATCCCAAGACTAAGCAGTAAGACTAAATTTGAAGTTATGGAAAAGCAAGAGGTACCACCAGAATGTAGAAAGCTGATAAGGCAGAACTAGTGAAAGGAAATTCTTAAACCTTCTAAATGTCAGTGCAGGGAATAGTTCATGAAGAATTTGGGCCATGCTCATACTCAGAAACAGTTGGCAAGTTTGTACAAGTACTCTGAGCTCCAGATCATTCTTCCTTTTAGATTAGAATTAGTCATAGTAGTAGCTTATCTCAGAGCCCTCCTATTCTTTATTAAAAAAAAAAAGTGTATCCACAAAAAGTAGAAGTGTAAGAAAAGATATGATCTTGCAAAATGAGCCATCCAGCTACTTTCTGAAGGATTAATAGTTTAATAGTAGTGTACCCATTGCTACTTTTGTTTATTACATGTTGTTTATCTGCTAGACTTTCCTGGTGGCTGACAGTAAAGCGTCTGCCTACAATGTGGGAGACCCAAGTTCGATCCCTGGGTTAGGAAGATCCTCTGGAGAAGGAAATGGCAACCCACTCCAGTACACCTGCCTGGAAAATCCCATGGACGGAGGAGCCCATTAGGCTACAGTCCATGGGGTCGCAAAGAGTTGGACACGACTGAGCGACTTCACTTCAAACTTATCTGCTAGTATTGAGATTGCTCTCCAAAACATTACATTCAGTTCAGCAGTCTGTGGTGAAATAGAAAAAACTAGCAGCAATATATGAGTTTGTCACAAAGCTGAATGTATTGAATTCAAAGGAGAATGATGTGCTAAGATGATCATTCTGAGATGATGTTTCTGCAGGTTAGTGTTAAAACATTTCTATATAGAATAACAGTGATAGGAAATAGTAGTTAACAAAATAGTCTTGCCTGTGGAAAATATAAACTGATAATCCTGTACTGGTTTCCAACTCCTACACACACACACCACAAACATACCCTATAAACACATACACTGTAAGATTCAAATATATTCTAGAAAACTCAATGGTATGACAGGAAAAAAAGGCGGGGGGATGTTCAGAAATGGGAAACTGAATTATCCTGGGTGAAGCTCATAATTATGTTTCAAGGTAGAATTGCCAGTTATCTAAGAGGTCAGAAACAATTGTTTGAAACAAGATTCCTCCAAATTAAGTGAAATAAATCTCTACCAAATCCCATATGTTGACATAATATATATTGAAACCAGTGTTGCATAAATAATATATTCAATTGGCAGGCTGTGAATGCATTCACAAAGTTATTGATGACCTTTCATCATGATTTTCTAACTTTGTTTTGCTCTACCACCCTTGAGTTACAAGCTCATCAAAAACTCATTGAAAAGATGTATGTAGAGTCAGTAAACAAATGAGGCACATCTAGTCTACCTGGTAAGCAATAATGTCTCTATATACTACTTGACAAAAATTTGTGGGTCATGTTGATCATCCTCTTTATATAAATATTGTTTCAGTACTACATGCACTGGCCTTTATTTACAAATATTTCTAAGGTACGATGATTTAAGAATTGACAAAATGAACTTTAAAATATTAAAAATACTTTCTAATACAATAAAACTTCATTTTAAATTACTGATTTCAGTGAGTTAGTGGTATTAATCCAAAATATTCTATGTAGACTAGGTCTAAACATGTGGAAGAATGACAATTTATTTCCTTATTTCCTATTTTTGATTCATGTAGACACAATTCATGTACATTGTATTTGTAGTGTTTGGTGATTTTATTATAAAAATGGAAGAAGTATATGTTTAAAATTATTTTTTGACATCTTATAGCTCAAAAAAAATAAAGAAATACTCAGAAAATGATGAGAGCATGTCAAAAGGACATAGAAGCCAGATTGAAGGAATTCTCAAAGCCAAATCTGGGGGATTTTGAGCAGGATAAGAACTGAAAATAAGTACTGATTATAATGTGTTGAGCTTCCTTGGTGGCTCAGATGGTAAAGAATCTGCCTGCAACACAGGAGATCTGGGTTCAATCCCTGGGTTGGGAAGATTCCCTGGAGAAGGGAATGGTTGAATCACAAACGGGAATCGAGATTGCCAGGAGAAATATCAACAACCTCAGATATACAGATGATACCACGCTTACCACAGGAAGTGAAGGGAAACAAAAGAGCCCCTAGATGAAGGTGGGAGGAGGATGAAAAAGCTGGCTTAAAACTCAACGTTCAAAAAAACTAAGATCATGGCATCTGATCCCATCACTTTATGGCAGATAGAAGGGGAAAAAAGTGAAAACAGTGACAGATTTTACTTTCTTGGCTCGAAAATCACTGCAGATGGTGACTGCAGCCATGAAATTAGAAGACACTTGCTCCTTGGAAAGAAAGCTGTGACAAACCCATGGGCGTGTATGTGCTCAGTCACTTCAGTCATGTCCAATTCTTTGCAACCACATGGACTGTAGCCCTCCAGGCTCCTCAGCCCAAGGGACTTTCCAGGCAAGAATACTGAAGTGGGTTGCCATGCCCTCCTCCAGGGAATCTTCCCAATGCAGGAATCAACCTCATGTCTCCTGCATTTCAGGCAGACTCTTTACCACTGAGCCACCGGGGAAGCCCCATGACAAACCTAGATAGTGTATTAGAAGGCTTCCAGTCCAAGGGAATCCCAAGAGTCTTCTCCAGCACCACAATTCAAAAGCATCAATTCTTCAGCACTCAGCCTTCTTTCCTGGTGGCTCAGATGGTAAAGAATCTACCTGCAATGCAGGAGACCTGTGTTTGATCCCTGGGTTGGGAAGACCCCCTGGAGAAGGAAACGGCTACCCACTCCTGTATTCTGGCCTGGAGAATTCCGTGGACAGAGGATCCTGGTGGGCTACTGTCTATGGGTTCACAAAGAGCCAGCCATGACTGAGCTACTGTCACTTCATAGCCTTCTTTATTGTCCATCTCTCGCATCCATACATGACGATTGGAAAAATCATAGCTTTGACTTACATGGACCTTTGCTGACAAAATGATGTCTTTGTTTTCTAATACATAACAACAAACCTAGATAGTCATGTACTGATGAGAGAGTTGGACGATAAAGAAGGCTGAGAACCAAAGAATTGATGCTTAATTGTGGTGCTGGAGAAGACTCCTGAGGGTCCCTTGGACTGAAAGGAGATCAAACCAGTCAGTCCTAAAGGAAATCAACCCTGAATAGTGTTTGGAAAGATTGATGCTGAAGCTGAAGCTCTGGTACTTTGGCCACCTGATGCAAAGAGGTGACTCATTGGAAAAGATTTTCGCAACTGGGAAAGCTTGAGAGCAGGAGGAGAAGGGGCTGACAGAGAATGAGGTGGTTTGATACCATCACCAACTCAATGGACATGAGTTGAGCAAACTCTGGGAGATGGTCAAGGACAGGGAATCCCAGAATGCTGCAGTCCATGCAGTGGCAGAGTCAGATATGACTTAATGACTGAACAGTAACAACAAATAATAACATTATAAGCATTAAAATAATATAAATGTCCTTGAATCCAGATGAAGATAGGCATTTGAATAGATAAAGGGATTTGCTTCCTTAAAGTGGAACTCTGATGAACAAATATAGAAAAAATGGCATAAACATAAAACAATTATTTGGCAAACACATGATCGGTAGCAATTTTAACTAATTCTTACAACTAAGAATCATCAATAGTTGCTGAAATTAGTGGGTAAATGTAAAATATGAAACAAGTATTTGTATAGTCTCAAAGCATCTCTTCATATAACATTTATTAATTACAATGGGAAAATTACCTTTATAGTTGGGAAATCTGGTAGGTATATCACCTTAACAAACTGGTAGAGATTTATATCCATTAATTGGACGTATTGCTACTTTGAGCCATTGAGATATGAAACAGTGATAAAGAATAAACACCACTTCTAGAGATATTATTTCCAAAAACACATAGAATGATTTCCACCATGAGGAAACCTCAGACAAGTGAAAATTGAGGCACACTCAACAAAGTGTATCTTTAGCACTCTTCAAATATGAGAATTTTGATAAGACAAATGCTAAAGAAATGATCTTTCTTTAGCACAGATCAGAGGAAACTAAGGAGAAACAGGACATTTGGGATACAATTGGAGAAATCTGAATAAGGTCTACAGATTAGTTAACAGTATTGTGTCGATATTAATTTCCTGGTTTTGATAACTGTGCTTTGGTTATATAAGATGCTAGCATTTGGAAAAGCCAGGTGAGGAATACAGAGAAATTCTTTGTATTCTTTCTGCAACTTTCAGTTAGGCAATTTCAAACTGGAATTTTTTTTTTAAAGGGAGTTGTTACTTTTGTTGTAAGTAAATTTAAAATAATCAATTCAAAGCTTCCCAGGATCATCCTAAGTAAGGACTTTGATAGGAATTTAGAGGAGGGAACATCTTGTTTAGCTGGAGCAAGCCAGGTTCTGTCTATACCTCAAGACTTGATGCCTTCCTTTCAATCCAGCTGTGGCCAATCAATTCGTATCTATGAGTTCCCCTAAACCAAGTCTTTAGAACCAAACCCTGTCTTAGATACGAAGGTGATGTGCGTGCATGCGTGCTCAGTCTTTTCTGCCGTGTCCGACTCTTTGTGACCCTATGAACTGTAGTCCAGGCTTCTCTGTCCGTGGGATTCTCCAGGCAAAAATATGTATACCTACAGCTGATAAATGTAAATGTTTGGCAGAAACCAACACAATACTGTAAAGCAATTATCCTTCAATTAAAAATAAACAATTTTTTGAAAAAAGAACCCTGAAGTAGGTTGCCATTTCCTCCTCAAGGGGATGTTCCTGACCCAGGGATTGAACTCGTATCTCTTATGTTTCCTACATTGGCAAGCCAGTTCTTTACCACTACAGCTACCTGGGAAGCCCAAAAAAGGTGGGGTGTGTGTATGTGTGTGTATTTTTTTTTCAGTCAGTTATGTTCAACTCTTTGCAACCCTAAGGACTGTAGTCTGCCAAGCTGTCCATAGAATTCTTCTCCAGGCAAGAATACTGGAGTAGGTAGCCATTCCCTTCCCCAGGAGATCTTCCTAACTCAGGGATTAAACCCAGGTCTCCTACATTGCAGGCAGATTCTTTTACCATCTGAGCCACCAGAGAAGCCTTAACTCTATCACATCAACCATACTACTAGTCCAGTCCTGACCCTTCATCCTAATTCTGATAAGAATGCTTCAGCCTTGTTCCATTAAACTGTAGGTGCCCATTTAAATTCTTCAATCTCTTCAGCACTATAATCCTACCTTTCTCCTGAGCAATCTCCTATTTCTTAATGATAGACTTCCCAGATGACAAATATTTGCCAACTTGTTTAAGAACACCTGATCCCTCTGACAATTCCGTCTTGTCTGTCATCTCCATTATTTCATATTAACCCTCACCACAAACCAGCTCCTCATCAACATTCTATGTTATTCCTTGTCTATCTTTCAAAAATCTTTGAATGGTTGCCATTGTAAACCTTCTGTAGCTGTATCTATTTCCCCAGGTCGTGCCTTATCTTGCCAAGTATCCTGTCACCCCACTATGGCTGATACCCAGACAAGTTTAATGCTTTATCCATTGCCTTCACATAGGTGCTACAGTCCTTCTTACATGCAAAATGTATCCTAACAACTTAGATGCGTAACACCCACAGGATGATAAAATTCATCATGAATGCTCATGAGGAGCCATTCTGATAGGCAGTTGGGAGGGATTTTGTGACCATATCTTTTAACATTACTGTTCATAACCACATTATGAGGCAAATATTAACAGCTGCTGTCAGTGAGACAGGTACTAGAATTAGATAACTCAGCAAACAGAATTAGAAGCAGAAGTAATTATTCTCTTTGTCCTCAAGAAAGATATATATTTTATTTTTTCCTTATAGAAATTGTATTCAACTATCAGTTTAACCTCTGTTTGGATTGTGAGCAACTTGAACATAACATACAGCAATTTGTACTTTTTCTGAGTTGTACACCATAGGATACATATAGACTGAACTGACCGCTGGACCTGGGAATCCTAGCATGGCTTTATTGTGCTCAGATATTCAGTACATACACATGGAGCAACTCTCATCAAAGATGTGAGGACTAAAATGTTATCCAAAGATACTCAACTGTAATTTTGCAATTTAGACACTCATTTGTTCTAGGGGTATCTCAGAAGGTAGAAAGTTGAGACTTTTATTCTCATACATGACTTTCATCTCATCTATGACTTATGAATGACAAGAACCCCAGGATTTGTTGTATTTTATTTTTTTCTTATTTCTGTACAATGATATTTTTAAAGTTGACTTAATTTTATCCTGGGGTGAAAGGTCATTTTGCTTATTTAATTTATATGCAGAATTCAGTTCAGTGCAGTCACTCAGCCATATCCAACTCTTTGCGACCCCATGGACTGTAGCATGCCAGGCCTCCCTGTCTATCACCAACTCCCTGAGTTTACTCAAACTCATGTTCATTGAGTCGGTGATGCTACTGAACCATCTCATCCTCTGTTGTCCCCTTCTCCTCCCACCTTCAATCTTTCTCAGCATCAGGATCTTTTCAAATGAGCCAGTTCTTTGCATCACGTGGCCAAAGTATTGGAGTTTCAGCTTCAGCATCAGTCCTTCCAATGAATACTCAAGACTGCATCATGTGAAATGCTGAGCTGGATGAAGCACAAGCTGGAATCAAGATTGCTGAGAATAACCTCAGATATGCATATGACACCACTCTTATGGCAGAAAACAAAGAGGAACTAAAGAGCCTCTAGATGAAGGTGAAAGAGAGTGAAAAAGCTGCCTTAAAACTCAACATTCAAAAAACTAAGATCATGGCATCCGATCCCATCACTTCATGGTAAATGGATGGGGAAACAATCGAAACTGACAGACTTTATTTTGGGAGGCTCCAAAATCACTGCAGATGGTGACTGCAGCCATGAAATTAAAAGACGCTTGATCCTTGAAAGAAAAGCTATGACCAACCTAGACATCATGTTATAAAGCAGAGACATTACTTTGCCAACAATGTCCGTTTAGTCAAAGCTATGGTTTTTCGAGTAGTCATGTATAGATGTGAAAGGTGGACCATAAAGAAAGCTGAGCACTGAAAAATTGATGCTTTTGAAGTGTGGTGTTGTAGACGTCTCTTGAGAATTCCTTGGACTGCAAGGAGATCCAACCAGTCCATCATGAAGGAAATCAGTCTTGAATATTCATTGGAAGGATTGATGCTGAAGCTGAAATTCCAATACTTTGGCCACTTGATGGAAAGAACTGACTCATTGGAAAAGACCCTGATGCTGGAAAAGATATAGGGAAGGAGAAGAAGGGAACAACAGAGGATGAGATGGTTGAATGGCATCAACGACTCAATGGACATGAGTTTGAGCCAGCTCCAGGAGTTGGTGATAGACAGGGAATCCTGGCCTGCTGCAGTCCATGGGGTCTCAAAGAGTTGGATGTGACTGAATGATGAACTGAACTGAACTGAAAAGGTCAGTAATCTGAGAGGAGCTTTAACCTATGCTCTGCACAGTAGACACCAGCCATATAGGGATATTTAAATTAAAATGAAACATTAAAAATAAATAAAATTATAAAAATTATAATTGCTCGATTGCAGTAGTGACATTTCAAATACCCAATAGCTACACATGACTAGTGGCTACCATGTTGTTAATAACTTCATTGTACCATGATTGAGAAAGTTTTATTGGACAATACTAAATCAGGAGTGGAAACAACTCCAAGAAATTTTTGCTGTCTGAAATATTTGAATGTCACTAAGAAATTTCTAACTCTCAAAAGACTTTTGTAACATCATAGTGAGAATCAGGAGAGGCTATATGGAATACTAAAGGCTAATGTTTTTCCCTGATAAAAATATCCATGCCCTTATAAATTGAATTATGCTAAATTTCTATATGTGTCATATTCTCTATGAAATGATTTTTTTCTGCAATGCTGTGAGTCAAAGCATATCTTTTGCTAGAAGTTTTAAACATGTAGTCACATTTTTTTCTGACTCATTAGCAGCTTACGGTAGCTTAAAAATATAAGGTGCCTATCTTACAAAATCACAGTATAACATGTAATGCCCCATTTACAAAAATATATCCAGATTTTGCTCCACACAAATGTATGTAGCTCAATTTTCTAATCTTTTCAATTGTTGAATCCCATATACCATTGAATTAAATCAGATCTAAAAGTAATATCTATAATAATATCTTTTCATCTGATCTTAATCTGCAGAAAGAGAATTTGTATCACACATATAGCTTAAAAAGTTAAACACATTGAAGATTAAATTCAGCAATTAAAATAAATGTGAAGCTAGGAATTTAAAATTGTGACATGACTGTACTACAGAAAAATCATTTTTGGTTCTTTAATATTATTTCTCAATTAATTTTAATTTTGCAAAACAAATATGCCAGGCAATCTCTTGGGCTGAGAATCATAGAGATGAATACTACACAAAAATGTCTTTCTCACATTCTGCTGAGAAAGGCAGACAAGAGTGGGATGTTTTGTACAGTTTTATTTGTTCAGTGATGCTGGTAGACCACCTATGAACATCTGGCTGACTAGATATCTTAACATTTATGTATTTTCTCTAGCCACAATTGTCAAGTCATGCTAAGAACTGAGCAGTCAGGCCTGATATAAAATATTGGCTATATTCCACAAGTTGTGCAATATATTCTTATAGGCTATTTTACTCATAAATGTTTGTACCTCTTATGGGCTTCCCTGGTGGCTCAGATGGTAGAGAATCTGCCTGCAGTGTGAGAGACCTGTGTTCAATCCCTGGGTCAGGAAGATCCCCTGGAGAAGGGAATGGCTACCCACTCCAGTGTCCTTGCCTGGAGAATTCCATGGACAGAGGAGCTTGTTGGGCTACAGTTCATGGGATTGCAAAGAGTCGGACATGTTCACTTTCTTAATCTCTTACCCCTATATTGCCTCCCCCCTCTTCTTTTTCTCCAATAGTAACCAATAATTTGATATCTATGAGTCTTTTTTTTTACTAATATATTCACTAGTTTGTTAAATTTTTCAGATTCCACACATAAGTGATATCATATTTATAAATTATCTTTTTCTATCTGACTTACTTCACTTAGCATCATGCTCTCCAAGTCCATCAATGTTGCTGCAAATGGCAAAATCCCATTCTTTTATATGACTGAGTTGTATTCCATTGTGTGTATATATATATTATACACACACCAGATACATAATTTCTAAGAGGGGAATGATGATAGAATTTTCATGAGCCTTGTCCTTTTATATGCTAAAGCTTCCAAAACTTTGATTTTTATTTCTTTGTTACTGCAATGTGATCTTTTTGTAAGCAAAATAGTTTTAGAGGAGAATTTCTCAAATATTATAACAATCATTTCTCTTTGAACTCTAAATTATCATGTGTCCCATAAATAGTTCATTTAGTTCCTCTCTGAGGTGGATAAGCCTCACTGAATATCCTCATATAAAATAGGTATCTTCCTCCTCAACTTTCTATTACAACTCGTACAGATCAAAGCTGAGTTATTTGTTTGTATGTACTTGTTTAGATACTTGTTCACTACACTAGATAATAACATCTCATGGTAAGGAATTATGTCTTAGTAGCTTTGTCCTTTAAGTTTGTCCATTTTCGGTCTTAGCTGAATGTGTAAATGAGTGAATAAACTGCTACAAATATCTTATGATTTCTTTATCCTAGATCCCCCTGTGTCTTTTGTTGTAGTTCTCACAATTACAGTTAACACTTCTACAAATTTAGGAATATGTTAATGTTTGTTTCCTACCTTGAATATAGGTCCCTGAAAGCACAGACTTCACCTGTTGGAAGGAATAGCAGAACAACTAATTAATGTTATACGAGAAGTTTCAACTTCCCAGGTGGTGCTAGTGGTAAAGTATATACCTGCCAATCAGGAGATACAAAATATGTGGGTTTGATCCCTGGCTCAGGAAGATCCTCTGGAGAAGGTCATGGCAACCCACTCCAGATTTCTTGCCTTGAGAATTCCTGGACAGAGGAACCTGGTGGGCTACAGTGCGTGGGGTCACAAAGAGTTAGACACAACTGAGCGCTAGCACAAACACACACACACACACACACACACACACACACAGACATGTGGAAAGTGGAAATAAATAAGGATACAACAGAAAGACCATGGCTAGAAATGTAGGTTGGAGACTCACCTTCTCAGTGGTATTTATAGTCTTAAAAAGGTATAACGACATTGAGAAGTGAAAAAATAGACTCAACTGAAGGCTTGGGTGACAGTCACATTTAAGAAATGGGGAAAGAAGAAGAAAATGAAGGAAAGTAGTAGAAGCAGTGATTAGATAGATTGGAGAATGGGTAAATGCAAGGCAAGGAAAAAGTTGTCCAAGGAATAGAGATTTAATGATACTACATACCATAGACAGGTCAAGTAGCACTGAAGAAAGGTAATTAAATTTGAAGGTTATGGGTGACATTTGAGAAATTAAATTCAATATAGAAGTGGGAGTTTAACCATACAAAATGAGATTTATGAGGGGATGGATTGTCCAAAGCAGCAGTTTTTGAGTATATATTAAAGGATTTGGGGAGTAAATGAAAATAAAACACTACAGTACTTTACTATTTAGTAAGAAATTAGATCAAAGGTTCTAAAAGTCAAATCAGTGGACTCACCACATCAATCTTGCTGTGGACAGGGATAAAGCTGGCAGTAAGGATGTTTACAGCATCTCTAATGTCAGAGACATGATGTTTATTTCCCTTACTTTGTGGTGTTTCTCAACACAGAGAGAACTCTATAACTTTGTGAGTTATTTTTATATTAATGAATTTCATATTATATATGTACCAGGAATGAATAAAAAATCTAATTTTCTGAAAATTTCTACTTAACTATAAGCCATGTAGGACATGTAATTCAAATAAAAATAAAAGTTTGAAATTTATTAGCAAGTAGTACAGTCTTTTTTCCCCTTGACCAAAGATTATAGATTTTAATAAGTTACCTTGGAAATGCTTACAAGATAAAAGTTAATACATAGCTTCAAATATATCCCGTTTTAAAAGTACACTTATACTCAAATAGATTTTAATGCTAAAAATATATTTTATGTATTTAATATACATTATTCATTCAATTTGTTTGTTTGTTTGCAAGCTTACTTGGTGCCAGATATATCAGTGAACAAAAGCAAGTGAGGATCCCTGCCCTCATGCAGCTTACCTTCCAAGGAGAATCAGACTGTAAACATAACAAATAAGCACTTATATATTATATGAGAAGGTGATTGAAGCTATGGATAAAACAATAGAGCAGAGGAGGAAGTAAGGGGTAGGAAGGCAGAGTGTAGTCTCAAATGAAATGGTCAGGGTAGGTCTTAAGGAAAAGTGAACTCGAACAAAGGTTTAGAGGAAGACTGTAAGGAAGGTAAGTTGAGGGAATTGCTGCAGAAGAGCATCCCTCGGAAAGGAAACAACGGCTTTGTGATGTGTGAGAAACTAACAAGGAGGCCAGTGTAGTTAAAAGCAGGGAGCAAGGAGAAACCAAGAAGAGGGGGCAGGAGATCAGAAAAGTACAGGGGACTGGGTGAGCATGATCTAGGTCTTTGAAGGTCATTGTAAGGACTTTGGTTCTTTATCACAAAGAGAGGGGAAAGGATGTTATGTGAAGAAGCTCAGATACCCATAGTAAAGCTATCTTTTATCCTGTGAGTTTTCTCATCTCCTCCAGCTCCATTGGTTACTTTCTGCTGATGCTGCCCTTTTTGCTGCATATTCCATGTCAAGGTCACCTTTCTTACTTTTTAAAGCCAAGGGTCCTTTTTCACTTGGGTTTCAAACACTATTCTCAATTGCTTACTTCTAAGACTTACTGAAAGAATATGTCCTCTGAGAACTAAGAGAATTGTAATCTTTATATATAGAGTCTAATGCATTAAACACAGAATTTTAAGTATAGTTAAAATATTACTGAGTTATATGGCTTCCTCTACATTTATGTCCAGAATTGAATTGCCATACCTAGGCACAGAAATAGTGTGATTTAATAGATGGTCAACACCAAAATCAGATTGATTATATTCTTTGCAGCTAAAGATGGAGAAGCTCTATACAGTCAGCAAAAACAAGACCGGGAGCAGACTGTGGCTCAGATCATGAGCTGCTTATTGCCAAATTCAGACTTAAATTGACGAAAGTAGGGAAAACCACTAGTCCATTCAGGTATGACCTAGATCAAATCCCTTATGAGTATACAGTGGAAGTGACAAATAGATTTAAGGGACTGGACCTGATAGACAGAGTGCCTGATGAACTATGGACAGAGGTTCGTGACATTGTCCAGGAGACAGGGATCAAGAAAATCCCCATGGAAAAGAAATGCAAAAAAGCAAAATGGCTGTCTGAGGAGGCCTTACAAATAGCTGGGAAGAGAAGAGAAGTGAAAAGCAAAGGAGAAAAAGAAAGATATTCCCATCTGAATGCAGAGTTCCAAAGAATAGCAAGGAGAGATAAGAAAGCCTTCCTTAGAGATCAGTGCAAAGAAATAGAGGAAAACAACAGATTGGGAAAGACTAGAGATCTCTTCAAGAAAATTAGAGATACCAAAGGAACATTTCATGCAAAGATAGTCTCAATAAAGGACAGAAATGGTATGGACCTAACAGAAGCAGAAAATATTAAGAAGAGGTGGCAAGAATACACAGAAGAACTGTACAAAAAAGATCTTCATGACCCAGATAATCACGATGGTGTGATCACTCACCTAGAGCCAGACATCCTGGAATGTGGAGTCAAGTGGGCCTCAGAAAGCATCACTATGAACAAAGCTAGTGGAGGTGATGGAATTCCAGTGGAGCTATTTCAAATCCTCAAAGGTGATGCTGTGAAAGTGCTGCATCCGATATGCCAGCAAATTTGGAAAACTCAGCAATGGCCACAGGACTGGAAAAGGTCAGTTGTCATTCCAATCCCAAAGAAAGGCAATGCCAAAGAATGCTCAAACTACCGCACAATTGCACTCATCTCACACGCTAGTAAAGTAATTCTCAAAATTCTCCAAGCCAGGTTTCAGCAATACGTGAACGGTGAACTTCCAGATGTTCAAGCCGGTTTTCGAAAAGGCAGAGGAACCAGAGATCAAATTGCCAATATCCGCTGGATCATCGAAAAAGCAAGAGAGGAGATTCCAGAAAAACATCTATTTCTGCTTTATTGACTATGCCAAAGCCTTTGACTGTGTGGATCACAATACACTGTGGAAAATTCTGAAAGAGATGGGAATACCAGACCACCTGACCTGTCTCTTGAGAAACCTGTATGCAGGTCAGGAAGCAACAGTTAGAACTGGACATGGAACAACAGACTGGTTCCAAATAGGAAAAGGAGTACATCAAGGCTGTATATTGTCACCCTGCTTATTCAACTTATATGCAGAGTACATCATGAGAAACGCCTGGCTGGAAGAAACACAAGCTGAAGTCAAGATTGCTGGGAGAAATATCAATAACCTCAGATATGTGGATGACACCACCCTTATGGCAGAAAGTGCAGAAGAACTAAAGAGCTTCTTGATGAAGGTGAAAGAGGAGAGTGAAAACGTTGGCTTAAAGCTCAACGTTCGGAAAACTAAGATCATGGCATCTGGTCCCATCACTTCATGGGAAATAGATAGGGAAACAGTGGAAACAGTATCAGACTTTATTTTTTTGGGCTCCAGAATCACTGCTGATGGTGATTGCAGCCATGAAATTAAAAGAAGCTTACTCCTTGAATGGACGGTTATGGCCAACCTAGATAGCATATTGAAAAGCAGAGACATTACTTTGCCAACAAAAGTCCGTCTAGTCAAGGCTATGGTTTTTCCAGTGGTCACGTATGGATGTGAGAGTTGGACGGTGAAGAAAGCTGAGCACCGAAGAATTGATGCTTTTGAACTGTGGTGTTGGAAAAGACTCTTGAGGGTCCCTTGGACTGCAAGGAGATCCAATCAATCCATCCTAAAAGAGATCAATCCTGGGTGTTCACTGGAAGGACTGATGTTGAAGCTGAAACTCCAATACTTTGGCCACCTCATGCGAAGGGTTGACTCATTGGAAAAGACCCTAATGCTGGGTTGGATTGGGGGCAGGAGGAGAAGGGGACGACAGAGGATGAGATGGTTGGATGGCATCACCGACTCGATGGACATGGGTTTGGGTAGACTCCGGGAGTTGGTGATGGACAGAGAGGCCTGGCGTGCTGCAATTCATGGGGTCACAAAGAGTCGGACACGACTGAGTGACTGAACTGAACTGAATTAATAAATTGCAGGAGGTCAGGTGCTAATCCTTGTTTCTTATTTTCAGGGTCCTCAGTGTAGGTCATGAATATACAGCCATTTAATCATAAAATCACAGCTTTCCAGTTACTATCTGTGTGATTTTGGTAAATTACTTAACCTTATGTAGTTTAAGGATTCATGCTGAAAAATAGATATTAACTAGAGTAAGTAGTTTACTACCTAATAAATGCAATTTATTTTCCACATAGAGACAGTTTTGTGAATGGTAGAGAGAGCTAATAGTAAGTTTACTCTGAAAAAAAAAAGGCATAAAAAGCTGGATCATTCAAGAGAATCCAGGACATATGGTCGTCCCAGAAAAAATAGTGAAAGCGAAAGTCACTCAATTGTGTCCGACTCTTTGTGATCCCATGGACTATACAGTCCATGGAATTCTCCAGGCCAGAATACTGGAGTGAGTAGCCTTTCCCTTCCCTAGGGAGTCTTCCCAACCCAGGGATCGAACCCAGGTGTCTGGCATTGCAGGTGGGGTTTTTTTTACCAGTTGAGCCACAAATGAAGCCCCCAAATACTGTAGTATGTAGCCTATCCCTTCTCCAGGGGATTTTCATGACCCAGGAATTGAACCAGGGTCTCTTGCATTGTAGGCGGATTCATTACCAAGTGACCTATCAGGGAAGCCCATTATTAAATGAGAAAACACAAAGAAAACACATAGACTTAGAACTGTAGGTATTCAATGAATATTAGATTATTGTTATTAATATTGTAATTTATTATTATTGACCTAAGAAAACTCTTGATCCATCTTTGGTCAGTAAGTAAGTGTCACCCTTCCAAGACAAGTAAACCAGCGTAGTTGTTTTACCCATTTTTGCTTATTTTACATTTTCTTTTGATAGTGTAGTCCAAAGTTAATCATTCTCACCATCAGTAAGTTTCTCTAAGTTAAGCTATTCTCACCATCAGTAAGTTTCTCTAATCTAGAGGCAATAAATGAAATATATTCTGAACTGAATGATTGTTTAGTAGAATGCTATCCTCAGTAGATTTAGAAGAGCTGTTCAGTTTTTTTTTTTGTTGTTTACTTGTTTGTTCTGTTTGGTTTTTCTTTTTGTTTTCTGAGTGAACCCTTAGGGATTATTTTGAAACTGGTCTGGGTCTCTCATTTTAGAGGCAGAATCATTTCAATTCCTTTAATTTCTCTTCAGAAACAAGTTCCCTGCTGCTGCTGCTGCTCAGTTGCTTCAGTCGTGTCCGACTCTATGTGACCCAACAGACGGCAGCCCACCAGGCTCCGCCATCCCTGGGATTCTCCAGGCAAGAACACTCGAGTGGGTTGCCATTTCCTTCTCCAGCGCATAAAAGTGAAAAGTGAAAAGTGAAAGTGAAGTTGTTCAGTCGAGACCGACTCTGCACGACCCATGGACTGCAGCCTACCAGGCTCCTCCGTCCATGGGATTTTCCAGGCAAGAGTACTGGAGTGGGGTACCATTGCCTTCTCCACAAGTTCCCTATATGGACACTATTTTTCAAAAGTCTAGTATGCATTGATTTTTTTTTTCACTGATTGCCTTTGATTTCTAAGGTATTCATTATATTATACAGTCTACAAATAAAATTATTTTCTGCCTTAAAAAAAGAAAAGGAAATGCCTGTATTGAGTCTTCCCAAAGTCCTTATAGTTTCACTTAATATAGCTACTTTGAGAAAAGACATCTAGCAGAAAATATTTTACTTATAAAGAGTATAATTTTTCTTCAAATACTTGGTCAATAAAATGATTTTCAGCAAATAAAAAGAAGGAAAGAAAGGAAACAAGGAACAAACAAGGATATAGATACTAGAAAGTGTTAGTCAGTCAGGCAAGTTCAGCTCTTTATGACCCCATTGACTGTAGGCCCACCAGGCTCCTCACCTATGAAATTCTCCAGGCAAGAATACTGGAATGGATAGCCATTCTTTTCTCCAGTGGATCTTCCTGATCCAGGCTTGCAGACAAATTCTTTACCATCTGAGACACCAGGGGAGCCCTTATATAATGAAAAGGAGGAGATAAAATTATAATCATTGATGCATTTCTAGACCATTCAGGTATGACCTAAATCAAATCCCTTATGACTATACAGTAGAAGTGAAAAATAGATGTAAAGGACTAGATCTGATAGACAGAATGCCTGATGAACTATGGATGGAGGTTCATGACATTCTACAGGAGACAGGAATCAAGACCATCCCCCAGAAAATTAAATGCAAAAAAGCAAAATGGCTGTCTGAGGAGGCCTTACAAATAGCTGTGAAAAGAAGGGAAGTGAAAAGCAAAGGAGAAAAGGAAAGATAAACCCATTTGAATACAGAGTTCCAAAGAATAGCAAGGAGAGATAAGAAAGCCTTCCTCAGTGATCAGTGCAAAGAAATAGAGGAAAACAATAGAATGGAAAAGACTAGAGATCTTTTCAAGCAGATTAGAGATACCAATGGAACATTTCATGCAAAGATGGGCTCAATAAAGACAGAAATGGTAGGGACCTAACAGAAGCAGAAGATATTAAGAAGAGGTGGCACGAATACACAGAAGAATTGTACAAAAAAGTTCTTCATGACCCAGACAATCACGATGGTGTGATCACTCACCTAGAGCCAAACATTCTGGAATGTGAAGTCAAGTGGGCCTTAGGAAGCATCACTATGAACAAAGCTGGTGGAGGTGATGGAATGCCAGTTGAGCTATTTCAAATCCTGAAAGATGACACTGTGAAAGTGTTGCACTCAGTATGCCAGCAAATATGGAAAACTCAGCAGTAACCACAGGACTGGAAAAGGTCAGTTTTCATTCCAATCCCAAAGAAAGGCAATGCCAAAGAATGCTCAAACTACTGCACAATTGCACGCATCTCACACACTAGTAAAGTAATGCTCAAAATTCTCCAAGCCAGGCTTCAGCAATACGTGAACGTGAACTTCTAGATGTTCAAGCTGGTTTTAGAAAAGGCAGAGGAACCAGAGATCAAATTGCCAGCATCCTCTTGATCATCGAAAAAGCAAGAGATTTCCAGAGAAACATCTATTTCTGCTTTATTGACCATGCCAAAGCCTTTGACTGTGTGGATCACAATAAACTGTGGGAAAAACTGAAAGAGATGGGCATACCAGACCACCTGACCTGCCTCTTGAGAAACCTGTATGCAGGTCAGGAAGCAACAGTTAGAACTGGACATGGAACAACAGACTGGTTCCAAATAGGAAAAGGAGTACGTCAAGGCTGTATATGGTCACCCTGCTTATTTAACTTACATGCAGAGTACCTCATGAGAAACGCTGGGCTGGATGAAGCACAAGCTGGAATCAAGATTGCCAGGAGAAATATCAGTATCCTCAGATATGCAGATGACACCACCCTTATGACAGAAAGTGAAGAAGAACTAAAGAGCCTCTTGATGAAAGTGAAAGAGGAGAGTGAAAAAGTTGGCTTAAAACTTAGCATTCAGAAAACTAAAGTCGTGACATCCAGTCCCATCACTTCATGGGAAATAGACGGGGAAACAGGGGAAACATTGGCTGACTTTATTTTTCTGGGCTCCAAAATCAGTGTAGATGGTGACTGCCGCCATGAAATTAAAAGATGCTTACTCTTTGGAAGGCAAGTTACGATCAACCTAGACAGCACATTAAAAAGCAGAGATATTACTTTGCCAACAAAGGTCCGTCTAGTCAAGGCTATGGTTTTTCCAGTGGTCATGTATGGATGTGAGAGTTGGACTGTGAAGAAAGCTGAGGGCCAAAGAATTGATGCTTTTGAACTGTGGTATTGGAGAAGACTCTTGAGAGTCCCTTGGACTGCAAGGAGATCCAGCCAGTCCATCCTAAAGGAGATCAATCCTGGGTGTTCGTTGGAAGGACTGATGTTGAAGCTGAAACTCCAATACTTTAGCCACCTCATGTGAAGTGTTGACTCATTGGAAAAGTCCCTGATCCTGGGAAGAATTGAGTGCGGGAGGAGAAGGGGATGACAGAGAATGAGATGGCTAAATGGCATCACTGACTCAATGGACATGGGTTTGGGTGGACTCAGGAAGTTGGTGATGGACAGGGAGGCCTGGCATGCTGCAGTTCATGAGGTTGCAAAGAGTCGGATGTAACTGAGTGACTGAACTAACTAACTAACTAATGTATTTCTGTGTTTGTGTATTCGAAACTATACAAAGATGTCCATCAAGTTGTCAATAGTATCTTGAAAGAGGGGACATTTGAGAATTTGAGAAATTGCAGTTTTCTTATTTTTCTGTTTACATCCTATAGTTAGCATGATAAAAATAGTTATAGCTAAATATATAATACAGTCTCTGCCCTCACAGAACTGTACTGAGGAAAAGAGACATAGCCATGACCAGACAACTGCCTTGTAATAACCTAGCACAATAGAAGCCGTTACGCTGATTTAAAGAGAACAGAGAAGGAAATAACCGTGTAAATTACAGGGAAGACTTTGGAAAGTGACAAGTTTGAGGAAAAAAGAAGTGTTTTCAATGCAATGAAAATAATGATTTTGAGATTAAGGATTATAAAATCAAAATATGTTTTGTTTTGTGACAGCAAATTTTTCCATGTGGCAAAGCAAATAAGATGCAAGATAAGAAGAGAAGAGTAGCTGGTAAGAAAGGAGGATTTAACCAGGTTGTAAGATTTTTTTATCATGCCAAGAAGATAAGCCATAATTTTATACCAGTGGTAATCATACATTTTCATTCACACACACTCAAAATGTTAAAAATTATCCACGTAATGTAATATGGATGTGTATACTACATACCATATGCAGTATAAAAATATATACTATATTGTCAAAAGACTATATACTGTTTTATATTTCCAAATTGACATCAAAATTTTATCATAATTTTAAATGATTTCAAAGAATAATTTATGAGGACTTCCCTGGTGATCCAGTGGTTAAGACTCTGAGTTTCCATTTCAGGGCCTCAGGTTTGATTCCTGGTAAGGGAATTAAAATCCCATATGCTTTGCAGCCAAAGGTTAATTTCTGTTATATTATATACATGTTTCAGTTGTACAATCAATTCTTGACCAACTTTGGTCTGAACTTCAAGGGTCTACTTAATGCACAGATTTTTTTCAAAACATATACCATCAGCTCTTTGTATACTCAGGTACTGCATCCTTAGATTACACCAAGGTTGGATCACAAACTTAATACACCATCAATCATTCATTACTTGATGGTTGTGGAACTCATTGATACAGAGGGCCACCTATGGGACTGAAGCAGCCAAGGGTTCTGGTGTCCACAGCACATTGTAGAACCAATCCTTCACAGATGCAAAGAACAATGGTATTTGCAAATCTTGGAGCTCCAGTGTGTCTCATTTAATTTAAATAAAATATCCTTCATGTAAGCAAAATAAGAGATGTCCTCTCATTAAAACCCATCATCCATATCAGCAAGATAAGCAAGTACGTATATAGGTAGATGTGTAGGTAGACAGGGCTTTGCTTATACTGCAATCAGTAAAGAATCTGCCTACAATACAGGAAATCCAGGTTTGATCCTGGGTCAGGAAGATTCTCCTGGAGAAGGAAATGCAAACCTATTAAAGTTTTCTTGCCTGGAAAATCATCAGAGAGACAGGTGGATTACAAAATGGAGCCTTGACAAAAATAAGTTATCTGGCTGAAATAAGATAAAGACTCCTTTAACTTTTTGTTAATTTATTTTAATTGGAGGCTAATTACTTTACAATATTATGGTGGTTTTTGCCATACATTCACATGAGTCAGCCATGGGTGTACATGTGTCTCCCATCCAGAACCCCTCTCCTCCCTCCCTCCCCATCCCATCCCTCAGGGTCATCCCAGTGCACCAGCCCTGAGCACCCTATCTCATGCATCAAGCCTGGACTGGTGATCTATTTCACATATGATAATATACATGTTTCAATGCTATTCTCTCAAATCATCCCACCCTCGCCTTCTCCCAGAGAATGCAGAAGTCTATACTTTACATCGTGTGTCTTTTGCTGTCTCACATATAGGGTCATCGTTACCATCTTTCTAAATTCCATATATATGTGTTAATATACTGTATTGGTGTTTTTCTTTCTGAGTTACTTCGCTCTGTATAATAGGCTCCAGTTCCATCTACCTCATTAGAACTGATTCAAATGCGTTCTTTTTAATAGCTGAGTAATATTCCATTGTGTATATGTATCACAGCTTTCTTATCCATTCGTCTGCCGATGGACATCTAGATTGTTTTCATGTCCTGGCTATAACAGTGCTGTGATGAACATTGGGGTACACGTGTCTCTTGAAATTCTGATTTCCTTGGTATGCATGCTTAGCAGTGAGATTGCTGGGTTGTATGGCAGTTCTATTTCCAGTTTTTTAAGGAATCTTCACACTGTTCTCCACAGTGGCTGTACTAGTTTGCATTCCCACCAACAGTGTAAGAGGGTTCCTTTTTCTCCACATCCACTCCAGCATTTATTGTTTGTAGACTTTTTGATAGCAGCCATTCTGACCAGCGTGAGATGGTACCTCATTGTGGTTTTGATTTGCATTTCTCTGATAATGAGTGATGTTGAGCATCTTTTCATGTGTTTGTTAGCCATCTGTATGTCTTCTTTGGAGAAATGTCTGTTTAGTTCTTTGGCCCATTATTTGACTGGGTGGTTTATTTTTCTGGAATTAAACGGCAGGAGTTGCTTGTATATTTTTGAGATTAATTCTTTGTCAATAGCTTTATTTGCTATTATTTTCTCCCATTCTGAAGGCTGTCTTCTCACCTTGGTTATAGTTTCTTTCATTGTGCAAAAGCTTTTAAGTTTAATTAGGCCCCATTTGTTTATTTTTGCCTTTATTTCCATTACTCTGGGAGGTGGGTCATAGGGGATCCTGCTATGATTTGTGTCAGAGAGTGTTTTGCCTATGTTTTCCTCTAGGAGTTTTATAGTTTTTGGTCTTAAATTTAGATCTTTAATCCATTTTGCGTTTACTTTTATGTATGGTGTTAGAAATTGTTCTAGTTTCATTCTTTTACAAGTGGTTGACCAGTTTTCCCAGCACCACTTGTTAAAGAGATTGTCTTTTCTCCATTGTATATTCTTGCCTCCTTTGTCAAAGATAAGGTGTTCATAGGTGTGTGGATTTATCTCTGGGCTTTCTCCTTTGTTCCATTGATCTATGTTTCTGTCTTTGTGCCGGTACCATACTGTCTTGATGACTGTTGCTTTGTAGTATAGACTGAAGTCAGGTAGATTGATTCCTCCAATTCCATTCTTCTTTCTCAAGATTGCTTTCAGATAACATGATCCTCTACATAGAAAACCCTAAAGACTCCACAAGAAAATTACTAAAGCTAATCAATGAATATAGTAAAGTTGCAGGATATAAAATTAACACACAGAAATTCCTTGCATTCCTATACACTAACAATGAGAAAATAGAAAGAGAAATTAAGGAAATAATTCCATTCACCATTGCAATGAAAAGAATAAAATACTTAGGAATAAATCTACTTAAAGAAACCAAAGATTTATATATAGAAAACTATAAAACACTGAGGAGAGAAATCAAAGATGACACAAATAGATGGAGAAATGTACCATGTTCATGGATCAGAAGAATCAATATAGTGAAAATGAGCGTACTACCCAAAGCAATCTATAGATTCAATGCAATCCCTATCAAGCTACCAACAGTATTTTTCAGAGAACTAGAACAAATAATTTCACAATTTGTATGGAAATTCAAAAAATCTTGAATAGTCACAGCAATCTTGAGAAAGAAGAATGGAACTGGAGGAATCAACCTTTAACATTTCTTAATGAAGTGCTTTTGGCTTTTTTCTCAGGGAAATCACTATCAGAAGCTATGAATTCTTGAAATGCTCTTTTGTTTATAACTCTGGAGATATCTGTACCTTGGAATGTACAAAATACCATTCAAGGTGGATGAGAAAAAAAGACAATGATAATTATGAAAGGAGTGTTGGGAAAGGAGGATTTCAAGACAGCAAGATCATTTTCAGGAAAATATACTTTAGGAGAAAGTACACATGAAAATTGAAGAACTGGAAATATGCTTCATTAAAATCTCATATTCCCTAAAGAGTCTTACTGTGGCCAAGATGTACAATTGTCTCAGTCTACAGAACATTTCCATTGTCAAGAAAGAGTCAGTATATATTTTTAAACCTATAACATGAGTGACCTGATGATATTTGTGTTTTAGGAAATTAGTTGACTATATCATCACTATTGCATTTCACCTACCTAATATGGTGCCAAAAAAAAAAGAAAGTAACCAATAAACATCTATAAATAAGTATCAATAAAGTAATCACCAAATTAAATAAGTAATTAAATAAATTAGAAACTCTAGAGAATAGGAAGGGTGTATTTCCTTTTCTTGGAACTCTCCCAGGCACAGTATTACTTCTCTGACTAGAGTATTTCTATCTTTCTGTAAAGTTTAATCTCTTTTGAAAAATATTCTGGTCAGATTAAGCTACTTATCCTGGTCTTCTCTTTAAGCCTGTTGTGTTTTGTGGAAATCTTAATATTTAATGATCACATCACACTTTATTTGTTGACATAATGTTTGTCTTTTTCCTTTAGGATGTGATAATATGAATCGCTCTGGCCAGGCATCCTCAGGGCCTGAGATATAATGTGTTCAATAAAAATTTAATAAATACTTATTGTAAAAACATAAATTTATATACTTAGATCCCTCCCATTGGTGCTGCCAAGACAGTTCTCTGGGATTTTATGAGGAAATGTAGTTAAATTTAATGATTGTATTTAACGGAGCCTTGAGGATCAGCTGGAGATATTTCTCCCTCATTTGAGCACAGAGCATAGTTATTTTCTTTCCAAGCTATTAGTTTCCTTTTGTCTTTGAAAACTGGGAATCATAAATGTTTGTGTTTCACTCTTTGAAATGAATAATAAAAGAGCCAAAATGTTCATCACTAGAAAAAAACACTCAGTTCAGTCCCTCGGTCATGTCCAACTTTTTGTGACCCCATGGACTGCAGCACGCCAGGCTTCCCTGTTTATCAACAAGTCTTAGAGCTTGCTCAAACTCATGTCCATTGAGTCGGTGATGCCATCCAACCACCTCGTCCTCTGTTCTCACCTTCTCCTCGCACCTTCAGTCTTTGCCAGCATCAAGGTCTTTGCAATGAGTCAATTCTTCATATCAGGTTCCAAATACTGGAGATTCAGCTTCAGCATCAGTCCTTCCAATGAATATTCAGGACTGATTTCCTTTAGGATGGACTGGTTGGCTCTCTGTGCAGTCCAAGGGACTCTCAGTTCAAAGTCACTCAACACCACAGTTCAAAGTCATCAATTCTTCGATGATCAGCCTTCTTTGTAGTCCAACTCTTGCATCCATACATGACTACTGGAAAAACCATAGCTTTGACTAGATGGACGTTTGTTGGCAAAGTAATGTCTCTGATTTTTAATATGCTTTCTAGGTTGGTCATAGGTTTTCTTCCAAAGAGCCAGCATATTTTAATTTCATGGCTGGACTCACCATCTGCAATGATTTGGGAGCCCAAGAAAATAAAGCCTGTCATTGTTTCCATTGTTTCACCGTCTATTTGCCATGAAGTGATGGGACCAGATGCATTGATCTTTGTTTTCTGAATGTTGAGATTTAAGCCAGTTTTCTTCACTCCCCTCTTACCACTTTCATCAAGAGGCTCTTCAGTTCCTCTTCACTTTCTGGCATGAGGGTGGTATCATCTGCATATCTGAGGTTATATTGATATTTCTCCTATCAATCTTGATTCCAGCTTATGCTTCATCCAGCCTGGCATTTTGCATGATGTACACTGCATATAAGTTGAATAAGCATGGTGACAATACATAGCCTTGACTCACTGCTTTCCCAATTTGGAACCATTCCACTGTTCCAAGTCTGATTCTAACTGTTGCTTCTTGACCTGCATGCAGAGTTCTCAGGAGACAGGTAAGGTAGTCTGGTAGTTCCATCTATTAAAG
Source organism: Okapia johnstoni (assembly GCA_024291935.2). NCBI lineage: Eukaryota > Metazoa > Chordata > Mammalia > Artiodactyla > Giraffidae > Okapia > Okapia johnstoni. Next base: position 32,006,821 of record CM044311.1, read on the forward strand.
AATTTTCCACAGTTTGTTGTTATCTACACAGTGAAAGGCTTTGGCATAGTCAATAAAGCAGAAGTAGATATCTTTCTGGAACTCTCTTGCTTTTTCTATGATCCAAAAGATGTTTGCAATTGATCTCTGGTTCCTTTGCCTTTTCTAAATCCAGCTTTAATATCTGGAAATTCATGGTTCACATACTGTTGAAGTCTCACTAGGAGAATTTTGAGCATTACTTTGCAAGTGTGTGAGGTGATTATACTCCTTACAGCTGAAGATGGAGAAGCTCTATACAATCAGCAATAACAAAACTGGGAGCTGACTGTGGTTCAAATCACGGACTCCTTATTGCAAAATTCAGACTTAAATTGAAGAAAGTAGGGAAAACAACTAGACTCTTCAGGGATGACCTAAATCTAATCCCTTATTATACAGTGGAAGTGACAAATAGATTCAAGGGATTAGATCTGATATACACAGTGCCTAAAGAACTATGGACAGAGTTTCATGACATTGTACATTAGGGAGTGATCAAGACCATCCCCAAGAAAAAGAAATTCAAAAAGGCAAAATGATTGTGTGAGCAGGTCTTACAAATAGCTAAGTAAAGAAAGGAAGCTAAAGGTAAAGGAGAAAAGGAAAGATATACATCTGAATGCACAGTTCCAAAGAATAGCAAGGAGAGATAAGAAAACCTTCCTCAGTGATCAATGCAAAGAAATGGAGGAAAACAATAGAATGGGAAAGACTAGAGATCTCTTCAATAAAATTAGAGATACCAAGGGAACGTTTCATGTAAAGATGGGCACAATAAAAGATGGAAATGGCATGGACCTAACAGAAGCAGAAGATATTAACAAGAAGTGTCAAAAATACAAAGAACTATACAAAAAATATTTTGATGACCCAGGTAACCATAATGGTGTGATCACTCACCTAGAGGCAGACATCGTGGAGTGCGAAGTCAAATGGGTTATCATTATGAACAAAGCTAATGGAGATGATGAAATTCCAGCTGAGCTATTTCAAATCCCAAAAGATAATGCTGTTTAAGTGCTATACTCAATATGCCACCACATATGGAAAACTCAGCAGTGGCCACAGGACTGGAAGATCAGTTTTCATTCCCAAAGAAGGGCAATGTCAAAGAACATTCAAACTGTTGCACAACTGCATTCATTTCACATGCAAGCAAAGTAATGCTGAAAATTCTCCAATCCAGGCTTCAACCGTATGTGAACTGAGAAATTCCAGATATTCAAGATGGCTTTAGAAAAGGTAGAGGAACCAGAGATCAAGTTGCCAAAATCCGCTGGATCATAGAAAAAGCAGGAGAATTCCAGGAAAACATCTACTTCTGTTTCACTGACTATGCCAAAACTTTGACTGTGTGGATCACAACAAACTGTGGGAAATTCCTCAAGAGATGGGACTACAAGACCACCTTACCTGCCTCCTATGAAACCTGGATGCAGGTCAAGAAGCAATAGCTAGGAGAAGACATGGAACAACAGACTGGTTCCAAATTAGGGAAGGAGTAAGTCAAGACTGTATATTGTCATCCTGCTTATTTAACTTATTTGCAGAGTACATCATGTGAAATGCAGGGCTGGATGAAGCACAAGCTGGAATAAAAATTGTCTGGAGAAATATCAATATAACCTCAGATATGCAGATGACACCACCCTTATGGCAGAAAACAAAGAGAAACCTCTTTGATGAAGGAAGCCTCTTGATGAAGGTGAAAGAGGAAAGTGAAAAGGCTGGCTTAAATCTCAACATTCAAAAACCAAAGATCATGGCATCCAGTCCCATCACTCCATGGCAAATAGATGGGGAAACAATGGAAACAGTGACAGACTTTATTTTCTTGGGCTCCAAAACCACTCCAGACAGTGACTGCAGCCTTGAAATTAAAAGACACTTGCTCCTTGGAAGAACTACTATGACAAACCTAGACAATGTATTAAAAATCAGAGACATTACTTTGCCAACAAAGGTCCATCTAGTCAAAGCTATGGTTTTTTGAGTAGTCATGTATGGATGTGACAGTTGGACCATAAAGAAGGCTGAACACTGAAGAAGTGATGCTTTTGAAATGTGAAGATGGAGAAGACTCTTGAGAGTACCTTGGACTGAAAGGAGATCAAACCAGTCAATCCTAAATGAAATCAATCCTGAATATTCATTAGAAGGGCTGACGCTGAAATAAGCTCCAATACTTTCGCCACCTGATGCAAAGAGCCGACTTATTAGAAAATACCCTGATATTGGAAAAGATTGAGGGCAGGAGGAGAAGGGGATGACAGAGGATGACATGGTTGGATGGCATTACTGATTCAATCGACAGTTCAGTGTACTATAGTTCACTATAGTTTCCATGGATTCACTAAAGAACAAGTGATCATATGTGACCACTTAAATACACATTTAACAAAAAATGTTTTTATTTCTATCTTAGTTTATTAGATTCCAAGTTTAGGCTAGCCTAGTTCCTGTTAATTATTCCTAATCATTACCAGAGTTTTAATCAATTCTTCAGTAGATTTTCTATTTTAGCTCCAGCATCAATTTTTCATTCATGTCTAATAAAAATTAACTGTTTTCATTTTCCAAATATATATGACTACATTTGTATTCTAATTTATTCCATTAGGCCTAATCCTTTTTTTAACCCATACTTTCCCTACCATTATAAGTCTATTCCAGTTATTGGTACACTACTGAGTTCTATTTTACTGTTCCCTTTAAAAAGATGTTCATAACTACTTCAGTAATTTTGGCATTTTATTTCCACTCCTTGGTCGTCCAGCTATCTCCTTCTTTTTATACAAGGATATGGTATGTTCTATTCCTTCATGCTAAATTAAATTTTGTTTTTACTTCTACTCTAGGCATTCTTCTACCTATTTGCTGCTTTTAAACATCATTCACAAAAATTAGTGTTTAATGTAATGAGGCTAAGAATTCATGACCTTCTGTTGTTGGAGACTAAGATCACTATAGATTTATTTACTACTAAATTCTGTACTTCAACAATGAATGAATTCTAAAAGAAAATCATAAATTTGTATTCATGAGGGGACTTATCTGAAAGTGATCACTATGTGGATTTACCTGGGCTGGATACCTAAAATAATCTGAGCTCTGATTTCAGAGAATGCCAACACAAAATGAGAGCTTGGATGATTTATAGTTATGCAAATACCTTCTAGTAAGATATATCTTTTCCAAGATTTTTCCTAAGTAAATAAAAATGGTAAGCAATTTAACATCAGGAGTCATGGCTTATTCATATATTTTCCACATCACCAACTTCACTAGCATACTAACAGTCACCCTTCCATAAGTATTTAATGAATTAAATCCTGTTAGAATTAGGCCACCAAACACCAATAATATATTCTAGATTCCTGATCCCTTCAATTCAGGGGTTGTTAGGAAGGTCAACTCTTAGGGACCTTACACATCTATCTAGATCACCATATCTGTTTTTGCAAATCTGATATATGAGATATGGAAAAATGTACAGAAATCACTTCTGAGTGCTTGTGCTTGAGCTCAGTCACTCAGTTATGTCAGATTCTGCAACCGTATGGATTGCAGCCTGCCAGGCTCCTCTGTCCATGGGATTTTCCAGGCAAAAATGCTGGAGTGGGTTACCAAACAGGAATCAAACTCGCATCTCCTGTGTCTCCTCCTGCATTGGCAGGAGGGTTTTTAACCACTGACCACCTGGGAAACCCTCACTTCTGAGTAACTAGAATGTTATTTTTCCCAAAATACCCAATAAATTAGACAAAGAATTTGTTTAACAACAACAACAACAACAAATCCTTATCAGCGATAATAACATCTACAAACAACTCAGTTTGATATCATTAATTCACACAAGAGTTTTGTATTTGTTCCTTTCAAGTAAATTCAGTCTTAGTCTATTTTCAGGAACACTAGTGAATGCAACTTAACCAATGTTTCTCATATAAAAATCACCAGTAAAGTTTATTGAAATATTAATCCCTGGGCCCCATCCTCAGAGTTTCAGACTCAGTCAGTTTGAGTTGGGACTTAAAAATTTGATTTTCTGACATGTTCTGAAGATTCCTGGTGCTTCCAGTCCTGATGTCACTCTTTGAGAATCACTATACTATCATATGCACTACTTTTAAAAAATTAATTAATTATTCAGTTTGGCTGTGTTGTGTCTTGGTTGCAGCACATGGGATCTGGTTCCTAGACGAGGAAGCGAACCCATGCCCCCTGAATTGGGAGTGTGGAGTGTTAGCCACTGGACCACCAGAGAAGTCCTGTGCATTACTTTTTAAAACTGCATTCTGTTGCACTACTGAACCTCCCCAAATTAATTTCTCTTATGGTGCTATACTTTCATTTGAATATAATACTTAGGACTACATTATTCAAAGATTATGACATTTTATTTCTATGCTTTTCTTTTTAATATCTGTTTCTTACCTGAATTCTCTTCCCTTTTATAACATTTTTGAGATAATATTACTATACAATGAATCAAAGATGACTACAGATCAAAGTTTGTATTATGCCCTTACTTAATTAGATGTTTATTTCTCACCTTTTTCCAAAATTTGAGGCAGATAGATCAAAGCAAAGCTAATTAAACCACAAAGTTACTGAAATCAAGGCCTGATTTCCTTAGCCCCTTGTTGTGGACTGATCATCCTGCTTCTAATTACCTTCCCACCACTGAAGTGACCACACTGGCCAAGGCAAGAATCGTGATGATTATGGTCAGACTGGTCTGAGACTTTAGCTTCATTTTCTAACATATTCCATATACACTGTTTACAGAGTGCCTGATTTTATACATTACACTCAGCAAGAAAGTCACCTTAACGTCTCCATCTATCTACTGCCTGCCACAGAGCAGCTGCAATGTATTTACCGTCAACTGAGAAACAAATCTATATTTGTCGGGATGTGGAAGATGCTGAATTTACCGACAATTGACAAATTAGTCTGAAATGAGAAGGCATATAGAAATAGCCTGCAGTATGCCATTATGTTGTGACATAAATATATGGTTTCTTCCCTCAACTTATGCCAGAAGCAAATGAACAATGTTTCGGCAACATGAGTAATTTCTCATCTACATTAGTCTGCTTTTAATTTTTTTTTCTCTCTCTTAGTTGTTAATAGCTATAAGGGGATATCCTAATAACCACAGTGAAATTCACTTTGAAAGCCATATTAGCAATTAGTAAAATCTCCAAACGCTGTCAAATTACTAATTTAATATAAAATTTAATTTAAATTTATTCTCTCTCCCACTTGCTGTATATTTATGTATGTGCATATACACACATATATATGTACACACATAGCTCTATAATTGCAATATACAACCTTATATAGACTGATTAACATCTATATAAGCATCCTTATATAGCTGATTAGGCTTTTTATAACATTGTCAGACAAATTTTTACTCAAGCTATAAATGGATTTATGTCACCAAATCTAGTCATTTTCAAGGAGGTGATATGGTCTAGCAATTAGGAACATGAATCTGAAATCCTTTGTATTAAAAACCAGCCTTTTTCCTTGCTGTCTGTATGATATTCAATAAGTTAATTATTCTTTCACAACCTCCCTTTCCTTACTTTTGAAGTAAGTGTTAAACCTGTGATCCTGATGTAGGCATTAAATTCATATTATATGCAAAGTGTTAGCTTAATGGCTGGTACATTGAATTTAATATTATTGAACAAATAGTGTTAGTAGTGATTATTGAGTATTATTATTAGTAGAATAAATATAGTAAAAATATGATCTATTCAGTATATAAGTCAATCACCCTGGCCATTAATTCCAGTGTGGTGATAAAACTTTTGTATTTTATTTTCCTTAAGTGTCAGATACTTTTAACAACTGCAGTATCACTCTATAAACTAGATATCCATAAATCTTGCTCTTTTAGGTCTTTGAGAACTTCGTTCAAGAGACGTGTAAGTTTAGTTAACTTGGTAATAATCAATTCCTACTGAAGCCAGTGTGACAGGTCTTTGCTATTACTTCATCTCCAGAGAACACACTGTAATCTTATTGTCCACTAACTACATAACAAACAAATACTAAAGTTTGCAAGATCCACAGAATATCAGAGTGCTCACTTAAAACACTTATTGACTAGTAAATGAGAATCAAAATCAACACAAGTCTACGGTAAATAGGAAAGAACACACATATTTATTTTTCCTGTGCACAAATTCTTTCCAGGTAATTGTCGTTACACAATTGGAAAAGAAAGAATTTTCAACAACAAACTAATAACAGTCAACTTTAAGTCAAAATTTTTCTGTCTGAGGCAGGACAGTTGCTTCAATTTCAGGGTAAATTACTAACCACAAGAGCTGTTTGAATGTAAAAATTGGACATTTTTTTAGAGAAATAATTTATCTAAACCTCAGTAGAAGGATCATGCCTCTATTTTGATCCACTTTTGTGAGTGAATCCATATCTCACTATCCATACAATAGTTCCCTGCTTTGAAATGTCTACCTTCTGTTTATCTAACTCATCATGAATTGCTTGTCTTTCAAAGATCGAAGGTAATCTCAGAGATTGGTAGGCTATGTTTAGGCATCTCTAAAAGGTCACTCAAATTGTATTTTAAGATGCATTAATATTTTCAATTTTTCTTGATTAAACACATACAGATAAACTTCCCAAGGCATCTCGCCAAAGATGTGCATGAAGAGAAAATAACCCATTGAACACAATTAGCACCTAAAGCTTTCTCCAATACAAAACCATTCTCCTATACAAAAGCCAGGGCTCCTTGAAGAAATGTCTGATTCTATCACTGGGCAGGAAATTTATAACAAGAGCCTGGAGCATCTTGTATTTCCAGAAAGCAAGGAAGTGCAAAACAAAATACAGACAAATCAAAAAATCCCACACTATAATGGGATGTGTAAAATAGATATCAGTGTCAAGCAAGAGTTCCCAATGGCCAAAATTGGAACAATTGCAGCTAAATGCTAAACATATATACACACATGAAAGTAAAGGAATAGTATTGGCTTCTCTCCCAAGGTATAAAGCAAATATCTATTAGTTTGTACTTACATAAATAAACTACTAAATAAAAAAGTAAGTGGGAAGAAGATATAAATTTCCAATGCAGAAAAATTCCTAAGGACTTATGCAATTATTCTACCTTTAAAAGAGAGAGCACAACATCTCACTTCTTATGTATGGGGTGCTCATTGTAACTTCCTAGTAAACAATACACTGTGAGAAGGAAAGAAAAAAGAGTGACTTTACGGTGGAGAAATTTGACAGAACAGCCTCAGCCAAATGATCAAGGTCAACATCAAGGGTGGTTAAGTCATGCTGATAGCATGTACCTCTGATAGGATATTATGAGAATTGCACTTCCATGGTTTTCCTCTCTGAAACCCATAATCTGAGTCTAATCATAACAAAAACATAAGACAGATCCCGAGTGATGGACATTCTACACAACACCTGACCAGTACTCCTTGAAATTATATCAACATTACACAGGGAAATTTCAGAAGTTTCCATAGCCAACACGAGCCTATGGAGATGTGATTTCTCAATTTAATATAGTAATCTGGACGGGATCCTAGAACAAGAAAGGGACATTAGGGGAAAACTGAGGAAGTTTGAATAAAGATTGCTATTCAATAATATAATAATCTTCATTTAGTAATTATGACAAATATACCATAGCAATATAAGATGTTAGAAACAGGAGAAACTGAGTCTGGCATATATGGGAACTCTCTGTACTACTTTACAATAATTCTGTAAGTCTAAAATGTCCTCATATTTTAAAGGTTGCTTTTTAAAAGAATTATAACTGATCAACTTAATATGAATTTCAGAAGTTTCAAATTCAAGCAATTTTCATCAAAGGAAGAATTTTCTATTGTTTTCTAAAATCACAACTAAATAGGTAGCATTCACTTCCATAAATTGAGTTAATAACATGCAGATATTTAACAAATTATTTGAGTTTGGCGTAACTGAGCAGAAATAGCAGGAGGTGAAATTTCAAGTTTCATACATGAAACAGCAATTGATTTCCAGTAATTCTTCTTCTGAGCAGAGTGTTATGTATTTGAAAATTGCTCTGAGAAAAAAAACTAAAGTCAAAAACTGACCTGATATATTATTATTGATATTTTAAGGGAGAGGTAGAATTCCCAAACTACACTAATTGGATTTCCTTCTCCCCTCTTCTCTGAGTCACACTGAAGTTTACTGTTGAGAATGTAAACAGTTCTAGGTATAAAGCCTTTAAGAAAACAATTCATAATAATTCTCTTAACAACAAGAATTCTCTTCCACATTACTCATTTTCCTGAAGTGGTTTCTCTCCTTATTTGGTTGTACAATTAACTAAAATGATAGTGAGTGTTATGCCTTTAAAATAAAACTAAATTAAATGGTAATGCAGTAATCCATCAGTTACAATGGGGCCCACTGATAGATCCAAATGGATTAGTATAAAAATATTTTGTTGAATTAACAATATATTTAATGCTGTGTACTCACCATTACAGCAGGGAATAAAATATCATCTTAGTTAATCTCTCACTGTCAGTGCCCGGAAGTTTTACAATCAAAAGGATTATTCTTTACCAGCAAATGCAGATGGACAACACTATTTGACAGCCCCTTTTTAAAATAACTCGAAATCTGGATTCACAGCAACAGTAAATGGTGGGAGAGAAGGTCATTTAAACTTAATATCAGTTACCAAAATGACTATGACCAAATAAATTATGTATTATATCCCATTCTTTTTTCCCCTGTGGTTTTTGTAACAAATGTTTCCAATTGTTTTGTATTTGTGTATATATGAATATGTAACAAGGGACTGCAAGGAGATCAAATCAGTCAATCCTAAAGGAAATCAATCCTGAATATTCATTGGAAGGACTGATGCTGAAGCTGAAACTCAAATATTCTGGCCACCTGATGGGAAGAACTGACTCACTGGAAAAGACCCTGATGCTGGGCAAGATTGAAGTCAGGAGGAGAAGGGAATGACAAAGGATGAGATGATTGGATGGCGTCACTGACTCGATGGACATGAGTTTGAGCAAGTTCCAGGAGTTGGTGATGGACAGGGAAGCCTGGCATGCTGCAGTCCATGGGGTCGTAGAGTCAGACATGACTGAGCGACTGAACTGACTGACTGAATATGTAACATAATTCTAACATTTACACTGGTCTTGAATATGCTTTAGATTCATGTCAGACCAAAATATGCAGCCATGCACAGATGACTTTTCCTTTATGTGCGTGGGTACTCAGTCACTTCAGTCATGTTCAACTATTTGCAACCTTATAGACTGTAGCTGTCCAGGCTCCTCTGTCAATGGGATTCTCCAGCCAAGAATACTGGAGTGGGTTGCCATGCCCTTCTCCAGGGGATCTTCCTGACCCAGGAATCGAACCCACCTCTCCTGAGTCTCCTGCATTGCAGATTGATTCTTTACCCACTGAGCTACCTGAGAAGCCCTTTTCCTCCATAGGTGAGTTTCATTGATATTTCTCCACTTCTACTAAACGAAAGTCATTTTCATCTGAATTTTTAATAATTCTAAAATGTAGCACTTCATTCAGCAAAGGCAAAATAATATCCCCTACAGTTTAGAATTTCTGGGACTCTTCAAGGCCATAAGTTGCCTTTAAAATATCTCTAGTCCAGAACATGCAACACTTATGGCCACATTTTATTAGCTGTGTTACATTTCCTGCAAAATTCAAATGGGGATACTTCAAATAGCAAACCATATGGTCTGCTCCACATTTAGAAGTTCTTTTATTTTTCCATTTCCAGAGAAATTTTTATGCATTAAATATGTGCAGAATAATCTTAATGTATTTACTGTATAGAAAAAAAAGACAAATTTGTGTTTCTTTACCTCTCCTTAGTAATAAGACTATGAACCACAGGTGGAGAGTCAGGAGGAAGGCGTCAGCTTACCTAATTCTTTTTACGGTTTAGAGCCAGCCTTGCAGAACCCTCATACTACAGGAGAAGACGTGCTCTGAATAGCATGGTCATATTTTTTTCTCCCAGTGAACCCTAATTATGGGTCGCTAACACCGAAATGAAAGGAAGTCCTTTTCTCCCTTAATTGAAGAACACCAAAGGAGGAAAGCAGACACAAGAAAAATGACCACCATGAAAAGGAAGTTAAAATGATTTTATTGAACTGGCTGCATTCCTAGCCACCTAGTGTATGAAGTAATAACAATCAGTTATATTACAGTACGTGATTAATAACAATGACTGATCCTCAGATCCCTGACCACCTATCCATCAGTATCTCAAGGAGGCATTACTCATATTGCTTCTCAGTATGGCTGTCTTCCGTCACACCATTGTAATTTCATCTTTATGGTATCATACACTCTGAAAAATGCAGCATTTAAATCTGGTAAGTTTGGTGGGGAGTGGAGTTATTTTTAAATGGTGTATATAAACTTCACAAGAGACAGTGGCATAATCAAAAGAATTATAAATCCAAATCATTTGATTTTGAGGTGCATCTGAATTGTTTTATGTCTGCAGTTTATCACCATAGAACACTATGAGAAAAGATAACTTTAACAAAATCTGTCAAGGTAAGTTCACTCTCGTACACTGTCACAAAACTTTTGTGCCTTCATGGAACCTAACTTCTATTTTTAACAGGAGTTTATGAACAGGTTTGCAATTGCCCCAGAGTTCATGCTGCAGCATCCTTTAATATTTCAGAGAATAGCAGTCCATCATAGCCTTTAATATTTGGGGGAACAGTAACATATATGGGAGTAATGATATTAGATTTCACTCACATAATGCTTAAAATTTCAAAGTACTGAAGCATATATTATCTGTCTTGGGGGTAGGTTTTGTTTTTTCCCATTTTTGAGTATGAAAAAATGGAGATTGAGAGGGCACACAACTAAGAAAGAATGGGATCATGCTATGTCTTAGATCTTAACTATAAATTTTGATTTATTTTCAATTCCGGTTTCTGTGCACTGTTAAGAGAACAGCATTAATTATAATTTCACAAGCCATCTTCATTCATCAAAAAAAATAAAACTTTATCATAGGGAAACCATTAGTAAGTAACAGAGCCGTGATCTTTATTTCCTATTCCCACACTTCTGAATTAATTGGAGATCAACCCAATTATTCTTTAAGAAATGCCCTATTCCATGATTTTAAAAAATTGTAATGGAAGCAGAAAGAGTTTAGTATCCATGATTCTATGAAGAATCCAGTTTTCCACCACACATCATGGACTTCTTCGAATTTGAGGAAAGCGCTGTTACCTTGCTCTCTAGTGAAGGCTTATTATCTCCACAAAAAGCTGTCCAAGAGAAATACATTTAGTCCTAAGAGCAGCTGCTTGCTCATGTTGCATACAGATAAAGACCTAGAATTAAAAACTCTCTCAAATCTTCTTTTAAGGACCACAGTTAGGAGTCAAAATATCCTATCTAACACTCTGATATCTACGCCATTTGTCATCACTGGAAGTAAGGCCTGGTCCGCATCTTCTTTTACTGATGGTCTTGCCTTAAGCTGAGTCATACAAGATATATTCTTGGTGGTGGGACAAGCAGTGACAAAAATCAACCCTGTCTCTTTTAAAGTGATGCAAGTTTTGTATATAATATATACAAAAAGTTTGTGTATAATGTATAGCCCTCTCTATGTTGTACAATGCATGGTATATTTCATAAACCCTCCTTGTACTTGGGTTCTCAGGACAATGCTTTGGAAAGACTTTTGTCAAGTATGGCTGTTAGAGGACAGTGACTAGAGAGTAGAATTAGCAGAAATTAAAATATCTTCCAAAATCCCATCTTCTAAGGTCTTTGTTCATCTCAACTAAAGTGCTTCAAAATTATTCTTACTATCATCTAACTAAATTGTAAAATGTCTGTCATCAAAATCTTGAATACTCTGATGGGTATTCCAGACAATGTCCATAGTCCAATTCAGTTTTCTTCTTTTCTCTCCTTTCAGTCATTCTCTTTCTTTCTCACTCTTCTTTCTACTCACATTTCTCTGCTGCTGCTGCTAAGTCGCTTCAGTCGTGTCCGACTCTGTGCGACCCCACAGACGGCAGCCCACCAGGCTGCCCCGTCCCTGGGATTCTCCAGGCAAGAACACTGGAGTGGGTTGCCATTTCCTTCTCCAATGTATGAAAGTGAAAAGTGAAAGTGAAGTCGCTCATTCGTGTCCGACTCTCTGTGACCCCATGGACTGCAGCCCACCAGGCTCCTCCGTCCATGGGATTTTCCAGGCAAGAGTACTGGAGTGGGCTGCCATTGCTTTCTCCCTTCTCTAAAAGATTCAAGGAAATGTTGAGTTAAAAGCCAGACCAGCAGCGAGATGTAGTTGGACTCCATTGCCAGGTCCACCAACTCAGCAGCTCTATGACAGTAATATCACAGGCTACCGGGGGAGGTTCAGCTATTTGTGTCAAGTGCCCAGTTAGTGATCACTGACAAGTTCTTCCTCATCCAGCCTCATCCTTTTCTTTGCCTCACCTCCCTTTCTTATTTCTCTCATCTCATTTTTTTTCTCTCTCATCCCCTATTTCCTTTTTTCTGTGCTTCCCTTTACAAAAGTCCTTCTGTCTTTAATCTCCCCTCCTCTACCTTCTTTCATGTGCACTTCTCTAGTCTTATTTGCTTCTCTTTTGTTGACCTAAATTGTGTTAATTTTCATGCTATAAAAACACACAACAGATTTTGACAATTTTTTCTTTGAAGTCTAAACATTGAGATGTCCTAGTTCCAATCAAAAAACTTTAATCTCTTCTAAAATAATTTTTACATATTCTAGAATTAAAATGATAAAAACAAACTTGTAGCTTGATGTATATTAAAAATATTTTTAGTTGTGGGCCTTTGATCTGATGCGTAACTCAGTCAATTTCAAATAATTCATTAAACAGAACTTTCAGACTGGAAACCCTACTAAATTGCTCTCATTTGTGCTTTAAAATTGAGCATTTATACTGACTATTCATGTAATAAATTATTTTTAAAGTAGATTTATTTTTACATGACATTGAATATAAATTAGATGCAAATTTACTCTATTCAAATGAGTATTTAAACTACTTACTTCTTAGTAAGTTGAAGAATCAGTGACATTTGACTTACAATTGATGTCATTTTATTATTTTAGACATTTGCTTGAAATTATAAAATGATTAAATTTTTCATTGTGCAATTTGATTGATCATTACTATATCTGCACAGATCAAATATTTTCAGTATTTTAATATTACTGGAAAAATATTCTTCAAGTTTAGTGAAAGTATCTTGATGAACTACTCTCTGAATCAATATCAGTGATGTAAAAATTACATTTTTGGATATTAAAATGTAATTTGTGGTGCTATCTTGTGTATAAGATTACCAATTAACTATAATATTCATCATTTTTAAAAACATTAGGGGCAACTCTCCTAATTTTTAAAATATTATTTTTCTAGGGCATTGAAATGTTTAGATGAGTGAAATAGCTGAATATTCTGACTCATGAGTCGTTAGAGTGGACTTGTATCTACGGTTGTAGAAGGGCTTGCATTTATTTTTGATGAGAGCACCTAATCTGTTCTTTTCTCTATGTTACTTTATACATTAATTGGGCAGATAATGAATGTGATATGATAAATGATTTCTTCTTCAATTAGCTGTAATTCTTGTGAAGTACAATATTCCAGTAAACTTCTTAAGCTGAAGTTGCTTCAGCTATTGTGACTGGAAATTTTTATAGAATGTAAACTCTTTGCTGAATAGGTCCCTTTTCTGTGTTCCTAGCCCATAACCCATCTCCACCCTTCCCCTAGGTGGCGTTCAGAACCTTTCCTATACCAGCAACCAGGCCGTGGCTGCCTTGATTGTACTAAACGACCCCAAAGGGCAGAAATATGTAAAACACTGGAGAAGCTAGCAGAAAACCTCCAGTACGCCTTCTGAAGAGCAAGAGAGATAGAAGAGTTGAATAGAAAATTATTATCACATTGTGTACTTTGATGAGGCCTTGTTAACATTACTGATAATACATATTAAGTTGCCCATTATGTGATTTTTCTCCCAAGCAGTATTTATCTGAGCAAGGCAAGCAGAGAAAAGACAGATACTTGATTGAGTTTTTTATATGAAAGTGAGACTAAAGTAAATGCATATATTCAGACATATAGAAAAATGCATAGAGAAGGAAGATAATTCAGAAGGAATGGAAGTTGAGGAGAGGGGTCAATGACTAGGACACTCAATGAAGGTCAAAAACAAAAGTTGCAGGAGTGGCTGAGCATAATGACTGGGAAGATAGAGCTGCTGCTGGAGACTAAGTAGTACTTCTTTAATATTTCAAAGATACAGCCATTTCATAGTATATAAGATTCAGGTTCTGACCCTGAGAGTCAGTGAATGAGGAGAGCAAAATGAAGTGTGTTTCCATTAAAAACGGCTGTTGAGAAATTTAGATACTAAATTGGTCATCCCCATTAACATTATCATTGGCCATATGATTCTTTTGATAACCAGTCATGTTATCAACATAGCAATTTATATCATCTAAATTTTTGTCCCACGATTACAACTTTAGTTCAAGCCCTCATAATCATTCACTTTAACCTGACATTTTATCCAAACTACTATCCCCGATTCCTGACTTACTCATCCCCAGTCTATCTCATTTGTTGTTGTTGTTCAGTAGCTAAGTCGTGTCTGACTCTTTGCAACCTGATGGACTGCAGCACACCAGGCTCCCCTGTCCTTCACTATCTCCTGGAGTTTACTCAGACTCAGGTCCTTTGAGTCAGTGATGCCATCCAATCATCTCATTCTCTGTTGCTCCTTCTCCTTCAGCCCTCAATCTTTCCCAGCATCAGGGTCTTTTCCAGTTAGCTGGCACTTCACATCACTTGGCCAAAGTGTTGGAGCTTCACCTTCAGTATCAGTCCTTTTGATGAATATTCAGGGTTGATTTCCTTTAGGATTGACAGGTTTGATCTCCTTCCTGTCCAGGGAACCCTCAAGAGTCTTCTGCAGCACCACAACTGGAAAGCATCAATTTCTCGGTGCTCAGTCTTCTTTATGGTCCAACTCTCACTTCTGTACATGACTACTGAAAAAACATACCTTGACCATCTGGACCTTAGACAGCAAAGTGACATCTCTTTTTAATACACTGTGTAGGTTTGTCATAACTTTTCTTCCAAGGAGGAAATTTCTCTTAATTTTGTGGCTGCAGTCACTGTCTGTAGTTATTTTGGAGCTCAAGAAAATAAAATCAGTCTCTGTTTCCACTTTTTCTCCATCTATTTGCCATGAAGTGATGGGACTGGATGCTGTGGTCTTAGCATTTCAAATGTTTAGTTTTAGGCCAGCTTGTTCACTCTTCTCTTTCACCTTAGTCAAGAGGGTCTTTAGTTCCTCTTCACTTTCTTTCACTAGAGTGGTATCATATGAATATTTGAGGTTGTTTATATTTCCCCTGGCAATCTTGATTCCAGGTTGTGACTAATCCAGTCCAGCGTTTGACATGATGTGCTCTGCATATAATTTAAATAAGCAAAGTGACAATAAATCACTGTGACTGTGGTTTTCATTCTGGAGGCTGTGGGATTGTAATTCTTGCTTCTTCCGTCTGTCCTCTGATGGGTGAGGATAAGAGGCTTGTGCAAGCTTCCTGATGGGAGGGATTGGTTATGGGGAAAACTGCATCTTGATCTGGTGGGCAGCACCATGCTCAGTAAATTTTTAATCCAACTTTCTGATGGGTGGGGCTGTGCTCCTATAGGCTCTAAGGTCGGCTAAAGGTGACCTTTAAAGGACTTATGCCAATATGCACCTCTCAGGACTGTTGCTGCCAGGGCCCCTGTCTCCATGGTAGGCCACTGCTGACCCAGGCTTCTGCAGGAGACCCTGAAACACTCACAGGCAAGTCTAGTTCAGTCTCTCATGGGGTCACTGCTTCTTTCCCCTGGTCCTGGTGCACACAAGGTTTTGTTTGTTCCCTCCAAGAGTCTCTGTTTCCCCAGTCCTGTGGAAGTTTAGTAATCAAATGCTGCTATCCTTCAAAGTCAGATTCCCTAGGGATTCCCAGTCCCTTAGGCAGATGCCATGGTTGGAGAGTCTGAAGTGGGGCCTAGAACTTTCACAACAGTGCAATAATTTCTTTGGTATTATTGTTCTCCAGTTGGTGGGTCACCCACCCAGCAGATATGGGATTTGATTTAATGTGATCACACCCCTGCTACCATCTCACTGTTGCTTCTTCTTTTATATTTAACTTTGTCTATAATCTTTTGAAAACTCAATCATTTACTTTAATACCAAATGAAAGCCTACATTGTACACCTACAGAAAAAAGTCCAAATTCATTAGCATGACATGGAAGACTCCAAGGCAAGCTTTTTCCTCTACCAACAGACTCCTCTTTCTCCCTCCCGTGTCTGTTTCCAATGCTGTCTGTTCTTGGATAGCCACCACTCTCAAATCATGGCACCACTTAAGACTTGTGGATATGACCTCTTCTCTCTGTGGAGTATTTCCTGTGTATTCCAGCCCCTTCCTATTGTCAGGAAGTGATCAGCATTCCCTCATACTGAATACACACTTCTTTTGTGGCATTGCATTATACTGATTTGTTTCCATGACTTTTTCCCAGCTAAATGGTATCTTGAGGCCAGAAATTTTTATTACTCAATATTTGACTTTGAGCGCTTAGCACAGTGTGCGGAATGATAGACACTCAATAAAGCTTCAGGGAGTTCTTAAAACGGAAATAACAGGATAAGGAGAGAATGCAGTCAAATAAACATAAACTTGAAGCCTGTGAAGTTGGAAAAGAGATGATGATTTTCAAAGTAATGTGGAAATTGAGTTGATACTGATGTTAGGTGTAACATGAGTGCTTTAAGTCATGCTGAATTTACAGAAGAAAAAAAAATTTTTTTGAGTCAAAAAGAGAGAGACTGATGGTATTGGATGGGGAGAGTGTGCAAGGTCCCTGGGGCAGTTAAGAGGCCTAGGGTAAGCTCTTACTAATAGAGAGTAGTTTGAATATCATTTTTTCTGAGACACTAGAATATAACAATAGGGGAAAGGCTACGTTTTTCTGAATTTCAAAATCTCCCACCTGATTATTCACTATTAAAGCATGATTACTATGGATCTAAATATTTAAGATTGTTTTATAGATACAGAAAATGAAATGCTCATTTTTATCAGAAATTTGAAAACTATAAGGGAATCTACAAAACAGATGCAAAAAATACAATTGTCCTTGATGACAAGTTACATATGTATTTTTAACAAGCAAAGTCTGTCTATAGCTCTAACACAACATTGATCAACTCTTTCATGGGGTTTTATTGAAGAAGATGTTAATAGAACTGGTTCCAAATCGGGAAAGAAGTATGTAAAAGCTGTATATTGTCACCCTGCTTATTTAACTTAATGCAGAGTACATCATGAGAAATGCTGGGCTGGATGAAGCAAAAGCTGGAATCAAGATTGCCAAGAGAAATATCAATAACCTCAGATATGCATATGACACCACCCTTATGGCAGAAAGCGAAGAAGAACTAAAGAGCCTCTTGATGAAAGTGAAAGAGGAGAGTGAAAAAAGTTGACTTAAAACTCAAGAAAACTAATATCAGCATCTGGTCCCATCACTTCATGGCAAATAGATGGGGAAACGATGGAAACAGTCACAGACATTTTTTTTTGCAGGGGTGGGGGGGCGGCTCCAAAATCACTGCAGATGGTGACTGCAGCCATGAAATTAAAAGACGCTTGCTCCTTGGAAGAAAAGTTATAACCAACTTAGACAGCATATTAAAATGTTGAGACATTACTTTACAAAGGTCCATCTAGTCAAAGCTTTGGTTTTTCCAGTAGTGATGTATAGACGTGAGAGTTGGACTATAAAGAAAGCTGAGCACAGAAGAATTGATGCTTTTGAACTGTGGTGTTGGAAAAGACTCTTGAGAGTCCCTTGGATAGTAAAGAGATCCAACCAGTCCATCCTAAAGGACTGATGCTGAAGCTGAAACTCCAATACTTTGGCCACCTGCTGCAAAGAAATGACTCATTTGAAAAGACCCTGGTGCTGGGATTGATTGAAGGCGGGAGGAGAAGGGGTCATCAGAGGATAAGAAGGTTATATGGCATCACTGACTCAATGGACATGAGTATGAGTAAGCTCCAGAAGTTGGTGATGGACAGGGAAGCCTGGCGTACTGCAATCCATGGGCTCGCAAAGAGTTGGACACAACTGAGTGACTGAACTGAACTGAACTGAACTGAACTGAAAATATTAATAGAACTCCTATGGAAAATGTGATTCAGAAGTGGAGTTCTGATTAACTAACTTTAGAACCCTTTAAGGATTCTAGGAAATAATGCTGTAAATAAAACTCTTTAACTTTATTATCTCAACATTTTTTCCCCCTAAGGCTCTTCTATTAACATCTCTAGAACAATTTTCTGAAGAATTTATCAAATTAGGTTTTTCAAATGATCTTTTACTTAACATTCCATCATTAGGAAATACCATGCAAAAGACTAAAAATATTCATTTATTTGATAATATTCATTGTTGGAAGTTAACCAAAGAAAGGGATTTTCTATTGTTCCTCTATTGAAAACCCTATTTTTATAAAATTACTATCTTATTATTGAGAATGATTTTGATTTGAAGTATTTTACTCAGTGCAGCTTATTCTGCGCCCTTGTATGACCCATTTTCACTTGTATTGAGAAGAGAGAGCGAGAGGAAGAGAGATGTAAAAAGAGAGAGAATGAAAGAGAGAAACAGAAAGACAGAGAGAGAATCCCTTGCATATTTTAAAAGGCAGTAATTTGATAATACCTGGTTTCCTGAAGACAGACATGAAATAAAATGCAAGGCATACATTTGAAAAAATATAGAAACAACAAATGACAGTGTGACTTATGCACTAAAATTAAATCTAAGACAAAGATAAAAACATCAGCCTTTTGAGACATACAGACAGCTGCAAAGTTATTTCATATTTTGCCAGGCAGAATTTGATTAGCCAGCCTTGTTTCTGTCTGCTTAAGGGCTCTGAATTAAAGTTTTATCACTTGAAAATTTTAACAGGAGTTCAAGCTTCTGTTTTTGCATGCAATCCATCTTTCAAAAACACACATTTACATTTCAGAATTATTTCACTGCTCTTTGTAACAATGAAAGCTTCCTAAACAGGTCAGCAGTATGACAGGAATGTGGCTTCCACAGTAAGAGGTTATGGGCTCAGTACTTGCTCGTTTATCTTCAGCTTGTCAGTTATTTTATCCGAAAGACAAACTTTTTATCGGTAAAAAATATGATAGGAAATAAAAATAGTTTCTAGATGGCAGAAATTTTTTTAATGCATGAGATAATGTAATGAAATACTTTGAAAACTCTTCAGTCGCCAAGCAGACATGAATTATTATTGTCATATGATTGTATAACAATAATGATTGTACAGAAAAGAGAATATAGTATTTGAAGAAAGAAAGCTGACTCTGAGGTCTGGCTATGCTTCCTTGAGGGCCTCTCCGCTCTAGTCCCCTCACTGAGACAAATGGTAGCACCTACTGTATAGGTTCCTGTATGAATCAAATGAGATATTTGTAACAGGATAATTGCTTCCTGAAGAACATATTAGAAACTCTGAGGCAGAATTCAGTTTTAGGAATAATACTACAGCAAGGTGGAACTCAGTTTTAAAGCCACACATTGAAATAATCTATCAAAATTGCAAATATTTTTGTAAAGTTTGAAATTCTTTGTTTGTCAGTTGAAGAATGGAATTTGGTGGTCCACCAGCAATATAGCCTGACAAATAAATTTTAAAAGGTGCTCTATACATTTTAGTCAATTTATTAATCACAAAATTTTACCTTTGTTTCTCATTAATTTTGATCTCTTTCTCTTGGGCATACACACACACACACACAAAAGTGTGCATGCCTGTAATTTATGGTCCCTACATGCTGCCAAAAGTGGCCTGCTCTGCTGAGGCAAAAGGTAAAAAGCAGTCCATTGTAGTTTCAACATATATTTGAAATATTTCATTTTCATGGGTCTTTTATATGCAGTCTTGGGGGGATTGTAGATGCTAGGCTTATGTGCAGAGATGCAATGTGCTGCTTATAGGCATCCTTTGTTTCCTAATGTGTATTCCTATTGTCTCTACAGCTTGTACCATCCTAGACTTGATGCAAGATTCCCAGGTCTAATCTGATGACAGCTTTATGTTCATGGTGATTGTCAACCAGAGCATTTTTCTCAGATTGTGAATCTGAGTAGCCTTTTTTTTAAAAGGAATAGGATTGACAGAGTGTTACAATACTGCTTTAACTTCTCTGTTTTCTATTTACTTTTCACATCCATATATACTCTTAAACTCGTGCAAATTCACTCTCCTGGTAGACACTTTAAAATGAAATTGTTTTCTAGTTCATGTTTGCAGAAGTGTAATGCAATATGACCATACATTTTTATGGCATCTCACATTATTATTATCATCCCTACCATCCCAAATACTAATGCTGAATTACATCTGTCATCCCAAATCAGCAGCACAACTAAGATTTCTTATTTTTAAAATTTTAACCTCTTTTTTCATTGAAGTATAGTTAATTTATAATGTGTTAGTTCACGTATTCATCAAGTGATTTATACATATATACATATATAATTTTTCTTTGTTGAATTCTTTCCCATTATAGACTATTATAAGATATCGACTATAGTGCACTGTGTGATATGGGAGGTCTTTATCTATTGTATATATAGTAGAATGGATATGTTAATCCTAAATCCTAATTCATTTCCTCCCAACCTGCTATCCCCTTTAGAAATCAAGGTTTGTTTTCTATGTCTGTGAGTCTACTTCTATCTTGTAAATAAGTTTTTTGTATAATTTTTTTAATTCTGCAATAAGTGATATCATATAATATTTGTCTTTATTTGCATGACATACTTCATTTAATATGAAAATTTCTAGGTCCATCCATGTTGCTACAAATGGCATTATATTCTTCTGTTTTATGGCTGAGTGATATTCCATTATATATATATATGTATATATATACAAACATATTTGTATATATCACATCTTTATCCATTCATGGGTCGATGGACATTTAGGTTGTTCCCATGTCTTTTTATTTTTGTTCTTCAGCTGCTCAGCCATATAAAACCCTTTGTGACCCCATGGGCTAAAGCATGCCAGGCTTCCTTGTCCTTCACTATTCCCTGGAGCTTGCTCAAACTCATGTCCACTGAACTGGCGATGCCATCCAACCATCTCATCCTCTGTTATCCCCTTATGCTCATGCCTTCAATATTTCCCAGCATCAGGGTCTTTTACAATCAGTTGGCTCATCTCATCAAGTGGCCAAAGAATTGGAGCTTCAGCATCAGTTCTTTCAATGAATACTCAGGGTTGATTTCCTTTAGGATTGGCTTATCTGATCTCCTTGCTGTCCAAGGGACTCTCAAGAGTCTTCCCCAACATCACAGTTTGAAAGCATCACTTCTTCAGCACTCAGCCTTCTTTATGGTCCAACTCTCACATCCATACATGACTACTGGAAAAACCATAGCTTTAATTAGATGGACCTTTGTCGGCAAAGTAATGTCTCTGCTTTTTAATATATTGTTTAGGTTTGTCATAGCAATTCTTCCAAGGAGCAAGCATCTTTTAATTTCATGGCTGCAGTCATCCTCTGCAATGATTTTGGAGCTCAAGAAAATAGTCTCTCACTGTTTCCCCATCTATTTGTCATGAAGTGATGAGACCAGATGCCATGATCCTACTTTTCTGAATGTTGAGTTTTAAGCCAGCTTTTTCCACTCTCCTCTTTCACTTTCATGAAGACGCTGTTTAGTTCCTCTTCCCTTTCTGTCATTAGGGTGGTGAAATCTGCATACCTGAGGTTATTGATACTTCTCCTGGCAATCTTGATTCCAGCCCAGCATTTTGCATGATGTACTCTGCATATAAGTTAAATAAGCAGGGGGATAATATACAGCATTGACTTAACTTCTTTCCCAATTTTGAACCAGTCCACTGTTCCATGTATGATTCTAACTATTGCTTCTTGACCTGCATACAGGTTTTGCAGGAGGCAGGTAAGGTGGTCTGGTATTCCCATTTCTTCAAGAATTTTCCACAATTTGTTGTGATCCACACAGTCAAAGGCTTTAGCATACTCAATGAAGCAGAACTAGATATTTTTCTGGAATTCTCTTGCTTTTTCTATGATCCACTAGATGTTGGCAATTTGATTCTGTCTCCTCTGCATTTTCTAAACCCCGATTTTACATCTGGAAGTTCTTAGTTCATGTACTGTTGAAGCCTAACTGGAAGGATTTTGAACATGATCTTGCTAGCATGTGAAATGAGAGCAATTATGAAGTAGTCTGAACATTCTTTGGCATTTCCCTTCTTTGGGATTGGAATGAAAACTGACATTTTCCAGTCCTGAGGCCTCTGCTCAGTTTTCCATATTTTCTGTCATACTTAGTGCAGTACTTTAGCAGCAGCATCTTTTTGGATTTGAAATAGCTCAGCTAGTATTGCATCACCTCCACTAGCTTTGTTCATAGTAATGCTTTCTAAAACCCACTTGACTTCACACTCCAGGATGTCTGACTCTAGTTGAATGAACATACCATCATGGTTATCCAGGTTATTAAGAACTTTTTTGTATAGTTCTTCTGTGTATTCTTGCCACCTCTTCTTTATATCATGTCTTGGCTACTGTAGATAGTGCTGCTATGAACACTGGGCCACGTGTATCTTTTCAAATTATAGTTTCCTCCAGATAAATTATAAGGAGTGGGATTGAAGGATCATATGGTAACTATTTTTAGTTTTTTAAGGAACCTCTGTTCTGTTCTCCATAGTGGTTACAAAAATTTACATTCTCAGCAACAGTGTAAGAAGCTTCCTTTTCTCTACATCCTTTCCAGAATTTACTATTTGTAGATTTTTTAATGATGACCATTCTGGCTGTTGTGAAGTGATATCTCATTGTAGTTTTGATTTGAACAACTAAGTTTTTTGACCCTCAAAATGTATGCCTTCACTTCATTTTTGAAAATTGTTGTATAGAGTTGGAAAATAGTTTGTTCTCTACCATTAAAAAAGCACACATCTGTAGGAATACAACAGAGTATGCATAGCCACTCATTCCAGGACCAACAAGGCTGATCCTGTTGCCGTGGTAAACAGCACAAAGGATTGCTGTGAGCCCAGCAAGGACAGTGTCCAAAATGCTTAGACAAGGCCTGCAGAGAGGACACCTCTTATAGATGGGCCTCCTGAAGGACCATACCAACATTTACATTTTAAGAGGAAGCTACATCTGAGCCAGAGTGAATTGTCTGAAATGAAGTCACCAAAACTAAGAGGAGGAAATGAATGGTGAACAAGGAAGAAGGATATTTAGGGGTTAGTGACTAGAGCCTTGCAGGACATTTGGTACTACTCAAATCATCCATAGACATTTGTGTGCTCAGTTACTCAGTCGGGTCCAACAGTTTGTGACCCCATGGACTATATCCCATCAGTCTCCTCTGTACATGGGCTAGTCCCGGCAAGAATATTGGAGTGGGTTGCCATTTCCTCTTCCAGGGGATCTTTCCAATCCAGAGATCAAAACCATGTCTCCTGTGTCTCCTGCATCATAGGCGAATTCTTTACTGCTAAACCACCAGGGAAGCTTGTAGCGATTTGGTTCATGCCAAAAGGTCCTTGATATTCAGTCATGTCTAAAATTATTTAACCTGGATCCAATATGCTTATTCCAAATTTAAAGGACCTTTTAGCATGAACCACTTTGGACAAGATCTAATATCTGCTAACTAGTTGGAGACGGAATAGCCATAGTGTAATCTTCCAAGTTAATTGTAGATGACTTAGATTGCTTTTTTACCTGCATGAAGATAATGAGCAAAGAAAAAAAATGATGAGACAAGTTTAAGGAATAAGTGTCCAAAATGTATTAAGAGCGAGTGGAAAGATCATAGAAAGAAATTTAGAATCCATTGCTATAGAGTCACTTTATTTCTCAGTATTTCCCTGTCTTTCAGACAGTTCTGGAGATTTCCTAGTACTGCTTTGTCCTCTGACTTCTGAACCCTCGTTAAACACACTGTTGTCTTTATTCCCCATCAGACCCCAGCACCACTGCCAGAAACCATAGGAGACTGAGTCCTAACCCTGTATACTCAAACAATCCTGACAACCAGACAGATTGACATGACCCTGTTAAGAATATGTGCCAACACAGCAAAGATAAAATCAACCATCAAACCAAAAAAGGGTCTAGACCTCTGTTATTCTGAGACAAGCATTAACTCCTCCATAAATATTTTATGAAGTATTTCCATTATTCAGTCTGTCTTTTAAAAAACAATCCTTTACAGCCCTTGATGAAGAAAATACCAAAAATAAAAGCAGAGGTTTGAAAAAAAGGAAAATCTAGATTTAAAAAATCTAGTCTTTCACAGATATTGTTCCCAAAGGAATACCATGATAAATCACCTGAATACCAATCTTATATTCTCAGAGTCTGTTTCTTCAGGAACCTGATATGCAAAAGCAGATCCAAAAAATAGTACTAGAAAGCAAGTGCCAAAGCAGGATTTTGGTGTTCATGACCAACCTCCAGACTTTTATGAGGATCTTATCACCCAGATGGAGCACCGAATCTGTCCTGATGTGTGATACTGACATAATTACTAAAATTTTCATCAGTGGTGCACTGGGAATTGATTCCAGTGAAGGGGAAGGGAGTGATGGTTGCAGTGCTTCAGGTGTTTAAGAAGTGCCAGAAATAATAGTAATTATGAGAACAGTGAATTTGGAGAACTATTTCTGGGAGTATTCAGTGCACTGGAAAAAGCCAATAAAAGATGGAGAGTGATCAACAACACTTTTTTTTTAATAACCACTTTTTAGGGCTAATTATGAAAGTCAGAGAATTTTCCTGGCAGGACAGAGACTCCCTTCTTACACAACCAGATAACCGTTTTCCTCCTGGTTGAGACCAGAGGACACTGTTTACCAAAATAATGAGGAATTCCATGGTGAGATGGACACCAGTATCACCAAGAAGCTCAATCATGATCCTCCTTTGCAAGGTAAAACTAACAGTATGAGATGCTTTTGTAAAATTATGTTCAACTGGATTGATAGATTCTCAGAACAATAAAGGTCCACCAGTGCACTTAGTTGCAGAAGCCAAGTGTGAACAATGATTCTAATGAGTGATAAGGTTGCAGTGTCAGCTGTGAGGGCCTGACCCACAAATTGCTTGGAGATGCTTAATAGGACTAAGGAAACCTGGGATGCCCAATAAGTGTTTGTTCAATTTGTACAAACATAAGAATTCAAGTGTAGGTCAGAAGGCTAAGGGAAGCAATCCCATTAAAAATTTATAATCTGTTCCTAATATCCAGAACTGATCAGTTTTCAGAGCCAGATCTGCTGAATGAAGGACAGGTTTTGTCCCCAGGAGGAAGGATCCTGTTCAACCCCAATATGTGTACACAGTGATTATTTCCCCAGACTTAGCCCAAAGGGCATGTAGCTATATTGGAGTAAGAGATGAACTCATACATTTCAAAACTGTTGGACATAGAATTTGAATCATTACAGGTTGGGTTTCTTGGAAACAGAAATTAAGATGGAATTTAATGTGTGGGATTTTTGAGACCACTAAGAATTTAAAACTGTGGAAACGCGAGGCAAGAAACAAAAGTGTCAGAAGTTGAAGTCGAGTGTTATGATGGCAACAGAGTTGGTCAACTCTACAAACTCTACAGAGAGTCGACCTATTATGGTAGAATCTTTATCTTCTCTCACTTGATGAGTCCCTGGAAGTGGACTTCCCAGAGAAAGGGCATGCCTTTTTGGAAAGTGACTTTCTGCAGCTAAGGCTGTTCCTGAAGAGATCCTCAACAGCTGATCCTCAACCCTTATAGAAGGCAATATGGATGGCATTTCACCACATCCACCATAAAGTGAACTTTGATACCTGATAATGATTCCTCCAGTCCTTTCCCAAAGGGTCCTAAGCCATTTACTCAGATAATTTCATACTGGGGTGAAGAAGACTACCGAGTCATTTTGAAGATATTAGATACATTAGATATTGAGGATATCAGTTTGCTCTGATGGTGATATTTGGGGACTTGGAGGATTGCAGTATCATCACTGACCCTATGGTAGAGTAGATGCATATCTATATGAATCTACCTATATGCATACAAATAAAACATTAGTGAGTTCTGGACCAGATCCAACTCACAGTAGTTCTGCTAGTTCTACAGATCCAAGGTTTGATTTCCAAGATGAAAATGTAAAATTGGAACGAAACATACTTAGAGATGAGCAGAACCCAAAACACTGGCCCCTTGAACTCTGTGGTAAGAACCATCACAGTGAGAAAATCAAGTGAAAGTTTCTATCACAACCCACCTCACCTCTGGCCACGAGAGTATATCAAAGACAATACTGCATCCTACAGGGAATAATAAAGGTTGCTGTCACCTGTTAAGATCTGAATAATGCAAGGATGGTAATTTTTGAATATATAGCCATTTAATTTACTATCTTGAACTCTATAAAAGCCAAAAAGATACAGAAGAATGATAGCGGGTTACCATAAACTCAACCAATAGGAAACCCATGTAAATCTGTTGTACCTAATGTGATATTTTTGATGCAATAGTTTAACAAGTTCTCTAATACATAGTAGATGGCCACCAATCTGGTAAATGCATCTTGTGTTATTCCTCTCAAGAAGCAGATAAACAGTATGTGTTCACATAGGACAAAAAAGAGTATATGTGCATTTACCATATTTCCCCATGGTTATACGATCTTAACCTCTATTAAAATATACTTGGAAGGGACCTGGAAAATATCTGAATATTCTTGAAAAGTGTGTAATGGTCACGTATTACATATGACATATTGATGACAGCTTGTTAATTGGAGTGGATGAGCAAGAAGAGTCAAGTATGTTGGAAACCTTAAAACACAAGTGCTCCAGAGGGTGGTAGATTAAACCCTAAGACAATTTAGGCACCTACAGAATCAATAAAAATTTTAGGGCTTTAGTCATCAGTTCAGTTCAGTTCAGTTCAGTCGCTCAATCGTGTCCGACTCTTTGAGACCCCATGAATTGCAGCACGCCAGGCCTCTCTGTCCATCACCAACTCCTGGAGTCTACCCAAACCCATGTCCATCGAGTTGGTGATGCCATCCAACCATCTCATCATCTGTCGTCCCCTTCTCCTCCCGCCCCCAATCCTACCCAGCATTAGGGTCTTTTCCAATAAGTCAACTCTTCGCATGAGGTGGCCAAAGTATTGGAGTTTCAGCTTCAACATCAGTCCTTCCAATGAACACCCAGGACTGATCTCCTTTAGGATGGACTGGTTGGATCTCCTTGCAGTCCAAGGGACTCTCAAGAGTCTTCTCCAACACCGCAGTTCAAAAGCATCAATTCTTCAGCGCTCAGCTTTCTTCACTGTCCAACTCTCACATCCATACATGACCACTGGAAAAACCACAGCCTTGACTAGATGGACCTTTGTTGGCAAAGTAATGTCTCTGCTTTTAAATATGCTATCTAGGTTGGCCGTAACCTTCCTTCCAAGGAGTAAGCGTCTTTTAATTTCATGGCGGCAATCACCATCAACAGTGATTTTGGAGCCCAAAAAAACAAAGTCTGACACTGTTTCCACTGTTTTCCCATCTATTTCCCATGAAGTGATGGGACCAGATGCCATGATCTTAGTTTTCTGAACGTTGAGCTTTAAGCCAACTTTTTCACTCTCCTCTTTCACTTTCATCAAGAGGCTCTTTAGCTCTTCTTCACTTTCTGCCATAAGGGTGGTGTCATCTGCATATCTGAGGTTATTGATATTTCTCCCGGCAATCCTGATTCCAGCTTGTATTTCTTCCAGCCCAGGGTTTCTCATGATGTACTCTGCATATAAGTTAAATAAGCAGGGTGACAATATACAGCCTTGACGTACTCCTTTTCCTATTTGGAACCAGTCTGTTGTTCCATGTCCACTTCTAACTGTTGCTTCCTGACCTGCATACAGATTTCTCAAGAGACAGGTCAGATGGTCTGGTATTCCCATCTCTTTCAGAATTTTTCACAGTTTGTTGTGATCCACACAGTCAAAGGCTTTGGCATAGTCAATAAAGCAGAAATAGATGTTCTTCTGGCACTCTCTTGCTTTTTCGATGATCCAACAGATGTTGGCAATTTGATCTCTGGTTCCTCTGGCTTTTCTAAAACCAGCTTGAACATCTAGAAGTTCACAGTTCACGTATTCAAGGGAATGCTAAAACATATCCTTCAAAATAAAGGAAATAAAAAAGAATAAGAAGATAAGCCAGAGACTTGGAGAAAATATTTGCAGAAGACATATTTGGTTGAGCTTTACTATCCAAATACACAAACATGCTAAAATTCAGTAATAAGAAAACAATCACATTTAAAAATGAACCAAAGACCTTAACAGAAACCTCACCAAAAAGACATACAGATTCCAATGTTTTATTAAAAGATACTCCATGAAATACCACTACAAACCTATTAGAATGGCCAAAATCCAAAACACTGACAGTGCCAAATGCTGACGAGAATGTGGGGTGACAGGAAGTCTCATTCATTGCTGATGGAAATGCAAAATGATACAGCCACTTTGCAAGACAGTCTGGCAGTTTCTCATAAAACTAAATATATTCTTACCATATGATCTAGCAATCACATTCCTTGGTATTTACAAAAAATTTGAGAGTATATGTCCACACAAAATACATGCCTGCACACAAATGTTTATAGCAGCTTTATTCACAACTGCCAAAACTTGGAAGCAACCACAATGATGTTCTTCAATAGGTGAATGGATAAATAAACTGAGGTAATCCAGATACTAAAATAGCAGTACTAAAAAGAAATGAACTATCAAATAATGAAAAGACATGAAAGAAACTTAATCACATATTCCTAAGTAAAAGAAGTCAATCTCAAAAGGCTCCATGCTGTATAATTCTAACTATATGGCATTCTAGAAAAAGCAAAGCTTTGGATACAGTTAAAAGATTAGGGATTACCAGAGGTTAGGGAGGAGGACGTGCTGCAGGCCATGGGGTTGCAAAGAATTGGACATGACTGAGTGACTGAACTGAACTGAATGGAGGGAGGAGGGTAGGATGACTAGATGGAGCACAGAGAATTTTTCAGGTAGTGAAAATACTTTGTATGATACCATAGTGGTGGACACATTATAAGTCTGTCTAAAATTATAGAATATATAAAACCATGAGTGAAATCTAATGTAAACTATGGAGTAGGATGATAATGATCTGTCTGTGTAGATGCCTCAGTTGAATCAAATATACTATTCTAGTGGTGAATGTGGATAACGGGGAAGGTTATGCATGTGTAGGACAAGGGATATGTGGAAAAAATCAGTGCCTTCCTCTCAAGGTGGCTAATTCAGAACCTAAAGTGCTCTAAAAGATTTGATTTTAATATTTTAAAGATAATAGTACTTATTTAGACCTTGTCTCATGCCAAAAGCAGACTGCACCATAACTCTGAGAACACTGGAGACCTCAAGTAAAAATTATTTGTAAATACTATAAATGTGTGAATAAAGTTAAAGACTTTTCTCCTCAAAATATAACTTCCTAGGAAAATAAAGAGCTTATATTCAAATCCTTTTTGTATCAAAGGATAGATTCACTCTAATACAATAGCTTCAAAGGACCCAAATCTGTGCTAATTTGAGATGTTTTAGAAGTCAGTTCCCAGAACTGTACATTTACGGTTTGAATCCTCCACTATCAAGAATAATCAGTGTTTTGTCTGTTTAATGCCAGGGAGCAACAGTCTATTTGCCAAACAGAAAACCTGGGGCAAAGCATGAGCTCAGCCCTGTTAAAAAAAATGTGTACTTGTGTGTATATGTGTACTTGTGTGTGTGTATAGAACAGAGACTTAAAGAATATGTGCCAAAATACTGACTATGATTACCAATATCCATAATTATATTTCATATTAAATTTCTATGTATTTCCTTAGTCAGAAAACAACTCATAATAAATGTGATTATTGAAGTGCAAAAAAAAATCAATTTACAGAATAAATAAGAAAACCAAAGGCTTGAGAAATATACCATGTTCATGGATCAGAAGAATCAATATAGTGAAAATGAGTATTACCACCCAAAGCAGTCTATAGATTCAATGCAATCCCTATCAAGCTACCTACAGTATTTTTCACAGAACTAGAACAAATAATTTCACAATTTGTATGGAAATACAAAAAAACTCAAAGAGCCAAAGCAATCTTGAGAAAGAAGAATGGAACTGGAGGAATCAACCTGCCTGACTTCAGATTATGCTACAAAACTACAGTCCTCAAAACAGTATGGTACTGGCACAAAGACAGAAATATAGATCAATGGAACAAAATAGAAAGCCCAGAGATAAATCCATGCACCTATGGATACCTTATCTTTGACAAAGGAAGCAAGAATATACAATGGAGAAAAGACAATCTCTTTAACAAGTTGTGCTGGGAAAGCTGGTCAACCACTTGTAAAAGAATGAAACTAGAACACATTCTAACACCTTACACACACACACACACACACACACACACACACACACACACACACACACACACAAAAAAAAAAAAAACCTCAAAATGGATTAAAAATCTAAATGTAAGACCAGAAACTATGAAACTTCAAAAGGAAAACATAAGCAAAACACTCTCTGATGTAAATCACAGCAGGATCCTCTATTACTCACCTCCAAGAGTAATGGAAATAAAAGCAAAAATAAACAAATGGGACCTAATTAAACTTAAAAGCTTTTGCACAATGAAGGAAACTATAAGCAAGGTGAAAAGACAGCCTTCAGAATGGGAGAAAATAATAGCAAATGAAGCAACTGACAAAGAATTAATCTCAAAAATATACAAGCGGCTCATACAGCTCAATTCCAGAAAAATAAGTGACCCAATCAAAAGATGGGCCTAAGAACTAAACAGACATTTCTCCAAAGAAGGCATACAGATGGCTAACAAACACACGAAAAGATGCTCAACATCACTCATTGACAGAAAAATGCAAATTAAAACCACAATGAGGTACCATCTCACACTGATCAGAATGGCTACTATCAAAAAGTCTACAAAGAATAAATGCTGGAGAGGGTGCAGAGAAAAGGAACCCTTTTACACTGTTGGTGGGAATGCAAACTAGTACAGCCACTGTGGAGAACAGTGTGAAGATTCCTTAAAAACTGGAAATAGAACTGCCATACGACCCAGCAATCCCACTGCTGGGCATACACACCGAGGAAACCAGAACTGAAAGAGACATGTGTACGCAATGTTCTTTGCAGCACTGTTTAAAATAGCCAGGACATGGAAAGCAACCTAGATGTCCATCGGCAGACGAATGGATAGAAAGCTGTGGTACATATACACAATGGAATATTACTCAGATATCAAAAAGGATGCATTTGAATCAGTTCTAATGAGATGGATGAAACTGGAGCCTATTATACAGAGTGATGTAAGTCAGAAAAACACCAATACTGTATATTAACACATATATATGGAATTTAAAAAGATGATAATGATGACCCTCTATGTGAGACAGGAAAAGAGATACAGATATAAAGAACAGACTTTGGGACTCTATGGGAGAAGGCAAGGGTGGGATGATTTGAGAGAATAGCATTGAAACATGTATATTACCATATGTGAAATAGATCACTAGTCCAAGTTTGATGCATGAAACAGGGCGCTCAAAGCCAGTGTACTTGGACAACTCTGAGGGATGGGATGGGGAAGGAGGTGGGAGAGGAGTTCTGGATGGGAGACACATGTCTCCCAAGGCTGATTCATGTCAATGTATGGCAAAAACCACTGCAATATTGTAAAGCAGTTAGCTTCCAATTAAAATAAATAAATTAATTTTAAAAATAATAATAAAAGAAAACCAAAGGCTTAAAACCAGTCTATTCATTTTGTCTGGGGATTAGAATCCAGAATTGACAATGTTGAACTATATTGTAAACAATTTTTAAATATTACTTTCATGTGTACCATTGTGAGGGTTATTATGGAAAGAGCACAAATATATACCTATTGGATGAATTTTAAAAAGTCAAACACCTGTCTTAATCCAAAGTTTACAGCCTTGGATTTATTGACATTTTAGACCAGCAAACCGTGTTGTGGGGACTGTCCTGTGCATTGTAGCATGTTTACGAGCTTCCAGCACACTAAATACCAATAACATCCTGCTCCCAGTTCTGATGTGATGGTCAAAAATGTCTTTAGACTTTGCCAAATGTTTCCTTGGGCACAAAATCACACATACACCCCACTGAAAACTACTACCTTAAAGTTACATGAATAAATTATATGACCTTATGATGATCTAGAGGAGTGGGATGGGGGGTAGGCAGAAGGCTTAAGAGGAAGGGGATATATATAGACACATGGCTGATTCATATTTTTGTAAAGCAGAAGCTAACACAACATTGTAAAGTATTTAAATTCCAATAAAAATGAAAAAATCTTTTCTGAATCCATTATGATAATTATGTACTCCCTTTTAGAAAATGAACTACAATCTAAAATATTTAAATAAATTTGAATATATATATATATACATATATATATATATACTCAATATTATAACTCCAAAAGACTATAAGAGGATGCATAAACAAATATGTCGCTGATTGGATAACTGTGAAATATAAAAATCTCTGTAAAATGAGATATGCCATTATGCACTAATATCTAGCCCTTTCTTCCTATAGCTAATGAGCATGGACATGAAAGAAACACACTGACTAAGGCCTATGGTTTTCCAACAAAAGATAAAATCCAAGTGGAAAAAAATTAATTCCAAACCCAATTACATATCAAGTGGTGCTTTAGAAATGCTTAATATTTTTAAACTAAGACTTTAAAAAACAGACAAGAGTGTCTATTTTAAGAAACAAAATTAATCCCAATGAGATCTGGAATCTTATAATTCCATGAAATCTTAAATTTGTACCAATTTCTTTCTTTATGCTTTGAGAAAATGGAAAGCATTTCACAAATTACATAGTGACAAGTCAGATTTTAGTCAGACTCTGTCCTGACATTTCCTTCTCCAGGAAATCAACCAATAGCCAGCTCTGTATGATAGCTTAATTGTGCCAGTTTCTAGGTTTTGGTTTGATTGTGCCATGAAATTGGCTCATAATTCAGTAGAGAATATACAGAACCCTCCTGAATGAGGATGGTGTTTGACTTGGTTATTAAGTAACTTCTTTTTTTCCTCACGTCCACTGCTTGAGTTAGTTCCATGGATTCTTCTGCACTATTGTCTTCAAGATTACAATATTAGATTCCAGATCCCCTGTTGCAGACACTGCTGGTGGCCTGCCCAATACTCTTTCTTTCTCTCTCCTTCTACATTGCATGTGCTGCATGCTAAGTCACTTCAGATGTGTCTGACTCTGCAACCCTATGGACTGTAGTCTGCGAGGATCCCCTGTCCATGGGATTCTCCAGGCAAGAATACTGGAGTGGGTTGCCATACCCTCCTTCAGGGGATCTTTCCAACCTAGGTATCAAACCTGCATCTCTTATGTCTCCTGCATTGGCAGACAGATTCTCTACCACTAATGCCACCTGGGAAGCTCTCTTCTACATTAATGGCCTTTTATCCTCCCCCCTAGAGTGGCAATGAGTCTCACTAAAACATTCTTTTTTCCAGTCTCCCTTGAAGCTAGGATATCTATTAGCAGAAGTCTAATCAGTAAGATGTGATTAGATATCTTTTGGGAGGTCATAAGATCTTTTTTTCTAAGAGAAAATCCTTTGGGTTTTTGCTCTTGGCCCTTAACCCTTGTTCCTTTTTCTTGTCCAAAATGTTAATGCAATACCTAGAGCAGTAGCAGACACTTTGTGATCATAAGCATAAAAGAGTAAGGATGACAGAGAAAATACAGAGATTCTGCGTCACTGCAAAATCTTGAACAGTGACACCAGTTCTCAACTGTCTACTGCAGATTCTTCATCACATGATTAAAGTTCCCCCTGACCTGCCTACACTCTGCATGTTGCCTGATTTACATAGTGCAATCCCTCATTTGTCTACTGTTTATTTCTGCTTTCTTGTTCTGTGACTTAACCCTAGCCCTATTCAGTGGGACATGTAAGTATCTCCTATTCTGGGGACTATCATTATTGTACACCATTTCCCTACAGTGCACCTCTTCTGCCACATGGCAACACCCAGCACCAGTTGTTTTATACATGTTGGATCCATTACCTTCAAGCACTTGATCCTGGCCAAGCTTCCCCAGAAGTTACTCCACACAAGTTGTCAGAGTCATGTTTCCCAGCTGGAGTCAATTCCACCTAAGTTATATCCGACTTATCTGGAAAGATGTCAGCCCCGTGAGTCACTTGGTCCTCCTCATTACTTTACTTGAGAATTTTTGTTTCATAAATAAACTTTTTATCTTTGTTCTAGCTGTAAAATAGATCTTGAATGGGGGTAATTTTGACCCCAGGAAAATATTTAGCAATGTTTAGCAACATTTTTTACTGTCACAGGGTTGGGTTGGAAGAGTAACCACAGCATCTAGTGGGTAGAGGCAAGGGATGCTGCTAAATATCCTAGAATGCACAAGAAGAACAGCTTCGCACCGCAAAGAACCACCCAATACAAAAGATCAATAGTACTGAGGCTGAGGTAGTCTGCTCTAGGGCAGATGATTTTTAACTTAGCTGCTCGTTAAAATGAAATGGAAAATTTTAAAATAGTCTCTCTACAGCAGGGCTCAACCCCCAGAGATTACAAAATAACAGTTCTGGAATGATGCTCACACTATTTGAAAATTTCCCAACTGACAGCCAACACTGAAAACCACTGAGGCAAGCATAACCCTGAGTCTGGTGTACCGGCTGTTAGAGAGTTGGCTGGGGATAGTGAAGATAGTGTCTAAGCCGAAAGCAAGGCAGGAAACACAGAAAGTGGGCAAAGAATGAGAGCCATAAGAGGGTTTTCTGTGAGGGTAGTAATCCCAAGGTGAAAAGCCAGGAAGGGAAGGAAAGATTACCTAAGAAAGTGCTGTGTGTATCAAGAAAAAAAGTTCAAGGATCTAGTTACAGCATAAATAACTCAAAGGTGTTGGAAACCCTCATTTTAAAATTACTAAAGTATATGTCTGGTTATACATCTATAGTTATAGTTTTATGTTTATACCTACTACTATCTAGTTGTCCTTTTATAGCCCTGACTATAAGAATGATGCAGATGGATAAATAAGAGAAGCTGTATGCCAGGGTACAAATTGGACTAAACTCTTATTAAAAATTATTTAATATTGTTGTATTATACCACATCAACAATTTTATAAAAACTGAAAGCCAAACTAATATGACTTAGTGTTAAAATTTTGAAAAAAAAATGAACAAAATATGTAGAGTATACAGAGTATCAGCTTACAGAAACAACTATCATTTTCTGAAAATTATTTATTCATTCATTCATAGTGATAGTGTAACTTGATGGCTTAATAGTACTGAGCAGGAGTCAAAATGTCTTTTCCACTTTCATTTTAACATCCTGACTTCAAACAGCCCTGCCATAAATACCTCACAATCCAAAATGGGTATAATGTTTCCCTCAGCTTAAAACCACTAGCTTATTTTCATCTCACACACACAAAAAAACAGAGTTTAATGTCACATTGTTCCAGTGTAACACAGAATATTGCATTTACTTTGAGTACAAGATTTTTATCAATGAATCCACACCCTGAATCTCTGTACTCAGGGATTTTTCTTTCAAATTCGCGTTAACATAGTTCAGTTAAATGTGGTGATTGCTTGGGCAAATTCACAGGACTGTAGTTAAGTTTGTTATATATGGCTAAACCTATCTTCATTTTGCAGTGTCTACAGCTTGTATTACACCTTTGACTTCCATTTAGTTTCATAATTCATTTGAAATACAGTTGTGAAATGAAAATCTGTGGCTGTAATATTCCAATGCTAATTAAGTAATAGCCAGTTTCTTTGCTCAAGGATGTTTTTCACTAAAGATTGATACATAGATCTCTGACAGTAAAATGATTAAGTCTAACACTTCATTTTTTATCCTTATGAGCAATTCATCAACTATCAGTAAAATCTTGTTTGCAGCACTGAAAGTGGGCCACTTGATCAAATTCATCGTGTATATTCCAAAATATACAGTAAATGAACTACTGGAATAAGCAATAACAGTATATTCACTATGTTCTTCAGTTGCTTTTCATCCAGCCCAGTGGTTTTTCAGTAACATTTTACCAAAATCTACAGTAAGAAATTCACTTTCCCTTGCAATCCAGGATATATAAGTGAAGCAAATTTTCCCATGAAACATATCCTTAATGCATGAAAGGCATTGTAATATTTTCCATTCTGTAGTTATAAATTTTTAAAAGTCCCTGCCACTAATTAGTGAATTTCAACCTGTAATTGGAAAAACACTAAATAAGATCACATAAAAGAAGCTTACAGAACATGAAGGAAAATTTTGAAAACAGGCAAAAAAAGAACAATGAACCATGGAAAGGGAGATTACTAACATTGAACAATATAATGAATATTTCAACATTTTCTTAAAGACTCAACATTATGTGATATACTTTTAAATATAATATAGTTATGCTTCAGGATGATGTACTATGCCATAGGGCAGTGTACTATGCCAAATATTACATTGTATCCCATTGTTAACATTTTCTAAATTATTCTGTTTAATTTTCTAGTTTACTTGGCACTAGTGATAAAATATCCACCTGCCAATGTGGGAGATGCAGGTTCCATCCCTGGTTGGAGAAGATGCCCTGGAGTAGGAAATGGCAACTCACTTCAGTATTCTTGCCTGGAAAATTGCATGGACGGAGGAGCCTGGCAGACTACAGTCTATGGGGTTGCAAAGAGTTGGACATGACTGAGCAACTAAGCATACACACACCAACACTTATCTAGTCTTAATTAGTCATACCAAAACTCCAAAACTGAAAAACTGAGATTTTCCTTTTCATTCTGACATTCTATCTTTACAGCTAACTGTGGTTAATAAAGGACTGAAAAAACAGTTATAACAAAGTTCATGAAGAAATATCTAAGTAGCAAAATAGATACATCTTCAGTGTTAATTAAGAAGATCCCAACTCACAAAACATATGCCCAAAGAATGAACTATATTTGACAACAAAAAATAATTAGCACACACATATGTGAGAGGAAATCTTATTTGTTTGTCTTATTGATAAAGGTATTTGTCAAATAACTAAATGATTTCATTTCATGTAACTGATAGCCTATCATGAATATTTTAATTATCTATGAAACATTCACCTATTCCAGAGAAAATGTTCAATAAATAAGTTGGCATTGTTATTAAAGTTAAATGGTATTAAGATTCTTATGAGATTTTTCCTTCATTAGATGTACTTATAGAAATTAACAGCATAACTATTTCCAAAAGAAACTAATTATAATTATACAAACAGCTTAAAACTATGCCTATAATTTTCTCTTATTTTAATTATTATAATATCAAATGGTCTATACATGTACATGAAATGATAGGAAAAAGATTCCTTAAGAGATTTCAGAGCAAAAGAATATGCAATTTTTATCAGCAGCTTCTTAACATTCATTTTAATTTAGATCAGTCTTTTGAAAGCAAACTGCCGTCTTATCCTCTGCTTATCAGTCTTTTTTACTAGGTAGATTCTCTATGATTTTATACCTTCATATCTTTCTATGGATTTGTTTTCATTTCTTCATGCATCTTCATTTCACATTAGGCTTTCTCTCCAGAGTAATATCAGATTATTCAGATAAAAAATTATGAAAATTTAAATTATGCTTTAAGAACCATTCTCTTTAATTACTAATATATAAAATTCAAGATACTATATGATATAAAGTCATGTTTTCTTTTTCTATTATCAAACTCTTCAGCTATTTTTAAATAAAAATTTTTTCAGAAGCCAAAATTTATGCATCAAACCATGTGAAAGTTTTAGAGTTGGATCACATTCATATAATGGTGATTGTGACCTTGTGTAGGAAAAACAGAGCCGCTGATGTTGTTGTTGATCAGTCGCTAAGTTGTGTCCGACTCTTTCGGATCCCAAGGACTGCAACACACCAGGCTTCCCTGTGCTTCACCCTAGATACTTTTTAACATTCTCCTACTGACGTTTAGGATATGTTTCCTTTAGCTGGGAATTTAGAGTAAGATTAAGAATTTGAAGGTACACTAATTTCTTAACAGAGAATATATATTTTCAGCTGTATTTAAGAACAAAAAGAAAAACTAAGAGTATCCAACATCAATACCACTGACTTGGCACAGCAATGAAAGTGTCAAATATGTGAAACTCCAGGAAAGATGTCACTATTCTCAGATAATATACCTACATTTATTTTAAAAACTTTGCATAGTTTCAAATATATGCACATATACATGAGTGTATGTACAAATATGCATGTTTATACATACTAGCTTTTATTTGTTTTTGAAAGACTTATTACCTTCCAGTTAATAAGTTTCAGGTGTTTTCATATTTCATAATATATATGCAATTATGTTAAGGTAAAAGCTGACAAGCAAGGTGTGAGTTCCACTGGGCCCTGGAAGTAATGACTGTTGGCCTTTGTATAACCTTCTACTCTCAACACTTCCACAAACACACACACACTGAGTCAACCTCTGTCATCACTTACTCACTCACAACTCCGAAGCTGAATTGGGCCCTGAGCAGCACAAACTGAGATTCCCCAGGGAGTCAATTAGAATTACACAGTAACTGCACGGGACAACATCTGGACATGGAATTATAGCCAAGATGGTGGCTGCCGACTTTGTTTTAGCATGTCCATATTGCTCTCATGACTTCTGACAAAGGGTGAGGTAAGATGTTCAAGCAATTAAAGACCGTTTGAAGCTGGCATTTAATATTGACATCGGAGGTATGCTTCAGCATTTGAAAAGCAGAGACGCTATTTATAACTTTACCATAAATTTAATTTGATGACTTTCCCACTATGGCAATTCATATGGACAAATCAATATCAAAACTTAAATGAAAACTACTGAGTAGAGTCAGAGAAAAAATAAAACAAAAACAACTCCATGTAGAGTCATAGAAGTTTACTAGTCCAGCAGACACCAACCGATGTTAAATAAAATCATTTACGGCTAACTCAGTTTAGTTTTACATAATACTAGAATTACTTTGTCTAAAATAAGTTTAAAATTTGGCATATAACTTTAGTAATTTAATTATATTTAATAAAAATCATCTGTGATTGAAAGACTACAAGTTTTTATTTATTTATTTTCAATTGAAAGATGATTGCTTTACATATTGCCTTGGTTTCTGCCATATACAACATAAATCAGCTATAGGTATACATATGTGAAAGACTACAACTTTTAATTGACTAGATAATTTAATTATATATATATATATATCCTCAACTTTGTTTCAAATCCAGTTTTCAAAAATGGTGATCAAAATTTGCACAAATACTAATTTTTCTTTATTCAGGTGTCTCCTTTTTGATAACTTTCCTCATGATCCTTTTTAAAATTTCATTACCTCTTTCCACAACACCCGAAATCACTGCCTCCACATATTTTTATCACAACTACCACCACCAAACGTTCTACATGTTTTCTGTTGTGTTTTGTCTATCTTCTTCTACTAGAACATAGTCTTCAATCTTTTTGGTCTTCTATTCATTTGTATATCATCAATACCTAGAACAGGGTCAACACATGAAAAACGCTAAATGAATATTTGTAAATGAATATTTGTGAATGAATAAACAAAAAATCACTTTCTATAGACAAGGGATTTTACCTAATATCTGGCATGTCTGATTTTGGATGTGGTAAAACTGATAATAACAGTTTAACTCAATACATTTTTCACTAGTTAAGGTGAAGTAAGCACATCCTACCCAATCTCTTCTAATGACTGCAGCTATGATATCTGGAGAGAATGCCTGAAGCCACCATTTGAGGAGTCTGGAAAGGAAATAATAACCAGAAATTGCAGTAGAAAAGAGTTAAAGGGCCACAAATCCAGTAGTGAATTTATCTTTTTTCCCCTTTTCATATCTAGAGGCTTGTACTCAAGGCAAAAGCCCAGAAGTAGGCTTTAGCACAGAGAGAGTCCTAGGATAAACCCTCCAGTTCAAGTTTGATGCATGGAAAATAAATGTTATTTTCCAGTGCACATGAAACTTTCATCATAATAGATCATATCCTAGGATTAAACAAATCTTAACATATTTAAAGGAATTCATATCATATGAAGTATGTTTTTAAACTATAATGAAATTAAACTTAAAACCAATAACAAAAGATACAGAAGATTCACAGAAACTAAAAAGCATATATACTTTTAAACGCCTCAAGATAAAAGAGGAAACCTCAAAGGAAATTAGAAAATATTGTGAACTACAAAAAAAATGAAATTCAACACATAAAAATTTGTAGCATGTAGCTAAAACTGTTTCCCTTTTAAACGACTAAACAGGGAAACACTGTTTTAAAAGTCAAATGTTCTACTGCAGAAGAACTATTTCAAACGAATAACCAAAGCTTTAACTATAAGATACTAGAAAAAGAAGAGGAAACTAAGCCCAGAGCAAGCAGAAGAAAAGAAATAAAAGAGACAGAACAGAGATATGTGAAGTGGGTGCCTATATGATTCCATTTATAAAACATGCTCAAAAGACAAAACCATAATGATGGTGAATAGATCACAGGTAGCCTGGGATTAGGGATAGGGAGAGTAACTACAAAGGGATACTATGGGGATTTGGGGAGGATGATGGAATTTTCTATATACAAACTAAGGTGATGGTTATGCAAATCTGTACATGTATTAAATTTCATAGAACTGCACACTAAAAATGCCAGTTTTACTGCATGTTAATTAAAAAGATAATTTTAAAGCAATATTACTTTAAAACGTATTAATATATTTATTCTGTTAAAGAGGGGATATAAGAACTTTATAAATGTAAAATATGATATTAATTCTCAATTCAAGCGTTAGCTTTCAGATTACTGACTTAAGAACCTTTCTGTAATCTCCTAAAGCCTTGTGTCCCTTATTCTAAAGGCAGGGATAGTACCACTACCATTAAGAGCTGTAATGTGCAATGCTCATCTGAATGGTACCTGGTTGAATGGAGATTCACCCCCTCTACTACTCAAGAAATCTTTCCAAAGTATCTGAAGACCTTATACTTAAATCACACTCAAGAAAAACTTATCTACATTTATTCTAGAGAATACTCTGCTGTAATATTTTAAAAGAAAGTTAAAATAGGCATGTTTCACCAAATGGCTACCAATAATTTTAAGAGAAAACTGCCTAGTTTGAAATTTGTGTACTCACAGGTGTGGTATAGGTCAATAAAATATGCTCCTTCTCTAGAAAGAAATATAATCAATAATAAATAGATTCATCCAAGGTTTTTTCCTATTCTTTTTGTTTTTGTTGTTGTTTTGTCCTGATAAATCATTCTGAAACACAATTATGTATTATAAATATGTGTTTAGAATTGGGAAGATTTACTATTAATATATCGATAAACTACTTTATGGTTTCTCTATCTCAATAGTTTCAAAATGTGGACAAGTGAATATTTTTCACTCATTACCATAAGTTTTCTTCCCTTGACTCTTCAAAGTTCTCTATCCTCAATCTTTTAAAATCATGAATAGATGTCTCCTTTAATCTTGAGCAAAGGCAAATAGTTATTTCAGCTGTCTCTCAATAAACCTTCTGAATTAACATGTGACTTGTAGAGTTGAAAATTATGCTAAACAATTCAATAAACTTCACTGGTGAACATGAGAGTTAAATTGTCAACTTATTATAAATATGGACTGGAAAATTATTTTAAACTGCTATTTTTGCTCACACTAGAATAGAATTTAATGCACGTCTCACTGTAGTCTGTAAAATCAGCACACAAAATAAGCTGGTGAAATTACCCTTTCAAATTTTACATAAATAAAAAATAATAAATCATCCAGTACCAAAATTTATTTACAATTATGGATTTATACAGATGAATTTTTAAAGCATTCTACCAGAAAATGGAAACCAAAAGATTGGCTCAAATAAAAACTAAATCAAAATAATTACCTCCTGAATTACTTCTTTACATATGTGTATTATATTTTCCAAGGACATTATAAACTGTATCTGGCAGAACAGGAGAAATCTTGAAATCAAAATAGAAGTCTCAGTTATAACTGAATACTTTTGTGTCATACAGAGAGATAAACTGTACTTAAACTGGGAATTTAATTAACTTACATGAGTAAAATTTTAGAAGTAGTGCAGACCTTTTATCATGATCTTACATCTTAATGTTACCATGGACCAAATCCTCTCTGCCTTTCCACGTTACTTTTCATACTGTTGCCTTATCCTTAGGCTCATACGAGGCCTCTTCTCAAAAGTTCTAGAACACTCTCTCTGATTGGAATCAAATTGGCTAGGAAAATCATATTTCATATTCTCAAGCCATAAAATTCTATCCTATGGAAGAAAAAAATGTCTTCTAGTAACTTCTTTGAAAAAAAAAGAATTAAGTTTTCTCTTTCCCCAAATTCTTCTTGCTTCTCTTTGCCCAGATTGTGTCACAGGCCTATTTATGAGGGTTGGGGTGGGGGAACAAAGGAGTTACAGCTTGTCTTCCAAGGAGCAAGCATCTTTTAATTTCATGGCTTCAGTCACCATCCACAGTGATTTTGGAGTCCAAGAAAATAAAGTCTGTCACTGTTTCCATTGTTTCCGCATCTATTTGCCATGAAGTAATGGGCTTTATCAGAGAAGGCAATGGCATCCCACTCCAGTACCCTTGCCTGTAAAATCCCATGGACGGAGGAGCCTGGTAGGCTTCAGTCCATGGGATCGCGAAGAGTCGGACCTGACTGAGCGACTTCACTTTCACTTTTCACTTAAATGTATTGTAGAAGGAAATGGCAACCCACTCCAGTGTTCTTGCCTGGATAATCCCAGGGATGGAGGAGCCCGGTAGGCTGCCATCTCTGGAGTCGCACAGAGTCGGACATGACTGAAGCGACTTAGAAGCCGCAATGGGCTTTATTTTCTTGGTCTCACTGCAGTTGGTGAATCCAGCCATGAAATTAAAAGATGATTGCTCCTTGGAAGAAAAGCTATGCCAAACCTAGACAGCATAGTAAAAAGCAGAGACATTACTTTGCCAACAAAGGTCCTTCTAGTCAGTTCAGTTCAGTTTAGCCGCTCAGTGGTGTCTGATTCTTTGCAACCCAATGAACCGCAGCACGCCAGGCCTCCCTGTCCAACACCAATTCCCAGAGTCCACCCAAACTCATGTCCATTGAGTTGGTGATGCCATCCAACCATCTCATCCTCTGTCGTCCCCTTCTCCTTCTGCCTTCAATCTTTCCCAACATCAGGGTCTTTTCCAATGAGTCAGCTCTTCCCATCAGGTGGCCAAAATATGGGAGTTTCGGCTTCAACATCAGTCCTTCCAATGAAAACCCAGGACTGATCTCCTTTAGGATGGACTGGTTGGTCTGCTTGCAGTCCAAGGGAGTCTCAAGAGTCTTCTCCAACACCACAGTTCAAAAGCATCAATTCTTCAGCACTCAGCTTTCTTTATAGTCCAAGTCTCACATCCATATATGACTAATGGAAAAACAATAGCCTTGACTAGATGGAACTTTGCCACCAAAGTAATGTCTCTGCTTTTTAATATGCTATCTAGGTTGGTCATAACTTTCCTTCTAAGGAGTAAGCGTCTTTTAATTTCATGGCTGCAATCACCATCTGCAGTGATTTTGGAGCTCAAAAAAAGTAAAGTCAACCACTGTTTCCCCATCTGTTTGCCATGAAATGATGGGACCAGATGCCATGATCTCAGTTTTCTGAATGTTGAGCTTTAAGCCAACTTTTTCACTCTCTTCTTTAACTTTCATCAAGAAGCTCTTTAGTTCTTCATTTTCTGCCATAAGGGTGGTGTCATCTGCATATCTGAGGTTATTGATATTTCTCCCAGCAATCTTGATTCTAGCTTGTGCTTCATCCGTCTAGTCAAGGCTATGGTTTTTCCAGTAGTCATATATGAACGTGAGAGTTGGACTGTAAAGAAAGCGGAGAGCTGAAGAATTAATGCTTTTAAACTGTGGTGTTGGAGAAGACTCTTGAGAGTCTCTTGGATGGCAAGGAGATCAGAACAGTCAATGCAAAAGGACATCAGTCCTGAATATTCATTGGAAGGACTGATGCTGAAGCTGAAATTCCAATAATTTGGCTATCTGATGTGAAGAACTGACTCATTGGAAAAGACCCTGATGCTGGGAAATATTGAAGGCGGGAGGAAAAGGGGATGACATAGGATGAGACGGTTACATGGCATCACTGACTTGATGGATATGAGTTTGAGTAAGCTCTGGGAGATGGTGATGGATAGGGAGGTCTGGCATGTTACAGTCAATGGGGTCACAAAGAGTCAGATATGATTGAGCAACTGAACTAAACTGATTGGAATGGATGCCATGATCTTCGTTTTTTGAATCTTGAGTTTTAATCAGCTTTTTCA
Source organism: Okapia johnstoni (assembly GCA_024291935.2). Lineage (NCBI taxonomy): Eukaryota > Metazoa > Chordata > Mammalia > Artiodactyla > Giraffidae > Okapia > Okapia johnstoni. Next base: position 32,051,638 of record CM044311.1, read on the forward strand.
CTCTCCTCTTTCCCTTTCATCAAGAAAATTCACTTTCATCATTCACTCTTTAGTTCTTCTTTGCAATCTGCCATAAGGATGATGTCATCTGCATATCTGAGGTTATTGATATTTCTCACGGCAATCTTGATTCCAGCTTGTGCTTCACCCAGCCCAGCATTTCGCATGATGTGCTGAATATAAGTTAAATAAGCTGGGTGACAATATACAGCCTTGACTTATTCCTTTCCCAATTTGGAACCACTCCATTGTTCCATGTCCGGTTCTAATTGTTGCTTCTTGACCTACACACAGATTTCTCAGGGGGCAGGTTAGATGGTCTGTTATTCCAAACTCTTGAAGAATTTTCCACAGTTTGTTGTGTTACACACAATCAAAGGCTTTGACATAGTCAATAAAGCAGAAGTAGATATTTTTCTATAATTCTCTTGTTTTTTCTATGATTCAACAAATGTTGGCAATTTGATCTCTGGTTCCTCTGCCTTTTCTAAATCCAGCTTTAATATCTGGAACTTCTCGGTTCACATCCTGTTGAAGCATACCTTTGGAGAATTTGAGCATTACTTTGCTAGCATGTGAGATGAGAAGGCAATGGCATCTCACTCCAGTACTCTTGCCTGGAAAATCCCATGAACGGAGGAGCCTGGTAGGCTGCAGCCCATGGGGTCACTAAGAGTCAGATATGACTGAGCGACTTCACTTTCACTTTTCCCTTTCATGCACTGGAGAAGGAAATGGAAACCCACTCCAGTATTCTTGCCTGGAGAATCCCAGGGACGGCGGAGCCTGGTGGGCTGCCGTCTATGGGGTCGCACAGAGTTGGACATGATTGAAGCAACTTAGCAGAAGTAGCAGCAGCAGAGATGAATGCAATTGTGCAATAGTTTGAACATTCTTTGGCATTCCCTTTCTTTGGGATTGGAAAGAAAACTAACCTTTTGCAGTTCTGTGTCACTGCTGAGTTTTCCAAATCATTGGCATATTGAGTGCAGCACTTTTATAGCATCATCTTTTAGGATTTGAAATAGCTTTACTGGAATTCCATCTCCTACACTAGCTTTGTTCATAGTGATGCTTCCTAAGGCCCACTTGGCTGCATTCCAGGACGTCTGGTTCTAAGTGAGTGATCACACCATCAAGGTTATCTGGATCATTAAGATCTTTTTGGCATAGCTCTTCTGCGTATTCTGTGATATATATGATGTATATATATATAAAAAATTTATTTTTATATATAACAAAAAATACATACATATATATTAAAGCATGTGGATCACTTCTATATGAAAGAAGTTTCTATTCATAAACCAATCTAATTCCTCTTTCCCCAGAGATGTTAGGACAATCATTTGTATCCATAGTTCTTATAGAGGAATTTCCAAAAGGGACATTCTCTTGAATGGACTCTTTCTTAGAAGGAGTAATTATTGTTGATATAGCAAGTTAAATTCAGAAAATCAAATTTTTGTGTCTACACAAGACTTTGAATTCAGAAACAGGAAACACTTTCCACCTTAGTCTCATTAGTTGACAATATGTTCAGGAGGCCAAAATAATAAAACCTTTGTCCAAACCCCTATTTGCAAAGCTACAATTTTTAAGGTCAGGAAAAGTTTATAATGTTTCTGAATGAAATAAAAAGGTTCATCAAAATGTACTATAATTTATCCAATTATATTTTCATCAATGAAATAAAATACAGCCATTAACAAGAAAGGGTAAATTTTTAAGTGCTGAGATATAACTATCTACAGGCTATATTACTAAATGGAAAAAGCAAGCTAGAGAACAATGCATATAAAACTATTATATTTCTCATTTTAAAGAGAAAAAAAGGAGAAAGAGAATTTTACTCTGCTACATATATGAATTTCTGAGATGACTGTGGTATAAGGCCAGAAAGCAGGCAGGAGCCAATTATACAAGGCTCTGTGGCATTAATGAGAAATTAAGAGTTTACATTAAGAGAAAAATGAGCCACAAGAGGGTTTTAAGAGGAGATCAAACAATTTTACTTCAAATATTAAAGGAAAAGTGTATGAATTCCAATTCTGGACAAGTTAGAAAAACAGGAACTGGATATGGCCTTCCTTTTGAAACAACCAGAAGGGGGGAAAGTGTCAAAATATATGAATCAATGGTTTCCAAGGCAAAGGACAGTTATCCCTGAGAAATAGGAAACAATCTACCCTTTCACTGCCTTGTCTTCCCTCATAGCTCAGTTGGTAAAGAATCCACCAGCAATGCAGGAGACCCTGGTTCAATTCCTGGGTCAGGAAGATCCACTGGAGAAGGGATGGGCTACCCACTCCAATATTCTTAGGCTTCCCTTGTGGCTCAGCTGGTAAAGAATCTGCCTGCAATGTGGGAGATCTGGGTTGGATCCCTGGGTTGGGAAGATCCCCTGGAGAGGGAAATAGCTACCCACTCCTGTATTCTGGCCTGGAGAATCCCATGGGCTATACAGTCCATGGGGTCACAAAGAGTTGGACACAACTGAGCAACTTTCACTGTCACTACCTGGAGAGATTGCAGACTACAATGAAGGGAGGGGGGAAAGCAGGTAGAGCTGGGTAGCTGCCTTGAGTTGAGGAAATGAAGTTATGTATTTAGGGAGACCAAGGAGGCTAGAGTTTGCAGGTCATAGTAATGATAGAAGAGGACTATCCACAAAGAGAGTGCTTCCCAGGAGGTGTTAGTGGTAAAGAATCCACTTGCTAATGCAGGAGACATAAGAGGTGTGGGTTAGATCCCCGTGACAGGAAGATCACTTGGCGCGGTGCTTGGCAGCCCACCCCAGTATTCTTGCCTGGAGACTCCCATGGACATAGGAGTCTGGCAGGCCACCATCCATAGAGTCACAGAGTTTGACACAACTGAAAAGATTTAGCATGCATGCATGCATAGAGAATCCAAGAGACCTGAATATTGTCTCTTTAGAATATTCAAGAGTATTGATGATTGCATGCACGGGAAGAAACTACTCAATTTTGGGGTAAGAACAATGCAAACACATAGGAGGGAAGAGTGACCAGATATCACATAGGGTGAGCAATAGTGCCTTTTCCCAGTATCCAGCTAGAATAATTCACAATTCATGGAGGATTAAGCAGAGTATTCAAGAAGATCTTGCCTCAGAACTGGAGAGAGATTAGCCCTAGACTGATTCCTCGTCTGCAACTGCCCAGAAAAATCACAAAAGCAAGACTAGAAAAGAATCAAACTCTTTTCTAGAAACTTAACCACATTCCAGAACTCAAGAATATTTATAGGAATACAAGAATATCTAGCACTCAACAAAATAAAATTTACCAGCCTGCGTCTAACCAAATATTACGAGGCATAAAAGGAAGCAGGAAAACACAACTTGTAATGAGAATAATCAATTAGCTGAAATTTAGCTAGAACTAACACATATGTAATAATTAGGAAACAGGAAAATTAGAAGTTACTATCATTATATTTCACATATGCTAAAAGTTAGTAGAGACATGAAAACCCTAAACAGCACATGTAAAACTCCCGGAGATGAAAACTACAAAATCTGATACAAAAAATCCACTGAATAGAAATAACAACACTATGTGTGCTCAGTCACTCAGTCGTGTTTGACTCTTTGTGACCCCATGAATAAGTAGCCTGCCAGGCTCATCTGTCCATGGGATTTTCCAGCAAGAATTAGTAGAGTAGGTGGTCCTTTCTTTCTTCAGAGAACAACAGTATAAACCAGTTCATACATTGATGAGCTTGAATACATAATAATAGGAAAATGAAACACAGAGAGAGAAAAGAGTTTTTAATAAGGGCATCAGCCTCCATTGAGAGAACTTCAAGCATCCTTATAAACACGTAATTGTAACCAGTGATAGAAAGGAGAGGGGACGATAGGTAAATTATTTGAAGAAGTAACGAGGAAAATTTGTCCAATTTTGATGAAAACTATACACTCACAGAGTGAAACAGCTCAGTAAACTCCAAGCCCAAGAAAAATGAGAAAAAAAAAAACACACAATAAGGCATGTCATAAACTGATAAAAATGAATAACAAAGAGATAATCCAACAGGAAGTAAGATGAAAAAAGACATTCACAGAAGAAAAAATATATATACAGTAAATTTCTCATTGAAGATAATGTAAACAAGAATATAGTAGGGCAATCACTTAAAGTATTTTAAAAAATCCACCTAGAATTTTAATCTCAGAAAAAAATATTTTTCAGGAACAGGACAAAAAAAAAAAATTATAGATGCACAAAAGCAGAAACAATTCATTGCCAGCAGATGAATACTGTAAGAAATGTGAAAGGAAATCCCTCTGACAGAAGGAAAGTGACTCCAGGTAGAAATAGAAATCTACAAAAAAACTATAAAATACTAATTATGTGGATAAATCTGTATAATTTTTCTTATTATTTAAATATCTTCAAACAATAATTCACTATAACAATATGTAAATGATGTAGATATTACAACATATACAGAACAAAATATCTTACAATGAGGCAGAGGTTGGAGGGGAGAAATAGAAGTAATCTGTTAAAAGGTTCTTTTACCATAGGTATCACTTTATATATATAACTTTATAATACTACATATATATATGTTAGTCACTCAGTCGTGTCTGACTCTTTGTAACCCCATGGACTTTAGCCCAATAGGCTCCTCTGTCCAAGGAATTCTCCAGGCAAGAATACTGGAGTGGGTTGCCATTTCTTTCTCCAGGGGATCTTCCCAACCCAGAGACTGAAACCAAGTCTCCCTCATTGCAGGGAGTCTTTTTACCAACTGAGCCACCAGGGAAGCCCTTACACACACACACACACACAGATCACATGAAGAGAGACTGTGAAAAGTTAAATATATACTCATCAGTTTAGTTCAGTTTATTTCAGTCACTTAGTCATGTCCGACTTTTTGTGACCCCATGAATTACAACACACCAGGCCTCCCTGTCCATCACCAGCTCCCGGAGTTTACCCAAACCCATGTCCATTGAGTTGGTGATGCCATCCAACCATCTCATCCTCTGTCGTCTCCTTCTCTTCCTGCCCCCAATCTAACCAGCATTAGGGTCTTTTCCAATGAGTCAACTCTTCGCATGAATGGCCAAAGTATTGGAGTTTCAGCTTCAACATCAGTCCTTCCAATGAACACCCAGGACTGATCTCCTTTAGGATGGACTGGTTGGATCTCCTTGCAGTCCAAGGGACTCTCAAGAGTCTTCTCCAACACCACAGTTCAAAAGCATCAATTCTGCGGCACTCAGCTTTCTTCACCGTCCAACTCTCACATCCATACATGACCACTGGAAAAACCATAGCCTTGACTAGACGGACTTTTGTTGGCAAAGCAATGTCTCTGTTTTTAAATATGCTATCTAGGTTGGCCATAACCTTCCTTCCAAGGAGTAAGCGTCTTTTAATTTCATGGCTGCAATCACCATCAGCAGTGATTTTGGAGCCCAAAAAAATAAAGTCTGACACTGTTTCCACTGTTTCCCCATCTATTTCCCATGAAGTGATGGGACCAGATGCCATGATCTTAGTTTTCTGAATGTTGAGCTTTAAGCCAACTTTTTCACTCTCCTCTCTCACTTTCATCAAGAGGCTCTTTAGTTCTTCTTCACTTTCTGCCATAAGGGTGGTGTCATCTGCATATCTGAGGTTATTGATGTTTCTCCCAGCAATCTTGATTTCAGCTTGTGTTTCTTCCAGCCCAGGGTTTCTCATGATGATAAGTTAAATAAGCAGGGTGACAATATACAGCCTTGACGTACTCCTTTTCCTATTTGGAACCAATCTGTTGTTCAATGTCCAGTTCTAACTGTTGCTTCCTGACCTGCATACAGATTTCTCAAGAGACAGGTCAGATGGTCTGGTATTCCCATCTCTTTCAGAATTTTCCACAGTTTATTGTGATCCACACAGTCAAAGGCTTTGGCATAGTCAATAAAGCAGAAATAGATATTTTTCTGGAACTCTCTTGCTTATTTGATGATCCAGCGGATGTTGGCAATTTGATCTCTGGTTCCTCTGCCTTTTCTAAAGCCAGCTTGAACATCTAGAAGTTCACGATTCATGTATTGCTGAAGCCTGGCTTGGAGAATTTTGAGCATTACTTTACTAGTGTGTGAGATGAGAGCAATTGTGTGGTAGTTTGAGCATTCTTTGGCATTGTCTTTCTTTGGGATTGGAATGAAAATTGACCTTTTCCAGTCCTGTGGCCACTGCTGAGTTTTCCAAATTTGCTGGCATATCGAGTGCAGCACTTTCACAGCATCACCTTTGAGGATTTGAAATAGCTCAACTGGAATTCCATCACCTCCACTAGCTTTGTTTGTGGTGATGCTTTCTAAGGCCCACTTGACTTCACATTCCAGGATGTCTGGCTCTAGGTGAGTGATCACACCATCGTGATTATCTGGGTCGTGAAGATCTTTTTGGTACAGTTCTTCTGTGTATTCTTGCCACCTCTTCTTAATATCTTCTGCTTCTGTTAGGTTCATACCTTTTCTGTCCTTTATCGAGCCCATCTTTGTATGAAATGTTACCTTGGTATCTCTAATTTTCTTGAAGAGATCTCTAGTCTTTCCCAATCTGTTGTTTTCCTCTATTTCTTTGCATTGATCGCTGAGGAAGGCTTTCTTACCCCCTTGCTATTCTTTGGAACTCTGCATTCAGATGGGAATATCTTTCCCTTTCTCCTTTGCTTTTCGCTTCTCTTCTCTTCCCAGCTATCTGTAAGGCCTCCTCAGACAGCCATTTTGCTCTTTTGCATTTTTTGCATTTCTTTTCCATGGGGATGGTCTTGATCCCTATCTCCTATACAATGTCACAAACCTCTGTCCATAGTTCATCAGGCACTTTGTCTATCAGATCTAGTCCCTTAAATCTATTTGTCACTTCTACTGTATACTCATAAGGGATTTGATTATAACATAATAGAAACACAGCTGCCATAGAATCACAGGTAATAAGTGAACAAAGAGATAAATTGTAATAAAAAAATTACAATGCAAAAGATGTCAGAAAAGGGGGGAAAATATCAAAAGGAAATGGAGCAAATAGAAAATAAATAGCAAAATGATAAACTTAGAGCAAACAAGGTTTAAAAAAAGCACACTATATATAAATCGTCAAAAAACTAGAATACTTTTGGGGACAAAGGAAAGGTTAACCACCTAAAATGTGATTGTTTTTGTTGCTCAGTCGCTGTCATGTCTGACTCTTTGTGGCCCTATGGACTGCAGCACGCCAGGCTCCGCCATCCTCCACTATTTCCTGGAGGTTGCTTAAATTCATGTCCATTGAGTCAGTGATGTGATCTAACCATATTATCCTCTGACAGACCCTTCTTATGCCATCAATCTTTCCCAGCATCAGGGTCTTTTCCAATAAATCAACTCTTTGCATGAGGTGGCCAAAGCATTGAAGTTTCAGCTTCAGCAACAGTCCTTCCAATGAATACTCAGGGCTGATTTCCTTTAGAATTGACTGGCTTGATCTCCTTGCAGTCCAAGGGAATCTCAAGAGTTTTCTCCAGCACCACAGTTCAAAAGCATCAATTCTTTGGCGTTCTGCCTTTTTTATGGTCCAACTCTAACATTCATACATGACTACTCGAAAAACCGTAGCTTTGACTAGACAGACATTTGTCGGCAAAGTGATGTCTCTTCTTTATAATATGCTGTCTAAGTTTGTCAGAGCTTTTCTTCCAAGGAACAATCATCTTTCAATTTCATGGCTGCAGTCACCATCTGCAGTGATTTTGAATCCCAAGAAAACAGTGTCTGTCACTGCTTTCAATTTTTCCCTTTCTATTTGCCATGACATGATGGGACCACATGCCATGATCTTAGTTTTTTAAATGTTGAATTTTAAGTCAACTTTTTCATTCTCTTCTTTCACCCTCATCAAGAGGCTCTTTAGTTCCTCTTCACTTTCTGCCATTAGAGTAGTGTCATCTGCATATCTGAGACTGTTGATATTTCTCCTGGAAATCTTGATTCTAGCTTGTGATTCATCCATCCTGGCATTTCTTGTGATGTACTCTGCATATAAGTTATATAAGCAGGGTGACAGTATGCAATCTTGTCATACTCCTATCCCAATTTTAAACCAACCTATTGTTCCACGTCTGGTTCTAATTGTTGCTTCTTGACCTGCATACATGTTTCTCAGAAGACAAGTTAAGATGGGCTCATACTCCCATCTCTAAGAATTGTCCACAGTTTGTTGTGATCCACACAGTCAAAGGCTTTAGCATAGTCAATGAAGCAGAAGATGTTTTTCTGGAATTCCCTTGCTTTCTCCATGATAAAATGAACGTTGGCAATTCGATCTCTGGTTCCTCTGCCTTTTCTAAATCCAGCTTATACATCTGGAATTTCTTGGTGCACATACTGTTGAAACCTAACTTGAAGGACTTTGAGCATTATCTTGCTAGCATGTGAAATGACAGCTCCATTAGTTCAGCAACTGCAGCTCATAGGCTTTTTGTATGGTAGTTTAATGTTCTCTGGCATTACCTTTCTTTGGGATTTAAACATTCTGACCTTTTCCAGTCGTGTGACAACTGCTGGGCTTTCCAAATTTGCTGACATATTGAGTGCAACACTTTAACAGCACCATCTTTTAGGATTTCAAATAGCTCAGCTGGAATTCTGTCACATCCACTAGTTTTATTCATAGTAATAATTCCTAAGTTCCACTTGACTTCACACTCCAAGATATCCATTTCTAGGTGAGTGACCATATCATCATGGTTATCCAGGTCATTAAGACCTTTCTTGCATAGTTCTATGTTTTCTTGCCACCTCTTCTTAATGTCTTCTGCTTCTTTTAGGTCCTTACCATTACTATCTTTGACTGTACCCATCCTTTTGTGAAATGTTCCCCTGAGAGCTACAATTTTCTTGAAGATATTGAAAAGGCAATTGTGATTATCCTTTGTCATATTGTATGCCTTAAAAATAGAGTTTACTGTGTATAAATATACTACAATAAAGGTGTTTAAAAAATAATGCATAAAGGACTTATCGGATAGTCCTTTTGTAATGCAGGAGATGTGGGTTCCATCCCTGGCCTGGAATTAAGATCCTACATGCCTCAGGGCAACTAAGCCTGTGAGCTGCAGTTGCTGAGCCTGTGAGCTCTGGAGCCTACACACCACAACTAGAGAGCCCATGTGCCGCAAGCAGAGAATCCATGCATCATAACAAAAGATCCTGCATGATGCAGGGAAGATCTCATGTGCCACAACTAAGATCCAACACAGTCAAAATAAATAATTTTCTTAAAAAAATTATAATAATGCATAAGAAACCATTAATAATAGCTATAACTAGGATATGAGAATGGGAGTAGAAATGGCTAACAAGATTTCTTTTGATATTTTTAGAGTTTACCTACTACTCAGATGGTAAAGAATCTGCCCACAATGCAGAAGACTTGGGTTCCATCCCCGGGTTGGGGAGATTCCCTGGAGAAGGGAACGGCTACCCACTCTAGTATTCTGGCCTAGAGAATTCCATGGACAGAGGAGCCTAGCAGGCTACAGTTCATAGGATCTCAAAGAGTTGGACACAAATTAGCGACTAACAATTAAATCCATACATTTGAAAATTGCTAATAATATATGTAATTTATTATTCAAAAATTTTAAACTAGCACAGAAAATGAGTGACAAATTAAGAATATATTCATAAGTGGCTATATACTATATATTTTATATAAAATAATATGTGTGGTAATGTCAATATTACTGTAAAATGTTCTTAAAAAATAGAAAAAAGTAGCAAAATTTCAAATGGCTAAAGAACATGGGGAAACAAACCAACAAAATAGACACAAATGGCCAATAAAAGTATAAAAAAGCTACTCTGCCTTTTTATTACTAAAAATGTATATTTAGAAAACTGTAAGATAAGCCTACTTTACCTATCTAATTGTCAAATATTTAAAAACTAATCGTGTCTATACATTAGTGAAATCATAAAAGACATATAATTCTAAAAACAATTTTAACTTGTATATCAAAAATTTTAGTTAACATGTTAACAAATTATTTTCTTTTCTAAGAATTTGTAACATCTAAGAGAATAAGGGATGTTCATTGAGCATTGTGAAAAATAGCAATAAAGTCTAAACAATCCAAACATTCTTCAATATGACTTGGTTAAATAAAATGCATTATCCTTCTAGCTATAATATGGAATACTGCAGATTGTTACATAAAGAAGAAGGGGGTGAGTTAGACCTAGATCTATAAACCTACAATATGCAATTTAGTGAATGACTTTTGAAATAGCATGCATTTCATGTTCTTAGTGATGAATATGTGTGTATATACATTTGTAGATAAAGCTGAAATTTATATACCTCCCAGTCCTAACCATAGCTATTTCTTGGCAGTAGGAGTGAGGGTTGGGGAAGAAAGTGTAAATAGCATAACAATAGAATTTCCATTTATTATCTATTTTTCTATAGTTATTTTTTTTTTTACCATGGGCAGTATAATAAATATATATTTTCATTTTAGCGGAAAAAAATCAATTCAGCAGCCTTATGAAGACAGATTAAGACAACCCTTTGGGGAGAATGCAAGCTATTTACCATTGTGAAAATAGGGCAGAACTTAGAATCACACAGTGGGTTGTAATCTTCCTCTACCATTTATTAGCTTTGTGAATCTGGAAATTTATTTAAGTTCTCTGTCTCAAATTCTTGATCGGTACAGAGGAATACCATTATCTACCTCAGGGAGTTATTGAGATGATTATATAAGTTAGTATCTATAAAGTATCTGCCACACGTGGTGAAGAAATGCTACTTTCCTGACTTTTAATGCCGAGAGGATATCATTTAATCTCATCATTAGGACTTTAAATAATCAAAATATTTTCTAAGTATCTGACGTACACCCAAGAAATATCTGAAAAGTGCACTTGAAATTGCTTAGAGGTTAGACAAGGAAATCACTTTACAATATAGCATTTTGATATTTCAGGAGATATATCGATAAAATGGGATCTAGGAAGTATAGCTTCACACTGAATTCCTTATACACTAATGGCATTAGGCAGAATTGTAATGAGAAGAAAAATGTTATTGAATTCTCACAAACTGAATACAAATAAAAGTGATGCCGAAACTACAGAAATATATAACAAGAGTATTTGTCTATCAGATGGGCACGTGCCCTTTTCCTACTATTGCCCGTAAGCAGGGGACACACACTGGTACAGGTGGTCCTTTGTAATTGTGTGCATAAAAGAACTGAGTCATTTTCTGATTGGTAAATAATATGCAATGTCAGACTCTCCACACCATCTGTGTCACTCACCACCACAGTTTTCTGCAAAACTGCCAGCAGCACAAGCTCAGCACCTCACTGTTGGAGAAGTCACAGGAAGAAGTACTTGGCATCCTTGGCAAAGCTTAAATCTGCTCTCAGTGTTGAACATGACATATGCCCCAAAGCAGAACGTGTATGCTACTCTAATGATCTCTCCTGCTGTTTTATAATCAGAGACATAGATGGAGGGAGTGCTGCCATTTTTTTCATTTGGCACCAATCAGACTCCTGGACTCTCTTTTTGGCAAACAGAAAACCTCTCATATTTGGGAAAATTAATGTTCTGATTGCTAAACACAACCATGTCACTAATTTTCATCGCTATTTTCTAGCTATAAGACTTGTGTTTTATTTTTAAAAATAAAAACCTCGCTTCAGCTTTCTTCAATTTTAGGGAATCCTCATTTATATGAAAGTAGAGCTGCTAGCTGACAGTTCAGACAGACTTCTTGAAGTCTGGGAGAACCTAGCTGATAGTTGCTTTGTCGACTTCTTTTTTCATCGGAGAAAAGGAACACTTCAGTCAGAGGGCATATCTTGGCTTCCTTTTTAAGACGTCTGGTATTGACAGAAGCTAAAAAGCAGAGCCTCAGCATGCATCAGGCAGGGAAAGTCCTGGAGAGACTTCTCCTTCCTTCTCTCTTTTTTGTTGTTTTCTTTCCTATTATTCACAATGGGCCATATCCATATGGTGGTAGCCCCAGATCCAGGAGTTATTAATTTTGCCAAATCTCTTTTATACCAGGGCTTTCACTTTATTTTTTAGTACTAAAACCAGCTACAAATGTTGATATGCTTTTGAGGGATCTGTGATTTCTATGTAACAAGCACCATACTAAAGTTTATTCAATAGAAAAAAATGCAGTTTCAACCACAATTATTTTCTAATAATCCACACAGAATTCATACAATTCTAAATTATAGGTAGATCCCATAAGCCAACAACAGCTAAAACAACTGAGGTTCTAGATCTGAGAAAATTAAAAACCAGGGAAGGGACACATGTATACTATAACAAATCTGATATAAATAGGTCTCCTTTGGAGATCACTATTCATTTTATTTTTTTAGTGTGCTAAAAATGTATGTCATGATTATTATTTTAATCCGTCTAATGCTCAACATGATTTGGACTTTCTTTTACTAAAAATAATTCTGCAAAAAAAAAAAGATATTTAAAAAATGAGGTATCATGATATCACTGTACAAAAGTCCATGTTTCTTATAAACAAAATGTGGACTAATCCAATCAAAAATAAGGAAATAAAATTAAAGTCACAATTGTAAAATTAAAACATTTTACGTACCTGAAAAAATTACAGCTCTCAGCTTTGCAAATATAAAGCGTATACTATACTAGTTATAATTCACATTATTATACATTATTTCCATGGAGATCAGTAAAGATTATCTCTAAAAAGTTCACCTTCTAGAGGCAGAGATTATAGGAATTCCCTGACAGTCTAGTGACTAAGACTCTGCGTATCCACTGCAGGGGACCTGGGTTTGATTCCTGGTCTGAGAACTAAGATCCTGAAAGCCACACAGAGTGACCAAAAATAAAAACTAGGACAGAAATTATTTGACTCTAATTTCTATCAGGCTATGGGACTGTATCCTTGAATATATTTTTATAAATATTTAGCTCCTATATCCGTATTCATTACATCATGGCATCCAGTCCCATCACTTCATGGCAGATAGATGGGTAAACAGTGCAAACAGTGGCTGACTTTATTTTTCTGGGCTCCAAAAACACTGCAGATGGTGATTGCAGCCATGAAATTAAAAGACGCTTGCTCCTTGGAGGGAAAGTTATGACCACCCTAGACAGCATATTAAAAAGCAGAGACATTACTTTGCCAACAAAGGTCTGTCTAGTCAAGGCTATGGTTTTTCCAGTGGTCATGTATGCATGTGAGAGTTGGACTATAAAGAAAGCTGAGCACCGAAGAACTGATGCTTTTGAACTGTGGTGTTGGAGAAGACTCTTGAGAGTCCCTTGGACTGCAAGGAGATCCAACCAGTCCATCCTAAAGGAGATCAGTCCTGTGTGTTCATTGGAAGGACTGATGTTGAAGCTGAAACTCCAATACTTTGGCCACCTGATGCGAAGAACTGACTCATTGGAAAAGACCCTGATGCTGGGAAAGATTGAGGGCAGGAGGAGAAGGGGATGACAGAGGATGAGATGGCTGTACGGCATCACCAACTCAATGGACATGGGTTTGGGTGGACTCAGGGAGTTGGTGGTGGACAGGGAGCCCTGGTGTGTTGCGGCTCATGGGGTCACAAAGAGTCAAACATGACTGAGCGACTGAACTGAACTGATATGCTTATTCTCTCATTGGATTGCAGAAAATTTGTTGTTGTTGTTGTTGTTATTGTTTGTATTGATGGGTTTGTGAAGTAGCTCTTTCTGTTCTGTTCAGTTCAGTTCAGTCACTCAGTCATGTCTGACTGTTTGCAACCCCATAGACAGTATCACACCAGGCTTCCTTGTGCATCACCAACTCCCAGAGCTTACTTAAACACATGCCCACTGAGTCAGTGATGCCATCCAACCATCTCATCCTCTGTCATCCCCTTCTCCTCCTGCCTTCAATCTTTCCCACCATCAGGGTCTTTTCCAGTGAGTCAGTTCTTTGCATCAGGTGGCCAAAGTAATGGATCTTCAGCATCAGTCTTTCAGTGAATATTCCGGAGCGATTTCCTTTAAGATTGACTGACTTATCTCCTTGTTGTCCAAGGGACTCTCAAGAGTCTTCTAATACCACAGTTCAAAAGCATCAACTCTTTGGCACTCAGCTTTCTTTATGGTCCAACTCTCACATCCATACATAGTCATGTATGGAAGAACCATAGCTTTGACTATGTCACCTTTGTCAGTAAAGTAATGTAGTTTTTATTTAAAGATTTTGTGCAGTGATTTGCTGAGTGTTAACACTAACTTGGTCCAGGTTCTATCTAACTCATCACTTCTACAATAGAGTTAATTAGAACTGCCTCTACTTCAGTTCATAATCTCCTGCTGCTATTAGCTCTCCAGGCAAGCATCTTAGAGAAAGGGATTGTGTTGTCTGTGTTAAGAAACAGTTGAGATGTAAATACCCACCATGTTTTAGTGTATATGGAAATATCTCTTATCCTATACTCTCTCACAAGCAAAAAATCTTTGAAGAGATCAAGATTTCGGGGCCTGTAGGTAAACCCTGTGTGATACAGAGAGGTGTATGAGAGCCATCAACAGAGACAAGTGGTGAAAAAGTATTCATCTCCTCCGATTACTTATAATAGCAGGTGAGGTCATTAGCCCCCACAGCACTTGTTTGAAACCTAAACAGGTACAGCAACTCACCATTAAGATCAATCCATTACTGAATTAGAAATATGACTGAATTTAGCAACAAATTTGTGCCAACATTACTTCTAGCAGCAGTAGGTTTTCAGCAGCAGATTGGCACTGTGACAGGGTCCATAATTTTCACAGTATGTGTTTCATAATTTGTCATGCACACTCTGATTGCTTGGCATATTGGCAGGGTCCACAGTGCTCTCTAAATGTCACCAAACGCATTTGAGGATTTGTCATGCACGGTCTGAGTAAGTGACACAACACAGCAGAGTGGCCAGGTTCAGAGCTGATTTTCTCACTCCCTGTAAGTAAGTGTTCTTGAGCTCAGCCACCAGTGACGAGAGCCTGATGGGAACTGCAGAGCCCTTCTCCTGGAGCTGCTGATTTTTAATTTTGTGTTAAGTGATCATATGGATGCTTCCAGGAGAAAATACTACTACACTGCAGGTGTGGTTTGCACAGCCTAGAATTTCTGCCTGATCATATTCTTTTCAAATCATTCCTTGTAGTGTACTTTACATTTTTTCATACAAGCACAAACAGCATATCACAAATTCAGAGTAAGAAAAGGAGAGTAATAAATATGAATAGAGAATAGAGGAAGCTATATTCAAGAAATCACTCAGTTAAGAGATCAAAAAATGAGATGTCTGTTGTTTAAAACAGAAAGGTAGAATGGTGTCGGGATCAGAGAACCCTAGGCTAGGTGTCAATCTGGTTTCTGTAGGAACAACTTATGAGTTTAGGCAAACCATCCATCCTGTTTTTGGCCTATAAATGAAGAGGTTGGATGAGACTCTAAGGGTGCTTTCATGTCTAAACATTCCATTGTTGTAAGAGAGGAACATGAGTTTATTAATATCTTTCAGTCATCTTCCCCTTTTGCCTGCAATGACTGCATAATGCTCTTGCAGGGCTTAGTAAAAGCTTCAAGAGCTACCTCTGCTGGAAGCTGTTAGTTGTCTAGGATTCTGGCCATTATCTTATCACTTTTAGTCACTGTCTTTTAGGAGGATGAAGGAAATTAGTCTTTTTTATACATTTGGGTCCCCTGGATGCACCTGTTACTATGAAATCTGTTTGATGATAAATAACTCACATATGCTCAAGAGTGTTGTCTTGACATGTGCAGTGAGAGACTTTCAGAGACATATGTTGTAAAAAGCAATAGCTGTGACTTTGTATTGGCTCACAATTAGTGAAAGTAGAGGAGTGAGTGGAGGCTTACAAAGACTTTGTAGGCAGGGAGAGAAGCTGAGGAAAATTGCAAATCTGTACACTGCACTTAAACAACAAACAGACATAAGAAGCCCACGTTACTCACAAATATGTATTTATTGGCCTAAACTGTCATATATAAAGCCATGTTAGACATAGAATTTTTATTTTAAAGAAATTCAGAAGACTAGAATAACTTCAGATTAATGACTCTTCAAAAAATTATTTTCTCTTCCAAAAAGGCTACCATGATTTTGCCTTTATTGAAAAAGTTTATTTTCATTTTCTGTGCTCAATTTGATGGAGACAAGAAGAGACATTATCACTCTTTCTTTATTCCTAGGAAAAAGTTTTTTTTTTTTAGTGACTCTTTTTATATGGGCAATTTTCCACCATTCAATCACACTGCCAACCGCTGGGTAAAAATCAGGTGACTACTGAACATATACTCAAATCTCACCACAGTACACATGAACAAGTGAAGATTCAATTGGTCTTAGTTTTCTTGCCCCAACACCTGATGAAAATTAGGTATCTTATTTTTCAAACTCTAAATATTATTGAGAGATTGATTCATATAACTGCTTCTGTACCTTTCATTAATTTTGAAATTGATTTGTTCTCATCCTTGAAGTTTCTATTTTATTATTCTAGAATATACCACTATTCTGCTTTCCAAATATGCTTTTAAAATTATATACCAAAGTAGAATGCTATATAGCTTTCATATAGATATAGATATTCTGCATATGCAGGTAGTGAACTACCCCAAAATAGTATTGACCTGAATGTATTAAGAAAAATAGGCTTAATACTTTTTGCATCTAATTTCTTCTCTGACTTGCCATTCTCAAAATGTTTGTGAAGACCCCTATAATGATCTGTAGTACCTGCACAATTAACCACACAAAACCCTCAAATCTATAAAAATCTTTTCATATTCACTTATGAAAAACACTCATGTTCAGTAATGCCTTCAGTATATACACACACAAATATGCCTACCTAAAATTGTCTAGTCAATATATGAATAAGTAGAAATGTTTGCTTAATTTGAAATGATATTTGCTTTCAAAATTGTATCATTTCTTCTATTAAGAATAGTTAGAAAACAAAGTCAAAAAGAATATGAAGCACAAGTTGAACCAAAATAAAGCAAAAGATTTTATACTAAGTCGTCAATCTAATTCTCAAAAGAAAGTGAGTGTTCAGTTCAGTCACTCAGTCATGTCTGACTCTTTGCGAACCCAGCATGCCAGGCCTCCCTGTCCATCACCAACTCCCAGAGTTTATTCAAACTCATGTCCATTGAGTCGGTGATGCCATCCAACCATCTCATCCTCTGTCATCCCCTTCTCCTGTCTTCAATCTTTCTCAATGAATCAACTCTTCACATGAGGTGGCCAACGTATTGGAGTTTCAGCTTCAATATCAGTCCTTTCAATGAGTATTCAGGACTGATTTCCTTTAGGATGGACTGGTTGGATCTCCTAGGAAGACTAGGGATTCTCAACAGTCTTCTCCAACACCACAGTTCAAACATCAATTCTTGGGTACTCAGCTTTCTTTATAGTCCATCTCTCATATCCATACATGACTATGGGAAAAACCATAGCCTTGACTAGATGGACATTTGTCGGCAAAGTAATGTCTCTGCTTTTTGATATGCTGTCCAGGTTGGTCATAACTTTTCTTTCAAGGAGTAAGCATCTTTTAATTTCATGGTTGCAGTCACCATCTACAGTGATTTTGGAGTCCAAAAATATAAAGTCTGCCACTGTTACCACTGTTTCCCCTCTATTTGCCATGAAGTGATGGGACTCCTTGCCATGATCTCAGTTTTCTGAATGTTGAGCTTTAAGCCAACTTTTTCACTCTCCTCTTTCACTTTCATCAAGAGGCTCTTTAGTTCTTCTTTGCTTTCTGCCGTAAGGGTGGTATCATCTGCATATCTGAGGTTATTGATAAGTTGTCAATCTAATTCTCAAAAGAAAGTGAGTATACATCACTAATAATTTTATAACTTTTGAGTCTTTTTTTTCAACCTCAACAAAAGTCTGCATTAGCTTAACTTACACTCTATTTCTCCCCATTCCAGCCATAATTGCTTATTTATTTTCCTATAAACACCTAGTATTCACAAGTAAACACACAATTTTCCTCCTTCCCTGTTTCCCTGTGATTTCCCACTTGAATTAAAGGACTGGATAATGAGTATATCTCACTTATTTGGTGTTATTTCCTTAACCAAAATTGTGCTGGTTCATCTCTTACATTAGTTTTAGAGGTCTAAATTTCCATTTCATTATTTGTGTATCTATTATTCATTCCCTGGATAAAGAGCTACAGAAAGATATTTTTGTTAGAGGCATGCTATCTTCTATGACTAACCAAATAAAATAAAATTAGCTTCTAGAAAGATCATCAAAAATGTCTTTTATATTAAGAAACAAAGGAGAGTCTATCTTTTCACAAAGCCTTCTAGCAATAACCATAAAATTACTTTTTCCTCTATTTCAAGTGCCTTTATAGTATAACGTCCTGAGTTTTCAAATAGCACTTAATCTATCAATCAGTTTTCCCAGAGATAGTGTTAGTTCTTGCCAAATTTTTGCACAAACTGTTATTGTATCATTCTATTAGCATCATAGGTCTCTCTATTGTGAGTAATACATGAAGATCACATGATGCATTTGCAGAAATAATCAGGAAATAACATTTTTTTTCTTATCTACATTACAAGACAAACTAATAAGGAAAAAGCAAGTTGAAGACAAATTTTAAAGATTTTCTGCACCCAAATTTAGCCAATAACCTTTCCTCTTCTTTTACACTGCAATGTAAATATGATAAGGTTCCTGCTATCGTGGAGTTTATATGCTCATGGGAAAGAAAGATAATCAGTAAATCATTAATTTATCTGTATACACATGGGCTTATAAATATTCATATGTTGTGCTGCACTTAGTCACTCAGTCATGTCCGACTCTTTGCAATCCCATGGACTGTAGCCTGCCAGGTTCCTCTGTCCATGGGATTTCCCAGGTAAGAACGCTGGAGTGGGTTGCCATTTCCTCCTCCAGGGGATCTTCCTGATCCAGGAATTGAACCTGGGTCTCCTGCATTGGCAGGCGGATTCTTTACCATCCAAGCCACCAAGGAAGCCTATACATACCATATATATATATATATAAACACATATGCATAAAAACATTATATATGTACAGATGCATACATATCTTACATATGCATAAATTCATATTACACATATGTATGTATAGCATATAAGTATACTTATGCAGGTATGAGAATATGTTAATATCAGGTATTATTAAATGATTTATGAAGAAATTTCAAGTGGATGGCAAACAGAATGTGCCTGGTTTTCTCAGACAGTGTATGTCACCCACTGTATTGAGGGGGATGTGAGAAACCAGAGGAAGGAAGAGATAGTGCTTTGATCTTACTTTGTTGGCTGATGTTCCTCTGTGTGGCAGGATGCGTATTGGAGATAAATACAAAACTCCCCTTTCTCTACCTCTTACTCTTCACTCTGCCTTCAGAGGGGGAAAATTGTTGCACCCTTTCGATAACTGAATCCTAGTGTTTCATGACATTAAGCCGTACTTCTGTCTTTTATGACAATTTCAGTGACAAGCCCGAGGAAAATGAATCAGATACTATTGGCTAGCCACTCCCTTAATTAAATGTCAATAATATATTTAATATTCTGAGTGAAACCATTCTAACAAATGACAAACTGTGATGATGACATATACATTTAATTTGAAAACATTCAGTATCGTGAATCATACTTAATATACAAGCAATATTATGTTGTACACAAAGGGAACAAGTACATGGTCAAGTGCTTATTAGTCTACTGCCATTTGTAATACTTTTATTCAAACAAGGCAAACATTTCTGATCTCAGTAGAGAACAAGTATGGAATGGTAAGCACTATGTGTTATCTCTTTACTACTTAAAACTGGCTTAGATCTAAAGAAAGAATCAGTTACTATTCTACTGTCTTTTCCCCATATTTAAACTAATATTAGGAAGAATCACTCTGTCTTAAGCCAGACCATCCTTAGTGCTTCACTGTACACTGTTCCAGGTTTCAGTAGAACCACAGTGTCTCATAATGCTGACAACCCAAATGACTGTTTTCCTAGACTGCCAACTGCCTACTGGAAATCTTGACCTTTCTCTCCCACAGGTATACTTTGTACTCGACATGAATAAAATCCATTATCATTCCCCCCCAAAAAAAACTACTCATTTGTTCCATTTCTTTTCTCAGTGAATGGGACCAGCATCTAGCAAGTTACCTAAGCCAGAAACTTTACTGCCTTACTAAACTTCTTCCTCTTTCTCATCTGTTCATTAGTTCCCAAGACGTACTGCTTCTAGCTCCTAAAATCATCTCATACATTCTCATTCACCCCACAAATGTTTTGGCAGCATTTTTGTGTTTTCTTCTAATACTCCTTCCCTCACCCCCATGGTTCTTTTAGGAGAACCATGATTTTGTTCATGTTGAAGGTTATGTGCTCCAAGGAAAACTGGATCCCCCCTGGACCCTAAGATGTGAGTCTTGATATAGCTAGAACAGCTCTATACAATAGAACTTTCTGCAATGATAGAAATGGCTGACAACCGACACTGTTTAACATGGTAGCCACTGACCATAAAGCATTTGAATTGTGCCTAGAGCTAATGAGCACTGAATCCTTAATTGTATTTAATTATATTATATTTAAATTTAAATAGACACATGTAATTAATGGCTAACTTATTAGACAGCACCAGCACCAATCAGAGTATTTCCTTAACTCTCACCAATGATTCCTATAGGAATGGATATTTGACAGAATTTTGGCTAGTTAGATATGAGAAAGAGTCTGCCAGAGGGCTTCTGGCAAAATTCACCCTCAGGAAAACAGGAGAAAGAAAGGGACATTCTTCTGTCCTCTGGACATTGTGCCATACTATGATCCTTAGAGCTGTTGTAGGGGACAATGGAACTGCTGATCCGTGAGGGTGACAAACCTCAGGACAAATGCCTACATATTGAGGTGATCCAATAAAAAATATGGAAATAATCTGGGTGCTCAACTGTATCTGAAATGGGCTGCTGAATTAACAACACTTGAATCTCTTTTCTTCTGGATTTGTGTGAGATAATAAACCTTCTATTTTAAAACCTGGTGGCTTAGAATTTTTATATATTTAGGTAAAAAGTATCCTCAACAGTGAGGGTCTTTTCAAAATTCAATATTTATTTTTTTACCTAGAATGATTTTTTACCTTCCTGATTGCATTTCCCTCCAATCTATCATTCATAACTCCTTTAGAGTGCTTTTTTTTTTCCCATAAGACTTCACATGGTTTGTAACGAATGTCTAGTGATTTAGTTGTGTGCTTTTTCATGGTCTGTCCTCACACAAGCTTTTAATCTCTGGACCACAAACATAACAAATGCCTGGCTCACAACTGTACACATTCTGACAGTGTGTACAGTTCCCTAGGTAACTAAGTGGTAAAGAATTTGCCTACAGTGCAGGAAACACAGAAGGCTTGGGTTAGATCCCTGAGCTTGGAAGATGCCCTGGAGGAGGAAATTATAATCCACTCAACTTTTCATACCTGGAAAATCCCATGGACAGAGTAGCCTGGTGGGTTACAGTCCGTAGGGTCGCAAAGAGTCGGACACAACTGAGCAACTGCAAATGCACAGAAGTGGCAGTATATGTAATTTGGCAAACAGATATTGAATTAATTAAGGTTATAAAGTACAGCTCTGATCATGATTCTGCTTTTTCACTTTTTTTAAAGCTTTCAAATTTGATTGTTTTTTCTTTTTTTAAAATTTTTTCTTTGACCACATTTCGTAGCACATGAAATCTCCCCCACCTGGGCTCAAAACCAAGCCCCCTGCAGTAGAAGCACAGAGTCAATCACTGGACCTCCAGGGAAGGCCCTGACTCAGCATTTTTAGATGCTTCAATTTTTCCACACAGATTATCAAATGAATTCTAAATTTCCTAGTCTAACATACAAAAGTCTTCACTATTTGGCCAGGCTTGTCTGTGCATCCTCACTGCCTGCCTATGTACAGTTTCAGAAATTATAACTACTCACTCTTAGATTTTGAACTGGGGTGCTGGAGAAGACTCTTGAGAGTCCTTTGGACATAAAGGAGATCCAACTAGTCCATCCTACAGCAAATGAGTCCTGAATATTCATTGGAAGAACTGATGCTGAAACTGAAACTCCAAAACTTTGGCCATCTGATTCAAAGAACTGACTCATTTGAAAAGACCCTGATGTTGGGAAAGATTGAAGGCAGGAGGAGAAGGGGATAACAGAGGATGAGATGGTTGGATGGCATCACCAACTCAATGGACATGCATTTGAGTAAACTCTGGGAGTTGGTGATGGACAGGGATGTTTGGCATGCTACAGTCCATGGGGTTGCAAAGAATCAGACACGACTGAGCCAATGAACTCAGCTGAACCCTTAGATTATTCAAGAACAGCTAAGAGACACTTAGTGAGTGATTCTGCAATATGCTTAAGTGATTTGCAGGCAAATAATTTACTCACTTGTTAGGGAGTCAGCTGGTAGACTGAGACAAGGAAAAGGAGATAGAAGATTAGTAAGAGAGAAAGAGAAAGGGAATGGGAAACTGCATGAATCCTGAAAATAGAGAAATGCGTTTACAAATTTTTTTTATTAAACTGATTATTTGGCAGCTAGCAGAGTGAATCACAACAAATTGAAAAATTCTTTAAGAGACAGAAATACCAGACCACCTTACCTGCCTCCTGAGAAATCTGTATGCAGGTCAAGGAGCAAAAGTTAGAACTAGACATGGAGCAACAGACTGGTTCCAAATCGGGAAAGGAGTATGTCAAGGATGTATATTGTCACCCTGCTTGTTTAACTTAAATACAGAGTACATCATGAGAAATGCCTGGCTGGATAAAGCACAAGCTGGAATCAAGATTGCCAGGAAAAATATCAATAACCTCAGATACGCAGATGACACTACCCTTGTGGCTGTAGGTGAAGAACTAAAGAGCCTCTTGATGAAAGTGAAAAAGTTGGCTTAAAACTCAACATTCAGAAAACTAAGATCATGGCATCCAGTCCCATCACTCCATGGCAAATAGATGGGGAAGCCATGGAAACTGTGACAGACTTTATTTTGGGGGGCTCCAAAATCACTGAAGATGGTGACTGCAGCCATAAAATTAAAAGACACTTGCTCCTTGGAAGAAAAGCTATGACCAACCTAGACAGCATATCAAAGAGCAGAGATATTATTTTGCCAACAAAGATCCATCTAGTCAAAGCTATGTTTTTTCCAGTATTCATGTATAGACGTGAGAGTTGAATTATAAAGAAAGCTGAGTACCAAAGAATTGATTCTTTTGAACTGTGGTGTTGGAGAAGACTCTTGAGAGTACCTTGGACAGGAAGGAGATCCAACCAGTCCATCCTAAAGGAAATCAGTCCTGAATATTCAATGGAAGGACTGATGCTGAAGCTGAAACTCCAATACTTTGGGCACCTGATGCAAAGAACTGACTCACTGGAAAAGACCCTGATGTTGGGAAAGATTGAAGGCAGGAGGAGAAGGGGATGACAGAGGATGAGATGGTTGGATGACATCACCAACCCGATGGAAATGAGTTTGAGTAAGCTCCAGGAGTTGGTGATGGACAGGGAAGCCTGACTTGCTGCAGTCCATGGGGTCACAAAGAGTCAGACACAACTGAGTGACTGAACTGAACTGAAACGAGAGAGGGCAGTATGGACTTTAAGCCCTTCACTAGTCTGACTAATGGTATAAAGAAAACATTTTCATTTATAGTTGATCCTCTAACAAATCTTGAGGTTTTGTTGTAGAAAAAAAGCATAGCTGACTCAGTGTTGTATGAGCCAGGGTCTTCCCATGGACACCTCAGTTTTAGTAAATCCAAGTTACAGCAATTCTCTAATCAGAATTTCTCAAGATTAATTCTTGCTTTCTCTTTCTATTGAGAAGACACACCCATTCTTCTAAATCTAGTGTTTTTATATGTAGATTTTGCATATTTGATTCCTGGCCTCTATAGTATTCTTGCCTGGGAAATCTCATGGACAGAGGAACCAGGGGAGCTAGAGTCCATTGGGTGGTAAGAGTGGGACACAACTTAGTGACTAAAACACCACCAGCATGTGTGTGTGTGTGTGTGTGTGTATTTAGAATATACAACATGGTCCAGAAAGCATCTGTTGAGCTTGGTACTGTGGAGGCAACAGTAAACTAGGTAGATTCAGTCATTTGTAAGCTACAAGTAGATATACCCAATTTAAGAGATAATTAAGAGTGAAAATAAGATATCATATGGCACTAGCACAATCTACTGATAACAGCAGAGTTAATATAGTTAAGTACTGAGAAATATCAACTAGCAAGAAATTTTCAGTCCTATGAAAAGACTAAACTGCTATCCAGTGAAAGTTAATTCCAGAGCTTAGTAATCAGGTGAGCTTCTCCCAGGTGAAGCTAGTGGTTAAGAACCTACCTGCCAATGCAGGAGACATAAGAGACCCAGGTTCGATCCGTTAGTCGGAAAGATTCCCTGGAGAAGGAAATGGCAACCCACTCCAGTAGTCTTGTCTGAAGAATCCCAAGGACAGAGGAGCCTGGCAGGTTACAATCCATGGGGCCACAAAGAGTTGGATATGATGGAAGTGACAGGATGCATGCATGCAGTATCAGATATGTTTTTCTTAACCTGAGTTCTATGTAGAAAGATAATCCATAAATGGCTTCCGGAGGTTCATGGATGTGAGCACAAAGCCTGGCTCTGAATAAGTGATGAGTAGATGATAATTATGGAGAAGGACATGGCAACCCACTCCAGTACTCTTGCCTGGAAAATCCCAAGGACGGAGAGGCCTGGTAGGCCCAGCTCAAGTCTGTCCATGGGGTCGTGAAGGGTTGGACATGACTGAGAGACTTAACTTTCACTTTTAACTTTCATGCATTGGAGAAGGAAATGGCAACCCACTCCAGTATTCTTGCCTGGAGAATCCCAGGGACAGAGGAGCCTGGTGGGCTGCCGTCTATGGGGTGGCACAGAATCAGACACAACTGACGTGACTTAGCCACAGCAGTGGCAGCAACAGATGATAATTATTCTCCAAATTATTCTTTACTACAAGTTCCAGTAGGTGCAGGGAAAAAATAGATATAAATATATATCAGGTGCTGGGAAGCCAAAAATTGAGTTTCTTAGTGAATTCAGCACAGTGTAGGGAGCACAAGTATCTCAGAATTTACAGAACAAAAACCTTCTCTCATAGCTATCCCACTTATATTATTGCCCTCAAATTTTCTTTCTATTGTTTTATTTCTAAAATTGAGTTTTTGCCACTTTTATGTTTTGGGTCATTGTGGTTTACGGTATTATTTGGTCACAATTATTTGCTTCATCCCTAATTTTAGCATATTTTGTTATGGTTGGAATATGTTTGCCTACTTCACTGTCTTTGGACTTGATCATGTGACTTTGGTCAGTGGAACATGAATGGATGGGACTTACACCATTTTCAACCAGGAACTTTAAATGTACTTTTGCAATTTTGCTTTACCCTCTCAAAATTCTGCCCTCAGTTCAGCTCAGTTCAGTTGCTCAGTCATGTCCGACTCTTTGTGACCTGCTCTATGCTGCAAAATAAAGAGCATGACCCAGATAATGGCTGTTCCTTCACCCTGAGTTCTGGAACAAAAGCCCATAGATCCATAGATCCAAGCCCAGATCAAGTCTGTCTAGACTAGCGGATCCCATCTGAGCCCAGTGGTGTCATAGCTTACCCACGGTTTTCATAAAGCTTGAGTGAGAAATAAATATTTGTTGTAAGAAGCCACTATGATTTTCAAATTGTTGGTTTCTACAGCAAAATCTAGCAAAATTTTCCACTTTTAAAAATCCACTAATCAAATTAGGTAAATGTTATGTTAGGTTTCATTCAAGCCATTTTCTTCATATAAATTTTGCAATTAATTTGTGTTGGTTCATTTCAGTCACTCAGTCATGTCTAACTCTTTGCCACACCATGGACTGCAGCACGCCAGGCTTCGCTGTCTAGCATCAACTCCCAGAGCTTACTCAAACTCAGGTCCATTGAGCCAGTGATGCCATCCAACCATCTCATCCTCTGTTGTCCCCATTCTCCTCCTTCCCTCAATCTTTCCCAGCATCAGGGTCTTTTCCATTGAGTAAGTTCTTTGCATCAGGTGGCCAAAGTATTGGAGTTTTGAGTTTCAGCATCAGTCCTTCCAATGAATATTCAGGACTGATTTCCTTTAGGAAACTGGTTGGATCTCCTTGCAGTCCAAGGGACTCTCAAGAGTCTTCTCCAACACCACAGTTCAAAAGCATCAATTTTTTGGTGTTCACCTTTCTTTATAATCCAACTCTCATGTCCATACATGACTACTGAAAAAACCATAGCTTTGACTAGATAGACCTTTGTCAGCAAAGTAATGTCTCTGCTTTTTAATATGCTGTCTACGTTGGTCATAGCTTTTCTTCCAAGGAGCAAGTGTCTTTTAATTTCATGGCTGGATTCACCATCTGCAGTGATTTTGGAGCCCAAGAAAATTAAGTCTGTCATTGTTCCCATTGTTTCTCCATCTATTTGCCATGGAGTGATGGGACCAGAGGCCATAATCTTAGTGTTGGTTAGCAGTGAACCATTTTTTAAAACAGGTCTAATACAGTTTCTTTAAAAAAAATTCCATGTTTAAGGAAATAATTTTTATTTTTGAGACAATATTAAATTCTAGGCATATGGTATTGCTATTTTAAGGTATTTAATACAATCAAGATAAAATTATTACATTGCATTCTTAGGATATATGATTTCTACCAACTTTCTCCAAATAAGTACCTTCTAATGCCTAATAAACCTTTCCTTATCTGATTAATACTTCAAATCTTGAGATCAGTTATCTCCCTACTAAACCTTCTTAATTTCTCTCTAGGAAATCATGAAATTGACCATATAAACATTTTCCACTTCCTTATCTTCCTTAACCTGCAAAGAAAGGTAATATTTTTAAGTATTGACAAAGGTGGAAGCTTTAATATATTTCAGTAAGGTGATAGCTCTGAAAAAGCCACCCATCAAAACACCCATGAAACACAAACCTCCCTATAATTAGTCATCAGAAATAATAAATTGTCACCATGCCAGCCTTGACAGTCTCCAGCAGCACTGACCTGAAACACCGCGTGTCCCTTGTGACTGCCAATCAAAGCCAGACAGCCCTGTTGGAGAGCTGAACCGATTCAGCAAACGTGGAAATAGGACCTGCAGCTATTTAACATTTAGTCACAAAAAAATGCTTCAGAAAAGAGAGAGCAAAATGTAGCAAAAGTTAGCCTAAAACCAATAAAAATGGAAACTTGTAAACACACAATGGTGTGAAAATACTGATGTTAAGGGTCTGGAGAACTGGGAAAGTAACTACTCTTAGGATGCTAGTCATTGTATATCTTCCCTTCGGTTTCCTCAAATTCACTATTAACTCCTCTCATACAACTTTCATGGGGATGTTAGTGAATGACTTAAGAACCTAAATTCTCTAACCATAAACAAATACACACAATGTGAATACAAATTTCCTCTCTTCTACTGGGACATGGTAGAGGTGGGTGGGTATTGCCCCCAGGCAACCCTGTCTAGTCTGCTGAAGCCTACCATGTCCAAGTTGAAGTTCACTTTGAAATCTGTCACATTGTTTTGAAAATACATAGTCCTTTCTCATGTTTATTATGGTAATTTTAAATGGAGAGACCTTAACAGCAGGGATCTTTAAGGTTGAACATAATAATGACTTTTTTCAAAGAAGCTAGATCTAAAACTGATACTCCTGAGGGTGTACCTAATTCTAACTTGAACTTATTTTGCAATCTAAGGCTAGTAACAAAACATTTCAATGTCTCTAAGAGAACTATAAAATTTTAATGAGATGCCATTTTACAGAAGTTTTAAAAATTAACCTTTGCTTGATTTTTGCCTTTATCTTTCCCAGATATTCCAAATATATTCCCACTAATGTCTAGTCCCTATCTCTACTCTCATATTTATAAACACACACAAATTCTGTTTTATTATGGTTGTAAAACACAATAGACATGTATCAAGTATCTCCCATAGTCTAGAAGGAACGAATTTCAGTCATTTGCACAGATTCAGTAGGCCCATTTATGGCAAAAATTTTGTGTTCTACATTCTAAATAAATTCTTTCTTGGAGCAAATACCAACCAGCACAAGGCAACATCAAAAAAAAATGATTACAGTGCTTTTATGATAATTTTAATATAGTCATCTCAACAACTTCTTGACAGAAACCTAATAGTTTCTTATAATGACATGAAAATCTGTAGTTTTCTTGCATAGTATAAAATTACCCTCCGATTCCAACATGATCAAACAATATTTAATGGTTTTTCCAGTAGTCATGTATGAATGTGAGAACTGGACTATAAAGAGAGCTGAGTGCCAAAGAATTGATGCTTTTGAACTGGGGTTTGGATAAGACTCTTCAGAGTCCCTTGGACTACAATGACCTAACAGAAGCAGAAAATATTAAGAACAGGTGGCAAGAATACACAGAAGAACTATACCAAAAAGATCTTCATGGCCCAGATAACCATGATGATGTGAACCACCTAGAGCCAGACATCTTGGAATGTGAAGTCAAGTGGACCTTAGGAAGCATCATTATGAACAAAGCTAGTGGAAGTGATGGAATTCCAGTTGAGCTATTTCAAATCCTGAAAGATGATGCTATGAAAGTGCTGCATTCAATATGCCAGCAAATTTAGCAAACTCAGCAGTGGCCACAGGACTGGAAAAGATCAGTTTTCACTCCAATCCCAAAGAAAGGCAATGCCAAAGAATGCTCAAACTACTGCACAATTTAACTCATCTCACACACTAGCAAAGTAATGCTCAAAATTCCCCAAGTCAGGCTTCAACAGTATGTGAACCGTGAACTTCCAGATGTTCAAAAGGTTATATATTGTCACTCTGCTTATTTAACTTATAAATAATTACATCAGGTGAAATACTGGGCTGGATGAAGCACAAGCTAGAATCAAGATTGCTGGGAGAAATATCAATAACCTCAGATATGCAGATAACACCACCCTTATGGCAGAAAGTGAAAAAGAACAAACGAGCCTCTTGAATATGAAAGAGGAGAGTGAAAAAGTTGGCTTAAGATGCAACATTCAAAAAAAAAAAGATCATGGCATCTGGTCCCATCACTTCATGGCAAATAGATGGGGAAACCATGGAAATAGTAACAGACTTTATTTTCTTGGGCTTCAAAATCACTGCAGATGGTGACTGCAGCCATGAAATTAAAAGACACTTGCTCCTTGGAAGAAAAGCTATGACCAACCTAGACAGTATATTAAAAAGCAGAGACGTTACTTTGCCTACAAAGGTCCATCTAGTCAAAGCTATGTTTGTCACAGTAGTCATGTATGGATGTGAGAGTTGGACTATAAAGAAAGCTGAGCACCAAAGAATTAATGCTTTTGAACTGTGGTGTTGGAAAAGACTCTTGAGAGTCCCTTGGACTACAAGGAAATCAAACCAGTCAATCCTAAAGGAAATCAGCCCTGAATATTCATTGGAAGGACTGATGTTGAAGCTGAAACTCCAATACTTTGGCCACTTGATGTGAAGAGCTGACTCATTTGAAAAGCCCCTGATATAGGGAAAGATTGAGGGCAGGAGGAGAAGGGGACAACAGAGGATGAGACAGTTGGATGGCATCACCAACTCGATGGATATGAGTTTGAGTAAGCTCTGGGATTTCGTGATGGACAGAGAAGCCTGGCGTTCTGTAGTCTATGGGGTTGCAAAGAGTCAGACGTGACTGAGTGACTAAACTGAATAATAAAAAGATAATAATCATAACAAATTCCTGATAAAATAATAAATAAACAATACAGCATTTCCAATATTCTAGGAACAATTTATAATAATTTCATCCTTATAACAAAGCTATGAGGTAGATACTGCTATTATCTGCACATTATAGAGCCAAATGAGGCTTGGAGTGGCATAACTGTTTGTTCAAAGTGGCATAATATCTTGCCCAAGACATACCATTTGTAAAAGAGCCAGAAACTGAACTCCTGCAGTTTGGCTTCAAATTTTACATAAACTACTGCATTGTAATGCTGCTCTGTGTTTAACAAGGTTTACATACAAATAACTATGACATAGAAGACTAGGTGTTAGAAGCTGGAACAGAGAGGAAACATGCAGGAACAGACTAGGTATGGGAAGGATCTAGTCTGCTTTCCTGAAATGTAGAAAAATGATTTTTCATCCAAAACTTCTATTTCCAGAAAACACTTTAAAACCTATGGTCAAATATACCCATTCATATTAAACAGTCACTCTTTCCCCAGGTCTTGGCACTTCCAGCAGTCACTGTGATTTTATAGGTCACTATCATCTCCGGACCCATAGAGTCTTTCCTCCTTTTGCATCCTGTTCTAGTCAGGGAAATCTCCCTTCTTACTCTTGCTTTTCAAAGACACTCTGGTTATACCTTCAAACCCCTTTCTACATTTCACCTCCATGAATATGATCTGAAATCTCCTAAAGACTTTAGGGACCTCCCTGGTGGTCCAGTGGCTAAGACTGCACTTCCAATGTAGGGGGCCCAGATTCTATCCCTGGTCAGGGTACTAGATTCCATGTGCTACAGCTAAGACTCAGCACAGCCAAATAAATAATTAAAAAAAAAAGAGTCAGCACTTTAAACATGAATCTAGAAAAAGCAGCCAAGTTTCTTCCCTGATGCAGTGATGTACAGAGCAGTTCTCCCAACTGAAGTCATGAAAATGATTGGAAAAGCAAAGAGAAAAACAACATAAGTCAAAGTCAAATGGAGTTCATAATTTTTGTTACAGCATCAGGGAACTATTGAAAAGTTTCAAGCCGATGACTAACATGATTGCATTTGGGTTTAGGGAAATAAATCTGAGCACGGTATGGAAAAGATCAACCTAGAAGCAAGGAGACCATCAGTGAGGAAGCTGTTAGGATAATCCAGGACAGAAGTAGCTCATACACTGTTAGTGACGATTGAAAATAAAGTGTATCTAAAAGAAACATTGAAGGGGCATGATACTGACTTTCATAGAGGTTACAATTTATTTAGAAAGATTATAATAACAATACCAAGATTTATTGAGCTCTTCTTACATGCCAGGTTCTCTGCTAAGTGCTTAATATGAAATAACTTAAAATATCTCATTGGTAGTTTTCATACTGATTACATATTGAAATGATAATAGCGTGAATATATTGGGTCAAGTAAACTGAACAATCGGGCTTCCCTGGTGGCTCAGCGGTAAAGAATTTGCTTACAATGCAGGAGACATGGGTTCAATCCCTGGACCAGGAAGATCCCCTGGAGGAGGGCATGGAAACCCACTCCAGTATTCTTGCCTGGAGAATCCTTATGGACAGAGGAGCCTGGCAGGCTACAGTCCGTGGGGCTCAAAGAGTCTGATACAACTGAAGCGACCGAGCACAGCACAGCATAAACTAGACAATCAAAAGTAATTTCACTGTTTCTGTTTTGTTTTTTATGTGGCCACCAGCATACATGGCTTGCATTTGTGGTTTTCACTTTATTTCTATCAAACAACACTGATCTAAATATACAACCCTTCCTTCTCCTATGGTCATTCTCTCCTTTGGATATTCCCCTTTAACCATGGGGACAATTTCCATCTTTGCAGAAACAAAATTAAAGAAAAAAATATCCTCAGTCCTTCTTCTTTCATTAAGTTGTCCCATTTCTTTTTATTTATTGTCCAATTTTTGAATAAGGAACATAAGAGAATGTTTTATTTTTATTGAGAGTTTCCTATGTGCCACTATCAAGGCTAGACACTTCATCTGTCATTTCTAATTCTTACAGCAGCCAGATAAATTCTGTCCATCACTCCACTTTACATATGAAGAAACTGAGTGGTTCTCTGAGAAATTGTTTTAAACAGGGTTTCACAGAAAATAGGTGTGTATGAGTGATGTTACAAAAATTAATAAATACATATTTTGATTCCAAACCTTCCAGATTCAAGATACTTCTTGAGAAGACAATTCTGTATGTGCTCTCTTAATTTTGATGTGCTAAATATCAAGATATCTAACAGAAGCAATTTAAAGGCTGTCTCTAGTTCTTTCAGAAAAGCATACATATTTCAAAAACACCTTTTCAGAAATAATTCTACTCACTAGTCTTACAATTTATGAGAAAAATGGCAAGAAATTTTGATATAGTTAGGAGGATGGAAAAATGCCATAGAAATTTGATTTAACAGGGGTGAGTCTTTATTATTATCTGGTATATTATACTTAACAACTGTCTTTATATTTTACCCCCAAGTAGTATACAAAGTTATAAAACCAACTGAGTATGATGGGTTTCTGGTGAACACCCTCTTCTATGTGATAGACCGCCAACTTCTCACACAGCAGAGAGCAGAGAAACAAACTCTCACTTCTCTTCTTCAAAAGAGGAGATTCAAAAAATCAAAGGATTCCAAGATTTCAAAGGATTCCAAAAAAATTCAAAGGATTCAAAAATCCATCACGAGATGTATGGATGTGAGAGTTGGACCATAAAGGAGGCTAAGTGCTGAAGAATGGATGCTTTTGAATTGTGGTGATGGAGAAGACTCTTGAGAGTCACTTGGACACCAAAGAGATCAAATCAGTCAATCCTAAAGGAAATCAACCCTAAATATTCATTGGAAGGACTGATGTTGAAGCTGAACCTCCAATACTTTAGCCACCTGATGCGAAGAGCCCACTCACTAGAAAAGACCCTGATGCTGGGAAAGATTGAGGGTAGAAGGAGAAGGGGGTGACAGAGGATGAGATGGTTGGATGGCATCACCAACTCAATGGGCATGAATTTGAGCAAACTTCCAGGAGATAGTGAAGGACAGGAAAGCCTGGGATGCTGCAGTCCTTGGGGTCGTAAAGAATGATACACAATCTGGGAATGAACAACAACAAAACCCATATGTGAGGGCTCTAATCATCTCTGAAAAGCTTATCAACTAGAAATTGGCCTTTGCCATTGGCACTTGTCATCTACCTCTCTAAGAATTAAGTCATGTGCTGCTGATTTTCCATACCTCCTGAAAGGAGTTCATGGTAGAGAGCAGAAATGAGGCACTCTGTTCTCAAGGGAAAAAACTGGCAGAACAAGTTTTCGGATAGTTAGATATTCTCAGGAGTCAATTCTATGAGACCAACTCTTTTATCTCTTCATACCTGGAAAAGCACTAAAATCCTTCATGGTGACGAATGCTCCTCATGACTAGCAGAAATCTGCAAAAAAAAAAAAAAAAATGTGCTTGATTGCCTGTATTCCTCCTTCATTCAAACTCGCATATATATGACCATTCCCCGCCCCCCCTACTCCTTGGAGCAGTTTCTCAGAGCTATCTGAGGTGCTGTCTCTTGGGCTATAGTCCTCTTTTAGCCCCAAATCAAACCTAACTTGTAACTCTGAGAGTATGGTTTTCACCTGATCACTCCTGCCAATAAAACCAGAGCAACCCAGTGATGGTAGAGAAAATTATAAATACTGTTGCATTATCAACATTTATGTGGTCGTTTTTTAAATTAAGCATAAATACTCTACTGTAACTGACTGTACCAATTTATTATGATGGGCTTCCCAGGTGGCCCAGTGGTAAAGAATCTACCTATCAATGCAGGAGACATGGGTCCGATCCCTGGAGTGGGAAGATCCCGTGGAGAAGGAAATGAGAACCCACTCTTGCCTGGGAAATCCCATGGACAAAAGAGTCTGGTGGGCTATAGTCCATAGGGTTACAAAAAAGTTGGACACAACTTAACAACTGAAATAACAACTCACATTGTATAGTTTTTTTTAAAGTCAGCACCTAACTCCTAATACTATCACAGAAGGAATTAGGATCTCAACATGTGAATTGGAGTGGGGCACAAACATTCAGTTCACCATCTAATGCATGTGTAGGAGAAAAGACCTCATACAGTTAAAGGAATTAGGAGAACAAGGACTAGCTTCCCCTGAGTGAGAAAGAATTCAGCCAGCAGATTGCTTTTAGACTCGAATTGCAACTCTTCCCTGGGTCTCCAGTCCATTGGCCTACACTGCAGACTTTGGATGTACCAGGCACTGCCAATTTTGTGTGTCTATTCTTTAAAATAAATCTCGCAACATACATACACATTCTTTTGGTTCTGTTCCTATGAAGAACACTGACTAGTACAGATGGTTAAAATTTCATTTTGGTTCAGTCACTCAGTCTTGTCTGACTCTGTGTGACCTCGTGGACTGACCGTAGCGTCCCAGGCTTTCCTGTCCATCACCAACTCCAAAAGCTTGCTCAAACTCAAGTGCATCGAGTCAGTGATGCCATCCAACTACCTCATCCTCTGCCGTCCCCTTCTCCTCCTGCCTTCAATCTTTCCCAGTATCAGAGTCTTTTTCAATGAGTCAGTTCTTCGCATCAGGTGGCCAAAGTATTAGAGTTTCAACTTCAGCATCAGTCCTTCCAATGAATATTCAGGACTGATTTCCTTTAAGATAGACTGGTTTGATCTCCTTGCTGTCCAAGTGACTCTCAAGAGTCTTCTCCAACACCACAATTCAAAAGCATCAGTTCTTCGGCACTCAGCTTTCTTTATGGTCCAACTCTCACATCCATACATGACCACTGGAAAAACCATAGCTTTGACTAGACAGACCTTTGCTGGCAAAGTAATGTCTCTGCTTTTTAATATTCTGTCTAGGTTGGTCATAGCTTTTCTTCCAAAGAGCAAGCATCTTTTAATTTCATGGCTGCAGTCACCATCTGCAGTGATTTTGGAGCCCAAGAAAATAAATCTGTTACTGTTTCCATGGTTTCCCCATCTATTTGCCATGAAGTGATAGGATCGGATGCCATGATATTCATTTTTTGAATGTTTATTTTTATAAATAAAAATTATTTTATAAATAAAAATGTTTATTTCATAAACATTTATAAATGTTAACAGTTATTCAACATCTACTATATGAAAGTGTTATTTGTTCAGTCCTGTTTAACTCTTTGCAACCCCAGGGACTATATATAGCCTGCCAGGCCCTCCTGTCCATGGAATTCTCCAGGCAAGAGTACTAAAGTGGGTAGCCATTCTCTTCTCCAGGGGATCTTCCCAACCCAGGACTGAACCCGGGTTTCATGCATTGGAGACGGATTCTTTACTATCTGAACCATCTATTATATGACGAGCCCTTTTCCAGTCATTTTATAAGTATTAACTTCCTCATTTAATCCACACAACTAAAGGTGGTTAGATAGATAGTGGTTAATGCTAGTTACTTTACAGAAGAGGAAAAAGAAAAACTTCCAGATTAATTGGCCAAAATTGCACTGTTTGTGGTAAATTTGGTATGTAAACGCAGGCAGTCAGATACTAGGGCCCATACACACAATCATCCCTTGTTTCATCCTTTGCCAAAGTCCAGGCATTAGAGGAGACATGTTATCAAATCTCTCAAAAAAAGACACTGGTCAAATAGAGCCATTTTCTTATTGTACTTAGGAAATGCCTATTTGAGAAAATATATATTTATGTTGTTAATTAAGTAATATGAAAAAGATGTTTTGTACCAGGACTGCAATCAGCCCCATTCAAGACTTTAAAGTTCAGAGCCTGAATGGAGTTGATTGCAGGCAAGACTCAACATTCATCAGACAGTCAAATCACTCCATTTTCCTTAGACATTTTCTTGTTTAGCTGAACCATAAGTGACATCTTCAGGGCAGATGATATTTCAAATGATTTTTTTTTTTTTACCTTTTAGTTATGCCTGGTTGAAGCATTGTTATAGGCCAGAAAATTATTCTCTACAACCTTGAAAAAGTAAATGGCCTTATTGTAAGCTTTGACCTTGCTCGTAGCATCTTTTCTGTTGCTTTGTTAGCTCTGAGTGTGGTGTATTGTTTCAGTTGAACAAGGTCTTTGAAGCTCCACTTTTTGCCACCCCTCCCTCCCTAATGATTTCAAGCTGTTCAAAGAAATGCTTTGAAACACAGGCAGAAGCCAAATGTTTTAGAGTAAGACTAATTTAAAATAAGCTTCAAATAATGCTTGCTTTTAGGGAACTAGGGGGGATGTGAATAAACGGACAGTACATGCTCCTTCAAAATGTTAGGTTTGCTTGATCACTCAGAGATAGGTTTGTCTTTCATTATATGCAGTATGCAAAAAAAACACAGACTTCTGGAATTTATAACCAAGTAATAATTTTATACTTGCTTTCCTAGGATTTGAAAGCAGTGCACATGAGATTTTTATAATATGCAAACAATTTCGGGGCAACCGTGATGCCAGCAAAAGAATGAAATCCTTTATTTGTATTGATTTTTCTATTTAGGGAAGCCTAGAAGGCAATATATTTGGTTCTTTAAAAGATGCAACAAATTCAGAATTGAATTTGTGTAGACACTTCTTACCAAATTAGAGCAACAGGAAAATCACTGTCATATTACTTTTATTTAGTACCTACTAAATAACAACTGTGTCTAACAGATGCCTTCAAAACAGATATACCAAGGCCTAGAGTTTGCTTATTTTTGCTTGATGTTTAGTTGCCAAGTCATGTCCGACTCTTTTGCGGCCCCACAGGCTGCAGCCCACCAGGCTCCCCTGTTCACCTGCATCTCCTGCACTGGCAGGAGGGTTCTCCACCATTAATCCACCAGGGAGTCCCTCTGTTAGAGCCTGTCAATTAGGTTGATAAATTACAGAAACTTGCTCTTCAACAGTTCTGCAATCTAGAAATTATTTCTTATACATCTATGTGTAGCAGTGCATAATATTATACCCTACACATAGTGGGTGCTTAATAATGATTTCCTGAATGAATAATATTAGCAAAATCAAGAACAGGCTTGTTTTTTTAGGCCATAAGAAAACAGAAGGCTCTCACACCAGAGAAGTATAAAAATGAAAGCAGGA
Organism: Okapia johnstoni; assembly: GCA_024291935.2. NCBI lineage: Eukaryota > Metazoa > Chordata > Mammalia > Artiodactyla > Giraffidae > Okapia > Okapia johnstoni. The sequence continues at coordinate 32,088,686 of CM044311.1, forward strand.
AAAGAAAATAAACCTTTTAAAAAGAACTAGTGTTCAGCATCAATCTCTAGATGACATGCCTAGGGTTGGTAAGAATTACTTTCCCTTATGATCATGCAAATTCAGTGTAGGAAAGGGCAGGGTAGAATTATAGTGCCTAATTCATCATGGTGAGGTAACAGTTCCATGAGAGAGAGAAATAAAGAGAGGAAGGAAGGCATGAGAAGAAAGGAGAAGGCATGAAATAATGGAGATAACAGACTCCCCGCAATGGTAGCAAAGACAGGGTATATTAATTTCCTATTGTTGCTGTACCAAATTATTGCAACCCCCCTTTTTCTTCAATGGCATCAATGGTTTAGGGTGTGTAACAGAGATGTAATAAAAGACAAATAATACCTTCTGATGGAAAGATTCTCAAAGATCATCCGGTGGTAGCTGAAGTCATACTTCCAGAAAAAGAAAACAGGAGATTTGGTTATCTTTTTTTTTCTGCTTATTTTCTGTCTACTTGGAAGAAAGTAAATTTCAAGAGAAATCTGGCGCTTAAGTATGTGATAGACAGTTTTGGAATGAATGACTTGAGAAGAACAAAACTTTTCTTTTTTGATCCTTAAAAAAGCAGACTATGCCTAGATGTCTCCAGGTAGCCAGTTTCCCCACCATATCATGAATTCTTGCCTGCACTATGAAAGAAAGAGACCAATGGCCAAGAGAAACTAAATATAGAGATGAAGGGAAAGATAATCTTGTTTGGGTCCCTGGATCTAAGCTCATTTGAAGTCAGCCACATTCTCAATTACCAAATTAAATGCACTAGTAAGTTCTTTTTCGTGCCTAAGTTTGTTGAGTTTGTCTTCTGTAACAAAAGGAGTCCTGGCAGTACAGCCACCATTGCCAAACAAGCTTCTTTCACTTGAAATTAGTCCCTGTTTTCTATTTCACTACATTACAAATACATATTCACTACAATACGAATACACGTTATTTAGAAATAAATTCAGCACTTTCCTTTCTTGCACAATGCACAGGAAGTTTTAGCAAAAATAAATTAAGAAAAAGAAAATTCTATGCCATTTTATTTCAACTTCATAGACCTTCTTGAATGCCCTGAACATGTAGGAATATGTTCATTTGCACGGTTGCTACTGAAGTATATAATGATGATTTAAAATGAGACAGGGAAAAACATGGATGAGATCCAAGTTCAAGCTTCAGTAAAGAGACTTCTTGGAATTAAATCCCCAAGCCTAAGTCTCTTGGACTTTAATTACATCTCTTAGTGAAAAGCACCTGAATGTTTTCATACCCTAATCAGTTCTACCCTAGCTCTGACAATACAAAACAAAAAATTCAATCAGATTAAATGCTATTCTTGATAATGGTATCCAATAAACTTTATACTTTCTGAATCCTTCTGTAAATATATCAGCACTTCAGTTTCTACTCTTTGTTTTTCATCACCCGCAAGCACCAAGGTCGATAAAACATTTGGAAGAAATGAATATGCTGTACATATCGAAAGATATACTGTATGCATCTGAACAAAAGTCTTGTAGTGCAGCATTTTATTGAACCCTTATTTCATTTCAGAAGCTGAGTGGAAGAGAGGACCACTGCAGATCTATCAAGTATGTGAGCTTTAATATTTACTTTAGTCATAAAGAGCAAGTGACATGATGAGGACTCACTAGCATAGTAGAAACTCAGGTTGTCAGTACCAGAAAATGAAATTTTTATTTATGGAAGTAGTAAGCTCTAGAAATGATATGTATTATTTTTCTGTTCCTTCTGATTTATAGATTAAATGAATTAGTAGTCGCTAAGTTGCAGTTTCATATTTTTTTTCCTTGGAAGCCAAGATTTTAAAAATGCCTCAGTGGAAAGTTTTTCAAGAGACAAGAGATAAACTGATTAATATCTTAAATTTCCTTTAGAAGAAAAAGGCAGAATCACCATGAATGAAGACATGGAGAGATGTAGCTATCATGCTTTAGTTTTCCAGATTAAATAGTCCTTTTTAATGTGTAAAATACATAATATGTGAGTACATATATGTGAAAAAAGTGTATTTTATTTTTAGAAATAGCATTCATTTTCTAAGTCTCTTGAGTTTTAAATAATGTTCCCAGGTTACAATGCCTATATTATCTCCATTTTTAAACAGATAATTTGAACATATTTATACAACTTGTTTAAATAAGAGACATGCTTCTGTTTTATTTTGAAATTCTTTTTATTAAACCATTCTGTTATAATACCTTACTTGTACAAAATGAGCATCTGAAACTATTAACAAAAATACATGCTGTTGGAAAACACAAGAAAAAACACTGAGAAATTATTGCACTTATTCAAGTTGTTCATTTTAGCGTAAGTATTTTTTTTGTTCTCCTTATATAATATTTCTGAACAATGCAATTTGAGGAGAGTAATATTTTTTCTCTTTCACTTAATTTCTTAATGGAAGAGTGGGATAAGGACTCTTACTGTATGCCAGACACTATTCACAGAATTAGAGATTTAGTGGTGCATAGAATGATTGATTTTTTTCTTCATGGAGAGCATTGATTAGAAGAAGAAAAATAAATAACCAAATTAATCCCTCCTCCAGGGGATCTTCCCAACCCAGGAATTGAACCCAGGTCTCCTGCATTGGAGGAGGATTCTTTACCAGCTGAGCCACAAGGGAAGCCCAAATTAATCAAATAGACACTACGATTACCAATTATAGTAAATATTATGATCTGCATGATATACCAGGAAGTAATTGGCTGGGGAATAGACCATACTAAATTAGACAAGATTGTGAAAGAAATTCTTTTCTGAGGAGGAAACACTGAAGCTGATTCATGAAGAATGAAAAGGTTCCAGGCATGTGGTGAAAAGTTGAAAAGTATTTTGGGTAGACGGAACAGCACTTACAAAGGCTCTGAGGTAGGAAAAACTTGGCAAAATTACAAAGCTGAAAGGAGACTGGTTTGAATGCATATAGTAAGGAGTTATGATGAGAAAAAATAGAATAGAGAGGCTTCAGCCAGATAATACCAGGCAGTTAAGGTCTGAGTGTCCCTTCAAAATTCACATAGTGAAAACTAACCTCCAAGGGCAATGGTATTAAAAGATGAGGCTTTGGGGAGGCGATCATATCACGAGGGCTCTGGGATTAGGACACTTATAAAAGAGACTCAAGAGAGAGCTCCCTTGTCTATTCTGCCATGTAAAGATACAAAGAAATGTCTGTGACCCAGAAGAGGACCTTCACTGGACCATGCTGGCACCGTAATCTTAGGCTTCCATCTCCAGAACAGTGAGAAATAATTTTTTGTTGTTTATAAGCTACCCAGGCTGTGGTCTTTTACTGCAGCAGCCTGAACAGACTGAGACAGTGACCTTAGATGCTATGATCATATGTTTGGGTTTTATTCTAAGAGCAGAAAAAGTAAAGGCAGTACAACTTCAAAAAAAGTTTTAAATAAAAGTAAAACGATATTAAAGAAATATATATGCCTCATGATTTAAAAGTCATTTTGTAGATCTGTTTCACCACAATGTGAATTCACTTAAGAGTACTGAGCATTGCACTTAAAAATTATTAAGATGGTAAAAAAAAATCGGCAGTGTCCTTATTTTTTCTGTCCTTATTTATTTTGTCTAAATACAAAATCTATTGCACCATTTTTAGAAAACCTTTCTTTGTTGTTTAGAGAACAGATTCTGGCAGAGAATAACTGGAAGCAGGGAGACATATTATGTTATCACCATGATCCAGAAAGGAAATATTAAGGGTACATTTCATGCAAAGTAATGAAAAGGGCTTCCCTGGTGGCTCAGACGGTAAAGCATCTTCCTGCAATGTGGGAGACTCACGTTCGATCCCTGGATCGGGAAGATCCCCTAGAGAAGGAAATGGCAACCCACTCCAGTACTCTTGCCTGGAAAATTCCATGGACTGAGGATCCTGGTAGGCTACAGTTCATGGGATTGCAAAAAGTCGGACATGATTGAGCGACTTCACTTTCTTTCACTTTCATGCAAAGAAGGGCACAATAAAGGACAGAAATGGTTTGGACCTAACAGAAGTAGAAGATATTAAGAAGCTCAGTTCAACTCAGTCGCTCAGTCGTGTCCGACTCTTTGCAACCCCATGAATTGCGGCACGCCAGGCCTCCCACTCCATCCGCAGCTTCCGGAGTTTATCCAAACTCATGTCCATCGAGTCGGTGATGTCACCCAGCCATCTCATCCTCTGTCATCCCCTTCTCCTCCTGCCCCCAATCCTTCCAGCTTCAAGATTTTTTCCAATGAATCAACTCTTCGCATGAGGTGGCCAAAGCATTGGAGTTTCAGCTTCAACATCAGTTCTTCCCATGAACATCCAGGACTGAATTCCTTTAGGATGGAATCGTTGCATCTCCTTTCAGTCCAAGGGACTCTCAAGAGTCTTCTCCAATACCACAGTTCAAAAGCATCAATTATTTGGCGCTCAGCTTTCTTCACCGTCCAACTCTCACATCCATACATGACCACTGGAAAAACCATAGCCTTGACTAGACGGACCTTTGTTGGCAAAGTAATGTCTCTGCTTTTTAATATGCTATCAAGGTTGGTCATAACTTTCCTTCCAAGGAGTAAGTGTCTTTTAATTTCATGGCTGCGATTACCATCTGCAGTGATTTTTGAACCCAAACAAATAAAGTCTGACACCGTTTCCACTGTTTCCCCATCTATTTCCAATGAAATGATGGGACCAGATGCCATGATCTTAGTTTTCTGAATGTTGAGCTTTAAGCCAACTGTTTCACTCTCCTCTCTCACTTTCATCAAGAGTCTTCTTAGTTCCTCTTCACTTTTTGCCATAAGGGTGGTATCATCCGCATATCTGAGGCTATTGATATTTCTCCTAGCAATCTTGATTCCAGTTTCTGCTTCTTCCAGCCCAGCGTTTCTCATGATGTACTCTGCATAGAAGTTAAATAAGCAGGGTGACAATATACAGCTTGACGTACTCCTTTTCCTATTTGGAACCAGTCTGTTGTTCCATGTCCAGTTCTAATTGTTGCTTCCTGACCTGCATACAGGTTTCTCAAGAGGCAGGTCAGGTGGTCTGGTATGCCCATCTCTTTCAGAATTTTCCACAGTTTATTGCAATCCACACAGTCAAAGACTTTGGCATAGTCAATAAAGCAGAAATAGATGTTTTTTCTGGAACTCTCTTGCTTTTTCGATGAAGCAGATGTTGGCAATTTGATCTCTGGTTCCTCTGCCTTTTCTAAAACCAGCTTGAACATCTGGAAATTCACGGTTCACATATTGTTGAAGCCTGATTTGGAGAACTTTAAGCATTACTTTACTAGCGTGTGAGATGAGTGCAATTGTGTGGTAGTTTGAGCATTCTTTGGCATTGCCTTTCTTTGGGATTGGAATGAAAACACCTTTTCCAGTCCTGTGGCCACTGCTGAGTTTTCCAGATTTGTTGGCATATCAAGGACAGCACTTTCACAGCATCACCTTTGAGGGTTTGAAATAGCTCAACTGGAATTCCATCACCTCCACTAGCTTTGTTCGTAGTGATGCTTTCTAAGGCCCACTTGACTTCACATTCAAGGATGTCTGGTTCTAGGTGAGTGATCACACCATACTGATTATCTTGGTCATGAAGATCTTTTTTGTACAGTTCTTCTGTGTATTCTTGCCACCTCTTCTTAATATCTTCTGCTTCTGTTAGGTCCCTACCATTTCTGTCCTTTATCGAGCCCATCTTTGCATGAAATGTTTCCTTGGTATCTCTAATTTTCTTGAAGAGATCTCTGGTCTTTCCCAATCTGTTGTTTTCCTCAATTTCTTTGCATTGATCACTGAGGAAGGCTTTCTTATCTCTCCTTGCTATTCTTTGGAACTCTGCATTCAAATGGGAATATCTTTCCTTTTCTCCTTTTCTTTTCACTTCTCTTCTTTTCACAGCTATTTGTATGGCCTCCTCAGACAGTCATTTTGCTTTTTTGCTTTTCTTTTCCATGGGTATGGTCTTGATCCCTGTCTCCTGTACAACGTCACGAACCTCTGTCCATAGTTCATCAAGCACTCTGTCTATCAGATCTAGTCCCTTAAATCTATTTATCACTTCCACTGTATAATCATAAGGTATTTGACTTCAGTCATACAGGAATGGTCTAGTGGTTTTCTTCCCTTTCTTCAATTTAAGTCTGAATTTGGCAATAAGGAGTTCATGATCTGAGCCACAGTCAGCTCCCAGTCTTGTTTTTGCTGACTGTATAGAGCTTTTCCATCTTTGGCTGCAAAGAATATAATCAGTCTAATTTCGGTGTTGACCATCTGGTGAATATCCATTTGTAGAGTCTTGTTTTGTGTTGTTGGAACAGGGTGTTTGCTATGACCAGTGCGTTCTCTTGGCAAAACTCTATTAGCCTTTGTCCTGCTTCATTCTGCACTCCAAGGCCAAATTTGCCTGTTACTCCAGGTGTTTCTTGACTTCCTACTTTTGCATTCCAGTCCCCTATAATGAAAAGGACATCTTTTTGGGGTGTTAGTTCTAAAAGGTCTTGTAGGTCTTCATAGAACTGTTCAACTTCAGCTTCTTCAGCGTTACTGGTTGGGACATAGGCTTGGATTACCGTGATATTGAATGGTTTGCCTTGGAAACAAACAGAGATCATTCTGTTGTTTTTGAGATTGCATCCAAGTACTGCATTTCAGACTCTTTTGTTGACCATGATGGCTTGGCAATAATACACAGAACTATACAAAAAGATCTTCACGACCCAGATAATCATGATGGTGTGCTCACTCACCTAGATCCAGACAACCTGGAACATGAAGTCAAATGGGCCTTAGGAAGCATAAAGCTGGTGGAGGTGATGGAATTCCGGTAGAGCCATTTCTAATCTTAAAACATGATGCTGTGAAAGTGCTGCTCTCAATATGCCAGAAAATTTGGACCCCTCAGCAGTGGCCACAGGACTGGAAAAGGTCAATTTTCATTTCAATCCCAAAGAAAGCAATGCCAAAAATGTTCAAACTACCTCACAGTTGCACTCTTCCCATACGCTGGCAAAATAATGCTCAAAATTCTCCAAGCTAGGCTTCAACAGTACATGAACTGAGAACTTCCAGATGTTCAAGCTGAATTTAGAAAAAGTAGAGTAACCAGAGATCAAATTGAGAACATCCATTGGATCATAGCAAAAGCAAGAGAGTTCCAGAAAAACATCTATTTCTGCTTTATTGACTATGCCAAAGCCTTTGACTGTGTGGATAACAACAAACTGGAAAATTTTGAAAGAGATGAGAGTACCAGACTACCTGACCTGCACTTGAGAAATCTGTATGCAGGTCAAGAAGCAACAGTTAGAACTGGACATGAAACAAACTGGTTCCAGATCAGGAAAGGTGTACATCAAGGCTGTATATGGTCACCCTGCATATTTAACTTATATGCAGAGTACATCATTAGAAATACCAGGCTGGATGAAGCACAAGCTGGAATCTAGATTGCTGGGGAAAATATCGATAACCTCAGATACGCAGATGACACCACCCTTGTGGCTGTAAGCGAAGAACTAAAGAGCCTCTTGATGAAAGTGAAAGAGGAGCATGAAAAAGCTGGCTTAAAAATCAACATTCAAAAACAAAGATCATGGCATCCGGTTCCGTCACTTCATGGCAACGATGGAAACAGTTACAGACTTTATTTTCTTGGGCTCCAAAATCACTGCAGATGTGACTGCAGCCATGAAATTAAAAGACACTTAACTCCTTGGAAGGAAAGTTATTAAAAAGCAGAGACATTACTGTGCGTAAAAAGTTCCATGTGTTCAAGCTATGGTTTTTCCAGTAGTCATGTGTGGATGTGAGAGGTGAAACATAATGAAAGCTGAGAGCTGAAGAATTGATGATTTTGAACTATGGTTTTGGAGTAGACTCTTGAGAGTCCCTTGAACAGCAAGGAAATCAAACCAGTCAATCCTAACAGAAATCAGTCCTGACTATTTCTTGGAAGGACTGATGCTGAAGCTCCAATACTTTGGTCATCTGATGCGAAGAACTGACTCATTGGAAAAGACCCTGATGCTGGGAAAGATTGAAGGCAAGGGGAGAAGGGGACAACAGAGGATTTGATGGTTGGATGGCATCACTGACTCGATGGACATGAGTTTGAGTAAATTCTGGAAGTTGGTGAAGGACAGGGAAGCCTGGAATGCTGCTGTTCATGGGGTTGCAAAGAGTGGGACATGACTTAGCGACTGAACTGAAGTGACTGAACTAACTGAACCAGTCCAAGTGTTTGAGCAAAACCTCTGATTAAACATTAGCTGCCTGTGAAGATATATAAGTATAGAGGCTGACCCTAAGAATCCAAGATAAAAAATAAAAGTAATAACAAAATTAAGTGCTGGCAAGGGTGCAAATCAAAAAGGAACTCTTTCTTTGCTGGTGGAAATGCTAAGTGGAACAGCCACTTTGAAAGACAATTTGGCTGCTTCTTAGAAAACCAAACATCATACCATACTATCTAGCAATTATTATCCTTGTGTTTACCCAAAGGAGCTGAAATTTTACATCCACAGTGAAAACTGCACATGAATATTTATGGAAGCTTTGCTCAAAACTTGTCAATAACCAATATGTTTTCAGTAGTTGAATATATAAATAATCTGTAAGGAAATGAACCATCATGCGTTAAAACGACATGGAGAACATCATCGTGCCTTAAAAAGACAGGATTCTTTTTAACACATTAAGATTCATCTTAAATGAATCTTACTAATTAAAATAAAACAATATGAAACCAAGTAAATAAAATTTCAAGAAAAAGTAATTGTATAAAGACTGAAAGCAGATTAGTGGTTTCCTGGAGTTGGGGTTGGGAATAGGGACTGAATACAAGGGCATAAAAGGGAGCTCTTAAGGAAATATTCTAAAACTAGAAGGTGCTGTTGGGGACACAGCTCTAAAATTTACTAAAAAGCCTTTGATTGTCTACTTATAATGGATCATTGTTATGGTATAGAAATTATACCTCCATTTTTAAAATACAGACATTGTATTTTATTAATACAATATTAATTTTCAGTTCAATATTAAATTAATATTTAATTTTCAGTTCAAAAATTACCTACATTGAAGTGGGGAAGACTGGTGGAAGAAGAGGCTGGGTGTGGAGCAGGAGAGAAAAGTGTTTTCCTCTGAACAAGTTTCAAAGGCTATGAATCATCTAAGTGCTCAGGGATGAAACACAGAGAGAGGATTTTAAAGCTTTGAGTGTTAAATCCTTGATACTGTGGGGATCACCTAACTAGATAGTACATATCAACACAAAATGGAAGTTGCTAACTGTGTAAAATGGCACTGAGAGACTGTATATGATAAAGAGAAGGGTGTCTGTTGGGTTTGACTACTTGAAAATTATTAGTGACATTAATTATATCTGTTTCAGTGGAATAAGACAGAGATTAGAGTGGTTTAAGAGTAAGGCGAGACCATGAGTATATGCAACTCTTTAGAAAGTACTCCTCTGAAAGGAACATAAGGTGGTAGCTATAGGAAGATTTAAAGTGAAGAAGAGATATGTTCTTGTTTTTTGTTTGTGGGTTTGTTTTTAATATGAGATACTAGAACATGGTTTTTTAGAGGATTATGAGAAGAAAGGGAATGGGAGCCTGAGCAGGAGGGAGGGAAGGACAAAGAGATACAGAGAGAGTGAAAGAGATTCTTGATGAGGGGGAGAGATAGAGAAGATGAAAGAAAGAGAATTTTCTTAATGTGCCTGGTTGCTTTTAGTGAGGTGTCTTTTTCATCCTACAAGCACTTTAAATAATAGCTGGAGAATGTTTTCCATTAAGATCCAAATACAGTTTCTTTGAACTCCAGTCTAAGTTCAATGAAAGTCTCTGCATACCTCCCAAGATAGCTTGAAGGATGGAGTTACTGTGAGAGGAAATTATATTTTTTTTCTTCCATATCCCTTTTCTGCATTTAGACTTAATTGGTTTGGTATATGGATCATCTCCTGAGCCTACTGTATTGCCTAACTCAAAAAACTCAGTGTTCATTTTTGTGATTTACAGACACACATAAATTAATGTACAAACAAAAATGTGTTTGGGTTTGAAGCAGATTGTACTGAAAAGCTGAAGGTGGTAGAACATTCAAACAACTTAAAACAGCTTAAAATTGAACATATTTCTTTTTAAAGCTTCTTTATCTTGTTCCCTTTTCAGATCTTCATTATTACCCACAAGAGCAGCTGAACTAATTTTTTATTTTATCCATTTTATCATCCCTTTCCAGCCAATGCTCATAGGTAGTCATTTTCCAATTTTAATTGACTTTCAGAGGATTATGAGAAGAGAAAGAAAGGGTGTTTTATTGAACAAAACCACTTTCTTTCATAATCGGTTTATGATATTCTTTGCAAAGATCTTTTTTATTTTTTTCAGACCTCCAAAAAGTTGTATCCCTCTTTCTAGCCTTGGTATGTCTTCTACACTCTTGCAACGTAATCAATGCCAAATAAATCTGGAATTGGTAAATCACGACAGTTTTCTGTGTAAGAAGACTTTTGAAGACTAGCCAAAATCTTCAGTCTGTGTAAAATGCAGGTGTGTGTTAACAGCTATTATAATAAATTGGAACACCTGTTAAGTCTGTATTCCAGCTTTCCCTTTAATTCCAGATGCAATTCAATGTCTTCACATATCCATTATATTATGCCAGAAAACATTACATAAAAGAGCAAGCCAACATTCTCATCTGTTTCTAAGCAGCATTTTCAAATCGGTGCCTTCCTTCAATTTTGCATTTATGGAAGGACTTCCAGAATACTGAGCATGTTGTTTTTGAGAGTTTGATAGAAAAAGCATATGGTGGTTCAATATTGGGGTATTATTTTTTCTGTTTTCTTTTTTCCTTCTTACTGGTACAACTCCTAACTTAAAAGTCAAATTTACAAAGACAATTAATGTGTGCATTGTTTAACACAAGCATGTTAAGTGTAAATTTATTTTTAGTTGTTTTGGGTTTCATAAGAAATTATTTTTGTTTTCTTATTCTTCATTTCCATGAGATAAGTGAGTCTTCAGGGGAAAAGAGAGAATTCCAATATAAATAATTAATCTTTCATTTTTGTTTAATGCACATTTTGCTTAAAAGTGGAGTAATTCATATATTTAGAAAGGAATCTTGATAGGATACATTAAAAGAAAAATAATTTACATATTTTTATGAAGTATATAGTATGATAACTTTGAAATTTTCCCTAAAGAAAACTGAACATAAAGCTAATTAAAGAAATATTCTTGAGTGAAGATGCTCTTGTTAGTAGAAAAAAAATAAAATAAAAAATCTTTCCAATACAACTAAAGTTCTGTATGTGTGTGTGTGTGTATATATATACATATCTTTTTAACATAGCATTCACATAAAAAACAGGTGTATGCTTGTTACTAAAATTGAAGGCTTATTGGTATGGCTGTCTTAATATATCAGTTATGCGTTATAATAGGAACTTGCATTAAGAGTCTCTAGTTGACTCCACAAGTTTTTTTTTCTTAAACAGAATAAGGTAGTACAGTACATCATTTAAAAGATACCAGCAAGCTAAAGTTTGAAATGTACATTTATTTTCAATTTTTCTCTAATTTTATGTTTGTGGTTTGAAGTATGTATTAACTACTTCAAAGTATCTACTGTTTTTTATGATGCCTATCATAGCTTGATGACAAATATACAGAACTAAAATTTTAAAAATAATAATTTCAGCAACCCAAAGACATTATAAAAGGTAATAATAAGAGAGCAATAAATGGTAAAAACCGCAAGTAAGGGCAAATGAAATTGATGTTTAACATGAGGACCATTTGGCAGCCAAGAGGGAAAAGTATACCTTCTTATAGATAACCAAGATTGACTGTGAGATGTCAAAAATGATTGAGTACCAGGAGAAATCATCATTCATCTTTCAGAGTCACTGGGGAAAAAAAAATACTTCAAGATGTCCAACAGGGCAAGACACTGCACTTAAAGGAAATTGAAACCTCAGTACACACGAAGACTGCTAGGTGGCTGATCATACAAAACATGCCATGGTGTTAAGATACCAGGGACAGAGAAACAAAGAGTTTTAACTATGGGCCCAGGCTCAATATGATATGGAATTTACTATCAGCTTACTAGTTGAGATTTACCATTTTCATTTTGTCTTGAAATAGGAGTATATGCTTAAACCAGGAATCTATAAATTCTTTCTGTAAAGGGTCATATAGCAAACACTTCAGGATTTGCAGGATATATTTATTGTTGTTCAGTCACTCAGTTGTGTCCAACTCTTCGTGACCCCATGGACTGCAGCATACCAGACTTCCCTGTCCTTCACCATCTCCTGGAGCTTGCTCAAACTCATGTCCATTGAGTCAGTGATATTATCCAACCATCTTGTCCTCTGCCATCCCCTTCTCCTGCTTTCAATCTTTCCCAGCATCAGGGTCTTTTCTAATAAGTCATCTCTTCACAATAGATGGCCAAAGTATTGGAGTTTATGCATCGGTCCTTTAAATGAATATTCAGGACTGATTTCCTATACAATTGATTGGTTTGATATCCTTGCAGCCCAAGGGACTCTCAAGAGTCTTCTCCAACACCACAGTTCAAAAGCATCAATTCTCTGGCACTCTGCTTTCTTTATGGTCCAAGTCTCACATCCATACATGACCAGTGGAAAAACCATAGCCTTGACTAGGTGGACTTTTGTTGGCAAAGTAATGTCTCTGCTTTTCAATATGCTATCTAGGTTGGCCATAACCTTCCTTCCAAAGAGTAAGCATCTTTTAATTTCATGGCTGCAATCACCATCTGCAGTGATTTTGGAGCTCCCCAAAATAAAGTCTGACACTGTTTCCACTGTTTCCCCATCTGTTTCCCATGAAGTGATAGGACCAGATGCCATGATATTAGTTTTCTGAACATTGAGCTTTAAGCCAACTTTTTCACTTTCCTCTTTCACTTTCATCAAGAGGCTCTTTAGTTCTTCTTCACTTTATGCCATAAGGGTGGTGTCATCTGCATATCTGAGGTGATTGATACAAAAGCAGACTTAAGCTGGTTTTAGAAAAGGCAGAGGAACCAGAGATCAAACTGCTAACAACAACTGGATCATCAAAAAAACAAGAGAGTTCCAGAAAAACATCTATTTCTGCTTTATTGACTATGCCAAAGCCTTTGACTGTGTGGATCACAATAAACTGAAAAATTCTGAAAGGGATGCGAATACTAGACCATCTGACCTGTCTTTTGAGAAATCTGTATGCAGGTCAGGAAGCAACCATTAGAACTGGACATGGAACAAGAGACTGTTTCCAAATAGGAAAAGGAGTACGTCAAGGCTGTATATTGTCACCCTGCTTATTTAACTTATATGCAGAGTACATCATGAGAAACGCTGGGCTGGAAGAAACACAAGCTGGAATCAAGATTGCCGGGAGAAATATCAATAACCTCAGATATGCAGATGACACCACCCTTATGGCAGAAAGTGAAGAAGAACTAAAGAGCCTCTTGATGAAAGTGAAAGAGGAGAGTGAAAAAGTTGGCTTAAAGCTCAACGTTCAGAAAACTAAGCTCATGTCATATGGTCCCATCACTTCATGGGAAATAGATGGGGAAACAGTGCAAATAGTGTCAGACTTTATTTTGGGGGGCCCCCAAATCACTGCTGTTGGTGATTGCAGCCATGAAATTAAAAGACGCTTATTCCTTGGAAGGAAGTTTATGACCAACCTAGAGAGCATATTTGAAAGCAGAGACATTAGTTTGCCGACAAAATTCCATCTAGTCAAGGCTATGTTTTTTCCAGTGGTCATGTATGGATGTGAGAGTTGGACGGTGAAGAAAGCTGAGCGCCGAAGAATTGATGCTTTTGAACTGTGGTGTTGGAGAAGACTCTTGAGAGTCCCTTGGACTGCAAGGAGATCCAATCACTCCATCCTAAAGGAATTCAGTCCTGGGTGTTCATTGGAAGGACTGATGTTGAAGCTGAAACTCCAATACTTTGGCCACCTCTTGTGAAGAGTTGACTCATTAGATAAGACCCTAATGCTCGAAGGATTGGGGTAGGAGGAGAAGGGGATGACAGAGGATGAGATGTTTGGATAGCATCACTGACTCGATGGACATGGGTTTGGGTAAACTCCGGGAGTTGGTGATGGACAGAGAGGCCTGGCGTGCTGCGATTCATGGAGTCGCAAAGACTTGGACACGACTGAGCGACTGAACTGAACTGAAATGAATCTGAATTTAGTTACAACAAATCGATTTTGCAATTAATTCAGCATAATAATGGAGTAATGTGAACACCGTTTATTACTCTCTGTGGTGGAGCCTTCCTATTCTGAATGTGCCCCAATGTCATTCACTACCTCATATGGGGTTCAGATAGTCTATCACTTGCATCCCCATTGGAAAAACGATTCTGTCATTGTGTAGACCTTTGTAAAGTTCAGACTAGATTTTTGTCTTAAATTTTCCTATCTAGGATTACCCTTATTAAAGACCTACTGGAATGATTATTTATTCTCATAATTAAGAGCTCCACTTCTGAAAATTAAGCAGGTTGGACATAATCCATAAGACAGTCTGCTCAAGCTAGCCATTTGTTCCCATGTGCATTTCTAAAGTGATATTTTAGTTCATGTAACCATATGTTATTAGACCTCTGTTTTACTCTACCAGAGGTTCCTACTATAATTCTCAGGAAAAATGAAAAGAGAAGTTTCCAAAGGGGGTTTACTTCAAGAGATTCCTTCTATGAAAGAAAAATGGAGCTGTTTGCTTCCTTTCCTGATTATGGTTAACATCTGTAAGGGAATTTTATAGCATTAAAATTTAGTGCAAGTACATGGGAAGAACCTAATATCAGAATTGATCACAAATCTAAAGCAGTACTTTTTGAAAACTCAGTTCTTGCAACTGGGGTTGAATGTTGAGAAATGACTAGAAAGACCATCATGCTAAAAAAAAATCATAAATTATGCTTTCATAATTTTCCAAATAATTTTGAAACTCATTTTGCACATGGCTGAATAATACAACCAATGAACAACTATCACTTGTCTTTCCTGCCAGCTTCTGTTTGCTGTAGAATAAAAAAAAATGCTGCCAAGTATGAAAATGTAACAAGGGACACAGATAAAAATAGAAAATCTAAAATATACTTTTGAGACTTGATTTTAGCATTTATTAAAACCAAGAAAATCTTCTCTGCAATAAAATTACTTAAAAAGAAGCATATCTGATTAGTCTCCTTTGGGAGTTTCTTAACTTAAAAAATATTGATTCTGTACTTTTTTTTTTAAATCTAGAATAACCACTTCAAAAGAGCTAAAATTATAAAGAGCCGAGAATTTCGGAGCTGAGCATCATTGCGTATCACTATGCATTTGAGACTGTTAGCCCCAGTTTGATTATGTGGAACATTCAAGGAACTGTGGCATGCCCTTTTCTTCCATGCTTGATGACAGGATGCCTTAATGGATTTCTTTTCCATGACTACAGTTCAGAGAGCAGTGCTCTTACTTGCTTTCACTTCATCAACTCAACAATCTGGAAAGGTCAAGACTAGACAACATTACCATGAATTTTCAGTATTGCAAATATCAGTGATTGGGACTCTGCAGCCTGTGGGCCAAATGCAGTCACCAACTTTGTTTGGATGCTCTGAAGACTAAAACTGGATTTTACACTTTGAAATGGCAGCAGTATAATCAAAAGAATAATGTTTTATGGCATTTGAGAATATATAGTATTCAGATTTGAACACAGTCATGCGTGTTTGCCTATATATTATCTATGACTGATTTTTCATATAGTAATGAGAGAGTTCAGTATTTAGAAACTTTTGACCCCCAAGTCTAAAATAGTTGCTGTCTGGCCTGTTATAGACTGAACTGTGTCTCTCTCAACCCCTAAGTTGAAGTTCTAACCCCAGTGTGACGGCATTTGTTGACAAGGACTTTAAGATTGTAAAGAATGTTAAATGAGATCATAGGCTTGGGGTCCTAAAACTACAGGACCATGTCCTCCTAAAAGAGAAGGAGATACCAAGAGCGCATATACACACAGTAAATGCCATGTGAGGACACAGCAAGAAGGTTGCCATCTGCAATCAAGAAGAGAAGCCTCAGGAGAAACCTAAAGTATAGATACCTTGATGTGCGCTTCTAACCTCCAGAATTGTGAGAAAATAAGTTTCTTACAGTTGTTTAAACCTCCCAGTTTGTAGTATTTCATTATGATAGCCTTACTATACTAATGAACACCTGTTTACAAAATATGTGCCAATACCTGATCAAGATGGAAGCCACAACTTTTAAAATTGTTAAGCCAAATCTAAAGGCCTAAGGAACTTACAATATTTATTTGGTAAGGTACAACACAAAGCAGAAACCTTAAAAGAAAGGACTCAAGCAGAGAAAAATCAGAGGATTTAAATCCAAGGAGATAAATTCAAGGAAAATGCCCTTCTGTTGGCACACTATTATGGAAATAACAAATTTGGATTGGAGTGGCTTCTGTGATGAAGAAGTTACATGGCATCTGTTGTCGTTGTTCAGTTGCTAAGTTGTGTCCAACTCTTTGCAGACCCATGAACTGCAGCACACCAGGTTTCCCTGTCCTTCACTATCTCATAGAGTCTGCTCATATCCATTGAGCCAGTGATGCTATTCAACCATCTCATCCTCTGTTGCCCTCTTTTCTTCTTGCCCTCAGTCTTTCCCAGCATCAGGATTTTTTCCAATGAGTCAACTCTTTGCATTAACTGGCCAAAGTATTAGAGCTTTGGCTTCAGCATCAGTCCTTCTAATGTAAGCAACATCTTCCAGTGACACAAGAGATGATTCAACACATGGGAATCACCAGACGGTCAGTACCAATATCAGATTAATTATATTCATTGCAGCCAAAAATGAAGAAGCTGTATACAGTTAGCAAAAACAAAACCTGGAGCTGACTGTGGCTCATATCATGAGCTTCTTATTGCAACATTCAGGCTTAAATTGAAGAAAGTAGTGAAAACCACTAGGCCATTTAGGTATGATCTAAATCAAATTCCTTATAATTATATGGTATGGGTGACAAATAGAATCAAAGGACTAGATCTGGTACAGAATCCCTAAAGAACTGTGGGCTGAGGTAACATTGTACAAGAGGTGATGACCAAATCCATCCCAAAGAAAAAGAAATGCAAGAAAGTGAAATGGTGTCTAAGGAGGCCTTACAAGTAGCTGAGAATGGCATCTGAAGATTGGTTTAATCATTTCTCTGTCTCTACTGCTTATGCCCTGAAAATGTGTGTGTGTTCACTAGAGATTAGTTTGTTAGTTTGTTTACCTAAAATGACAGAGAGTCTTCTGAGTGGGAGATTTCTATTGTTCTTTCAGCTATTTTGCTGCTACTCATCTAAAAAATTAAAAAAAAAAAGATAAAAAACTTCATTTCTGTGTTTGAATTATTTTTGTTCCATCTTCTGAAGTTTTTAAAGTTATGTTTGATCTTTTTAAAAAATCAGAATTGAATTTCAGATGGCTTCATTTAATTGTGTACCAGATGCAATGTTTGACCCTTTCCGTTTTTTTCTATGTGCCAGAAGCATATAGGAGCGTAGCTCAGAGCTGGTTGCTGACAAATCAAACCAAACCCGAGCAGTTCAATTTTCATATAGAGTCCTCTCAAGACGTAGAAACCTCAGGATGTTTCAGGTTAACTGAAAATCAGAACACTCTGCCCATGGCTGAGTTTGGTTTGAACACAAAATTTTTACTGATTGCCACTCTTTTGTATAATGGTGACCAGATTTTTTTAATAGAGAAAAGGAAACAATCTACTTTCTGTTCACAGATTCATAGAATATTAAGAATTGAAAATAACCTCAGTAATCATCTAGTCTAATTCATCCTCATAAATTTAGAGATAATAACAGATATAATTTGATCTGCATTTATCAGTCAGCTTAGTTGGGGTTAAAAACCAAACCCTCAAAATTGGTATTAACAAAACAGTTATTCCTCCCTCATTCTGCGTAATCAAGTGGGTGGATGGAAGGATGATCATTTTCCCTTAGGGGCTATTAGAGGCTCTGTTTCAGCACAAGTTTCCATGAGTGCCATGGCTGAGAAAAGAAAGAACTATTTTCTACTTCTGCTCCCATATCATTAGCCAGAGCAAGTCACAGATTACATGACAACCACAAAGGCAGCAGGGATCCACCATCCTTCCCTGGGCCTAGAAGGGCAACCAGAACACTTATGTGTAGCCTCAGTGTCTGCCACAAAATACTGTTTCTGGTGTGTCACTTGTTACAACTAAATTAACAGATACTCAGTACATCTACCATCTGACTGAAGGAGACAGATACTGTGTTTACAATAAGACATTTTTAAAAAATTAAATTTTTTCTCCTAATGTTGATGCTGTCTTCAGCACAAAAACAGCAGATGAACTATAAGCTGATAGAGAGGGATATATATATATACATATATGTCAATATAAAATGGAGACCCATTTCTAAATAAAGTAGAGAGAAAAGCAGAAAATCTGCCTAATGTTTTGTTTCTTTGGGGATTCAGTCCTGATCATGAAGGAATTGTCTATAAAATTAACTTTTATTCAGTTCAGTTCCGTTCAGTTGCTCAGTCATGTCTGACTCTTTGCGACCCCATGGACTGCAGCACGCCAGGCCTCCCTGTCTATCATCAACTCCCAGAGTTTACTCAAATTCATGCCCATTGAGTCGGTGATGCCATCCAACCATCTCATCTTCTGTAGTCCCCTTCTTCTCCTGCCTTCAATCTTTCCCAGCATCAGGGTCTTTTCCAATGAGTCAGTTCTTCGCATCAGATGCCCAAAGTATTGCAGTTTCAGCTTCAACATCAGACCTTCCAATGAATATTCAGGACTGATTTCCTTTAGGGTGGACTGGTTGGATCTCCTTGCAGGCCAGGGGATTCTCAAGAGTCTTCTTCAACACCACAGTTCAAAAGCATCAATTCTTCGAAGCTCAGCTTTCTTTATAGTCCAACTGTCACATCCATACTGAAAAACCATGGCCTTGACTAGATGGACCTTTGTTGACAAAGTAATGTCTCTGATTTTTAATATGCTGTCTCAGTTGGTCATAACTTTTCTTGAAAGGAGCAAGGGTCTTTTAATTTCATGGCTGCAGTCACCATCTGCAGTGATTTTGGAGCCCAAGAAAATAAAGTCTGTAACTGTTTCCACTGTTTCTCCATCTATTTGCCATGAAGTGATGGGAGCAGATGCCGTGATCTTTCTTTTCTGAATGCTGAGCTTTAAGCCAACTATTTCACTCTCCTCTTTCACCTTCATCAAGAGGCTCTTTAGTTTTTCTTCACTTTGTGCCATAAGGGTGGTATCATCTGCATATCTGAAGTTATTGATATTTTCCTGGCAATCTTGATTCCAGCTTGTGCTTCCTCCAGCCCAGCATTTCTCATGATGTACTCTGCATATAAGTTAAGTATGCAGAGTGACCATATACAGCCTTGACGTACTTCTTTTCCTATTTGGAACCAGTCTGTTGTTCCATGTCCAGTTCTGACTGTTGCTTCCTGCCCTGCATACAGATTTCTCAAGAGGCAAGTCAGGTGGTCTGGTATGCCCATCTCTTTCAGAATTTTCCACAGTTTATTGTGATCCACACAGTCAAAGGCTTTTGCATAGTCAATAAAGCAGAAATAGATGTTTTTCTGGAACTCTCTTGCTTTTTCAATGATCTAGCAGATGTTGCCAAATTGATCTCTGGTTCCTCTGCCTTTTTTAAAACCAGCTTGAACATCTGGAGGTTTACGGTTCACGTACTGTTGAAGCCTGGCTTGGAGAATTTTCACATTACTTTACTAGCATGTGAGATGAGCGCATTGTGCGGTAGTTTGATCATTCTTTGGCATTGCCTTTCTTTGGGATTGGAATGAAAACTGACCTTTTCTAGTTCTGTGGCTATTGCTGAGTTTTCCAAATTTGATGGCATATTGAGTGCACCACTTTCACAGCATCATATTTTAGGAGTTGAAATAGCTCAACTGGAATTCCATCACCTCCACTAGCTTTGTTCGTAGTGATGCTTTCTAAGGCCCTCTTGACTTCACATTCCAGGATGTCTGGCTCTAGGTGAGTGATCACACCATCATGATTATCTCGGTCATGAAAATCTTTTTTGTACATTCTTCTGTGCATTCTTGCCACCTATTCTTAATATCCTCTCCTTCTGTTAGGTCCATACCATTTCTCTCCTTTATTGAGCCCATCTTTGCAGGAAATGTTCCCTTGGTATCTCTAATTTTCTTGAAGAGATCCCTAGTCTTTCCCAATCTGTTGTTTTCCTCTATTTCTTTGCACTGATCACTGAGGAAGGCTTTCATATCTCTCCTTGCTATTCTTTGGAACTCTGCATTCAAATGGGTATATCTTTTCTTTTCTCCTTTGCTTTTCACTTCTCTTCTTTTCACAGCTATTTGTAAGGCCTCCTCAGACAGCCATTGTGCTTTTTTGCATTTCTTTCTCTTGGGGATGATCTTATTCCTTGTCTCCTGTACAATATCATGAAGCTCCATCCATTGTTCATCAGACACTCTGTCTGTTAGAACTAGTCCCTTAAATCTATTTCTCACTTCCACTGTATAATCATTAAGGATTTGATTTAGGTCATACATAAATGGTCTAGTGGTTTTCCCTACTTTCTTCAATTTGAGTCTGAGTTTGGCAATTACGAGTTCATGATCTGAACTACAGTCAGATCCCGGTCTTGTTTTTGCTGACTGTATACAGCTTCTCCATTTTGGCTGCAAAGAATATAATCAACTGATTTCAGTATTGACCAACCATTCAATATCATGGTAATTCAAATCTATGCCCTGACCAGTAATGCTGAAGAAGCTGAAGTTGAACGGTTCTGTGAAGACCTACAAGACCTTCTAGAACTAACATCGAAAAAAGATGTCCTTTTCATTATAGGGCACTAGAATGCCAAAGTAGGAAGTCAAGAAATACCTGGAGTAACAGGTAAATTTGGCCTTGGAGTACAGAATGAAGCAGGGCAAAGGCTAATAGAGTTCTGCCAAGAGAACACACTGGTCATAGCAAACACCCTCTCCCAACAACACAAGAGAAGACTCTACACACGGACATCACCAGATGGTCAACACCAAATCTCTTTTATTAGTCTTACTAAAAAAAAAAATGACAGGGACATTTTAGATTCTAGCTACATGATCTGTGGCTTGAGATATTAGAGCTCTAAGGATCCAAAGTGAAAGGCTGAAACTACAGATACATGTCTATAATAACAGGAAGACAAGGGAATTGGAGAATTCAAGGGAATAGGAGAGCCACTCACAGCAGTGGTTGGATATAACTGTTGTACCTATGATGGATCTGACAAAGGTACACACAAAAGCTACCTAAATTGTGAATTATAAATCGTTATATTTATGTGTGATTGTGTAAAAATTCTAACTTCTTTCATTAAGCCAAAAAATAAACACAAAAACTGAGAGCTAAATTGACCACCAGTGTCCAAAGTCAAGAAAAATGTGTCATCTTCCAAAATGATGGTTCATTATGACACAGTAGCTCATGTGGAAATATTTGCTCCCACACCATTAAGATTTTACTGTCTGTGCCGAAAAGGTGGCTTAGGTTAACTAAGTTGTCCCTTGTGGCTTAGCTGGTTAAAAATCTGCCTGCAATGCGGGAGACCTGGGTTCAATCCCTGGGTTGGGAAGATCCCCTGGAGAAGGAAAAGGCTATACACTCCAGTATTCTGGCCTGGAGAATTCCATGGACTGTATAGTCCATGGGGTCATAAAGAGTCAGACACCATTGAGTGACTTTCACTTTCACTTTCTTTCTTTCCAAAGTCACATAAGTTTTAAGCAGTCTAATCAATGCTAGTACTCTATGTTCCTGACTGCTAGTTTGAAGGTCTTTTATTCTGCCATCTTATTTTTCAGCAGTTAGCTGAGTAATTCTACCGAGGTTCTAATCTATACCATTTCTGAAGATTTATAAGTAGTAATGTTCTATAACTATATTTATAGTATCAAATGTCAATATTATAAATATAAATGACTTAGCCAATTTGCATAAAATATCTTTGAAGATTTCTGTTAATTATGTCATTGTTTCCATTTTGACATTACTGTGCCAGGTTATCTTTACTTCTTCTCAATATATTTATCCATTTCTTTGCACATTCTAGGACTACCAAATAATTACTTTCCTGTGGTAATGTTCTATAACTATATTTATAGTATCAAATGTCAATTAGCCAATTTGCATAAAATATCTTTGAAGATTTCTGTTAATTATGTCACTGTTTCCATTTTGACATTACTGTGCCAGGTTATCTTTAATTCTTCTCAACATATTTATCCATTTCTTTGCACATTCTAGGACTACCAAATAATTACTTTCCTGTGATTGCCCACAACAAATAACCATAAAGTGGGTGATTTAAAAGACTATAACATTGTTCTATCACGGTTCTGGAGGCAAGAGTTTCTAAATCAAGGTGTGGGCCGAACTGCACACTCTTTGTAGACTCTAGTGGAAAGCTTTCATTGCTTCTACAACCTTCTGATATCTGTCTCAATATTTCTCGGCATTCTTTGAGTTGGGATCACATCACTCCACACTGTAGAGTCATGGACCAACTATTGATATATGCTAAAAATATTTTTTAAAGATTTGACAAATCATGGAGATAAAAAAATTATTAAATCTCAGAGCACAACCCCAGCCTTCTAAGCTCCTGCCTGGAAAACCTTTTGCTACATTGTGTTATTGACATATTGTTTAGCGTCTTGAAACATGCATTTAGTACATTTCAATTCTATTTTATAATAATTCATTGAGTCTCTAGTATGTGTGTTGTAACAACAGACATTAAGAAAATATCAGAAAGATGTTTTTCAGTACACATATTCAGTTACTTCATCGTAACTGTGGAGTTATTTGATAAAGACCCAATCTGTGAACCAGTTGATTATATCTGAAAGCATTTAATTCCAACAGAGCTTGAGGAAGGAGAAGCCCTTTAGGAAGAAACCATAAATCAGTAAAGTCAAATGCAATAAACCGGTAGTATGATGAAAGTAGAATAATTGTAAACACATTTAATAAGCAGATTAAACACAAGGAGGAAATTGTTAAGGAATTCTTAATGATTCATGTTGATAGAACGCCTAAATAACAAAGTAGACAATTAATCAAAGACAAGGGAAAATTAATGTTTGTGATTTGTGAAACAGACTTGGAGGTCTAGTAAGAAAGATGGAATGGCCACATAAAAGAGAAAAAAAATATTGAATAGCTATTGTTTTTCTTAAAATAAAAAGTTGATAGGCTGCAGAAAATCTCTAGGTCAAAGCAACTCATTTTTAGCCACTAAATCCAAGATAACTATCTAAAATTACCTGGTTGCTTAAGAAACCTAAATGCAAGGCACAGAAAAGACATTGTGACTTTACACAATGTAAACAATTACATTGTAACACTTGTAACATTCATCTGGCCCTCCATTAGGTTGAGGTTTGTAGGGACTAAAAGTTCTGCTCAGACTCTGGCACAGAATAGCTATGATCTGCTGGAAAGACTTTCTTTACACCTTCATTCACTGTTGTTTAAATTTCCTCTCCTATAAGGGTGTATTTTATACACAATCACACCGCGTAAATATATCTATGCTACTTTTGTATTGAGATAGAGCCAAATAAAAATAAAATCCTCGTCTATAATTTGTCTGTTGAGGGGCCTCTCTTTGACTTATTTTTTGCTCTCCCGGACTCTTTTTCTGACAGAGGAACCCTTCTCACTGTTGCACTACCTTTTGTTAAATGGAAATATTGGTGTCACATTTCTGCAGTGTCCGTGGATTAGAACTTTCCGAGTCAGGTGTAGCTGAAGAATGCAGGCTGGTGGACATCAAGAGCTGTCTTTGCTTCCCTTAGTATTTCATTTTCTTCAGACATGTTTCTGCAAAGGAGGCATAGGCTTTGTTTTGTGTATTAACTACTTTACTTAACCTCCAATATCATAGGAATCATAAATATGTTCTATATCTAGTCCATTGTTCCCTCTCAAATAGCAGGTAAGGAGACACTGTTCGCATTTAACCCATCATCAACCAGAGAATCATGACCTATTCCATTCCCTACTTTTATGCTTCCTTGTTGAGAATTTAGTTGAATTTCTCCACAATGTTGCTGCTTCAGCATCAATTTTGTGTGACCAAGTAGTTGTAGGGGCCTTCAGCTAACACTAGACTCTCTTATAAGTTCATGTCCTAGGTAGCAGGTAAATGTAAGCTCCTCCTACAACTCCCCCACTGCCCTTGTGAGAAGAATTTTCCCATACCTCCCAGGGCTTTCCCCTTGAGCCTCCCTTGGCTAAGACTCCCTACATCCCAAAGCTTCCCGAAACACATTTCCTTTTGGTTAAAATTAATATCCAGCCTTAGTCTTGAACTCCTACTCCACCCAAGGATGCTTTTCCCCACTCTCTTGCCTAAGCTCAGCCCTCCTGCCTGCACTCTGCCTTGACTTCCCCATGTGGCCCCTTGAGTCATATTATGTACCTCCTCCATGACCTGTGTGTGATAAATCTTTCTTTTACCTGTGAGTAATGATCCTTTCCGTTTCAGTCTTTTGTTGAATGGTGGTTCACTATCCAACACTGAGACACAAGTTCTTTCTCCACATATGTTAATTTAACAAAGTCACACTTCTTTATCCCATTCTAATCATCATTGTATTCTATAAGTTCTTTATTGCACACAAGTTTGTCTTGAACATGTGATAAATGTCTAAAATCATCTATAAATCTTGAGAATGTTTAGCTTGTCTTTTTGTCTTCAGTCTCTGTCCTACAAACAGATATCAAAAATATTCCTCAAACTCCAATTCTTTATCAACAATCAAGTTAACTACTTTTCTTTAAGCTGTTATAGTACATTCTGTATAATTCCTGAAAAGCCTAAACTGAAGTCTATTTCAAATATTATAATGTTATGGTATCTAGCTACTAGTGATAATTTTTCTATATCCTGTCAAAAAGAATAAATATTCTCTTGTCTCTGCATTCCATAGCATCCCATGAATACATCTATTGTTGCATCAATCACACTGTATTATCAGTGTTTGTTTATATAGCTGTCTCTGTTACGAAACTAAGAACTCTTTGAAATTTGAGGATGAGTCTTATTCATTTTTTTGTTCCCATGACCCAGATGCCTTTCTAACAAGTGATTCAATTCTAAAGAATCATTTGAATGATTAGGCAAAAGCTGGCTGAGGGCATATTCTAACAGTGCTTTTCTGACTGAGATGTTAGCCTGTGCTACTTAATCTTTCTCTAGCACTTTAGAACACTCCCTTCTTTATAGTGTTTGAAAAACCTTGAAAAGATGAACTGACATCTCAAGGTCACCATTGGTGATGGGACACAGCTTGATCCTAGGTCTCTACACTTCTTAAAAATCCTCTTGTGTGTTTTCCTCTGGTCTAGTAAACAACACATCCTCTTAAGAAGAATTCTTACATTTTAAAATTAATTTCTTAAACTTCTTACATACATCAATTTTGTATTTCTGTACAACACTTGTCTCGAAATGTTATAGATAAGTATTTTAAGTTGTTCCTTATACAGTAAATATAAGTAACCTTCTTTCAAATGTGTTTCATTTGGGGGAAGACAAGCATAAAGCTAATGTCTGGTAGAATATTTTTCTACTGAAATGAAAGGCTATTTGGACAGACTGATGGATAAAATGGAATACCCATCTTGCTAGAAGCTGTAACAAGCTCCAACATTCCATTGGCATGTTTACATATATAAGCAAATATATGTTTCCATATATTTGTAATATATACTATATAATAAACACAATCGTAGTTTATTTCTTGCTTATCTTACTGTCAAAAGCTAATTTTCTGGTCGGCAGTGGTGCTACCATGTTTACCCATGGCAAAAGGAGCAAAAGGAAGTGTCATAAATGGAGTTGGGCCTAATCCATAATTATTTGGTGCCTGGAGAATTTAGAGGATTGAGGATGCCCAAGCAGAATTCCAGATCCCTCGGTACCAAACAGGTGCCATAGATTGATGCTTCTCAAACGTCTCTACATTATAGCACACATAATATGTAAATGGTGAAGTTGTAGCTTTTCTACATGGAGTGTCTTAGCTGACACAGCTCTCCTCACCTTGGGCTCTGTCACATGTTTTTAACTACCTTTACTGTAAAAGGCCATATATTACCTCTATTTACACTCCATTGGTGAGAACTAGTCTCACAAGACCATACATGGATACAAAAATCCTAGGATATATAGTCCCCAGCTGGGGAGCTGCTTTCCAGAGACAAGTACCCTATAGAAAAGAAAATGCAGATTTTAAGTTAGCCAGTGTTGTCACATGGACTTGAGCCACTTGCCCATTATTTCCAGCCATTAGCAAGCATACTGATTTACACAACTTCACCATTTACATATTATGTGTGCTATAATGTAGAGACGTTTGAGAAGCATCAATCTATGGCACCTGTTTGGTACCGAGGGATCTGGAATTCTGCTTGGGCATCCTCAATCCTCTAAATTCTCCAGGCACCAAATAATTATGGATTAGGCCCAACTCCATTTATGACACTTCCTTTTGCTCCTTTTGCCATGGGTAAACATGGTAGCACCCTGGTTTCCTTCCTTCCTCCATTTGCTTCTGTCCATTAACTACCTCATGCTACCCATTTCCTTTTATCTTTAGCGATTCTGGAGCTCTGATCTTCTCCATCAAAGTGAAATGCCATTTAACTCAGCATGGAAACTCTCAGCCTCTTAACAGGGAGACCAATGAGAGTGATATAAATCTTCAGATATGAAATAAAGAAATTACGAATCCAAGTTTAATGTCAAAATTTTTATCATTTTTATCATTGAAGTAGTAGCACTGGAAGGGATAAATATCTGTAAAAGATTGCTTTATAGACTCCTCTCCTATGAAAATTAATTAAAATTCTACTCTTTATCTCTTTCTCAGTTTAAGTGTATTAGTAGTAGTGTTAGTTGCATCCAACTCTATGACCCCATGGACTGCAGTCTGCCAGGCTAGGCTACTCTGTCCATGGACTTCTCCAAGCCAGAATACTAGAGTGGGTTGCCATTCCCTTCTCCATGGGATCTTCCTAATCCAGGGATTGAACCCAGGTCTCCCACACTGCAGGTAGATTCCTCACTGGCTGAACACCAGGGAAGCCCTTAAGTATATTATTATGCTAAATATTTCCTTTGTGCAAAAGAATAAACACATAATGTGTCCTACTGTGTGTATTGGCTAGATATCTCCTAGAACAAATAAACCTACAATTTCTGTAGCTAAACACGTTATAGATAACTTTCTGTTCAGGCACAGTCTAATGCTTTGTGTTCCTTATTATAGAGGAGGAGAAAGCTTCATTCAGTCCTTTCATTCAGGAATTCAGGCCTCAGATACTGGGTCATCTTCAGAGCTTCCAAGATCATTCTGAGCATCTCTATCCAACAAGAGAAGACAAGAGAAAGAGGAACTTGGAAGATCTCATCTGGGAGTATTTGGGGACTAGACATGGAAGGGTCACATATCACTTCTTCTATCCTTCAACTAGTCCCAAACTCTGTCCTTCAACCACACTTAACTGCAGAGAAGGGTGGAAATGCGGTTTTGCATACAGCTAGTGAATTTGCCACACTATGACAGCTGGCCTTTAACTTTAACAAAAAGAAAAACTTTCCTATCCCATTTTCTTTTCTCGTATATTAAATTCAGGCTTCAGCTTCTTTAGTCCAGCATCAATTCCTGCCTCAATTTTACCAAATTAATTTCTCATTATACCCTGCAAAGACCTTCCTTTTCTTCCACACTAATTTACTTTCTGCTCACCAGTCCTATTTACTATGCCTTTCATAAGTCATTTCAATTTACTCCATCTGAATATACGTCCTTCATTTTCTATCAACACCGAATCCCTGTATCCTTAAAAACGTGACTTTAATCTTATCTAAAAGATTTTTCAGGAATTCGTTTGAAAGCTATATCCTTGACCATACTCATACATATGGATCCCCAGTAATATAATAATTTCTTCTCTCTCTTCTCTCATCATATTTCTGGAAGCCTTAGAAAGAATAGGAGTTGGGAATGTAAATTCATAAACAAGCTCTATAATCTGTTATGTGGTACAGGGCTGGAACACTGTACTAACACTGGTTTGTTGAAAAAGTATTCTCTTCCTGCAATGCCTAAAAACTTGTTCAGAAGCTAATGCAACATCTAGTCCTAGAAATTGAATCAGTCTGTTGTTCCATGTCCAGTTCTAACTGTTGAATCTTGACCTGCATACAGGTTTCACAGGAGGCAGGTAAGGTGGCCTGGTATTCCCATCTCTTTAAAATTTTCCAGTTTGTTGTGATCCACACAGTCAAAGGCTTTAGCATAGTCAATGAAGCAGATGTTTTTCTGGAATTCCCTTGCTTTTTCTATGATCCAGTGGATGTTGGCAATTTGATCTCTAGTTCCTCTGCCTATTCTAAATCCAGCTTTAATATCTGCAAGTTCTTGGTTCTGCTAGCATGTGAAATGAGTACAATTGTGTGGTAGTTTGAACACTGCAGAGGCATGGGTCTGCAGTGACCTGTCACAAGGACAGGGGCTAAGGCCGCAGCAGACCTGGAAGGTACGGCATGTGGAATAAGTCCTCTTAAAACAGGTTGCCATTAGCTCCACTGTAGACCCTTTAAGCAGATGACCCACAAAGCACAGAACAATTATACCAAAGAAGTTCTCATAGTGTTGCAAAAATTCTAGAGCCCACAACAGATTTCCCAACCTGGGGATCCAGCAAAGGGATCCAGCCAGTTCCTCCCATCAGGAAGTTTCCACAAACCTCTGATCCTCATCCATCAGAGGGCAGACAGAATGAAAATCACAGTCACAGAAAACTAAATAAACTGATCACATGGATCACAACCTTGTCTAACTCAATGAAACTATGAACCATGTCATGTAGGGCTATCCAAGACAGACGGGTCATGGTGGTGAGTTCTGGTAAAACGTAGTCCACTCGTGAAGGGAATGGCAAACCAATTCAATACTCTTGCCCTGAGAACCCCATGAACAGTATGAAAAAAACAGCAGTATGAAACAATAAATAAACATTGAAAAGGAATGATGTAAAACAAGTAGCTTAGAGCTCAGATAAAGGACAGATGACATGAGTAATGATAATAAGGAAAACTCAAGAGGAGTGACAATGAGGAGGCAATCTTGGTAATAAAGCATTATTGTGTGTTCATTTGTTTTGAGGAGCATAGATTTCTTGTTGGAAAAGAGTGGAGAATAAAATTAGATTATTAAAACTAGGCCATAATGCAGGAGACATAAGCGATGCAGTTTTGATCCCTGGGTTAGGAAGATCTCCTGGAGAGGGGCATGGCAACTCACTCCATTACTATTGCTGGAGAATCCCATGGACAGAGGAGCCTGTTAGGCTATAGTCCATAGGATCACAAAAGAGTCAGACATGACTGAAGCAACTCAGCAAGCAGGCAAGTAAAGTTACTTATACCTAAAACTAAAGAATTTGGACATTATTCTATAGGAAAGTGGGAAATTTTTTTAGAGGAAAGGCAATTAAGGCAGGTAATAAGTTTTATTAAATTAAAAATAGCTTAAATAGTTGCATTTTACAGAGCACCAAGAAATGCAGAGCAAGTGATAGAAGAGGTGTGAAAAAGAACTTGGAAACAAGGAGATCTATCGACAATTAGGCTTTAAATGCAATTCAAAGCATATGAGCAGATAAATGCAAAGTAACCCCAAAGAAGTAAAATGGCTTCAGTACTAAGCAGTCTAATTGAATTAATTGACATTTGTAAAGTGTTGACCTGAACCAAACAGATTGCCAGATATTAATATTTCTCCAGCAAAGAGGGTTTTATAAAAATCTGCAGAGAACTGCAATTTAAGTCTGCAATCACAGTGAACCACATGGAAATGCCCTCTGGAGAATGCTTTTAAGGAGAGAAAAAGGGAGGTAAGAGGCCTGTAGTAAACAAAGAGTTATGACTTTTCATGGACTGAATCATTCCCAAGAAAGAAAAGGAGTCTTTCTTCTTCCTGTTGGCCTCTACTATTATCACAGGTCATGAGGGCTCCCCTTTCTGAGGTCCCAGCTTTATTTTACTGAGGCTTCTGTTTATTAATTTTTTACAATAGGAAAGAAGTTCTCTACCATCTATACTATCACTCAAAAACAAAATACCTAAATATAAATCTAACAACATATTTACAAAATCTATATAAAAAAACTAAAATCAATTAATAAAATCAAAGAAGAATTAAATAAACCGATATTACATGTTCATGGACAGAAAGAATCAATATTGTCAAGATGCTGTTCTTCCCAATGTAATCTATAGAGTCAATGCAATCTCAGTTGAAACCCTAGCATGTTATTTTGTGGATATTGACAAACTGATTCTAAAGTTTACATGTGACTCAGAAACCCTAGAATAGCCAAATAGTTTTTTTTTTTGATCTTTGACATCTTTTTTTTTAAATAAATTTATTTATTTTAGTTGGGGACTAATTACTTTACAGTATTGTAGTGGTTTTTGCCATACATTGACATGAATCAGCCATGGGTTTACATGTGTTCCCCAACCTGAACCCCCCTCCCACCTCCCTCCCCATCCCATCCCTCTGGGTCATCCCATTGCCCCAGCCCTGAGCATTTGTCTCATGCATCAAACCTGGAATGATGTTCTGTTTCACGTATGATAATATACATGTTTCTGTGCTATTCTCTCAGAACGTCCCACCCTCACCTTCTCCCTCAGAGTCCATAAGACTGTTCTATGCATCTGTGTCTCTTATTCTGTCTTGCATATAGGGTTATCATTACCATCTTTCAAATTCCATATATATGCATTAGTATACTGTATTGGTGTTTTCCTTTTTGGCTCACTTCACTCTGTATAATGGGTTCCAGTTTCATCCATCTCAATAGAACTGATTCAAATGTATTCTTTTTAATGGCTGAGTAATATTCCTTTGTGTATATGTACCACGGCTTCCTTATCCATTCGTCTGTTGATGGATATCTAGGTTGCTTCCATGTCCTGGCTATTATAAACAGTGCTGGGATAAACATTGGGGAACACATGTCTCTTTCAATTCTGGTTTCCTCGGTGTGTATGCCCAGCAGTGGGATGGCTCCGACATAAATCACAGCAGGATCCTCCATGACCCACCTCCCAGAATATTGGAAATAAAACCAAAAATAAAAAAATGGGACCTAATTAAAATTAAAAGCTTTTGCACAACAAAGGAAACTATAAGCAAGGTGAAAAGACAGCCTTCAGAATGGGAGAAAATAATAGCAAACGAAGCAACAGACAAACAATTAATCTCAAAAATATACAAGCAACTCCTGCAGCTGAATTCCAGAAAAATAAATGACCCAATCAAAAAATGAGCCAAAGAACTAAACAGACATTTCTCCAAAGAAGACATACAGATGGCCAACAAACACATGAAAAGATGCTCAACATCACTCATTATTAGAGAAATGCAAATCAAAACCACAATGAGGTACCATTACACACCAGTCAGAATGGCTGCTATCCAAAAGTCTACAAGAAATAAATGCTGGAGAGGGTGTGGAGAAAAGGGAACCCTCTCACACTGTTGGTGGGAATGCAAAATGGTACAGCCACTATGGAGAACAGTGTGGAGATTCCTTAAAAAACTGGGAATAGAACTGCCAAATAAAATCTGAAGGAAATGTACAAAGTTGAAAGACTTAACACCACCTGATTTCAAGACTTACTAGAAAGCTACAGTAGTCAGAACACTGTGACATTGGTGAAAGAATGGACAAATCAATGAGTGGAACAGAATAGTGAACCCAGAAAAAGACCCATAAAAATATAGTCAACTAATCTTTGACAATGGAGTAAAGCAAGTTAGTGAAGCAAGGATGGCTTTTTCAACAAATGGTGCTGGAGCAACTGGACAGCCACAAATTAAAAAAAAAAATCTAGATTCAGACCTTACACCCATCACAGAAACAAACACAAATGGATTGCAGACAAAAATTTAAAATGCAAAACTATAAAATAAACACCTTGATATTTACACAGAGGAGTTGAAAACTTATGTCTACCAAAAGACCTGCACACCAGATTTATAGTAGCTTTGTTCATATTTGCCAAAATTTGGAAGCAACCAACATGTACTTCAGCAGGAGAATGGGTAAATAATCTGCGGTATATCTAAATCATAGGATATTATTCAGCGCTAAGAAAGAAATCAAATTGCCAATATCCGCTGGATCATCAAAAAAGCAAGAGAGTTCCAGAAAAACATCTATTTCTGCTTCATTGACTATGCCAAAGCCTTTGACTGTGTGGATCACAATAAACTGTGGAAAATTCTGAAAGAGATGGGAATACCAGACCACCTGACCTGTCTCTTGAGAAACCTGTATGCAGGTCAGGAAGCAACAGTTAGAACTGGACATGGAACAACAGACTGGTTCCAAATAGGAAAAGGAGTACATCAAGGCTGTATATTGTCACCCTGCTTGTTTAACTTATATTCAGAGTACATCATGAGAAACGCTGGGCTGGAAGAAACACAAGCTGGAATCAAGATTGCCCGGAGAAATATCAATAACCTCAGATATGCGGATGACACCACCCTTATGGCAGAAAGTGAAGAAGAACTAAAGAGCCTCTTGATGAAGGTGAAAGAGGAGAGGGAAAAAGTTGGCTTAAAGCTTAACGTTCAGAAAACTAAGATCATGGCATCTGGTCCCATCAATTCATGGGAAATAGATGGGGAGACAGTGGAAACAGTGTCAGACTTTATTTTTTGGGCTCCAGAATCACTGCTGATGGTGATTGCAGCCATGAAATTAAAAGATGCTTACTCCTTGGAAGGAAGGTTATGGCCAACCTAGATAGCATATTTAAAAGCAGAGACATTACTTTGCCAACAAAAGTCCGTATAGTCAAGGCTATGGTTTTTCCAGTGGTCATGTATGTATGTGAGAGTTGGACGATGAAGAAAGCTGAGCGCTGAAGAACTGATGTTTTTGAACTGTGGTGTTGGAGAAGACTCTTGAGAGTCCCTTGGACTGCAAGGAGATCCAATCAATCCATCCTAAAAGATATCAATCCTGGGTGTTCATTGGAAGGTCTGATGTTGAAGCTGAAACTCCAATACTTTGGCCACCTCATGCGAAGAGCTGACTCATTGGAAAAGACCCTAATGCTGGGTAGGATTGGGGGCGGGAGGAGAAGAGGACGACAGAGGATGAGGTGGTTGGATGACATCACTGACTCAATGGACATGGGTTTGGGTAGACTCCAGGAGTTGGTGATGGACAGAGAGGCCTGGCGTGCTGCAATTCATGGGGTCACAAAGAGTCGGACACGACTGAGCAACTGAACTGAACTGAAGAAAGAAATGCTATCAAGTCATTAAAAGACAATGAGGAAACTGAAATGCATATTCCTAAGTTAAAGAAACTAGTCTGAAAAGCCTACATACTGTATAATTCCATGTATATGACATTCTGGAAAAGAAAAATCTATAGAGACAGTAAAATATCAGTACTTTCCAGGGTTTGGTGATGTAGGAGGTATAGAGGAATGGGGAGATGAAGCACAAAGGATTTTTAGGGAATTAAAAATACTCTCTATGATACCACAAGTTGGATACATGTCATTTTATATTTGATCAAATCCATAGCATGTACAGCATGAAGAACGATTCATAATGTAAACTATGGACTCTGGCTGATAAGAACATGTCCATGAAGGTTCAGCAACTGCAACCTTCTGGTGGAGGTTGTTGATAATTGGAGAAACTATGCACATGTGGGAAGAAAGGGTACATGGGAAATCTCTGGGCTTCCACTCAATTTTTCTGTGAATGTAAAAATGCTCTAAAAAGGTTGTATCTTAAAAAATTGTTTTTAACTGAGAGACAGAGAAACTAAGTCATATTCCTACAGTTTTATAACCAGTAGGTTGTTATTTAGGGTTTAGCTCCCTATCTGTCTGGTTTCAACACCTGTGTCCTTAGTTCAGTTCAGTTCAGTCACCCAGTCATGTCCGACTCTTTGCCCCCCATGGACTGCAGCACGGCAGGCTTCCCTGTCCATCAGCAACTCCCGGAGTTTACTCAAACTCGTGTTCATTGAGTCGGTGATGCCATCCAACCATCTCATCCTCTGTCGTCCCCTTCTCCTCCTGCCCTCAATCTTTCCCAGCATCAGGGTCTTTTCTAATGAGTCAGCTCTTCGCATCAGGTGGCCAAAGTATTGGAGTTTCAGCTTCAACATCAGGCCTTCCAATGAACACCCAGGACTGATCTCCTTTAGGATGGACTGGTTGGATCTCCTTGCAGGTCAGGGGACTCTCAAGAGTCTTCTCCAGCACCACAGTTCAAAAGCATCAATTCTTCAGTGCTCAGCTTTCTTTATAGTCCAATTCTCACATCCATATACGACTGCTGGAAAAACCATAGCTTTGACTAGACGGACCTTTGTTGGCAAAGTAATGTCTCTGCTTTTTATTATGCTGTCTAGGTTGGTCATAACTTTCTTCAAAGGAGCAAGAGTCTTTTAATTTCATGGCTGCAGTCACCATTTGCAGTGATTTTGGAGCCCAAGAAAATAAAGTCTGTCACTGTTTCCCCATCTATTTTGGCAAGAGAGAACATTGACATTTTAGGAATCAGCGAACTAAAATGGACTGGAATGGGTGAATTTAACTCAGATGACCATTATATCTACTACTGTGGGCAAGAGTCCCTTAGAAGAAATGGAGTAGCCATCATAGTCAACAGAAGAGTCCGAAATGCAGTACTAGGATGCAATCTCAAAAACAACAGAATAATCTCTGTTCATTTCCAAGGCAAACCACTCAATATCACAGTAATCCAAGCCTATCCTGCGACCAGTAATACTGAAGAAGCTGAAGATGAACGGTCTATGAAGACCTACAAGACCTTCTAGAACTAACCTGTGTCCTTAGCCAATCATATTAACAAATTAAGCATCTGAGCCTGCAAGGCTGGGTAACAAGTCTCAACTCATAAATTTGCCTTGGTCCTTATTACCCTTTTCATCTTCTTGGATAATTCAAGCATTTTCTCATGGTATCCTAACTGTGTACATCATCTTTTTTCTAAGTTCAAAAACTGTCCTCCCCACAGCCTTTTAAGAAACTACCCTCCCACTAATCTTGGTGTTTGAGCCACTGAAGGCCTGTCAGTTCCTGAAGAAACTAAATCCCTAAATTCCCTCTTGCCTGAAGACTTAACATCATTCCCCGACTCTAGACAGCTCTACTCCTAGCAGCCTTTTCACATACTGCCTATTTAAGCTAAAATCCTATATTACATCAGATTTTTTCTTTTTCTCTTCTGTTTCATTTATCCCCAGTCATCTCCCAGTTTTCAAATACCACAGAGTTGACCTCCACTCTGTTTCCCACCCTAGAGTGAAGCTGAGCAACATAACATTCATGACTTATGAAAAACGAGCACAAGTCCAATGAAATTCTCTCTTTTTGCTCCTACTTTCACTTTCTCCTTCTCCAAGGAGAAGCCTCAGGATTCACAGCTTTGTCAACAAAACTTCCCTTAAAAATTCCCTTTCCCTAAAGCAAGAGATATATACTCACCCTGCTTATTTAACTTCTAAGCAGAGTACATCATGAGAAATGCTGGACTGGATGAAGCACAAGCTGGAATCAAGATTGCTGGGAGAAATATCAACAACCTCAGATATGCAGATGACACCACACTATGTCAGAAAGCGAAGAAGGTCTAAAGAGCCTCTTGATGAAAGTGGAAGAGGAAAGTGAAAAAGTTGACTTAAAACTCAACATTCAGAAAACAAAGGTCATGGCATCTGGTCCCATCACTTCATGGGAAATAGATGGGGAAACAGTGGAAACAGTGACAGACTTTATTTGGGGGGGCTCCAAAATCATTGCAGATGGTGACTGCAGCTATGAAATTAAAAGGCGCTTGCTCCTCGGAAGAAAAGCCATGACCAACATAGTCAGCATATTAAAAAAACAAAGACATTACTTTGCTGACAAAGGTCCTTCTAGTCAAAGCTTTGGTTTTTCCAGCGGTCATGTATGGATGTGAGAATTGGACTATAAAGAAATCTGAGCACCAAAGAATTGATGCTTTTGAACTGTGGTGTTGGAGAAGACTCTTGAGAGTTCCTTGGACTGCAAGATCAAACCAGTCCATCCTAAAGGAGATAAGTCCTGAGACTTCTTTGGAAGGACTGATGGCTGAAGCTGAAACTCCAATATTTGGCCACCTGATGCGAAGAACTGACTCTTTGGGAAAAAAAAAAAAAAAAAACCTTGATGCTGGGCAAGATTGAAGGCAGGAGGAGAAAGAGACGACAGAGGATGAGATGGTTGAATGGCATCACTGACTCAATGGATATGAGTTTAAATAAGCTCTAGGAGTTGATGATGGACAGGGAAGCCTGGCGTGCTGCAGTCTATGGGCTCACAAAGAGCTGGACACGACTGAGCGAATGAACTGAACTGAAGTGAAAGCAAGAGAAATGAATGCTTGATTTTTTTTTTCTGCTTTTCAAAGAAAGAACTGTAAACCATCTCTTCCTACCCTTGCTAAGCCGTAAGTGACAATTAAAGCTGGAGTAAAAATAACCAATAAATATTGAAATAAAGAAGGTGGTAAGTCACCACAAATTTCAGAATTTCAGATAGACTTTATTATAATAAACACTGATGTAGAAAATTACATGCTTGGTCTCTTGCTCACATACATATGACCCCTTTAATCAATCTGATCGGATACAAACATACATTTTGAAATAATGGTTTAGCTGTGATTCATTGGCTAATTGTTTGGGGGATAGAAATTTGATTTCAGATTAAAAACACATAAAATCTGTGTCTGCATTCTAGCTGATATTGACCCTTGGGTATATACTTCAGTAGGAAGTTAAACAAGACCAGGTATGGGATGTTCTAGACATGTTGAAACCTAGAGGTCAAGATAAATTTATCCAACACTGAAGGTAAAAAATCTAAATAGAATTCACAAGAGAAGTTTGTGGCAGTAATCTCATGGACCTTGAAAGTGCTTTATTCTTTCTACATTCAACATTCAAAAGGAGACTTATCATATCCTGAAGTAGATGGAAAATCTTCAAAGCCAAACTAAAAGTACATGAAAGAGGGTAAGAAAAGAAGGAAGAGCAGGCAAAGAATAGAAGTCACTGGACAAGTATAGCAGATTCCCATGTTACTATGTAGATCGTGAAGAAAAATAAGAAGAACCTGTCCATTCCTTCATTTCAAAGTTCCTCTTACTCTGACTTGAATGGCTTCATTCTACATATTTTGGTAGTAAAACAAACAAAAATAGATATATATTTTTTCCTTTCATTTTGATGTCTGGAA
Organism: Okapia johnstoni; assembly: GCA_024291935.2. Lineage (NCBI taxonomy): Eukaryota > Metazoa > Chordata > Mammalia > Artiodactyla > Giraffidae > Okapia > Okapia johnstoni. Next base: position 32,126,256 of record CM044311.1, read on the forward strand.
ATGAGCTTATTTGGCACTAATTCCTACAGAATACAGACAGGACCAGACAGGCTTTCTCAAGAAATTGGCTGATTTTGGCAGAGTGCAGGGTTTGCAATACCAGTTGCTTACCAGTTCATGCATATAATGATTAACTGTTGGCTTCTTGTGGTTTCCTTTACTATGGGAACTTTTGAGCCTTTGATCACCTTTCTATTTTACCCATTGTCCTTTAGTTCCACAAATTATTCACACAAACTATATTTGGTTTTCCTTTCATCTCTTATTCACTGTTCCTTCTACCCACTAATGATTGTTGAATTACTTAGTAGTTTAAAGAGAACCACCTACCCACCCAAAGTGTAATGTTTTCACAGGCTCTTTTCTTTCACTCAAGACCATTAAGATAAGTTCAAAGTTTTCCATGAAACAGCAGTTCCTAACTATCTTTTTTAGATCTACAGTGTTCAAAATCAATATTAAAACTTTGTGGAACCTCTTATCACCATATGAAATGTTGATACATCTATAAATATCAATTTAAAAAAAATTCTAAAGACATTAAATATTGTGATTAGTAGCTATAAAGAATAGCAGATTCAAAATTTGGAATCTCATTGTTAAATATTCCAAATAAATTGGAATATCACTGTTATTTACCTTAACAGGTATAATCTTAATTATTTGTTTGAAAAATTAATTCCAGGAAGAAACTCAGAAAAGTTGAACCATAGGCTCATCCAAACCATGAATTTTTAATTATATGATACATTTTAAATATCAAACAGTATGCTGCATGCTGTGTTAGACCTTCTAGCTATTATCACATTAATACTCCACAACCATATGGAGTAGATTTCATTATTCTGTGCCTTTATCTAACAGGAAACTAAAAATCAGAAGAGTCTTTCTGACTCCCAAAGGAAGCGCTCACACTGTAATCTAAGCAACAGAGTTACACAATCGTACATTTCCATCACATCACACAGCCTCCCTTGGGTAGACGGTACCTGAACCAGAATTTTTATTTTTCCCTTTTAAAATTATTTTATACTTTATGATACTGAATAGCTAGTTTTGTTACATCTTCTCTCTCCTTTTTTGATTCAAATGACTGCATACAAAATGATCTAATACTTGAATAATGTTCAGTTCAGTTCAGTCGCTCAGTCGTGTCTGACTCTGCAACCCCATGAATCGCAGCACACCAGGCTTCCCTGTCCATCACCAACTCCAGCAGTTTACCCAAACTCATGTCCATCGAGT